>JAUESO010000615.1:1422500-2845000 GCA_030914385.1 Drosophila antonietae
TATAATAAGAATTGGCTTTAGTATTTCAATTAGAATATATCTTCTGACATTAATTGCTATGGCTTCAAGTTCGTTGCCTAAGTCTATTGTTTTGTCGCATCACATTTCCATAATTTGTTGTTTTTTTATGTCTTCATTGAAATTTCTGATTAATACTTGTTTTTTTTTTCTGTATTTTAAAAATATATTTATATTTAAATATTTAAAATATATTTATTTATTTTATTATTAATATTTTAACTTGCCTTAATATTATAATAATATTCCCCAAAAACTACAGTTCAGCTTTTATTATATATTTTTTTGTTTATTTATTTTCTCTCTGCTCTGCAACTATCTTGTTTTTTTTCCAATTGCTTTGAGAAATTTCCAGCGTTAATTTTTTACATGCCAGCCTAAGTCTTTCCATTTGATTTCATGGCATACAAGTTTGTTGCCTAAGTCTTCTTATTTGTTCAAAGCTTTAAATGCGATTGAAACTACTTCTTTGTTCAAGTAGATTATAGGGTCGTTCGCCGAGCAACCAAGTTTGCTGCCTAAGTCTTTAAGTTTTAATCAAAAAATGTTTTTCATTTTGAATACAATTTCGTTAAATTTCCAAATTAAATTTCATTTTAGTTCAACTTGGTTAATTGAAATAAAGCAAATTGTATTGTTTTTCTTTGTTTTCTTTGAGCCTGCTCAACAATGCCATTAGCTGCCATTTAACACCTGAGTTTGTTGCCTAAGTCTTTTGTTTTCACTTAAGCCACGAGTGCTATGTACTTTAATTTGATTGGTTAATTATACCGCACGCTCGTTAGCAACAACCGAAAAAAAAAAAAATGGAAAACACAGAGAAAAATCAAGAAAAATAAATTACATTGCACTGCTACAATTACAACAACAAATTAAACAAGTTTAATGTGCGTGCATTTTTTTTTTTTTTAGCTTAATGGTGAATCGCTGTGGCCCTCTCTTTACGAGCCGTTGATTTTTCAGCATGTGAATTATGTGGAGGATAATTGCGTGTGGCAATGAATTTTATGTGCAACATTTTCTTTTCAGTTTCGCTTTGAGCGAAAAAAAAAATAGAAACAAAAACAACAACAAAAAACAATTTGTTACAGTTTGCGAGTGACCTTCGAGCGAGGTTTTGTGGGAATCTGCAAAACATTAAATTGTAGCTGGGGCGGCAAAATTTATTAATTGCATTAAATACACACCCAAACAAATGCCAAATGGCAAATGGTAAATGGTAAGTGGTAAATGGTAAATGGTAGAAAAAAAAAAAAAATAATAATAATAAAAAAAAAAAAAAAAAAAATAGAAACCGATTTAATCGTCGACAATTTGGCATGTCTTTTGGTAGTTGAGGCAAATGGACGCGCGAGGCCTCGCCCAGCGGGCCAACAGGCCAACGGGCCACGCATGCGCATTGCTGTGCGTACACTCGTTCGTTCGCTCGTTCATTTGCTCTAACTGTAATTTCAAACGCGACGACTTTTGAAATATTGCGTATACGCCGCATGTGTGCAAGCGATACAATTTCGCAGCAGCTGTCGAGTGCAGTTATATAATACCCAAGTTAGCCCCAGTAATTTATACGCCTCTTTTTAGAAAGGATTGTCATAAGCTGACAAATTATACAATTTGCTGTCTCAGTTCGCTGTATGCCGTTGCCTATCGAATCGGTGATCTTTGCCTGCTTTTGACTCTATATTTATTTATTTGTTTGCTGACCAGCTCGAATGCACTAGCGCTCTAGTTAGCGCAGAGCTTGGCCCTGGCCTGGCAATGAGTCAGCGGGACAGCTGGGACAGTCGCTAAAATGTATTGATTGACACAAAGGCTAACAATGCAGAGTGTGCTGCAAGAGTTTCGTTTTTTTTCTTTTTTCTTCTTCATTTTTGTTTAGCTGTGAGCGCATTTTCCAAGCTTATTTACTTAACGCTATATTTGTTTTTTTTTTTTTTAGTTTTTGCGCACTCAGAAGGCGTTCAGACAATGCGATTAGGTAATAAGCCAAGGCAAAGCCTCAAAAGACGTCCAAAAACTAAGCTACAGCTCCAGCTCCAGCTAGCTCTTTCTGTGGCTGCGGCTGCCTTTGTGGCTGTCCAAACCAAATTCAGTCTGAGCCGCAGGCAACAAGACTTAAGACAAACAAAGCAAAACTCCCACGCCGAGCACAAACACACACACATAGCTAGAAAAAAGCCAGAAAAAGGTCTCACAACACACGCGCAGTTACAGTTACGTATGCTCTATAGGTTTTGAAATAATTTGAAAAGAATATTTTTTTTTTGTGGTTGCCAAGCGACACAAATCTACATGCCCCCACCTTTGCCCCTCCGCTCCCCGCGCCATTCCAGCCTTTTGTCTAGCATAATTATGAGCAACGACTGCATTGTAAATTCTTTTTGGGCGCTCTGAAGCATGATTCATAGCTACGACTTTGACTTACTGCATTGCTGTGGCGGCGGCTCCTTGAGTTTGTATCCAAATAGTATATAGGAAAAGCCAATTGATTCTTGTGCACTCGCACACACACACACACACTTGAGCACTTAGGCACACACTGCGAACTGAGTCGTATTTTGTCACAGTGCACTTAAAGTCTCGACTTCAATCAATGTTTACTTTATGTTTATATAAAGATTTCTATATATATCTATATACGTATATGTATGTTTATGTGTGTGTTCACTTTATGTTGCACTCTAAATGCCACAGCGCTTGACTTGGCGTTGGCTTCGACTTTGACTTCTACTGCTGGGACAAACGATTCGCGCCAGCTCAAACAACAAAATGAATGGCTTTCTTTAGCTTGTTTATGTTTTATACCAAAAAAGAGCTCGTCGAGTGGCAAGTGGCAGGCAGGCGAAGCGGCTCTCTTAGCGACGCTCTTAACCGATCTCTGAGTTTTCGCTCAACTGCTGTTGAGCCGTTCGCCTTTGTTTGTTGTCATATTCAATCATTTGTTATGCAGCACAGTGAGCCATGAAAAGTCTTAAGTGATTCACTAGAATATCAAATTGATAGATAATATCTCGAAAACCTAACATTCATTATGATATCATATTTGTAGCACAATTAATGTTCAGCTAGTAATTGTTTTTGTTTATGCCAAAAGAAGTTAATTTTTAATATAGTTGAAATCTCTTTAATAATTTATTTTATTGCTAGATCTCTTGCACTTATTAAATTGATAAAACAGTTAACATTAATTTTTGAGCGCAATGAAAAAAAAAATGTAAGAAAACATAATTTTATTTCTGGCACAGCTGCACTATTTATGTGTCAGTCATATATTATTCTTGATCTTAAATAATATATGTATATTATAATTTTTAATTGTTTGAGTCCTCTAAAGTGTGGGAAAATTTAATTGAATACGTTGCCTTTGAATTCATTTTTAGCTAGAGCTACTTGAAAGAAATAAATATTTCAATTAATTTTTAAAATATGATAATAAACAATTTAATTAATTTGTGTTTTTAAAATATGTGTTTGTATTATTCCCTGATGTTTCACAATTTATAACATTTAATTTTGATTTTTTTCTTTTATATATTATATCATAAACAATTATATTTAATAACATTTTTTTTACAAATATTATCTATTTTATTTCTTAAATTAAAACAAACTTAAATTAAAAATATATAGAGATTTAAACCTAATTATTTATTTATTTAAAAAAAAAACATATTTTTTTCTACTCTTGCTACTTTTAGTATTTTAACTAAAATGCTAAGAATATATTTTTGTTATTGTTCTTAGTATTTATATAAATAAATATCAACAATGGCAATATACTATATACTACCTAAGTCTTGAGTTAATAAAACGTTAATTAACTTTAATTTCACGTAATTACTTGCCTATTTCCTATATTGAAATCTAATGAACATATCTATTAAATGCCAGCAGAGCAGTTACATGCTCAATGCGCGTATATGATTCATATTGGCATTTATGTTATGTCCAATTGGATTTCCCTTGCTTGCCAATTGAATTTAGTTAGACGCTGGCAGCGCTAATCCAACTAGAATTTCTACATTTAATTGAATAGCACGCATACCACATGTAAGCCAAGTGCAATAACAAATTTGAGTTTAATACAAGCTAAACACACACACACACGCACACACCCTCAAAAATTTGAGAGCTTCTCGCATTTTGCATCCATCAGATATTTTATGTAAGTTAAGTGCAATCTGCTTGGCTATTTGAAAGATATGCTCGTAATTAACATTTGTGCCGTGTTGATTTTCTCAGCCTTCGCGACGCGACTTTTTACACAGTTGCATTTACATATGGCTGCAGTTGTTTGTTGTTATTATATATATATATATATATATGTATATATTTTATTTTCTTGAATATAATTTGCGCCGGTTTTGCTGCAGCGATGCTCCCACAGACCGCGAAACCTGCACAACAACTCATCGCCAATGAAATGCTAAAAGCTAAGCAACACACACAGCCATAGAGATTATATACACACACACACACACACATGTGTACAGTGAAGCCTCGCATTTGTTTTGCTAATATGAATTAATTTACAATTGCTGCAACGCCTAAAAATGTAAGCGAGGCGAGCAGACAGTTGCTTGCCAAAAGCAGCGGAGGCGAGCGAGAGGAAGCTGCTGGCGCGTCTGTTGAACTTTTGTCGTCGATTGCACTTGCCACAAGATTTAGCTGCAGCTCAAAAATCTTGCATTTTCTTGGGCAGCAGCATTCAAGCATTTCATTTCAATTGGCTTTGCGTTCAATGTCTAGACATGGACACTGACCGCAGCAGCCAACACACAGAGAGAAAGAAAGAGAGAGAGAGTGAGAGAGATGTATATATACATAAATATATATAGATTTATTTATTAGATATACGTTTTAAAATGATTTGGCAATGCACGAGGCCTATGCAAAGAAGCGGAACGCAAAGAAAGTGCATTTGTTGTTGCTGTTGCGATTTTTAAAAAGTGTTTACCGTCAGCTTTTGCTTTGATTGTAGCTTGGTTTGTCTTTTAACTGTTGCCTGCTTGCTGGCCAGGTGATATAACAAGTTCACATAATTTCGCTAGCTTTTCTTTTTCTTTCTTTTTTTGTTTTTGTATTATTGCATTTTCCACTACATATACATGTATTTGTATTTGTCTTAAAATAAAAGTTGTTAGCCCGCATGCACATTGAGCGAGTCGCAGGGCGGCAACCGCATCGAAATTCATGACTTGATTCAGCAAATTATAATTGCAGCCAATCAAAATAGTTCCCAGCTGGTTGTGTATTCGTAACTTTTTTCCCTTTGCCTCAATTATCATGCATAATTAATAAATGTTCACCTCACTCCACCAACTACGGCTGCTTAGTCAGCGTTATTATTTTTTGAATTTGAATTTGAGTGCCAAAAACTTAAAAACAAATTTACTCGCATTTATGTGCATGCCATATTTTAAAAAGGCTTTTTTTTTTCTTCTGTCAGTCATAAAAAAGCCGCATGGCAGAAACGAATATGAAATACAAAAAATTTCACCAGTGCAAGTGGCCAACTTTGTGATTGTGGCAGCTGCTCGCGGACGGGCCTAAACGGTGGCTTGTTTTCATGAGGAAGTTGTTGATTGTCACACAACTGCGACAGCAACAGCAACAGCAACAGGGACAGGGACAGACGGCTGGCACTGTGACTGTGACTGTGACTGTGACTGTGACTCTATGACTGTTATTGCGACTGCGCTTGCGCTTGCGGTTCGCTTAGGTGCCTCGACGGTCAGGTTCAACTTGAAATTATGGTCATAATAACAAAAAATATAATAAATAAATAAATGCATAAAAATGTTGTAAAAAAACAAAGCCGAAGTTTTTGTACGCTTACTAAATATGTGAATGAAAACAAATTACTTAAAAGATTTGTATGTTCCTTTACATTTCTATTAAGCTTTAAGACTTGGCTTTTGGTTTTAGATTACATTTATTTAAATTCCAAATGTCACTAAAGAAACATTCTTTGTTTCCAGCTGTTATAATATTAAATGTACTCTTTCGGCAGACTATGAATCTGACAAGTCACTTCGCTGTCTTTTAGCTAATACTATTTGACATTTATATAAAGCTAATGGTACTAGCCCTAATAACACATTCCACTCATTTTTATGTGACTATAAATTTTGTCTGAAAAGCTTCGTTATAGTCACACTTTAACCTCAACTTTCTCAAAACTATGAGCAATTAAGTAATCTGGTTTTGGGTTTATACATTGCAAGTCTTAGCACCAGAATTGTTAATTTATCATTAATATATAGCTTACAACAGTTAAAAGTCAATTTCAATAGTTAAATAATAAAAAAAAATTCTGTTAAATATTAAAAATGATCAATAACAGCCTTAGAATAAATTGTTAACTATTAAATGCTAAAAGTTTAATGTAAAGAATTAAATATTAAAACTTTAATGTTAACAGTTAAATTTTAACAGTCGAATGTTAATATTAATTTTCACATATAAATTGACTGAAAAAATAAATTTAAGCTGAAATATAGGAACAAATATACTTAATAGATAATGTTAATAATTATTAACAAATAAATATAAACTGATAATGTTAACAAGTCAATGCTAAATGATAAGTCTTAACATATAAATGTTAACTTATCAAAGCAAACCACTAAATGTTAACAGATAAATGTAAAATTTCAACAGCTCAAGCCGAAATTTAAATACCAACCCTATTAATAGCCAAGTCAAACATTTTAATTATCAAAAGTCAACAAGTTTGTTAAGCTATGATTAAGCTTTCATAGGGTAAACACTGAGATCTGTTCACATTGATTAACTAAAGCTAAAGTGCGAAATGTTTAGAGTGAACATACGCAGAGAGATGTTTCGCATTCATGAACTAATTAACCACAGTGCTCCAGTTAATTCAGCAAAGAAATAATGAAGACAATGCGTGAATGCCTTCAGTTATGTCATTTGCCTTTCCTTTTGGATGGGCTCCGTATACGCAGTATTTCATAAGAATTACGAATATGATTCGAGCGCTTGTTTCTCTTGTTGTTATTATTATTATTATGTGTTGAAGTAGTAAAAAAAAGCGAAAGTAACTCCATTTGTGAACGTTCTAATAAATGGTAAAAACGAAGTTCAAGGTTTTATCGCACGTCGGATGGCGAATCGAAATTAATTACATTTGTTCAAATCTAGAGGTTCTGGGCGCTGGCTGTCTGTCAGGTCATTAAGTCTTAATGCTCATACGCAGTTAGCAGTTGGATTAAGTAATTTTTATCTAATTTGTGCGCAGTTTGTTGTTGTATTTTAGTTATGCTGGGTGTGTGCTACGATTCGATTTGGTGCTATGATAATTAAAGAGATTCATAGCTGACAGCACTCCCACCTGGCGCTTGCCGCTACGGCACTTGGGGAATTTTCATTTCACATTGTCTAACAATGGACCAGCTTAAAGACCATAAAAAACAACAACAGCTATAACAACAGATGGCAGCCGGAACTTGTGAGCCGCATGATTTGTAAGATTTTTTTGTCTACTATCTAGCTTTCAGACAAGAATTAAGAGCTATCAAGATCAGGCTTTACTCAATGTAAATCCCATTGCAATATTTGGTGCTGACGGAAATGGCTTGAACTTGACATTGGCCAAGAGCGCAGGCGCTTGAAGAGAGGGCATTGGGAAGTAGAGTGGGCGTTTCAAAGAAATGCAAATGTATTTTTTTTTCCACGAGCAAGTCACACATAATTATCGCCAAGGCGGAAGGAAGTAAACTTTGAAGTTGGAAGTAAAAGCCAGTGAATTTAAAATGTATTATATGATTTAAGTGTAGACATGATCTCGTTAGCTGATTATCGCAGATATTTAACTGTAGATGTGAGATTTCTCGCTGATTTGATTATGAAAAGATATTTTAATTTTGCAGTCTCTATAAAAGTTGATCTAATTTGTCTCAATATGTATTATTAAATTTTAGTAATCTGTTTTAAATCAGAATAGATAGCAGATCTATCTATCTATTCAGCTTACTCTTTCAACAGTTATGTAATTGCTTTCATATCAATGTCTTGCAACTGTCCATGTATCTTATACCTAGCTGCATGTAGACATTCATTCATTACACTATAGTATTGTACAATTCAATATCAATTGCAACGCCTGGGGATTGTCGGCTGAGAGCCGTGAAGCGTGCGCCCTGTCGCCCTGTCGCGCTGTCATTGTGAATGCGTTTGGTATCACCTCCAACGAATTGGGCATGGCTCGATGGCGCGTCGGCTCTTTGGCTCGTTGGCTCGTTGATTCGTTGGTTAATGGCAGATTGCGAGGCGTTGCCAATTGATGTGGCCAACAAAAGAAATGCTGAGCTGTGCCGTGCCATGCTATGCGGTCTAATTAATTTCAGTTCAAGGCAAGTGCTCTCTGCCCTGGCCATAAATCCATTGACGATTTGTAAACAGGGGCAAGAAATTCGCATTTTGTTACAAATTCCATTGTTTTTGCCTCTTTTGTGGGCGGGGCTGCCCTCTAGTCGCATAGACTCTCCCAAAGGCTTATTATTCATCGCATTAACATTTCAGCATGTTTCAGGCTACCCCCCATAATTATCATTGTAATTGCTTTTGCTTTATACAATTGGGTCAATTGTTGTTGTTTTTGGTCTGAACTTGACTTGAATATTTATTTAATCTTTGTTTTTTTTTTTTTGTTGTTGTTGGAATTCTGTGACCTTTTATAGCTCATATTTCAATTAATAGCAAAAGCGCTAACTGTAATTAAAAAGAAATAAAAATATCGAGCTGTCAAAGATGTGGATTGTGTTATAAGTAATTTAACCGATAAGGCACAATTCTTCATGATTAAAATGATGTATATATATAAATACTGATATATAATAAATATATATATATTATATATTCTTTATCGCTACGTTACTTTTTGTTTCCGTGTAAAACAAAAAACAAAAACAATTTGTGTCTCGGCCTTTTTTGTTAGCCACTCGAGCTGGCAGCTCTTCAGTTCGATTCCTAATTGCCACTGTTAAGGATTGTCTAGCTCAAGTGTATCTATTTTCTTTTTAATGGCAACTGGTTTATATATCTGCATCATATTTCTGACTTTGGCATTTTTTATATTCATTAAGGTGAGCATACAGAATGGATCATTTTTTTTTTTAGCTTTAATTTAATTAAATATTTTTCTTTACAGATCGCCTGCATGGCCATTGTGAGTGTGAATCGTCGACGCATTGTTGGTGAGTAATTGAAATATATTCAACTGTTGAATTTTAGTTAATAAGAATTTAAGACTTGCGCATTTGGCTTAAATTCTTATGCTTAAAGCTTGTCAAAGCTTTACCACACCTACATATTTCCAATATTGTGGGTGTACTTAATCAATATTTGATTAGGCAGTCATCACTGCCTATTTGTTGTTCGATTAGATTTCTGATAAGCCCCCTTTAGCTGGCAGCCCTATGAAAGCTGCGCGATATCAGAAATTGGCCGAAAATGAGTTTTTTGTTTCAGTTACATTTGTGTCCGCTTAGAGTAAATATACATATATAAAAGAAAGATAGTTGAACAACTATGTTGGGCTTTTTAATAATTGCCATGCTCTTCATCTATTGTCTTGTAAGTTTTAAATGTTTTAAATTATTTACATCAAATTATAAAGTATTCATACTTTTTTGTTAAAGGGCCTAATCGTCTTAACGCGTAAGCGATCTCATGGAAGATCGAGTAAGTGAACAAATATATTTCAAATATATATATATAGAAAGAGATCTATGGAGATCTACATTCATTCATTTATGTCTGCCCGCCTGTCTAGCTCTGAGCTAATCAAGTTAATCAAGTTTATTGAATTCTTTAAAGATTAGATTTTTGCTCAACTGATAGTGAGAGTACATACGAAAAAAAAAGAAATTTTCAACATGATTAATGTATTTGTGGTTCAGTTATATTTGTACAGAGCTTAGCAAAAGAAGTTTTAGCATGATTATCTCTATACTGATTCCCATTGCCATATTCTCAGTTAGCTTACTCTGCTGCTGCTCTGTAAGTTGAATTTCTAGAGTATTTGATGTTTTTTTGTTTTGTATTAATATTTTAAATAATATTCTTAAAGGCTTTGATTATGTTTACGCGAAAGCGGATTAGAGAAAGACATGGTAAGTTCTCTTTACTTCTATTATGTTAAAATTCTAAGATAGTTTGGTTTTAGCTAATACACTTTTTCAACAAAATATATAATCCAATTTTTAGTGGATTTTTAAAAAAAATTTTTTATAAATTCATAAAAGTATCATCTCTTTGTCTCCCCACTCTTATTTTCTGCCTATAATGTTCTTCAGTTGTTTCGAAATGCCTTTTAATGTAAGGGTATTTTTATTTCGCATCAACGAAATTAACTTGATGACTGTTTGTGTGGGCGATAAGATGTGTGATAAGGCTAAAGAATGACTGTATTAACGAATTTGTCAACGCAATTGATCACATTTTTGTGTAATTAGTTATGCTCGTTCATACAGTGAATAGAGTATATACGTTTCCTGCTTCTTCTGTATGTATGGGCACAAAATATTCGAAAATATGCTTCTATGAAAAGATTTTACTTTACTTAGATTTCACTCGTTGAAGGCGTGGCATATTTGGCAAATATATTTGATATATATATATATTTGATTAATGATCTGTTAGTCTACAAGTAACTATCAAGTTACTAAGATACTAATTCCATTGATAAAGTTCTCTATATTTATGCACTTATAATGATATATGATGTAAATAAAGATAGTTATATATATAAATTTCATACTTTTTGCTCAAAAGTCATGCATGACTGACATTTTGGCAATAGATTAACTTTCAAATGGGGATTCCTTTATGTAGCAGGTAAAACACGATTAGATAACACGAGTTAGCAGCTCGAAAATATATCAAAATGCCATTGATAGCATTTAGACGATAATAATAATAATATCAAGCGATAGTCGGGCAGGTTGACAATCCCAATCAGGCATTTGCCATAAGTCTGTCACTGAAGCTTGTCGCCTCGTTAGTTTTACTGTTTATTTATTTAAATGCCTCGCGAAATGGGACAGACGTATGGTGCTTTGGCGTATGGTGTTTTGATATTAATTGTGCTCATGATATGGGTGAGCTAAGTGAATTTCAAAAGAAGGAAGAAAATTAAAACAAGAAATGAAAATAAGGTATAAAGTCGAAAACCATTGCTGATAAGAATCTTTGCACTTCTGAAAGGTGATCGCAACAAGTTGTAAAAACGGTGAGACAACAGCTCAAGAAACGCCTACGCAAAGAACCAACCGTAGACCGAACCGAACTGCAGCCAGAGATAGGAGAGTTAATGGTAAGCTTTTCAGATAAAAAAGATTCACACATCTCAAAAGTGTCTGGGATCAGTTCAGTCTTTGTTAAGTTTTCAATACAGTTAGTCGTTCCTTAATTTACCTTCTTCTTAACATAATATGGACATATTATGGAGTATTATCTTTATCGCATTCTTCTTTATTGTCATCTATCTGGCCTGGGTGAGCTTTTTTTTAGTCTTGTCTTAATATATATAATTCAAATTAATATCTCAAGATTGTGGATAATATATTACACAAAGTCAATGAGGAGAGAATTCGAATTGCGGATCGACGTAATGCCGTAATGCCAGCTGCACATGCTCTGGGTAAGCTTTTACATAAAATAACAACAATTTGGTGGATTATCGCGTTTTGTGGCGAATTTAGGGTATATTTATTTTGTGAAAATATACCTAAAAGGCATGACAGATCACAAAAAGTATATAAAGAATATAAAATATATAAATTCTTGATTGGGATAACAAACAGAGTCGATGAGGTTGATATCTTGATATATTCGTCAATCCACCTGTCCTAACTCTTAATAGGGCATTCGCTAGGTTCACTTTTATATTTTAATTTAGAGTAAATCTATCCATGCCAGTCTATATGTATATCCAGTCTTGCATATATACTCTTGTATAGCATAGCTCTTAGCAGAGCTTGGGGTATCTACTAGTCGTGTACTCTCAACTGTTTTCTTTTTTGGTCATTTATCAATGTTGATAGCTGCATAATATTTAGTCATCCCTATTTACATGGGCCTGTTGGACTTTTATCATATAGATCTTGCTGTTAAATATTTCGCATCACGGGCTTCAAGCAAGCGCACATGGCTTAGATTAGATAATAAAGCTTTTGCTATGATGCGTGTGTTATATATGTGATATGAGCTTAAGAACACCCATATAAATATAGATAAATGTATATCATGTACATATATACTATGTTTTATTTGAAAATAAACAATGCAATCTCCGGGCGTCAGTCGTTGGCTGTTTGCCAATGTGAAATATGAATGGAACACGTTCCTATTGGTAGCTATTGCCAAGTTTTCTGATTGGAACAATTGCAATTGTTTGGGTGAACTTTAAAGTTATTTAAATACAAATTAAATTTGTTCAATAATTTTTCACAGTTGCTCATTCAAGCTTATATTGAAACGAAAACTGAATCAAGTCGTGAACAGCCACAGTAAAGCGGCATTAGACAATTGGAAGACTTAAATGGTAAGCTCTATCAAGATAAAACGTGATAATCAGATATTAGCTAAATATAGAAAACTTAAGTAAACTGTAGCAGTAAAGCAGTGGAGCTCCAAGTACAGCCCTTATCTGGTTCTATTTAATCACCATCGGCCCCATTCGCATCTAGATAGCGATTTAGTTTCATCCTCATTCACTTGTTGTCCAGTTGTCAGCTCGCTCAGCTCGCATTCAAATGGATGTTATGGAATGGTATTACACCATATCATTTTTGCTAATACTGCTCATACTGTTGCGGGTGAGTTGTGTAGATTGAAATCTATACATCTATATATACTATATACTATATGGTCAAGCATTTCTATTGCTGTTTAGACGTATTTGGGTCCATTTCGGCATTGGAGCTCCTGCAGTAAAGTTCAAACGGAGCCTGGTGAGTGCTTTCCAAAAAGTAGCTAAGTAACATAGGGTTTAGATATCAAATCAAATTTTATAAACATTACGATTAGCATAAACTGTCAAAATTACGAACAGATACATTTCAAATGTACACGGAATTTTGGTTCTGTGGCATTCTTATTGGGATTGCTGTCACGCTTATTTTACGGGTAAGCCGTCTCTAGCTCGATACACATCGAGGTCATTCATTCAATTCAACTTAACTCTCCGAAGGAGTGCTATCTATTTGTAAGACTGAAGTTGGAAGAATGGAACAGTCGAGTCTTAATGCGCCGTGAAGTAATGTTGCGTCTAGCACTCGAGGGTAAGATTTAACTACCATATCGTTACCATATCGTAGACCCCCCTGACGAGCTAGCAAAGCTTTAGCTGAGCTCGAAACGCAGTAAAAAGCTTTGTCGTTTTGATTAGATAACAATCCTTAACCATATAATGATACGTTCCTCGAGTGCTGCTAAACTCATTGAGCAAATTTCTAGATTCTCTAAACTCTGTCAGTATTCGCACTTCAAACCGTTTGGCACGGACAATGAATCCGAGCGATTTTATCTATATCGTAATACTGTTTCTCTTAGTGGCTATTGTAAGTGTGTAAAGTATGTGAAATTCATACTGAATTTTCATCAATTTTTACTCTGCTCAATATAGCTGTGCTTTAAGAGCCGCACAAATAGGAATTTTGAGGACGCTACGTTGGACCGCTCTAGACGGGCCTCCAGTTTAACGGGTGCGTACTTACTCAACAATTGTCATAGAGCATTCAACTGATAATATGCTGCTGCTCAGATATGATACTAAGACTTTTATATATTTTATTTTATATATATTTTTATTGATATATATATACATAATTAATCACGTCCCACCATTTGCAATGTTGATAAGGCGCTAGTTCTATTTATCGTGCCTGGTTCTTGACGCTTTACCATTATAAATTCAGTTACTTGGCCGTGTCGAACAGAAATCGTCGTCGATTTAGTTGAGGTTCCTAATCATGGCCGTCGATGTCGGCTTGTATATAGTTTATTTTATTTTACTTGTCATTTTGCTTATTTTATTGCGTGTAAGTTGAGGCAGTTCTCCTCAGTCTCTCACTGTGTGTTGTTCACCTTTCGCCTCTTGCAGTTGTGTTGTATGTGTGCTATGCGTAAACCCGTTGTCGAACAGCCAACGCCCGTGAATGGGCGTGGCCCGCCACGTGTGCTGCGACAAATACGCATTGATCCATCAGGCACTGCGACCGATATAACCGCAGGTGAGCTGCCGCAAAATTTACAATGTGTTTAAATAGCCTTATCTACAGTTCGTCTATTTCTAGAACTATCATAATCATAAACACATTCATAATCCAATTATCGCAATTTGATTAGCATTTATACCCCCCACACACACACGATGAGCATCGCAGCATTATGCCAAAGGAGCTCTTCAAGTGCGTCTTAACACTTGTTTATGTTTGTATTTGCCATTCTTGTGTTCCTGGCAGATTTGATAACAGTCGAACAAATGATAAGCCGAGATAAAATTTCTGACTATCAGCAGAAAATTACGTCAAATACTGACTATTAAATATCTCTGATTTTATTGATAGGGCAAAGCTAAAAATCCAAAATGGAATTCCACAATGGAAACGTTTTTATATATACATTATATATTTCTATATTTATCATAGATAGCTTGAAATAATAATTAAATATTGATATTGTGTGAAAATTACTTGATAATAGTTTGCATAAATATTTAATATTTTCTTATTTAAAATAGTTCTTATTGTCCTCTGCTTAGAAATATTTCAGCCAAGCAGTTCTAATCTGCAATTCTAATTCATCTATCTCAATTCCAATTGGTAATTTATTTGAAAAGGTAACAGTACTGACCTGGCTTAAACTAATTTTATTATTCACCCAATCATTATTAAAATATTCAAAAGAAAAGTATTGAATTAGTATTAAAATTCACTATTTCTTAAGTATTAATTGAACTATATTTTTTCAAAGGTCTGCGACGTGATGAATTCCAATGCAGATCCAGAAGAGGTACATTTCATGAAATTCTTATAGGTACCACTATAAGTACCATAAATGAACCGTTTCAAGTGCTCTTAAGTCTATCTTTAAAGATACTCATAAATTCACAGTGCAATGTGTACTAAAGAGAAACTTCAAATAGAACCTTTTGAAGAGCTCTTAATATGCTCCTTAATATAATAATAAAAAAAAATATACCTTTTATGGTACTCTTGAATGTACTCTTCGCTAGACTCAATATACTCTACAATGTACTCATTAAAATTAAGTTGTATTCTAAAAAATACTTTTCAAAGTATCTTTGGAGTATCGTAATCTTAAGTGAACACTTCAATGTAATCTTTAAAATATATTTAGAGATATTTGTATATCTATTCTTAAATGTACTTGAAAATATGCAAGTGTGCAGTATTTGAATTACTCTTAAAAGCTAAAGCTACTTTCTTGTATAGTCGACCTTACACTTGAATATAATTGTGAGACTACAATTTAATGTATTAATTAAATGTACTCTTGAATATATCCTCAAGCACATTTAAAAAGTGTACCTAAGGCAGTAGCCCCTTGAATTTACTCACGATTTCTAAGCACTTTGATATATTTAAATCTATTATATTTTCTGACTCGAATTCATCACGTGATCTTCGGTCAGGTGTACTGCAGTATAATATAGAAGTATTATCTTGCCATTATGAATTTATACACGAAATAGAGATTATGACTATCCGTCTCAATTTCCGGCTGTGATAAGCTGATTCCGTTCTTTCAACTGTTCCAATTGGAATTGTAAAACTCATCGATAAATTAAGTTAAAACCTTATGTATTTCTTAAGGAAGCAGCTACCATGCTCGAGTGCACCTTTGACATTGAAATATTTTGAATTCCCCACGACATTAAAATTTTGTGGAGCATGTGAAAAATGTTTTTAATGAAATAATGGAACATAATTGCTTTACGCTAATAGATTTATTACAGTGTTGTTTTTTTTTTCTTTTTTTCTGTTGCTTTTGTTTATGCTTGTGTAATAATTAATTAGCTTATGTCTCACACAATTTAAATTCATACACACTGAATTAATTTACAATTGTTGTGAATACTTCCGCGCTTGGCGGGATTTCAAGTTTACTGAAATTTATGAATGTCTATATTTGTGATGTATTCTTAGACATTTAACTGTCTGCAACGGCGAATGCATGAAACTTCCACGCAGTGATGCAAATCTTATCTAATCAGAGTTAACCAGACTCTTATCAGACAGTGCGAAACTCTCTAGAGTGAGCGCCACCTATAGCCCACCTGCCTAGGCATAGTCACACTATCTCTCTCACTCTCATTCTCTCTCTCTATAGAGCTGATAAGATTCTCGAAAAAGGCACAGAGCATGGTAATACAAACAGTTTTGCTACCGGCTTCTGCTTGAACTGATGCGATTGAGTTTATAAAAATTTGGTGTATTAGTAAATTATAAATTTCATGTAAAGATGATGGATATATTGTCTATATTCTCGGGCGTATTCCTATTGTTTCTATCCTGTGCCATTTGCTGTTGTTGTCTGCGCTTTGCCGTTTGGGCCTGCTACGAGCTGTGGCAGCCACGCAGAGGTATGTGCGCATGCGTGTCTATAAATATACTATTTATATTATGTACTTGATTTTAAAGGATCTTACTTTCGATTTGCTTTCTATGCATTCAATTAACTTATCTAATCGTCAATTATTACCTCAACTTTGATAAGCTTAGTGTTAAACTGAAACATACAAACTTTCATGAAGCCATTAAATGCCTATTGGCCCAATTCGAAAAGTTGGCTGAATGTGATTGAACTGCTCCGTTTAGGTTATCACTGCTAACTTGGTCGGAGCACATATATTATTCAGTGCTCTCTGCCTTTTCAAGCCTAACGGATAACGAATAATAGAATATTACAAACTATAATCATGAGCCTAATGTTTATGTTGTGCTTTGTTCTATTCTTTATATTGGTACTCGCACTGCCTACGTGCTATTCTTGTATAAAGGTAAAAGTTACAGGCGCGATACCGGTTGCTTTACCTATTCTTATCTCTAAAAGTTTTTTATATTCATCTTAAAGTTTTTCGTTTGCATACCATTATTCGCCTGCCGCGCCAATCGAACCGAGTCGACCCGCAATAATCGGGATATGCAACTGCGCTCCTTTGGTATGTACATCGCCGTAAATAGCTATGCAGTGCGAATTGTATATAGTACACATATACGTATATTTATTTTTAAGTGTATGTGTGAATAGATACTATGCGCGGCTTGAAGTGTATGTGATAAGACTCGCAGTTAGCCCAGTTTACGGCATATAGCCATTTCAAAAGTCTGCCTTATTTCTTTATGTCTTTATTTATTATTCTCTCATTTTTTGTTGGTTTGATAAGCATACATGCTTCAGTCTACATCTGAACTTGCTGCAATATGGAAGTGGGCCCAGTTTTTTATTTCGTAGTACTTTTGCTAATTGGCTTCCTATCTTATGCGCTGCTGCAGGTAAAAATTCGCGGAAAACCTCCAAAAGCTTTAAATGAGCTTCTATTGTTTTTATTCGATTAGTGTGCGATTATCTGGATAATCAGATGCTGTTGTCCTGCGGGGAATCAAAATAGACGCCGAAGTAAGTTCGTGTGTGAGAGCGGGAGAGAGAGAGAGAGAGAGAGAGAGAGAGAGAGCTTGTATTAGTATAAGTTAGCTCTAGCCATGTTGTTCTTTAAGCTTTTACAGCATAGCATAGATGAGCCAATTCTTACATGTGATCATTAAAACATTGTATATAAATATACACTACACATATACACATCTATATATGTATGTGTATGTGTGTCTAGTTTAGCAACTTCGTTTATCGTATTGCGTGCGGCTATATACACATAATCTTATCACTAAAATCGAAACAAGCACCAACATATACATACATATATGCAGACTTACATACGTACGTAATACGTGCGTATATAATATATAATACATAGTCTACTAGTTGGGTATATAGACACTCTGATTAGTGTCTAACGTATCGTTGTCTACGGCGGGCGTGCAAAAAATTATGCACCTGTTCTGTCGACACCGTGTCTCAATTCGTATACACCTCGAAGTTTAGCTCGCGCATGGATTGGGGCACTGAACTGGGCCTGCATGTGGCCATCTATTTGGGCTTAGTTTTTCTATTCTTTGGCGTAGTGCCCGTCGTTTGCTTCTATGTGCGCATCGAGAATCGAACTCTAGCTAAGATTTGTCCACCGCGCTGCCAACGCCAGCACAGGCGAATCAATCGGAATCGCTGTGGTAACGTGTGCCAAATATGAGGGCGGGGTTTATCTAATCGCTGGTTGTTGAGCACCCAGTACCATTTGAGTTTGCTGCTTACTTTTATTGTTTTGTTAGAGAATTGACTTTTTTATTATTTTATAAATATGTACAATATATTTTTGACAATAACAATTGAGACGTAAAATGACGTTGACGTCCTATTTGGTTTTGGTGTTCGGTTTCCTGTTTGCCTTCCTCGTAATATGCCTCTCACTCTATGTAACTATTGCGCAAATCCATCAATCGACGATTCGAATTATCTTAATAGTCTATCTCGTTTCATTAGCTAGCTATACGCATTCATCAAGCCATCTTGGCGAACCGTAAGAAGGCAACGTCAACGTCATAGGCTCGGTACTTGCGTCGATTGTCTATATCACGATTTTATCTTAGATATCGCTAACATATGTCTTTTAATTATGGTTATCTTGCAGATCGCCAGAACACTGTGGAGCTCGGACGTCAACACAGTCGTTACGGTGATATTTTCTATATTGAGCCAAATAGTCAGGAGGCCGCACGCATACGGGAGCAGCTGGAAAAGGATGAGAAGGATTTGCCCAGCTATGATGAGGTGATGCGTATGTGCAATCTAACAACTCCTACGGCAGCTGCAGCAGCGCCAATGCATTCTCCAATAATGGAAACAAGTGCCATTGGCATTGCTGCATTGCCTGCTCCTCCATATTCCGAGATTGATCCACATCAAAGCCTTGCGGCGCCACCTCCGCCAAATGTTACTGTTACAACTGTCAACGCATTAGAGCCCTCACCCTCGACCTCGCGTGCTGCCCAAATTACAACGTAGCAAAAGCCCCAGTAATCCAATGCAGACCCAACATATCACCAACAAACATGCACACACACATAAACAGACACACAGCCACTCACGGAAAATAGTGTGAACCTGTCGCTGCAACTTTCCAGTGCCACTCTGGGCCGCACAAATCTCCAAAATTTTGTGCGCTTCCCAATTGAGAAATAAAAGTGTGATTCTTAAAATTATAAATATATAATTATATATACATAACTAGGTATTAAAACGTAGATCTTCGTTAATTGTAAATATTTGTAAATATTTATAAATTTAAGGTGCAATAATTATTTAAGCGAATTAATACAACTGGTTAAATAAAATGTACTCTACATTATTTTAAATTTGAATTATGTATCTAAAGAACGAAATATTTATATAAATTGAAAATACAAATTGTTATATTGCAATTTTTAAAAATAAGTTGTAATACAACTTTTTTAAACAAAATTTCTATAGTTTACTTTTTTATACACATTATATTTATCATACTAATTGTGTAATCACAATTGGTTAATTTAAAAAAAAAAAATCGTTCCACACTGATTCGTTAATTTAAATATCGATGTACACAATATATCGCACATTAACGAACCGGCAACGGAATATCGATATTGACTATCGGCTCTTGTTTCTCTGTATATTTATCGACAGCTTATCAACCATCATTTGTATATTTTTGTCGTTTGCTGCTTAAATATAACGCAATGGACTCAACAAAGGCAAGAAACTTGTGAATACAATAATTTCAAGTACCTACTAACTATATTATATAGATTGAGTTTGCCGTTCAAATAGATAAAGATGTTAAATCGTGCGTGACTAAGCTGCGACATGCTTTACAAGGCATAGGTCAGATTGACATTGATCCGACCGAGGGACGTGTGATCGTACAGACCACAGCGCCGTGGTCCGAAGTGCAGGACAAAATCGAAAGCACCGGTCGAAGAGCTGTACTCTCTGGCTTTGGTGGACAATCGGCGGTGGCACTTATCAATACAACTGGCTGTGTAGTGGACCGAACACCAATACAGGGCGCAGTACGATTCACCACAATTACCGCCCAGCAGGCAGGTGTTGTTGTGGACGGTGTTGTGGATGGACTAGAGCCAGGACTACATGGCTTCCACATACACGAAAGTGGCGATGTATCGGACGGCTGTGCATCAGTTGGCAACCATTATAATCCGCGTAATTCACCGCACGGCAGCCCTAATGCCAATGAAGCTAAGCGACATGCCGGCGATTTGGGCAATATACGAGCCGATGAAACGGGTCGCGCTACATTCCGCTTTGTTGATCCAGCCCTAAATATTTGGGAGATTATCGGACGTGCTGTTGTCATCACAGCCAACGCGGATGATTTGGGATGTGGCAGCAATCCACAAAGTAAAATTGATGGCAATTCAGGAGAAAGGTAAGTTTTTACAAATATATCTTTTTTAAAATGTACAATACTTCCTTTCTCTTAGAATTGCCTGTGGCATAATTGCGAGATCGGCTGGCATATTGCAAAACTTTAAACGAATTTGCGCCTGTGATGGAGTAACACTTTGGGATGAAAGGAACAAACCGCTGGCGGGCAAGGGACGTGCCACCAAACTGTAAATTAAAAAACGTATCTGGGTTGATTGTAAATATATATAGATAAATATTATTACTAAATGTGCATTTGAACAAAATTTAAAAATTATTTAATATCATTTTGTTTGCCGGCAAGTTTTAAACGTGCCAAATGCGCCTTGCACTTCGTTTTATAGGACTGCACCAGTTTACCACCAGGGGAAATGGCGATCGCTGCGTGAATCTAAAACGAAATTAAATTAAAGTTTAGTCTTAAATATAGAATGTAAACTAATACTAGGCGCTCACCTCTACATAATCTATTTCTTGTTCATAATGTATGGAATCTTCTAGCATATTTAGGACCACTTGAAACTGTTCAGTACTCAGAATATATGTCATTTCGCCTATATTTTGCTTATACCATTTGGCATAATTATCTAAATTTTGTTGTATGTTCATTGTGTTCGCTGCAGAAGCTCTTGCTGTGAGCAGTAAATGCAGTAATGTAAGCTGACAGCCGAGCGTAGCCGCATGTAGCAGACGATTCTTGAGGTATTCTAAGTGCAAATAATAACTGTTAGCTATATAATTTATAATAATATGTATCAGCATATTATATACTATACTTTTTATGAATGTTCTTGTGTCTGCATTCGCGCCGCTGGCTATGGACTGCAGCAAAATGATGTAAAATTTCCAATACTTAAAAGTGGCTGAGGTAGATACTTTAAATAAGTGGCTTAATGCTTGCTCTTGATGTCTCGCCAGGAGCTACGACAATTTTAATTGTTAATTCAGAAATTTTTTTACATATATCACATATGTTTACCTTATCTGTTAAGCATTTGATGAAGATTAATTCATCGACGCCCTCATTAATCCAGGCGCTCAATTTCTGAAATGCCAGACTAATATCTGCACTCACATGCAATTCCAATAGAATGTTTAAATGCATTTGTATGCATACGTTTAACAATACATCATCTATGCAAAGAGATCAGATAATCATAATAATAATAATAAATTAAAAACCTTCTACCAGGCAAAGTTTTACACAGCGGTTCAACATAGCTCAAATTGCTGATCTTAGGATCAACAATCAGAGCGCTAAAGAGATTTCTCAAAGCATTTTCGAGTATATTATTCAGTCTCAGCATATTTACGGAATCTGCAAATGATACTTAATTAAATTATTTTACATTTTCAATAAAGCATTTTTCTTTACCGTAATGAGCGGATATAAATAGATTTATTAGCAACTCATGCTCATTTTGTAGAAATTCAATTAATATCAATTGCAGCTGTTCATCGTTCTCTATGCTGTCAATAAATAACATTGATAAATATACATATATGTTCTATATAATATATACATATATATAATATATGTACCTGCATATATATTCTGTGGCCGTCAGAATCCTCAGTTTTTGTAGCTGTCGCAGTACTCGAAAGCTGCCAACACTTAAGGGCAATTGACAATAGTATTTTGTTAACAGAAGCTGCTAGTGTTAAATATTGATTACAAATATATTATTTAATGTGGTTCAAAGTTGTTTCCAAGCATCGCACCTTTTCCTTTGCATTTAAACATCTGAGCAGATCTACAAGATCCTCGGCGGCTCGTTTGCTGATCTGTGCCTTGTCGCATTGTTTTTGTAGTAGCTTTAAATAGAATATAATAATACAATATAATCATATTTATATATGTAGTAAATCAATTTACCCGACAAGTATATCCAAAACTATTGCTAACATTGAGATTCATTTAATTTGTACTTATGTTTTGCCGCAAAAACATGTAAGCAAGAAACAGTGTGTACATATGTAATGTATAAATAAATACTAAAAAAATCTCTGCAGTAGTAGCCCTGGTAAAACGTTATTTTTAAAGTTAAAGTAAATTTGTTTAGCTATATCTCTATTTGCGTGTGTGTATTAAATTCAACGACTGTTTGCATAATAGATTACAAACTCATATAGTATATAGCCAATCTTTGCAAATCACGATTGGGGCGGTGCTTGCTGATATTATTATCAGATAAACTAAAACGAGGAACATGAGTTAATACTACATTTTCGACAATGCTGTCTGGCAGCTGTAAAAAAAACATTGGCTCAAAGATGTTGTACTCGACCCACAGCATTGGGTAAATACATTAACTGTCGGCATGCTGAAGGTGGTATTTTTTGTTATTGAAAATGGAAAATCAGCTGGAGGCATTGGTTTAATAAGAGAATGAGATACTATACTAAAGTGAAAAGAATGTGTAAGAAGTATGAGAAATATATTGAATGTAATATGAGCATAGAATTTGTGTAGTTCGTTTGATTTCATTCACGCGAATCAGCAAGTCAAAGCAGAGAGCACAAGGATTCTAAATGCAAAGCATGTAACGAAGCAAAACATTGTGCCGCAAATGCCGGAAGCTCCCAGCACGCATGCGCTGTGCTGGGCCAAAAGTTCACAAAAGCTCGAGAGCCAGGATAATAAAAAGCTCATGTGCGTACAAAACTTGCCACAGTCTGTGACAGAAATCAAGTGAGTTGAAACATTCGACAAAAAAAAAAAAAAGAGAAGAAAAAAACACTTAAAATTGCGCAGCATTCAACTTGTGAATGGCATTAAAATTGTTTATAATCTTGAAACATGCGATAAAAAATGTTAAATATTAAATAGATCTATATATATATATATATATATATATGTATAAATATTCCATTGTCAGACAAACTGCAGTTTCCATTTGACACCCACGTAGCAACGCAGGGTAAGTACATACATCAATTTGCAGAGCAATTGCATTCACTTCAAGGTTGTGCCACATGTGTGTGTGTGTGTAAGTGTGTGCGTGTGGTTCTGTGTTTGTGCCTTTCGATTTTTCCTACCGCTCTCCAAGTCGACGACAATTGAAAGGAACCCACGGGATCGAAAACACAGACATGAATTGTACATGAGTGATGCAAGGCTGCAGACATGATAGATATATGTATGTATATATATCTAAGTATTTATATATATTTGTCTAGTATATTTATATATACATATATCGGCACAAATTAATGGCAATGCGTCCATGACTGTCGCCCCAGGCTAATTCATGGCCATTCACTTTGCTGTTTACTCAATTAGATATCAGTTTTCTAGCCAAGAGCAGGACTCGTCTCGGCCCGCCCCGCCCGACACACACACACTAGAATTATTTGTTTGCTCGGTGTTAATTTCGCCTTCAATATGTGTGCTGCCATGACAGAAGGAGGACTTTCTGTATGACGCCATGACAAAACAGAAAACAAAAAAGAAATGGTAAAAAATGGAAACGTTCCATCATCATTCGACTAGCTGTGCTCCACGCTTGGACACTGTCTGTTTGTCTATTTGCCTAATGAAGCCGCCTGTTTTCCAAAGACAATTCGTGTTTGCATATAATTATCCTGCTCAGTCCACAGACGGCCAGTCCTTTATTTGCGTTTTTGACTTGAATGGCAACGCATTTAATTCCTTTAATAAAAAATATGCCATCAATTTGATTGCATGCAACAGTTGCGTTGCGTTTGCCCCTTTTTATATTTTATGGCTAAAAATATCGTTTTGATTTTATGGCCTGTACTCAAGGGTCTCAGCCAACTTATGATTCAACTCATCTCTAGAGTTTATATTTATGAATATTGCAATTTACTTGGAGTACAAGTAAGCTAAAGAGTCTCATCAAACATTTTCTCAAGTCTTGAATATGCGAAACTGTAGCTTGAAAAGTTTCTCGTCCTTCTCGAGTTTCTAAAGACTTCTCTCTATGCCTGCCATTGACATTGACGGCATCTTAATATTTAGAGTTGGCCAAAAGATTTTCGCTTTCAATGTGCATTCATTGAAAATGCAATTTAGAGTATAGCTTGACATGTATGAGCGTATGTATCTTTTATTAGACTGTCAAATGCAACGAAAATTGAAACTGTGACCCAGTTTAAAAGGTATTAATAGATTATGCCACGCGGAGTGCCAGAGCGAGACAGTGATAGAACGATGAAGAGATGTTAAGTCAAAGCCGAAAGTTGCTGCAAGTCACAGTTGCACTCAAACACAAACACAAACACACACACACATGCACCGACTAAATGGAAAACTAATGTAGTTAGTATTAAAAACTCAGGGTCAACTGTTAAATGATTGATATCAGCATATCACATATACATATATGTGTTTGTATATATAGACTATGAGATCTCGTAGCTGTATTAATTATTTATTATTTATTTATCGAATCACAAACTTTAAAGGTTACCTCGGATTAATGCCAATGTTAATAATATTTCCCTTTCACTACTACTCCGACCTACACGCACTACTAGGTGCTAAAAAAAAAAAAAAAAAACGGCATTTTTCAGTGCTATCAGGCGAACAGAAATCTATGGTAGGATGACAAATTTTAGTTTACATTCATTCATTTAACCTTGAATTAACAGTGATAAATAAACATCAAATTTGATATTGCATACTTTTAGGCATGCTCAATTAAAAGCATTTAACTTGTTTACTAAAAATTTCCAGGCATTATTTCTCTTTGCTTAATACTTTTGAAGAAGAAAAGCCTTGCCCATCCGTCAGTCATATGTGGCCAATAGGGACAGTGAAATTTTAGCGGACATTTGTCTGAAGTACCAGGCGAACAGAATTCAGCAGTAGAATGACAAATTTGCATTTAACCTTGAATGAAAAGCTAAATGGTAAATTTGTGTTGCATACTTTTAGGCATGCTCGATTATAAATAACACTCAAGGTGAATTCAATGGTTGCTAAAATTGGTCAACCTACTACTACTCATTTCTGTTCGCCTGATACTTTTGAAGAAGAAGACCTTGCTCACGGGATCAGCATACAAATTTATTTGAGCGGAAATTTGCTGGCATACCAGGCGCACAGAAATAGCCAGTAGGTTGAATAATGTCAGTTAAATTCGAGTTAACATTAAATTAATAGTGTCATGTTATTGTACATTTAATTCATGCCCAAAAGTATGCAATATAAATCTTGCTGTTAAATGGCATAACCCTGTTGATTCAAGGTTAAATCAGTATTAATGCAATGTTATCTAGAATTCTTCAACCTACTACATATTTCTGTTCGCCTGGTACTTCAGAAAAATTTCCGTTTATTTTAGACAGCCAAATTACATCTGGCCAGCCACCCCCAGAGCACAAGCCATGCGCAATTTGAGTTGTGAGTGAAATAAAAACACAATTTTGATTGCATTTAAAGTAAATTCTTGTATATTTTAAACATAAAGCAATATCAACATAAAGTATTGATATATGTGTAAAGAATAATGTGTAAATAATAAATATAATATTTTTTCTGTCATAATGTAGCTTAGCTAACTAACTCTGTAGGGTGGAACTTCCTTCATACATACATAGATATCGGGAATCAGTAAACTGAAGACTCTGAAAGATATAGTAAACAGAGTAAATTTATTAACATATTATATAAATTGAAATAAAATTGAGTATCATACTTACCCAATATCCTCATCAATGGCAATTCTCTATATTCCTGTGACAAATTTAGCTGTAATAAAAAAAAGGTAAATAAATATATTTAGTTGATCAGCTTTTTTTTGGGCTTATGTCAATAGAACTTAGGTTCGTTTATTGTAAGCAAATATGAATTTTTCGCAAACAATGTTTATTGAGCACCTAAATGACTTCTGTGTGCACAGCTAAGCACACATATGTATGTATGTAAATATAAACATATACATATATACATTGAATTCTGTGTACCCCTTTTTTTCTGCAGCAAAGCTTAAGCTGAGCTGCCTGGCAAGAGCCTGAGGCGAAACGAGCGAACGAGGGAGCGACCAATTTGCAACTTACCGCAAAGGAAATGAGTTTCTTCTTTCCACTGGGTGGCAATAAGCATAATAATAACCAGGTACATGTAGAGCAGGTACATGCACAGCAGCAACAACAGACGCATTCACAGCAGCAGCTTCACGCTCAAAGCGTTAAGTGGCTTTTGTGTAATCTGCATGACAATAAGGCATATGCCAGGCGCTGAACGCGTCAGAAAGTGGGCTATGCTGCTCGCCTTTTTGACCGAGGCGCGTGCCACATTTTGAGGCAACAACTTGTCGGCCAAACTAAAAATTTATAAACACATACGCTCAAGGACATCACAACGCGGCCAATTAATAAACACGGGCATAACATGTGCTAGTTGCATGGGGCGTATACGTAATGTTGTCTGTGGCACGTGCCGCATATAATGAGCAGCAACTGACACGTGTGTGCCACATGTGTATTTGTATCTCTCTGCCTGTGTGAGGTGTTTGTCTGCCTATCAGAGCAATTCACATTAATCATTTTGACAGCGAGCTTAAAAAAAATGCATTAAATATCGCAAAAAAAAAGAACAACAAATCCGTAATATTAATTGATTAATTAAAAGAGCTCTGATCACAATTAATTGAAATTATATAAATGTGTTTGTTAATAAATATGCATCCATAAATATACTTACATTTGATTAATTACTTGCAGCTCTCGATTGGTTCGATTCTGTTGTGTACGCTTTGCAGGTAAAACTATAAAAAAAAAAGAAAAAAGAAAGGTTAATTTGTTTTGATTTTTTTTATATATAAATTTGCATGCCTCTTAAAGCCACAGATCAAAGTAAAATTGAATAAATAATATTAAAAATAATTCTAGCTGTAAGGTGTGATATTTTGTGTTAAATTGTAATTGATGTGGTAACTATTGTAATTCTGAACTTAACTATTGCCCTTTATAAACACACCTTCTTTAAATTTATCTCTCTCTATCTCTATCTCTTTCTCTTTTATTTCTGTCTGTGTCTTCACTTTCTTTGCATCAGTATTGTTCAACTTTATATAACAATTAAAAACTAAAAACCCCCACTGGCCCAATGCGCATTTAAAACGTTAACGCAACATACAAAATCTAATTGGACTAATCGGAAATTAAAACTGATAAGAAAAAGCCTGGATATGGCGCCATTTAAGCTCAAGTTTCGCATGGGCGGCTCGCGAAGCACGAGCACATCGCAAGAGCACGATCCGGATCCGACGGTGAATGAGGCACTTTTAGGCACACAGCAGCAGGAACAGGAACAACAGCATCAGCAGCAACAACAGCAGCAACACCAACAACAGCAGCAGCATCAGCAGGCTGTTGGTGCAAGCAGTTCCACAATCGATTCAGTGGAGTGCAACAGTCTTGGTTCAATGAGCGAACGGAAGCTGCTGCTGCCATCAAATTCAAGTAAAGCTGTCAATAATACCAACAGTTTGCGTATGGGTAAGAATAGGCTAAAAAATACCTAAATCTATAGCCACTCTACTCACATAGACACTGATTAAGCCCCAATTCTTTTAAATGTGATTTTGAAGCATGACATCACTATTTTAATGGCTTATGTTTGCATTGAGGCGCTTATTATTTGCCCGACAATTGTTACCCGAACAATTTGCAAATTCTTATTGTTTTCAAATGCACAATGAATGGCGCATTGAGGTATAGCACAACAAAAAGCCCTGCTTACGCTCAAAGTATTCTTTTTCGAAGAGATTAGTTCCATTTGTAAAATAAAAATAAAAAAATCACTATTATGTCTTAATGTGAAGAAAATTATTTCTGCTTAAGCGTTAATTATTATTTTAATTTTGCTCATCAGGGCTACAATTGAAAAAGAAATTGGTTATAAATTTGAACCAGTTCTAGTTAATGATCCTGGCATTTTCTACTTTATGAATTGTATGTAGTTTGAGCTAAGTTCATTGCAAGGAACGAGTTTAAATTTGATGCTAGAACCAGTTTAGCTTAAAAACTGCTTGTAGCCTTGTAAAATAGAAAATGGTAATTTATTGATTTATTTGTTATCAACTCGCACATCTGATTATTTATTAAAGACAAAGCCCTACATAACTCTTACTGCTTTCAAGGCATCGAATATTTAGTTTGAGTGTATGCAGAGCTCGAAATTTGCATGACATCCCTCTACCCCTTATCCCAACTACAGCAGCAAAATCAATAATAAATTTTATACAATTTGTATGCTGAAGTTTTCTAAGCCCTCTTTCGATTATCTTGCAGGCTATGTCAACCCGAGTCGCACACCGTGCATCAGCGCAGCAGCAACGGCAGCGGATAGCAACACCGTGCCTACCACCCCGCCGCCTACTTATGAGTATGTCCTAGAGGAGGTAAGTTTACGTTGATGGAAATAGCAATAGAGAAATTGATTAGGTTTAACCCACACACACACACAAACGCAGAACACACGGCTTTCGCAGCACCAACGGCAGTTGTCGTCGGACAACAGTGCGACGCCCAATCAGAACAGTCGACGAAGCTCGGCGAATAGCTCGAGGCAGAGCGCTGCTCAGTTGAGCGCCGCCCTGGAGCAGCTGACCCTAAATGACAGCAGCAACAATAGCAACTGCAACAGCGACAGCGACAGCAACGACATTTGCAACGATCCAGATTGCCAGCAGAACTACAACAACGGCAGCAATTGTGGCAGCAACAGCCGCAACAACAACAACAATAGCAACCAACATAACAATAATAACAACAACAACGAGGGCGAAGAATTGGATCAACTGGAACAGCAGGTCCACCCCACGCGCATCATTGACGGCGTCACCGAGCTGGAGCTGGAGAACAGCGACGAGTGCACGCTGAGCGTCAACGAGTTTTTATTGGAAACCGAAATGGCAGCGGCACGAGCCAACAAGGATAATCTCTATGCCGCCTGCAGCGATGCCAGTAATGGCCAACAACAGCAACAGCAGCAGCAGCAGCAGTCGTGCACAGATGCCGATTGCACAGAGTGCAGCGAACAGGCAGCTGCCTGTGGACACATTGGCCTAGAATCCGAGGAGGACGGCGAGGAGCCGAGCACTAGCAATGCGGCACGTCAAAATTTCTATGATCCGCTGCTGAATCGCTATAGCAACGAGCGTAAGCTATTCTTTTTTTTATTAATATTTTTTTTATTCTAACTGTTATTTGCCATTCCAGCTGGCTGCTCGAGCAACAATACACAATCCTGTAACGAAGCCTGCTGTGCATCGAGCTCGGGCTCCGGCTCTGTGGCCTCTAGAAGCCGTCGCGGACGCCGACAGCAGCAACAGCAACAGCAGCAGCAGCAGCAGCAGCATGAACAGAACTGCCTGCTAACGCCTGAGATGATGAGCAACAAAGCCTCCAAGGAGATCTACAAAGATCTAGCCAAGCAATGGGGCATCACATGCAAAATGTCGGAGAGCTGTCGCTGCATGGACTGTCAGAGTCATTATTTCGATTGTGATTACGATGATGTAAGCATAAAATTGATATGTCCATATCAGAAAAATCTTATTTGATTTCCTATTTTAATATAATTTAATTCCCAATTTGATCTCATTCTATTTCAGAACGAACATCAGAAAACCGATGGCGGCTTGGGCGCTGGCACGCCCATGTTTATTAGCGAAGTCATGCATGGATCTGGCTGTCAGATATTGTAAAGAGTATTTTCTTCTTTTTTTTTATGCCATAAGAAAAGATTGCTGAACAAAGAAAAAAAGGTTAAATGTGAATGCAAATTCTTTGCTTTCAAGAGGAAGCCAAATGAGAGATCAAGTAGAAGCAGCATATATGAGATGTTTGGCATATAAACAATGCAATTCGATGTTTCTTTGCACAAAACGAAGTAGAAGATTAAAATGTTGCACTGCTTAGGCTGAAATATTCAATGAAACAATTATTTATAGCCACAAATTGTTGGGCTTTAAAAATTATAGAAACTTACTTAAGACAAAATCTAAATTCAAAAGAAAACGAAAACACATCTATTTTTTTTTTTTTTTTTTTTTTTGGTGTAAAAGTATTGAGAAGTTATCAATTCAGAACTCTTAAATGCATTTTGTTTCTTTGAATTTCTAATTTTCTCGAAAAAAGAAAACTTTTGAAAACCCACCTTGCAAGACAACATTTATGAATATCCTTAAATGTGTTCCATTTTTCGAGTCATTTAAAAAACAAAACTAATATTTATATAAACATATACTATATCTGATTTGAATTTAACACTTTAACTTCAAAATCCGAGCTTGTCAAGAGTTTTTCACAATTTTCAAAAACCACAATGGTCAAATTATAAAGTAAATCTGCTTTATATATATTATATATACATATATCGTATCGAAAATGAGAAGTTTGTATGTATTTTTCTATGCGACGAAGAATTATGTGTAGCTGGCAAATCGAAATCGAGATCGAATTAGAAATTCAAAAGTAGGCGCAACTGCAGCAGGCATTCCCGTGCCCTAGACACGTATATATAGCCATAAATATATATACCCCATATGATTATCATTATCAAGAAGATGAACAAGAAACCAAACTTAACCATAGTAAAGCACTTTTGTGCTGCGACGTTAGGATCATATTAATATATATATACATATATTTAATAATAAAAAGAACCGAACTAGAATTCTGCCTTATCGAGGCGAAACAAAGTTAACTTTTATTACGAATACGCTGATATTTTTCAAACGAAACGCAAATGTTTAGTCTGATATTTTGTATGGTCTCGTTTTCTTTCATTATATTTCCCAATATACAAAAATATATTTATAGTATATATATTATATATATATTCGATTTTGTTGATGCAGCGAGAAGCATTAAGAGCGCTCAACCTAGACACACACACACAGATTAAAATAACTTAACTATGTTCCATACTAACTAAGCAAGCGGGTTTCATTCGATTAAATTCTAATCTATAAAAAAAAACTTAAAAACAAAAGCCAATTTTACTTGCATTACTCGCGCAGAGATCGAACATAAATTAATATATAAAAGTACGAAAATCGAAATAAAAGGTTTGTTTAAAACTCGGAAAAATGTAAAAAAAAAAAATCTGAAAACCCCGACTAAGTCTGTTAGCCGTTAGTTGATATTAATTAATTAATACTTTGCTTATGTGTCAATCGAACTAGACAGAAATTAAATATTTAAAAACTAATATAAAACAAAATATACATACATAAAATGGTTCGACCCGCTTGAACAAATGAATCCTTTGAAGCTGTACCAAAAAAAAAAAAAAAATAATAAAATATATAAATTGAGTATGTAAAATGTTATGTGAAGTAGAAATCAAGCAAACAAAAAGATACATACATACATAGATACAACAATATATACACCTCCCTTGGCTTTAATTATCTGCGCCATGATTCTGCAATTATATATTATATAAGTGAAGTTGGAAAATCTGAAAAAATTTTTGTTATCTCTTACGGCCTGGAAGATACTCCCACTGTTACCACATAGATTTTTATATCTGGAACTGGGCAAGGTACCATAGACATCACACTTGCTGGCTGACTGTCCCGTCTTATAAAGATATGAGTTCATAATATTGATGAAGTCATAATAGCAGGTCAAAAATAAGCAAGTTGTGTCGATGTAATCAACGTTTTTTAACCTTAAGCTACAATGTTTTCCGAATGCAAAGCCGCAACCAACTCGTGAAACTCTATCATTCACTAACAAACTGAACTGGTCAGCTGCAGCACCACTGGAAAAAATGGGATGTGAAAATCAATTGAATCTTTACTTTCGTAAGCCATAAGAATGAGCAAGATATGCAATGTATTTCCTCATTTATCGTGCCCCAAGAGCAAATCCGACCAATCATGAAGATGTCTGTACCAAAAAGTATAGTAAATTCCAAATTTCAAATGTCTCTATGTTTATATAGTGCACAAAACCAATATACTCCTTTCATGTGAATTTGATTGTGAATATAAAAATAGCAAGTGCATCAAACTTACCTGTCAAAAGTCATTTTATTGACAAAAGAACTGGGATCCTTAATATATCGATATTCATTAAATATGGCCTTCAAGGTATACTGGAACATTTCAACGAGTGTGTAACGTTTTGTTATGTTGCAAATCAGACCTAAATTTTCACCAACACTCGAAAAACGTGGGACGGAACGACAAACTGTATGCTTGAAGGACACGGTATTGACATGCAATCTGGCCATATAAGCTAATTCCAGGTCCCAGATGAGTTCACGCATGCGACTTGCCGGAGGAAAGAATTTGTGGTCAGAAATTAAATTACCGCTGGCCACACGATTGCGATAGCTATTATGATGACTCAGTATTTGATCGCGCAGAAGGTACGTATCAGGTACAGAGACCCATAGCTTGGCATTGGTAGACACTGGCGGCTGGGAAGGAGGTGATCTCTGTGGAATCTCTGTGAAATATCTTAAGAGTCACACTTACCAGCTCTTCCGCTAAATTGCAAGTAAAATGTTTTTGGGAATGCAATTTACATGCACTCGATCCGCTACAGAAATCATAGGCATTGGCGAGTTCCGGCCATCTCTGGAGCTGCCACAGCAGTCCCAACAAGATTAAGAATTTCATTAATTATGACTAAGAATTTGAATGTAAAATTTAAATTAAACACCTTGCAATTTCATTAATTGCTTATCGAAAATATTTACAAATATAAATTCTGTGAAACATTATGCAAGGCTTTCATATATTATTTTTCTGATATATGTTTTACATTTTATTTGTAGTTTGTTATTAATATTTTCAAGTGATAATTTACTTAACATGTGATAGATTTTGAAAAATTCGTAAAAAAAATGCAACAATATATATGTATATGTGTATATATATGCAAACATATATACATATTTGAAAACAAAGTAGAAATATGTCTAGTCTAGTTCTTCGTTATGACTCGCTTGCGACACAGCTCTCTATAAAAATAAATCGAAATCGAAATCAAGATTTTCAGCCGTACGAAAGACGAAAATGCTTACAGGGTGAAATATTAAACCGTTATTGGCGCATAGATTCATATAATTGAGACTGGGCGTAGTCAACCAACGCTTGCAAAGGGAGCTGGGTCTACCACGCTTATATATATACTTACCGGCGACGTTGCTGTAATCGTAGTAGCAGGTCATCATGTAGCAGTAGCTGAAAATTGTTTAGATTCATAGAAGCCAAGTGCAGTTGGACAAATTAATAGTGATGGAATGGAATGCTCACCCATTTTCTAATGTTTTTTGGCAATTTTTGGCTATGGCATAGCCGCAACCCACCCTCGAGACTCGATCGTTGATCATCATTGCAAAGTCGACCAAGCTTTCAGGATGTCTGCGAGAAGGTTACCGTTATTTAATGCCAATTCGAATTATCAATTCGGAAAGCTGCTTCGCACTTACTGAACAATGTCGAAGGCATCAACAACCGTTGCGGGCTTGTTAATCTCCCAATATTCACTGAACATTTTCCCTAGTGTCATTCGTAACAACTTGGTCACGTTGATCTGCTGTTTGGGGACGTAAACCATGCTCAGACTTTCACCGACAATTCGAAAACGTTTTACCGAACGGCATGTCGAATGCTTAAAGGAAATGGCACCAACATGCATGCGGGCCATATACGCCAGCTCCAAATCCCAGAGGAGCTCGCGCATGCGACTGGCAGTTGGAAATAGTTCATTATATTTATTCCGTAACTTGCCGCTGGCTACATTATTACGAAATTCGTTATGAGCATGCAGTATTCTATCACGAAAATCGTACGTATCAGGAACGACGCCAACCAACTCAATAAGACTATTCATTGGAGGCTACAAATATTGAGAGTTGAGCAACACAATTGATAATGATTTAATATTGATCCCAGATCTGACTTACCAGCTCCGACTTTAAGCGACACATGAAGTGCTTGGACGCGCCCTGGTCACAATAACTGTTCTTATCATTGCAGAAGTTGTAGCCACTGGCTTGCTGGAGAAACAACATCAGCAGCATTGGCATTATCAACCACTGTAAGACAATCATCTTCACTACAAATTTTTAATTAATAATTAGTTAATGTATTTAAAAATTGATATAGAAATATGAAAATGTATAGTACTTAAACAATTTATAAACTAAGATATTAATATGTAATTGAAAATATATTGAATAACAATGCTAAGATATGATGTTTTTATGTATAATCTTCACTTCAATTGAGAATGGTATTAAGGGGCGTAATGTTTTGTTTTTTTTTTTTTTTCGCAGGCAGAAGGGAGCTTGACAAAAAGAAATGATATGATTTGTATTTACACTCGTTGCCAAGGAGTGTATTATTTCTACGTCACAAAAGTTTGCAAACTTTGATGCAAAAAATGCTAAATTTGCTATCGTCATTAATATTTGTTATTTCAGAAGTCTGGAGACACTGATTCCACTAAGAAAACCATCGGAACCGAAAAGCTAACAGCAGCTGTAAGGGACGATGGTGGCGGTATAATTGTACAGGGTGTACGGCAGCATGTGGCAACTTTATCTGCAATGAGTCTAAAATGGACTATAAGGTTTACTTACAAGATTTAAGGAAAAATTTCCACGATAGTTTCAGAGAACTGGGACTTGGCGATGACTGATGGTACCAGTATAACGAACCTATTGAATTTCCCATCATAGACGCAAGATTTGAGTCCTAATCAACATGTCAAGAATTTTTCGGATAGTAAGATTCGCTTCGGGAACTGTAACTAGCAAGGATGTGCTGAAAAAGGTATTGATGGAGAAATCGGTACAGATCTTGCCTAATTTCACTCGGAAATGAATCGCAAAATTGTGCATTTTTAAAAAATGATGCATAATTTTAATGTTTGTTAAATATTTGTTATATATTTTTCTCAATTTTTGAAAAATTCAGTGTTTTCTTTTTTTTTTTTTAGTTTTTATTGCTGGGTTTTGTAGGAAGATTTTTGTCTATAAATTCATTTATTTTCTTTTTTTGTTTGTTTTTTTTTTTCTTTTTTAAAGTTCATTATATTTTGTATTTAGTTTGTTTTTAACATTTTCATTAAAACTTTTATTTGTTGTGTTTTTTTTTAGTTAGTATTTAGCAAAGTTGAAAATGGAATTTTGTAACTGTTGATTGTATTCGGTTTTTGCATTTTCTCATAAATATTTCTTTTCATTTTGCTGCTAATATTAACTGATATAATTTGAACTACATATCCTCTATTTGCCGGGGCGCAATAAATTAACAACGAATCCAAATCAATCACTGACTTTTGCTACTTAGTACACAGACTAAACAAAAGGTACATTATTCTTTATCATATTTCCATCTTTCGGTTTTATAAAAAAATATGATTTTTATTTTGTTTTGCTTAAAGGTTTATTTAACATGTTTTTTCTTAGCAACAATTAACAAACAAATTAGTTCTTTTTTCTTTTACATGTATTGCGTTGGGCATTGGGTGGGCAAAAACCAAAAAATTTGTGGTACTATACACATATATATTTATATTGAAGGTATATATATATTTTTGTGTATATATATATATATATACGCATGTATAGTTGCTGTCTCTCACTCTTATTGCATATAATATTTATGTGTTATTTATTTTTTTCAAGGAGCTGCTAATAAAATAGAAGTTTAAAACGTTTTCAGTACTACTTTCATTTTTGCGGGATTTTCCATATTGGTTTAGCTCGTTCAAGTTGAATTGATTATATTGTATAATTAGTAAAGGTATTTATGAAAAGTTAGTCTATTATACAATAAATATATATGTATATATGCATAATAAATATACTTTGCTTTCCCAATATACATATATATATATATTTGTTGTATATAATAAATGTAATTTGGCATAAACCACAAAATTTACAAAGTTTTCTCTAATGTTCATTCAAACGCACTCATCTATACAGTAACTACTTATATTTAGTTAGTATTAAATACATTCACACACACATACACACGTCTTATACCAGGTGTAGGCACATCATTTGCAACAAAAACCGCGACGCCCACAACAAATGGAAACAAATCTACAATCTAATTAAAGCATGTGTACACAAGTCTAATCGATAACTTAAAATTGTAATCGATAATAATAATGTTAATAATATTACTTATATATAGATAACATATGTATGTGTAATGTATTTAGTTCGTATGCATGTATATATATACAAAATGCTAGGGATTGTGATTGAAAACGTAGTTGCTATAAGACTAGAGAACTTTCTATAAACATGCACACAGTTTTGCAATGACGAATTTCGTATAAAAAATATATAAGTTCTATATGTAGTTGTATATATCCAAAACTCCCTCCATATATCACTTGCGTGGTGTACAGTTTTCATACATAGATATATATATCTATATATATATATATATATATTGTGGGATATATATATATACATATTCATATTGTTGCATAGCTTAGACACAGGTCGAGGATGCATGAGACACGTTCGCCGCCGCCTCCAGATTAAAGTCCTTACTGCGACAGCACATCTCACAGATGCGTTTGGTGTCAGGATTCAAAAACGTGCAGAACCGACAGCTCCATTCATTCGGACTTGTCACAATTAGCTGCGTGGATACAGGCGGCGGATGCTTGGCCACAGCGCCTGTTGAGCTGTTCCTTGCGCTGCGCGTACTTCCACCTGGCCGACTGTCTATGGTGGCCGTCTTTAAAGCAGATTTGATTTTCTTCACGCCTGGCGTGCTGCTGTTCTGCGACGGTGTAGGTGCCGGCGCTTGCACAGCACGCGGCTCACGCTTCTTCTCAAGTGTGCGTGATTTCTCTACAGACCCGCCGGCAGCTTGTGTCTGGTTCTCAGTGCTACGTCGCTTATCAGCAGATCCACCGGCACCACCGCCATTGGCCAAAGTGAGCGAATCCAGATCCAAGCTCTGTACCAGCAAATCCTCACGATCACCCAAATCCTTAGAGTAGCCAGAGCGTTCAAGATTCTTAAACACATAATTCCAGGACTCAAAACTGCCGACGCCCTCTTGAACTTTAGGCATCAACGGCGGCGATGATGCATTGCTGAGAACCGTAAAATCATCCATGCTGGGCGAGTCGTAGCTCGTGGTGCCATCGGAGACTTGCAGATCACGCTCCCGCATATGCTGACGTCCATCTGCGGCGCCAGCGGTCAGACTCATGCGTTCCCTCAATTCCTTGTGCATTGTTTTGCGATTATTGTCCAGCGAATCCTAAAACGGAAGACAAGTTAGAATCAAAATATATATAACACAAATTTATATACATATATAGACTTCAACTCTCATTTACCATCATTGGTTCCCGATGTCTATCCGTTGGTTTGTCCACCGCCTCCGCTTGTTTGCGTATCCGGCTGCTCTTCGGCACGGGCCGTGCATACACGTACATATCCTGTGGCGGTGGTTGTGGCAACGTGGTTGGCAACATCGCTGGCACCTCGTAGCCACCAGAATAGTCCATAGCCATGGCATCCCGTGGCTGGGCATACATGCTATTACTCAATATGCCATGCTTGGCTGTCTGTGCACGCTGCCCTCTTCGGTCGTAGAGCCGCGGATCATTGAAGTCGTGCTGCATCAGCTGCGCCCGTTCATCAAAGTCAATCAGATGATCCGGCGGATATGTGCTCTGTCTGTGCTGCATGGCGGCCAAAGCGGCAGCATTGTTTGGCTGATGCCTCGGCGGGCCACCATGGTAGCCACAGCTATGGGGCACCGCTGTCATTGGCTTGCTGGCTATGCTAGCGTACATATTCACATTGCTTGGCTCCGCATTGGCATAGTTATCCAGGGGCGTGGCATAGGGCGCATTCAACTGACTGGAGATGTTGTAGGGCAGCGGATAGCGATTGCCTGGCGCATTATAGGCGCCAGCAACAGCTGCATACGAGGCGCTGCTGCCCATACTGAGCCCATCCAGACAATCGTATGGCGTCTCATACAAATGCCCGGCATGTTTTGGATGCAGTGCAGCGCACTCTTTGGGATGCTGATCAAATGAATGACGATGCGGCAGCGTTGCATGTGGCTCCTGATAATGCTCGAGGCTGCGCGAATGCGTCATCAATGCTCCCTGCGGCTGTTGATACATATAATTGAGATTCGTGGGCGAGATTGATTGATGGATGGGCGCGTGCAGGGCACAGCTATTCGTATTGCTACTGCTAGGTCCATGCAGGGCACAGGGAGCGGGCGGTGCAGTCAGCTTCTCAGCTGAACAGCTGTCGCAGCGATTGGGCGCTATATTGCTGTAGGTATTCTCCGTATTAAGTTGTTGTTGTTGTTGCAACTGCTTCTCATGCAGTCTATAAGCTATTTCCTTAATGATTTGTGTTGCGCCGCCCACATGCCGTTCCCGATAATGGAATATATCCTGCCATGTGCAATTGAAACCCTCAGCGCTCAGTCCCGCATAAATGTGCTTCATTATCTGGCACTCCACATAGGCGGCCATTGCATCACGGCTGACATTTGTCACCTGATCGGGACAAATAGGTCCCTCCAGCACAAATGTGTCCTCGGCAATGCGTCGATAGCCCATGGCCAGAAACAAGCATTCAGCATCGATCAAATTCGCTTCCACCTCATGCTGATACGAACCGGAGTAGGTCTGTAAATAGAAAGCAAAACTCGATTAGATTTGAGAACTCTTCAAAAATACACTGTACAAACTTACTTTGAGCGTGCGAAATTCCTTGCGCCAGGGCTTGGTGAACAAATTGTTGGCATATTGACTGATGGCCTCGAAGCCAACAATCGCATTCTGTGCGGTGAAATCATTGAGCTCGTAGACAGTTCTACGAAGCACTTGTCCCGTTTCCGGCAAAAAGAATTTGCGGTCATGCGGCACCACGGAAAGGAACTCTTTCAGGCAAGCTATGAAAGTTCAGATAAACATAATTATATTTATAATTAAAATTGTAATTAAAATCAGAGACATAAATTCTTTCAACTACTTATGTAATACTCACCTTCGACCTTTTTTCGTTGCTCCAATTTCTGTGGGCTTTCCTCGGTTTCAAGAAAGGTCCAGTGGCGTCTCAGTATCTCGGCCCATAATTTTCCGGGCACAAAATCGGACATTGTGGCGTGGCGTGACATGCAGCTACGCCAAGGACACTCATTCAATGCAACGGACGCTCCTGCAAGCCAAAATGTGAGAAAAGCCAAAGAGAAACAATGAAATTGTGTAAACAACAAAAATATATGAAAATTAAAATATGGAATAACTATATATATAGAAAATGTGTATTAAAATATTTTAAAACTGGAATTTAAACATTATTTTATAAAAGTAAAAACTTAAACTGCTTTAACTCTTAATTTGATACGAATTGTCGGAATCTAATCTTATATGTATATATATAGATATATATATTGCACAAGATTTCTGTTATCAAATGGACGTTATAATCTGAACAAATAAAGACATACAAACAGAATTTCTCAAACTTAAAAACTCGTATATATTTCGTTCTAGTAAATCTGGAATATCTTTTACTGTTACAAGCTATATGACGTAACTTTAATAGCCCCCTCTCTGCTGGGTCGTCAGTTCGTAAAAATGAATTCAAGGCTGCATCTTCAAAGCAAGACTTTTATTGATTTGAAAAGCAAATGCTCTTAACAGCTAACAATTACAGGCAACTGCCAATTATATATGTATATACATTAGACTAAAGCCCAATTCAGAGACCTCACTTCAATTGGCCCAGTCGAAATGCAGAATCTGCCCAAATGGCTGGCATATGAATCACAAGCAACAAACGCATGGATGGAGAACACAAATTGCCATCCGGCATGACGCACGCTCAAGCTATCAGACAAAAATACAGTATAAGTATATATACATATATAGTATAACACAAGTCTATATACATATCTGTATATATGTAGAACTATATTTATTTGACAACAACAAAACCAATATCAACGAACGCTGATAGAGTACACAATGGCAACATGTTTGCTAGCTATTCCACGCCTTTGGCTATGCCAGCCACACCGATAATGACTGTTAGTTAATACTTATCAAGAGACTTTACCGGCACCACTCAACCACCCAACCACCCAACTGCTCACCGCAAACCAAGTAGAGGGAAAACAGCTGAGGACCGGCATGTGCAATCTACGATTAGATTCGCTTAGTAAACCCAATATCAACAGCAGCAACAACAGCTTGCTAAATCAATAAAGTATTTGCTTAATTGTTTCGTACATACATATAAACCTTCATACCTATATATATACACATATGTACATACATACATATATACGCATACATACATATTTATATCGAGCCAAGAAGCTCAATTGCATTTGTCAATTGGGTTAGCCTGAGTAAATCAATGAATAAATAATTTTATGCCGATTTGAATACAAGCAAAACAGCTTTGCTAATATGTACATACATACATATATATAATTCACATATATAATAAATTTGGGTAGCGGAGAATTACACATTGAATTGACAGTTGAAAAACCTGAATGCTGCAATGTTTTTTTGTTTTTATTTTTAAAAATTGAGTATGATTGCAATATTTAAAATTCAATTGAATTTGAATTCTTCTTTCAGAGAGTTCAATAGCATTCATATTAAGTTATGTATTTCCCCTATTAATACTTCCAAGCCATATGCCTTTCCAGAGTATTTGCAAGTTTGTGTTTCGCTTAAATCGGTTCAGTAGACAAAGCTGTTAAGCACTGCACAGCTGCTTGAATAACTGATAACTGTTTTAAAAGTTTATTAGTCATCCCGGTAGCAAAACAAAAAATATGCAACAACAATTTGCATAGTTTATTTGCAAATCAGCAACTGGCATCTTAACTGGAACTGCGACCGTGGCGAAGGGGGGAAATGCAGAGGAGCCATAAAAGTTGGCGCCGCATTTTGCCCGGTGACAAATTCAATTTAAAGCGAACGTAATAGAGCATGACTAGATGAAGAGTGAAGGTTGAGACGGAGAGTTGCGAAATACTATGAAGCTTTTAAGCCCTACTGAAATCTTATTAGCTCTAACAGCTGATGCAAGATGCAAGGAGAGGATTTTTGTTTTGCTTTCGTGGGGAAATTCTACTGTACTTAACGCATTTTTAATTAAATGAAGCCACAAAGTTGATTGCCAGCTAAAATGCCTGTCAAAGTTGGGTGCACATTAAATAAGTTGTTGAGACGAAAAAAAAGAAAAAGAAAAAAGAAAACAATGCAACTTTTAATTTGTATATTTTATGAGGCCAAGCCGAGGCTGTCAAAGAGCGAAAGGGACAGCGAAAGGGCAACGGTTGTAACATGAAACGTGAGATGGGTAAAAAAGCAAACAGCAACAAAAGAGAAAAACTGTAGAAAGTGAACGGTACGAAAGTGTAGGATCGAGCGAGAGAGATATATCGTGAGCACAAGCAATCGTCAGAGAAAGGGGAAAAACACGCACACAACAGAAGCAGCAGCAGCAGCAGTAATACCAACAACAGCTAACAGCAACTGCAGAAGCAAAGATGGAAACAAAAGCCTTTGAAGTAACACTGTAAAGCCAAGTGAATGCTGCACAAAACAACACCAGCAACAATGAGAAAGAGCCCAAAGACTGCAGTAGTGCTGAACAACGCAGCAAAAATCAATAAAACTAAATGAAGTGCAAAGCCAGCACAATAATAGTAACTATAAAAAAAAAAATGTAAGGAAAAACACACACATGCATAAACACGCACACTCTTGCAAACAACAGTCTGATCAGCTAGCAAGCTCGAAAGTCACGAACTGTAAATTTCTCTCTCTCTCTCTCTCTGTCGCTCTCTCTCGCACTCTCTGCCTCTTACACTGAAACTCAGTTTGAGCTTTTATGCCTGTGCGTAAATAAAGAAACTACGCGCCGTATACTCTCCATAATGTTGGAGTGGGAGACAAATAGCTAGCTGAAGCTTGAACTGCGCCGTTAACTGTAAACAACGCAGCAATGTTGTTTTTCTTGTTGTTTCTCAGCATTTCACATGCGAGTGCAAATGAACATTAATTATCAACCCACATTGACATTGACAATATTCAGGGTGAAAATTGTTGGCATTTGCGTAAACTTTTAAAATATTCTTATTGGAATTACAAATCACTTCACAGCATTCATATTATTGGTCATTTATTGATTTTGACAATTTGACCTAACAAAATGCCTGTGTGTCTGTGTATATACACTTCTATTTATTTATGTATGTGTGTTCGCTTTACTCACAGCCTTTACGTACATATATTTTAAAGTATTTTTTTTTTTTTAATCTTGCTGTTGCGGCCATTTGGCGCAACAGTTTAAAGCACTTTTCTTGGCAAGGTGACAAAAATTGCGTGAGTATATGTGTAAGTGTGTATATGTCCGTGTGTGACCCGTTAGTTCGTAGCCGGCAATGTCTACGGCAGGGTGTTCCAATTCTTATTTTCAGCCCATCACTTGCAACACTAAATTTAGCAAAACACACACACAACTCACACACTTAAGCTCAGACACACATTCACAGATTCACAGAAAAGCTTGCACCAGCAGAAGAAAAACCGGAAATAAACTTACAGAAATTCCTCATAGCTGTTATTGCAATTGTTGTTGCCTTGTTTAATAATCGTATGCATCTGCATCACTGTTTAAGTCAAACTCACATACTAGGGTCCGCTAAGATTGCCGAATTAAGTGCGTTTTTTTTTTTTTTTGCGTGGGTGGTTAAACGTCTATTTTTAGCACACGAGAGTAGCAAAGCAAAGCAAACGACGTGTGAAACGCGAACAGCGAATGAACGGAGGAATGCTTCCGCTTGTTGTTATTGTTTTAACACCAGCTGCACACTTATCGATACCGTTTGACTAGGAATGGCTACCATTCACTTTATCACTTCAGCGACAAATGCGTATATCTATTAACTGACGCATTTTCCATTTGCTTTAATTTACACTTTGTCACACACATATATTTTGTATTATTATTATTATTATTATGCGCTGCGTTGTGTTCGTGTCATTTTCACAGCAAACTAAACTTGGTTGCTTAACAGCACTGATTTCATGCAAGCTTACAGCACTGACTCTATCGATGAATTTTAGTTAATGTAATCGATGTTTAAATGTACAGGGCTACATAAATAACACGCGCTCTGCTAAAAAGGTAAACACGAGATGGATTTTGATTTGGGTTTTGCCGAGGAGCCAAATAACCCAGCTTGGCTAAGTAATCGTTACTTTCCAAGCAAGTTGGGGGGCCAACCGGCATGGCTAGAATTGGAAGCTCTGCCAAACCCAGCACAGCTGGAATGCAAACGGTGTCACTCACAAAAAGCATTTCTTTGTCAGCTTTACGCGGCTTTCGAGGATGAGTTTAATTTCCATCGCAGCATTTATGTTTTTCTGTGCAGGAACGCCCAATGCCAGCAGAATAACACAGCTGAGTATGTGTAGATAAATACTAAAATAAATACAAATTAATATTTTTTAATTATGCTTAACCAGAAATTTCACTGTGCTGCGCTCACAGCTGCCGCTGAAGAATAAATTTTACTCAGAGCAGGAGCCCTCAGAGGAAGGTGAACCTTTGGTAAGAGCAGATTACCTTTCTCTATGTTAGCTCTCTCTTATAAATGTTGCACCTGATTACAGGCCGCTATAGCAGGCTCGCGGAAACTGTGTGCGGCATGTGGCTGTTCGGGTCCGCTGACATGCAGTCGCTGCAAGAGCATCTATTACTGTTCCAGTTCCCATCAGCGCGCGCACTGGAAGCAACACAAGCCGAGCTGTGGTACTGGCCAGTCAGCAGCTGGCTTTACACCGCTTCCAGAGATCGAATTTCCCCTATACGAAATAGTGATGGAGCGTGAATCAACAAGTGAGGCAACTGAGAAGGATGAGCAGGCCTGCCTGGCCGAGTTCGAAGAGCTCTCAGCTCGCGACCAAACGGGTGAACTTCGTGATGTATCCGAGCAGGAACTGAACAAATACTTTGGCAGTTCAGCTGCAGTGGAAGACAAAGTCTTCGAAAGCTTTAAGAAACGAATTGCTGCCGAACCCGAGCAAATCGTGCGCTACAAGCGTCAAGGTGAACCCTTATGGATAGCCAATGTGAAGGACACAATTGAAAGCCAACTGCAGGAGCTCCCCAACTGCGCACAATGTGGCGGCCCACGTCAATTCGAATTCCAGCTAATGCCACAAATGTTGACACTGCTCAAAGACGAAAATCTGGACTGGGGCGTTCTGGCCGTATACACCTGTGCGAGCAGCTGTCCAATCAACGGTTATGTGGAGGAGCATCTAATCAAGCAGGATATAGTGCAACCAGCAGCAACAGCTGGAGAAACAGCAGCAGCAGCGGAAGAAGTAGCATGATTTGTTTGGGTTACAGTCTCTGCTGTATGTATACAAACCAATTTTATTTGTTAAAGGACGAAACAAAATGAAAGAAAGAAAAAAATACGGCGACGATCTAAGACAACTAAATATGATTACGAATCGATGCTCACTGACTACCTTAGTTTGATAATGGGAAAATAGCTATGCTTGCTGAAATCGAACTCTGGCTGGCGCTTCAGCTCCTTCTGGTGTCCACGAGCGAGCACATTCATGACAACGAAATTTGTTCGAGCTATTTGCAGCAGATCTAAGATCTAAAAGGAAAAACAATTAATTCAACTTAAAGTATTTAAAATTTTCTATTGCACTTACCTCCTGCTCTGGATTCTGTATGCTCTCCAGCACATTACGAGCCTGATCGAAATGCTTGGCCGCAAAGCTATAGAGCTCCTCGACGCTATTGAGCATCATGTGATCCCGTATATTCTTGAATTCAGCATAGGAAACGGGTGGCGGACTGGTCAGCGGCACAAAGGGCGCGAAGCGACGATTGTAGCGTATCTCCTCATTGTCAAACTTTGACATGGGCAGGCGCACGCGCCCGTCTTTGGTTAAAGCGCCCATCGCTTTGTACATGCCGCCGCACAGGCTGAGCAACGCATGATAGTAGACAATCTCCTGGCGATATGGACGCTGTTGCTTCTTGTTCTTTTTGACCTTTGCCGCTTTGCCGCGATTCTTACCGCCCGAGCCACTGCCGCCGCCATTGAATTGAATTTTGCTTTGATGCTCGGCATATTCCTCCTGTGCCAGCAATATATTTTCGGTGCGCGTCAGGGCCGATACCAGAAATCCGATTAGGAACTCATAGGGATACCAATAGATATAGAGAAACTCATGCACGGCATAAAGCTCCAGCTCAAAGCCGGACATTAAATAGATGAGCATTGCACGAAAACAATTGTAGAGAACCCAGGTGGAGAAGTGGGTGCTGTGTTTCAACGCCGTTGCATGAGACTCGTTGCCCTCCATGGCACGATCGTTGGCCATTTGATTCATCAGCGAATCCAATCGTGCCGCATCCACCTGCAGCGGATCAAAGTTCTCAATGAGGTGCGCCAGCTTGTCGCGTTGTCGAGCTCGATTAAAGCCGCATAGCCGTATAAACTGATTGAAAGTGTTCATGTTGATGCAATAGCGAAAGAACGTTTCCAGATGCTGCTGCACCTTGGGATCGTTGGCCACCGGATGCTTAGAATTCAGCACTGGAGGAGAATTGAAAGCCTGCACCGAATGCCTCAAGAATTGCTTCATTGATTGTTTGCCATGGGCCAAGCGAATGCTCGAGCTGAAGAGGCTCTGTAGCACGCTGCGTGAGAGGATGCAGTGTCCCGACTTACGGCTGTATTCGATAAAGAAGTTCTGGAAGCAAATAAACAAATTATTAATATATAAAGAAAAAGTCTCTATCCCGATCGTTGTTACCAGCGCTGAGTAGTAGTCCTTGTACCTGATCACCTTGCAGGCGTACTTAAAGCGCGAAACCATCTCCTCCAGAAACTGATAGCTAGCGGGACGTTCGCGTATTTTGATGCTGCGTGGAAAGGTAGGCGGTTGGCTTCTGTCATGTATGCGCGGCGAGAAGCCCATGGGATTGGGTGCCTCAGCTGAAATTTGAATTAAGAAATTTGCTGATTCACTATTCACTCTTATAGGGACCCGCATACTTACAGCCCTCCACGGGCTGGGTGCCACGTTCGATGGTGCGCTTAATGAGCGGCAGCAGCTCGGAAGCCACATTGAGATTCTTATAAATCTCGTTGACTGCCTCCTCGGCACTCTCAGCCCCCGCCATGAGCTCCACCTGGTAGATAGCTTGAAATAAATGGCGCATAAAGCGCAATCGATGCACCACAGCCATCAGATTTTGATTATCAGTGGACGTCAGCTGCTTGCATTTGCGCACCAGCTCATCCTCCACCTCCTTCAATAAACAGGCAATCGTTGAAGGTTGTGCTTTTTCCGCTGCCAGCAGCGCCGAATTGCCATATAATTGAAAATCTTCTTCCTCGTTGACGGCAGCCAGTATGATGATGTTCTTAATGACCACGATGAGATTGCGTACAGCGGTGCAGAAGACGCGCAGCGCCTTATCCTGAATCTGCGACGGGGCATGCAGATAGAGGCAAGTGAACAGCACTTGATCCATTGAGTTGCCCTCCAGCCAAGAGACCAAACAGGCAAAGAGCGCATCAAAAATACCAATCAGTTCAGCGGGCTCTAAGCCATCCAGCTTAATGGCACCCATCTGAAATGCAGATAAGGATGATTTTTAGGACTCCTCTGTGGATATTTCCTACTTACCGCAACTGCTGCTTCAAAGGAGGGGGGTGGCAAATCGAATTTATCAAAACCCATGCCCACATCCATTTTGGGATCCATTATCTCTATCGCAGACATAGCCTCAAATAATCCGAACAGCATATCCTGGGCCAGCTCGCCGGGCAGCAGCTCGGAGCATGCATCGTGGAACTCCTCCGTCACGTCTACCCAACCATGTATTGGATATTGTGTAATGTCTTCGGCGGCGCTGCCACCGCGTATTGTACGTTGAACTTCGCTATCTGTAAATCCACATTCACTCATGCTCCACTCGTCGGGATCGGTGCTATTCTGCTTCCGTTCCATGTCGTGCTGCTCAGCTGTTGTGCGCATTGCCGAGACGGAGGCTGAGGCAGCGGCTGCGGCAGCTGCCGCCGCTGCTGCTGCTGCTGCGGCGGTGGCTGCCTGAAAATCTGTTGGCTGCTCGCTGGCGTAGGTTCCGTGCATTATATATTATTGCCCAGGTTCTTGGCAAATAGTTGCTTTTGTCAATTGCTATTACTTTTTGTGTTATGATCGTCTTTTACTTTTTTTCGTGCCCGTGCATCTACGATTTGTGTAAGTGTTGATAAGCGCAACGCAGAGAATACAGCACTTACCTATGCGTATTTGACAGCACTGTGTTTGCTTGGCGCCAAACACGTTATAAATTCAAAGAAATGTAAAAATAATTAAAACTATTGAAAACGGACTAAAAGCATGCTAATAAAATATGTCTTCAACTAGTGTGTTTTTATATTATGTAAACATTCCAGCATACATTCTAGTGTGCTTTTTCTGTCTTTCCCACTCTTGCCCGGTGACTGAGATTTTGCTCAGTGCTGATGGCAGTATTGATAAAAGAGTAGGTGAAGTGCACTGTGCACATCACTTACCAAACGTATTTAGCAACACTGCAAGTTGGCGCGAAACTCGTGATTGAAATTCAAAGCAAAAGTAAAATCGAAACAAGCTGTTGAAAACTGTCTAAAAGCATGCTACATAAATATTCCAACTACCAGATTATTTTGCTATAATCGGCAAAAATATTATTGCATAATGTTTATGTGTTGTAATTTGTTGTAATGTATAGAATTTCGAAGCCAACAATTTCACAGTTATTAAATCCATATGAATGAATTGTAAATGCAGCAGATTTTTTTTTTAGCACGTTTCGTTTTTTGATATTTTAAGCATTTATTGTTGACTATACAAAATATATAGTTCTATATGGGTATGATTAATTTGGCTGACAACACAAAGTTAACAATATTGCTCCATAATATTTTCAGCAGATAAGAAATAAAAACTGCCTCCAGTTATTGCTGATTGTTTGCTCAACTCAATTGTTATCGCAATTAATTTGTATTTACTCATATGTGCTATATAAGAGCAGCGACTAGTGCTGCCTTATCAAATGCCTTCAACTGTTATCGGTCGCGCTCCAATTTGAGTGGAAAGTGGAAAAGCTCGCTCAGAGCTCTGTCCGTCTCGCGTGCGCTCCCTCTCTCTCTCTCACACACACATACTCTGTCTCTCTTTCTCTCTCGTATCCGCAGCGCGCTTTAGTTTGTCTCCACAATTTGGGGGTTGCCCGTGTTTGAGTGCTTCGAATGCCCAAATAACGGCAGAATTGAGTGGCGCAAAAGCATTTCACCAATGCGAGGGGTTGTATTAGTTTGTTTACAACAATTCAGTTTCAGTATCAAATGCGTTGCCCTCGTGGTTAAAACGCGCCAACGGTCAACTGCTAAAAAGAAATTAAAAGCAAAATAATATAAAAGACGCACACTTTATATCGCACAGGGCGCACAAATTTGAAAGAACACGACACAACCAGAAGAAAAAAAAAATAAATACACGTAAATCAAATACGAAGTGCCAAGACCCTCAACCACTAACTGCTCGAGTTTCTTGAAGAAAGCAGCCGACCCGATTTATTAGCCAACGCGTAAGTTTTTCTAGCCCACCTTCAGTAATATGTTTTTTAATTTATGTATATGGCTCATAAGGAACATTTTCTTTGGTTTTTCGTTTTTTCTCTTTGTTTACTACACTTTGTGTTTTACAATTTATTGCCATGTGTTTAGCTGTCTGCGTTGCTTTGACAAGTTCTAAAACAAAACAAAAATAAAAAAAAACCCAAATCAAAAATGAAAACAAAAATATTCGTAGCACAACTTGATTAAATACGGCAAGAACAAAAACGAAACAAAAATTACGCGACTTTTTGGCAAGCGACCAAATCAAATTATAAAAAAAATTGTCTGACCCTATAAATACTATATAGGTGTATATATATATATATATATATATAAATACAGCCACGACTGAACCAGAACAAAATACTATGTAAATTTTCACTTAAGCATATGCCAAACATTAAATATTTATAATATATAATTCTTTATAGTTTTATCGCTTGCCAGTCTAGACCAGACCCAAGCTTATTTCGAAAATATGTCGAAAATTTATTGTTCGAAAATTTTTGCGATATTTTAAAGTGCTTGACCCGAAGAATCACATTTGCAGAATGCTTCAGTAAACAGATTTTTTTTTAAATAGTAGATAAATAGCAGCAAAATAAATAAATATATAAATCTAAACAAATTCATATATTTTTATATATTTTCAAAGCAAAATATTTACACTTAAATATTTATTTTACTATGCTCATAACGTATATTCTACTTTAAAAAATAAACATATTTTTAAAGATTTTTTAACTAAGCTTGACAATCTCCAAAGAAACTTATATCCATATGTGTAAAGTTAGAATATTTTATTTTTTGAAGCCCCAAATCTTTAATGGTCTTTCTTTTATTAAAGCTTCAGCTTATCTCTTATATAAAAAAAAAAAAAAATACTTCCTTAGTAATTTAAATGAAAACGTATATCAAATTCTTAAGGCATTCCAAAGTGTTCGCCTTCCCCCCAAAAAAATAATATATTTCAAAGCAGTTGTGAAGTTGATTTAATCTTGTGCATTTTACATACAAAGAAATATATTCATACTAATTCTTTTTCATTTATAACTAAAGATTATTTAAAAAAAAAAAATATATTAAAAATTACTTCGCAAACAGTAGAGCTTAGATTATATTTATAAGTTATACTACATATAACAAAAGAAAAAAATAAATAAAAATATGTCAAGCGAACCTTTTAGCTTCTTTAGCTTCTTATCAGCATAAATTAAGAAAAAAAATCTGTAAATTTTAAATTCTAGAAGATTGCTAAAGCTGACTCCAGACCTTTAGCTCATCAAGATGTAGATATTGACGCTTTCTTAGTAAATAGTATGATTAAGATTATGATTTCTATACCTATATAAATATAAATGAAATTTTTAGTACACATTTATCTTATCAAAACGAAAAACATAGCGTGACAATTATTCTAGGCCATCGATAACTGTACAAATTGATAAGAAATTCAATATTTGTTCGTCCCATATTGATTGTAGTATATAAAATGCGATAGCTGCACTTCATGTTGAAGTCTTATCTGACAGAGACTACTATTTGGAAAGCCCAACAAGCAATTGAAATTTCAGATTTGAGAATTCAATTTCCGAACTGCATAGCTGAAGAACGTATGGCAAATCGTGACAATTGACCAAATTTGAGATGTGAAGCACGCAACCAGACGATTTGTAGCTACACAGGATAACACACACACACACATATATATATATATAGGACAGCAAATAGTACGAGTACAAAATGTTGAAAAGACCACGGAAAGCAAGCAAACAGTCCGCACGTACGCGATAAAAGCAATGAAAATCAAACTCATGTAGACAACATAGAAAAGCAAAAGGAAATGTGGAAAGGAGCCAAAGGAAATTCTGAGCGAAAACTTACACATGGAATTTATTTCAATTGATTGAAGCTATATTCCCCTCACTCCAGTGCTGACAAAGAAGAAATTCCAAGAAATCAGGAACAGTACTAAGTCCTCCTCATGCTTGGGGTCGTATTTAAGTTACGTATACGCCCCCAAAGCCACGCTGAAGTGAGCGCAACAAACTTACACATGGCATTTATATCAATTGAAAACAAAATGAGAGAGAAGTCTAAACTCTTGCAAAGGAATAAATTCCAATTGCTCAAGCAAGATGCCAAGTCCAGTCGGGTATTAAAGTTGCGTATACGACCTCAAAGCCCAGCTCTCGCTTTCGCCCCCGCTCGCTTTTGACCTGCCCTAGAGTTTTTCCCTGCTTCTTTTATACGCTACATTTTTGTATCGATTTGATTGGATTTCGTGTTACGAGTTTGTTGTGTTTAACACGCTTCAATAAAGTTCAGCCCGGGGGAGAAAAAAAAAAAAGAGAGGAAGAAAAGTAAGTTGAATGCCTGTGCCTTAATACGCAGCCCCATTTCCTTCCTTCCGCCGTGGCTCTGCGGCTTGGTCTACTTAATTGAATTCAAATGGATGACAGAGGAGAAGGTCATATGTGTACGGGTTGTGTGTGTGTGTGTGCTAGTATGTGTGTGTGTGAGTATCAAATAAAATGCAGACCTGGACAATTGGTAAATAGTATTAGTTCGGGTCGAAGGATTCAGACATGATTAGCTGAACTGGGAAAGAGTAAAGAGAAATTGTGGGAAATATAGCCAATTTACGGAATATTTCATAGAAAGATTACAGAGAAGTAGATAAATAGATATTGCGATACATAGCAGAGAATTTCATTAGGTATTATTATTATTTTGCTATTAAGTACTAGAATAGAAAGCACCTCTGTATGCGATTCTCATTATTTAAGTAAGTCTAGTTGTATTTTGTTAGGCCTTTAGAGTTGAAGTTAAAAGAAAGAGCAAGAGAGAGAAAAAGAGAATGAGGTAGATAGCTAAAGAGGTAGAGAGAGAGAGAGAGAGATATATAGAAAAAGAGATAGGAATATACAGAGAGAAAGACAGATTCATATAGAGAAAATAATACAAAGGTACATAGATGGACAGCGATAAAGAAACTGTGAGAGGGACAAACAAAGAGAGAGGAAAAGAGACAGAAACATACAAACACCAAATAAAGTCTGGAGACTCCAAAAACAGAAAAAAAAGAGACAAAGCCTAAAAATAGATATAGATTGAAAGATGCAGAGCTAAGACAGGAAGTAAGAAAATAGAAAGTCAGAAACTTCAGAACGGAATGCAAGTTTTATTTATTATATAATAATATGAGCATTTTTATTATCATATCCTACAAAATCAGCATAAATAACCTTTCAATAAGATTTTTATGATTTGAAGAAAAGAAGAAAAGCAGAGAAAGCGAAAAGAGAGAGAGAGATATATAAGAAGAAACAAAAGGCTATAAACTTGTAGCTGCAGAATCGAAAATATAAATAAGCTGAAATCAAAATGATTTCAATTCAAATAGCATATACTTTAAGCAACAACTTTGCCCAAATCCTAAATGCTGTCTAAACAAATTTATTAAATCAACATTGACTTCAAGTTTTATTGCGGCAAAAAGTTGTTGCATAGAGCACTGAATAGAGTGAGAGAACTGCCTTTTGAATAATGGTTTGTGCTGGATAAATTATATGCGCGCAGTCGACCAAAAGGCAGCTGAATGGAAAAACCATTTTTCATGCAATTAAATAAATGAGCGCGCACACATATACATATATATATATATATACATAGATATATATATTGGATTGGATGGGGGCTTGTGTGTTGAGAGAAGTGGGAAAATGTTCACTTTTTGGTTAACTTAATGAGTCTAGAAGGCAAAAGTAAAAGCGATTTAATCCAAATACTAAGCGTCCTATGCGCACAAACCAATTAAGTTGAAATGTTCGCCTCGATGATGCTTTAACAAACCAAGGCAAAGACAGCCAGCCATTCAAGCAGGACCTGGCTCCACTTCGATATAGATAGAAACATAACAATGACAATAAAAACACATCAAAATCAATCTGTCAACAAAGCTGTTTCCCACTCTGTCATTCACTCTCTCTCTCTGCCTCGGTTTGTCACTCGTCTTTGTCAAGTGCTGTCAGGCGAAAGACTTTTAACAGCCTCGAGGGGACGACGTTGTGGCTCCCTTAGCGAACGGCAACTGTAGTCGGGCCTCTTGACTCAATGAATCTTTCAAGCATTTAAATGCAAAATGTACTTTGCAAGTCGTGAACTTGACTGGAGTCTATATAGATGCCATTATCATTAGCACACCGTCAGCAGCAAAATAAAATAAACAACAACAAAGCATCGTCAGCATCAGCATCAGCTGCGTCAAAGGAAACAGCATGCCGGATCTCATTTTATTACAAGAGGAAAGGCAAACAGCAAAATGGCGCCAACATTGTGTTAGGGCTTAACAAAGCGAGGGACAGAGAGCGGGAATGCGAGAGTGAGGCAGTGAGGGAGACACAGAGCGAGAGAGAGAGAGCGAGAGCTGAGGCTGGGTGGTAGAGCAGGCAGCTATGGCAGCCCTTAGGCAGCTTGTTGCTACTGCACTGCAGCCAAGCGGCAAACACCATAATGCTCATAATGATGATGATGATGATGATGATGTTGTGATGATGATGTTGTGATGATGATGATGTTGTTGTGATGATGGTGATGTGCGGCAGCTGCCGAGCTGGCTTCCTGCCAACAATTTAGTTTGCTGTCTGTTTGCTTTTCATTCAACGAGCCTGAGGCGAACTGAGGCGCGACGCAACGGGGCGTATGCGTATTGTTCCGTGCCAGGCATGCTGCAGGGGCTGCCAGATTAGCTGTGTGTGCAACAACAACAACAACAACAACAACAACAACAATAACAACAGCAACAGAAACAACATCAACAACAACAGCAACAGATTTCAGCTCTGCTGCTGCACTGTGGTGGCATATGTAACGAATTATCTTGCATTTTGCAGCATTTCATTTTAATTGAGCTTTAAGCTCTTCCACTCCCATTTACCACTTTGCACGAGTTTTTGTTTCGTTTTTCTGCTGCTTCTGTAACATTTCCATTTCCATTTGCATTTTAAGCCCTCTCTCTTTTTTTTGTGCCATCCAGCGCTCGCAGCGCCACTAAATGCAAATGTGACAATGAATATGTCATGCAAATGTCGCACAAAATGTTCGCAATTTATGCAACGTCTGTTAAACGAATTTACAAGAATTATATCTCTGTCCATCTCACTCATTGTTGCTCCGTCTCTATCGCAATTAATTGGGATGATCCAATAAAGTGCGAATATTGCGGCTCACAGCAAGAGCTGTGAATGCACAAAATTTAAAGCGCGAATAAACGCAGCGAATGCTTCAAAACGAGGGTATTCAAGGGGTAGCTTATTTCCATAAGAGCTCTATGCTAAGAATGAGCTAAGAGTGTAGCTGAAGCTATGTAAAAGTTGTAGCTGAAGTAATGTAAAATTATTTGAAATATTTTATGAAAATTATTGGGAAATATTTAAAGAATTTGAAAATATTTTTATATTTTTTATAATCAATAAATAAATAAAAATAAAAATAAATAAATGAAATTGTTAATAATTCACATTATTTGACTCGTAACAATTCTGCTAGCGCATTTCAAGCAGATTATTATCAATAATATGTAGACATAGAGAGCTATATTATATGAAGATATATAGACTAGCACATGCGTCAGCTCTGATCTATAGTACATACAGTGTAAGCCTATAGCCCAGACATCATTTATATTATATAATATTATAGATAATAGATATCATCTATACTATATACCTAGTGTAAGGTTAGCCCATAGCACTTTGTTGTTGTAATCGTGCGCATTGAGAGATGACACACTTTTCCAACACCCCAGCCAAATTGTTTTGTTTATGAAAACACAGGCATATAATGCACACAGACAGATGTATATATATATATATATATATATATATATATATATATATATATATATATATATATATATATATATATATATATATATGCCTCTACTATCATCATACTGATATTATGGGTGCAATTTAATAAACAAGCAGAGCTAATGAATCTTTATTGCCATCCATGAGCCCAGCAAATTGTAGACTAGGCAAATTTGAGTTGAATTCCAAGTGGGTGGGGGTGGTTCCAGCCACCACTCTAAACACTCTTAAGTAGTCCATTGATCATGATAATATAATAGTTTATATAATTCAATCTCAGCGTTTGTTGCTGTTGCTACTAAAAACGTGCTGCCTTATGGCATTGATGCGAGATAAAAGCGCCTTAATGTCTTTAGAATGTAACATTAATTTCGCAAAAGCGCAAATCAAATAAACAAAATAAAATAATACAAAATTGCAATACCTAGAATACATTAAAATCAAATAAAGCTTTAGCTCTGTGGCGGTTGCCAACAGAGTTTCGAATTAGCTGTAGCCGCGACTAAAGAGCAAATGACAACCGACTGCAGAATACTCGTTTGGTATGCGGACGGATAGACAGACGGATAGAAGGATAAAAGAAGAAGATGATAGGTGAATGGAGGTATAGATAAGCGAAAGGGTCAATGGACAGACTGACATCTAAAGGAACTAACAGAGAGACGGACGGAAGGGCGATAAGATAGGCAGGCCGATGGAAGAGCTAACAGATGAACGGACAAATAATCGGACAGAAGAACAAACGGATAAGGTGCCAAATAGATAGACGTATAAGCAGACAGATAGACGATCGAGGAGATAGACGGATGAAACACGGATGAAAGGGGCGACAGACGGGCTGATATACAGACGGAGTGAAAAACAGATAAGGAGATGTACAGAAAAGAGATTGATAATCGGTTGGAATGCCGGAAAGACGAATGGAAGACCTGAAGGATGTACGAAAAGACAGCCAATTCAATCGAATGGATGGAAGTATGAACAAATAGATTATCCAATCGAAGGACAAACAGACGAGCCGAGTCAGATGGAAAGACGGAAGGAGAGAAGAAGCAAGCAGATCTAGAAGCTAGATCAGATGAATTAATACTAAAACCAATATACTTCCTTTGCTTAATAAACGTGCATAAGAAAACACCCACAACCGGGTGGGCAGAGCTGATAAGGCGCGATTTGAAGTCATTGAATTGAAATTTACAAAAAATAAAATAAATAAATAAAAAGACGAAAAAAGAAACCTAGTCACTGGCAACTGGAAAAGCTGGCAAGCTGCCGTGGCGGTGACGGTGGCGTGTGGCGTGTGGCATGCGACAACGCGACGTCGGCGACATTGGCTTTCAATTTCAAGTCACGTTTAAGCATTAAATGTTGACTTAAAGCCAGCCAGCCAGCCACACGACCAACTCAGCCATCGACTCGGAGTCGGACTTCAGCTCAGCTCAGTTCAGCTCAGCGCCAACCGACCGTGGGCCATTTGTCCAGTTGCCACCCGTTGCCACCCGTCGTCGTCGCCGTCGCCGCCGTCGTTGTCGTCACTATTTATTTGTGGGGTCAAATCAATTCCGCTTTGTCAAGCACAAGCAAACACGGACACACACTCACATACTGAAGGGGGAAGAGAGAGAGGTAGAGGCGGAGGTAGAGGGAGATACACATACAATTGCACACCTGTCGGAAAAGCCAACACAATTTGTTACCGAACTTATTTGCTATAAACTTATTTTAAAGCAATTGTTATACATTTTAATAAATTCTGAATCTATATACTATAAATAATTACATATTTATTCGATAACAAATGAGAGGGTAGTCTAATAAATTGATCAGCTAAGAAAAATGAAATTATATATATATTTATTTCTAAATGAATTCAATCAAGTCCAAGCTTTTAGGTAGTATAACTAACAAGAGGCTAAAACGAACCAATTTGCAAGGGTGCAAAACAGTTATCAAACTTTAAAGATATATTTATTAAATAAAATTTAAATATTTTCTATTTTATTATATATTTATTCCTATTATTATAGGTTTACCAAAATATAAATAAATATTAAAAATAAAATATAAAATATTTTTTATCGTTTAAGTTTAAGTTCACAAAATTTTAAAATTTTCCTTTAATCTTCTATCATTACTTGTAGTTTCCTCCCTCGCATATTGACTTTTATTTAAATTTAATATTAGGACTGCACGTGGGCTACCCTATAATAATATTTAATTGCAAAGGGAGTTTAGCTAAGCGATTTCAGAGAAAATCTATTTACAGCTCGATCAGTTTGTGTTCTATACAATCAATTTTAATGGGTATTTCCTTATGCAATGCGCTCACCTCATGCCCTTTTACTTGTCATTATTGATTTATTGCACATTTGCATTCGAAATGTTTAATTTATGACAACTAATACTAATTGGAATTCGGAATCAGTTTCAGTTATTATAATATGAAAATCGCCAATTACGTAAAGCAGTCAAGACTTTAACAGACTCTATACATAATTTGATACAAGTGAAAGCACTTAACAGCTCGTAGAAATATGTTAAGTATAACAGTGATATGTTATGGCAAAGCTGCTCTTGATCTGTCATTAACAGCGACTTAACATTATATGAGCCATATTTTAAATTTAACTGTATGAACTGTTATATAATATTATAATACAACTGTTAATGCAATGTAAAAATTTGTATATATAGTATCATGCTTCATCGAATAATATAGTCAAATTACTGTAATATTTCACACAGCACATCTCATATAACAATCGTATAACACTTCATATAACAACTTGGCGTGGTCATTAGTTTCCTCTGACTATTTTTAATTGTAAAGCTGCACAATACAAAGTGAGCTAAGATTATTTATTGTTGTAAAACAATTCAGTAATTAAAACTGTACATGGATTATATAATAATATAATATAATATAATAATATATTTTCAGCAGTGTTAATTATTAAAATCTAATCACGCTCAGCAGAGCTCTCAAGTCTTATAAATAGAGATTTTGTAAGAGCTGTACTAAAGAAATGTTAAATATAGCAAAGTCAAAGTTTGATTTAAGGGTGTTCTCTTGACAGTTGATTAGCAGGTATGTGTTATATTGTTATATTCAATAACAGCTGGCTCACAGATTATTATATTATATAACGGTTTCATATTTAACATCTGTTTTTATTTAACATATGTTAATTATAATACAGCTAATAATTGATTAACATGTTCAGTTAAAAGTGTAATTAAATGTATTATAATAGTCCTTTGATCTCGCAGAAACCGAAAGATATATATATATTGCTTTTGCCAAGCTATTTACTGTTAGCGTATTTTCATGTCGTTTCATTCGAGCTAACTAAGTTGTAAAGTTTGTATATAGTATTTATATATATTAAATTAGACTAGTATGATATACTCTACAGCTCCTGTCATAATTCGCTTGTTCTTCTAGTTGGGATTTGCATATGAAATATGTTTGCTGCATGGAGCTTATATTTATATTAATTACACATAGTTTAAAACTCAACACAATTTAATTGCAGTTTAACCTGGCCGGCATTAAATTAAGATTAATTTCATACTAAACGTGACCTTGAATCGTTTAAGGTAGGCGTGTAAGCCAGGTGCGCTTTGAATCAATCACAGTAGAGTTTTAAATAAAAATATAAAAAAAAGAGTTTTTTTTTTCAAGTGCAAAGCAGGTTTAATACCTTAGTCTTTGACTAAGTCACAGCTATTGATTATACTAAGCAAGTGGGATTGGAGCTACAGAGTTACTTTGAATGTATATCCTATAGAACAAAAGAGAAATATTGAAGTATGGAGAGAAAAGATTGTAAAGAATGTAATGAAAGCGGATAACAAAAAGAGAAGAGAAGAGAGGCAGATAATATATAATGGGAACAAGGAATTATAAGAGAACAGAAGAGAAGAGAAAGCCTTGAGATGGAAACTGAAGAAAAGTTAGGAAATAATATAATAAAAATAAAGAATTAGAAAGGTGAATGAAGACCTTGGGAGTAGAAGAAAAGAAAAGGAAAGCTGAGAGTAGATAAAACAGAGAAAAACGAAAAAAAAGGGAAAGATAAAGTATAGTATAGATGAGAAGAAATTAAATAGAATAAGCAGAAAGAAAGAGAAAACAACAAGAGATAACTAGAGACGAGAAAAAAATAGACGAAAAGAAATGAGAACAAAAAGACAATATAAGAGAAAAGCTAAAGAAAAGATAGAAAGAAAAGATGAAAGAAGTCAGTAAAAGAAAATAATGAAGAAATGAGCGGCAATGAGAAGAAAAGCGAAGATAAGATAAGAGAGCTGAACAAAACTAAGAAATAAATGAAAATAGAACACGATAGATAATCACAAAAGCTAGAAGAAGAAACAAATTAATTTCCCAAGAAAACATTAAGTAAACTCACACTTAGTTTCATTAATTAGACAACTATCAAAACTAATGAATGCAATATTGATTCAACAGTTACGGCTGCATACAAGTATTATAAATAGTCGGCAAATATCTATATCATTCATATTTGGCCTGCAATTCAAATGAAATAAATAACTGCAAATGCTCAGTTCAGCGTAGTTAATGTCTTTATAATTATCGATATGCAAACGCGTCGGCGACACGATCATTAAGAGTCATTAAACGTGCACTAAAAACTCACTCATGCAGGTAAAAAATATATATATAAAAAAAAAAAGCAGTAAGAAAAAAATAATAAACAAAATGAATTTTAATAGAGACGTGTTTCTAGCTGTGCCTTATAATTAATTGAAATTCACTAAACATTATGAATTGCGAGTCGCAAGACATGGCTGAACAGCGAACAGCGACAAGAGACAAGAGACAAGAAAGAGGGGAGAACAGAGAACAGAGAACACATGTAAATTGTCAATTAGTCTGCTTATAATGACAGAGCGCGTTGAACGATCTTTCAACACGTGGCACCAAATATTTCGGGCTAGGTAAAAATGAGTAGCAAGGTAGATGTGATCGAAGTTGAAATACCCTGGAATATAACAAACATAACTATATAGAGTGCGTATCATTAGCATTAATAATACTTGATATTTCAATAGAACTCTGTTGCTATTTATCGTTAAATTCTAATATACAAATATGGTTATTCCAATCGGAATAGTAATATAATAATAATATTTGAATAATATTAGACTTCAGTTATCTTTAAGATAGTACAAAAATATAACTGAAGAAAAGAAAAAACTTTTAACTCTAAAAGATATGGAAAAAAAAAAGATCTACAAGTGTTTCATTTTCGAATTATTAATCTTTAATAGATTATCTTATGATTTCATAAGGAATATTCCATAAAAGTGTTTAGGGTGAAGCCTTAAAGGCAGACAGATGAGCTGATAGCTTAATGAACTCGACTACTCCTGCTTATCAGATATATGACTGAGCTTAAGAATATATGATCTATGCGTTATATATGGAATTTGTTTACGGAGCATACCGAATATGGATTTATGACTACTGCAGATTATATGTACTGAATGAAACCATAAAAGAAAGCCGATTGTAAAGATAAAGACGCCATTGAAGATGCAATTGAACAAGATTATAAAAAAAAAAAAATATATATATATATTATTGTTTGAAGTGAAAAAAAACATTGGACAAGTTTATAATAGAGATTACATAAAAAAGAAAACTATATAGATAACATTGGAGTATAATATATAGATAATTATGGATTATATAGATAAATAATATAGTATATAGATAATAAAGTAGATAGATACATGGAAACTCTTAAAACAGAACTGTTATATATAAAGTCTATGAAAGGCTATAAAATAATATTATTTGGGAGATATAGAAACCAGTTATATACAGAACTCGAATGTAATTAAGATAAATCACTCAGCCAAGACAGCAGTTTCAGTTTTAATATAGACTCTTGTCATGCATATAGCCTAACTAAATGATAATACTCCATTCCAATAGTGTATATCTAATCTATTTTATTGCCGCCTCGTTGAAGTTTTGGAGGAGTTACAGCTCGTTAGACAAATGACATGACAAAAGCTAAAACAAACACAGCAAATCAAGCGGAAATTTGAAATGAAAATCAAATATGCAAAATCGGCGAAACAAAAAAAATTACAATCAGAATTTGCATGCAATTCATTTAAGAACAATGCAACAATTGGAATCGTTAGAAAGCCAAATTCAAATTGCAATTCACAAGGTGCGCAAAAAATAGGTAAAAAAGCAACAACAAAAAGCCAATATTAAGCATATATCTCCGCGATGCGAGTTTGATTGCGTAATTAGAATAAAATTACCTGAACTTGAGCCAATTAGCGTAATTGGAAATTAACTTTTATGCTTTGCTCAGAACTCGTTTGAATTCCACAATTGAAATTAAAAAACCCAAAACCCAAATCAAACAAACTACCCAATTTGCCTATCATATCTAAATTATGACAACTATTCGTATAGAAATAAAATCAGCTGTGCAAACAGTGGATTAAACACGTTGAAAACACACATTAACAACAAAAACTTTAATTTAGAAATACAAAATAAATAAATGTATAAATTCTTGACTGTCTAGCTGCTTATCTGTGGACTAGGATTATTGCACAAAAAAAAGAAAAGAAAACAAAATTTATGATAAGCTAATGATCCTACGACATGCTTAACTTGTTTTTGCGAAAACAAGTCTGGATTTGGCAAATCTTTTTTGCATTGTTTTCTGTTTTACTTAGTTCGCAGTAGATAAATAAATACATAGTATATGCATATATCTAAATATATAATTTTATATGTTTGTCTATATTTTATCTATCAACAAAAATCATGCAAATGTTCTACTGAATTCGGCTCGTTTTAATAGACAGAAGTAATTAAGGAATAAAGAATAATAGCATTGAATTTAAAGAAAGATTTAGAACGCATATCTTTTAAACAACCCTCGCATATGAAACCCATCTTTAGACGCTCTCTTAATAACTGTCAGATATTTCGCGTCTTTCTCTCTTTTACTATTTCATTCAAGTCTTACGTACTATATATAATACACTATATCTCTTTTACTCATAATATCATAATATCGGGAATTAAACTTTTACCACTATTTCCAATTGAAAACTAAAATTAAATAATATAAACTTGAGCTACATTTGATGAGGCAACTAACAGATACTACGACTAAAAAAACTGTAAATAAAATATGAATGAATGACGAAAAGAATTCAAATAAAATATGAATAATTTATATGATGTGAAAAACCAAACCAAAATATAATAAAGGTGCTGCAATCACATTACCTTAATTAATAAAGACATGTGGTGAATATATAAATACGCATTTAACACCTGCAATTGACCACAACAAAGCAAATGAAATGTACCAATAAAAGATAATAAAAAGACAATGAACCAAAAATCAAACAAAAGCAACGAGGGCTTGGCTTATAGAAATTATACATACATTAAGCTGTTTAACTAGCAAGTTAAGAACTTTTAAAAAGTTCAGAGATCTCCATCAAGGGTAGGTAAATATATGTGTAATATAAGCTTATATGTGCATACAAGTTAAGGATACGTAGTAGACTGAATTCTATTCAGTTTATAATCGGGCGAAACAGAGTTTGGACCTATTGTTCCTAAATTATACAAAAAGAAACATAAAATATGTAATATAAACAATAAAAAACGAAAAAGGAATAAAAACTGATATAATATGTAATAATAATGTAAAATATATAATATATAATATATTATAAATGATATAAGAACATAATAATTTAACAATAATAATAATAATGAAATAATAATAATAATAATAATACAAATAATAAGAATTATTAAAATCACAATTTATATAAATAAAAAAAAGTTTGTACACATTACAACTCTCACAGAGTGTTTTATCTCCACAGGAAGAAATGCGATGAGCAGCCTTAAAACGATAATCAAGTTTATTAAAACATTACACACACACAAAAATGGGGTGAGTGTAGCTTTATTCAATCCTTAGGACACTATAAAAAGAATCTATAACTTTAATGGTTAATTGAATTACACAATCACACTGACATTAAACGGGAATGTTTTCCTGCTGGACAATAACTCTGTTAAGTGGAAGAAAAGAGATTCCTTCTTTATGTTTTGAGCTGATTAAAGCAATATCCGATTTCAATTAAACAGAACATAAAGAACGTAAAATTAGGGGTATAACGAAACTACGAAACAGCGCAAATAGGATATAATTGACATATAATTCCTATACCTGAACACACTATATAAATAGTTTGCCAATCTCCAAAAAAATATTTAGGTCCCAATCAAACTGTGGGTTTCTCTTTGTCAAATTTGTAAAATGCAAAAATATCGACGCCCAAGTAAGCCACATCGACAACATTAACTTACACATATAAAAAACAGGTTCACAGTTAACCGCAAATTAATCAACAGTTATTTTCCAATGTGACTAAGCATTAAAAACCTATAGTTTTTAAGTAGAAATATATGACAAAAAAGTAAACAAAATAAAAATTAATAATAAAAAAACAAAACAAAAATATAATAATGAAAAGGCTATTAAATAAAAAAAAAAAAAAAACGATTTAAAAAATCACCTCTTGCTCATCAGCGATAATTTTCCATAATAAACAAGTTAATTTGTGAAAAATCATAAAACTATCAAAATATTAAATACAATATGTTAATACACGTTATTCATAAATATTTGGAGACTTCTATTGATGATGTGAGAGCGCGCGCCCGCCATGTAAACAAAGCTCGAGAACGCAAACAATGCTAACAGAAACAAAAAATAATAAAAAAGTAAACAAAATAATCAAAAATAAAGAAAGAAGAGAAACAAAAACAAAATAGAAAAAAATAGCTGTTTTGTTTTTCTTTCTGCTTTTTTTGCCGGCGTCGTCAATGCAAACACACACCCAACGCAACGCAATGCGACCTCCGCCTCCACCTTCATAGTTCGACAATTGTGTGTGTGTGTGTCTCATTGAGAAGCCTCACACTCTGTGCGCTTGAGTGTGTGTCTGCGAGAGTATTTGCTTAACAGTCGATCTAGATAACTCTTCACTCATTGACAGGCGGCAAATATTTGCGGTATTTGCGAGTGAAGAGCTGCTTTGCTTAGTTGGCTGGCTCAAGTTAAAGAGAGCGCCGAGTGGGCAGGGGAACTAAATGCTCTTTACACGAATGCATTGAGTTTGAATTGTTGCTTGATAAGTGATGTTCTTACAGGGTTACGCTGCATATAACTGTAATAGGTCTAACTATGCATATTATTTAAAGAGAATTTGAAAGAGCGTAATGAATGCACGAACAGCATTGAACTTGATTTCTTTCTTTTACTCTGTGTGCATTCATGGACACTTTTATTAGCTGCTACTGTAGCTCTGCAAGTAACTGTTAACAGCAAGCAGTTGCCTAGCAGTGCGGTTGATTTAAAAATATAAAGAGAGTAAATGAGACAAAGGGAGAGGGGTTAAGTTGTAAGTTATTAAATATGCCTATTGACATTTTTATGAGGCCCCGCTTTCGCTCTTTAAATTTAATTGCTGAGCATCTGCTTACAACGAATAATCTAAGATACCACAATTAAAATTTTGCCAAATTACAAATAAAAAACACGTGCCTGATTAATAATTGAAGTTAATTAAATTGGATGACACATTTTAATTAGTTAAGTACATCGTCAAAACTTCAACTCACTAATTGGCGAAAACCGATTGTACACACCGGAAACACACTGCTCTAATTTGACCTCTCCTATTCAGCCAACTCCAAAACAGGCAAAGCAGCCGGAAAGCAGCAGCGGCAGCTGTGAGTGACCAACCGACAATAAACTTGTCACGATGTCAAAGCGCAATGCCCTTCACTGTTTGGATCAGCTGATGGGAGAGTAAAATGAAAGAGAGCGGGAGAGCGACCTTTCCTTCAGTCACACACATATGCACACAACCATACATATGCAACTATTGTTTGTCTAATCCGCTCGTGTGGAGCCACAGCAAATGCAAATATTGTCTCTGCTTACCACCGATCTTCTGCGCACACATTGAAAATCGCTGCTAGCGTAGCGTCGTGTCGCTGCTGCGTCGCGACGTTAGCTGTTCGTTTTGTGATTCGTGAGTCGTGCACAGTCCGATTGGCGGGAGCAGGCAAACAACGGAACTGAATTCAGTCGTCAACTTTAGCGCCTGGCAGAAAGAGATTGAAATTTCGCTGTCCTACGTTGCGCCTTCAATCGCTTTTGTGCTCTTCCAAACGCTCTCGCGCTCTCTCGTTCTGGCTGCCTTGTCCAGTTCAATTTCAGGTTCAGCACACAACACACACCACACACGGCGTATACGTTGTTAACCCAACCCATATGTATATAAAGTGCAAACAACTGCGATGCTAAAGCATTCATTGTTTGCACTAGGGAAGAGCTAAAGCTCGCTGCGTGTAAATCGGCTACTGAAGCAACTAAAGCAACTCGATCAACAAATCGGCCGCAAGGATAAACATTTTTCGTTATCTCAATTCACATTTGTATTGTTTCTTGCCCTTTATAAACATGTGTTTGTGACTGCGATAATAAATTAGCATTATTTGCAACTGTCAAAAGGTGCAAAAGTTGATGTGCGCAAAATCAAAAGAAAAATAAATAAAAAATAAAAAAGCAAAAAGCAAAAAAACAAAAGCAACGATAATAAATATAAATACGCTGGCAAATAAACAAATGCCGCAACAACAATAATAATAACAACAACAACAGAAAATACTTAAGAAGCGCGCGCCAAAAAGCAAAAACAATATTGTTAAAAAAATATATACTATATATATAGTAAATGTATATATATATTTATATTATATAATAGCGATTTTCCTATACGCTTTTTAATAACATTTTCTCACGCCCCATAAACAAACTGAATAAATAAATAAATAAAAATAATAATAATAATAGAGAAATGGAGGTACAAAAAATGCGCGAGCAGCCGCTGCTGCAAAGCAAATGCCGCATCCCTGACTCCAGATGTGCGGTAAGTGAACTATATCTAGCTATATAGTGTCTATAAAGCATAGTATTCAGTTGATCGACCGTTTTCGTAAACACATACGTAAACATTTGCCATTTGCGTGGGTTTCTACCTCTGAATCCGTAGGATTGACTGGCACTATAAATATATAAAGCGCAAGAGACTGCATGCCATTAATAGATCGCAGAGATCTAGCCAAGATATAGATTAAAGAGCTTAATTGTAAACATTTGCCAAATTATATGTCTAGCTACATCAATTTATAAAGGGGCTTGTGCTTTGATAGCACTTCAAATGGGCACTCAAAATGCAATTACATTAAATCTAATGCGATAAAAGGAAAACAAGAAAAAAAAGAAAAGAAACGGAAGATTTGAAATTTTTGAATATCTAAGTTAGCTAAAATCTTCCAGAATCTTACGCTTGAATGTTATTTTAATCAGTTTAAATGTCAAAATTCTTTAGCATATTATTTTATTCATATTATGCAAATGCATTTTGAATATATTATAAACTAAATTATTCCAAACAAAAATAACAATAACAAAAAAAAATCTGTTAAATATATATATGCGCTGCTTTATTCAAATGAAATTGAATATTGAATTGAATACAAAATAATTCTACACAACTTTTGACTATATTATAGGAAAAGTATAATTAAATAAAAAAAAAAAAAAAAATAGTTATTAATTTAGAATTAGAAAATTTCAAACAACATTTGCATATATTAAAGCAAAATAAATGGATAATTAATTTATTCCTGTTCTAAAAACTATTAAATAAATCAAATATAAAACCAATTTTTTGTTTTCATTATATTTACCTTTTTTTAATGGCTTTAAGCAAAATCAAAATTAATCAGCGGAAAATTCTATACAATTTTTTTTAAAAACTTTAAGTCTTACAAAATATTTTCATATATTTAGAAAATTTTAGATAATTTTTAGATATTTGTTATGAATTCACCTTCGTTTGCTCAGCTTAATAACTTAAATAAGCTCTCTTGATTTTAAGCTATTCGCATATGTGAATGTATATAGAAAAATCTATAAATTTCTGTTATATGAGAAAGGAAAATAGAAAATGGAAAATATTTGTTCAACCTTCAAGTAAAAGAATTATTAATTATGAAACCATAATTTATGCGAGTTGTCAAAAATGTACATGAAAAGCAAATTCAAATACAGCTATGGCCTATGGCAATGGGAGAATGGAAAATTGAAAATTGGTAATGCAAGTGAAAATTGCTGTCGTCGTCAGCGTCAGCGTGTAGTTGATGTCGGCAGGCGCACATGTGCTTCAAATTAAAATGTCTAGCTTTCATCTAAGAGCAATAAATAACCATAATAAATCCAAACGTACATATATACATTATATACATATATTTGTAGATATGTTTATACACACATATGTGTTTGTATGTGTATTAATTTTAACAACTTGTTTCGCTCATTTCACAGTTGAACGATTTATATCCGATCGCCCGCCTGACACAGAAATTGGACGTGCTTAATATGTCGTCGTCGGCGCCGAAATTTGATAAGGAATACCCCTATACTATAGAGCTGGTGCGGCCAGAAGATACGGATGCAGTTCTCGCCATGCTAAAGACTTTTTTCTTTAAGGTAATTTCAATACAAAATATATTTTTAATTTGAAATTGCAGCTGGTAGTAAAATTATACTAGTGTAAAATTATATTTCTTAATTCAGTTTTTCTTGCATGCTTTTCTTTGCTTTTTCTTTAAACAAATTTATTTTTATATTTTTAATTTATTTATGATTTTTTTCCATCGAAGATTAAATGATTGAACTATTGTCAGACTTTTATTTTATTTATATATATTTTTTAAGTTATCTGCAGGTCTTTAATTTTGTTAATTATAAATGTTTTTTTTTTATTTTTAATTATTTTTTAATATTATTTATTTTTATTTATTTATTTATTTTTAATTTTTAATTATTTTTAATTATAAATGTTTTCTATATTAACTACTATAACTACTATTTATTTTTTATTTTTATTTATTTATTTTTAATTATTTTTAATTATAAATGTTTTTATTTGAATTACTTTTAATTTTTATTTATTTATGCTTTCATTTATTTATTTATTTTTTATTTACTTATTTTATATATTTATTTTTTGCTAAAATCGTTAATTTGTTCTTTTTTATTATAAATATATATTCATTTCTTAATATCTTTCATATAATCTTAATTCATTTTTTCTTTTTTACCTCCATAGAAATTCGTGTGACAAAAAAATATTTCTTAACTAATTTTGCATTCAATTCAATTTGCAAATTTTTGCACTCTTAATGACTTTTATATTGATAAATTATTTGTTTATTCAATTTGCCGCTGCCAGCTCGAAGCGAGAGTCAAACAAAGCAGAAAACGTATAAATAAAGCATAGGAATAATTAATGTGGCTTGGCTAAAATGATTTGCTTCATTAATTGCAACCAAACTCGATTTTATGCATGAATTCAACATTTTTATGTGCTCTAAAATGGGAATTTTTTTCACATAAGTGAGTGACCTCTTCCATACCCTGTTTATCCTTGCGATGACTAACAAAAAAAGAAATCCCCCGACTAGCTTTAGCTTAAGACACAGATCTGCCCCAAAAACCAGTTGAACACAACGTCAATTGACTTTGTAGATCACGAGATCATTAACTGGTTAGCCAGTTAACGCTTCACTGCATAGCCATATATGTATATTATATATATATACATATATATATATTCTATATATTTATATATAATGAATATAATCTGTTGTGATCTTGTCGTTTGATAAACTTCCACTCCACTTAGCGGGGGCAAGAATCCGTATTGAATTGCATTTTATTTGAAAGTACATACATATAAATATATATATATTTATATACATATGTATATGTAGTAAATAAATATGTATGCAAAGCTGATCGACTGACAGACTGACTGAATGACTAACTGTAGCTCCGGTTCCGTTTTGCATTTGCCATAAATTATGCATAATCTTTGATTAAAACGTGTTAAAGTATCTTAGTTGACGCTGCTTGACTAAGAAATACCCTGCAACTGGCGCCAATTCATATATTTGAGAATTATTGTATAGAAATACAGAGACAACTTGATCTAGAGCAGCCCTAGTGGGATTGGGATATTGGAATATATTATAGTAATTACATTTCTAGAAGCACAAAATGAATTCCGTGGCATATCTAAAATGGCAAACAAAAATATAAGTAATTATGTAATTAAAATATATTTGATATATCAGGATTTTACTATCTTTGGTCTAAGAAAAAAGAGAAATATTCCCATGTGTAAGCATTAAAAAAATCGAATTAAAATTGGATTTTATTCAACTCTCATGCCTCAAACATAAAGTTCTCAATTGATATAAATAGCGAGAATTTAATAAAATAAGTTATGAAAGTTATTTGTATAAAAATTTCGATATATTTACTATACAACAGTCTGCTTAGTATTATTATTATTAATATTATTACTTTAATGATTAGCTCACGCCAAATTCTGCCAGTTACATACGTATTGCATATCCTATTTAAAAGTATCCAGGGTATTAATAAATGTAGATAATAGATTACAAATGCGTGCACATAAATCATTTTCGTATAATTCTAATGTTTCTAATGTCACGTAATTGCTTGAATAATTTGTACAAATTATTCAACTTAACATTTTTGCATACAGATCTTGATATAAAGAAACTGATATGAAATTGATTTGATTCAGTTATTGTTCTGCCAAAATTTTAAACTCTGATAAACTGAATTGCTTTATTTATAAATTAAACAAATCTATTGTTTTTTTTTTTCAGGATGAGCCACTCAATACATATCTAGATCTCGGCGATTGCAAAGAGCTGGAAGAGTTCTCAGTGAAACCGATCAAGTATAATTGCTCATATAAGGCAGTCAACAATAAGGGCGAAATTATTGGCGTCTATATCAATGGCCTAATGAAGAAACCCGTAAGTTCTCAAAAAAATATATATATCTATATACTAATGATATATAATTCCTTTGCAGTCCCCATCAGATGTCGCTGAGAAGGAAGTCTGCACACATAGTAAATTCAAAAAGATTCTCGCTCTAATGGATCACATTGAGGAGAAATTTAACATCTTTGATCTGTATCCAGATGAGAATGTCATTCTGGATGGCAAAATACTCTCCGTGGATAGCAACTATCGTGGCTTGGGCATTGCGGGGCGTCTAACCGAACGCGCCTATGAGTATATGCGTCAAAATAATATATCCGTCTATCACGTGCTCTGCTCCAGCCACTATTCGGCACGTGTTATGGAGAAGCTGGGCTTCCATGAGGTCTACAAATTAAACTATGCTGACTATAAGGTTGATGGCGAGACTATCTTTAAGCCAGCCTTGCCACATGTCGCAGCCCGGATACTGGTCAAGGAGCTGGAGAAGACCAAGTCCACGTTGTAATTGCCTCAACTACTTGTTGCGAGAGAGCAATTTTGCATTTTTAATAGAAAATATGTGATTTTTAGTTTGTAGTGTGCGGTGGCGGGCTATCGAGAATCGTGAATTCATTGCATTCAATTTTCTGTTCAAACTAGTAGAAAAATTAACTAAGTACAATATTATATTAATATATAAATATATAAATTTAAATGTAATTGAAATTCGCGCGTTCGCGATGTTAATTTTTCCGTTTTTTGCTCAAACATTGCTAATGAGAAAATAAATATATAGACAAAAAAAAAACAATTGTTTTATGTATAGCAAAAAATAAAAAATAAAATAAAATAATAAATAATAAAGAGTAATTCGCAGCAATTCCTGACCCAATTTCAGTCAATTTAAAAAAGTAAAACTTTTGCAAACTCAAAAAATAATATTACAAAAAATATATATCAACAACTATTAAAGAAATAAATAATAATTGTTAGTGTTAATTGCAATAGTAAATTACAATTATTTGCCAGGAAAACTCTATAAATATAAAATTCTTGAAATTTAAAACTATTTTTGTGTGTTGAATTAGCTAAATAAATAAATATATATCTGGAAGCTGTTGCCTTTTTATGCTTTTTTATTGCACAATAATTTATTATTTATTAAAAAACATATATAGAATTATGTTCGAGTAGTCCTTTCGCTATTTATCACAAAAACAAGAGATAATTGTTTGCAAATCTATTTACAAAGAATTTCGTCTATTTACATATTTAAGAAATTGATTTTATTTGGCTGCAGCCGTGGCAATCGGATCTCTGGCCAGACGGTCCGCCATTCGTCGCATTTGCTCCTGATTGCCATATTTTTGCGCATCGGCTACGACGGCCGCATGATGAGAATTCGCCGCCGCTGAAACATCGTCCTGAAACTGACGACTCAGTTCGAAAGAATGTCTGCAAAAAGTTCCACTTAGAATATCATTCAAGAAGCATCTGAGACTAGCGTACGTACCGCACCGAGCTGAAGCCAAAGATTGCACCTATTACGCCCAGCGAGAAAAGAAATAAGGCTACCTGCCAATTGGAGACACGATTCAGACCTTTGATGCCATAATATGGGCCAGGATTTGCGCTATAATTGGGTTTAACGTCCCAGGGTTGAATCGTTTCGCGCATCGCGCCTACATTCCATAATAAACTGTCGTCATAATCTCTACGTGATGAGGATTTCACCAATGTTTGATAAGCTTCTGTGATTTTCACGAATCGTGCTGTCTTTTCTGCACTTGCCGCATTGTTCTTCACATCGGGATGATACTGTAAATGCGTATATCAATAATTAAAATAAGTTAACAAATAACACACTTGTTGCACCTGCTTGGACAGTTTGAGGTAGGCATTGCGTATGTCTCGCTTGCTGCAATCTTGATTAACATTTAGCACATCGTAGTAGGTCTCTGGTTTTTTTGATTGATATCTTGCATTTTTATTGAAACTACATATTAAACACAAGTTTAGACGTTATTTTATATAATAACAACAAATAGTAACGAGCAGCAGGTGTTACCCACTTGTGTCTGGCGGCCGTCTCTGTAAACACTTTTAAGGTTGGTAGACGGAGCATAATTACTTCTTGCTCCCTTGTCCAAAATTACGCGCTCCTGTTTATGTAAATAACTTTAAAATTTTGCTCAATTTAGACTGTTCTAAAGAAAAACATAAATAAAATTTCAAGTGTTGAAAAGCGTGCGGCTAGTTTGTGGCTATCGATAGAATTGTTTGCAATAGTATCGCACAACTATCGATGGCTGCCTGCGGCAATCGATGTTGTTGTCAGAAATCGCTGTCATGACAACGAAAAAAAATTGCGCTCATTGAGAATAATAACAATTATTAAATAATAAAATGAGCAGCGAAAAAAAAGCAATGGAATTACAATTCCAGGTGCGTCAAAACGCACAAGAGTATCAGAACTCGGTGAAGGATTTGTACTCATGGGAAAAGGAAATTAAAAGCAAGGAACTGGCAATGCAAAATGCGCCCGCTCCAAAAATTCAGACAAACGTGAGTAATCAAAAAATTTGGGTATTTATAAAATAACAGGTCAATGCTTTTTAGAATGCGCCCGTCCGTAGCCACGTGCAGAAAACGGATGAGACACTCAAGAAACCAGCAACCACGAACAGTGCCAAATATAGTCCAGGTGACTCCACAGCGAGCACCCCAACTGAGAAACAGGATTTGCCTTCAGACACACTGGCCCAGCAACATAAGAAGGCCAACGATATCAAGGATCGCGGCAATAGCTATGTGAAATTGAACGAGTATGAGAAGGCCATTGAAGCGTATACCGAAGCTATTGAAGTCTATCCACAAGATCCCATTTATTTTATAAATAGAGCTTTATGCTATTTAAAGCAAGAAAGGTAACGAAAAAGTATAAATATATATTATAAATCAACTTATTCAATTTGTTTCTTGTAGCCATAATAACTGCATTGAGGATTGCGATGCAGCCATTGGGCTAGACAAGCTATGCGTCAAGGCCTACTATAGACGCATGCAAGCAAACGAATCGCTGGGCAACAACATGGAAGCACTTAAAGATTGCACCACTGTGCTGGCCATAGACCCGAAGAACTATGAAGCCAAGCGCAGTTTGGAACGCATCAATGAACGGTGGCGAAAAATTGGTATTTAATGAAAAATCTATAAGAATATGCGAATTTTCTTAGCTAATAATATCTATCTACCCTTAGCTACCAAAAATGGTCCCAACTTCAGTCCAGATCGTGAAGATTTTATAGATATCTTACCATTTGAAAAGTCAGCATCCCAGCGTTCTAAGAAGCCCATGCGCCGTGTCCCTGTAGTGGATATTGTCACGCCCCGTCCTGGACAAGATGACCAAAAACAATTGCGAATCTCGGATGAAGAAATTGATAAGATATTCAATAGCAATTGCGGGCCCTTTGAAGAGGTGAAACGACATGGCAAGCTACAGAAGAAAGTGGTAGAGCCAAAGTCCTCGGAAGCCAATGAAAAATTAGATGTTAAAATTCAAGAAACTAAGCAACCAGCTAATGAGTCAACAATCAAGGAACGAAGTTCTCAATCCTCAAAAAAACTCATTGAAACTGTGTCCGAAACCGTAAAACCAGCAACTGAATCCAATCAGACTAACAAAATTCAAGGGAATAACCTCGATAAGACGCCGTCACAGCCAATAATTAAAGAGAACGGTATCACACCTGTAGCAACACCAATTGAGATTGAAAAACCTAGCACAAGCAACAAACCTAAGATCGTTCCCGAAGATAAAAAAGTTGCAACAATAGAGGTAAGTGTCAATGCATAGCCCTATTATTGAAAACTAGTTATTGATTCGTCTTTCTTATAGCGCATACCACCTGCTCCGTCCGGCACTGCCCAATTCTATATGACTTGGAAGGAATTGTCCCCTAATCAGAAATATCATTATTTGAAATCCATTGAAATACCCAATTTATGTAAAATACTTGGCGCTGGCTTTGACTCGGATACGTTTACGGATTTGTTGCGCACACTGCACGATTTCTATGTACCCAACAAGGAGCCAACTACTGCAGCAGTTATGCTGGAGATAAGTAAAAATGATGAGTTCAGCATTTTGGTTATATTTATGTCACCAGAAGACAAGAATAGTAAGTAGCCTACCCTATATATAGTCTATGATATTTTACATTTACATATACATTTTATTCAATTTGTTGCAGTGGCTGCTTTTATTTTGGATGCCATTTCCAAGTTCCCCAAAAACAATCCAGGTCTTTTGCAAAAACTTGGCAAGCTTTACAATGTAGCCTAAAAATTGTTATAAACAATAAATGTACTTGAATTGCTTCAAATTGTTAGCACAAACACTGGAATATGTTTACTAATATCAATAATAGTCATATATGCAATTTATACTGTAAAATTAGAATAAGCTACGAATTTCTCAAATGTTTTGAAATACTTATGCCTATTTCTCTACCGCTAGTCAATTTCAATGCTCTTCTATTGAATTCAACAAAAATTACCTTCTTTTCTCTATTGCTGAAAGTAAATAAAAACTATTCACATGAAAGAAGAACGAGAACACGAACGTCGCCCAGTCGACCAATGAATATTAAATAGCAAATTGAGTAATATGAATTAGTGTAATTTACATAAATCAACGTATTAATTCAATCAGAGAAAGCTGCTACCCAAAATGTGCTAGTGTGTGTGCGTACATACATCATACATATGTATAGTAAATGTGCATATGCGCTCTTCTTGTAAACAAGCAGCTCCATTAAATGATTTAAAGTTGAAATTATGCGTTGATGGGTTAACTGCAACGCGTTACAACACTAGTAGCTGAAGGCGCAAATGACAACAAAAACAAAAACATCCAGTGAGAAGATTCTCCAACACAGATTTGTGTCAGCGTGAGAGAGCCGACGCAGGCGTCTCGTCGCGTCGCGTCGATGCTCCTCGGCTGTGTACAGTAAGTAAATGTGCCGGGCTTAGCTTAAGGCCCCATTGTTGTTGGCTCGGCTAGTTATAATTTAATTTACATTACTTGTTGTTGCTTCTTAGCGTTCGTGCGCGCATGGCTATGTGACTATGTGTGTGTGTGTGTGTAAGTGAGCGCGCGCGTGTTCGGCTTAACGTAGTTGCCAGATGAGCGCAAAGCTTGGCGAGCACACTGGCAACTCCGCAGCCGAAGCTAAGCTTCATTAAGCAGCGGCTATGGAGAGGCAGGCAAACGGAGCGCATGATCTCGCCCAGTTGCTGTTCACACTCTAACCGATTTAGATATCGCGCTCTGGTTGTACGAAAAAATTAAAAAAAAAAAAAAAAAATAGCTGGATATATGTGTCTGTGTACATATATCAAATCAAATAGAAATCACGGCACACAAATAATAAAAGGCGAGCGCCGTCGTAGTTGTTGTTAGTAAAATTAAATCGCGTATACGAATCGTGAAACCCAAAGCGATCAAATAAACGTAAACAATTATAGTTAAATACAAACGTCAACCTAACGGAAATTTGTGTAAGTGTATATATACATCTATATATTAGAGTGTTTGTGTGTACGAAATAAAAATGCAATAATATGTATATCTATATAAAAAGCAAGTGCAAGAGAGAAAGCAACAAAAACAACAAATGAAATCAAAGTCAAAGCTTGCGACTTAGTGAAAAACTGGAAAATTATTGCAAATTAAGAAAAGCCATAGAAAAAATACAACAACAAATCTGTGCAAATGGGCAAAACAAATGCTGCGTGTGCACATTTGTGTGTGTGTGTGCGTGTGTGTGTGTGGAGTGTGTGCGTGTGCCTAATGTAAACATGTTTGTACACATATTCCAATGTATATCTTACTACAAATAATAATGTGCAAAAACAATGGAACTCCCACCAAAAAAAAATCAAATACAAAAACAACAATAACTCGTGCAGCATCAGCACAAACACAAACACAAATCTAAGCGCGAGTGCGATGTGTGAGCGAGAGAGTGTGTGTGTGTGTGTATCATACACACACACCAAGCTAAAGCCACGTACAAGCGCTTACCTTTCATTTAATAATATTCAAGTTAGCTAAACAACAACAGTAAAGAGTTGTTAAAGAATGCAAAACTTAATTGTGGCTGGCTTAAACGGTGTCTGGCACATCTACCAGTCAAGAGAGCGAGAGAGAGAGAAGGAGACTCTTCTCAATGCAAAGTGGCCGCCCACCTGCCGCACGACTTAACTAATTTATGCTGTACAGGTGGGCTGCTGTGTGAAGTGCACGGGGGATTGGGGAAAGGTAGGTTCTCACCTACAACAGCTCGGGAGATGGTAACCAAGTTCAAATACCAAGCCGAGATCTCGGCCAGTTTGGTTTCTGCGTCTCTTTCTGCTATCGGTATTTTTTTTCCACTTCGTTTCAACCAGTGCCAAGCGCGCAAAAACAAACAGCAACAACAACAACAACAACAAAATTGCCCAAAAAGCTACAGCAACGGCAACAACAAAAGCGGCCGCAGCAGCCACTAAGACGTCAGCAGCGCGTCTCCAAATGAAAACAACAAAAAGCAATTGGAATATCATCAGCAAAAGACATCAAATTCAACCGGTTGGTTGGGTTTCAGCGCAGCAGCAACAGCGGCAATAATTTGTAAAATAAAATAAAAACAAAAAGCAAAGAGAGAGAGAGAGAGATGGAAAAGATGTGCATGAAAAGGGGGTAAAAGCCAAGCTAGAAGAGATGCAGAACTTCTTCTAGCATAGAGCAAGAACTTGGAATGATAGAAATTATTAAACCAACTTAATAAATTCATATTCTTAAGAAATTGGAATAATAAAATATTCCCAAACAATTTATTTAAATTAATATTATATCTTTCTTTATCATATGCTTATTCAAATTAGTACACATATTTAATATTATTTATCCGTGGGTAAAAACCATGCCTGCTTTCTATACATCCGCTTCTATTTCTATTCGTTATGGGATTAAACAAAAAAATATATGTATATTATATACTTAGAAACAAAAACTTGAAATAATTGCCAAGTGGCATAATACCGGATTTTATGCAGAATATAATTTTCATACATAGCGAGAGAGATATAGAAATAAATATGTCCAATTATTTATAATTCTATTATGTTAATTAAATCAGAGTTTGATCAATGTTTCCCCTAGCTCCCAGTAAGTGCCACTAAAGTCTGGCAACACTCTTTCGTCTTAGTGGGCAAAGCAACGGTTAATTGTTTTTGTGGTATCAAATGTTTGCGCTGTGATTTGTGGGTAATAACAAAAGCTTAATTTTGGCCATAAAAACAAATCTCTTAAGTTGTCAAATGTTTAGCGGGCAATAAAAAAGCTGTGCGCAATAGTAGCTTGAAGGCTAACAGTATGGCAACGCTTAAATGTGACTAGCTTGCTGCATAGCTGTTAATTTAAAACGCATTTAAGCTTCATTTCAGTGCAATTTTACTTTTTCCAATGATATTTTGCAAGCGAGAAGAAATATGCAGACAAATTCAAAATAAATAAGGCAATGCCATAAATAGAATAGTTTGATGAACCCTTCAATAATCTATACCTTTGAGCCAATAGATGTCAGACAATGTGGCACAAATTCTAAATGATAATTATGTAGACGCATCAATATTTTTGATAGACCTTTAATCGATACCAAAAGTGATCGATAAAAGTTTGAAGGTAGAAACATTCCTGCAGCATTTCTGAAAAAAGTCCTAGCTGAAAGCAGAAAATTTTATATGCTTTTCATTTAAAGAAGCCCATTTTGTTAGAGCTGAGCATATCGAATCAAATAATTACCGACTAAAGCCTTACAAGCCAAGCCTTAATGCTAAAACAAAGCAAAAGTTTTTGAACTTTCTCAATATGTGTGGCATGCTTTCATCGAACCTAACAAAACCGTGTTAATTGGCCGACAGACAAATTTATATACATGTTTATATATATTACACATGAATCATAATAGATATAGTTAAGATATTATATACAGTCACGCATATGAAAAGGCCCTGAAAATATCAGCCAGATGAATTGGTGTGGATTATAAACAGTTTTTTTTTTTTTTTTTTTTTTTTTTTTTTGGCTATTGCAAACATATATAGTATTTGCGCAATTCTTTAGAGTCGAGGCGCTAATTTGATTGATTTGTTTGGTCTTTGAGGCACATGTCCATCAATCCTATATAGAGATATATTAACTTTTTGACGCTTGAGTCTAGAGTATATTTGCATACGTACAAATTGAAATCATGCGTTGCTGCTGCTGCTCAGTTCTGGCTGGTTGAACATGGGAGCTCTTATCTTACTCAGCTAATCCGCATGTAATTGAAATATTTTCCAAATCACATGCCACTAGCAACAATTAGCATGCAAAGCTCTCTCTCTCTCTCTCTGTGTGTCTCTCTCTTTATTTCTGTATATATATAGAGATATTTTTTCAAATCAGATTTATGGCTAATCAATTTTGTGACCACATCGTGCAGCTCAATGCAAAAGTTGCTGTTGTTGTTGTTATTTATATTTTATTGAAATGCTAAAGATTTGACACAAACAAAATCAAAAAGCCAAAGAAACGTTTACAGGTTTTGCTGCCGTTTTGAACAGTGGCTCAAGGATGAGCGCCCTGCAACAGCAACAATGAGAAGAATAAAAAGAAAAAAGAACAAGAAGAAGCAGAATCATAGTAAAAACAAACAAACTGCCTCAAAGTTTAACTTCCGGCTAAATCAATATAACAACAACAGCAGCAGCAGCAGCTACGTTTTATAAGCAGCGACAGGTTTTTCTGTTACTTTTTCATAGTATGTTCGTTATTATAAAAAAAGAGTTGATTAGCTTGCTTATCAGTATTGTATAGTATTTTTAATCAATTTATAAATGGCAGCTAAAAGCACAAACTTTTTTAAAATCGATATTCTATATACAAATGACAAGGTTTTTAAACTAAAGCACAGCTCTTAAAAGTTAAAAAAAAAAAATCTAAAGTCTATCTAGAATCTATGCAAGATCAAAATAAAATTTAATTTAAAAATAAAATGATTACAAAATTAAAAAAAAATAAATAAAAGATTTAAAAGAAATAAATCAAAAAAATAAAAATAAATAATTAATTTATGAAAAATAAATCAAAAAAATAAAAATAAATAATTAATTTATGAAAAATAAAGCAAAAAATAAAAATTCATTAAAAATAAATAAAAAATTAATAAAAAAAAATACAAAATAGCTGATTTTATACATTTTTTATTTTTATTTTTTCGATTCTAAAAAGTATATGAAAATAATTATACAAAAATATTAATATTTAAAAAAAAAAGAAAATTATAAATAAAAATATACAGAGCAATTTTTTAATAAATTTAAAAGGAGTGTGGTGAAGGTAAAAAACACATAAATTAAGTAAAATTGTTTTTTTTTTTTTTTTAAATATTAAATAAAAAAAGAGTTTAAATTATAAATATGAATTGTGCAAATATATATTTTACAATGAAAACATCAACTTTTAATTCCGCTAACTAAAATAAAAATCATGATTTAAACTAAAAAATGAGCTAGGCTAGAGAGTAGAGTATTAAAAAGTCGACGACAATTTTTCATTTGGTCTGTCATAATTTTGTTATTTAAAGAACTCGCAGCTACTTCTTGAAAAATAACTCTTGTCATTATTCTAACGTGTTATACTTTTTTTTTTGTATTTCTATTTCGATTTGTTTTCTATTTCATTTAAGTATCTTTTTTTTTTACCAATTCCAAATCAAGTTTTGTTGTTGTTGTTGTTGTTGCGTCAAACTAAATCAAATCAACTCACTTGAGTTATTTTCGTATGAAAAGCATTTTGTTTGCTGTTCTGCTTGGGAACTTTGCGAATACATGTGTACATGAGTACATACATACATACATATATAATATATATATATATATCCACATTCATATCCATGTCCATAGCTCAAGCTGAAGCTGAAGCGTTAATTTAATCAAAATCATTGCGACAATGCGACGTCAATGAATGCGACAACAGCAACAAATGTGACGATAGCTGAGACGAACTCAACTGAATGTCTTTAATCTATATTTTAGAGCAAATCTTTTTTTACGACTACTAAAGAAATTTTATATATTCATTGAGTACTAAATTGTATTAAATAAATATTTTCGAATTGGACTACGAATAAATGAAATATTTAAAATATTATAAAATAAAAAATTTGAATTAAAAATTAATATATATTTATATATATAATTATTTATTATATATTTATATTTATTTTTAATTGTTAAACTCAAAACTTTTATTATTTTTAAATATAAGAATTTATATTTATTTTGTAAGCATTTTATGCATTTATTTATTTTCACACAAAATCAAAAGTTTTAGTATATATATATATTAATTTACTATATATAATAATAAAATGTATTTCATTTATGAAGAGTAAAGAAAATTATGTTAAATTCAAATAACATAAATTTTAGGTATATATTTTTTAGCATATATCATTTTTTATTACTACTAATGAAAAGCCTTCAAATATTTGCTTAACATTTTATTTAATATAAAATTAAATATTGATTTAAGCTATTATAAATTGTCTGCTATATTTTGTAAATTAAATTAATTATTTAATTAGTATACTATGCATTTCGAAATAGTCTAGACATTTGACAAGGCTGTATGTGGTAATAATTCAGCGAATTTATATATGTACATACATATATTGTGTTTATAATATTTTATATTCATATTATTATATATGATAAATATTAAAAAAACATATAGGTAATATTACCTATATATTTTTATTTATATTTAAAATACGATATTTTTTTAAATTACATAAATATAACAATAAATATAAAACGAACAAAAAATTATATTTAAAATTATAAAATATTACCTATATTTTTTATATTATTTGATATTTTCAATATTCTATATTTAATATTTTAAATTAAATTCGATAATTAATATAATTAATTATATTTTTGTATAAATAATATTCTATTCTAGTCTTTGCATTCATAAGAGTTTTTTTTTATGAATGAAGTCAAAGGCAAAGTCTTAGAAAGTGAATGAAAACAATCAAGTCACGCTCGCAGCCGGATATAAGAAGTTCCGCATCTCATCTCAATGCACCACATATACATACATATATGTATATAAATATATATTATATATATAAACTCATATACATACATATATGAAATATAAATAAATCAGATAAATTGCGCACAACAAACAGAGCCGTCATAAAAATTAAATAAAACAGACACAGAAACAAGCACACAAAGAGACAGACAACAATTAAAAAAAAAAAAAAAAAACTTCGTCACTTAAAACGCAATTAAAAGAGCAACAACAAAACAGTGAAAACAACTGAAGCGATATAGTATTCTAGTCTATGTGCCACATAGATTTCGCATAAAAAATATAGAGTTCAATTGGAAAAGATATTTGCAAATTTTATTGCATACTTAGCTGCGCAACAAATTGCCAAAAATATAATTGGAAAATTGCTAGAAATGGATTATTATTATAATAATATAATCAAAACAAAATTATAAAATATTTGATTATTAAAGAGAGATGATAAATAATAAAATTGTAAATTTTAGGTAAAATATACTCAAACAATAATAATAATAACAAATGAAATATAAAATGATGAAATATGAAATATATACGTTTTTTTTTTTTTGACAATTATTCAAATAATTTGCGTAAATATTTAAGCTGAACTGAATTGAAATCAATTGTTCAAAACATTCTTATAATGCAAATTCTTAATATACATTAAAGTTCCACATTCATTTGAATGAATTCACATACGTTAAGCGCTTAAAAAAGTGATCTTAAAAACAAGTCTTTAAACATATTACAAAGCAGCCTTAAATTCCATGGGCTGCAGAATAAAGTTGCTATACTCTTAATCTCAATCAAAAGCTAATTAGCAGCGTTTTTGTCTTGTATGCCTATAGCTCCTAGAGCCTATAAGAGCTAGAGACTTGAAATTTATGCGTAGCTAATTAACAAGTTCAATTAATCGATGCCAAGAAATCGTTTAAAGTGCTTAATAAACTGGAAGTAATTTAAATAAAGCTAGCTGGCTAGAATAGCTCAAAATATTTGCTAGAATGATTTATTCGATAGATGCTTCTCTAGCAAAATGTGTATAAACATTATTTAATGAATTATTTAATATTATGCATGCCGCAAATTTCATGATACATCAATGTTATTCAATATTGTGTGTATGACTGTCTATATATGTAAACAGAATTAAACTGGAATATTTAAAAGAACCGCTCGGCACGAGCTCAATGCCTATAACTTAATGCCTCTTAAAGTTAATGTCGAATTCTGAGTAAAACACAAATCTAACACTTATAAATAAAACCATACACATATACATATACGTGTATATATAAAAGGAAAAAAACTCTTAGTAGACATCAGTTTATAGCTCGTGCGCTGGCAATGCAAATTGTTTATCTGTAATTTTTGCATTTTTGTTTTGCGTTTCGCCTGGTCCACAGTACAAATGAGATATCATGTCAAGTACATAGAAATATATATATACTATATACATATACAATAACTGCGACGTCATGTCGTTATCACAAAGCAAAAAAAATATATATGTTTCTTAAATCTGCATGAAAGAAACTTTAATCGAGCTGTCTGCCAGCGTCGCAGTAGAGAGAATAGTTAAACACAATATTCTGCGGGAATTGTTGTTTATTATAATAAATAAAATGTTCCGGGAATTATGGAAAATTAGAATTAGCTGCTAATAAACACAATAAGATGCGACAAAAACTTTAAGTGGACGTAAAGTTTCCATAAATTATTTTTCCCTCACTTTATAAACTATTCGTATTGCAGTTTGGCTGAAAAATAAATTATATAGAGTTGAAATACGAGCAAAATAAACAGAAATTGTGAATATTGTGAAAATGAACTTAGATATATGAACTTTGCCTTACTTCTAATATTGCAGCATAAACAACAATCGTAATGATGCGGTAGAGTTTGGCAAAATCTGGAAAGAATGATGACTAACGCTTAAACATTTATTGCACCAACTATTTTTGGATATGAATATGGAATTTGAATTTCCTGACTTTTGTAAGTATGAAAACAAATGTATACTCAACTTCGATATAAAACTCTGCATTATTACTTATCTGCACTAATTATTAATTAGTTCTGTATTATGAATTTGATAGTAATAATATTTAATATAAAGTTTAATCAACTAACAACAGTCAAAAATGTCCAGAGCTCACAAATAACTGTCAACCGTTTCCACTTTCATCCTCTCTTTACGAGATCAACCGAAAAAATACATTTTTTCCCGCTCTCGCTCTCGCCTTCGGTTCTTTTCGTTTGGAAGCTCTTTTTCCGAACATCGTTTTGGGGCGTGACACGATTGACGCTCAAAGCAAGTGAGCAGAGATTCTGTGCAAACGCTCTTCACTTACACACACACACATTCACACTCACGCACGCTATTGATAAGTTCAGCGAAGACAAGCCATGCAAACATACCAATACATACACACAAAAGTAACAACCAGAGCGAACGGTAGTTTTGCCAAAGAGCTCGCTAAGGAACCGATGCAATGGTTTGCTCTCTGAGTTTTTCTTCAAGTGTGAGTGAAAGACATTTATAAATATACAGGCATTGATAAACGGTCAACAGATGCGAAAATATCCCTTTACTCAAAAGGCGCTAAAATAATTTCCTTACTTTCAAATGCTGTCATGTGTGGACATAGCATGATTTACATATTAACAGATTTTGTTATAATGAAAATGTGTTATAATTAGCCCAATTTTTCTATGCAGCCCAACATGATAATGGCCCATACCAGGGCTATAAAATAGCAGCGGGCATAAATTGTCCTTCGACTGGTCTACAAAATATACGCCGCTTCGTCTATAACAAATTCGAAATGTGGCTACCAAAATAGATGGCAAATAAAAAATAAATTGAATGTAGCATTCGGCAATTGCTTAACAGCATTTGACTTAGGCATAGCTATAGATATACATATATACACAGAGATATACTCTATATATGTTTGTATATATATATATATGTAGGTTTATATATTGCTAAATAATGTCGCCTGCTTTGCTTTGTTTGATCAATAGTATTGCTGCGAGCAGGACGCGAATTCAATTCACTTTGCAGGCCAAATCAAATTTCAGTGCACAAAAATAACTCAACGTATTTGATGTTGAGGCGCGGCTAAAATAAAAAAAAAAAATAAAAATAAAATCCAATTAAATATTTATAATAATACCAATAATAATAATAATAATAAATTAGTTGCAAAACAGCTTTTGCTGCAATGTTTTGAATTGTGAATGCATATGTAATAACATTTAAAAATCTACAATGTAAAAACACTTGCAATAATAATATTTGATTTAAATTTCCAAATGGTTTTGTTTCTACCTTTCTTTGCATACAATGCATATGTGCCTCTCTCACTCGCACTCTCTCGCTGTCTCTTTCTTTTATTATTTTTAATTGGGTTTCGTTTTCGCTTTCAATTACTTGACGCGCTTCTGTTTCTGTTCAAGTTGTTTATATTATTATAATTTTGTTTTCTTTTACTTTATATACCTATATATAAAAATAAAATGAAAAAAAAAAAACTTGAACATTTGGAAAAGCGCATTTTCACTGCTCAGCGAGTTGTGAAAAGTGCATCAACCGCTTGTGCATTAGATAATTGTTGTTATATTTCGTTATTTTTCACTCTCTTTGTCGATTGGTCTATAATACTTTAATAATTATTGTGAATGCTGTGTGGCAGCAGTAGCAGCAACAGCAGCTGTTAACTTGGCTATTAGTGCAACTCGTTTAGGCCTGGCCAGAAGGCGAGCAGGCAACGCGTCTCACTCAATAATAAAAAGAAATTTTAAAAATATATACACAAACGTATATCTAAATCAACTTGACTATGGATTATCCCAAAACATTAAATGGTAATTTGTATAATTTTATTTCACCTGGATTTGCATTTGTCTCTGACTCTGCCTCACTACTTTATCGATCAAACACACACAATGCTTATCAATTCACTTTTCTTCTCTGCTTTCGTTTCGTTTTTTTGTTGTTTTTTGTTTTTTTTTTTTTGTTTCGGCTCTCGCTTGATTACAATTAGAATTCTGTTTTTATCGCTCATTTTGTGGTTCGCATTTTGCTGTTAACGCCTCCTAAAAAAATCCAAAAATAAAAACAAAAATTTATCAATAAACTCTGTTTAATGAGCTTCAATAAGCGTGTGCACAAAATAAATATTTTACAAATATTTACTTGTAAATAAATTGTTTAGAGTTTTTTAATAGCTTTATTATTTTAACAAGTTCTGCTTTTAACTATTTAATCTATTTGTTCAATTACTTTAAGTATTTGTATAGAAAGCCAATTAATAGAAAATAAATCTGAAAAAAATAGTTGTTGAGCGCAATTAAGTCTAATGATAAGAACTTAATTCTCAGTCTTTCCTATTGTCTAGCGAATTCAACTCACAGAGCAGCTTACACTCAGTCTTATACAATATTCCACGCTCTCAGTTTACAGTTATACACTTATACAGTCTGCTCATGCTCTCATCTGCATAAGTAGCCAACTTATACTCAATACACGCTCAGGTTCAGACTATACTTGTACTCATACTGATTTATGTGCATACCTTTACTTCCACTTATACTCATTATCATAAATGTATTCACAATTATACTCAGCTCAACGCTCATTGTCATACTTGTATTTATGTACATTCCTTTCTATTCATATAAAATATGCTAACTTATACTCTTAGTTCTACAGACTTATACTTATACTTATATTCACTTACTATTACTTTGTTAGACTTACTACTGTTATACTTCTACTTCTCCTTATACTTACACATATTTAACTTATATTCATATACAAACTTCTACATTTTATTGTATACTATACCTATATATATGTATATGCTAACATACTTATATATTATATTCACATACTTTATTTGTTATACATATTATCTGCTTTGTCTTATATTTATGCTTAATAATGCCCATAATAACGTGCTTAGGTCTAATTATCATATTCATTTATTTTAATACTTTTACTCATACTAATACTCTTACTACTCTTACCTAGTCACGCACATGGCAAAGCTCTGCCTCCTCAGTTGCTTATACCTACATGTACTTCTACTCAAACTTATGCTCTCATTATTTGTGCTTATACAGGGGCTATACTCCATTTCGTTACTCATTCGCACTTATACTCATATCTTGGTATTACACATAATTTACTAATAATCATACATACTACAGCAAATAGTCAATATATTTTCTATACTTATACTAACATACTTATACAACTACAAAAATTCATTAACATAAGTATGCTAATATGTTTGTACTCATACGTAGCCGATATGACTCATAACCATGCTTATATTAAAGCATATATACATACTTCAACTCATTATCATACTTTCATACATCTCAAGGCATGAGATCTACTTTTCACTCATATGCTCCCACGCATATTCTTACGTATTGCCGCACATACATATACTCTACTTCTACTTATACTCATATGCTCTCACTTATACGTCTACGTATACTCCCACTTATAAGCTACTACTTATACTGCTACTTATACCAATACTTATCTTATACTACACTTCTTTGCAACATTAGTCTTATTCCTGCTCGATTTTCTCTTGCAGCTCGCCCAGATTTCATGGATGGCATCGATAATGAGGCACTCGATTTGTTTATGCAAGCCGCTGGCGTTGGATCGCTCGATGATGCAGCGCAGCATGGTAACAATGAGACGCTCAGCTTGGAACAGACAGCCGCAATTGGCGGCATCTCCAAACTGGAATCGCCGCATACGCCGCCAATGAATGTGCTGGATGCACAGATGGGAGTTAGCGGACGGGTTAGTGCAATGGTCATGCCGCTGGCACATCTGCCCGAGAGTCCGCCCGATTCAGGCTCGGAGCCTGCCTATAGTCCGCTAGGAGATGTGCATGCGCTCAACGGGCGAGACCTCAACTATTCAGGGCTAACAAACATGCAGCATCAACAGCAACAGCAACATCAACAACAGCAGCAGCAGCAGCAGCAACAACAACTGTTACATACAGATCTTCAGTTCGCTACGCCACAGCAAGGACATCATTTTGTGGCACCAGCGCAGGATGTGCGAGTTAAGCATGAGACTGGCCTGATCATGAATGCCAACAGCCTGCTCTGTCAGCAACAGCAACAACATCAGCAGCACCCACAGCAGCAGCATCTGGGCGAGCAACAGTTGCTGTCCATGCAACAGCAACAACATCACGATTTGCCGCCTGAGCAGCTCCTCTATCAGCATTACGATAATGGACACGGTCTGTATGGAGCTGGCAGCTATCAAAATCTGTCGACCATGTCCACCTGCATGTTGACTTCGCCACTGGGCCTGGGCGATCGCGTTCAGGTGATTGGCACCAGTCAATTGTCGCTGAATCGCAGCTCCACGCCCTCGACGCCAGTTCATTCGCTGTCCCGCAAACGCAAGATGTCCACCCAATTGGATTCCCCGGACTTTGCGCCCAGTGTACCCAAGCATGAGGCGGGTCTTCTAATTAGTCCGTTGCGCAACTCTCATCATTCCATTGCCGTTGCTCCGAGCAGCAGTAGCAGCACCAGCAGTAGCAGCAGCAGCCATCACAGTGAACACGATCCGAGCAAGACACCCGCGCACTCACATTGCTCCGCCTCCGTTTCCCCAGCCCTGTCCGGCATCAATTCCCAGGCAGAGAATAGCCTGGACGGACAGGCCAGCAATGCAGCTGGGGGCAGTGGATCGGGCAGCGAGGCTGGTGATCCAGCGTTGACGCAATGCATCCGCTTTAGCCCCTTTCAGCCAGAGAACTGGCACAAGCTGTGCGATCAGAGCCTGCAGGAGCTGTCCGTCATTTATTATCGCGTGGATGCGGATAAGGGCTTCAACTTCAGCGTCTCGGATGACGCGTATGTGTGCCAGAAGAAGAATCACTTTCAGGTCACGTGCCATGCGCGCCTTCAAGGAGATGCCAAATTTGTGAAGACACCGTCCGGCTTAGAGAAAATCAAATCGTTTCACTTGCATTTCTACGGTGTCAAATTCGAGGCGCCCAATCAAACGATACGCGTGGAGCAGAGCCAATCGGATCGCTCCAAGAAGCCATTCTATCCTGTACCGTAAGTCTGCTGATCACAAATGATTATGTTACTATGTAGTATATATATATAAATATCGCATTTGCCCGTCTCAGTATCGATCTCCAGAGCCATATTGTCAGCAAGATAACCGTGGGTCGTCTGCATTTCTCGGAGACGACCAACAATAACATGCGTAAGAAGGGACGTCCCAATCCAGAGCAGCGTTTCTTTCAACTGGTCGTCGGCCTGCATGTGCACACCACGTCCGGACACTTTCCAGTTGTTAGCCATGGCAGCGAACGCATTATTGTGCGTGCTTCGAATCCCGGTCAATTCGAATCTGATGTGGATCTGTGCTGGCAACGGGGCATTACACAGGAGTCCATCTTTCATGCGGGTCGTGTGGGCATCAATACGGATCGACCGGACGAGAGTCTGGTGGTGCATGGCAATCTCAAGGTATCCGGCCATATTGTCCAGCCTAGCGATAGTCGCGCCAAACAGGAAATCGCCGAATTGGATACATCGGTGCAGTTGCGCAATATGCAAAAGATTCGAATTGTTCGCTATCGCTATGAGCCAGAATTTGCGGTGCATTCGGGCTTGCGGCGCGAAAGTGACACTAGAGAAATTGTCGATACGGGCGTTATAGCGCAGGAGGTGCGTGAGGTCATACCCGATGCAGTGCAAGAGGCTGGCAGCGTTGTACTACCCAATGGAAATGTTATTGAGAACTTTTTGCTGGTCAATAAGGTAAGAATTTCAAAATAGGCGACTTTTAATTTGAATTTTTATATATGTATGTATGTATGGTCACACTGTAAATATTAGCCATAAAGGATTCATTCTCATTAATTAAGAAATGCTTATGGGATTACACTTGAATCCAAATACTTAAATATTTTTCATCCTACTTTACTTAAAAATAATGTGTGCGGGAAAACATAAAATATACTTTTTAAAGTTACCTAAAATTGTATATGTATGTGCGCATTAAGAGACGTTCATTTTGTCACATTTGTTGCACATTAAATAAAATTTAATATGTACACACCAAAATATGTGAAACATCATGGTCACTCTTTTTCTGATTTAAATGTTTGTAAAGCACTAAAAATAAACTCAATTTTATTTAGAATACAATAACAATGCTAAACAATATATTTATGATAAACAAACTCAAACACCAGCCAAACAACACAAATACTGAAAAAGTGTTTTCTCTTTGCTCTAGGATCGTATACTAATGGAGAACATTGGGGCCGTTAAGGAGCTTTGCAAGGTGACCGGTTCGCTGGAGACGCGCATCGAGAACTTGGAGCGGGCCAACAACAACCACAATAACCATCAACTGCGTGCCAAGGATTTGTTAGAGCCACGTTGCATTTTACCACCACACGTCCAAAAATCAAATAACCGCAGCAATGAGGGCTACGAAATCTGCTCCAGTCGCTTGATGCAGATCATAATCTTTCTGCTAATCATTGTGATGGCAGCCTGGTGAGCCAAGCATGACATAAAACTCGAATGTGTAGTCTAATATAATTCTTAATTCAGTTTGGCTGCTGTTTCCACTTTATATTTTGTGGAGCACAACAAGCAGCAGCAGCATCATTTGGAAGGGTATCCCGTGTTCGGCGATGGGCATCTCGTTCGTTCCGATGGTGATGAGGATCGATACAATTTCCAGCAGAGTTTGCAAACGCTGTTCAAGAACAAAACGTATGGTGCGTGGCCCAGTTTACTGTATGCAGCGAGCACCACGCGCCCAACTCGACGAGGCAGCCATGCGATACGCTTGAGCGAAGGCGACGTGGAGGAGGTGGAGGAGGAACTGACGGCTGTCATGAACAATCCGCAGGTAAACTTGCCGTTGCCCAAACTGCATGCACCACAGCCACGCATCACGACCACAGCGCCACGCAACAACAACAAAACTGTCAGCAAAAACAAATCCAAATGGCCCGTCCCACAGGATGCACTGCGTCCGGCTACTGCCCAAAAACTGCTGCAAAGCGTGCGCGTGGCAGCCGTCAGTCGCGCCCTAGCGAGCAGCACAAATGACACGGATAGCTCGTCGGAGAAGCCACAGAGCATAACACTCTCCCAGGACTTTGAAAATAATTCCATTGATGTGGATGCACAACAGCAGAGATTGGTGCAACAGCAGCAGCAACAACAACAGCAGCAGCAGCAACAACAACAACAGCAACAGCAGCTGAAGCCTTCCTCCAAGCTGGACGAGCGCATTGTTGTTGTGAACACCGTGGCCAGCACAGCCGTAGATAATCTTTCCCCCTCCGATGCTGGACAGGCGATACGGAAGCTAAATGCTGGCGATGCAGCCATTTATAATGTATACAAAACAGTTTCGCCACCCACAGCCAATCTGGCCCTGACCACCAACAAGGTGAGCACAGAGCAGACACATGTGCAGAGCACGCTCCCCCTTGCTCTGGATGTGCCGCCTCCCGCAGCAGTGCGCAACACCAGCGGGAACAAGGAGAATGCCGATGCACTGGACCTGCAGAATCTGAGCAACACCAATGAATCAGAAGCTGTGGATAATCCCATAACAGCGCTCTTTGGCTTTCAGTACACGGATGCGGGATTACGTGACTCCACCGTGGGTCGACGTTCGGCCAACCAGCGTAGTCTGGACTGGATTAGGCATAAGAGTCTAAAGACGCCGCTCTTTGGCCAGCCCAAGGAATGCAATGGCGAAGAGGCAAATGCCGCCACATGTCAGGTGGGTTAGAGTAAACCCACTCTCTAATACTTCTCTTATACTCTTCTACTGCATCTCTTCTATGTATTCATTCTGCCTTCAGTCCAACTGCTTTGAACCATCGCAGCCGGCTGCAGCTGCTGCGGACAATGTGGATGCGAATGTCAAGCAGCAGAATGTGGACGAGGATCTGCAATCCGCCGAGCAGGACCAGGAGCAGGAGGAGCCAGATATATTGATCATACAGCCAGTGACGGGCAATGAGACGAACGCTTTCCATGGCAAAAGCTCGCACAGCACAGCTGCACGATCCAAACAATTGGCCAGCGAAACGGGTGTAGCTACTGGCGAGGATGCCATCTACACAGTGCTAAATGCTGAGCCTGCTGCAGCAGCTTCTGAGCACGTGGAGGCAGCACCACTGGCCACAGCAACAGCTATGCCACATCACTTGGATTGCTGGAGCATTAGCAGCTGCGTGCTGGCTGGCCTAAACAATCATACAATTGATGTGGCACAGTTTTGTCCCAGCATTGGGAGCTCTTTGAATATCACCTATACAGTGCCGGTGTCCAAGTTTCTGCAGGCTGCCAGCCTGGAGCTGCATTTCAGGTTGGATTAGTAATGGAAATCTCTGAGCAACTGATCTAATTTTTATTCTCAATAGTTCCAACAAGCCGTTGCAGTGGTCGATCTGCAGCGATGAGGAGCAGTCGAAAACGAATGCAGGCGCACAGCTAAACGAGGATGAGGATGCGCTACCAAGTGGTAGCAGCAGCAACTGGGTGAAGGTGCTCAAGCAGCTGGGCAATAATAAACTCATTCTAGCGCTTGATATGCCCAATCGTGGCTACTTTCTGCGCGAGTTCATGCTGCGCGCCAGTCCAGACCTGGAGCAAGTAAGCCACATCATTTATGCAGTGTATCTCAATTCAGTCCTAAATACATTTCAATTAATTACAGCAAAAACTATGCGATGACAACGCCCATGTGGCAAACCCTATACTGCAGTACAACTTTAGCATTGTAAGAAATTGTGATTAGTTAACAATTTAATTTATGGCACGGATCGGATCGAAAACAACATAAACATAAGGACTTCATTCCTGGCTCAGCGGCTACTGATCCCAGTTGAATGTAGGCCGCAAAAAACAAATTTGACAACAACAAAAACTATAAAAAACAAAACCATACAAAAATGCATTCAAAACATTTATCAACATTTTAAATAAAAATATTTAGTAAAATGTAATTGCGACTGGTTTTGTTTAACTACTTAAGGGCCTACTTAGAGCAAGATTGGAGGTACTTGAAGGTGTTACACGGCGAAGGGTTGATCCTTGCCATCCTCATGGTATTTGATGTAGGTTTCACCGTGTGTAAAGTCCTTGGTGCCCTCCAGGCGACCACGTGGCGGCGCCTTGTCGTAGTCGAATGCCTTCTCCGATTTGCCAAACAACTGATTGGCCATTTCGATGTCCTCGCGGTATTTGCCCACCACAACTTTTTTACCGGTAATTGGATCGGTTATGTCACCCAATGGGTAAACGACTTTTTCCACCTTGTGCGTTATTAGTCGTGTTAGGCGTTCGGGCAACTCTCTTATCAATACAATATCACCCGTTTTGCACACCTTTTCAGGATCGTGTGCAAATATGAATGTATCCTTTTTAAAGTACTGCAATTAAAAAGTTTTTAATAAAATTTCCACATGCCTCCTGATGAGTGGTTTGCTAACCATATTTAGATTTGTGTCCAGCTCCATACGACGAACGCGTATTTTGGAAGCATTTTGCTTTATGCAAGGCATGCATTGTCCCAACAGCAGTAATGCACGCGATGTCATCTTACTTAAATATTTAATAATAAAAGCAACAATTCACGTTTCTCAATAGCAAGTAAATTATGAATTACGTGTGACCAGATCTAGATAAAAAATACCAAGCTGCCACTGGTTTATGTTAAAAGCAGGTGTGCACACACTTAATGTAACTGTTGATCAGCTGTTTGTTGCAGCTGTTGTGTACACACCTTGTCTCCGATAAGAAACAGTTTTTGTGTTGTGTGCTCTGCAATTTAAAACATTTAAAATTTTATTCATTATATACACAATTTTGTAATAAAAATATAGCGCGCTTCAACCCAACTGCATGTTAATTACAATAGCTGCACACAAGCAACGCACGCTTACGTCACCATGGTAAATAAACAAAGAAGCCCTAGCAAATCAAAGTCGAGCGGCTCCACAACTGATAACTAGCTGTAAATTGGATAAAACGTCGATCCATAAACGTTTACAAGATCAAAAATGGCAGATCAGCTGAAAGTCGTACTTAACATTATAATACAGCAGCTTAAGTCGCTTTTAAAAATATCTACTATCTACTGATCTTTAATTTCTTTATAGAGCTACGAACATGAAGACTATCCCGAGGATCCGTTCCCAAAAGATTTTGGCTATGGTGCCTATGATCAGGATGGCCTAGATCTCGAACCCAATGCATCGAGCAACAGCGAGACAAAACCTCGCATTCTATTGATGGGTCTACGGAGATCGGGAAAAAGCTCCATACAGAAAGTCGTCTTCCATAAGATGTCACCGAACGAAACGGTCTTCCTTGAATCGACGAGTAAAATTGTTAAAGACGATATCAATAATTCCAGTTTTGTACAATTTCAAATATGGGATTTTCCGGGGCAAATTGATTTCATAAAGCCGCCATTCGATTCAGATATGATATTTCGCGGCTGCGGAGCCCTCGTCTTTGTGATTGATGCCAAAGATGATTACATCGAAGCTTTAAGAAAATTCAAGGATACGGTCATCGAAGCGTACAAAGTGAATCCTCATATCAAATTTGAAGTTTTCATACACAAGGTACAATCAGATAATCGCTTATCAATTTGATTTGTTAATGCAGCTGTTTATTTTCTCATAGGTGGATGGCATTACCGATGATTCAAAAATGGAATCACAACGTGATATACACCAACGCTCGTCGGATGACCTCAGCGAAGCGGGTCTAGATCAGATACATTTAAGTTTTCACTTAACCTCGATCTATGATCATTCAATATTCGAGGCGTTCTCAAAGGTGGTGCAAAAGCTAATACCACAACTGCCCACGCTAGAGAATCTATTGAATATATTTATACCAGTGAGTAGAGTTGATAAACTCATATCAAAGTAATAATTATAATCAATATTGTTGTCCTGCAGAACTCTGGCATAGAGAAAGCATTTCTCTTTGATGTTGTGTCGAAAATTTATATAGCTACTGATTCATCACCTGTAGATATGCAAATCTACGAGCTGTGCTGTGACATGATTGATATGGTGATTGATCTGTCTAGTATCTATAGGTATATTATTGTAATATAGTCATAAAAAAATCACAATTTAATGCAGTTCATGATCTCTCTCACAGCTCTGAGGAAACTGCCTTTGACAGCGGCAGTTCTAGTCTCATTAAACTGAATAACAATACGATACTCTATATGCGTGAAGTGAACAAGTTCTTGGCTCTGGTCTGCATTTTGCGCGAGGAGAATTTCAATCGACAGGGTGTCATCGACTATAACTTTATATGTTTTCGCGATGCCATTAGTGAGGTATTCGAACTACGATTAAAACGTCAAAAGCAACTGCAGAATCCCGACCAAGACGATGATGAACTGGCCGATGACCATGGCATTACAATGGGTGGTCGTTTGAATCATGACAATGATACTGCTGCGGTATCCAGAGCGCCATAATTTACACGAATCATAATTCCAGTGACCTAAGTTCTGTGTGCTTAGCTTTTTGCATAATGTTTCCCTGTTTATCATTATACGTGAGCATACACATACAAACACGCAGAGACATCAACATACTGATAACACTGATTTGTCTTAATCAATTATTTTTTATCCAATTTTTATGTTATTCTTCTTTCTTTCTTCTTTTATATATCTTTGCTCTGTTTTATATTGTTAAATCATATATGTAGCCGCTTTTCTGCTCTTTACAACGCCAGAAATGCCCAGCGTTTAAAAGCAACACTACAACTAATAATATGTATATTTTTAAATAAAATTATATTAAATAAAAGTTTGATACTATTTAAATTTAGGGAAAATTTCATATTTTCCGTTCGCGGTTATATTTTAAATACAATGTCGATCGCTACTATTTCTCCGATAGTTTTTGCCCCTTTCATATTATATATCGAATATATACCAACAATGTTAATACATATTTCGAACTTCAACAAATTGTTATATATCTTTCTTATCGCCATAAAAATACCAAATTTATATTTATATTTTGTAAACATCTAACAACTAATATCGATATAATTCGGAATCAAATCATAAATGAAAGTCGATTACTTATATCGTTGCATCGATGCTTTCTTATATCACTTACATCTCTAGAACAAATACATCAGACTGGTCGACGGCGACACTCATTGCATGTGTGTGTGTGCGAGCTGGTCATACAGTTGTGAAAAATGAGCTGCTAAGAGCAGTAGAATTAATAGTTAATGCGCCAGTAGTAGCCGAAATTGTTAATTTGTCTTCTGCCACATAAATCGTGCTAATTTAATTAAAAGCTGTTTTTGTGCCTGTATGTGGTTGGATAGACGATCGACGGGGTCGTGTAGTAGAAAAAATATATAAAAACCAGTTAAAAACGGGTGAAAGAAAGAAATTGTATATATGTGTGCGCATGTGTGTGTGTTTCTGTGGCTATATGTGTGAGGAAAAGCAATAACAACACCAACACCAACGACAACCTGGTCTCGTATGTCCGCTTTCCTTGCTCATTACGGTGCTTTTCTGTGCCCAAAGTGCAGGCAAGTGCAGCCTGGAATAATAATCACACGCAGAATCGACGACAGGTGCGTACACAAAGGTTTTCTACTTTCTGTCTACTCTGCTACTTATTGATTGTTCCGAATGCTCGCCAGCTACAGCATCCCATCACAATAGATATTAACTCATTCAACCAAAATATTTTTTATGTATAAATAAAGTGAAAGGTGGTGGCACATCTTCAGCCTTTTGTCTGTCCCCTCCCATACAAATAACAATACAAAATAAAAGAATCACATGTAATTGTAAACTACTAATAATATACTAAAAACTATATACATACATATATAGTATATGTATGCTAAAACTCTATTGTTGATTGGAGAAAAAATGAGAGTGAAGAACCACTGTTAAAGCGCTGAGACGTGCGTGTGTGCGAAAGAGATGCAAGAGAACCACTTTCATGATAAGACGAATAACAAATTGGCAATCGATAAATAACAAAATTGTTGTAGTTAGACTCGATTCATTGCAGCTGTGCAGCTGTGCAGTTGGGCGGCACCAGTGTATACATAGTGCACTAAAGTAGATACACAATTAACCGCAAATGTTCTCAAGTGCTGTCACCCGCACACACGCATACAATAAAGCTTATATCTTAAGGGAAGATATACATATCTAAGGGAAATTTTATCTATCTATTAATAGTTTGATATATATATTTAGGATTATATGCATATGATTTGTTTGTAACCAACCCCCAAAAGCATGAAAGCACCATAGCAACATAGACAGTTATGTTTATGACCTCAGACATGTTTTTTTTTGCTGTCTCCTTTTCGGCCATTTCCTACCTCAAACGATTTGAGTCATGCAATCTCAGACATTTGAGGTTATGTCTGAATTTAGCCGGGTAGTTTTTATTTGCAGGGGTTGCAGCGCTTATTGATTTTGTTATTGCAACATAAATTACATCCGACTATTGTTTAATGATTGCTTAAGCAAACATTTTAACAATTCCGCCTGGCTGGAGGAGGTGGGGGTGGCCTGACCAAAAAGCGTAAAGTGTGTTAATGTTTTTTAATTTGTGTTGCCAACACGTGCCGCTTACAATTTTCGTTTTCTTTGCTCCAACAAATTCTCAACTTTAAGAGGGCGTGCCCCAAAGGCAATGAGCATTCGACGCAGGTGGCACAAAGAAATCTCCAAAAAAAAAAAAAAAGATACAAAAAACCTCATTTGTAGGCAAATTAAATTTCCAACAAACCGTGAAGTTGGTTAGTGGGTTTTTTGTTGTTTTGGCCAAAAGATATGAATTTTAGTTGCATTCGTTTCTGTTTTTCTTTTACGCCGCTTCGCCATTTTCAACTCTCTCTCCCCTCATGCTATCTCTCAGTCTCTTTCTCTCCGCTGTTATCTGTTAGACGAATATTTGCCGTTAGTTGTAGTTGGCATGAGGCGCTTTGTAAATTATTTTTTATCGATTGCTTTCACGCTTCCGCACTGAACAATTGAATCAGACCGACAGACAGACGGAACAATTGACTTTTTGCTACACTTTTTCTCTCATTCTCGTGTATGTCTATTAAGTTCTTTCTCTCCTTTGTGTTTTTTTATTATTTTTTTTTTGCCAGCCATCAGCCATCATTCATGTGCTGGCCACACTTTGTTTTTGTTGCTGTTCTTGTTGGCTGCGCTGTCCGCTTGTTCCAAGCGGAAGCGACGTCATTTATGTAAATTGTTTGCGTGACATTGCTATAGAGAGTCCACATTATGAACCGGTATACGCACGCCCCTAAGCATTAAATGCAAACAATTGTTACCACCAGAACGAAAGCCAACTTAACCTGCCTCCCCCGCCCTCTCTCTCTCTCTCTCTCTCTCTTACTCACGTTCTCCACTGGCGGCTGCGCTTTGTCAGCTGTAAGCAGTCAATTTGACATAAAAAATAAAGAAAAACAACAGTAAAATTTAAATTTGCATATAGCAAGCTGTTAACTCTGTGTGATTTAACAGAAATGAGATCTCTTGTTAATAGTAATTCCAGTTATGTTAAACAACTGACAACTGTTAACATTTCCAATTATGTTGATCCTTTTAAGTAAATTTTCAAAAAAATTCCCTATATTTATGCGTCTTAAGCCCTTTAAAAAATGAGTTGCTGTAAAGCTTAAAATTTCCTTTACATTGCTATGCTAAGTAGTTGCAAAGGTAATTTACTTTTATGGAAGGAAATTGTTGCCATTCATGATTTGTAGCAAAAATTTACTTAATATGGAAATTGAGATTTTTTGCTTCTTACATTGCCATAATAATTTTTTTTAATAAACATTTGTAGCTGTGACATTGCGCAAGTTCTTTCAAGATCATAAAGTCAAGTAAATACTTTTAAATGCAATTTGATTAAATAAAATTAAACGATAAAACTCAGTTAATGTGAGAACATACATTTGTGCCTTGTGTGTCGGCAAGTAATAAAACTGTTTTATTTTTCTTCAGCTTTTTACTCTTTAACAAACTCAATGAAAAAACATTTCAAATGCTTTCATCTGGCGCTGCATAGATTCAAATTGGTTAGCAGCTTGTTGATATTTGCTTAAATTACCTGCCCTGTGCGCAAAGTTCAGCGAGGTGAAACGGTTAAATGTTTTCAAAAACTTGCCCCCAAGTCACACACAATACAAACACAACTGAATATGTATATATATATATATATATATACATAGAGTTATCTATCTGTGCTCTACATTATGAGCCTTTATTGCTCTGCCTATATACAGGGTGCTTTAGCTGCACTGAAATATCGGTTCAATGCACTTGGCCCATGATAAACTACAAATTAAGTATGCATTTCTCTTATAGTCACGTTGCAGCTGCTGTCTTTTTGTTTCTGTTGAACTCTGCTGTCAGCGAATATGAATAATGCGATTACATATGAAAAATAAAACGTGATATAAAATAAACTGAAAATAAATATAAGAAAAAACATATATATATACCATATATAAATACTACTTAATGTGTTCGCGGAGCAACGCGCCATAATAGTATCGAGCAAATACATATTTACACGCGTATATGGCGCACAATTCGGCAGTCTAGCCCAAAAAAAAATGAATCATACGCCAAAAACTAAGGGTAAACAATAATTATATATATATAATATATATACGTATGATCAGCAAAATATATATAGGCAGCATAAACAAATTGTTAATTTATCTGGAAGGTATATTGTTTTTAAGCACACAGATGTAACAGCCGTGATATATATAAATATACATATATGTAAAGCCTTAATGTATGCATATATTATTGTTCAGTATTAAAATCCAATTTTATGAACCTTTTTAAATGATCTCTCTCTCTCTCTCTCTCTCTTCCGACGACTCAATGCACTCAATGCTAAAAAAAAAAAAAAAAAAAAAAAAAAAAAAAAACAGACCCATCTCTCTGGTCCTATTTTGAGTGACTTCTTCAGTTATAAAAGTCGCGTCGCCTGCAACAACTAATCAGTCACGATCCCGACCTGGACCGGGTCGGCTTCGTTTTTAGTATAAATGAAGTGAAGTGCAGTGTAGTTTGGCTAGTAATTTAATATAGTTAAGTTTTTTATTGTTAATAATAAATGTCTTTGTTTAATATTATATCTTATTTAAATATATGTATATCATATTAACAAATATTTTATTTAAATATAGTATTTGTTTGGCAAATATATTTTTAATTTTATTTTATTAGTTTAGTTTATGCTCATGTTATTGGTAACATAAATGTTAATGTTCTAGATATTAATATTAATGTTAGAATGAATGAAATATGTTACATTTATACATATATATTTATCACGTCAATGTTAATGATTATGTTTGAAATTGATGCTCTTGAAGAGAAGAGCATTGACACAATTATTATACTGAATTATAATACAGTCAAATTATTGTATTTGTCCAGTTGCAATACTTTGCACTCTCTTTAAATTTACCAATGTCAAAACTACATATATCAACTAAGCATTTATTATCTGTCTCCCACAAGTCACTTCTACAACATGTCATACTCTTTTTAAAACTCAAACAGGGTATTTAAGTGGCACACAACTACGTCAAGCACGTCATTAGCACTTCCCTTTCTTACCATATTTCACACAGTTTATATATACATACATTATGTATTTACCTTCAGAGCGTATATATGTATATGTATATGGGTTGCTACTCAATGCTCAGATCAATTTTCTGCTTGCCTGCAAGCGATTTAAATGAAAAATCACTGTAAAATTAAATTTCACCGTTAACGGTTCCATACGCTCATACCAAATATTGACCTAGTCAACGAAATCTGAATCACCTTTACGATGACAACGAACTTTTTTCATATATACATATGTATATTTTTTTCCATATTTCTCAAAGTTCATTCGATCAGTCAAAGTGTTGAAAAGTTTGCAAAAAAGCTTTTGCTCGCAAAAAGCTCCGTTCGCAGAGCTTTTAAAGAGCGCAAGCTAAGAGCAACTTTGCAAAGTATTTCTCTTTACCAAGTTGAGGTTTGTTTTTTTCTTCTGTTTCGCTTCTGACATTGAAGGGGTTTTGCTGCAGTAAAACACAATTGTAAAAAATTACTTAACCTTATGCCCTGAAGGTTTTCAATGGTAAAACAAGAAAGTTGAGCCTGCTTTAAATGTAAATTATATAGGTTACAAATATATACATATAAATGTTGATGTGTCATATAGAATAACCTTTGTTCAAAACTAAACAATTAAACCAGGCTAACAACAACGATCATAAAATGCAATTATATGCAATCAGTTAACAGCTGCTGCAACTCGTTGTAAAATGCCATTTGCCACGCCCATTTCAGCAGCAATTTCAGCGCGTGTAAACAAATTCATATACGAAGCAAACAACAACAATATATTACTATAAACAAAGATCATTTGCTTACGTGCTGTTTTATTTGTCGTCATCGAAGCGATTGTTTTTTTTTTTTTTTTAATTAATTGTATATATTCTACACAATTATATATTATGTATGTACAATAGACATGTGGCTTAATTATGCAATAACTAAGCGCGTTATAGCAATCACAAAGCAAACTCAATAGAGCGCAGAGTTGAGCTCTAAATTTTAATTGAGTTTGAACATTATTTTAATGAAATAGACTAAAAATATTTTGAAATTTTGTATAGAGAGAATTAAAATAGAAATAAGAAATGAATGATAATTAATATAATAATAAGAAAAAATACTAAATAAATATATTAAAATGTACACACAAAATATTATAAAATATTAAATAAATAAAAATGAATGAATTTAAATTAGATTTCAATTTAATTGGGATAATATTGTTATAACTAGATATATAAAATAATGTAAATTAATTTTTAAATCGTCAACATCTATTGTTTTATATTAAAAAAAAAAGAATATACTTCAAATTAATATTATATAGAAGAATGTAACAACTGCTCTACTACAGAACGTATCAAGTCTTAGCCCCCTTCCGACTCACCTTACGCATTCCTGATAAATGCTGAGTGATAATAAATATTCATTTCTGTTAGTTTAAATAACCTTGATGTGTTTTTGTTTATTTTTTTTACCCCCACTAGGAGGCTTTTTTTTTTTTTTTTTTTTTTTTTTTTTTTTTTTTTTTTTTTTGACAAAATTAGAGAATTGAAAACAACAACTAAAGGCTACCACACTATTCGGTTTTATACTATATGAAGTATATATGTATATGTACTTATACTTTATGCGATAAGACAAACAATATGCGAGCCAACTAAATTTCTCTACAGAACATTCTATAACATCTATCAATACACATAGAAACATTTATATATATGTGTACATATATTTATAGTTAATTTATATAGTTTATTTTGTTGTTGTTTTTTAAGCACTTGAGAAATAAACAAACTAAAACATTTGTACGAGTGCAAATTAATTAAGCGAAACAAAAACAAACGAAAGTTGAATGAAAAAAGTGTGACTGCTTTATAGGTAATATATGTATGTATATATATAAAAATATATATTCTTGAGAGAGAGAGAGTATTACGTATTTCATACCCTATGACATTTTAGACGTAAAACCATTTTAAACACAATTTAATCAGATTTATATTTGATGGGAAATGTACGTAGCTCGTCACATGACAATTTTTAGTTTTCTAATATAATATAAAATTATATTAGTTGTTTGTGATTCAGAGTGCATATATTAAATCTGTTTGTATGCCCAAGTCAAATGAAAATTATATGTTTTCTTTCAGATATTTTATGAATGGGAAACACGAGATTTATAAACAAATAAAAGTATTTCGAATACTTTGAAAACATTTTAATTATAATAAAATATATCATTATTAATTATTTAATAATTTGGCATTGCATTAGAATATATCTACCTTATAAAACTAGTTTCCGCATTTAAACTAGGTTCCTTAGCCTTGTTTCTCTGAGAGGTGCGCAAAGTTCACGATTAAGCATTAAATATTCGGGGTTCAAATGGGTTCAGAATCACAATATACTTCATGTTAATGTCAATTTCCCTATTTTTATATGCATTAACTGTGCTTTGTTTGCAGTTTTTTTTATGTCCCGGATCTCTACTTAAATTTATATATTTTTCAAAATTATTCTTATATTTTATGAACATTTTTATTAAATTCTGCGCAAATATTTAAAAATATTTTCTTCGTTTCAATATGTTTTCCCAGGCTAATTTGATTTTTGTTTAAACTAGAATTCATTCAGTTTTTATCTTGAGAGCTAAGCAAATAACTTTCGCAATATTTGTTTATACGAGTATTGCATAGTATATTACTACACCTTATCTCTAGGGTATTATGCAGTTGTAAAATTAGTCATTCCACGCAGTGCATGTGCACAATGATATTATCTAGTTATTGTTGTTGTTGTTGCTTTGTAGTTTTCTATGAAACCCACGCGCTGTTCGAGTTGTTTACGTTTTAAGTTGTTGACGCCAGCTAAAGATACAAATACACATAGATACAGATACATAAGCAGCTACGGCAACAGATACATTTGGACGCAGCAATACAGATTCTTCTATGCCCACATCTATGTGAGTCGGGCCCACAAATTACAGCCAATCGGAGCCGCGTAAACATGATATTCATCATGAATATATACATATACATATATTTATATACTCGTAGATACACAAATACATTTGTATCTCATAGAACCAGCTGCTGCGCTGCGTATGCGGAAATGTTGTTGGCCCTTGTTGCGTTTGTTGCTATTGTTGCTGTTATTGTTGTTTCGTATTGTTGTTTAGTTGTTTACGCGGCAATTGCAGCGCCAATTAGATATTCGACGCCTAACGCAAATAAATTTGGTTACACGTGTCGAGCGGCGCACATCTAATTTGCTTTGTTATTTAGAACTAATATGAGATAAGAGATATAGGAGTTGCCCAAGAGCTTTACTCAAGATCTATGAATGACTTTCAACTTGTTGTTGATTGACTGATTGATGGATTGAGGAATGAATGATCAACGCATTGTTCATAGATTTTAAATTCTTTTCTTCCTGTTGCTTAACAACTGTTTTACATTATTTAAATGAGATTTGAATGCAACTTTTTTTATATATTTTCAAATTCATCTGTTCTTAACTGTTATACAATTTGCCAAAAACTTATTGGACAAGTTCTTTATAAAATTTGATTTCATTTATATTTAAAACTCGTCGTTTTTTTTTTTAATATGTATATTAAATTAATAAATTTAATAATTATTTATAAGTATATAAATTAAATAATTATTTAAATACTGTTCATAAATTGTTTTATCTGCGTTTATTTTAAATACTTGTTAAACACACCGCAAATTGTGAAAAAAAACCAACTGTAATTCAAAGTTCTTTCAACCTAAATTATTTGTTTACTCACACACACACACACACACCAATTCACCAATTGTCAGTTACGTTTCAACTGGAACCCTAATGCGTAGTATCTTTACAATGTTGTTATTGTTATTATTCATTTATTTACTGGTGTTAGTGTTGAAGGTACGAATAGCGCTCTACACGCGCTCTATGCTTAACAAATTTGACCTTGATATGTGTATTTTTTCATTCGCCGGGTTATCTACTATGCTCAACTAGAAATAGCCGGTTGTGAAAAAACATATACATGTATCACATTATTTATACACACATATAGAGAGAATGCCCCTCAATACAGATACAAGTATATGCCGTGTGAATATATATTCACATCTATATGTATGCCGCGCATGCTCGATTAAAGGGGCTCGTCTCGAGTTGCCTTTAAGTTTGCTCAACACAAATTTTTCAATTGACACTTTAAATGATTTGAAATATATTTAATGAAATATGTTCGCATACAAATATTAAACTTAATATATATTATACTTTTCACAGCTCGCAAATATTTGGATAAATTATAAAGTTCAGGAGTTTATTGAAGTTCATATGAAAATCATTTTAAATATTTATTTTATTGGTTTCTTTTTGTATATCCTACAAAACCGGATGTAACCAAATGCAAATTCTGTTCGCTATAAAACTAAATTATCAAAACATGATCAAGGTAAAGCAACGTTGAAAACGAATGCGAAATCGCAAAAAAAAAAAAAAACAACGTACAGCACAAGAATATCATAAACTAGAGAGCTCTACACATAGACAAACTGAACTATTTCGATATATAAATTAATACACATTGAAAAAAAAATCTAGTCTAGAAATTGTCAACAAGCTATTGTATGAAATATATATGTCTATACGCAAATAATATAATATACACGAAATATATATGTATTAAACTGATATTTTATATTAAAAAGTCTAGACTCATCAAGGAGAACTATACTATGTTAAACCTGCGCGTTTAATAATAAATTCTATTATTAAATTGGATTGCTCTAACTATATTTCTTTCATTGTTTTAAACTAACTTTCAAAACTCTTATAATTGAATAGCTAAAAACTTTATTGCTTCAGTTTTTGGCTAAAATATATGGGAAGATTTTTGCTTTAGTTTTGAAAGTACTGTTGGGTTTAACAGATGATGTAGACTCTATCAAATTTCTAATATTTAATCGCTATTACGAGTATTTCCAAAGAAATAGCACTAGAATCTAAATATCATATCAAATAATAATGTACATTTTTCTATTCAACTCTCGCATATTTCTTATAAGCTGGCAACACTCTCAAATGCCTAACCTCTTGATAAGACTCGACAGCGTTGCCAGAGCAAAGTTTCTTACGTATCTTCATAAATTATTGTAGGCCCAATCATGTGTAATAATTTTTACTTTGTTTAATCTTTCATGTGTCGTTAGGTTTTGATGTCTGATTTCGATTTTAAAATTTGTTTTGCTTTAGTTTTTCCAAATTCTTGTGTGCTATTGCCATATACGTTTAGCGAGTGTGTAACCGAAATATCGAATCGCAGCGAGGGTAAGAATCATACGTGCGATAGCACGTTGCCAACAAAATCTAAAAGATTCGCTTGCCGATAAGTAAAAGAAAAACAACAAAATACATTTACCTAAAATCTATATTTTTGTTATTTTAAATTAAAGCACAGCACAGCTGGTTACATTGACCACTTAAAGTTGATCTCCAGTTAAAGTAATGAGGGTGAAATGAGGCGAATTGCAGCTGATTCGCCCATCTACGCCGCTTTGGCTAAGCAACGTTATCTTCACAACAACTCTCTCTCTCTCTCTCCGCTCTCGCTCTCTGTTTTTGCTGTCTCTCTCTCTCTCTCTCTTTGAGTGCACTTATCACGCGCTTGTCACATTAAAATCTTATCAAATACAAAAAAAAGTCAGCAGTAACAAAAGTTTTTGCCAGTTTTACAGAAAAAGAAAATTTCCTTGTATATTTCTTTCCATTTCATTCAATTTATTTTTGCTGCGCGACGTGTTATTAATGGGAATTTTTAAATTTTAACTAAATTCACAGAGTTTTTAATTCACTACATAATCTGGGTAAGAAGAACTAGTTCAATTTAGTTTCACGACGTGTTTAACCTCATTTGCACTTGTTATTTGTTTATATTTAATTATTAATATTGCATTTTGAACTTGCACAATCCACAACAACAACAAAAACTGTATATAGATATATGTGTGCATTCTTCAATAGGTATATCCATTTGTCATTACTATTTTCATTAATATATCATATTTAATTTGATCCGTAGAACTTCTGCTCAAACTGTAGACACTTTGAACGTCGGTTGACTCATTTTCCTTTGGCTCTATCCCACGACCGTAATTTGTTGTGCTTAGATTAGATAAGTTTCTATAAATGTTGTGGTTTACGGGTGTTATACATATGTACATACACACATATACACATCTCATACATATTTGGACACGGAACTAATAATAAAGCTAACCTTTATACTATCTATAATATCGAAGTATTCAAAAAAAAAAAAACACTGCCACAAATTTCTTCTACGTACACAGATAAATATATATACATCTATTGCTAGATATATACATATATAAAGCGAACGATATTCTATCATATCCATATATAGAAGAAGAGGATTTTATTGTTGCAAACATGCCGCTCTTTGCCCGTAAATCGTCGAAAAGCTCATCCGAACACAGCGACATCAGCCAGGATAGCAAAGGCCGTCACAAATCCTACGATTCCACTACACAGAACAACAATAACAATCATCAAAATAATAACAATGATGTAGATAAGAAGCCTCCGCTGATCTTCCATTGCCAATTAGCACATGGAAGTCCGACGGGCTTGATCACTGGCTTCGCCAGCGTCCGGGAGCTGTACAAAAAGATAGCCGAATGCTTTGACATATCCGAAGATGAAATTTTATTCTGTACTCTGAATACGCACAAAGTGGACATGACACGTCTGTTGGGCGGACAGATTGGTCTAGATGATTTTATATTTGCCCATCGCAAGGGGCGGCCCAAAGAGATTGAGATAGTCAAGACGCAGGATGCCTTGGGTCTGACCATAACCGACAACGGGGCTGGCTATGCGTTCATCAAGCGCATCAAAGACGATTCGATTATTGATCGCATCGAACACATCTCGGTGGGAGATCATATCGAGAAGCTGAACGGCGTGAATATGGTGGGCAAACGGCATTATGAGGTGGCACGCATGCTGAAAGACATTGCGACGGGTGACACATTCACGTTGCGTCTGGTCGAGCCGGTGCGCAGCGGTTTCCAGGGTATCGGACCGCGCAGCCAATCGCGTGCATCCGGCTCGGCGCCTGGACTCAATGGCGGTCGCAATTATGGCTCCGGCAAGGAAACATTACGCTTCAAGGCCAATGGCAATGCACAGATTGAACCGAAATTCGATGAGGCCACCAAAGCGGGCGTCGAGGCCATCAATGGATTACTGGAATCCTTTATGGGCATCAATGATACGGAACTGGCGTCTCAGATCTGGGAGCTGGGTGACAACAAATCGAATTCGATGGACTTTGCGGAGGCAGTCGATAATTCCGATTTAGAATCTTTTGGTTTTACCGATGATTTCATTATCGAACTCTGGGGTGCTATAACGGATGCGCGTCGTAAAGGCAAATAGAAACTAAGCGGATCCAAAGCGATCATCAATAATTGCAACAAGAAAGACAACAATAACATTTGTTTTTTTGTTACAAGTAATAAAACTAATGCTAAATCTAAAAAGAAAAATCTATAAAAAAAAAAAAAACTAGAGAGAAAATTCATCTTTCATCAGCTATTTTATTATTTCTCTTAATTGTTAGATTGTTAGCATAAACATATTTATATAAACATATACACGTATGTATATATGTATACATACATATATTTATATATTTTTTATACTCTTGTATTTATTTGTATGCCCTGCATTTGCCAATTATTTTGTATTTGTTATAATAATCTATGAGAAATATATACTTATATTTATATATTTATATGCATACAAATTGACAACAACAAAAAAAAACATAGTAATTAAATGTGAAGAAAGGAAGGAAACAAAAATATATATTAAATTTTTATACTATATTATTTTGGTACAATTTGTTCAATGTACATAATTATGCATTTGTCTTTAGTTATTATTTATATCTATAAACAAATTTACAAAATAAAACTTAAATTATTCAAAATTGATTTTAATTTTTATTTATTTCGAAATAAATTATTTGTTTACTTTTACTTACGGTAAGTTTCTGATTTTTGTATCGTTGTATCTTTTCTCTCAGTGTAGTCATGTATTATTTATCATTTGGCACTCGACAACAATTTGTAGACACATTTTGCAAAATAAAAAAAAAATATTCCACCGAACAAAACAGTGACAAATTTTGGGTATACATATATACCGAATTTATACTAGTATTTCTTTTTGCAAGTATAAGAAGGCCGTGAGCACGTGCGTTTTAGACTCTTGATAGAATTTTCTTGATGGCTGCCAGTCATACATAAATATATTTCTGCACACACATACACCGATATGCATACTGAATACATACGGCCGTTTCCTGTCGGTCGGTTAGTTTAAAAGCTTTATTTTCTTATTTATCGAATGCAACATTGATCCATACAACGTCAGCCCCATTTATTCGCATTACACATACTCACGCAAACAAATACATATCTACACACATACATATGTATAAACGTAAAATACTGCAATTGCAAAATGTACAACAGCAGCTGCTTAAGGAACAGCTGATAAGCTCAATTATCAAGTTTTTTGTTTTGTTTGATCAAGTACACTGGAAGAGCGAAACTGAATGAGAGATTGAACGATTGAGAAAGACAGAGGGAGAGAGCGTAAAAAAAAAAAAAACAAACCAGAAAAGTGCTCTCAAACAGCTGCTAAGCAACAAACCATAGCAACAACTTTTTGTGACAACAAGAACAACAATGTTTTACAAGATACACTTTCCGGTTTTACAGGTTTTTTTTTTTCTTTTTTCTTCTTCTGGCAAACATAGTGGAAAGCTTTTTTCTCTTAAGCATTGCACGTGTGTAACACTCTCCCACATACACACATACACACAGACAGCTGCTTAATTTAATTAGCTTTGGCATACTGCTGCTCACGTTGAGTAAAAAGAGACGCTGCCATAGCTTGAGCACTCAGTTGAGCAAGCGCTGTTGTCGAAGCAACAGGCAAGACGGAAAGCCTTAAAATAACGTTGAACACAAAGAAACAAATAGAAAATAAACATTTTGTACAGTGTTTTAAACAAATATTGTGCCAGCTTTAAAAACTAATAATTATTAGCTATAGCAAACAATCAAGTGCTATTTCAGCAGAAATAGAGTGAGGCGCAATCTGGTCTTACTAGTTTTTCGTGAAAATCCAAAAAATAAAAAAATACCAAGGAAACCACAAAAGCGAAATAAATAGATTTTCAGAAAAGAAGAACCAAAAAGAAGACCAACAAAAAAAGCAACGAAGGTAGAAGACAAATAAAATTTCCATTATACTAGAAACGTGTGCAATTCAATGTGATTTTTCTTGGCACCCAAAATTGTTCGACTTTGTTCCTGTTCTTGTTTTCAATACATAAGTGACTGTGTGTGTGCATGTCTTGGACTTTGATCGTGACTCAACACAATTCACTAAGCAGCATTGCGACTAATAAATAAACACAAACATTAAAAATTTGTTTAATACACGTCAATTGGTTGGCCCGTTGCGCTGCTTACGACAAATTCGCTTGCCCATTTGAATGCCGTCTGCCTAGTTAACTGTTGTTGCTACAGCGAGTAATTGCATTGTTATCCATCTCACTCTCTTGCTCTCTCTCTCCATGCAGAAGCTTTTTCATTTGCGAGTTTTATTATGCGTTTTGTTTTGCTTGGGGCTTTTCGCACGTTGCGTTGCGCTGCGCTGCTCTTTCATTTGTTTGCAGGTGAAAGTAAAGCCGCAGACAACGCGTGATAGGATAGGTGGCGTGTTGTCTGCGTTACCATTAGGGTGAACCAACTTAAATTAGTCTAAAGTTATCATATGTCAATTCAATCGAAGAAAGCGCGTTTATCAAAACTCTTATCAACTACACGACGAACATGTCCAAGTGCAACAATAATAGCTGCCTCTACATTTTCGACCATTTCCTGTGCGATAAGCAAAAACAATAAACGTTCAATGATAAAAAAAAAAAAGATCTAGCTAAAAACTGTCTGAACACAGTTGTACATTGACCTTAACAGTAGACGGGCAAATTCTAAACAAGCGGTTGCTTTTATTATTATTAAATTATTGAATGCCAAATGCTTTGTATGTGTGGGTTAGTGGTTTGTAGAGCAGCTAAACGAGATTTGCCTATGCATACCTACGTACATACATATATACACAGAGAAACGCACAGCTTAATCAACATGTCACTCTGCTGATAAACACAAAAATTGACTTTTTATAATTTTACAAATCTATAAATGTATTATGTATGTGTGGTTGTTTTAAATGCCGCCTTGTGAAATCGCGTGATGTTTATTTCCAGTGGCATGAGAAATGAGTAATAAGCGGTAGTGTGTATGTGTGTTAGTATCTCTCGATGATATTATTGTTTTATTACACACAAGCATTGAATCGGTAAAACACGCCACTAAAACGCTTAACTATCACACCATCTTCTTTTATCGATAACAATTGCATAGATATGCACGCGCGCACATTGACACACACACATGTACAGAAAGCCCTGTTGCTAAAGACAGCCAGTATTACAGTTACACACCTTGCGCAGAGTTTTTGTTTGCTCGTAGACTTGTTGTTGTTGTATTGAAGCAAACAATCCAAGTGAATGCACTTTGAATGTCACATGTGCTGCGTGGGCGAACTTTCGCTAAGATGTTTATTTTTGTATTGAATAAAATATTGCTATATACGCTATGTTACTTTTAAATCTCGCTCTCTTAACATATTAAGACAAGTATTACACAATCTGGTCAGCCAATAACAAAAGAAATACATCCAAAACGAATTCCAACAAATTCGCCTCCCAATAATTCGGTTTTCGTATTTGTTTTGCTTGCATTCGCAATGCATTAACCTTGACTTTCTGAGGAAGACACGCGCGAATTGAAAACAGTTAGCAACAGCAACATACAAATAAAAAGAAAAGCATTTACAGCCAATTTCTTGTGCCTTTCATCTTTTGCATTTATTGCACTTTTTGGCAATAGATTTGGCTAGATGTCGCAAGGGTTTATTTTTATAAGCATAACGGAACGAGATCATAATATAATATTTATTTAAATCTGTGTATGACTTACAGCTGTGTTTTTTCTGTCATTTACAGTTGCCCAACGATTGATTCGATAGCAAAGCGAACGGAACGCCAGCATCATCAACAATAACAACAACAACAAGTGCAATAAAATGAATATTTATTAAGAACACTCGCACACATACAATTCAAGGCGGAAGAATCACGCAGACGTACTGAAAGCGAATAAGAATTAAATCGAATTGAATTGAATCGAATCTAAAGCGATATCGATACAAGATACAAGTGTGCATATCGACGACTATTAAAGTTCAAGCAACAAAATGAACAGTTTGGCGCGCGTTTTTAGCAATTTGCAAGACTTTTACAATGACATCAATGCGGCTACACTAACCGGAGCCATCGATGTGATCGCCGTGGAGCAGCCCGATGGTGAATTCGTCAGTTCGCCATTCCATGTGCGCTTCGGCAAGCTGGGCGTGCTGCGAAGTCGGGAGAAGGTGGTAAGTAACAAAGATTATAATAGTTTGTATACAATGTAATAGGCAAAAGGAGAGGTGCCAGACGCCCTAAAGTATATACATATGTATGTATATACTTGATCAGAGCTACGAGGTGAATCGATTTGGTCATATCCGTCTGTTGTTAAAGCCATATGCAGTAATGCTTGGACATTGTTAGAGCTTGAATTTTCTAATTCTGTTAAGATTTTGTAGTCCCTCAAAATATTACTAATATTTCAATTATTAATTTTTATCTTTAGGTGGACATTGAAATTAATGGCGTGCCCGTTGACATACAAATGAAACTGGGCGACTCGGGTGAGGCGTTCTTTGTGGAGGAATGCCAGGACGATGACGACGATGAGTTGCCCGCCAATTTAGCCACTTCACCCATACCAAAGAGTTTTCTACAATCTCTGAACAACAAGAGCATCGAAGATATGCGCACAGCTGACAAGTAAGTGGTGCCGCGCCGCACGTAGATTCCATTTGATCAATATTGCAGCTAGCTACATTAAAAGATCATCATTATAGTTATAGAACCGCTAGCGATGATTTGCAAATACCATTGCCAATGCCGCGTCGCAACTCAATTGATCTCTCTAAGGAGGAGCCAAAGGAAATTGCCAACGAGGGCAGTAAGAAATTCGAGAATCAGGCCTCCGACTATACGCACCGCAGGTAGCCAAAGCTTTACCAGAAATCTTGCTCTCAATCTCAAGAATTCAATATGCTTATTCATTTGCTTCATTTTATGTCTACATAGGCACACAGACAACGTGTTGGAGCGCCCTAAATTGAATGAATCACTCAAGGAATATACGACACAAAAGATGCGCGAGGAATGGGCCGAGCATGAGGAGCTGTTCCAAGAGAAGAAGCAACCCGAAAAGATAGAGAAATTATCGGACATAAAAACCGAAGTCGAGGCGGTCACCAAAGAGGAACCTCAAGCAGAATCCCTTGCGAAGAAACAGGCAGCAGTAGATCCCGTGGTTCAATCGCCGCCATCAGCCAAACCTGAGGTGTTAATAACAACACCAACAAGCACAATTGTCGCAGCAGCCTCAACTATCTCCAATGATACCAACAAGGATGATGCCAAAAGTAAGACGAAGAAACGACGCAAGAAGTCGCAAATGAAGAAGAAGAATACGCAGCGTAAAACCTCTTCGAGCAGCTCTGCAGGCAGCGCTGCTGGCGGCGATATGACCAATGCGGACACCACTTCCATCAACTCGTTGCTGGTCAGCAACATCGATGAGACCGATGTGGTTGCTCTGAAACCTATTTCCAATACGAACACCACTTCCTCCTCCAATGATGAACAGGCATCGACAGCACTCCTAACCGCGCACACGGGCAATGATAGCCCAATAAGTGAACTCAATCATGCTGCCACGCCCACAAGTTCAATACGTCATGATCTGGACATACATTTCTTCAGCGACACAGAGATAACCACACCGACGGGCATTGGAGCCGTTGGCGCTGGCCGAAATGCCGGCCGACCATCGACGCCTATCCAAAGTGACAGCGAGCTGGAGACGACAATGCGAGATAAACGTCATCTGGATGTTGAGAATAGAGCGTTGTGGAAATGGGGTGAACTGCCCACACCGGAGCAGGCCAAGTGCGCGACTGCAGATGCGCAACAGAATGAGCGGCACTGGATGATAAGCAATATGTTTAGCTTTATGCGGCGAGCGAATCGTTTACGCAAGGAGGGTGCCGCAGAGGCGGGCGATATCTATCTATCCGATTTGGAAGTGGGCAGCATGGACCCGGAGATTGCGGCTCTGTACTTTCCCAGCCCCAAGCCGAAGGAGACAGACCGTGAGAGTGGCAATGGCACCAGTCTGCCCCATTCACCCAGTTCGCTGGAGGAGAATCACAAGAGCTTGGACTCAGACTTCGATGAGGCCAATAACAAACAGCTCGCACCACATGGCAAGAAGTGGGTAGCTGTTAGGCGAATGCGATTGCAGCGCGACTATCAAGAATTTATGTCTTATCCACTGAATTTATATTTGAATAGATATTTGGACTTTGTGGCCATGTCCATGTGCGGCATGCAGGAGAATGGTGCACCACCCAAGGATGACGACTTCGATAGACAGCTGGTGACCTATGCTGATGTAAGTTTAACCGTATCAAAACCATTTCAACTTTAACCGGTTTACAAAACTATCGATTGGTTGCAAGGAAGTGATATTTAATAACTTGTTCTTGACTTATTATTTTTATTAAGATTATTAATTTGTTTTATAATGGCGATCAAATGTACATTTGTAAATTGGATAATTCTGACATGATAATATAATTTAGATAATAATCGCTACCAATCGATAGATTTGTAATCGTCTGCACTTTCACCCACAACATTGGAATTACACAGCACTGCACGCTGCACAAATTAACCAAAACGAAACAAACAAACAAAAACCAATACAAATTCAAATACATTTATATTCATGCTTGCCTGCGACCCGCTGTATCCCTAATGTAGGTGTGCAAAAATCCAAATATGTTCGCATCACCAAATCTAGTTGTACGTTTGAATGGCAAATATTATACCTGGACGGCTGCATGTCCCATTGTTATGACAATGATAACATTCCAGAAGCAACTAACCGATGTAAGTGTTGACTAATGTCCGCATTGATTGCTGAAATTTGTACCGTTAGTCTGAAACCTGCTAATGCTTGTTATATGCTTTCAGGATGCTATAGACCAGCTGATTTCGCCTTCTACCCAGGCTGCGGATGATGACAAGCCGGAAGCGTCGCACCAAACGGATCATCCTGGTCAAACCAAGCGATCCTGGTGGAACTGGCGTAGATCTCAAGATGCGGCTCCTAATCAGGCGAAGATTCATAAGAATGGGTCAATGTCCTAAAGATGAGAAAGGTAAAGTTGTATTATTAAAAATTGATTCAAATTGATTATAATCCAAAATTTAATCTCTTTTAGATGGCGATCAGGCAGCTGTCAGCACACAAACATCGCGTCCCAACTCTCCAGATTTGAGTGATCCAACACTCAGCAAGAGCGATTCGCTGGTAAATCCCGAGAATACATCCACACAGGTGGATAACCTGGAGGAGCTGACCATGGGCTCCAATAAGAGCGATGAACCCAAAGAGCGCTACAAGAAAACTTTACGCCTCAGCTCGTCGGCCATTGTGAGTGGCGATTGAAACTCCTATCCGAATCTTTATCAAATCTAATCTCTCCTTCTCTATATTTAGAAAAAACTGAACCTTAAAGAGGGCATGAATGAGATCGAGTTTAGTGTAACGACCGCTTATCAGGGTACAACACGTTGCAAGTGCTATTTGTTCCGCTGGAAGCATAACGATAAGGTTGTCATATCGGACATAGATGGCACGATTACCAAATCAGATGTATTGGGACACATATTGCCCATGGTTGGCAAAGATTGGGCGCAACTGGGCGTTGCTCAACTCTTTTCGAAAATTGAACAGAATGGCTATAAGTTGCTCTACCTATCGGCACGCGCCATTGGCCAATCACGCGTGACACGCGAATATTTAAGATCGATCCGGCAAGGGAATGTAATGTTGCCCGAAGGGCCATTACTCTTGAATCCCACTTCATTGATATCCGCCTTTCATCGTGAAGTCATTGAAAAGAAACCGGAACAATTTAAGATCGCTTGTCTATCGGATATACGCGATCTATTTCCCAAAAAGGATCCCTTCTATGCAGGCTACGGCAATCGTATTAATGTAAGTCGAACTTTATTTATTTATTTTTGCTCTTAAATACTCATCAATGAAAAATTCTGTGTTATGCAGGATGTATGGGCCTATCGAGCTGTTGGTATACCCATTATGCGTATATTTACGATCAACACGAAGGGCGAGCTGAAACACGAATTGACCCAAACATTCCAGTCATCGTAAGTGCCAGATATAGTATAATTTTTATATATGTATATGTATTTCAAAAAGGTTATGGTCTAATCATTCATACATTAATTAACCGTTGGCTCAGCGAAAAACCTAAACAAGCTAATCGCCTCAAAGCTCATTTAATGATATCTACACTCATTATACAAAGGTTGCTAATAGATTTCATGTGCTTTCAAAAGTTGGTTGTTAGGGAGCTACAAACTGCAAAATCATGCCACATTTGAATTCCTTTAATTTATTAACCTCATACAGCAAAGCTAGGTTTGTCTATAGTTAATAAGTACTACTATGTATCGTACAATATATGTATGTATGTATGCATATCTGTGTATGTAGGAAAATTCATTTAATGTACTACCAAAAATCAAAATTCACCCAATCAATCGCAAATCAATCAAGAGCGTGGAGAGTACAAACAAATTCTACTCAAGCATTTCGATTGTCAAATTTATAGTGGCTACATCAATCAGTCGCTCGAGGTGGATGAATACTTTCCCCTGTTGATGCAGCACGATGAATACGAATATCGCTCCGATACATTCGAAGATGAGGAATTATCTGATGAGCTACAATTCAGCACCGATAATGATGACGATGATGATAACGATGGCAATGACGATGGCGATGATCAGGATGTGAGCCACATTGTGGGCAGTTGATATGGTGCCGAGAACGAAATACTATTAGATACGCCAACAAAAAAAATGGCAAAATTAATCTAACCCATGACTAAGTCAAAAATATGGGAATTATCCTAAATTTGTGATATTCAAATATTTATAGTTAAGTTTTTATTATTAGTTTTAGAGCGGGGAGCAAACCTTTGATAGCTTTAAATCCCCAATTATTAATATTAATATTATATATTATTAGCGTTAAGTTAAAGAAATATGAACGACCTACACCAAGTATGCCTAGTCTTACAAGATGGCGAACAATTAGAATCGTAAGCATTATATAGTTTAAGTTGATTTCTTATTTACTCCGTAAGTTCTATACACAAATAAAATGTGTGCATACTCTTTGGCTGTTTATCATTGAGATTTGTTTACTTTTGCAAAAACACGTGGCATGAGTTTGAGGTTAGGTTAGGTTGGATTGCTGCACAGCTTTGAGGTTATGTTGCAGCAAGCATGTTTGAGGTTAGTTTGCTCTACAATTTCTGTTGCATACGCTTGGGCGCTGAGCCAAGGCCAATATTTAATAATGTTGCATAGTTTTCATTGTTTAGTTCTTGATTGAGTTGCCTTTATTAATTTTTACCTACTCTTTTTTCATAGGTACTGCAGCATGACCTACATTGTGGATCAACTGTTTCCGCCCGTTAAGCATGATGAAGTTGATATTGAGTTCTCCAACTTCAACTATTGGCGTGATCCCATTCCGGATCTACCCGACCTGGATACGGAGCTGGTGAAACCAAACAAATCTGATACAGCCACACTAAGACCCATTCCAGAGAAATGAGATGATTGAATCATAACCAAAACTTACATTATCTAAACATATATTTAAACAATATTCCCATTAACTAACGTAGTCAAAAGCTTTCTATCGAGCTATATTATTCTTATACAAAAATAGAAATTGTTCATTTCGCACACAACTTTTATATTTTCGAAAAAAAAAAAAGAAAAGTTAAAAATATTAAGTTCATTGATTGAAATCGCAAAATACATTATGCGTATGTATACTTTTAAATTAAATTATTTTTAATTAAGTATTAAGTTTTTTTGTCAACAACCAGAGAAAGTGATTTAGCATATTTCTTGCATTAACACAAAATATTATTTAGTTAATTTGATTTGTTTTAAAATTCAAACTGAATTTATTTATTTTAATTTGTTTTAGATATTACAAATCAAACTGTAAACTGAAATTCCTGAGCTACTATATTGAAATCTTGTGATTTATATTTTTAAAAATGATTCTCTTATATTTTGCTTACATTTATAATTTAAAATATAATTTGTTGTGATGATCAGCTAATGATAAAATATACCTATGCTTATAATTAAGTTCTAGCGCGGATGGGCCTAAATCATTGCTTAAAAAAACTATGATAATTATATCTGCTTAGCCTGAAAAAAACATACATATACATAAATGTAAAAGAAAATTAAATATTTCAAATGTTTAAATAAAAAATATATGATTGAAGGCTTTAAAAGAATGTTTACTCTCTCTCTGTTGGATTTCGGTAAATGATTTCACTTACTATTTAATAATAATTAAATACGTAAAAGAAAAGAATATTTGCCTAAGCTGGAGTTGGTATTGGTTCACAATGAACTGAAATCTAGCTCAATTTTGTTTCAACTGTAATTTGCTTCAAGTTTCACTTTATGGGATACCAAGAACTAGTCGCATGTTTTTGAAGTAGTTCAATAATGAATGCAGTAGTTCAATAAACTAGGGCTCAGGATATCAAAACTGTTTAAAGCTGCGGTTGATAGAAGTTCACGAAATGTACCAGCCTAATAAACTATAGCTAAAAATTGGAGCTGTCTTTGTCGTAAAGCCCTTTTGCAACTCGATTCACAATTCTAAAGTGCGAGACGAAATAAAATCAGTTTTATTTAGAATTGTCATTTGAGCCATGTTTATAATCGGAACTTAGTTTGCTGTCTTTACAGAAATTGCAGCTAAAATTGCACTTTATAGTTAGAACCTGCTCGAACCGGTTAGCTGTAAATATTGAATAAGAGATGAGCTTAGTATATAATTCGTAAACAGAAAAATCAGGCGACACTCAGACCGGGCAAACAAACTATAACAAACAATAAATAAAACATAAACACAGGTTGCAGTGGAAATTTTTCAAATGTTCATCGACACAATTGTTTTCGTTGTTGCTGTGGCGATTGTTGTCGTCTAGCATGGATACATAAACATGGAGAACATTCGAGTAGAAAATCTGCGATTATGAACAAATCACAGCCCCAGCCGCACCGAACAATCAAATTAAACGTTGTGGGGGCTATGGGCCGAACGAGGGGATCATTGCTGGCGTAGGGGGTTGAGTTTTTGTGGGCTGGAGGTTGGGAATTGAGATCTCTGAGCAGAGACATGATGAGGGCAAGTATTTGTCAACGTACATTTTGCCAATTCAATTAATGCTCATTTAAAGCACAGCAGCTACAGCCCAGGCAGGCAACTGCAACAGCAACATGATAATCATCATCATCATCAGCATTATTCGCATCGTCATCATCAAGATAGGCTTCATCGGCATACAAAAGCACCAGAGCTGCCTAATAGAGAGACATTATCAGAGGCTATCAAAAATGATTTTGCATAATTTCCATAAAGAAACAACTAGAAATAATAAGGCTTTGCATGAGGAGCAGAGATATATGTGCATATATATCAGCTGATCTGGATTATATACATATAAGGGTTTAAGGTCACTGAGCAACAAACAAGAAAAGCGCCTTGTTTTTATGACCCTGAAGATCTTCAAAGTAAACTTTAAATATTTTTTACAACTTATTATTTAGCTATTAAAATATCTATGTATATAAGAGCATAAAAAAGTAATTAAATTACTAATAGGTATTATTTATTATTTTTATATGCCTTTTCATAAATCAAAATACATTTTAAAAAGAAATAAAAATAATACAAAATAATTAGTAATATTAAGTGGTAAATAAATAATTAGGCTTTATTTAAAATTTTAAAAAATATTTATATTATTTTTATTTCTGACCATTTTATTATGTATATTTTGGGCAATTTAGTAATATTTTCAATTTAATACAATTTATTTACCATACAGACATATTATATATATTTATATATATAAAAAAAAAATGGTTGAGTATATAGTTAAACAAATTAATAAATATGGACATGTTATATATATATATATATATATATGTATTAATATTTAATATATTTTTAATTAGGTCAATTTTATATTTATTGAATAAAAATCGGCCATATTACTATTTAGAATACATAAAGAAAGCTGCAATTATATACATGTATAACTATGTATATATATGTATATGAATGAACATATTCCACTCCGATTATGTTCCGTACTTTTCCACTATTATTTGGTATACATGACACTAAGATTGAGAATTTTATGCAGTACAGGGAAGTTAGCTAAGGTTAGTTTTAAATGATGATAATAATGATGAGATAATTATCAATTTGTATATACATATTCTACATTTGTAATATATAAATATATGTATGTATGTAAATATATCTAATATATACATTATATAAATATATAACTCATATTAATCTCTGCCTTAGTTAAGTGCTAGTGACTTTTAAAGTCGACTCACAAATCCAATTGAAATTTTCGACGTTGACTCAATTGAATCTGCCAGCCGGCCCCCGTCTACGGCCAACCCTGCATCGGTGGCGTCGCTGCTGACTCGAGTCGTGCGCCCCCAATGATTTGGGTATAAAAGCCCATGCGACAGGGCAGTCAATCATTAGTTTTCATTCTGGTGCCCAACACACAGTTCAAAAGCATTTAAATACAAAATAAAAATACAAATCCTGCAAATATGAAGAACACCGTTGCCATTCTACTGTGCGCCTTGATTGGCCTGGTAAGTGTGTGCCACGCCCATGCAATGCATAGCTAAACATTCACGCTCTCTTCGACAGGCCTCCGCTGCCGAGTACAAACTGCGCACCGCCGAGGATCTGCAAAAGGTGCGCAAGGAGTGTGCTGAAGCCAACAAGGTGACCGAAGCCCTGATTGCCAAATACAAGACCTTCGATTATCCAGACGATGAGATCACACGCAACTACATCAAGTGCATCTTCAACAAATTCGATCTGTTCGAGGACACCAAGGGCTTCAAGGTCAACAATCTGATTGCTCAGCTGGGCCAGGGACGCGAGGACTTAACCCAGCTGAAGGCCGACGTGGAGAAGTGCGCCGATAAGAACGAGCAGAAGTCGCCGGCCAGCGCCTGGGCCTATCGCGGCTTCAAGTGCTTCCTCAGCAAGAACCTGCCCTTGGTACAGGCTGCCATCCAGAAGAAGAACTAAGCGTTCCCCTTCAATGCCACACTCGCCACGGAGCGCATCCCGTCAAGCAATCGCCGCCAGCAATTCCAATGTTGAGCGTGCGCCACACAAACTTATTTTAGTGTATTTGCTGCATTTTCTTTCAAATTGAAATAAAAATCGTATAATAGCGAGCTATGAAGCCAATATTTATTTTATTCTGAAACACACACATATGATCTATCTATGTGAATATTTTTATATATTACTACATAATCCTAATATTATGCAAGGCAATAATAAATTCCTTACATTCAAAAGTTCATCCCAATTTGTGGTCAGCAGGAGCTGTTCTTCTTCTTCTTCATCATCATCATCATCATCATCATCATCGTCATCTTCATCTTCTTTCTCCCAAAACCTTGTCCCACCCAAAGGAAAGGCATAGAAAAGTTGTTTAATTTGTTTATATTTTTCTTCATCTTTTTCGGTTTTTATCAAATTTTTCTTGTATACTATTATGTATATTTAAAGATTTACTTTTTTTTCGGAAACAATCAAGATTTATAAATCATCTTGTTTTTTTTTTTGCATTTAACTTTTTTTTGTGGTATTTTTCATCTTTTCCTTTTGTCTGCAATTTTTTCATAATCTTTTTTCTTTATATTTTTTTAATCCTCTTTTTTATTTCGCCTTCTTTAGAACTTCTTTTTATTTTGCTTTTCTCTGTCTTCTTTTTTACATTATTTATTTTTTTCCTCTTTTTTTAGTTTATATATATATAAATATATGTATATTTATATATATACGTATATATTTTTTATGAAAAATTAAAAAGTGTGATAAGGGGTGTTTGTGGTGTTTTGGGTGCTTCAAAAAACATTATAGCCAAGTTACGTTTTTTATGGATATATATTTTTCTTTTTTTTTTTCCTTGTTGATTTTCATTTTATTGGTTTTCATCTTATTTTTTGCGCCTCTTCTGTTGATTTTTTTTATTATTATTTTTATGCATAATATATTTTTTGTTGGCGTTCTCTTGTATTCTTTTTCTTTTTATTTTTTTTTTATTAGCAAAGAAGTTTTTGGCAATAAAATGTTTTTTGAAATTATATATTAAAAAAATCTGAAATCAAATATTAATTGGATTAAAGAAATGTGTTAAAAATAAAACTAGTTAATTGTTATTTAAAATGATCCCGAAATATTTCAATGTAGCGTAGGCGACAGACGAATCAGACACTCTGCCCAAATGACAGAGAACGGGTAATTGTTATTAACAAAGCGCGCATGTCTAAATTATTTAAGATATGTGCAAGTATCTTAGTGCACTCTCTTATAAGAAGCTATATATATACATAGCTGGTTAATGTAGTCCAGAGTTAATGGACTTCACATAGAAAGATTGTTTTGGCTAACTAATCGAAGGCAGGCTATAGCTTATGGCAGTTGGAAGCGGACCGTTTCGTATTTACATAGGAATCATGCAAGTGCTCAAATTCCGTTATTGATTTGAGCACTTGTTCCATTTTACAAGGCATACCCAGTCAGACTATAATAATTTTCGTTTTTGATTATCATCGGTCAACTTACCTTACTAAATATAAGTTAAGAAAACAAAAATCAATACGGCGCATAATAATTAGCGCGTCCGCGGTAACCTCTTCTGAAACGAAAAACAGACCGGAATTAGCCAAAACATCTTAATATCGACCTATGTATATATGTAACTCTTACATTGCGCGTCGAGCGCCACGAAAGGTTGAATGACAACAGGCGCGGGAGACGCGAGCTCCTCGGCCACGGAAGCTGCCGCGTGCAAAACGATTTGTGGTTGAAAGTCCGGGTCGATTGGTACGTTTAGACATGACCTGCAGGAGTAATGGATATAAAAATTTAATTTGAAACACATATGCATATATAAAACACTCACTTTAATTTGACGTCCTCGAAAGAGTGTCTCATTCATGGCCAGCGCAGTCTCTACATACTCTTTCGAGCCAAATTCAATGTAGGCAAAACCTTTGGGATGTCCATCAGCCTTATTGCATAGTATGGTAACACGATTTATGGTGCCGCAACCGTGAAAATGTGCTTCCAGCTCCTCGGCAGATGCGCCATAGTCAACATTGCCCACATAGACGGACCGTGTGTCAATCTCCTGTTTCTCTTCAAGTGAAAGCGGCACAGTGGCCAAACCGGTTGTTGAACCGCCGGCCATTTGTTTGTCTACCTCTGATTGCATTTGCTTAATTTTTTCAGCCTCCTCCTCCATTTCTTTCACGCGGGCCTTAATAGCCTCCAGTTCTGGATCGATTTGCATACTGCCCTCTTCCTTTAATTTCAATTGTAAATTTGAAATATTTTAGCTACTTTTATATTTTTTTAATTTACAATAATGCCAAGAATGCGTTGTTTTAGCCGACTCGAATGCGTTTGGGGAGACGACGCTTCGAAAATGGCTGCCGCTTTGTTACGCGAGCTTTTCGACCAGACATAAGCTTTTTCCGCGAATTTGCGTGCTTTTTCATTCAAGGCGAATGATAAAAAAAAAACTGGTTTGTTGGCGCCTCACGCTTACCTCTGTTTCATTCACGACTCCAGTCTCCTGTTCACCGTTTGTCTCTTCCAGCGACTCCAAAAGCTGATCCTCGTTTAAAGTAATATCTTCATCAGCCATTATAATTATTTGGAGGAGTTTTGAACTTTGGTGATTTGTTTATATTTACTAAGCTTAACTTTGTCGCGTAAAAGCTTACTGCGGCACTGTGGTAGTTATCGATATTTGTAATTCACTGGAAAGAGAGCATGTGGTAAAAGAGCAGAGCGAAACTTCAATTAATTAGACATGCTCAAAGAGAAGCGCACTTTATAGAAAAGTATGTATGTACATACATATGTACGTGTCATAAGTTCTCAATTTGGCGCTATTATTCTTTTTAATTAAACAGCAATACAATTGCCGTTGCACATTAATATGTTTTGTATATGGATATTTAAGAACATTTGCCCGAATAAAATTACGATTTCAGCACCACTTACGTCAAATATACAAGGCAAGGCGCTGCTGCTGCTGACGTTTCTGCGTTCGCTCAAAATGGCCGCTGCCCAGTGATAATCCGCACGCTACCAACGACGGAAACAACTGTATCTTAATATTAGTTTTGATAGTTTGCCACTTGAGCTATATCAATATTTATCTATTTCACACTTTCGGACATTAACAGCATCAGTTAAAGTTACAAATATTTTTGTATTTACAATAGTCCGACAAATTTTCCACAGAAACAATTGTCAACGCAAAAAAACGCAGCGAAAATGTATTCGCCACAATGTTAGAGAAGGTAGATTAAAATTATCGCTCACAGCATGTCAACTTATCGATAACAAACATACTACGTTAACTAAACAAACCCGTATTCGGTTTCTATTAACATGAACGATTCTGACTCGGAGTACGAAGAAACCGAATATTTGGTGTATGCTGACTTTAAAAATCATCTTGCACCGCATCAATTAAAACACGAGGATGCTGCCATTCGCATAATTGCAATTGAAAGCGACACTCCCATGGCCGAGATCAATGGCAATATATTCAAAGGTACAGCGTGCAGCATGTGTGCTTAAGCTAACAAAGTATTTATAATAACCATGCCATATATTCAGGTACCTACGATATGACAATGGGCACTAATGTGTTCTTCGAAAAAGATACGAAAAGCGCATTCGGTGATCCACTTTATGAGCCAGTTTGCCGACAAAAATATAAATATCTAAATAAATCGGACAAGGTCATCAGTTTTGATCGGGTTTACATTGATAATCTGCCGCAAGACATTAAAGCGGATGAGGAACAGCAACAGGAATCAAAGCCACATACGCTCAAGCTAAATATCACCTATAAAGAGGCTATTGACAAATTTGTCGAAGAACAATAACAAATGTATGTTTATACTAGAGATGACCGTGTCTTTCTTTTCTTTTTTTTTTTTTTTTTTTTTTTTTTTTTAGTTTTTGTCAGAGATGAGCGCGTGTCCGAAAGAGTCTTTAATTTTTTTATTAGAGATGCGCACGCCTTAGCAAATGTATTTTATGAAAATAATAATTATAAATTCTTTAATATTGCAACTCTAATTAGTAAAATTATTAATAAATATTTGCGTGACACGCGGCCATCTCAATTAAGAAATGTCTCTAAAATTTGATTTTCTCTTACAGTAAAATATGGAAAATGTACGCGAATCTCCTCAGCCACCTATAAACCTACGCCAATTCCTAAAGGATTATTCGCATAAGCTTAACGATTCACATGAGCATAGTTCGGAGAACGTTCCATTCTACTTTGCAGACGACTCACCTGTCTCAGCAGATGTAGAGGCCAGTTGCTCCTTGCAGCGGCTTGCTGCACCAGACGACAACCTGATCAATACCTTTGAGCTGGGCGCCGAAATACAGCGTCCCAATGTGACGAAACCCCAAATGGACAAACATATACCAAAGACCTACACAGCCATAAAGGAGCACAAAGCGAAGTCCCGGAAGAATCCATTTAACCGGACACAATATAGTTACCGCTTGATTGCCGATCCGTCGCCGAATGGTGATTCATCTATAGTATGGAAGACACTTGAGAAATTCGAACTGGAGCTAACTGTTCGGTTCTATAGACCACCGCGTGCAGCGCATCGCGGCTTCAAACTGGAGCGTCCCGTCTTTGCCGAAGAGTTCATCTGCCTGGGCAGCAATTTTTTAACCGAGCTGCGCGATAAAATCTCTTGCGTCTGTAATGGTAAACGATTTGTGGATATTAGCGAACAGCCAGATGCGCCGCTGCCTGTGCTCGAGACAGATCCCGGCTACTTCTTATCAATGGCGTCTTCTATAATGATACCCGCAATCCCAACAACTGTGACTACTCTGAAACTGTGATCAAGTGGGCAAGCACAGCGCATGGCATGGAGAACAAAGAGTTTCAAGTGGCCTCCATGGAGGCGACGCGCTTCATAGATCTAACTATTAGCCTGGGTGCACCTGTTCAGTATCTGCATCATGGCAATTGCGAGCATTTGTTTGTGTTCTCGCAATTGGAGGTGTTGCAGCCGCATAGCAAATTCATTGACCCCTGTCTCTATCCCTCTTTACGTGCCTTCAATACCTTCAATAGACGCGCCTGCTTTATGTGCGGCCTGCGTGGTTATCATTTCATTGTGGAGCAGTCGCGCCGGCAACTGCACGATCCCTCATATCTCTGTCGCACGTGTTTCTTTAGCTTCAACTATGTGGATGGCAAGAAGGTGGAAGACTTCAAAGCTTATCGTATATACGGTCTGGCGGATCTGACAGAAGAGGACGCAGAATGCCAGGAATCCGAGGTTGTGGACATAAACAGCAGCAGCAGCGATGAAGAAGATAGTGGGGACTTGGACGAAATCAATTAATTACTATTTTATATTTAATATTTATATATGTATATAGTCGATTTTAATATTAATTTTATTTCTGATAAAATATATGCAAACATAAGTTACAGATACTGTTTGTTGTTAAATAAATGTCAATACACGTTGTAACAATAGTTAAACATATACCGCAAGGTTCAAGTAATCTATATATCTATATAGATATATATATATATATATATATATTGTATAATAGCAAAAGTTAGTTTTGACTTTAGGAATCAAATGCATATATAGTATAACACAAATATTTTGAGCTTAAGTTTAACTTGAATTTATACAAATACTTTTCTTTAAAGAACACACATGTATTATATAGGCATATATATATATATATATATATATATATATATATATATATATATATAAATTGATATCAATATCAAGTAGGCGTACAGACTTTGACCAAGACCAATGGAAAACGAGTTAATAGACTAATTTTGGCCAATAACATATGTGTATTCTATATATATATATGTGTATATAAGAATACAAATATACTTAATACAGTTATTGATTAAAAATATGCATATGCATATGCACAGTATTCATTACGGTATATGTATATACCTATTTATAGTATCCATTTCTGGTTTGTGCGCGTTTTAATTGCTTGTTTACAAATGCAAATGAAACACTATTCACATTTCGTTTCATTTTAGTGTTTGTTTCTTTGTTTGATTTCGATCTCAAGTTTCCACAATAACGATCACGGTCAAGCATTTCCAATTCCAACTATATATATATATCTATAATTTGTGGCAGATTGGCATATTGTGTCGCTGCCTCTTACCCTTCTTTGGTTTCAAACACTGGATTTAAAGCTAATACCGGGGCCCATCGTTTGCCTAGCTTTGAAATACCAATTCACGCTCAACGGACAGATATTCGAGCATTTGTGCCGGCACCGGCAACTGGGCCAGCTCACCGACTGGCATCTGGCGCTGCAGGACGCGTCGACATAGATCCTGCAGTTTGGGCATGTTCAAGTAGCGACTCAACGGGTACTTGAGTATCACTGGAAATGGCGGATGCATCTCGTTCGGCACCTTCACGAAGCACACAAAATTATCATTGGTGCAGCGATGCAAAATGTCCTCAATCATCTCGACAATTGATTCATATTTCAATTCCTCGAAATGCCAAAACTGATCACGATACTCCAGGCGATAGTGCAACGTCACATTCAAAATGCGAAAGCTGAGAGTGAAATGCGAGCCGGTCGACTCCGAATCCCGTACCAGAAATGAACCGGTGGGCTTATCGCTCAGTTGACGCTGCGAATCGCGCCGCGAAATCTCGCCCCAGTACCAAACTTGACTGCATACAAAAGATCAAAAAGAAAGTAAGAATATAAATTAATTCGTCATCGTCTTCGAGCATGATTCATAACAGGTTTTTAACACATACTAGAGCATTTCGGAGCATGCCTTGTACATGACCTCATTCGGTGTATCCTGTTGTTCCAGCCATTTTTTTCTTATGAAACGCATATAGTCATGGGTGAAGGGCAAGGTGGGCTCCACACGTATGGGTGGCGCCAGAAATTCGTACATGGCATCTGTGGTGCCGCCATCACTATTGCAATCATCGCCCATGGAGTGCCAGTTGCGCAATGCACTCAGGCCCAATCCCACTTTCTTTCTGATACGCGAGAACATATTCTGCTTATCCTTACGCTTACGCAAAGCGCCTCCCAGGCTGCTGCTATTGCTATCGGATGCAGCGGCACTGGAACAGCTGGCCTCCATGGCGGCACCAATTGGTTCATTGTTGTTGTTTTGTAACTGAGCTGATTGGGAGCCGCTGACGGCTGAGTTGACGCTGGCACCAACTGTTGAGCTCGAGCTGGCTAAAGCTGAATCGGACTTTTTGCGTCTAGTCAGCGAGTAGAACCAGTGGCGCTTCTCCTTTGTAGCAGAAGTTGTACCACCGGCTACAGAGCATATAATAGAATATAATCATATAAGTTCAGATCATATTTTACATTTATAAAGTTTAGGCTAGTGATAGCAGCAGTAAATCTATTGTTTAGCTAGAATTAGACTGCTAGGTGAACTTGAAATTAATATGCATACCGTGTTCATCGCTGGCGACATCTATTATTTCCTGGCTAGATGCATTTCTGGCTCGACGTTGGGCTGTAGATGCGCTAGCCGTGCTCGCTGATCCACCCCCACTCGCATTGCCTCCAGCAGCACCTTGGCCTGGGTTTTGGCTTCGTGCATTAGAGTTATTCTCACCGTTACTCATTTTGGATCATTTGTACGAACGAGTTCTATTTGGTTGTTATATCCGTTGCATTATCACATAATGAGCCATATTAGGAATTCGGATGACTAAACTTAAATTTTAAGTGATAAGGAAACTATTTGTTTTCGTTTTCGTTGGAGTATACTACTCCTAGAGCTGAGAAACCATGGATAGGACCATCGATATAAACGATGGTTTTAACCATCGATGTGGAAATTATAGATGGACGGATGTATCGATGCTTTTCCAGCTCTCTGTGAGAAGTGTTCAATTTATCGATAGTTTAACGGAGTAGAAATACAATTGCGGATATTTGACGATACCCTGTAACAGGGCTTTGCATGTTGGAATTTACATATTTACTATATCTTTTTGTATAATAATATAAAATTCTAATTGTCGCAAGTATTCTTTACTCATTTATCCAGTTTTGGTAAATTGAAGAACTAAAATCTTGGTTATTCTACATCTTGCATACATATGTAATTTTAATATATTTGAGATTAGGCATAAAAGTATTATCGATAGTTTTTATCGATGGGCCGCCGGTAACGCAATGTATCCAACAAGCAAGCTTGCAATATGTTTTGAACGGGACGACAATTTGATCAGAATGCATAATTTTCCTATAAAATTGGATTTAACCAACTTTTTTAGTGATGAACGCCGCTGCTCGTTGGTCTTAGTTGATGTCGCATGGGAAAATGTCAAAGATCTGCAAGATCACATTCAAAAACTGTTCAATTTGGTAAGTTCATATTATTTATAGAAGTTCATTGTGATTATTTTCCTTGTTTGTTGTTATTTGCGTGTAGAAGAACATCAGTTTGTTGACCAGCGATGGATATTATGTGCCCTCAAAGGAGTCAATCAAAGTAATTAAATCAATGCAATCGCTTAAAGCTTTTCAACTGAATCAAACCGGCACTTCAAAGGAGGATCTTTCAAATTTACCTGAATCAAGCAAAAAACGCAAAAATCGTTCAGCCGAAACGGAAAATGAGTTAATAAGCTCCACTCCCAATCTACCGAAACGATCCAAATGCAAAAAAAACATAACAAGAAATGAGGAAAGTTATGTGGAGCCTTTATCAATTAAAGAGGCTCTAAATAGAGTAGATATCAAAGATCAATCAATTCCTTTAACTGAATCATTGATGCAAGATGCTCCAAAATGCTCAGAAAATAATAAATCAGCTGCCACGGTTGCCACTGAGTCCAGTACATCAAATCAATCAAATCGCACTACTAGGAATCTCAGCAGCTTCAACAAAGAACACGCTTCGAATAGTCATATTATATATAGGGACGATGAAGATGAGGAAAATGTGCCACCAAATGGTATAGCTGGGGAGAAAAGTCTTCAAACCGAGCACACAGTACCTGAAGTTGAATTTCACAGTGAATTAATGAATATGGACACGAAACTTGTTCGCGTCTTTAAGCTGTCACGCAAACAGAAACAAATAAAAATTATTGAGGAAATTGTGATTCCGGCTAAGGCGCCAGTTGCCGAGCACAAAGATGAAGAGCCGCAATTGGAACAGTCAATGGAGACATCTACGGATACATCAACTATACCAATTAAAGCTGATATTGAGCAGAAGTCCATGACACCAAAGTGTTCGCCTCAGCTACCTTTAGAGCTCTCACAGAAGGAGCAGGAAACCAATGATAAATGGCAGATCAAGGAGCCCATGCAAAGTTTATTGGACTCCGACTCGGACGACGACGTTATGGTGTTGGACGATACAAATGTTGATGACTCTGACTCAGACGTACAAGCGGTGGCATTGAAGGATGAGTCATTGGACACCATTAATAGCATGCTACAAAATTCGGCTCCTTTGCAAAATTTACCCAATGTGGGTGAAACGATAATCTTTAAATTGCCCAAAGTAAAGGGTGCACAGGCGCCAACAGATGTTACGGATAATATAGCGGGTACCTGTTCGTACATTAATCGTCGGACGAAATGCATAACAATTGCTGTAATCGGTAAATCAAGTTTGAGATAGGCAAAGCATTCTGATATTAATATTCCATTCAATTTTTAGCGTTCTCCGAGAAATGTTCTGATGTACTGCAACAGTATTCCAATCGATTGGATGATACTTCGGATGCGGCACCCATTTTAATTGTTAACTTTAGAGATTTGTTTGAGGCCAAGGTAATTGTGACCTCTGTGGACTAAGCGGACAAACCAAGCCAAGGCGTACACTTGAATGTGTTTATTTTGTATTTTTCCATACTTTTTTTTTGTTTATGTAAACGATCAATCAAATAACATAAAAAAGTGAGTTAAGAATTCACTCATCTAGCGAATGTATTATTGGTTCAGACTGTATGCTTTTTAATTTCCTCGAACAGTTGATCAGCATCCTCTGCGGTCTTGACGCGCAGCAGCATTGACATTGGCTTGGACTCCTCGGGCGTTGGTAGGCATACCATCATGACATTGTTTTTGCCCATTCGCTGGCAGGGCAGGCCATTAGTCAGCAGCAGATTGACCAGAATGTTGCCCAGATTTGTGTCAGCACGCACCAACATTTGTATCTTTTCCGAATCCTTGACAGGCTTCAAATATAGAGTGCCCACGCCACGCTCAACAAAATCGTTATCCTTTTTCACAAACACTTTGCAGCGTTTCGAGTAAACGGCATCATCTTCAACTACCTGAAAGGGTATAATAAATGGCATTAATATTGGATTAAATGTCCAGGTGGCAACTTTTTAATTATTACCTTGTTGAACTCTACTACGGGCGGCTTATCTTCCTCATCTTCGTTGTTGTTGGCCTTCGATTCATCTGTAGTGGGCTTAGCATTGGCAAAGCTAAAAGGAGCTGCGCTGCTTGCAAAGAAACCACTGGGCGCCGACTTGTTTGAATCATTTGTCGATGGTTTGCTAAAGCCCGTGAAAATCGATGTGGTTGGCTTATCGTCCTTTATAACAAAGGTGAATCCATTTGATTTCGGTGGAGTGCTAGCTGCAGTCGAAGCTACAACTGGGGTATTTGCACCACCGAAGAAGAAGCCTTTCTTGGGCGGCTCATCCTTATCAGCCGCGGCTGCTGCTGGTTTTACACCGAAACTAAAAATGTTCGCCGGCGAAGCTGTGCTGGACGTTGCCTCCGACTTGGTTGGTGTGGCGGTTGGCTTGGGCACAGAGCCAAACGAAAATATTGGTGTAGTAACAGTAGTTGTGGCGCCACCACTTGTAACAGTGCAAGTCGTTTTTTTGCCAAATACCGAGGGTGATGATGTTAAATCGGTGGAAGTTGTGGTAGTGGATTTACCAAAGATGAAGCCACCGCTAGCAGGAGCAGCTGTCGTTGCAGTTTCAGCTGCAGTTGAAGTTGCTATTGCCGTTGCCGTTGTTGTTGGTGGCGTCAGAGTGGCAGATGTAGCTATTGGCTCTGTTGCCTTTGATGGGGTCTTTGCTGCATTTGATCTAGCTTCATCCTTCTGTCGCAGCTCTTTCGCATACTTATCGTAACTCTCGAATACTGGACTTAATATACAATATGGATTTTTATCCATATGCTCCTGCAGAAATTTCATTACAGCCATATTCAGTTCAGCGACGCTATCACGATATTCCTTAGAGGCGTTAATTACATTGCTCGCCGCCGTTGTCTTCCCGGCGGGAACAGCTGACTTGAAGATGGAGCCGGGTGCCTTTAGTCCATCATTAGTTACTGCATTTCCAAATATAGAGGTACCAGCATTTGCTCGAGCAGTTGATGCAGTGCTACTGCTGCTGGTGAGATTTGTCTCTGCTGTTAATGGTTTAGCCGGTAGATTTGGTGTTACATCATTATTGGCAGAACTATCGGCGGCTATTATCGTTGTAGATGCAGATACAGCTGGCGCTGGAGCTGCAGTCGATATATTAGAAAGGAATGCAAACGGAGTGCCGGAGGCTGCAGTTGTTGGTGGCTTGCCAAAACCTAAAATTACAAGCGCATACATATACGCATTATTATGAATGAAATAAACACATTTAATGCAGCTGGAGCACACCTGAAAAGCCGCTGAATACAGGTTTATTTGGACTTTCGCCGACATCGACGCCGTCTCCTGAGCCGGTTAAGGGCTTGCGCCTTGTCGCCTTCTTGATAACGCGTGCTTTTAGTTCTTCGGCCGGCGCTGTTCTGAATGTGCCGCGCTCCTCTGGCTCTTCTTCTTGATCCCAGTTTTCATGGTTCAGATTTGATGTTGCTTGCCGTTTACCAGCCATTTGTTGTTAATATAATTGCAAAAAATTATTTAATACAGACTTTGTATGTTCCTAGAGCAAAAAGGAAATATATTTATTGTACTGCTTGTTCGCTCAGTAGCGAGTGAACAATATTGGGTTCACGGAACTAATCAGCTCAACTTGTTTGTTGCAGTTCTTTTTTGAGTTCATTAAAGAACTACCGCTAATATCGTTTAATGTTAAATTTTTAAAGCAATTTTTATTTACTTATATAAATAAATTATGTATTTGGTGTACAAAATATTTTTAATATTTTATAAGTCAGTACCACTTTGTAATAACTTTTCTTGTCAAAATTTTCCTTGAGTTCATGTAAGAATCAGCTCAGCTCAATTCAATGTTCATGTGTTCAATCATATGTAGCCAGCCCTTAAACTCATTGCCATTGCGCTGGCTGTACGATTTATGTACTTTAGCCATTTTTAGTACGTTTTAGAGTGTAAAGCATAGACAACATTGCTACATTGTACGCGACAACGACGACGCCAGCAGAGCAGCAAAAATTGCAATATTAATAATATTTAATCCCAACTCCGGTCCGGGCTAGTCGTAAATAAATAAATAAAATAAATCGCACTTAAATATGTTGAATTGTTTAGTAATGATTTTGGAGTGATAGCAATGTGACAAAAAACCGTTGCAGTTGGGTGTAAATGTGCGCGGCGCATTTCTCTACTACTGTAACATTAATTGCGCTTCGACTGCGACTGCGACTCGAATTTTGCTGCAAGATGAGGCGATCAGGTGGCGCGCCTAAAAAGTATACGACAAACAGCATAAAAAGGTTTGTGCGTAAAATAGCTGTGGAACGGCAGCGTGTGTAAAACAGTGAATAGTATCAAAAAGAAAAGAAAAGAGAAAAAGGAGTAAAGTGCTGCATAAAGGAAGAGAGTAATAAGCGAGTGCTCCCATACAGACTAACGTGCCAACACCAATACCGCAATACAAGCACGCACACTTTCACGCACACACACACATATATTCACACGGGACGCTCACTCTGAATACGAAGAGAGGGCAAAACGTAAACGTTGTCGTTGTTATCCTGCTTATTCCTGTTGACTCGTCGTGTGATCCTTTATTGTTGCCCACAGCAGCAGCGGCAGAGGTAGCGGCAGCAGCAGCAGCTGTGTCGTCGTCATACAAAACACATTCGTCGTGTCCCCGGGTCGTGTTTCAGCTTTGCCTTGCAGTCGTCGTTACTCGTTTATTTGTTGCTGTTGCTCTTGTTGTTGCTGTTGTTGCCTGAGTGTCCTTGAAGTTCGCTAGTGCGCGCCCGTTGTGCCGTTTTCAGTGTGTGCAAAATTACAAAAAAAAAAAAAGTATAGAAGATACAAAAAGTGTGCCCAGCAGCAAGTGAAGCAGCAGCAACAACAATATCAAAATGCCGCCAGCTTTAATTGGCATCGCCGAGTTCGTGGAGGAGACGCGCGACGATTACAATTCGCCCACCACCTCCACGTTTGCATCCCGCATGCCGGATTGCCGTCAAACGATTAGCATATTGGAAGAGGTAAGCATTCGCTCACTAGTACTCTCTCTCTCTCTCTCTCTCTCTCTCTCTCTCCCACTCTTTTTCTCTCCCTCTCGCTCACTCCCACTCTTTTTCTCTCCCTCTCGCTCACTTAAGTTCAAGGCAGCTAATCAATGATCCAGCGTTATAAAATGCATGCACACACACGTACAATGCTTATTCATTTTTTATTTTTGTATACTCTTTAATCTACAGTGCTCCCCCACAAAAACAATTTTGTTTATTATGTATTTTCACAATGCGACCTAGGGAAAGCAAAAAAGGTATTGCATTAAATTGGCGCTGCGCCAAATGAACCCCTCACTCCCGCCCCCCACTCGCTCTCTGTCGCTCCCCCTCCCACTCCCTCTCTCTGCTTGGCTTCATTTCAGGCATTTGCATTTGTTCTACGATGACGTCGACAGAGGCAATTGCAGGTGGTTTCTTCTCTTGGTTTCCATTAAAAGTCATAAATAATGAAAGTGCATATTCTGAAATCAATGCAGCTGGGTCGCAGCTCGTTGCTCGCTGCTTCCCCCAAGTCTCCCCCAATTTGTTCATTTTTCGTTGTTGCCACTCGAGAACGCAATGTTTTATTTTTAGTCATTGCAGCTGCTGTTACTCCCCATAAAAAAATATACACTATATATATAAACACACGCGCTCATATACCCATTGCTATGCATGATAAGGGCAAGCGCGGGCGGAAAGGCGTCTGATAAAGCAGACGCTGGCATATGTGTGTCGCATATTTAGCTTGAAGCTGTTGTTGCATTCCCGCGATCGGAGCTTATCAATCATGTAACCGCAGTATAGGCGCGGCCACACTTGATTACGCATGAAATTTGTATGAATGCTCGAATTTGTCTGCCAGCAAATATATTGGCTGTTGGCTGTCGGCTATCGGTTATTGGCTATAGACTATTTCTTCACAGCTAAAGCTGTTCCCTAAAATATTTCTGTGTGAAATCTTTCGGCGCTCCAATTCTTTTTGCTAAAATTAGCCAGTAGGCGATGTACTATGGGCTAAATATAACAATATCAGATGTAAAAACATGGATCAAACTCTAAGATATATATTGAAGAATACTAAATTAGATTATTATTGATAAAATTATAAATAAAATATTTAAATAATATGTTTAGGTAATTTGTAAAGTTTTTGAAAATACGTTAAAAGAACTTCACTCAATTTAACTTTGAGAAAAAAAAAAAATAACTAGTTTAAACCTTTTTCACCACTGTGCAACAAATCAGCTTAAAATTTGTATATTTTTTGTTGCTTTTCAGATTTTGCCGTTTGATAGCAATTTAAATGTTTAATCTTTAATTTCAGTGATGGGTTAGCCAAAGCGCGACCCAAAAATCTAACAAATCAATAAATGAGCCCGTAAGACACACCTTACATTCATATCATTTCCTTTCATTTCATTTCATTTATGTCTTTGTTTTGGCTCTGCCCCTAAATAGAATTGTTATTCAATCGAGCAAGAACGCCGCCATATATGTGCATATATATGTATGTATGTATATACAAACACAGATGATTGGCCTATATATATATAAATTATAAACTAGTTATTAAATTCTTCAATAAGCGTATTATTTACAGTCGTCCAGCTTATTCACATGTATTTTTTTAAAATAACAAATATAAATATAATGCGGTTTTCAGTTTAAAAAAAAGAGTAACTTGAGCAGATATTTAACCGTTTGTTGTATTCCCCTGAACTTCGCCTCTTTTGTTATCAAGCCGACACAACGGAATATCAGAAGTAAAAAAAAATATAAGAATAAAAAAAAAACTCACTTGGCTGCTAGAAAGAGAAACGGAAACCAGTTGTCGAGGTTGACCAACTTAAGAATTTTTCGTTATTGTTCTAAGCGATTTGCGTTCCAAATATTTGCCATCAACTTTGTTTATATGAACATGACTAATCTTTATTAGCACGCTTTAAACATCTTTTCGCAGCTCGCTTATCGCAGCCCACTCACCTTTTTTTTTTGCTTGCTTGCTTGCTATATTTATGCATGAGCTGGAAAAGGGGTGTATAGGCTGGGTGCATTTGTCTGCCTGTCTTTGATTAACTTCTATTAATGTGGGAGAATTGATCAATAATTAAGTTTGACATTTAAGAAATTAAATTTTGCATAGAAAAAATGAATCATGTATTTATTTATATAAATAGGTAGTTAGCTGAGTATTAAACAGTCAGTCATGCCCTATTGCAAAAGTTCTTATAGCAGAAATACCTCAACTCAATTGTGCTTTCCACGTTTCTAAGTTTCGCTAAATTGCATATATATATATATATATATATATATATATATATATATATATATATATAATATACATTCTATCTGAAGCATTTATCTAATCATTGTTTTTTATTATTTTCCTGCACAGTAAAAGTTATTAAATTTATCATTTTACTTTTGCTTCCTCCATAGTTTACTAACTTTTAATTGAAAGCGCTCTTCTTTTTTTTTTTTTTTTTTGTAAGCTGAAAAGTTTTTTTTTTTACGAATTATGAGAAAAGAACTTTGATTGCACGCGTCACTAATTCAATGAAATGAATTAAAATTAATTGAAAAAGTCAAGAGGTTAAACAAGTCGAGTCAAGTGTGTAGAAAAGAAAACTGAAAAAATGCATCACATCAATTAGGGGAACAATTTTTGGATAAATTATATTATGCAACTCACATAATAAACTAGATAAGATAACAATGCTAATTCTCTTTTTTTTTATCGCTCTCTTTGCAGCGTTTGGAGTTTGATCGCGAGGGTCTGACGAAGCTAAAGAAGGCCGTCAAAGCCATACACAACTCTGGAAATAGTAAGTGACATACTACATAATTTAGATTTATTTGTATTTATATTAATATAATTTGTTTCATTCATTAGGTCATGTAGACAATGAAATGTTTATGGTGCGCGCGCTGGAGCGCTTGGGCGGCAAGGTCATTGATCAGGATGAACCCGATATTGGGGCGGCGTTTCTCAAATTCTCAGTGGTGACCAAAGAGCTCAGTGCGCTAATGAAAACACTGGTAAGGGTGCTGAGAAAACTAGATAGGCCGAAATAGAAACTTATTACTTATAGATAAGCCAAATATTTGTTTATTACTTTTAAATTTTGTTTTATTGCATAGTTTACAATGACATAAAATAGCTGATAAAGCTTATGAAGTGAGCATATTGTATTATAAAGGTATACGCAATTGATTGATTAAGCATAAAGATAATATTAATAGGTATTTCTTTTAAGTCGTCCTTGTCGAAGTTAAAGTCAAGTAAACTCTATTAGTTAACTTAGTGGTAACCGGTAAATATAAAGTAATAGGGAAAATCTTCAAGGACTGTATACTAATATATCAAGATCTAGTCCTGCCTTAACAGTAGTCATTGTTGACTTCAAGATAACTGTGTTAGATTTGCCATGAACATTAGGAAAACAAAAGACTTAAACTTTAATCAAGTAAATTTTGCAAAGATAAATATAGTTTGGACTTTATTAAATTCACGATAAGCATTCAAAAAGAAATCTTAAACTTTAAGTATACTTAAAAGTGACTTTTAAGTTAACCCTGAGTCTTATCTTGTCCCACTTTCACTTGACAGATGCAAAACATCAACAACATTGTCATGTTTCCGGTGGACTCGATGCTGAAGAGTGAGCTGCGTGGCGTTAAGGGCGATATGAAGCGGCCATTTGATAAGGCGGCCAAAGACTACGAGGCCAAGTTTATCAAAATCGAGAAGGAGAAAAAGGCTCAGGCCAAGGAGGTGGGCATGGTGCGCACGGAGATCGATGCTGCCGTTGTGGCCGATGAAATGGAAAAGGAGCGCAGACTCTATCAGCTGCAGACCTGCGAGTATCTGCTCAAATATAAAGAGATCAAAACAAAAACTGGCATTGAGCTGCTGCAGCACTTCATCGAGTATTATCACGCGCTGAATAAGTAAGTTTCGCTTTCCAGGCTAAGCCACAAAAACCTGCTGAGCTGCATGCTAATTGCCCCATTTGCTTTTGTTGCGTTTTATTTTGTTTTGTTTGGTTTACTGTTCCATTGTGTACGCCTTTATATAATTTGAATTATTGACGTTGCAGTTACTTCAAAGATGGCTTGCAAACAATCGAACACTTTGGCACGTACATTGGCGATCTGAGTGACAAGTTGCATGTGATCAAGCAGAAGCAGGACGAGGACAGACGAAGTCTCTTGGATCTACGAACATTGTTGCGCAGCACGCCGGATTTCGAGCGCGTGGACAATGCGCAATCATCGGAGAATCGTAGTGGTGGTGCGGGTGCCGGTTACTCGCTCCATCAGCTCCAGGGCGACAAGCACCATGGTGTAACACGGCAGGGTCATCTGCTGAAGAAGAGCGAAGGCAAAGTGCGGCGGGTGTGGCAGAAGCGACGTTGCCGAGTCACCAGCGATGGCTTTCTCGACATATTCCATGCAGACGAATCGAAACCGCCGACGCGGGTTAATCTACTCACCTGTCAAATAAAGCCGGTGCCAGATGATAAACGCGGCTTCGACTTGATAAGCTGTAAGCGATTCTTAAAATTACAAATGTAAAGACAAATATTAATATTTTCTCATTTTCCTTAGACAATCGTCCGTATCATTTTCAAGCGGAAGACGAATCGGATCAGAAGGCCTGGATGGCAGTATTGGTGAATTGCAAGGAGAAGGCTCTGACCAAGGCCTTCCAGCATGCCAATCCACAGATGAGTCCCAGCTTGGTGGAGCTACAAAAGACAGTGATTCGTTATGTGCAGCTGTTGCCGGGCAACGATCGTTGCTGCGATTGTGGATCTCGCAACGATGTCACCTGGATCAGCTTGAACTTTGGCATACTCGTCTGCATACAGTGCTCGGGTGTGCATCGGGATCTGGGTGTGCATCATTCGCGCATCCAAAGTCTAACGCTGGACAACCTAACAACAGCCAATCTGTTGATAGCACGCGCCATGGGCAACAGCACATTGAATGACATTATGGAAGCGAAGTTGGGCAGAGGCAAGCTTAACCACGAGAGCAGCATGTAAGCTAAATTGTTATAGTTCTCTAGATATATTTATTTAATTGACTTTTGCATTTGCAGGGAGGAGCGGTACGATTTCATACGCGCCAAATATGTGGCAAAGCGCTATGTAATGCGCACCTGTGCAGATGACAACGATCTGCGCTGCGATCTGGAGCAGGCGATCGTCAATGCGGATATGAGCCAACTGCTGCAGGTGTGGGCCGAGGGTGCCGATCTCACCTGCTGTTTGCCCAGCTCTGATGCGGGCGAAACAGCGCTACATTTAGCTGTATTACGCGAGGGCGGCTCCACGCTTCACATTGTTGATTTTCTAATACAGAATATGCCGCCCAAGGGCCTGAATAAGGCCACCAATCCTCCCGGTGTGCTCGATGTGACGGGCAAGAATACGCCTTTGCATCTATGTGCACTACATGATCGTCGCGAATGCATGAAGCTGCTCTTGCGCTCTGGCGCTGACTACGAGCTGCGCAATTCACAGAACAAAACAGCACTGGATATTGCCAAAGAGATGGGTCACAATAGCTGCAAGGAGCTGGTAAGCAGAGGAGTCATAAAAATTATAAAGTTTGTCTTGATGTTATGCGTTTTTATTTTCTAGATTGAATGTGCCATAAAGCGAGAGAAGAGCGCCTTTGATCATATCAATACAGATTGGAATCTGCCCAATGAGGATGGGTCTACAGATTTCAGCGATGATGAAACTGTCATAGATGAGCGTGTAAGTATATATAGGAATTTATGTATATCGTTTCGGAACTTACCATAAGTCACAAAGTATTTTAACTCATTGCAGAAATCGCGCTCACGTCCACCTAGCTTTGCCGGTGGCGATTCGCCTGTATTGCGTTCCCGCTCATCGACTTGCGATTCGATACAGTCCAGTTCTAGTCCTATTGCCAACTGTCCGAGCCGGCAATTCACGTTGCCCAGCTATACGCAATCAGCGGGCACATCACCCAAACAGCACACAAATGTTGGCCAATATCTGGGAAGTGGCAACAATTTGGGCGTGGTCAGCAGTAGCAATAACAATAGCAACAGCGGCAACGGCGGTGGCTCCAGTCCCAGTTCTGCGTGCAGCCAAAACATGCGTGGTACTCGCAACAGCTTGAATATGCAGAGCGACCTGGGTCATGTGACTGGGGCTCGGAAATCAACGTCCACAGCTAATATGAACTCGCTGAAAAAGCGCACATGCGCCAGCACCTCCACCAGGTACTCCGGCTAGTATATTCTATGGCACACTGCCACATCCGCCCAGGCATTCACAGAATATGGATGCCAACGATATTCGCTCTATCAATCACAAGAATCAGTCCATGGATGCATATGGTACGCTGCCGCACATGAGGAGCGTTGAGAGTTCACCGCGGATAACAGGCGTTAGTGGAAGTGGTGGTGCAGGCGGTGGCAATGGCAGCAATAACAGCTTAATGCCCATGACAACATTTGGCCATAAGCGTTCGCCCAGTGGCGAATCATTGAATCGCAATATTCTTCCGCCGGGCGCTAAGCTCGTGCTGCCAACCACTGGAGAGCTGCCCACACTCAAACATGTGGATAAATCGGCGCTGATGAGACCCAAAAACCCACCGCCCGGTCCGCCAGCAGGTAAATAAAATGTTCTCTAATTTTAAAAACAAATTTAATAATAATTGTTTCTCTTTTAATTCCTCTACAGAGCGTGAGATACCAAATGGACAATCGAATGAGAGCATCAGCTCTATGGATGAGGGTCCGATTGCACCGCCACGCAAGGTAAGTTGTTTGCATCCTTGTCGTTCCGTTCACGACAAGACAAGGAAGATGAGACGCGCGCGTGCTTAGTTTATCTTTTATCAATGTATCCATGTGTATATATCCTGTAATTCCAACAAATTTCAGCGCAAGCAACAGAACTTGTTGAGATTAGAGCATTCCAGCGAGGAAACGGTAAATGCCAGAGACAAATCAATTCAAAACAAAACAAATCAAATCAAATCAAAAACAAATTTTTGCCGTTCTTGTTGTTGTTGTTCTGTTCCTTGTTTATTTATTTCTATAAATTATAATATAAGATATTTATATTTTGTATTGTTTATACTAAATATGTGCCGTATGCATCTTCTCTAGAGCTCTTCTAACTCCAATCGCGCATACTCTAAAAACTTCAAATCAAAATCGAATTCAGACTCAAAATTACTTCTGTGTTTTAATAATGTTTGTTGCACTAACAGAAAAATTACATTTGATTCTCAATTTTAAATATTTAATACTAATTGAAGTCTTTGTTTTCTTAGCTCATCAATCAATCAGCCAATTTTACGGATTACGAGTCCTGGCACACGGATATGGACTCCTCTGGCGGCGGTCTGGATCATTCGGCCGACTCGAATATTTCTTCTAGCGACAATGATAGGTTAAATAGCTCGCCCGATAATCAACTGAAGAATACAACGGGCTCCGTTTCCAAATTGCATTATGTAAGCTGCTATAGATTTTTGTTGTAAATATTATTTAATTCATATTTGTATCAATTTAGAATGGCCAGCGTCGTTGTCGAGCACTTTATGATTGCGTCGCAGACAATGATGATGAGCTCGAGTTTAAGGAAGGTGAAATATTGATTGTGCTTAATGAGCGCACCGATGACGAGAATTGGATGGAGGGCATCATAGAGGGGCATCCGGCGCGGCGTGGCATGTTTCCCGTTAGCTTTGTACATATGCTGCCCGACTAAAATGGGGCAGCACTGCTCTCCTCTTCGTCTATACCACTGTGTGAAAGATTGATTGTCAAGGTGTGTGTGAATGTGTGCGTGTGTGTGCGAGTGTGCATTTGTATTATTGCGTGCATGTATTATACAGAACAAGATATTATTTATTACACTTTTTAATCGCAAACAACTATAATTAATTATATGTATTATTTTTTTGATTATTAATTTGGTTTAATTTGTTGTGCTATCAACGCAAACCAAATCATTTATTATTCTCTATTATTATAATTATAATTATATCATTTTTTGTAAAGAACACCTATTTAAAGTATACTAAACTTATATGTAAACACTTACTGTGTATATTTAAATCGATATTGCTACCATTTTTTAAAGCATATACTATAAGTAGGCGCCGCTTTGAATTGCTTTTACAACTGCAAATATCCTGCAAATGTGTTATAGGCTATAATTTTTAGCTAAACCTACTCATCATCCTATCCTACGGTATATTTAATTAAGTTTACTTGCTAGCCCAGAAAGAATATCCCAAAAAAAAAAACATCACGCTATCCGCTAAAAATGTATCTCCCAATGCTGTAAAAAAAAACTAATGCAACATTTTTGTGGTTAAATGGAATATCGAAATCGATGAAATTATGTATTGATGCTTACCAATACGCTGCCATATACATATATACAGATAAATATATAAATACATATGTACTAACAATAAAATAGCCGACCTGGTCTGGCTTGATAAATTACATAGAACGCGTACACAAATTATGTAATACTGTTGATGGATTTAAATGAAAGTTTATAAAACAACGTTAATAAAAAAATAAGGTTTACTCAGATTAAAGCTTAACTCAATTGCAAACGTAAAACTAAAGCCCAAATGCTAAGAACATATTTAAAAATATTAATAGTAATACACAAAAAGTTCTATAAAACGATAAGTCAACATTTCAACCCTCTGTACCTAGAAGTTGTTACCAATTAAGCATACATATTATATAAATTTATATATCTAATTCCAAAGCGAGCTGTCGAGAGGAAAGGGAAACATATAGTATAGAGTTCTGGACTTGTTTGAATTTGTTGTATACCACACACATCATTATATATATGTAAAGTGTAGATATAATTCTTTTATGTACACGCCACCCTTTACATTTTGTATACACGTTTCAGTATTTATTTTAGCAAAAACCTTAATATTACACTATAAAACATATTTGATATTATATTTAAGACAAATAAAAGAAAAACTCAACGCTTATTACATATATACATACATAATATAAGGTTGTGTTTTTACCAAAAAAACAAAATCGATGTTTGAAATGAAACGGTAAATCGGGACCGGGTAAACGGGTATAAATGACCTAACCCATCATACAAGTACTAACCAGTGATACAAGTCAAGCATGGTCGATCGGTCATACATTCATACATCGTATAAGTATCGATATTGAAGCTATCACCTTGCGTGGTATTTGTGGCTTTGTGGTGGTAAGTAGATATATTATCGATTAATGTCACTAATCTCCAATGAATAAATTGAGCTGTGCAGTGCAAATAAAGAATTAACGCGTAAATAGTAATCATTATCTTTGCCCGTTGCAATTTTAGTTCCCGGTCACAATAAGACACTTGGAATTCAACTAAGAAAGTGCCTTTTATCAAAGCCATTAATTTATTGCCGATGGCGACACTGAGAAGTGTGCAAAACTAGCGAAAGGCTTTTTCTATCGATATCGTCGGATTTGTTTAGCACTAGCACGGGGTAAATTTATGCCTATACGAGTGCAATTTTTTTTCTTTTCGTTTGATTGTCCCGAAAATCTAATCATTTCGAGCAGTATAATCTTTAGGGACGACAGTGCAGAGTGCAGGCGAGTGTCGGAATCAGCAGTGACCATCAGCAATTGTCATTATCAACGCCAGCGCCGTGAGCACATCCAGCTCCAGCGTATTGGGCACCGCACACTCATTCCAAGCAATGAGTGCAGCAAAGAAATACAAGCTCATGGATACGACTGAACTGCACGACACCGAAAATATTGCCGCCTGTCTGAAAAAAGGTGATAACGGCAGCAGCAACGCAATTACGACTGCAAACAACCTTGGCCGGAGCGCCTTCGCCGCCCAAAATATGAATTCAGCAGCGTCCACAAACGGCGAACGGTTGCCAAATTTTTCGAAATTGGGCTCCCATCATGGCAGCGATATACGTTCGGCATCAACTACCTCAAATCTGCTTAATCGCATGGGCGCCATACACAACACCAAGCCGGGTGATGTTAAAAAGATAGTTATTAAGAACTTTAAGGGTAAGCATTCATTGTGGAGCGATAAACGATTACGATTCACAGAACATTTATATAAACTCCTTCTAGCTAAACCCACACTGCCCGATAACTATTCAGAGGACACTTATGTGAAACTTGAGGAGGCCGTTATCGCCATTCAATTATCAAAGCCCATAAAATATTCACTGGAAGAACTCTACCAGGCCGTTGTAAATATGTGCAGTCATAAAATGGATGCTCAGCTATATATGAAACTGATGGAGCTAACCGAACAGCACGTCAAACGTAACATCAAACTTAAAGAGCTAACTGGCGGTAGCATGGATAAACTGGTATGTGAAGCCAACTGAAGACATTGCCAATTATATTGCATATAAATTCCTTTACAGGTTCTTCTGGAAAAGATCAACAATTGGTGGCTATCGTTTTGCCAGCAAATGATCATGATACGTAGCATATTTCTATATATGGATCGCACCTATGTGCTGCAAAATTCGTCCATACACTCTATTTGGGACATGGGGCTGGACCTCTTTCGCATACACTTTGCCCAGAATAATGTCGTGCAGAAACGCACCGTTGATGGTTTATTGGCGCTGATCGAAAAGGAACGACAGGGAGCAACAGTCGATCGTGGATTGCTCAAGAGTTTAGTGCGTATGCTGTGCGATTTGCAGATATATAGCAGTGCGTTTGAGGAAAAGTTCCTGGATGCGACCAATCAACTGTACAAGGCTGAGAGTCAACGAAAGATGCAGGAGTTGGAGGTGCCCGAGTACTTACAGCATGTGAGCAAGCGTCTAGCCGAAGAGAATGAGCGTTTATTGCACTATCTGGACTCCAGCACAAAGTATGTCTTCAAATATATATATATTTTTTTTATAAATTAAATTCATTATATTCTCTTTCAGACATCCTTTAATTTATAATGTGGAAAAGGAACTACTTGCCGAACACTTAACAACAATTCTGCAAAAGGGCCTTGACTCCCTGCTAGAGGACAACAGACTGAACGATCTAACCCTTTTGTATGGACTACTTAGTCGCGTTAAAAACGGCACTTCCGAGTTATGCGGCAATTTCAATGGTTACATCAAGGTATGTCCGCTCTCATACATATATATTTTGTAAATTCATTCATTTCATACTCTTGTATATATTTTGTAGAAAAAAGGACGCACCATCGTCATTGATCCCGAGAAGGATAAGAGTATGGTGCAAGATCTGTTGGACTTCAAGGATAAAATGGATGTTATTGTGCGCAATTGCTTTGAGCATAATGAGAAATTTACGAATTCGTTGCGCGAGGCCTTCGAATTCTTCATCAATCAGCGCGCCAACAAGCCCGCAGAGCTTATTGGTATGTTTGTTTTCTTTGTCTCTTTTGTTATGTATGTATAAATAGACAGCCAATGCCGTAATATGTTTTTGCTCATATATATTTGTAGCTAAATATGTGGATATGAAATTGCGCTCTGGCAACAAGGGCACCACCGATGAGGAGCTGGAAAAGACCTTGGACAAGATAATGGTTCTGTTTCGTTTTATACACGGCAAAGACGTCTTTGAAGCATTCTACAAAAAGGTTAATTATATTATACATAATTTATATATAAAGAAATTATAATAATTTGTTCTTTGAAGGATTTGGCCAAACGCTTGCTGGTGGGCAAATCGGCCTCGGTTGATTCTGAGAAGAGCATGTTGTCGAAATTGAAACAGGAATGTGGTGGCGGCTTTACATCGAAGCTAGAGGGCATGTTCAAGGATATGGAATTAAGTCGTGATGTTAATTTGGCTTTTCGCGGTCATACGCTCAGTAATGATCGCGATGTTACCAATCTGGACTTGACCGTCAGCATCCTAACCATGGGCTATTGGCCAACTTATGCGCCCACTGAGGTCACAATGCCACCACAGTTTATCAATCCCCAGCAGATCTTCAACAAGTTCTATCTGGAGAAGCACAGTGGGCGAAAACTTCAATGGCAGCCAACACTGGGCAATTGCGTATTGCGTGCACAGTTCGATGCGGTAGCTAAAACATTTAGATTACCAACAATATTAAATATAAATTATTATATATTTATATTAATATATTATAATTTTGTTTTGCAACACAGGGTTCCAAAGAGCTAATGGTATCGTTGTTTCAAGCGCTGGTTCTGCTGCTGTTTAATGACAAACCTGTGCTCAGCTACGAGGAGATCTTGGCTGCCACAGGCATTGAGGATGGTGAACTGCGTCGCACACTGCAATCACTGGCATGTGGACGTGCGCGTGTCATTACCAAAACGCCTAAAGGCCGCGACATTGAGGATGGTGATCAATTCGATTTTAATAATGAGTTCGTTAATAAACTGTTTCGCATAAAAATTAATCAAATTCAAATGAAGGAAACGGTAAGCAAAAGACTAAATAATTATATAGTGCGATATATAAACCAAACTCATTGCAGAACGAGGAGCAAAAGGCGACGGAGGAGCGAGTTTTTCAGGATCGCCAGTATCAGATCGATGCGGCTATTGTTCGCATTATGAAAATGCGTAAGACACTGAGTCACAATTTGCTAATCACCGAGTTGTTCAACCAGCTAACTTTTCCCGTTAAGGTGTGTATGCTAATTAAGCTAAATGTTTAATGAATTCATTAACTCTTATTTTATCTCTTTAGCCTGCTGATCTGAAAAAGCGCATAGAGTCACTGATCGATCGTGATTATATGGAGCGGGACAAGGATAATCAAAATCAATATAACTATGTGGCATAAGTGTACGAAGGATCATCTACTTTTTTTGGGCAACTTACACAGACACACACAGGCAGACACACACATACACGAACACTTACGCTCCCACACACACACTCCCATATACACACTCCAAAACACACACACACAACCGCAAAGATTATAGTTTTTTCTCTCTATTTTTTTTTTATTTCCATTTCGAATGTTCATCGAAATTAGTGACAGACAAAATCATTTGGTATCTGCGTGCGGCGCGCGTTTGGAACATATATCAATTACATATTGTCGTTGTAGCTAGGTGTTCCCACACGCTGACCCCGCGCAAAAGTTTCGTTTGTGGTGACTAGTGTAATTGCTACAGTCCGTTTCCGTTTCTAAGTTACTACTGTATCATCTAATAAATTGGGCGTTTCATTTACGAGCACTAACAGCAAACATTTGTCTCTCTCACTGAGAATGATATATAAGTATGCATATATATATCAAGAATGTCATCTTACAGCAATAAATGAAAATGGCAAACATGGTGTAACTTTTGCTAAAAGAAAAGAAAGTTTTATATCTTTGTTGATTGAATTTTTTGAAATTTGATTATTTTCGATGCTGAGAGTAATTTCCCTTCGAATAACAATAGATGAAACATTTGCAGGCTAATATTAATAGAATACTTAAATAAATAATGAAAAATTGTACACGTAATTTTGCATCCGTATGTAAAACAGATGCACATAAACTAGATCGTTTTTATTTATGATTTTTTCGATAAATAAAATTTAAAAAATACTTGTATACATATATATTAATATATAAATTTAATGGAGTTTTATTGCTTTTGTTTCGTTGGAGACTTTGGCTAAGGCTAGCAGGCGACTAGAAATTTCGACAGGTGTGCGACTGGAAATTTCTACAGGTTGCTGATGATTTATGCAACGATTGATGACGTCATGACATGCATTTACCTTTTACTTTTACAATTGGAATAACTGGGTCAATGGCACATGAATAATGGGGTTTTACTTTTCCGAATGCGATGAAGTCAAGGACTTCAATAATAATTATGTTATTTAATTGAGATTTGAATCAGGAATGATATATTTTTGATGGGAACGAATCACTTAAAACCCCACTTTTGTTTACCCTGAATATATGTTTATAGGAAAAACTAGAAATTTGTTTTTTGTTTCTTTACTTAGTTTATTATGAATATATTGGCTTTGATATGCCTTACCTACACCCAGCACTTTGCGACTAACATTTAATAATGAAAAATGCAATAAATTATCAAAATTTTGATATCGAAAATTTGGGAAGCAATTCATAAAGCAGTCATGGGCATAGAAATGCGTATCTTATCTAGTTAATACTCTTTTCTCGACACTCGTAATTGATTTAAAGATTTTAAAATAATCTGATAAAAAGAATATATTTTATTGGTATATTACTAGATATATTATATTAATATTAATAATCATAATAATTCTCCTTGGAATAATAATATAAGTTACAAATTTCAGGCTATTATTAAAACAAAGGCTTAAATAAATAATAAACTAAAATACACGTAATTTTCGATCTGTCTATAAACATAAACATCATAAAATTAATCGTATATATAGATATAAATTTATGTGTATGTATATATAAATATAATGCACTTTTTTGTGGTCTTTTACTGCTACATTGCTAAAGTATAGACAAATATTATGGAGGGGATTTTTAGTTTATACTTTTCGATCAATAAGACGTAATATTTACAAATTAAAATTATAGAAAATACAGAGGTATATTAGAATATAGTTAGGGATGTAGGTATATATAGATATAGATAGATATACATATATATTAGTTATATTAATATGCTTATGTACAAAACAAATAAAAATAATAATTTGAATAGAGGGGCTCAGTGGGGCACGTGTTTTGAAAACGCGTTTCGCAACCGAACTCAGACGCAAATCACGAGGCTAATTTCTATCACATTTTCTGATCATTATCGATTTTTGCAAGCAAAGTACATATATATGTCTGAAAAAGGTTATCAATGGCTTATAAAATCCTTATACAAAAATATGTCAACATTTTAATTACTTTTCGAGCGAGTCTCGTTTTAGCCAAGGAAAGGAAAGTAACAGAAACTAGCTTCGCTTACGCCTCCACGCTATTGACACTATATTGGGAGCTATCGTATTCAGATACATTGTCTGAGCCATATCCAGGAAATCCAACAACCGACGGCCTAGCGCTGGTCTGTGTTGTAGTTCGGAGCACATCCGGTATGTAGGCGGGTGCGGGTCCGGCGATTTCCACAATACTTGGACGTCGCGTGGCCGCACAACGTTTGATCGGCGACATGAAGATGAACAATGTTACGGTTATAGCTAGCGTTATGATCAGTATCAGGAATCTAGCCATGCCGGCATCGCCGCGGAAATAGCATATCATGGCCATAACCAACACCAATATGAGGACCGAAAACTTGGTCATGGTCACCGCTGTGGAATGAATTTTACCTCCCTTCCTCGATATCATATTAGATGGTCCATAGGCGAAGTACAGATTATAACGATCCACCATATGCTTCAGACATATATAGATCATGGCGAATGGCATGATCAATGGACAAAAAACGCTGTACACAATCGATATGGTAAACACGAGAGTGGTCCAGGCGTAGTGTGTGCCAAACGGGAACTCAATCAATATGGATTTACGTATATAGGGTGTCTCTGCCTTCGAGGTAGCCTTCAATAATGCCCAAATGTAGACAATGAGCTCCGGGAAACGCAACAGCTCCAACGAGGTACCAATAAAGGCAGCAGTAATAATATAATTCACATAGAACGAACCACGATCCGGCAAGAATATGCACTGCCAGCGTCCCGTGTCGTTCGTTAGTCCCCATTCCAGAAGTGCCTGCGCCGACGTCAAACCCAATGAGGGCAGAATGAGAATCATCAGCAGCAAGTAGCCAAAGCATTTACACATTATCGAATAGTTCTGCTTGGATCGTGTGTAGTGACCCATCCATTTATCCGATATGGAGACAATCACAGGCATCAGTGCCGACAGTGTCCACAGCATCAATGTGGGCAAGAACTCAGAGACAAGTGGCGAGATTTTACTCTCCGTATCCAGGACCCATGGACGACTGTTCAGCAAATTGACCACCATGGCCGGTGTTGTCAGGAAAAACAGGACAATGAAGAGCACAACATTGACGCACACGAATTTCAAATACCAATGGCTCTTGTTGACATTCAAATTCTCCCAGAAGATGTCATCCGGTGATGGTGCAAACATGATGTGCCATTGCCTATAGGTGCCGGGCGTGAAATGATTTACAATATTCTGTGCCTCCTGCACCGTGGACACGGTCAAGAAGGCAATATCCAATGGTTCATTCAGCGTTGAGGCACGCAAGCGTGCCACATCACCAGAGAGCTTACGCTCTTCGCGTTGATAATATTCGTAGGCGTTCTCTTTCTTGCACGAACACATCTCCGGCTTGGCCATCAGTGTGTCCCGGTCTCGATGATGTTCGCAATAGACACGCGCTTCATGCACTCTCTCAAACTCTGCATTGCGCACGAATAGACGTGAAATATTGTAGGCAATGCTGACGCTCTCGATGGTGACATCCGGAAACAGCTCCTGCATATAGTTGCGTATGACCGTCTTGTTCCGATCACTAAAAGAAATAAGAATATATTTAATATGCATATTTAAACGGATATAGAGAGCCGCTTGATCAACCTGTTCGATATATTGGATATCATGATCGTGCGCGTGGCAGCCTTTTTGAAGGCATTGCGACCCGAGGAGCGCCGCATGATGAGCACCACCAGCGGTATATAGAGGATGGTTATGATGGTGTGCACCCACAGCCAGGGTGAATTCGGTTGCAGATTGGCCATTGTGGTGCGTCCAAAGGCATTCACATCGTACAACTCGTCGCGCGGTCCATTGAGGAAATTAATGGGCAATATAATAGCTAGCGAAATGACGGTCACCACTGCCATGACGGCCATCATATGCTGCTGAAAGGACAGATAATGAACGGCATCCGGACCAGAGTGCAGCAAAATTGTTTCCTTGCGCAGCTTCAAGGTTACACGAATCCAATTAAATAAGCCCGGTTCGGTTTGGATGGGCGACAATGGGGTCGAGTCGCTCTGCTGTGACGTTGCACTTGGCCGGGGCGTTGGATTGGCGGAATTGGTGGGATTCGATGTGCTCGGCTGTGGTTCCACAACGCTGGCGGCACGCGAATAAAATATTTCTGTCCAACGTTTCTTGGTCCCATTGGCATTGACCAAAGCCAGACGATAGTCGCTCGCCTGGTGCCGCAGCGTCGTAAACAACAGAATGAGCAGCACCCAGAAGATCGTGTTCAATATCAAAGTCTCCGGTATGCCGTTATAGGCGCTGATGAAGAGCGTGGTGCGATTACTCGACTGGCAATAGGTGTTGTTCTGGTAGCCATTGTCGTGCACCGTAATATCCATTTTCGTGAGTTATCTCTCTGATCACAATTCAATGAGCTAAACGGCCAACAGCGGCTGAATCACTGTAATGGTAAGGTAAAACAATGTTAGAGAACAAACATGGACTCTTCCGTTTGCTGACACCTTAGCCAAAGCCGAAACGTGTGATATTGGAAAAACAAAAAAATAAATAAAACAAATCAGAGATAAGAAAACGGCTGGGTAAAAAAAAAAAAACAGAAGCGACAGACATTGTCGACTTCTGATTACTTTAATTCCACTTAAACAATTCGATATGAATTTTTATGAATTTGTCATTGAATAAGACGTGGGATTTCTTCAAATGTAAATATTCAAATCTAAATTAAACAACAATTTAAAAATTATAATATTTAAGAGATTCCTTTTATCTAATAAAAACTATTGTATTTATTATTATATTTAGAATATTATGACAACATCCAATATTTATTATTTTTAAAATATATTTTTCTCTATTTTTAAATTTTTAGCTATATTAACATTAAACATTTAATAATAAATAATAAAAATAAATTGAATTTTCGCTATTCTGCTGGTAGAATAACAATTTCAAAGCACAATTTTACATATGACAATAAACAAAATCAATGAATTTAATAATGTTTATGCGGGTCATCGCATTACATGATTCTAATTGGGATTTATCTTATTGGGTCGAGTTCAAACGCAACAAAGTCCACGCGTAGAGCGTAACGCCTGCAAATTTCGCACACACACACAAACAATCAGAGAGAGAACGTTATCAATCTAGTTTGTGTGTTTGTAGGCGGTAATTGTAAGACTAAAGAAACTCACAAGAATAAGAAGCAATAAAATATGCTCCATACACATATGCATTTGTATGTGTATTGTATTTGTATATGTATTTATATAGACATTTGCCGTACAAGTTTTAGAAAGCAAATACATTTATTTCCACTTATCTCAAATGGAAAATAAAATATAATATAAGATAAGTATTGCCACTTGTCGCACAGAGCATGACATGCATCTATTTGTAAAATGCGTACATATATGTATGTGTATTTATACACACATGCACGTGTGCACTAAATGGTTGCAATAATCGCTTTCTTTTGTTGTTTGTTAAACTAAATACGAACACACACTCACACACACGCACACGGTCATTAATGTGCATTATCAATGTACAAATACATATATTGTACAATAAATAATTGTGCCTATTTTGTTTGTAATCTTTTCTTTTTTTTTTGTGGAGTTTCTTTTCGCTGCTTATTATTATTATTATTAGTGTTGGGTAACGGACAGGAGTTGCGAGGTAATGGGGTAAAGGTAAAGGTAATGGCAAAGGCAAAGAGGTGGTTGGTATGGAATCGCGTCACTGCCACCTTTCCATTTCATTTTTTTATAATTTTTTTTTTTTCATTTGACTATGAATCATCGCACATTATAAATTGAATTTTTCACTACGGCAGCAATTGGCATTTAGAAATGCAGAAACACATTTTCCTCTTAACGATATGTTACGCCTTAGTTTAACTAGCACACTAATATATTACATTATTGCTAATTTTGTGACTCGTCTGAATTCGTTTCGGATATGTTTTTTACACATTTTTAATTGCCACGTCTACACTGAACGAAATTGTGTACCTTGACAGCTATATTTGATATTTATATGTTGATTGCCAGTTATTACATTTAATAATATATGTATTTGTTTGTTTCTTCTACGTTACGCTCTCTTGCTCGTCTGTCTGTTAACTAACATGTTGTTCGCACCAACAGCCAATTTTGAACGATTGCGATTCAATGCTTTACAATTACTATAACGGTGAAACTGTTAGGTATTCGTTTAAATATAAGAAATGTTTCTCCATACATCTGTTATCCAATAGCAAATGAAACAATGAAACAACTCGGTAATTGTGTAAATTATCTCGTTAAATAAAATAGATTTCAATGGGTTGGAATTTTTGCCATATCTACGTAATTTTGCATGTTCCAAAAATAATGTACAACAGTGCCAAATGAGTAAGTTTCTTTTTTATTTTATAGATATGAACATCAGCCGACTATCGATTGCACATTCGTCCATGAATATCGTATACTAAAATTATAGTAGACGATTTCAATTTGCGTTAATTTTATATATTTTTAAATTATATTTAATTCACTCAAAATCTAAAATAATAACTACCTCCTTAATTTCAATAATATTTTAAAAATAAAAAAAAATCAAACAAAAATATTTAAAACTTCAACAGACAAATTCTCAGCCAGAGCTTTATTTTACTTGCATACTTACATGTGTAAGTACACAGAAATGTAAATTGATCAGAATGGGACTCTTTCGAGTCAAACATTCTTACCCTCTCTTAAGAAAATTGAAGAGAGGCTCTTTGTGGCATACATACATATGTATATGGACATACATTGCTCTTAGCAATAGTACACATGTATACATATGTACATATGTATGTATAAATATATATGCGCGAAAATAAGTGTAAGTTTCGCACACAAATGCACAAAGAGAGTCCACAAAACGATTGATCAGCAAGAAACAGTTTGTTTATTTTATGAAACCAAGTGTAGTTTTACTCATATAGAAGCTAAGCGTTGAAAAGGGTGAGGGCAATATAAAAAATTGCAATACACTAATTAAAATAAAAATTATATTTTAGTTTGTTTAAAAGTGCTGCGCATATTTAGTTGCGTTGCCATACTATCAAAGCAGTATTACCACACCAGCTTAAAAGCTTTATTGGCGTTGTGAACTAGCTCGGGCCCAAAGTTTTCAAGCGCAGTTTACCGGGAAGACAGATTAAAGTGAAGAAACTATTCAAATATTAAAAAAAAAAAACAATCATGTCCGATTACGTTGTTGAACGCATTGAAGGCAAACGCATTGTAAACGGAAAAACTCAATATCTTCTAAAATGGCTTGGATACCCACGTAGTGAAAATACTTGGGAACCAGTGGAAAATCTTTCTTGTCCAGATTTTATAGCCGCATTCGAGGAATCGCAAAAGAGGAAGACCAAGAATAGGAAGAGAAAGATATCGGCAACAAATTCTAGAGAAATTAATGAAATGAATGTAGCACAAAATCAATTCAATGAGAGTTTTGGTTTTGACCGTGGATTGACTGCTTCGAAGATATTGGGAGCTACTGATAGTTCTGGAAAGCTCATGTTTTTGATGTCTTGGGAAAATTCAAATCACATCGATTTGGTGCCTGCCAAGATAGCTAACATAAAGTGTCCGCAAGTCGTTATTAAATTTTATGAGGAGCGTCTCACCTGGGAGTCTGACGTTGAAAAGAATGATACAAAGACTTCTAACAGACGCTCCGCAGCGAAGCGGGCAAATCATATAAAAATCGACCTAACAGAGGGCGATTGTTGAGGCGGAGCAACGGCAAATGTGCAGATGTGCATGAGCATCATTCCAACATACATACATACATATACATTCATTATAAATTCAGTCGACGTTCATTAACAGTTATACAGTTAGTTGCCATATATACATTTGTACATATGTATACATATATCATAATATATTATTATTATTATTATATTCTATATCTATTTGAAGTGAAATCATTCTGTTACATATTCACAATTTTGTTAAATCATAGTAATTAACTTGTCAGTTGAAAATTGTACGACCTTTGTATTATTTTGTTCTATTTTAAGACACATTTTTGGCGCCGGCACATAAGTGTTGCCATTGTGTTGAATTATCTAATAAAAAAAAACTAGTTCAGTGAACTTTGGATTTTCGCTCAATCACGAACTACTAGCGCTGTTGGGCAATTGCATTTTGCTGCGAGGTGCGTTTTTTTAGTAATCTCGTGAAAATAGCGAAGTATTGTGCTATTTGGCTATTCCACGTTGCGCACCATGATTCTGCGTGTGTCTGCCAGACACTGGGATCTGTGCAAATGAAAATTGTGATGCGATACGATGAAAATGCGTTTATTTTTGTTCTTTTTCTGCAAATTGCAGGCGTGTGGGCTGGCATTTGCGAAATTGATGTGAGCGGCCATTGGATATATTGTTGAAGCGTTGCCGTCGGCTGCATACGTAGAAAGACGAGGCAACAACAATGACCACCAGCAGCGAAGATGTGCTGCTGCAGATGGGCGAGGTGCGTTACAAAAAGGGAGACGGAACACTCTATGTAATGAACGAGCGCTTGGCATGGATGGCGGAGCACCGGGACACCGTTACCGTTTCCCATCGTTATGCGGATATCAAGAGTAAATACGCGTGAACGTCAATTGTTTCCACCACATTGACTTTCTGATTTTCCCAATACAGCTCAGAAGATCTCGCCCGATGGCAAGCCAAAGGTGCAGCTACAGGTGGTGCTCCACGATGGCAATACGTCGACGTTCCATTTTGTTAATCGTCAAGGGCAGGCTGCCATGTTGGCCGATCGTGATAAAGTCAAAGAGCTACTGCAGCAGCTGTTGCCCAATTTCAAGCGTAAAGTGGACAAAGACTTAGAGGACAAGAATCGCATCCTGGTCGAGAATCCCAATTTACTACAGCTTTACAAAGATCTGGTCATTACCAAAGTACTAACCAGCGATGAGTTTTGGGCCACGCACGCCAAAGATCATGCCCTCAAGAAGATGGCCAAAAGCCAGGAAATCGGTAAGTATATACCTTACATATATTTATTTACATTAATATTGCTCTGCTTGCTTGCAGGTGTCTCGGGCGCCTTTTTAGGCTGACATTAAGCCACAGACGGATGGTTGCAATGGCCTTAAATACAATCTTACCTCTGATGTCATACACTGCATTTTTAAAACATATCCCGCCGTTAAACGCAAGCATATGGAGAATGTGCCCGCCAAGATGCCCGAATCGGAATTCTGGACAAAATTCTTTCAATCGCATTACTTTCATCGGGATCGTCTGACCGCTGGGACCAAGGATATCTTTACGGAGTGCGGTAAAATTGATGATCAAGCATTGAAGGCAGCCGTGCAGCAGGGCGCTGGTGATCCGCTATTGGATTTGAAGAAGTTTGAAGATGTGCCGCTGGAGGAAGGCTTTTGTAGCGTTGCTGGCGATCGCAATGTGGTCAACAGTGGCAACATTGTCCACCAAAATATGATCAAGCGTTTCAATCAGCATTCCATAATGGTATTGAAAACGTGCGCAAATGTTAATGGCGCTCCAGCCACCATCACCAACGGCACCAATGTGGCCAATGGTCCTCTAGGACAATCCGCCTACACCAATGGTGTTAACGGTAAGGCAGCTAAGCATGCGGTCACCGAAAATGCGATCAACAGCAACAGTAATGATGCACCGCCATCCAAGAAACAACGACTCATTGAAAAGATACACTACGAAGACTTGGGCGATCCACTAATTGAATCCGAAGATACGGAGGAATCCGCAAATAAAACCAAACAATTTGAACTGTCCAAAGTGGAACGCTACCTCAACGGTCCGCTGCATCATAATATGTACGAACATCAGAATGATGCGCTCAATCTGGACGATGTGCAGTACAAGCTGGTACGCAATTCCGAATCCTGGCTGAATCGCAATGCACAGCGCCATGTCATTTGTCCCAAGGCGGCTGTCAATGCTTTGGGTGAACTTAGTCCCGGTGGTTCGCTAATGCGAGGCTTTCAAGAGCAGTCGGCAGGTCGTAAGTTGAGATTGATAATAATAATTGATAATTGGTATTGATAATATGTTGCCAATCCGATAGAGCTGGTGCCACGCGACTTTCAGCGCGATTTGCGGCATTTGTATTTGTCGCTTTTGGAGTTGTTGAAGCACTTTTGGAATTGCTTTCCGCCCACAACGGAAGAGTTGGAAACTAAGTTGCAGCGTATGCATGAAACTCTGCAGCGTTTCAAAATGGCCAAACTAGTGCCTTTCGAGGTGAGCAAACAATAAATTATAATAAAATTACAATTATTTATATATACTTATTCTATTCTTTCAGAATCGTGCCATGCACGAGCTCTCGCCGTTGCGTTCATCACTCACACAACACATGAACCTGCTGCTGCGCACTGCCAACTCCAAGTATGCAACATGGAAGGAGCGCAAGCTGCGTAACAATAGATAACAAATGCAGATGCATCATCTACAGCAGCACCAGCATCAGCACCAGCAGCACCAGCAGCAGCAGCATCAGCCAATTATATAAGAAGCATTACTCATTAGGCGTTCGTTTGGCAACGCGCAACGCGCAACGCATTCAAATACACACACATATGCATATATGAATTAATTATACAAATATTAATTAAGATATATAACCATGTGTCCATGATGTGGTGCTTATAAATTTATACAACATAAGATTGTCAATTCAACTGTTGTTTAACTGGATGTATTTAGTTAAGAGATTTGTATATTTGGATATATTTCAGGCGCGCCCCTCTTTAATTAACGTGTAAAGCTCCAACTGCATTTAACCAACTTCCCCCTGACCTACTTCCAATGTTACGCATAGCTAGCGATAAAAAAAAAAAAAAAAAAAACAAATTTTATTCTAATTAACAACTGTTTGATAGATTTGAACATCAAGCTTCTTGCTTGTCTGTGGATACAATGAACGCCAGTTCAATGCGAGTCGTGCCGTCAAGAACAATTCAATTACAAGTCTCCCTTTGTTCTAGAGTTTTGCTTTAGTTATACATATATTAAAATGCAGACCTGGTTCAGCATAGGCCTTGGACTGTGCTTATTATGCAGCTGCTGCATTTACTACAGTCACGCAGCGCTGCTTTATCCCACCAACTCGGAATATGGTGTAACTTGTTAACTGTGGTTACAACCCTTAGGATATTGTAGCTAACATCCTATGATTTTGCAGATTTTTATGGCTATATCTGTGCCCATTAGTTTGCCGCATCGCAACGTTTTTCTATCCTACAATTTCGAGTTTAACTACTATCACCCGGAGCATGTTTACAAGTTTCCTCCAATTTTGGTAAGTCTAAGCAAATTAGTTAGTTTCTGAAGTCTTTCCTATTTTTGAGTTCGTTTCCTAAATCTTTTATTATTCAAATTGATTTCTTCAGATGGGCCAAGATTTTGCTGATGGCTATCTTACATATCCTACACACAATGCAGGCGAAGGTAGAGAATGTAAGAATTGTACAGTGACTGCTAATAGTACGCGAAGTATTGATATGGACACTCCAGCTGAGCCGAAGAATACATCTGAGACGCCAGCAAAGCATCGAGAAAGGCGCAATTTGCCAATGATGACGCGAAAGACCTTCTATGCCATGATTAGGGATAAATTAGACAGGTGAGACTCCACTGTTCACTAAAATTTATATATTTAATAAATATTTATGTTGCTCTCCAGATCTGGTTATTCCGCAGAGGCCTGTTTGCTGCGTTTGATATGCGAGACGAATGCCTCAACGCTGGGCGAGATCAATGGCCTGCTGGGCAACATTGTGCATGTTATATTTAGGTAACATAATATAATCATATTGAATCATAAGTAAACTAATATCTTCTGCATTGCAGTCCTAGCAGCTCCCGGGATGAGCAGCTATCCAGTGCTTACTATCAAGCCGAGTCTGATGGACTGCAACAGCAATGTGCGAGCTACGCCGGCGATTGTCCGCACAATGTATTGGATTTGATATCGGTGCCCGTGGAGCGACTAATACAAGATCTTGTACATAGAAGAAGAAGAAAATAAAATGGAGTACATAGGTTTAACGTACTTGAAACATAATTGCATCTCTCTCTCACTCATTCACTTCTCTCACTGTTTGCTCTACGAGTTAACGCTCGTTATTTCTCTAGAGCAAACGCATTTACTGCTTCTGCGTTCGAGCAGAACTTAGTTCTTAGCTGGAGCTCTGACAGAGCAATCGACATGGATTTAGTTCGTAATCTGTGCGGGCTTCTCGCCCTGTGTGTGATATTATGTACAGATAATTGTGATGCCTACTTGGCTTTTATGCCCTCCAGCACACATGGCGTAGGTTCTCTATGAATCGGGTTTTAATTCTCTGGCTAAGACAGTGCCTCTTCGACAGATTTTTGCCGCATTGGCTGTGCCGCTGGAGCTGCCGCATCGCAATGTGTTTGTTTCGTATAACTTTGAGGCTAACTATAATTCGCCCTACAACTGGAGTCTGCCGACGTTATTTGTAAGTCTAGTTCCAGCCCGTAGGCACTTAGCACACATTTAAAATGCCAATTAGCACCGTCGCGGGCAACAACAATACTTTTTATCGAATTGTTTATTGTTTGCTCAGCAAAATGGTCCCATCGAATCCGAGGAAGTGGAGTTATCACGCAAAGCAACTAAGCTGGAGCAGGCAGAGAATGAGTCAGAGGAGGAGGCTGATGTTGAGGGCAGCGGATCAGGGGGGGAATCAACAACTTCGGTGCCCAAGCGTGAGCGACGCGCGTTGCTCACACGCAGCAATATTTATCATATACTAATGGATAAATTTAAGAGGTATTTGGGAGTGTTATATAATGATTAATAATAGTATAACAGTTGATGTTGTTTGCTTTCAGAAGCGGCTTCTCTGGTGAATCCTGTTTGCTGCGTTTGATCTGCGAAATCAATGCTGCGGAGTTGGGCGAGCTGAACGGCGTGTTGGGCAGTCTGATGCATGTGCTCTTCAGGTAAGTTATCTGTGAATCTCTAGATCTATTTCACATTATATCTATTGCAGTCCCAGCACATCGGCGCCGGAGCAGCTGCCATTGCATTTCTATCAGGCGGAACACGATGGCTGGCATAATCATTGTCATCACTATGAGCAAAGCTGCGGGCACAGTTTGTTGGCTCTCATATCGGAGCCTCTTGAAGAGATGCTCAAGCGTATAGAAATTTAGTTTACAAATAAATATTATTTAATTTTTATTAATTACATTAATTTTTTAATGTTACATATTATATATATAGCCCTAAGCAACTTTCTTAAATGATCTGACCTGATTTCAAATCTGGCTTTCAATTAACAACTTTCACTTCCAAAGAACCATTCCAGCTGCTACCAATTGGCACATCAGTCGACATAGTTTTCTGCTTCAGCATTGGCCATATTTCATTTTTCATTTTCAGTTGTTTCTTAGAAGCGTCGGGGCTATCAAGTTCTATGGCTATCATGTGCTTTATAAATCTGCTGTTGGCCATCTGCTTGGCCCATGGCGTAAGGTCTGCGCTTGTTTGGAATACAGGTGGCGAGGTGGCGGTATGTCTTTAGCTGAAATAACGCAAAATCTATTATAAATATATATACTAATAAGATATAAATATATATACTATCTTATTTATGAATCTAGTCTTTTCTTTTGTCAGCTCTTTATATCGATAGCTATTCCAATTGATCTGCCCACGCGTCATGTGTTTATCTCCTATAATTTTGAGGCCAACTACAGGCTGCCAAGGAGTTGGCGCAGAAGACCACCCATATTTGTAAGTAAATAAAATTTGTTAAATAATATATTAAATAAATTTCAGTTTGTTTTTTGTTTTTTTTTCTTAGTATTCTATTCATTACAATTATAAATGTTATGCTCTTTAAATCTCTTTTAATCATTCCGAATTTCAGCGTCGTGGCAATGGCACTCATTCGGATTCACACATACATCCCTTGGATGAGTATGACGATTATTATGATGACTATGAGGATCACAAGCCACATCACAGGCCGCCCAAGCTAAGGCCACCCAAGCGCAAGAGACCAAAGCCACCCAAACCACCCAAGCGCAAGCACAAGCACAAAACCAAGCCGAAGCATAAGCCGAAGCCACCACCCGATGATGACTATAAAGATTTCTTTGAGGACTCTCTGGCGCGCAGTTTGGAGCAGCAATCGTTACTCTCACGCACAAAGTTCTATCACATACTCAGTCAACGATTCGAACAGTACGTACAGCAGTTGAACTTATATTTACAGTAAACAGACAAGCGCAGAGAATGGAATATTAACATCAAGAGGCCCTATTTAACTTAGGTCTTCCCACTCTAACTTCCAGTGAGCAATAACAGTTGATTGCCTTTATGGCTACGCGATCGAACGAGATGGCTTCTGTCTCTAATTTTTTTTTTGCAAGCTCTCATTGCTCTCTTAATTGTCTGTGTATGTGTGCATACATGTAAGTATGCAAAGGCAGAGAATTTCCGTTATTTTCTCCCTCTGAGAGTAAACCATAGCGAGTTAGACAAAGAGTTTGCTACGTATTAAAAATTCAATTCGTTGCTTGATTGTATTGGGAAAGAGTATACAAATATTTAAGGGACAGGTTTAAAGAACTTTTTGAAGATGAGCGCGCCGCACGCACACAGTCATACATGCATTAGTGTGGTTGTGTGCGTGAGTCTTGCTGTTTGCTGAAATTGTAATTGTAGTAGAATGACGTTGATGTTTTCAATTCCTACTTCACACTATATGTACATATACATATATATGCATATACGAATGTGTGCATGTATGTATATGTGTATACTTATTAATATGTAGTTAGTTACTCTATTAAGACAACTATTAAATTATTTTTTTCCATTCCTATTAGACATGGCTTCGGCACTGGCGATGACTGTCTGCTACGGCTCATTTGTGAGGTGAACAGCGGCCCGATAGGAGAGTTAAATGGTGTGCTAGGGAGCCTGATGCAAGTGATGTTCAGTCCCAGCAGCTCGAAGTATGAGACGTTGCCCGAGCGCTACTACGAAGCTGAGCATAAAGGAGAGAGCGACAACTGCGCAGACTATTCGAGCAAGTGTGAACGTAGCGTCTTGGACTTGATAACGCGCCCCCTGATTGACTATATAGGCAATAAAACTGCTTTGCTATAGCATACACTATTTTTTGTATCTAGTTTTATTCTATGTGCTTTTCATGAACATTTTGAGCGCTGGCCAGGCGCACTTTTTCATATACGCTCTAGCCCCTTGGCATTGGGTATTCGCATGCTGCCAGACATTGGTGGGGCAGCGCCTCATCAGTCGCGAATAGGCGCAAAGGCTGTAGAAGAGGGCGTGTCTATCACAGGCATCACTCTGCTTGCTGATCTGTGTCAGCTCCTGGTATTTGCTGTGCACCAATGAGCCGCAAGTGGCAAAATTGCTGGCATAGGCATCAATGATGTCGGAATTAGTGAAGGCGCGCTCCAGCATCGGACGCACATGGGTTAGATTAAGTTGACGTCCCTGCAGCGCCCTTGTGGCATTAAATATGCAAGCTAGACGACACTGATAAGATAACACAGATATTATATACATAATATATTGCTAATATTTATACAGAGTATTCCAAACTTACGCTAGGCTGCACGCCCGACTGTCCACACTCGCTGTTATAGGCGCCCCAATTGGGCAACGGCAACGGACAGCATATTTGAACGTTCTGCAAATATCGATAATTGACAATTAATCGATAATATGCGTTAACTTAAATACCTGCACAGATTTAGGCGCTGCTTTGCACTTGGCTGCGGCCGTTGCAGCTGGAAGTAGAAATAACGACAAGAATATCCAATGCGCCCACATGCTTAAAGCTCCCTTTAGTAACTGACTAGACTTGATTGATTTGGATATATAATCCTATTATGTATAAGTTTTGCTTGCGTGCCGCAGTTGCATGCGCAGCTAGACAAGGCCGCTGCATGTTTTACTCAAAGATACACAATGATAAATATTTTAGATCAATTGAAAAATCGAGTTAAAATTAAACATTTTTATTATCTTACGATTTTTAGTAAAATTATATATGTATGATTATTCAATACTTTAAAAGTTACTGTATGAAAAACTATCCGAATAGCTGTAGTATAAAATTAAAAATATATGATAAATGAATAATTCTCATGCTCACTGTAAATGTTGACAATGTGAAAACATTGCACAATAAATCAATTACATGCCAAATAAACCTAAATATACAAATTTTATATTAAGTTAAAGCAAATTCACATATTTGAAACGCATGTTAAGTTAATAATGAAGTTAAAAAAGTGATTCCACTTATTTATAACTGGCAAATATTCATTTAAAATGTTGAAAAATATTTAATTAAGCATTTGAAATGTGAGCGCTTCATTAATTTTTCGATTCCATTTAATTGTATATATAAAGCAACAAATTCAAACTGTTATGGCTTTAGGCAACCGCAATGCTAACAATTTGTCTATTAGCTAGCCTATGGTTGGGCTGGAGCTCAGCGAGCAACTGCAGCACACGTTTGGATGTGAATGTGAGTAGGGCTGAAAAGGATACTTGTTGGATATATAGTATAAAATGTATTTATCTGCATATATGTAGACTGCCAGCTGTTGTACAATACCTGAAATAAATTTTGAGCCGTATCATCAGAGATGTGGCCACTTTCTGTTTAGTAACCAAAGCAGTTTGATACCCGTAAGTAGAGCAAAGCAAATATATATCTATATCCTTATATAAATCTTAACATTCTTCTATGCCCAGTGCCTGGTGGACTGCATCTTTAATGCCAGCCAAGTGCTGATTGCAAATCAAATGAATGTGGATAATGCACGCAAGATGACGGAGCAGCTAATGATTGCCAGTCCGGACATTGTGGACATCTCGGTGACAGCGCTGCTCAATTGCTCGACCAACAGAGAGCAGTGGAAAAAGTTTCAGAAACGTCGTTTCTTTGGCAATTATAAATGCAGTCTATTGCCGCTCTATCTGAGAACATGCGCCGTGGAATATGTTTTCGTCAATTGCCCCAAGAGCAGCTGGAAGAGCAGCAAGGCGTGCGAGGAGGCGCGCGAGTACAAGATGAACTGCAAGTGCGATTTGAGCGGAAAAGTGTGTACGCCAAGATATTAAGAGCTTGACATATAAACTTGAGTATAATAATAAAGATAAGCTCAATTTATCATTTCATTCAAGCTATATTCATTTAAGGGCAATTTATATTAGCCAAAAAACAACTCCAGTTGGGAGTGCTAGACTAGGATATACCCTAAAGTCTGCGCTGATATTTCAATAGCATTTCAGTGCATTCAGATGAAAGTTATCTTCCAGGAATACTTCTAATCAAGAATATATTTAACGAAGTCTGCCTAACTTCTATATTAATAATATTAAAATACAATTAAAATGATAGATTTAATTTCTTGCATAGAAACTTGTACTTTTATTATGCCAAAATACAAAATATTTCGCTTAGTATAAAGTTTCTTTCTGTATGATCTTTCATTTGAGATCAATGTCGCGCAGCTCGTTAAGATTAGTTGAAGAAGACATCATACCAGCTGGGCTGCTCACGATAGCTGAGCGACCTGCCTCCGTCACAGCCAATTTCCGCTTCCATTAAAGCATCTGCTTCAATTGTTTGCACTTCATTTGCTATGAAGTTCAATAAACACAAATATATAAGTATAAGTATTGATATATAAATTGAGCTTTGTACCCACCCAATTGGTCCAGAGTCATACCCAGGCGCTGGGCATGCTGCATGAGCGCCGTGAGCAGCAGCTGTGTATCTACTAGTGCCATCCTGTTCCACATCCTGATAGGATATCAATTGTTCAGAATCTTCCATTGCACAGCCGAGCCCTACTTCCTTGTTGGACTCAAACTGTTGGGGGAGTGGACCAGTTATTGTTAGTTATTGTTAGTTATTATTAGATGTTTATTGGAAACCTGTTCATCTCCTGGCTCCACAATGAAATCCTTTAATGCGGCTTGAACATGGCTCCACAGCAGCAGACAGCTAATTATGAATACAGCGGAATGGTTCATGATAAAAACAATAAAGAACACACACTGATCAAAGATCTGAACTGAACTCTTTGGCAACTGAACCTTGAATGAGCCATGGCATTGATCATTAGCCGGATGCGGCTAGACATGGCTCATTAAATGGGCATGGAAATCGATCAAAAGTATAAGATTATACAATAAATATATATGTATGTATATGTATGTATGTATAGTTTGATATCAGTTATTATTTATAAGTATTTAATGAGATTTTAAATAGATCAGAAATAAATATCTGAAACTAATATGAAATAGAGACATAAATAATGTTTAAAATATATTATATACAAATATTTAATTGAAAAAAAAAAAAAAAAAAATAAATAAAAATAAATACAACTGTAAAAACTAAAAAAAAAAAAACAAATTATAAAAAAAATAAAATTATAAAAAATACGTAAAAATATGACAAATTTGCGTAATAAATAAATGTAAAAAATACAGAAGAATAAAAAAAAATGTATATATAAAAGAATATATCCAAGTAAAATATCAAAGAATGAAATATAAATATAAATAAAAAAAAAAAATAAAAAATAAAATGTTTACAAATTATAAAAATATATATAATATAACAATAAGAACTAAAATATATAAAATAAAAAATCCATACAAAATAAAAAAGTTTTTAGCAAAAAAAACAAAAAATATATATATATATACATATATATATTAATACAAAATTAAAAATAAATATTATAAACCAAAGTATTTAATTAAAAATATACTTAAAATGTTTAGACTTAAGCAAACTATTTTGAATTAAACAAAAATCTGTTTATATTTTAATATTATATTTATAGTCAAAATAAATTTCAAATTATTTGAAGCCTGTTCAGCTCATGGGCAGCGGCACATGGGGCAGCGGATTGCATTGCTGGGCAAACTCCTTGGCCACCAGGCACTTTTCGTCCGATTTCCACAGCTTGGCGGGACAGTTGAGGAAGGTTTCGGCATTGACGCAGCTATAGAGCATCGCTGCATAGGGTGAACAGCCTTGGGGCAATACCTTATAGCTCTCCAGGTTGGCGGACTTCAGATGGCCATGAACTGAGCAAAGAATATGATGTATTTAATATTGACAAATCGCGTCTCAAATATATATTACGTATACGCACTGTTTTTGCGGCATGTGTCAAAGGAGCGCACAATGTGTGGCACCACCTCTTGATCCCGCCGATGCACATGCTCCTGCAGATACTCGCGCACTTTGTCCATTTGCAAACGGCCATTGATCAGGGCGCCAGTCTCTCTATAGATGCACTCCGGATAGCACTGGATGAAGCGGGCAAATACTTAAAGTCAAATCAAATTGATATTTCCATATTTTAGCTTACCAAATGCGCAAACGCAGGATATTTTGGATTGGCAGACTTGAGTTGATTCACGTGCTTCTGACATTTCTGTGGCACATTGCCCAAATTGATTTCCGGCGTCCGGCAGCACGAGTTTACATCCTGACAAACAAACAAAACATAACAAAATAAAAAACTTTCCGAAATCGTATTCATTATTCAGGCATTCATAATGTACTTACGAAATTATTGAAGCTCGGCGGGGCTGAACAATTGTAGGCGGCCTGGGCGTGGCCCAGCAGCGTCAGCAGCAGCAGCTGCGTATGAATTAACAATTAGCTGTGAGGGTCCCAAATGTTAAAGGGTATTCACTTACCATTAACAATGAAACGCACGCAAATTGTTCAATTTTTCTCGACTGCATTTTGCGGAAATTTGATTTGATTTGATTTTATTTATTTATTTAGCTTTCAGCTAACGTGTGGGCAAAAGAAGAATAAAATTTGTGCGCCAACCCAACGAGGCTTTATATAGTCATTCGGATATTATATTTTAATGAGTTTGTAATCGTCATCGCCATGGAAAACAAAAATACTAATAATGAAATAAAAAATAAATAAAACAGAACGTTAGCCAACGTGGTTCAATGCGTCCATTGAAGGTGACACATCGAATAACATCAAAAAATATTGACCAACTGATGGATCAAGTGCGTCGACTGATATGGGAATTACTTTCACCTAGCCAAGCGTACACAGTGCGTGACGACGCGTCGAGGCGCTTAAAGCTGTAGTTAAGGGGAAATACCAGCAGCCAAATGGCAGCTAATATGCACTAAATACTCTGATTTAGATTCAATCACGCTTGACCATATGAAGCGTACAATGGAATGTTTTGTTTCGAACATTCTAGGTGGCTTTTGGCTGGAGCTAAATGAAGTCAGATTCAATTTATATATTGCTGCATTCGAGAAATTGAATTGGCTTTGGAAAAGCTGAAGCTTTTGATTATGCGACATATGTTTAGATATTTGTATGTAAGAGAATTTCACTTATGAGCGAGCAGCTATCGTAATCTTGTATAAAATACAATTATTTTGAATTTGATACTTCCGACATTTTGAAGGTCTAGTTAATGATTGAACACTGTTTAGCATTGATGAGCTATTGGCTTGTTTTCAATTATTGAATATTTGCCTGATCGTATATTGATTTCGTTCAAGAACAAAGCATACTTATTGAACGCACCTCGTACTGGTGCAACTCCTTTGAAAATTTTGGCCTTAGATGCGCTCCATTTTCTGCAACAATATTTTATGTAATTTTGAAATTTATTTTGCCAAATTTATTTACATGCTTATTTTGAAATATTAGACTGCTACTGAGTCGAACATTTTCAAACAATTTCTATATGCTCAAAATAACATGTGTCATATGTTTTTACATATTTGTATATATTTTATATATGATATATAAATATAATGATATATTCTTTAAACTAATTAAACATTTTTCACATATTTTATATTAGGAACTCAATTTCGTTTATCAGTGCATTGGCAGCCTTCGGAAGAAGTTAGTTCATGCTTGGCTGAGCTTTATGCATAATAAGATGCTTCGTGGTTGTTGTTGTTGTTACTGTTGTTGTTGTTAAGCCACCCACTTGTCTGCTGGCTCAGTTAGCCCATTGTTCGGTTACAACTTTGTCAGCAGCATCATCGTCTGCGTATTCATCTAAACTTTGGTTTCACTGTCACATGCTCGACATTTGGCTTAACCGCTAAGACGAGAGTTGATGACATTTTTTGATGCTTAAAGACTTCAAATCTTTGAAGCTGCGGTTGCTTTTAAGATATGGAACAGCAGTTGCATAGTATTCGGGCTTTAAACATATAAAATAAAGTTGAGCATGCGACATGTTGTAGAAGCTGACGTCTGCTAGCTAAGCTGATTATGATTTAAAATAAAAAGTGGGAGAACGTTTTAAAAAAGAAAACTTTTTACTTGCAAGTAAGAAAAATGTTGAAGCATTTAAGTGGTAAGAAAAATTCAACTGGAATTCAGCTAAATTACTTGCAAGACTTGGCTCAGTTAAGCTGCTAATGCTGTCAAAAGTTTCAAGCAGTCTGCAAACTTTAACAACTGGAATTATAGGGTATTCACTCGTCTATCATTAGCTGAGTTAAATGTGTAACAATAGCGATCTACGCTCATTCATTCTTTGCCAAGAAATTTCGCTTAACTCTTTGGCGAAAGAAAGAAAAAAAAAAATAGTTAACTCTGATAGTTTTTCCAGCTGCTGCTGCGACTGCTGTCGCTGTGTTAAATTGAAAAACTTTTGTCTGTCTTAGCGAATCAATCTAGGATTCGCAGTGAAAGCGCTTTACACTCAACACACACACACGTAAATCACTTTTATGGCTTGTTTAGCAGAGCTAAAATGTTTGGCATTTAATTCAATTGGCATGTCCTTCGACTAACTGTGGCTGTGACTGTTGTGGCGCTGCTTTAATATGCATAAGGATGTGCGCATACAACGCACGCAGGACATTTACGGCGAACATGTCTTTGCTCTTGGCAATGAATTTTTCAAATGGAATTTAAATGCTCTCCACTGGCAGTTGACATTAGCATTTTTAGAAGGTTTCGCCTGTTCGTGTTTGTTGTTCTTGTTCTTCTTGTTACTCTTGTTGTTGTTGTTGTTGTTGTTAAGCTGTTAAGGACGCTTGGCGAATGTGTCAGACACATTCAGCCCTCAGCTGTTTATATGGGGGGGAGACGGCCGAAAAAAAAAATGTTTTGTCATTGTGTTATTATCAGTAGGCTCCATGTTGGCTTTTTATTTAAATACGTGAGTGCTCCCGCGTGTGTGTGTGTGTGTGCTTTGGGTTAGCTTTGTTTGTCACTGATTTTTTTCCATTTGTTTTGCCTCGTTTTCAATTTGAGTTTGCTTTCCGGCAATTTCGGAGCACCTGGAGCATATTGTGATTTTTAATAAATGTCGACACGCGTCGCACTCGAGTTTAATTTGATTAGAGCTCAACGCTACTTCAAAGAACGTTATGGCTGCTGCCACTCAAAACTAATATCCTTTTTGCCTGCATATTTGCTAGGCCAACAGAGCACCTAAGCAAACAGTGTCCTTGCAAGGGCAGCAGCAAAGTGCTGAGCAAACAGTGCCTCTCTAATAAATATTTACATAAATCAAATGAGCGGCTTAGCAGTAGACAAAAAACGAAATTGCATTTCCTTATTCCAAATTATTATACCAAATTCACTAAACATACACGCACACACACACACACACACACACGCACACCTGTTGCTTGGCAGCCGAGGCAGCAGTCGTATTGTTGCTTGAGTGGAACGCAGCTTTTGCCTAGAGAGCTTTTGGCTTGTGGAACGCAAAAGTTTCGCGCCATTTTGCCGAGCCCTTAAAGTGGTAAGAACTGGAAGCTTGTTAAGATGCGAAGCATTCAGTTATCAGCGGCAACTAGACGTGTGCGGTTCGTTGAGCGAGCGTTAGTTTTTAGTCTATGCTTGAAGTTAAATTGTCAAATAAAATCACAAAAAAAAAAAACACGACAAAATAAAATAAAAAAAATAAAATAATAAATGAGCAAAATTATAAAAAAAAAAATATTGAAAAAAAATAAAAAATATTTAGTATTTAATTATATAAATTATCTGCAGTCCGCAAGCAAATGTCATGGCAATTAATCCAGCATACAAATGCGTAAATCAGAACAACAACTGATATGTATAGCTGTGTGTGTGTGTGAGTGAGAGCGTGTGTGTGTGTTCGTTTGTGCATATTATAACCAAGACAACCACAACAAACAAGTAATAAACGCTTAAGCATAATCATTTCGCAGCTTAGCAGGCGTTAAGTACATTTAAGCCAGCGCAAAAGGAAAGCAAAGGATTAGCACATCGTTTGCCCAAGCTGCGGTCAATTGGGAAATCTAGCCTTAACACAGGCCACACGAAAGGTATGTGCAATACGTGTGTGTATGCGAGTGGGAGTAGGAATGTATGTGGTGTGTAACAGCAATCAGTTACTGTTTGCAGCTTTAATTAAAATGCCAAGCCAGAGAGCAATACACGCCCTAACAACACACAGCACAATGCGTAGCAAAGGCTTGTCAATTGGCTGCCTTTTTGTGTGTGCGTGCGTATATGCGTGAGTGTGTGTGTGTGTGCACAACAAGTGCAATATCAATAAAAAATAAAAAAAAGAAAGCTCTATTTCATATAGACATTGATAGCCCTGGCAACAGACATCCATTTGTATACAACGGACAATGGCTGCCAATTGGAAAAACTTGTTGCCTACTTTTAGGCTGCGCACAAATTTGATTTCCTTTATGAACTTCCCGTTCGACAACCCCATAACAAAGGCCGTAAATCTGTTGGCAAATCTCTGGCAAAAGCAAAAAAAAAAAAAAGACAGAAACTTGCAATGCATTAAACCAAATTTTTATTGACCCAATAAATAACAGATTTCGCACTCTCAGTCCACGCACACGAAGGAGATTCAGGTTTTCTGTTTGTCTTATTTAGCTTTTGTTGTGCAAGTTTTTATGGATTTATGCGAGCCAGCAGCCAAATATAAATCCCCAGCTTGTTAACAGCATCTCCAAAAGAGCCAAAGCCACAACCACTCAAGCTCTCACGTAGTTGCAGCGCGTGCCGTTCCGGACTGTGCTGCTGCACGTGCCCAAAAAAAAAAAAAAAAATAAATACAAATAAAGAAAAACTGAAAACGAAACGGAAAACCGTTAATGGCGAGACAATAAAACGCAACACTTGTTGGCAATGGCCACTGATCCAGCTCTAAATGGCAGACCATCAAGTTTTTATTTTTTCTTTTTGGCCAACTGCCAGGTGTGGGCGTTTCCCACTACTACAGCTAAACGGAAGTGTGCAAATTATGATGGTCGTCTAGACAAGCATCACTTGTCGCTTTCTTGGCTCAACTTGCCCCACATAGTACTAGTCACACCACCTCCACCTTTGTGTGGCATACCCAAGCCAATATTTAAACCTTTGCCCAACCTTTTGACGTTTGTGCTTTTCATGTTGCCCATCATCAAATTTCATTGCCGCCTGTGGATGCATAAAAGTCGGATGGGAGAGAACACGAGAAAAAGTAAAACACTTGCCACAAAACTTGTATGGCCCCAGCCGATCTATGTACACGCACACATACACACACACACACACACACACATTGTATACATTAATGTGTGGCTGAGATTGTGCCTGAGGGAGTCATCTTTCCTACTTTTAAGACATTGTAAACGCATAGAGTATAAAAGTCCTATGTAAATGAAATTTATTCAACATTTTAGATAACGGGTTTTGAGCAGACAAAATCAATGAAATTTAGAATATATTATTTGAAACATATTTATAAAATTTAAGAGGCTTGATATAGGCTTTAACAAAAAAACAATGAATTGCAATTGATAACAGACAAATAAGCTTTTATTATAAATAAATTTAATAAATATAATAATAATAAAAATAAAATAAAAAATAATAATAATCAGAATCCCGCAGAGTATGAAAATGTAAATTTAAATATCTATTTTAATTTTGTATTTAATAATAATCGACTTGTTGCATCAAGATAAACGATATTTCAACCTATCTTAAAATCCAAGAAAGGAATAAAAAATTGCAGAAAATACTCATAGATGAGTTTCATCAGTTCTAACGAGCATTCAGATATTTCTTTTTAGACTTTATTAATTAATTATTATTAATTAACATTAATAAACTCTTTTTATATAAATTCAAATTCAATCTGTTCACGCCGCTCAGCTGCAAAGTAAACTTGTAACTGCATTAGATGCATTTATAACTATTCCAGAGTTTATTAATTTTTTCTTGTCAATTCTTGCTTTAAAGAAAATGTCATAAGGTAAGCCCCAAGGCATTTGATAGTATTTGCTTTAAAGCATTTTGCTTGGGGCGCACGCGTCGTATGCGTAATGCTTGCTTATAAATTTTTAAATGCGCCACAGTCTCATTGTTTCACTGCGTTCCGAACTGCCCGCAATGTGTGTATTGTGTGTGTGTATTCACATAAAATTTAATGAGCTACAATAATGAGCGCTGAAACAGAGCAGCAACAGCAGCCGCAGCTAAAAATAGCAATCAAGCTGCGCTGTCCTTTTGTTGCCCATGCGCATCCTGGCATATTGTGTGCTGTGTGCGTTCTGCCGCTTTATTGTCTCTTGATAATGAAAATGTCTTCAATTCAACCGCGAGCTGTCTACGCATGTCAAATCCAGGCCGCAGCCATTTAGTGCGTGTGTGTGTGTGAGCTGGTCTCTTGTATGATTATTATTATTATATTTTCAATTCAATATATCGGAATGCTCGACAATTACGAGACGCAGCGAGGAGAGCACAAGCATTTATAAGCATTAGAGCAGCAGCCGGAAATTGCAGACACTCGACTGAGTTAGGTTGTAGGTGTGAGCAATACGCATTCCTAACACTGCGGTACTCATTCAGCCGCAGGAATTCGATCCACACACTCCACACACTGCACACAGCACACACACACACTAAATGTCTCAGCGAGTGTGTGTGTGTGTGTGTGTGTGTGTATTTGTTGTCGCCTTTTGGCAAATCCATTGTGTGCAATCGCACGAGATTAGATACAATCTTCTATAATAGCATACGCGCTGGCAGGAGTCTAAGAAATGTGGACTCGGAAGCTATGTACGTGGGCAGGGGCCACTGGGCAAGGCTGCGACAGCAAATAAGCAAACGTTATACATTACCTCCGTCCTCCCTGTGCTCCCCCACCCACCGTTCAGATGCCCTTTAGCGTTTATCCATTGGCTCTCCTGCTGCTATTTATGTGTGTGCGAGTGTGCGTGAGTGTGTGTGAATGTGTGTGTGTGCTTGCATTTTATTTGCTCAACTACGTACATATGTGTGTCCTTTTCATACCCTGCAGACAAAAAGCAAAGTTTGTCGAAGAGTTTAACAGAGATTCGGGTGAACACTGAAAATCGAATAATAAATTTAATTTTGAGCAGTTTTAAGAGCAAATTCTTTTATTTTGAATATATTCTGTTGCATTTCATATTGTACAAAAATCAAATCAAGAATAAAGAACTAATATGATGAAAAAAAGAGCTCCAATCTAACGAATTTTTTATTATTTATTGCATTAAATTTAATATTTATTTTTTATTTAAAATTTTAAATAATATACGTTGTATATAATATTTTGCTCAATTAATACTGTAACAAAATAATTAAAAAATATATTATAACTAACTAAAGTTTCATACATAATCAAATATTTTCCTTTATTAATTTTAACTGAAAGAAAGGATATTTTGTCGCCTATCCTTGTTAGTCAATACACTGAAAGTTCTTCCATTTCTTTGCTTTCTGTATGTTTTGCCAGCCGGCAGCAGTTTTCCTAATGTGCTTTTTATATTTGCGTTGATTTGGCCAAGCTGAAAGTATTTTATGATGCCAGGCGGACGGACATTCATCAAGTTGTGAACGCCATAAATGAGATTGTCAGTTGAACACATTTCATTTCTCTCTTTCTCTTTCTCTGCTCTGCTCTGCTCTGCTGTATGTGTCGAGCTGTCAAAACGAATTTGCATTTGGGCCCAATGAATTGTGCTGGCATCTCGTTGCGGCTAATTGAAATCAAATATGCAATTAGCAATCAAATTTCCATTTTAATTTTTCCATATTTTCTATTTCCTTTCCTTTGGCCTTTGTCTTTATTTTTATTTATTTATTTTTTACTTTTTCTGCTGTATTTCGATACTCTGGATCTGGTTGCTAAGCAAAATTTGTAAAATTGTTGCCTTAAAATTGTGGCAAGCCAGCAATTGCTAACAACAGCAAACACGGCTAATGAAAGCTGGGCTAAAAGCAACTAAGCTTCGGGCATGTGCAGAAATAATCTACTCGCCGGCTTTATATGGCGCTAATTTACGAGCTAGGCGGCAGCAGCAACAACAACAGCAACAACAACAAAGAAAATTACAGCGAAAGGGCGTTAAACAAAGGAAAAGAAATTATGAGTGCACAGTGAGTCAGAGAAGTAGAACACCCACATACAGACATTTACATAGATATTTGTATTTGCTGTATGTGCAAAATAGCCAACAGGCAACGACGAATGCTAAGGCCTGAAATGAATGAAATGTTTTATATATATGCAGTGCATATTCATTAAAGTGAAGCTTTACTGTACTTTCGAGTTTTACTGTACTTGTACTTGTTGTTCTACGTGTACTTTTTGTTGAATGCAAATGCTGATCAAGGCAAATATGTTAAGCAGGGAAATATTTATAAAAATATATATATAAATGTGAATTTAAGCAGTATTATTACTAGCGCCACAATTATATATGTGCGTATGTTTATGTAAATATATTTTATTAAAATCAAAGGCAAACATATAAACCTGTGTGTCTGCCAGCTTATCTCAAAAGCCATTTCCTTATACTAATTACGCTCAGCTCTAAGCCTAATGTGTGGCAAAGACTTTGTGAGTGTTTCTTGGAAAAAAAACTCTGTAAGAGAAATTAGAAAAAAAGCTCAGCAAGAGAGCTAAGCAAAAGAGAGTGAGAGAGGGAGAGAGAGGGCAAGCTGCTCTTTGAGTGATTTTTTTTGGATAAAGAGGCGAGGCAGCTGCAGCGGTAGATCAGTCGCGCTTTCGATCTGGCAGTGCTCGGATGCTGTTTGCTGCAATGCTGTGTTCGTTGTTGTTAAATTTGTTTTTTTTTTATGCATTAAGTTTACTTATTACGATTTGAAATTTGCAATGTTTAAGCGTCATATAATAATATGAGAATTTGTAAATTGAATAAATAATTTAATTATTGTTATAATGTTAATGAAATGTTTAAACCTTAGTATAATGGCAATTAAATATTAAAATATTTTTAAAATAATGCTTTTAGATTAAAATATTTAAGCGACTTTTTAATACATTCATATACTAATTTTACATTTAACAATTTTTTGTATTATTTTTTATTTTTATTATGTTTATTATTTTTCTATTTTGTATAATATTGTACTTCTATTTTGCATAATTTATTTATATGACTATATGTAAACATAGACCATCATTAATGCTGACAAATAAGCTTAAAATACACATACATGAATTAACATTCATATCTTTATTTTCATGCTTCAGTTCTATGAGTAAAAAAATGAATTTATTTCATTCAATGTTTTTTTTTTTTTCAAAGTAATGCTTGATTTAATTATGCAATTCTCTTTTGCATTATTTATTTGTTGAATATTTGCTGAAATATTCATGAGTCGAACTTTTTCAGCAACATTCCATTTGCATTTGAATCCTTTTGCCTTTTCTTTTTTTTGCCGCCGCCTAATACATAAATAATTGTTAGCTATTTACGGTTAACTGTGTTTATTTATGCCACCCTTTCACATACATTAAAAGCGACTATTAGAAACCCTTTTAACGGTCTCAACAGCAGCAACAGCAGCACAAAACCACTTCCGCCTTCATATGCCACCCGTTCGCATACTACACGCGCGCACTGTGCTGCACGCTTGGCTGGGCACAGCTTCTACATATTTATTATCTGTTTATATTTGTCCATGTATGCATGTAAGTGTGTGTGTGTGTGCGTGTGTGTGAGTATTTTTTATGCCATGCATTAATGTAACGATGCATCATTTATGCCATTTATTATCAGCATATAAATGCAAGATTTGGGTCCTGCTGACATGAAGGTTGTAGCTTCTGTCCCATCCCGGCCATGCCCTTTGCTAGCTGTCTGGCCCTTAATTTCTCTGGCGTGCGCTACCTTTTGCTCTATATCCCTTCTTTTTTTTCGATGTCAGTTGATGGCCAAGTTTTGTGCTGGCTAATGAATTTTCATTGCTTCCTGCCACGCCTGCTTGCATGCGCTGTTCATGTGATATTAATAAATCAGGCAACAAAATGTGTCTAGGCCAAGTTAAAGCCGTTGGGCATAAAATGCAATTTTCCTCATTGATTTTATGACGCTTTAAACTGTTGCTCTGACTTCTTTGTTGGCCATTGCAATTAACTCACTCACACGCATACACAAAGGCAAGCTCTCACATACACATGGAAAGTTTGGTAGCCGGAAGCTGTGGTTGTTAGGACTCGAGCCCAGTTGCCGTGTACAAGCCACGATACACACCCATGGAACATTGTTTTCTTAGCCATTTTGCGGTTTTTCCTGTTCTGTGTTAGCTTAAAGCCATTTCGTGGCACAATTTACATGTTTTAAGTGCGGTCGCAGGGTCACAACACTTTTAAGAGCTATTTCTAGCGGTTTTTATTTGACATGTGACAGCATTTTATGTGCTTAAGAAATACAAGAGCAAAGATAAGCATTTTTAGCTGTAGAAGTATAGAGTTTACGACCTCAAAGCGATGAAAGTCTTTTAGAACTGGTCATATTGTAGAACGATACCAAGAATGTTTTTATTTTAATTTTTTTGGTTTTGTTTTTCGTTTTGCAAGGGATCGCGTATAAAATTGTATGCCTCTAGCTCTAAAATTAAGCGAGTTCCAAGCCTAGAAATACAAATTTTAAACAGATTTCTAACGATATCAAAGGCTCAGCTTTAATGGCCTTTGGCTTATGCTTAAAAGATTTAAATTTCTAAAATATATATATTTTTTTAAATAATTTTAGATTAATGCAAGAAAATATAAAACAATTTTCATATACGAGATATTAAACATAAAATTGAAGGAGATTGGAGGAGATAATAGATAGAGAAGATAATAAATAAATATATTATATTATAAATAAATAATATATTGTTAAGATATCTCTTCTATATTTAAATATTTCTCTGTTTCTCAGCAATTAATTATATCGAGTTGAATTCAGTCAATTTACCACATTCTGTTGAAGAAATTCGCTGTCTTTTTGCTTTCATTTTGATTAAGTCTTAATAGCTTCTAGTTAATAGAATATGATTCAATCAAACAATTTTGTACTCATCTCAACCCTTTTTAATTTGAATGTATCTAAAGGTATCAACACAGTAAATGCCGGAGATGTCAGGGTCAAGCCAAGTGTGAGAGTCGCCCACTGCCAGAGCGGGCTCGAGAGCTGCAGCAATGAGCAACGACTACAACGACGATAGCAACACAAATGCCAACACAAACACTAACAGCAATGACACAACAACAACAACAACAACAGCAGCAGCAATGTTTGGTCAGCCAGCAATCTGGATGCGATTAATCAAAGCGTCGAGCTGAATTGCCTGCTGCAGCAACACATCGAGACATCGACCTATGGCAATGCCAGCGACCATTGCCTTACTCAATTCGATTCGATACTCTGCTGGCCACGCACGGCCCGAGGCACTTTGGCCGTGCTCCAGTGCATGGACGAACTGCAGGGCATACACTATGATAGCAGCAGTGAGTATTGAACAAATACAGTGAAATCTGCCATTGATGAACGGCATGCGAAGTATGATTAAATGAGAGAATGGAAGGGATAGAAGATTTTTGATAGTTCTGCTCTTTGTATTTAATACTTTCTCTTAATATTTGTTGTGAGCATTTTAGGCTGTTATATATGCCAATTTTTAAATGTTCTAAATGTACTAAAAGTAAATAAGTTTACTACATTAACTATATGAAGTGAATTAACTTTTGGTACTAGATGTAATAAATTAAGTAATAAATTAAAATCTAATAATGTTACTAAATATACTAATGCTCCTAAATGTACTAAATGTACTAAATATTCCCTTACTTTCCCTACTGAAATGCTCCAAGTCTACTAAACATATTCAAAGAACTATGAGAAGTTATTCTCTTTCAAAAACTATATACAAATTGCTGTTCATTAATAGAGTGCTCACTGTACCATAGCTACTACCTTTGACCTATGCAACTATGCAACTTTTTGTACTCCATAGAGAATGCAACACGCTTTTGCCACTTGAATGGCAGCTGGGCACAGTATACGAACTACGATGCATGCGCCCATTTGCCAGCGGAGACGGAAACGGTGCCGGAGTTCGAGACAATTGTGGAGCTGCCGACCATCATTTATTATATTGGCTATGCATTAAGCCTGGTCTCGCTTACCCTGGCGCTGATTGTTTTTGCCTACTACAAGTGAGTGTTGTCTAGCCGTTATCTACCACATAGCTATGTAGGTATCCATTATGCCATCTTCTTCTTCTCTCATAGGGAGCTACGTTGCCTACGCAACACCATCCATGCCAATTTGTTCTTCACGTACATCATGTCGGCTTTGTTCTGGATACTCTTGTTGTCCGTGCAGGTGAGTTGTGTGCGCCCCAGTCCACAGTCTTCCCTGGGGTCGGACAGCGTCCATTTCTCATTTCATCGTTTTGCTTTTACCTTTATCTGTGCTGCCGGCAGATCTCGGTGCGGAGCGGCCTGAGCAGCTGCATTGCCCTGGTCACGCTTTTTCATTTCTTTACGCTGACCAATTTCTTTTGGATGCTGGTCGAGGGTCTCTACCTGTATATGCTGGTGGTCAAGACCTTTTCCGGCGATAATATACGCTTCAATATATACGCGTCCTATCGGCTGGGGTAAGTCTTCATCTTCACCTTCTTCTTCTTTTTCTTTTTGGCTAATTAAGCTGTCATCTACAAACTACAATCCCGCTGCTTTTTGTTTTTTTCCAGGTGGTCCGGCATTGTTTGTGGTCACCTGGGCTGTTGCCAAGGGTCTGACTGTGAACTACAACAGCAATATGGAGAAGGTGAGTGAAGGCTGCATTTGGATTGTGTTTGGGATTGGGATTGCGATTGGGGTGCTCATTAATGTTTTATTCGCGCCCAGTATGACATCAACTGTCCCTGGATGGAGGAGACGAACGTTGACTGGATATTTCAGGGCCCCGTTTGCACGGTGCTCATAATCAATTTAACATTTCTGCTGCGCATCATGTTTGTAAGTTCTTTGAAATGCCTCACATATACATATATATATTGCTGACAGTCCTTTTTCCCCTCGTCCAGGTGCTGATTACAAAGCTACGCTCGGCGAATACCGTTGAGACGCGGCAGTATCGTAAGGCGGCCAAGGCACTGCTCGTCCTTATACCGCTCTTTGGCATCACCTATCTGGTGGTGCTGGCAGGACCCTCCGAATCGGGCCTAATGGGTCACATGTTTGCCGTGTTGCGCGCCGTTCTGCTCAGCACCCAGGCAAGTTCTCATGGCTTTGTTTTTGTTTGCTGGCTATACAAATATTTACGCTTACGCTTGACAGGGCTTTTGGGTGTCGCTCTTCTACTGCTTCCTCAACTCGGAGGTGCGCAATGCGTTGCGACATCATGTATCCACCTGGCGCGACTCGCGCAACATTCAACGCAACCAGAACCGAAGGTGAGCGCCACTTTCAAATAGTTTTTCACACTAACTTTATCTCCTTGTCTCTCTCTCTCTCTCTCTCTGCGTCTTTCGCCTTACCCTCACAGGTATACAACAAAAAGTTTCTCGAAGAGCGGAGGCGGCTCGCCGCGCGCTGAAAGCATGCGGTAAGGCAAAAACTCTCTTAAAATTTGTTCGGGGCTTTTAATTACACGCACTTGCTGCCTTTAATGAGTGTCTGTTAGGTGCTTAATGAGCGGGCAGGTGCTGCAATCAGATTATGTTACGCTTGAACTAGTTCATTTTACTATTTATTATTATTTAAAGTTTAAGGCAAATAATCCAAGTTAAGTTTCGTTGAATAAATTTGGCATGTTAATTGTATGGGTAAAAGGAATAAGCATTTAGCCATTTAGCTTCCATATAATATCCCTTTTTCCCCAATTTAATAGCTGATTTGTATTAAGTTGTCTATTTGTAATCAGCCCGTTGACCTCATACTATGGCCGTGGCAAGCGGGAATCGTGCGTATCGTCGGCAACAACCACCACACTGGTGGGTCAGCATGCACCGCTGACCTTGCATCGTGGCTCGAATAATGCATTGCATATGCTGCCCACGAATAATGCAGCGAGTGGCAGCACGCTCAGCGTCATGCCGCGTGCAATCAGTCCCCTAATGAAGGTAAGCTCAAAGCAAAAATAACAAATTTATTTTGTTGTAAGGAATTTGTATTAATCTCAGCAGGGACTCGAGGAGAACTCCGTGTAGAAGGACGAATGGCATAGACAGAGACGAATACGCTATCTGTCTCTCTCTCACACACACACACACACACACACACATTGACACAGACACTCGCATACAGCTTAAATGATGTCTCCTAGGATATTGATGTTGTTGTTGGCATTGATGAAACTGTAAATTATACAACTAAGTAGTCAAGATTTTAGCAAATGGCAAGCGAGCAAGCAAGTTGCAAGCATCTTAAGAGACTGAACTGAAATTATTCATTTACGAATTTTATTCTCTTATTGTTTTTTTTTTTTTTTTTTTTTTTAACCACGATTCACACACTGTGGCTGCGGAGCTGAAGCTTTTATAAGTTAACAACTTTTGATTGCAATTAATGCATAGCTAAATGTAGTTTTAAATCTAGCTGTTGGATGTTGTAAGTGATTTCTTCCCGCCCCATCGGTAACTAAGCGAGCGCTACCTTAACTCATCTACTACTATATAATTATATCTATGTATGTAAGACAACAAGACAAAATGTTAAGAAACTAAACAAAAATGAAACGAATATAAGCAACTAATAAATCAACTATTTATTTGAGTGTATACGAACAACACATTTTATCCGCCTGGCTAAGTAAATGTTAAACAGAATCTGTCATTTGAATAATTGCAATGCACAGCATAAATAAATCTCTGCAATTCGTAAATACGAAATTCGTTTCTCTTTTATGTTTGCATATAAATTTTTATCACCATATTCTCCCTCACTCTTTGCCCTCCCTCTCTCTCTCTGTCGCTCTTTCGGTCTGGAAAATATCATTAATTTTGATAGCTTATTGTGCTGCTGCTGCTGCTTTTCAATGAAATTTTAATTTTCTTGTTTTCATAAATTTAAGAAAAAAAAAAAAATAAATAAATAAAATGAAAAGAAATGAATGAAAAATGTGAGTCGGCTGCACACATCAAAGCAAAGCAATTTTGTTGCGCAGCAACAATTTTTTTTTTTAATTTGTTTTTTTTTTATTTTATTGCATTTTTGCAATGTTTGCTTTTGTGGTTCATAGAATCATAAAAATGAATGCCAACTTTTTTCTTATATATCGAATCGCCCTGTATCATTGCTTTTATTAATTATGGAGCAGAGCTAGGCTAAGGCATAATGCTTTAATTGAGTCTAGGTGTAGTAGCTGGGCTCTTTAACAAGGACTTTACTCGCCTGGCCCGATGTTTGCGTCTTTATGAATAAACCATTGCAGCAGACGCCCGTAAAAATGCATTGCACTGGCTACGTCCAATTCCACGGGCTATAAATATTGCATGAAGCCAAGCCAAGCCAAGCGGAGCACAGAAAACAAGTGGATATTGTAAGTAAACTTAAAGATGGGCGTGCAAATACCCTAGCAAAGGTTTACTAATTAAGTTGCGCTTTTTTATACGAAAGTTCAATGAGTATATTGGTTTTGTTTATATTATTATTTATTGCAGCTTAAATATAACTTACAAGGAAAATTTTTATTCGTGACTTTTTTAGATAACAAAATGTATTTTTTCGCTATAAATTTCTATATCAAAACTTATGGATTGAAGTTGCTTTGGCCAATGTTCAGTTTACTGAATTAATCTTTGCAGTCTTAAGTAAACATTTCTTTTAATTTAACAATAGGCAAAGCGCTTTTAGCAATTTCATAGTTCTCGAGTTCAATGGATTCACATAGCTGGAAATAGTTCAAAGGACACGGCTTGTGCATGCTGATAAGGCATATAAAGTACACTTGAATATTTTAGGGTCAGCCATGCTGTCTGCTGCCACTTACTCATATTTTTTTTTGTGTGAGCGTTGTCGAGCCTTACCACATATATATAGTTGGCAATATGAATGCAAAACATGAGATTTTGTTGTAGAGGCAACCGCATGAAGTGCATAAATAATGAATACGTTTATTAATATGTGTGCATAGCACGGTTTCAACAGGAAGCTGGCACTGGCTACGTGGCGTATGAGTAATTATAACAGTTCAACAGTGCGAGTGTCCAAATTTATAACAGTTATAACAGTCAGGCGAACAGTGCATGTACTTAAGTTAATGGCAAATATTTTCGGGCTAACACAAAGGCAAAGTTCAAAGCACTTAAATGCCAAACAGCAGCAGCAGCAGCAGCAGCAACAGCAGCAACAATAACAATCAAATCAATTACTGTGGGCGTTGTTTCGTATGTGTTTTCGGCAATTGTAAAGTTTTCTTTTTTATGTTCATGTAAATTAGTTGCAATAAATAAAGATTTTTATAGAGCTGTCGACCTTGTTGTGCTCGCTGTTGATGAAGTGCACAAGTTTTGGCAAACACACACACACACACACACACGAGTGTCAAATGCAGCTGAGACAAGGACTCTTGGCACTTGCTACCTGACTGTGCCACCTCCACTTCAAAGTCTTGTGTGCTGCACAATGATAACCACAATGCCAACTGCCAACTGCCAACTGCCAAGTGGCAACGGGCAACTGGCAACTGCCACAAAAATGCCAACGTCAATTGTAACATTTTAATTAACCAAATTGTGCGTTGTTTTCAACGTTCTTTCTTTTCAAACCAGCGAGTACAAAAACTTGGCAAACATAACGAGCGCCAAATGAAAACTCAATTAAAAGTCGCTTAGACGCTCAAATTGCTGCCGCCTGTTGAGAGTATACAAACACACACCTACAGACAACACACAATTTTTGGAGGCGCTTTAATTAACTGCGGTCGGAAGAGCATAACTTTCAGTTGCCGCATAATCAAAACTGAGTCACATTACCCACTCGACCCACAGCCAGTCAAAAATTATGTATAAGGTCAGTCGTGTTGCTACGCCGCCAAAATGTTGCCACAAAGCCTGAGCAACAATAAGAGCAGGAGCAGCAGCAGCAGCAGCAATGGAAGGCTAAATAATTAGCCAAGTTACACAAAACACAATTTACAATATTTCATTGGGTGTTTTATAAAGTACATAAATCCCGCTTCAATTTAAACATTTTAATTAACAGAAGCAAGAGCTTAAGCTATGCTTAAATTAACAATTTATTCAGGTAGTTTAAGAACTTTTCAATAATAAATTTAAAAATTTAGATATTTAATTAAATTATTATAGTATAAGCTTATGGAAGAAGTGAGAATCTAGATTGATGCAGTTGGCACTAAAGAGAAATTAATCATGAATATGGCAAAACTTTAAATATATTTTAAAAAGCAAACTTTTTATTTAGTTATAAGTTGGATATATATTTAAAAATAATTTGTGCGCAATTCTTTTAAGGTCAAATATTGTTTCTATAGAAATGGAAATTTTTAAGGCATATATTGTTTATTTATTATTTGTTTTTCAACTAAAATAAATCTGGTAAACAGGAAATGACTTTAATATTTATTATATACTTAAAAAAATCAAATTTAAAATAATTTCCAGTTTATATGAGAGCTTTGACAATTTGCATGCTTGAGTTTCTATGAAATTAGCATTTTATAGCTATAAATCTGTCAGAGTCTTAAAGTGTTATAGTAGAAAAAAAAAACTGTTGAAGGGAGATGGCCAAACTATTCTTAGATACATTCGGATTTTGTTTGGTTTTTGCTTGAACTAAAAAAAATAGTAAAAATAATAATTATAAATACATTAACGAATATTAAACATAAACAAACAAAAATGAGCAATGTCTAACATCTATATTAATTACTGAAAAACTTTTAGCCTACATGAGCTCATATGCCAAGGCAACATTAATCAAGTTCCAAAAATACATTAAATTTGAGAAAATTATTTAATAGCTAAGAGCAGATTTGCGAAATGTGTTTCAATGAAATTTTGCAAGATTTAATGAATAACTGAGCGACTTATTACAGTTTTTTTCTTATTAATAGAGCTCTAGTGTAGGTAACTCTACTCCAGTCTTTGCTCTTTGCTATATGCTATGCGCTGTGATTTATGGCACGTCGTGGCAAATTCATTTTAATTATGCTTGACTCGCACATTTATGGTTTGAGTAGCTGGCATTAAAGCTTGAACTTTGTGCACATAAGTTGGCGACTCATTTGGGGAATTCTCTTTAATCTAGCAGCCACAAAATGAATTCCATCGACATGGTTTCACGCTCCAGTGCCACGGAAAATGTGCCTGGCCACAGGCACAGGCACAGGATGTGGCAGTCGCCCGCTTGACTGTCTGGCTGGCTGGTTGGCTGGCAAGCGGACAGCCGAGCCGTCGGGCTGGCCGACAGTCCCCGGGGCGTGGCTTGTATTATAGCTAATTAAATATTTGCTCTCTGACCAAAAGCATGTCACTGCTGTCGAGAGATTAGTGAAGAAACTTCCCGTTAAGTTGTTGTCGTCAACTGACGAAACTGCTGCTGATGCTGCTCCTGCTGATGTTGACAACTTCAAGTATTGCCCGTTAACGCTTAAAAAACAATGTCCGCTAAAACAAAATGGAATGGCGTAACTATATATTCGTTACTATACATAAAGTTATATATGTAAATTGATAAATGAAGCGTGTTCAAGCTGCAGCATTCATTGCCCTTGGGAGTTGGCATAAGCATAGAAAAACTTTATATACAGAAAATTTTCTTTAAGAATTTATAAATCTTTAACAACTCCCTCATCCAAGTTACTTATTCAGAGCATAAGTATTTTCAGCTTTGCTACCATACTCCGTGTTGGCCGTCATGCATACCAATTTCTTTTATTTAGATAGCTCGTCTATAAATACTCTATAAACGTTCAAGTTGCCAACTCATGAATTCTGCTTTCCGTTTAGCTGGCAGTCAAGCATTCTGCGCACAATGGCGGCGTTTCCATAGAATTCAGCCAAGATTCTTTCTATTGGCCACACGGCCAAAGGAAGAAATCAATCAATATAAAGTAGCAAAACATTTGACATCAGATCAATCGCAGACTTAATTGATTGCATGTAGCAGGCAACTGACAACAACAACAGCAACTGTTGCTATAGCAACAAACAGCAATAAAAACATGAACGAGAACTAGTCGAGCATTGCCAACAGCAACAGCAACAGCAACAACAACTTAAACTAGAATATTTAGAGCAACAATAGCAGCAGCATATGTGATAGCAACAACAACTAGAGCATCCAGGGAAAAGCTCTATTTATAAAATTATCGAAAGCAGCTACTTCAATGACAATAGCAATACACACAAAAGAAATAAGAGCAGCAGCAGCAGCCACTTCAATACATCAGTGGCATCCGTTTCATTAAAAACACTTCAGCAACAATAATCTACAGCAGCTGCAACAGCAGCAGTAATAGCAGCATTTAAAACACCTGTAACTACGACGTATATAGCAGCTGCAATAGCAGTAGCTGTAGCGGCTTCTAAAGGAATCTACTCCTTGGAACTAAATACAATACATGATTGAACTAGTTTTATATAAGGCAGCAGTAATAAAGCAGCCAGAACATCAACGGCATCAACAGCTTATATTCTAAGCTGTTTCAAACTATTAAAATTGAGTTATTGGCAATCATGGAGTTGAACGCGTTAATTACCTCATAACTGGGTGTTATGATAATACAGTTAAATTTTACAGTCAGTTGGGTAGTTAAAATGTCGCATAATTGCAAGTACTTGAGTGCCGAAAATCTAATAAGCCAAGAAGTGTTCTTGCTAACGGGTTATCACAAACAGGCAAAGCACTCAAGTAAGCTCACAGCTGTTAGACTGTAATGTGTGTGTGTGGGTGTATGTGCTGGTGTGTTTGTATTGATGTGTGTGCGCTTCAATAAAGTAAAAGAAACTGACACTTTAATGCAACTGGGTGCTCTATTTCAGCGTCAACTTGAACATATGAGACTCGCCGGTGCTTTGGCAATATATTCATATTTTCTAGCAGCTGCGGCGACATTTGCATTACCAGGAGCCACAGCAACAGCAACAGCAACAGCAACAACAGCTGCTGCAACAACTGCTCTCGTGCGTGTAAAGGCAGAAACAACTTTGTGTGGAAGAAAATGGCTGGCAGCAGAATTTGTAGCATACTTTTGTGCGCGCTGTAAGTTTTCTTTTTTTTATTTTCTTGCCGTTGCGCGCAAGCGAGCGGAAAACTGTTGCAACCTGCTTGAACCACTAATTGGGCCATTAATAATGTAACTTGTTTCTGATATTTCATGGGGCAACAAGTCATTCGACTTGTAGCTACAAAACTTTGCGGCCAAAATATTATTTTAGGCATGTTTTCAGCGTCGCTGATGCTGTTGGTATCAGATATCTATGAGTGCGAACGTTGTGTTGTATATTGAAAATGTTGTTGAGGAGGTTGGCTAAGAAAACCTCTAAAAAAAAAAAAATACACACGAAACAGAGGGACTGAGAGTTGAGAAGACAGAGAGTTGGCAACAGATTGGGCTGCTTGTGGTTGCTTTTGATAAAGTTGAGTGTACATACTTGCTTTTGCTGGTCATTTAATTGGGTTTTGAGGTTTTAGCACAAAGACTTCCAAACGAAACTCGAGAGTGCAAGCGAGCACTTTCGACTTTATTCAGTTTGCCAGAGTGTAAGTTGCAAGTGTGGCATGAGCTTGCAGTTTTATGTATATGCTGACAGCTAAATGGAGTCTTGGCGAAAGGTCAACTGCAGCGCATAAAAAAAAAGAAAATTTAAAAGCTGTGGCCACATCATTAGAAAGAATAATAAAAAGAAACTCAAAAAATGGAATTGAAAAGTTTCTGGGCAAATTTAATTTAAGAGCATCAAAAGGATACAAATGCTGCCTCGCAATTTCCGCTTTGAGATTCGTTTCATTTTAGCCTTTTACCTTATTATTGCTGCCATCTTCTTAATTTTATTTTGTATTTTTTCGCCTGCCAAGTTTGCGTTTGTTCAACAAGTGTTGACACACAATGGCGCCCGTTGTCGGTTTGAGTTTGACACTTGTTGAAAACTTTTGGCCTAAACTGAGCTGACAACTTGGCGACGCCTGGCCAAAAGTTTCGTGTGTTTCTCTTTTGTGTTCTCTGCGTACCGGTGTGCTGTGTCCTGTGTGTCCTGCCACTAATTCAATGAGAACTCCGTCAGACTGACAGCTTGCCCAGCCAGCTGCTAATGGCAGTAATGCAATTTCAATTACTATTTAATATTATTTACGTCACATTTCCTGCACCTTCCTCACTCCTTTTTTTTTTTTTTTTTTTTTTTTTTGGCAGCGCTGTCAATTATATATCACATCAAAGGCTTGTTTTGCTGCCAGGCCAAAGCAAACAGAAACGCGCGCGCGCACACTGTGTCAATAGTCAAGTGTCATACATATTTAATTGTGCCTGCCCTCAAATATTGGCAAGCCCTCAGCAGCCGAGAGCAGTTAACAATGCCAAGCACCAAGCGCCAAGCATTGAGCCATTGTTGCCGTCTGCCGTCTAGCTTTTGGCCATTAGCCCGCCGTGTGGCAGGTGTGGTAAGTGCTGCTATTGACAGCACCAGCAGCAGGTGGCTCTTTTCCCTTTTATTGTTTTCTCTGCTACTGTTGCTCCCGTTGTTGTTGTTGTTGTTGTTGTTGTTGTTGCCGCATTAGCCGTAGTGTCATTTTAATTGCAGCACATTTGTCAGCGTGCTACGAGGCGAATGCGTGATTTACAGCTCAGTCGCTCTTGACTTGATTGGCGTACTTCGTCTCTAATGGCTGACGTTGGCCCATCCCAAAATCTCTTTCAAGTTGGTCAGCTCAGTCATTTATTTAACATTTAAGTCAAATACCAAAACAAATCAAGTTTCGTTTGCTGCTGTCGTAATCTGTCAGAAATGTTTGGCATTGCCCTGAAAAGTATGCTACACAAAAGCGAACTTTTAGTGTGTGAGTGTGCGAGGGCTTTCACTCTAAATGTGATTGATTATAGCCAGATCATGACTACTGGGTCCCCTCTACTGTAATTGAGCATAGCACAGATCGAGCTGCCTGTCAAAATGTAATTGAAGAGCAGAGCGCTCCTTCGCTTACCTTGATTTGGCGCACTTTGCGCTCTGCTGTTGCTAGGGCTGCTTTCGATTTCATTTGTGCCACAGCTCTCACATTTCCAATTACGTTTCATATACCCTAAGCACACTGCGAATGGGGTGTTTAAGATATTATAGTTTATATCTTTTTAGCAGGTAAGCGGCATGGCGAGGTGAAGGTATGAAGAGAATTCATGAATAAGCCAGGTGAGCAGCAAGAGTAAAAAAAATCTAAATATAAAATTTGTTTTAATGCTGAGAGCCTCCAACAAACCTTGCTTTAAATAGTAAAATTCAAGATTTTCAAGGCTGCAGTCTATAAAGATATAATTCTATGGGGCATAATTCGACGGCTTCATATTTACCAAGCTCAAATTCTACAGGCACTGTCCATTTGAGCTGGACTGGAGATGTCTGGTTTATGAGGATTTACGTTGGATTTTAATTTTAATACAGTTGCAGAGCTCCAAATACGCGTATAGACTGACGGCGCAAGCAAAGCAGCTCTCATCTAATCTGGCTACCAATAACGACAAGGCCGTAGAAAAATATATTCTTTGCAGCACAGGAGAAGCTGATGAGCTTGAAGTTGAATAGTTGTTGAATAGAGTTGAATAATGAGTAAATAAATTTGTATATATAAATAAAAGATTGAATAAAAGATTTGATCTAGTTATTCAAAGTTAGAAATTCAAGTGAATTTGTTATCTATAAGCTGCCTTAAAATTCCTTACTAACAAAAATGAGACTGTAGTTCAGGCAGGGTATTTGCCAGTCGAGCGTAGTCAACAACGTTTTACACTTCCTCAATTCAAATGAAATTCTTATGCATGAGAAATTTAAGCTGCTGACAACATTTAAACGCAATGTATTATATACTCAAACAAGGCAGCAAGTCGACAAACATTCAAACATTCAAGCATATCAGCTTCAGATTTTCCTGCCAAGCAGCAAACAGCATTGGAATATTAATAACAACAATAAGTATTGCTAGCATAATGAAGTTGTTGCTGTTGTTGTTGCCGTCATTGTTGCTCTTTGCTGCTGATGGAATGCGCTCGCAATTGTATCGCGTGCCATTGAGTCGCTTTGCTTCGGTGCGGCATCGTTTTCAGCAGTTCGGCATTCGCATGGATCGACTGCGTCTCAGGTACAGCATCTGGGCGAACGAGAAGGAGGCGCGCAGTGTGCCGCTGAGCAACTATCTGGATGCGCAATACTTTGGCCCCATCAGCATTGGCACGCCACAGCAGACGTTTAATGTCATCTTCGACACGGGCTCGGCGAATCTGTGGGTGCCTTCGGAGACGTGCCATAAGAAGCTCGCCTGCCAAATACACAGTCGCTTCAATGCCAAAAAGTCGAGCAGCTACCGGCCGAATGGCAAACGCTTCGATATACAATATGGCTCTGGCAGTCTGGCCGGATATTTGTCACACGACACGGTGCGCGTCGCTGGGCTAGAGATTTCGAATCAGACGTTTGCCGAGGCCACAGATATGCCGGGGCCCATATTTCTGGCGGCCAAGTTCGATGGCATCTTCGGGTTGGCCTATCGCGGCATCTCCATACAGAATATCAAGCCGCCATTCTATGCCATCATGGAGCAGAATCTGCTGAAGCGCCCCGTCTTTTCGGTGTATCTCAATCGTGAGCAGAGCAGTCGCCAGGGTGGCTATCTCTTCTTCGGCGGCTCCAGTTCACGCTATTATCGTGGCAACTTCACCTATGTGCCCGTCACGCATCGCGCCTACTGGCAGGTCAAGCTGGAGTCGGCGCGCATTGGCAAGCTGCAGCTATGCCTGAATGGCTGCCAGGTCATCATCGACACGGGCACATCGTTCCTCGCAGTGCCCTACGAACAGGCGATACTCATTAACGAGTCGTTGGGCGGCACGCCCGCTGCCTATGGCCAGTTCTCGGTGCCCTGCGAGCAAGTGCCTCATTTGCCTACACTCACATTCACCCTGGGTAGTCGTCGCTTTGAGCTGAAGGGGGAGGATTATGTCTTCCATGATATCTTTACGGATCGCACTGTCTGCGCCTCGGCTTTCATTGCCGTCGATTTGCCATCGCCCAGTGGCCCGCTTTGGATATTGGGCGATGTATTTCTGGGCAAGTATTATACGGAGTTTGACATGGGCAATCATCGCATTGGCTTCGCCGATGCCATCAGTTGAATATGCTTCTCTTGTGATTTATTTTTGCAGTTTTTTGTCCGTCTGTTTTTTATGCGTGTTTCATTTTTTTCTTCTGCTTATTAAATGGCTGCCATGGCAGTGAAAAGTCTGCACAGTTGACAGAAATTTAAGGGAACATCAGAAAACGGCATTTTATTATTTTATTACCTGCTCGAAGCGGAAAACGAGGAAGGAGCCAAGGCGTAGTTAAAGACTCAGGCTCCAGCTCAGGCCCAGGCCCAGGCCATCCGGACCAATCGTTTCACGTATACGCCGCGTTGACGTCAAATGTCCGCCAAGCCGCGTGGGCGGAAGCTAATCAAAACTCGCTCCCAGCAATCATAGCAAGTGAAGCCCGCGACAAAAGACAGTGGAGCAGTTACGGCAGAGGCCCTGAGAGCTTGTGCGGAGTTGTACAGCTGTAATTGATTTGCCAAGAAATAAACAATGTCCTGTGCCACATCCTGAAGCCCAGACGCAGCTGCTTAAAAATTGAAATGAATAGCTTTAAGTTAACGACTGACGCGTTGCGTTCGCATTTGAATTTAAATTTGGCAACCGCTACACCAAAATCTCTTCACCCCTTCCCGTCCACTACCGCGAGCACCCTAAGCATCCATTAGCTTTCAGTTTTTAGGGTTCGACGAGTTTTTATTCTGCGAGTTTTACGACCGCACACAGAACGTTTCACATTTCTGTGCGAAAGGCGATTTTAGGTTTTTATTTGTTTTTCTGTCGAAGTCTCACGCTTATATAAACACTAGATGCTATTTTATGCAACAGCATCATAGGGTAACTGTTAGTCGCGCATCGCTTTTTTTTTATTTTTTGTTGTGAATTTTTGGTTTTTAGTACTTGAATTTGTTGTTGCTTGGCCTCCGTTTGGTTTTCTGTGGCTTACAAGACCTTTATTGATATTGGGCTCTTGGTGAGCTGCTTTTGAAGCCTTTTTAAAGCCATCTCAAGTCATCCGTCCGCCTGGCATAGTTGTTGCTTTAAAAATGTTGATTTTGATTGCTGTTCGTTTAACCTTTTCTTTTCATAATTTCCATACAAAACAAATAGCAAAAAAAAAGGAGTTAGGGACTTCTTTTGGGCCATAATGAGTGGTCAATATTCGACCACAAGCCACAATGTTGACTTTTGTACTTGCTATGTTAAGCATGCTGTCGATTTGCTATTTGCTTTCAAGTCTCCGTTACTTGGAACCCTAAAGCCACCTAACATAAAATCCATTTGCAAAATACTTGGGACTCAAAGTGTTTTTTATAGCTAGACGCTTTGCCTGCTAAATGCTAAGCCCTTTATTTTTTTTCCTTTAGCGTGCCACCAGTTACCAATACAACAACAACACTAAGCTGCTTTCGCATTGTGCAATGCGAATGGCTGCGTTTAAAGCGCAAAATATTTCACAAAATTTTCTGTGGCAGTTCTGGGCAAGTTGCAGCATTTGCGCAAACGTGTCGCTGGGGATTTGCGCAATCAACAAGAAGCAGAGCTTGAAGTGAAAATCAGTTATGTACAATAAAGCAAACCACTGCCAGTTCAATCAGGCAACAAGAAAAAAGGGTTAGCACGTGTCAACATCAAAACCGTAGCGAGCAAAGCAAAGAAATTCGTCGAAAATAAAGTATAGCATACTTATAAGCGCAGCACAAATTCTTGTTAAAAATAAAGTGTAGCATACTTACAAGCGTAATGTGAAATGGAAAAACTATAAAATCACAAGTATATAGTTTTAATAAAACGCACTCGTGCCGTTACTTGTTTGGTAATTCAAGCGCCCAATGGCAAATCGAATCAAGTGTGTATGTGTTTGTAATATATGAAACAGTTTTGTCACATATTTTGGGCGGCCCAAAAAGGCCAGTAAATGTGAACTGTAAACTGTAAACTGAGCGCGTTACACCCACATAATCACCATGACAGCCAGCCAGTCAGTCAGGCAGTCAGCAAAAGTAAGTAATTGGCTGAGACAGCTTACGGTCCACAAACACAGACACATACATACCCACAGCCAGCTCATTTGTTTTAACAATAGTGGCTGGGCAACAGGATAACGCGATAAGCATCACAAAGCTAAATGGCAAAGAGCCTGCCACTGCCGTTGACAGGCTCACCACCAGCAGCCGCAGCAGTAGCAACAGCAGCAGCAGCAGCATCCCCAACTAAAGCAGAATTAAATCATTCGATAAGATTATGCAAACATTGTCATCGCCAGGGGCATTGTCCTGCTTGCCCTGGACCCAAAATTTCTATGTAAATTTATTTGCTTGCTGTTTTTATTAAATTTTTGTTGGTCGTCGACAGCGACGGAAAGCAAAGCAAAGCCCAAAGCTAATGACACTCAAAAATTGGGCTAATGAGTCAATAAGGCAATTTGCCGACTGGCAAAAAATCTCAATGAGCTGAGCCTAAAGAGCGGTGAGTGTTGAGTGGGCTTGCCATGTGAATAGCCAGAAAGAGAGAGAGAGAGAGGGAGAGAACGAGAGAGTCAGCAGCAGGCTATGCCTAACTTATTATGCCACTTAATTACTTTAATGTGGCATTTATGTGAAATGCCTTTGCTTAGCCACAGCAATCGCTCTGCCTCCCCTCTCTCCCTCACTCTCTCTCTGTCTCATTTTGAGCTTGTCTGCTGTTTTGATAGGTAGGCAGCTCGTGTCCTGTGTTTGCATTGCCTTGTGCCTGTCTACGTTGTAAATGTCAATTAGTTTTTGAGCCCATAGCAATTAAATGTGTATGTGTGCGTGTGTGTGTGTGCACAGCTGCTGCTGCACACGCCTGCCTAGAGATAGGAATACCCTCTGCCAATCATTGCAATTGAAGTTTGCTGCAATGCTGGCAATTAGTTTAAGTGCAAAAGTGCTTTAAGGTATAACAACTTGAGCTGCCTGTAAAAAATTGTACATCATTTATCAAAAATCCTTTTGTGTCTGCAGCTAAAAGACATTAATCTAAGCCGCCTTTGCGAGCGCTGTTTGAGAAGTTCACCATTGCAAATGTTGCTTAGCTAACGTACTTGCTGTGGCCAACCATGTTGTTGTTGCTCAATATATTTTGTCGTAGGTAAGGTGACTTTTTTTTTTTTACTCGTGTAAAGATTACGTGTCTTAGTGTAAGTCTTAGCATCTGTCTTTAAGACGTAGACACACCCACGCACACACGGAGAGAGAGAGAGACAGAGAGACCTGTGTCCTGGTCTGTTTCCAATAATGTTGCAGCAACTTCAACTGTCAACATGCCTCATTTTTTAAGCGGCAAACGTGCCAATGACAACGCTCAATTGCGCAGCAACTACTTGAACTTTAAGGTGTGCTTAAAGACAGATATTACGCATACGCCGCGTATGCCAGGCGCTGCTTGAACTTTGGCTTGTTAATTGCATTGCAGCGATTAGCACACTTTATGGATAGCCACTAAGGCAAACTTTTATTTTCCATCAATAGGCAGTAGTGTGTCATGGGTGTGTGTGTGTGTGTATGTCTGTGTGAGTGTTTGTTTGACATTGGCATTGAGCCTTTTGTAAGCTGTCAGAGCAGCTGGCGTGCAGCTCGTTTCGCACGCCTGTGACATGCATACTAATTAAGCAGTTTGCCATGGCTTTCAAATTTCAAAAACAGACACAAGCACACACACACACACACACACACACACATGCGACGCAGCTTAAAATGGCTTTTCACAAATGCTGCATAATGAAGCTAATCAGGCGCGCTGTACGTTGACGAGCTTAGTGCGAAAAACTGTGAAAACTGTGCAGACTGTGAAATTTCAATGTGAATTTGAATATGAATTGCGAGTTATGGAATTTGAATTTGAAAATATCTCGCACTTGAAAAGCTCAACTGTTAACTGCACTGTGCTGTTTAATTAGGACACTGAATGCAGCGCCAGTGCCAGTCAGGATAGTTGGGATTGGAGTGGCACATGTGTCAAGCGCAGGACGCCAGCAAAGCAAATCCTCATCAAATATTTAACACCTTGACAGCATTACAGTGTGCGAGTGCGAGTGTGTGTGTGTGTGTGTGTCTGACTGTCAGTGTATGTGTATGTGTGCCTCCTCACAGTAAAATGGAAACTAAAATATAGTAAAAAAAAAAAACTTTGTTGGCGCCCCATTGTCAAAATGCGCAAAGTCATTTTTAGTTGTTTACGGCCAGACCCAACCCACACAGACCCAAACCTCAGCTGCCAAACTGTGATTCCAGTCAAATGGCTAAAACTTGCTTCGTCCTTAAAAAGAAGATAAACGAGTTTTAGTTCGCTTTAGAGCTGCAAAAAGTTGCTGCCAGAAGTGCAGCTAATTGAATTGTAATTTCATGAAAATTTCTTTTACCTGTCAAATATACATAATTCGTTAGCTAGTTGCGTGTTTTCATGACTGACATTGATTATATAATCTAGTTTGCTTTTAAGTGCTAAATCATGCTTAAAATGTGCTCATTGACGTGGCACAAACAAGTCAAGAACGACTTGCAAATTGCATGAAATCCGTTTAATTGAAATTATTTATTTAAAATATGTATTTATATTTGAATACAAATTGAAATACTGAGTGCGTATAAAGCATAAATCCCACTTCAAATGGTAAGCCCCAAAAAAATCAATCTAACTTTGATAAAGTTATGCAAGTTGGAGAGTAAGACGAAGCGCCGAAGCTTTATAAGTACAAAAGAAAAGTTTTTAGGGGATAAACATTTCAATTGCATTTTCATGTCATTTCATAATAATTAAAATTATTATACATTTCTAAGAGTTCCAGTCTTTGCAGCTTTGGCAAATTTAATTTTATATAGTTTTTATTTGCATTTTAAGAAATTTTAATGTAAAAATGGCAATGGGGAAAAAAAAAATATAAAATATAAAAATAAATAAAATTCAATATAAATATTACTAAAGGTATCAATAATCAGACATATTAAAGTCGACTCAAATAGAATTATACAATTTCATTTATTAGGCATATTTAATATAATAAACTAAGCTTCACTCAAGAACAACTCAACTTAATTTTCTGAATTCTTCAATGATTTTTGTATTTAAAAAATAATAATAATAATAACCCATCTATAAACCTTCCCCAACAGCACAACTCTTTGCAAATAGCAGAATAGCTGTTGCTTTTAAAAGCTTTCATGCTTTATCGCTTCCTCATCAAACTGTCAGAAAGGGCCAAAGCAAGCGCGCGTAATTGAAGCGTTTCACGCAGCGCAAACTCTTGCTTAACCAGGCCAATTTTAATGGCTTAACCATTGAATTTTTATTGGATTTTATTTATTTTTTTTTGGCACATGGTCCGAGCCATTCATATGGGAGTGTCAGTTGGAGCAGCAACTGCTGCGGGCACAATTTGATTTATGTGTTCCACACTTTTGATAAAGTGTTTGGCATTGACGTTGACTTCCGTTGCAGTTGCAGTTGCCTCTCAGTCAGAAGATGGCCAACAGCAACTGGCATACGATATGGTCAATGGCTGCTGTTCTGTTGTCAATGCCGTTCCCGTTGCCGTTGCCATCTCCGTTGCCTTTGTTGAGGCAGCTCTCAAAAAAGTTGCGTATGACATTTCAATGTGCATGTGATCCCACGAGTGGCTTTTGCTGTTTCGAGTTGACTTTTCTCTTTTACTCGCAATTTTCTGTGCTCTGTCCAGCTGCTTACTTAGCATTAGCATTATGCATAGAAAGTTTGCGCTTTTCATTCTTCACCTGGCTCAAGTGTGCTTCAGCGAGTTGGAATAGGAAATGGACGCCTTAAGGCTGTCCGCTAGGCATTTCAACTTGTTTTTTTTTTTTTTTGTTTCCACTGCTGTGATTATTCGAGTAAAGTAGCTAAAACTTGTGCCTTAAGCATTTCATTGTGTTACTTTAAGAAAGTCGTAACAAAGGAAAAGTTCAAAAGTTCCAAGAAAAGCAAAACAACACATATTTTTATATTTATGTGGAACTTAAATTTCAGTTTATCTTATCGAGATATCTTAGAGGGCTACTTGATGTTTATGAGTGGCAAAAATGCTTGGCTAACTATAGATTATCGATTTGTGAAGAAGTTCACAATTAGTATGACCAAAGCACAACTTACTTATGTATGTATCTAATAGTATTTAATATTATTTTATTAATCATATTTTTCTTTGTTCTTTTCTTTTCAGATAACTTAATCCCTCGAGCTTGATATATGAATATGAATAATATATGAATAACTAAAGATATTCTATATCGCTTTGACATACAATAAAAGACAAGAGTATATTTTTTTATACTATTTCTAAATCTCTTCCCTCTACCCTCACTCACACTGCAGTCACATTTCAATTTATGTACATTCTTTTCTGTAAACAATAGAATTTAATTGAATTTGAACAATATTTTCATATATATTTTGTCAGCAATCTTATTTGCATTTGCACTCGTATAGCTGATTAAAATGTATAATAAATGCAAATGTGCTCAAATATTTCGTTGATGCATTGATATTGTGTGCATTGCTAACGACGGAATTTTCTGGCCTTGTTTCCACGGCACAAGCCACAATTAAATCCATCAATTGCCGGTTACGACTGAGGCGAACAAATCGACAAAGTTGCAACTTCCGACGCGACGCTGTGGGGCATAAAAAATTCAACAGAAAAATTGCACTGAATCAAGCAGTGGGTAGAGGTTGGCGGCTGGTTATAAATGTTGGCAGCAGCAGAGCAGAGGTCGCTGCAAATTTGATGGAAAACGGCGCCAGTTTCAACGCCCAAAAGACGTGCAGAGCGGACAATGTGTACAATGCCCAAAAACTCTCACAGCACACGAGAATTTGTTTGCTTAACTGTATGACTGGGTTGAATTGGCTGGGTCAGGAATGGAATCGGAATCGGAATTGGAATTGGAAGCGGTGTTTGGGTTCATGAGGGTCTCACTCATTGGGATCCCAGAGCAGAGCAGTGTAAAGCAAAGCAAAGCAGCTCTTCCTTCCTGCTGCTGCTCCTCCTCTTGGCAATTCCCATGCTGGCAGCTGGCTGCTTGCTGCTGGCTGCTGCTTGGTTAGACCCTGCAACTTTTAATTTGGAAAATTTGTAACAAAACTTTGTGTGTCCCTATACCCTTTAAAAGGCATTGGCATGGGGTTTGATTGATATGACATGTGTGTTGTCTATGCTAATGGATTTTTATTTAAAAAATAATATGATATTAATAACATATATTAAATTTATAGAATTCACATATGGCTATATCAATGTATTACAAAAATGTATTTTAAATTCAATTTTTTTTATAAACACTTTTAAGCAAGTCTAAAGCATTTATGCCTTGTTTTTTATTTATTTAATATTATTATTTTTTTACTTTTCGTTACTTTTCTAGTTCATCAGATCCAAATTGTTATACTATATACATTATATTCTATTGTTTTTTGCTGTACTCTTTCGCCGGACAGTATTTACTTCCTTGTAATTATTTTTGTTGTTGTTGCGCCATTGTTGCTGCTGCTGCTCCTGCTGCTGTTGCTCTGACACTCAACTCGAGTGCAGGAACAAATGTTAAACAATTTGTGCAACATTTTTAGTGTTAAATATGCGCAGCTATTTAGCATGTTTGTCTCGCTGCAACAATTGTGAGCAGAGCGCGCAAAAGTTTATACAAAATGCGAAATATAAAGAGCTGCATAAAACGAATTGTTAAATTGTAACTCGTTTAAGAGTTGGACAGGCAATCAATTGTGCCAGTCCCTGGAGCGTGCCTTATCAGCATCTGATTAGCTCAAGCATCGCCTTGACCAGCAGCAAGCAGCAAGTCAATAATAATCATAAATGGCGCTCACATATGTCACAAATCCCAGCTGAGTGGATCCTCAGGCAACTTCAAAGGGTCGTCATTAAATTTGAATGTTTGATGCGTAAATCCATTGAGATGAGCTCTTACCTCAACTCTACACAGACCTTATCCGATAGCAGACATGAAATGCAGATTTTAATAAAATTTATATGCGTCAATTGGTATTTTTATGCGACAGTTTGAAGCTGAGCTCTGCGAGCTAAAAACTGAAAGCTGACAGCTTGGCTGCTGTCTGTGGCGACAGCTGTAAAATATTTGAGGCAATCAGCTCAGCATTTGGCGCACAATGAACTGTTTGCCGCACAATTTCCGCTCAAATGTGGCAACAATTGAAATGTTTCTGCCAGCTGGCAGCAGCAAGAGCAGCAGCAGGAGGAGCAGCAGCAGGAGCAGCTTACCTAGACCCGACTGGCTCACATGGCGTATACTTTGTTTATGTCTAAGCCAGCCGCAGGCATAGGAATAGAAGAGAACTGTAGCATATAAATCTTATGCTAAGCCCCGCCCAGGCTCCATAAATAGCATATATGCTAGCGGCTCCTTGTTATCTCCTGAGCGTTCCCCATTTAATGGGCGTAACAAATTTATTTCGAATTATAGACAAAAATAATAAATAAATATAAGACCGAGGAGCGTCTCACGAAATTTGCGTAAACAGCACAAAAATAGGCAAGGTAAACACTTGAAATTGAATTTTAATAACGGGCAAAACAAATCAAATGAAATATTTAATGGGACATTAATACGCAGCAAAGTCATTTCTAATTAGAGTCAAGCCAAGTAGCAACAGCCCCGACACGAGGCACGTGGCACGTGGCAAGGGGCAAGGGGCAAGGGGCAAGGGGCAAGGGGCAAGGGGCGTGGGGCAAGGGGCAAAGGCGAGCACAAATTTGATATTTTCAGATGCCGCAACCAATTTGAATACATATTAAATTTTTGCCGTGGCCTTCATTTTAAATGCAAATCAGTGGCAAACGCAAACGCAATCGTCTCGCTTGGCAATCAATATGAACAGGTTGCCTCAAAAGGAGGCCATTCAACCAGTTCGCACGGGCGTGGCAAATGTCTTTTTATTATCATTTTGCTTATTTGCGGCGCAGTTAAGGTGCAGCCCATCATTATCCATTCGGCCACATGTTTCCAATCAATATTTTATACATATACGTACATATGTTTCCATTTATTGCATAAATTAATTTAAATTCTCAACTGTCTTCGACTTGTGTTTTATGTGTTTAATCAATTTTCAATTCAAGCTAAGCCCGAGCATGCACAGACTTTCAGCTTGCACTGTGTGAATGGCAAAAAAGAGAAGAAGAAAAAAAAAAACTTGCAATTTTGCTGCAGCGCCCTGGAGCGTATGTGCAATATTGAGCATATGTATGGCTGCAGCATATTTTCTAATAAACTTGCAAGTTTACAATACTCTGGGGCATGAGCAGAGTATTTCAAAAGAGTGCTGTACTATGTAACATATTGAGAAAGTTAACAATAGTATGCCGTATAAATATATATACATATTTTATGGATAAAACAGAGATAGAGAGGGAGAGAGAGAGAGATGATGGAAGTAGCTAGTTTCATTTGTAGAAAGAAGTTCTTTAGGTATTTGTGTAATGAATAAGTATGTAGGTATGTATGTATGTATGCATGTATGCATGTATGTTTGTATGTATGTTTTCATTAAGGTACTTTTAGGAGCAACACTTGAAGTTTGTATTTTACAGAGTGCTCTCTGTGCCCTTACTCTCTCTGTCTTCGCTCTCTCTGTCCTTGCTCTCTCTGCCCTCGCTCTCTATCTGTCTCTCTCCCGCTTGTTCATGCTGCTCATTGCAGTTCAGCAGCTGAGCAACAGAATCATTCTGGAGTTGAGAGTGAAAGCAAGCGGACGTGTTTATTTGAATTACTGATCTAGCTCCCGCAGACGCCACAAGTGGCTGCTCAACACTTTCGACCTTGACATAGGACATTAGTTTTTAAAAGTGTTTTCATTAGGACAAGTCATGAATTATTTTGAAAGAAACATTTTCTAAATATTAAATTAAATATTAAATATTATTAACTAAGATTAAATATAGCTTAAAAGAAAGCTAAAATTATATAGTTTTTGAAATTTATATACAATATTTATATAATTTCTATATGTTACTCATCAACATGCTTTTTAGGGTATGCCATAGTCAGCTAATCATGGTTTATTGTTCTTTCTACTTTTTTGTTGCCCCTTCTTACTTGATAAACATAATTTGCTATATACAATGCAGCTGCATTGTGCACAATGGACTGCCGACTACAAATTGACTTTATGCTGAAAGGCAACTTGTGCAATAGAAGCAGCTGCTGCTAGACAAAGTCGCAGTTGAAGTTTCGTACGGTGCTTATGGCATTGTTGCAGTTAGTAAGGACTCAGTCATGCATATGAAATAACAAATATAGTATTAAAGAATGTCTCTTCAATGTGTGAGTAGACAAACAGCATTAATTAACTACAAAGAAAGCAAACAATACATGCAAATTAACAGTCTGGCGAAACACAGCCACACACAGCTGCAGTCAGTAGATGAGAGTGCAAAATGTTGTTAGCTGCATGCAGATGACAGGACAGAGCTGATGAAGAGCAGCAGTTGAAGGTTTTGAACAAATACAAAGTATATACATATATATTTACATATATATAATTTTGAAATGCAAGACATGTGCAGAACATAAGAGCTTGTTTCTAAGCATTTGTGCAACTCACTTCTGTCTGTCTGTCTGTTTGCTTGTCTAATTTACTTCAGCAGCACTTAAGCATATGGCAAATGGCATATGGCATCAGCATTAGACAGACTCCACTTGAATGCTAGGAATTCAACAGTTGCATATTTGGTAGCTATTCGCAGGTTCATGTAATATTTATAAAACGAAACGCGCAACAGTTGTAGCTGAAGTTTCCAAAGTTCTGACGGCATAGAGATGGAAGCGTGTTCAATGTTTGTTTGTTTATCAACATGATTCAACACTTAGCACTGTAGACTCTCTATATATGGAAAAAAAAAAAAACATTTCTGATTGACCTCAGTGAAAACAAAGTATACAATTTTAAATCAAATAAAAAACAACAATTGGTGACATTTTCTCCTAACTAATTCATGACCTCGAAACTGACAATGTAACAAAAGCTTAAAAATAGAAAGGTCGCTATAAACCAATTGTGAAATGCCAGACGGTCAGCACGCCATTCATTTTTGTTAAATTTTAATAAAGGTTTGCCAACAGAACCTTTTCTTATATATATGTGTGTGTGCTTTATTCTATAGACACAATTTGTATACAAAAATTATTTGTGGCAGATAGCGGCGCTCGCTCACTAATCAGTTTTGTGCCATCAGGGTTCACTTGCCACTGAAATGGATGCTGGTTTGGCTGCCTTTGCATAAGTGCTAACCACATAGTAGTTCACAACTGGCTGTAGATAAGCCCGAGTAGCAGGAGTATGATGAACGAGTGCGAGTGCTCGATGGCAATGTCTGCCGTTGATAGAATCGAGAATTCTAAGAGACAGTAAAGCTGCTTAGTCGCTTTAGCTTAAAAATTCTTTTTGTTGCCTCGAAATTATCGTCTTTGAGCCGGCCATAAAGTTGCTTAACATTATGGAGAAAATTTGTATACAATAATAAGCTAAGCAAAATGACAGTTTAAACCCAACATTATTTGTAAAAAATATATGCAACGGCAAATATATATTTTAATAATATTTGTAGCACTCTAAATAACTTGATTCAATTAAATTTCACAATTTGTGTTAATACGCACGAAGAGCGCTAAAGTAATTTTGCTTTTTCAGCAAATACAATCCCAAGTCCAAGTCTCACAAAGCACGCGTCCAGCTCTAATTTAACAAACGATTCGAAAAGAAGAAAAGGACAAAGGGGAATTGTTCCTTTGAAGTGCAACCGAGGACATTACAGAGGCACTCAGAGCACATTTAACTAGCCGTTGCTAGTTGCTGCTGTTGCTTTGCTCTGTTTTTATTATTATTATTATTATTATATTTTGTTGTTCAGTCAATTTCATAAAATGCAGTTGAGTTTGTGCGCTGCAGCCAAGCGAGAGAACGTGCTAAAGCTTAAATTTGCAACATGAAATGCATTTAATAACTTCAGCAGCAACAATAACCACAACGACAACGACAACCTATAATTTATGCATGCCTGGCATTCAGCACATTACTCTGACATCCTGGCGTGCCCCTTGAGCTATATAGATATATAAAGTCGAAACAGTTTGCAGGAAGCCAAAGGCAAATCCAGTCGAGAGCCGGAACCAGCCAGATCGGACAGTTTGATTTGCATTTGTAATTTGGTTATATTGGGGGCAACAGCTTGACGTTGCTTTAAGTGCGTTCAGTAACCAGGACAATCTATCCCTGGCCAGCTCAACTTAAAGACCTGTCAAACTGCGAAGGCCAAAACAACAGCAGCTCGGACCTAAACCACTCAAAATGTGCGAGCATTTAGGCGCTCGAGCATTTCCATTAGTTATCTAAGCATAACTTGTGAGCGTTCTGGGCAAGCATTTATCTTCATTTTGAGCCAAGGCACAAGAACAAAAGGCCAACTCGAGTTTTTGGCAGCAGCCATGTCCCTAGAAACTGTAACTGAAATGGAAACTGTATGTGATTATCTCATGCACACACTGATTGCCTTGTTTAGCTAACCTAACTAGCTACAGCTTTGTCTCTCTTTGTCTGTTATTCTCGAGCTCTGTTTGCCTTACCTTGGCAATAATTTTGCCCCATTAAAAAGTTAACTAAAGCCAAACATCTATAACAATAACCGTAGAGGCCAAGTTGATTACCTTTCGCTTCGTATTGTTGGCTGCGTGTTTGTTTTTCAACGAGCAAACACTTAACAACTCAACTGCTCAATGTCGTTGTTCCGACACTTATGTGGCTCTGTGGACTCTCACACAACAACAATGTCAACGAGTCGACTTCGAGAACATTTTCCAAATTAACCTGCCTTGTTTTAGCCGTCTGTCTGCAAAGGCAGCGCGTTAGTTTAAGCGACTTGCGTGCTTAATAGCTATCTGCATATGCCGCTCCCACGCAAACACCATCTATTTCCATATATTATATAACCGTATATGTGTGTGTGTGTGTGTGTGTGTGTGAGTAGGCGTTTTTATGGGCCTATCTACACACGGCTTTGTCACGTTCACAGACACAACATCCGCTGTGACTGGCATGCCAAAAATACAAAACATAATCAAATAGTAACAAACTAGAATGGCTTAGTGGAAATTTGTAGCGCAGCTCTGTCAGTGAATACCCTATAAAAATAAATTAAATGGAAGAAATTATAAGAACTTACAATGCTGCAGCTGACAAAGCAGTATCAAAGTGTCCTTTGTAATTAGAAGTTATTTAAGGTGCTTGAACGGACAACTACATGTAGATACTCTACAAAAGAAATTTTAGGAAAAAAGTATTTTTCATATTTATTGTATTTAGTATTTTCAAATGCTGATTTAATTATAATATTTATTTAAAAAAAATGTTTAGTAATAAAAGATAAAGTGAATTAAATTCAAAGAAAGTTGGAAAAATGAATAAAGTATTTTTAGTATTTATTTAGTATTTTTAAATGCACTTTGAAACTCTATCTCTATATGCCGTATAAAGTGCCTGAATTTTAGAAAATTTAAAATTTAGATAAACCCAATATTCTTCTTATGCTCGCTTCTCTAATATTCTATTCAGGCTTTTGGGTTTCTGCTGCCTTCGATTGGTATAATGATACCCTATATTGACAGTTTTATGGCGACAGGGCATAAAAACAGTTTCTATGACAGCTTGGCAATGACTTCATTTGGATTACAGTCCATATACACAAATGCACACAGACACACACACAGGCACACACACACACACATGCCTACATATATGCATATGAAACCAGCGCGTATCAGTTTTATAAATGGGACAAAAAATCTGCTTGTTTATTTAAATTCAGCCTGTCCATTTATCAGACCGTGTGAAAATCGCATAATATTTACTCTGGAGTATATAAATATTTAAATATATCGTTGATTTTCAATTCGATTGCAATTTCAGTTGTTTTTGCTACGTTTTTGCGCTGTTTACACAATGGTGCGTATGCGTAATTATCGATGCGAATCCTGTTCAGTTCTTTGCTCGCTTTCGCCAACGAGCAACATAAAACTCAATTACGCTGCGGCTAAGCCAATTTGGCGCAGCTCTAATGGCAAATTAAAGCGAGAATCAGAACAAGCAAACGGAACTGCAACTGCATTTGATTCCTCCGGCCAGTTGACTCTGGGGCACATGTGGCCAACTGCTCAGCTGCTGTTGGCAGCTGCACAAGTTGGCCATAATGGGCAACCACTAACACCTAAACGATGATAGCAACCACAGCTGCCTCAACATTCTCAGCCCTCGCCCCCTCCTGTTGGCTGTCTGTCTGTCTTTTGTGGCTCCCATTTCAGTGTCTGCTTTTGCTGCTGCTGTCGCTTCTTTAGCTGAGTGTTGCGTGTTGCGTGTTGCTGCTGCCACTGGCACTGCTACTGCCAGTTTTCCAAAATGACATTGCCACTTTTCCAGGCGAGCTGATAATGATGATGACAGAACATTTGGCCAAATCAATTTAAGCAGCGCGCGTGAGCGTGTTCACGGGCGTGGCTATTGCGCCACGTTAATATCAATGGCTGTAACATCTATCAATTTTGCTCCATCCAAATTGGCGCATTGAGAGGGAAACTAGTAGAACTAGCTAACTGAAATCGCAGCCGCTCAGTTCGAAACTGATTTTAATTGAATGAATTGGCGCTGGGTTTATGTGTGCGACAGCGAAGCCACAAACTAAAGTGGAATTGAATTGGGAAATGAAAGTGTCCGGATTGAAATTGAGTTGGCAGCCAACACCTATATTGAGAGAGAGCATTATCAAGTAAATTTGGCACATACATATATGAAATTAAGAGATCCCTTTTTAAACCCCAATATTTATGTATATATATACATATTTTTAATAATACATTTTAGCAACATATCATTCCATTAAGAGCTGCATTACAAATATTTTATCAACGTGCACGAGCATCTGTCAACGCATGCTGAGCAATAAAAAAAACGTTGCCTACTTTCCGACACTGCTTTAAAAAATCGCTTTGCTGCGCCGCCATTTTGTTTTATGCTTGGGGTCTGCTGCGTTAATTAAGAGCGTCAAGCAAAAACTCATCAACGCATTAACTATGACGTCAGCGCATGCCCCACTGCAGCGTGCGCTAACTGTTTGTGCATTCCACTTTGAATATGCGTATTTGCATGCAGCGTCGACCACCCACATCCCTGCCTGCTGTTTTTTTTCTTGCCACACAATATGCTTGAGCAAACATTTGTTGTGGATAAAACACGCAGCGCCACCTGCTGGGGAAGGGCAAAAGTTATTGCTGTACGAGATATTCATATTGATTTTGAATGCAATGCATTTTAAAAGCTGAAATAATTTTACGCTTTGATGCGAGCGTGAATTAAAGCGAAAACGTGAAACCGACACCGAAGTCGTGGCATTTGAACGCAACGTAATTCTTTGTGGACAAGTGGACAAGCGCAAACAGTTTCATAAATAAATTTATAGCGAATGTCACGCTCTGATATAATTAATGTTGCCCATTTGTCGGGACGGACATTAAGGCGGCTATTTAAGCAACTGAATGCCAATTGAACGCACACACGACGCACAGGCGGCGGCTGCGACGACAGCAGCAAAAAGAGATGAAGAGCTGATGCGGCTGGGAGCGCGAATGAAATATTATAGGAATGGAGCGCTCACAGAGGCAACAGTGTAGCCAACGGCATAATAGTTTGATTTACGCATCCTACTCAGGGTCAGGCGCTGGGACAAGAAAAAACGCATGCTAACCTTAATGAGACAGCAAATGCTATCCTTTAGCAATAAAGATTGCAATTTGATAAGGAAACCTGCGTAAACACGAACGTGTGCTTAATTAGTTTTCAGATCTATTCAAAGACGAACTGATAACTAGGATATGCATTTTGTTTCAATATTAAATAATCCCACATCTCTATATGTATTTAATTTTCTTTTAACTGCGCTTTTTTAATTTTCTAATTTAGCACTTGCAGTAAAATCAAATGGATCGAAGTGTATGATTGTATAAACATTTGCTCAGTTTTATGGCTAAGGTGAAGTTACGGTTTTTAGGTCCTTTACTCGCGACACGTGACAAAGTCAAATTCCGTGAATCATTTATAGCCATAAAGTCGCGCAATAAACATGCAGTTAAAGTCCTTAATCTTTAGGGTCAATAAATTTGCACACATGATTTTTATAACATTTTGCGTTTGACTGCTTCCAATTGCGATTGCAGTTGAAGATTGCAAAATACGTTTAAGTTAATGATATAAGCAACAATTTTGTTTGATCCATTTTGTATGTCTTGCATTTATTTATAAGAAGAAGAAATATGTTGGCCTGCATATTCATTAACGTAGCAGTCGCATTTATCATATATATATTTATATATATATGGGGTTGCACTCACTTGATTGGATGTGTAATTATGTGTGGCTGTATTTGATATTGTGTTGTGAGTGTGTCAAGGTGTGTGTATTTGTGTATGTGTGTGAGTGTGTATAGGTGTGGGTGTAGGAGTCGGTATATATAGCATTAATGTGTAGTCTCAATAATGATCTCGTGCGTATCCAGATCGGGCACCGAAAACTTCATCGGCAAATAGTCATCCGCATGCATATGCGACATTTGATTAACCTCTATCTGGGAGCGTTCATGATCCTCATGGCACTTGCCCTCATGCTTTTCATAGTCGCCAAATGTTTCGAAAATGGCACGACAAATCATGCACTCAAAGAAGCTTCTGCAAAGGCAAGTGGATAAGACTACATTGGGTTTCTGAATGATCAATTTCTCTTACGGTTTCTGTTCGGCCTCCAGACGCTCCCGAGCTAGAGCCGTTGCCTGTTGTATTGCACCGGGCACATCGACATCGACGCCCTCCTTTATGTGTGACTGCAGATGCCGCTTGAAATTGGAGAGCTGTGTAAAGCCCTTCTCACAATAGTTGCACTGATACGGCTTGGCATTTAAATGGCCCAGTTTGTGCTTCTTGAGGTTGACCAATTGCGAGAAGTAGCGGCCACAGCGCTGGCATCGAAACGGCTTCTCGCCCGTGTGTGTCATTTTGTGGCGTTTCATATTGCTTTGCTGGGTAAAGGATTTATTGCAGAAGGTGCACTGATATGGACGCTCCCCACTGTGTACGGCATAGTGTCGCTGCAGATTGACCGCCTGTGCGAATGCCTTCGAGCATATGTTACATACAAAGGGCCGCACATCGTTATGGACCTTCATGTGGCGATCCAGATTGCCGCTGTTGCAGAAATTTTTGGAGCACAGTTTGCATTCGTAGGTAGTTTTGTTATGATTGTGCACCTCCTGGCGATGAAGTGTTTGATCGCGTTTACTTTTAAACGTCTGCAGGTGAACCATACAAAATATATTTTGTAAACAATATGTCAAAGAGTACTCTATGCCAGTGAAACTTACGCGGTCGCAACGTTTGCAGCTAAACTGATTGACTACTGTCTCATCAAATTCCACCGGGATGCCCGCCATTTTGGGCGCTGTTACAACATCGATCCGATGCGGTTTTAAATCCTGAATCGTACTTATTGGAAATAACAGATCCATATAGAGTACAAGTGTACTAAAACTTACTTTGAGTTCCCTAATTTATATGTAATTTTTTCGCGTCTTGTGGAAAAGTCATATGGTAGTAGCGATGTGAGCTGCATATCAATATATCGTGCTATCGGTATGCTGCATATTGAATAATATCGAAGATATACCGATATTTATTGTAACATATCGACATATTAAAAAATAGGCAAATATTAATTTTTATGTATAAATAGGTGTATTTTTTGGTTAGTTTATAAATTTTACTTATGAATATATATATAATAACAATTAAAAAATATGTTCTAAATGGTAACATGAAATTAGCAATTAGCTCCAGTTTCAGAGTCAAAACCAATCATCGTATCATAAAATGATTACAATATCTTATATTTATATATAAATTATATAATCATCAGTTTTCTTATAATATTTTAATAATTTAGAAGTTTATTTGCTATATTAAAGATACTTTGCGGCGTAACCTTCGCGTGCAATATGCTTGAAAATACTTTTTCAGGGATACATCAGGTAATCAGCTGTTCTGTTAAGACTTGTTTAGCGCCGTTAGTTAGCAGATGTTAAGTCTTATCTTGTGCTTTAATTGTCTTTTTCCCCCAATTGCACTGCAATAATAATCAAGTATTCTATATGATAGCATAATTGTAATAATTATTTACCAAACTGCATTTACCAAATCAATTTTTAAAATAAAAAAACTGAAATATGCCAAGTTTCCATCAAAGTAGCTTACCACTGTTAACAACAGTGGTTGCGATGCTACATTTTAGGGGTGGCCGCAGTTTATAATTAGTGTTGGGTTGGAACAAAAACTAAACAAGAAGAAGAATAATTAAGAGGAACACAACTCCTGACAGCCACAAATGCTGAGATAACTAAGAATTTTGTATTGTTTTGTGTAGTAAGAGACGTGTTACCTAGTGCAATGGCCACGTATTCCAACCAGCACTGGCTGCTCTCGCACATACGCAACTCGTTCATCTCCACAGATGATACGGGCATATGCGAGACCGTAATGCTCAGCGACGATATGCCCAAGCATTATTTGCGGAAATTTCAAACTGCCAACACAACTATGGAAGCCTATAGACGCAACCATCGGGCCGCACAGCAGCGTAAGTCGCAAGGGTCCAAAACTCCAGACACTGCCACGCCTATGCAACGAACTGGGCCACTGCATCATATGATGCCACCGCGAATAGCGGATCCGCCACTGAACGAAGTTGATTTCGTGTGCTATCCAGGACTCGATCTAAGCGACGATGAGGATCTGGATATGTCGACGCATTCGTTTGACATACAGATGTATCCCGAAGTGGGTGCCCATCGATTTCGGTCAAATACAGCGCAGAAACTCGAAAAATTGGATATAGCCAAACGCAAAGCAGCGCGCATTAAAAGCGTTAACTACAATGAGGAAGTTCTACCGCCTGATCGCAAGGATTTCTTCAAGCGGAAAGTACTCAGTGAAGATCCGATTAATAAGCCCTCCACATCAGCTGCAGCCGCAGCGGCAGCTGCAAGATCAACAATGAATCGAACGGAAGAGGCCAGCGATGATGACCTCTCCGATGGCGGTGTCAAGAGCAAGCTGTCAGAGCAGCTGGCCAGAAGTCCGAAACAGGCGCAAAATCGTTTCATTGAGTATGCCCGCTTTGATGGCACCGCCCAAGTAGGCATGGCCACGAAACGAATCAATGTTTATGTAAATATGCTGCCCGAACCAGAGCGCAATTACCCGCTGAAGATCTGTGTGCTATCCACGGCGAAAATCATCGAGGTTATTGGCCTAGTTTGCTACAAGACTACCCTACAGTATCCAGATGCAGTGCAGCTGCAATCTGTGCAGCACTATGCGTTGTATATGACGGAAGACAACGACGACATGGATGATTTTCCGCCACTGGACAATCGTGAGCCGTGTTCCAAGTTTGGCTTCTCGCATTTGACGCTGGCCGAGCGGCGACCCCTGGCGCCGGTCACCCGCATTGACTATCACAATCATCTGGGCACAAAGTCCATGACATCCGTAGAGGACAAGGCGGCAATGGCGGACGCTGCACTGCATGCCCTGCAAAATTTAAATTTAAATGGCGATGTGCCGGATGCGGGCGGAGGAAAGAGTCCGTTGGATCATATAAAGGAGTATGAGCAGCGCCTGCTTAATCACAACGATATGCTGGAGGCACCCATGCATCGCACCTATCGAGTCAGCCTCATCGGGAAGCGGTTCTTCAAGCATGACGCGACGCTTGCTGTCTCTGGGGAACGCATTGAGATCGACCAGCACAAGAACAGCACATTCTTTACGCAACGGAAGGCGCTGTCGACACCCATTGAATTGGTGGCGCACTGCGAGTTTGTGGACCAAGGGCAGCTAAGGACGCTGCTGCGCATTTGGATAAAATCCAACTCTTCCAGCAGCCTGCCCACCAGCTGCACCTCTGCACCTAGCACATCGAGCATCCCGGCGCTGATAGCGGGTAATTCGAGCTCGAACTTCGTCTATTCACCTGCCAGTCTACGTTACCCGTGGATGCACTCCAGCTCACGATTCGGCTTCAGCAGCATATCTAATATTCGTTTCAAGCACTATGACTTCGTTACTGATGCGCATACGGCCGAGCAGATACACAACAAACTGAACTGCATACTGGAGATGCGTGCCAGCGATGTACGGCGCGAGTTCCTACTGCAGCGCGTACGAAAACAGGAGAAGCAGCAAGCCAAGCGCCAGCTCAAGTTGTAGTATTTTGTTCCTATATTGCTGGCCAAGCTGAAACTCCTTGCCTCGGGTTGCTCGGTGTGCCGCCTAGCGTGCAGTGGACGCAACTCTTGAGGTCAAACTACTTTTGTCTGTCGCCGGCTAATTAAACCGCTCCTACTTTCTACCTCCCTCCCTCCCTCTTCCATCACTCTCTCCCATCTCCATATTTCCCGTCTAGCTCCCTCCACAAGCATCCGTTGAAGTTGTATTTTAGTTGCTAACCTAAAGAGGCGTGTGGTACACACGCTTCGCATAGCCTATAAGTATTTATTGAAACACTTAAGTAACTAAAAACCAATCCGAAGTGCAAAATGAAAAATAAATAGCATCAAAGTTCACAATTATGCTGAAAGACAAACACTGCTATCAGCTTCCACTCTATTACTGTAAATTGTGTAATATTAGCAACAACAACACACATACACACTCATATTGATACTCGTACCCTCGCCTATAACTGCAATTGACTGACCCAGTCAATTCAAAGATCATTCTGTGCATCATGAAAACAGCAGTGAGAAGCTCACATAATGCTGATTTCCCACATATACATCGTTGCGAATTGCTGGACTACCTACTAGTAGCTAGCTAAATGAGCAACAACTCACATATTGAGAGAGGCGAGTGATTGTGTTTCACCTTCGGCTTTGTTTGAATTAGAGCAGGCCCAGCTGAAACCGAGTGCATGAAAAGTGCAGTGTAGATCTGTTCTTTAATGGTGATCGTTAGCGACAGCTTTCTTCGTGCCGGAGTTCTACTGGGTCATCGATTGCTTGTGCGCTCGTTTGTCGCTCTTTCTCTTTCTCACCCGTTTGTGCTGGCATACAAACGCTCGAACTTGAGCTATGTACTTCCGTATTAGCTGCTTCAATTGTAGGCGTCTGACGCGAGCGCGCGACTTTGAAGCGTTTTTCTGGCGTTTTGTGCGCGATTAGCGTTTTGTATTTCCGTTTACCCGGCTCGTTGACATTGCAATTGTCTGTAATCAATGTGCAATTAATCTAACAGACCCCCAGACGGGGTCGGGCCGCACTAACGGCTATATATTTGTTGTTCTTTATGGCTTTTGTGCTTATAAAGTTTGTTTTGTCGTTAGATTTGTGTTTTATTTATAGTATTGCAATGTCAGTCGCTAACTTCGTGAATGGGCGGTGTCTAGGGACGGCAGCTGTGTAGCTGATTAACAGCTGTTTTAACAAACTGCCGTTAGAATTATGACAGATCTGTGTGAATAGTGCAGTAAGATATACATGCATATATGTATATATGGTTGTACACAAGTATTCAACGTTAAATCATCAAACGCTTGTATTCGTTTCGATTCTATGTAAGGCCAAGGTTGCTAAGCAAAGCAAAGCAAAACAAAAGCACACAATTGCGATTTCACTGGCAACAGAATTTGACATTTGAGGTCAGCCAATGATGCTGCTGCTGCTGCTGCTGCTGTTGTTGCTTCTAACTAGCGTGACTATATAAAGTCAGGCATTAACAAGTTCAACAAATGAATCAGCAATGCAATCATTAAAACGAAATTAAAAATTTGGTAATATTTTTCAAAGTTTTCACATGTCAATATTTATATGTATGATATATAAATACATACATATACATGTTAAATATATGCATGTATGCATATTTATTTCCAAAGCCTCTGGCGGAGTCGATCAATTTCGACGAGACTCCCATTCAAGAACACTTCTGTATTCTCTGTTGTATTGGGCTTAAAGAATTTTAAATATGCTTTAAAGTCCATCTCTGGCATAAAAGCCGGAAAGTTATCCAAGTTAGCCATGTTATTAAAGTACAGCATGCCCTATAAAAGACAAATGAACTTTTATACTTCAGGTCATTCGATATACATACCTTTCTAAGGGGACACTCTGGAACCAAGTTGGTCGACTTCATCACGGCTTGATACATATAGGTCACCATTTTATTACCCACACTGCCGTCGCTAAACAATTTACACCCATCCAACGTTGTGTTGAAGATAAGCATTTCTGATTTTTGGGCTGGGCGCAAGACAATTAGCTTACAATTGATCCAGAGCACAGGCAAGGGTTCAAGCAGTGTCAAATCTGTGTTAATAGTGCCATCTTTGGCAATGACGCAGCTCCAGTTTTTGACAACAGACCAGTTATTGACACAGTCGAAGTTATGAAACTTTAGCGTATAACGCGAGCGCTGCAGATTTCAGGATTTAATAATACCTAATGTAAATAAATCCTTAGAACACTTACTCGCTTTCCTTCTATGGTTGAACCACCTACCAGTAGACAGAGTAGGAAAAGGTACCATCGAATGCGAATCATCTCCATTGCAGAACTAAGTGAAATTTGCAAATTTTCGACTGTTAAGTAAACGCTACGAATTAAAATGTAATTAACATAGCTAATATCATACGTAATTTGTAATGCTTCAATAGTTTCACAATTGAACATCATACTAATTATAAACAAATTTACAAAATTGCTCATCTCTTTATTGTTTAGGGCCAAATGACGTATGCGTAATAAATGTGGTCTATTTTGTCAGTGTCTGTTTAAGTGATTTGTGCAAATGATTAAGGTGCACTATATATGGCATATATGCATAATATGTATGTGTACATATATGACTTGTCCATGCCCATGATTTATGCGTATCACACGTAGCCTTGACAGCTCCAACTCCACCTCCAAAAAAAAAAAAAAAAAAGTAAAAAAAATCCAGTTAAAAATACGACACAAAATCCCAATTTGAATACTGCTTGCAATTTGTCAAATTGCAACGCGGGTTCAATGTTTTATATGTATATATAAATGAATATATATGTATATATCTGCAAAAAGCTCATTGCGAATAGAATTTATTATTGGCAAGTGCAGCTTGACAACGTCGACAAATTGCCTTCAATATATTTTTGTTAAATTTTTCGTTCTTTTTCATTTTTGTATTTTATTTTATTTTATTTTATCTTATATTATTTTTGTTCTTTCTTGTTTGTTCATGATATTTCACTTGTTTCTTATTCTATCATCACACCTATTTCTGTGCCTTTTGATTACAAGGATGCTTTGTATCTACAGCTAATTGAAAGTCAATAAATGCATTATAAACAATTTTAATTACGAATGCACACAATTGCAACCTTGACATTGAAAATGAATGACAGACAGACAAACAACAATAACAACAACAACAACAACTACTATGAAAAGTTCACGTATGAAAGTTGAGAGCGTGTTGGCTGACAATCTTGGCACGCATTGTGACGGGATTTTCACTGCAAAACAACAGCAGCAATATTAGCAGTAATAGTAGCAATAGCAGCAGCAGCAACACCAAGAACAACAACAATGCTGCATTGTATAGAAAAGTGAGCGGCATAGCAAAATGTTGCGCCGGTCCGTTTTGTCAATTTATCAATTGCATAAAATAATAGGCCTAGGCGCATAATTTAATGTCGCGATTTTTTAGAAGGCCGCACGGGCAGCTTCTATGCATATGCAGATTAATCACGATGCAACAACAGCAGCAGCAGCAACAGCAGCAATAGCGACAACAACAACAGTTGCTTGGCCTATGCATGAGGCATGTGTCACGCAATCGAACCGGACAATGCAAATCTAGAGGCGATGCATCCGATAAAAAACTGCATAAATATATTATTATAATATGGAACTTATCGTCATTTAAGTTCAATATTTCTAAATTAAATATGTATATTTTAAATTGAATCATTATAATATTAACTAACATTGAACTTGTCCTTATGTCATTTATTTATTGTGCTGCCAACAATTGCCGTTGCTTAGAAATTGTTTTTTTTTTTTTCTACGGAATATAAATAGCCTAATTGAGCAATTAAGCAATTATTTTAAGCGAATAGAATTTCATTTATGCATAAATAAATTCTAACTTTAACATAGCATTGCGAGCTAACTGTATTTAAGCATTGTTTCGCATAACTGAGTAAGCGCTTAATTAAATGTTTATTTATTTGCTGAATGTGAGTGTGAGGGGGAGAGCACTAGATTTTAATTGCTTGAAGTGAATAGGGAATGCCAAATGGGCAGCACTTCAAATGGCAGCACTGGCTGGCAACGCATAATAATATTCATGGGCAACACTTTTTACTGTAATTGTATAGAATCTCTTGAGAAATGAAATATGACTGTAATTTCATATGTATCTTAACTTTATCTTAAATTTTACTTGGAAACAAAAAATAGTATAAAAACTATTAAATTGTTCATAATTGAGACATATGTGGCAGAACACATAATTGAATGGAGCATAGAATACAAAAAACTCAGGCAAAGCTGTTCTAAGCTAAGCAGCACTTTTTCTTACGCACGCGTCACAGTGTGTGTTGGCAGCCAGTGTGGCTGGCAACAGTATTGTGCGATTACGCAATTTGGTAACAGTTTTATTCAAAAAGCAACAACAACAAAATAACAACTGTCAGCCCATAAATGTTAAGAGTTTAAAGTGCTCGAAATGTGCTTTACATTATTGCCATGTCTTTCATTATGGCCATAACATTTTGCACATACCGAGACCAACCCACACACGCACATACACACACACACACCCGGCCCGTACGGTGCGGCACGCACCAAACAGCGAGCTCGCAGTCGTTCAGTCGTCTCTGTGTGAAGCCATTCACAAAAACGTTTGCGGGCTCAAAATGTGATTTTAATTGCACAACAATTTTGGAGTTGGCCGGGCCCAGTTCTACATAGGCCCAAAGCGTGTTTTATGGGGCTGCCCGCTTGACACATGTAACCCAATTCTGTCGCAGAACTCAAAAGAGAGAGAGAGAGAGAGAGAGAGAGAGAGAGAGAGAGAGAGAGAGAGCGAGTGAGAGAGGGAGGGGGGAGGGGCGACTGAGAGAGAGAGAGAGGCGTTGCACTTGCAATTTTTCAACATAATTGAACAGCAAAGTTTTAATTAAAAAGCGTGCGTTCGGTAAATAAAACGAAAATATACTGAAAGAAATATGTAACGCCAATTGTGGAGGTCAACTGCAGTCAGTTAACCCAAAGAGGGAGCCGAGAGCTGGACAACCTGTTCCACGCACTCGGATCAATCTGCGGCTTCCTGGCTCGGCCTGGCCAGTGCGCGCTTTCTGATTACAATGCAATAAATTTTGTAGTCTTTTTTTTTTTTTTTTGTGTCTCTTTTGGGTCTGTCAAGGTTGCGACTTGTCGGTGCTTCATTAATGAAGTGCCGAAACTTGGGCTCGTTGCCAGGCGTTGTGGCACTTGCAACTCGTTGGGGGCAACCGGTTCACAGACGGCAGCAGTTTAGTCGCTTAGCTTAATGCAGGTGGTGATTGCAACTTGTGGCCAGACAAAAGGTAGGCCTATCAGGGCATCAAGGTTGCGCTGCCCTTGGCTGATGTCCTCTCAACTGAACCTGAACCGGTCGAAAAGGTTCTGGCTTATGTAACCAGTGCCAAGTGCCTGTTGACCCAGTTTTTTCAGCTTAGCTTTCGATTCGCAACGGCATCATAAATCGTATAATCTAGAAGGAATTCATATGCCATACGCTCTTCAAATTTGTAAGTCTAGATTTTATAACAATAAATACGCTTTCACGTTTCAACGCTGTTAACATTGAACTTGAGTTGAATAGCGTCGTTTTTCGTATTTATTGATGTCTTTCATTATTATTATTTATATTATTTAATTTCATGTTTCCTTTGTGGCTTTTGGGCCTAGCCAGTGTCTCACGACGCGTCGGCAATAACTGTCATGCAATCTAATGAGGTGATTCACTTATTACGGCACAGACTTAGCCGTGTATATCGCATATCACAGGTACGTTATACTATAAACATAAATTATGTAAGTTAGTTATATGACAGCAATACACAAAAGCTTCTGCAGCGCATAGTTGGAATACTAAATACAGAGCTGGATAGCTTATAAAAATTGAACTACACTTAGAATAGTCAATAAAAAAAAAAAACACACACACAGCTGTTTAACTAATTTGAAATCAGAATTGGAACTTGCTCGAAATGGAATATAAATTCAGGAATTTTAGCTGTTTTGTTAGCATGAATCATAAGACTTAACTGGAAGCCCGAATTGAAGGCAAAACTATTCAAATTTGGTTATTTCAAATAGTCTATTTACGAACTGTATTTGCAGTGTATTATTTTATCTGCATATACTTCGATAGATAATAGATAATAGATACAGTTATAATTATTTACTGAATCTATGGAAAATGTGAATTCATTATCTGCTAGACAGGCACTTGCTTTAATTAACTGTCAACACTCTATATCCCATATAAATATTCAATTTAAATATACTTTTTTCTCCAAATATCTTTACCTTTCCTTCAGTCTTCTCTCAGTCATTTAGTATCTTAATTACTCTTACAAATATATCATATTTCATTTGATATATAAAAAAAAACTGGTTTGCTTGCACGCAAAGTTGTTCAGTTAAATAACTTTCTGCAGTTCGATGTCCTTTTCAAATTTTTATTGCCCTTTATTTTGCTGGTTTACAAAAAATGATTATTTACATTTGTGTTAGGTTTCTTAATCGTCATAAATGGGTAATACCTGAATACACTAACTTTGCCTTTAAATTACTTTGAAATTAAATTACATTAAATGAGCTTCAGCTGCCACCTACGTCAAAGTATTCAATGTGATTCAATTCGATTTGCTTAGCTTGGCAACACTTTGGCGTAGGCCGAAGCGAACAATTGCCGAAATATAGTAAAACGCGTGCAAAATGTCAACAGAAGGACAAACTCAAATACAACAAACAAATTAGAGTGTAAAGCAGCTGCAGCAACAGCAACAACAACAACAACACATTAACAACAATAACAGCCATAAGTAATAATTATAATGCTTCAACTGCTGATCATAAGCAGATCGACAGCCTGAACGACCCTGGACCGTAGCAGCGGCAGCAACTCCAAAGAGTGTGGGTAACAACAACAACAACAAAAACAGCAGCAACAACAACAGCAGCAGCAACATCTCAATGCGTGTGCAAAAAAAAAGTAAATAAACGTTTCATAAAAGCAAATAAATGCGTTAACAACAACAAACAAACAAACATGGCCAACACAATGCATCTAAAAGTGCCTTTTAAACGCAATTGATAAAAATACCCATTGAAAATGGTTATTATTGAATGGGTATCTTGTTTTGCTACTAATGCGCAATCGTAGCTGAATAATATATATGTTTCCAATTATTAGATTGAGCCGAGTTGATAAATCCATGTCTAAGTAGATACTTATCTACTAAGTAGATACTCCGACATGGATTTATCAAATCGATAGATCGATTCGTCTGTCCGACTGTCACTCCTTCCGTATGTCAGTTAATATATCTGCTTACTGTACCTCTATCTATCTATTCCTTTCCAAGCTAGAAAAACTAAACCTTTATCATACAATTGAGAGTCAGCTTTTCACACAGTATCTACTAGTCGAGCATTCCCAGTCAAATCACTTTTACACACATCGCAGTCAGTAAGCCAACTCTCTAGGCCAACAAACCGGGCCTTAAGTAGCTGCGACTTACCTCAATAAACGTGAAAGAAACTCTTTGCCAACTTCCTGGTTAGATTTTGGCCAAATTTGCAGATTAATCTGTCTTTTGATAGACACGCCTTTTTTTTCTCTTCATATTTGGAGGCTGTGCGACAAGCAACAAATTACCAACAACAATACAAAAATCATATTTTTGCTAAATAAATAAATCATTTGTTTTGTTTCTGTCGAGCCAAGAGAAATACTTGAATTTATATTTTGTTTTGTGGTTGTTGTGTCTTTTACCGCAAGGTTAAGTTTGCCTTTTGTGTTTGCTGTTGTTGCTATTTTTTTTTTTGAAAAATAATCATAATTTACTTGTTGGCAAATCAAAATGTATGACTACTCGAAATCAAATGGGCCGCAAATGCCTGTCGTCAATTGCCAATTAATGGACAGCTGACCTTATCGAACAGGTAGCAAAAAAAAAAAAATAACAAACATATATCAAGCATACGCCCCACTAGCCCAATTGAGTAAGCGGGAATTCTAGCTAGACACGCACACACACATTGTCAATATGCGTAATTGGATTGCAAATGTTTGTAGCACTTTAAGATTGTATAATTTGATCGGCTCATTGAATATGGTAAACAAAACGTCTGGCAACACAGCTGATGCAACGTTCTACACGAAAGCCAACTAAAGGGATTATATTGCAATTGCGACAGAAAGTTACGTTAGAGCAGCAGCATAACAGCAGAACAGAACAGCTTGTGTGGCAAAGACCCCACAGTCGAGGCACCTCTCGTTGCAATTTGCACTTGAACTTGCACTTGGCAGGCAAATTTGAATACTGCGCCCAGCTGGCTTGAAATGAGTTGGCGGCCATCTAGCTAATGATATTAAGAAATTGTTCAAATATCAACCATTGCCAGCTGTGGGTAAATAGTTAAGCAAATTATTGACCTTGTTGCAAAATGCGATTTGTGTGAAAGTAGAAAGTGTAGCTAAAAATGTAAATGCATTAATTATCTATAATTAAATTTAATTTAATTTGAAAATGTTAAACTGGAATGTATTTTTCAGAAAATGTTAAACAAATATTGAATTTCTGCTTCTTCTTGCTCCTTTTGCAGAGATCTACTTATCTTGTTCCTTGAATGGAAAATGATTTGTAATTTTAAGCTGGAGGTGTATTCAGAATATTGGTGAATCGTTTGAAGGATTTTTGCCAGTTCTCAGAAGGTATCTAAAGAATTTTTGATCTAGACAGATCTTTAAAATGATCCAGAGAGTTTTAAGGGCAGATCTATGAGAAAGCTTTTTACTGAGATAACTTAGAGTCATCTTAGCTAAAAATATAATTAAACAAATTATATAATTAATGATATTTTCTAAATAAAATGTATATACATTAAAATAATAACAAGCAAAACGTCTAAAATATTATGAAAGTAAACGAACAATAAATTCAGACAATTGTTGAAAATGATTGGACTTTGGAAAAACGAAATGAAATAAATTTGAATACATTTAATATTCGTAGACATTTCCCTTGCAAGTTGTTGGAAAACTTCCTGCCCATAGACGGAATTTCTTTCTAGACTACACTGTAGATACTCCATTAGTGCGCGCTCGTTCATTTGTTAACCCTCAACGAATTGTCATTTCGTGTCGCTTCCTGCTTCCCCATAGATAAATGTGACTATTTTTTTTTTTTTAGCATGCTGGACTTGCATGCTGCATTGCAATTTGTTTCGACTGCAAATTGGATGCAACAAGGTCGCCAATCGACAGAGCAACAACAACAATGACACTCAATGTGAGAGCTAAATAAAAATCAAGTGAAGCACTTTCCAAATTGTCGGCGAACGTTGCGTATGAGCAATGCGAGCGAATATTGCGCGATCGTTCGCTCTGCCTCAATGCAAACAGCCTGCGAAAGAAAAAAAATTAAAATTTGCAAAATAAATAAATCGGAAGCACCTCGCAGTGTGTGTGCGTTGCTGTTGCTGTTGTTATTGTTGTAGCTGTATCTTGCCAGAACAATTTATAAGAAATAAAAATTTTAAAGCTACAACAACAACAAACGCAGCCTGACAAATGCACCAAGCGAGTGTTGTTGCTGTTGCTGTTGCTGCTGTTGTTGCCAACGCAACAAGTTTCGTGTGCGGTGCTGCTGTTGCTGTGTTGCTCAGTTGCCAATAAGTTGTCGCCGCTGGCAGCGCAGTCAGCTGAGCTGTCTCTGCCTGTTGCTGTTGTTGTTATCGGCTGTTTCGTGCGTACTTGGACCGCTCAATAACGCTCGACGCGGCTGTCGCTGCCGCTGCCGTAGCCGCAGTCGCTGCTACTATTGCTGCTGCTGCTGCTGCTGCTGCTGTTGTTGGCGTCGCTGCCGCCGGCAGTCGCTGTAAACACAACAGCAACAGCAAAAATACAACAAAAAAACGAAAAACAAAATACAAAAATTAAACGAAAGCAGAGGGTATTTAACCGACCTCAAATCAATTTGCAATTTCAGTCTATCTCCGCGTTGCAGCGTTGCATGAACTCGCGTACGAAAACGGATCAACATATTTATATTGCTACATATGTGTGTATATATAAACAACTATAACAACTACAACAACAACAAGCATTTGACATACACCCTCAAGTCAAACGGAAATAATTAAGAAACTCGCACGGGCAACAACAGCTGAACAACAAGCTGAAAGAAAGAAACGGAATAATAATAACAAATCAAATATACAAAAACAAATGTTTTATAAAAAAAAAACCCAATTGCATACAAAATTGTTAAACAACAATAACAAATTGTTGCGGTGCCGTTTTTTTAACGACTATCAAATGGTGTCGGTGTCAAGCGCGGCCTAGAAAACAAAACAATCAGCCCCTTACCTATATATAAACTCTATATGTATAGCTAAAATTATAGCCAAATACAGTCACAGAATTCGAAGCACGTTTCCAGCCAGGCTGCAGAATTACGCAAAAAAATAAAATAAAATAAACTCAACAACAACAACAGCAACAACTGCAAAAGCAGCTATAAACAGCTGACGTTCAATGAACGCCCAGAGCTGAGCGTAAATGCAGACAGTGAGTGCCAAATGTAAGTGCACAGCGCCAGCGAGCTGAACTTGAAAGTGAAAGTGAAATTCGTAACAGGCAAACTGTAGAGAGATAGACGCATACAAAACAGTTACAGATACAGCTACAGCTCTAGCTGCAGATAGAGATACAGAGACAGACACAAATACAGATACAGATACAGATACAGATACAAATAGAGATAGAGATACAATTGTGGTAACAATTGTAATAGCTTTTACAGCTTTTACAGCTGCTTTTGCTGGAGTGCCCAGTGCTCAGAGCATTAGCCGATTAATAATATTAGATAAAGAGAAGCAAATCTTTCAGAATGAGTGAACAGGAGCAGGCGGCCAGCAGCTATGAGGTCAAGGCGCCACAGGGGCACACCTTTGTCGTTAGTCCCGTGGCAGCTGCAGAACCCGTACTGACAGCTGTGCCCGTCATGAAACCCACGGCACCGCCCATGAGTCAGCTGATTGAACTGGACACGGAGGAGCAGCCATGCTGCAGTTCGCAGGCTGTGGTGCCTTTGTCCTCGTCGCTGCCATCGAAGCTGTTGCGTTTGCATGCCAAACGCTCGGCTCAGGCGCTGCTGCGTCAAATGGAGTCGCTGGATTCGCAATTCGGTTCCGGCTCCGAGGACGCACCAACGAGCAGTCCAAGTGCGCCGCCCTTGTCGCCGGCCAGCGATGATAAGCTGCTGGACGTGGGCATGGGCTCGTCCATCGGTGACTCTGAAGAGTCTGAGGAAGACGATGAACTGAAGCCGCTGGCTGTGGATAATCATATTATACCAGATCCAGAGCAGGTGGATATCCAAGCGGCATCGCCGCCAACTGTGCCGCTCAGCGAGGCCAATCTGGAGAAGTTCCGCAAGCATCAGATGGACAACATCTATTTGCATCCCAATTTCAATCTGGACTCATCTCCTCCGCCAGCTGTGGCGCCAGCCAATTCACCTGTGATGGAGACAAAACGCGTGCATCGCTCGTTCCTCAGCATGAAAAAGACAGCTGAACAGGAGCCGGAGCAGCAGCAGCCAGAGCAGCAACTGCAGCAGCAACAGCAGCAGCCACAGCCTGTGGAACCTAATGAGATTGATACGCTGGAGTCGTCGCTGGTGCCCAGCGATGAACTGGCTGCCGAGATAGCGGATGCTGTGGAGTTCTACTTCTCCAATGAGAGCATCCTGAAGGATGCCTTTCTGCTCAAGCACGTGCGCCGCAACAAGGAGGGCTTCGTCAGCTTGAAGTTGGTGTCCAGCTTCAAGCGCGTGCGCCAGCTGACCCGCGAATGGAAGGTGGTGGGCGATGCAGTGCGTCGCATGTCGCGCAAGATTGAGCTGAACGAACAGGGCACCAAGGTGCGCCGGCTGGAGCCTTTGCCCAGCTTCGATGAGACAATGCCCTCACGCACCATTGTCGCCTGCGATCTGCCGCTGGACAAGCTGAGCATCGAGAAGGTCTCTGATCTGTTCTCCAAGTGCGGCGAGATTGCGCTGATTCGCATACTCAAGCCAGGGCATGGCCATACCCGTGGATGTGCGCCAGTTCATGAACAAATATCCAGAGCTGCAGCAGAAGGAGTGCGCGCTGGTCGAGTATCTGGAGTCATCGTCGGCCCGAGAGGCACTGCACCTGGCTGGACCCTTCCAGGTCTACGAGATGGTCGCTCCCAAGAAAAAGACGGGCAAAAAGGCCGCCGTCATCCAGCTGGCCGCGCCCGTCGCTCGCATGGTGGAGAACTATCGCTACTACAACGATGCCAACTGCGAGAGGACACGCGGCGGCAGCTTCTCGGGCATGCCCAGCCACGAGCTGCCCATGCACGATCTACGCTTCAAGCTCAAGCGCAACAACTCGGACTTCCAGCCAAGCTACTACCAGCAGCAGCAGCCCCTACATCATCCCATCTATCATGGCCATGGCTATCAGCACTATCAGCCACGTGGCAGCATCATTAATATGGAGCCACCACCGCAGCAGCAGCAGTCGCCCACATCTTCTGGTTTTTTCGGCTATGTGCCCAGGCGCTTACAGCAATACATCCACCATATCGGCGAATACAGCAGCCGCTGCCTTGGTCGAGCCCTCGTCGCCGCCTGCCGCTGTCGTCGTGAACGGCAGCAGCAACAGCAGCAGCAATCCTAATGCTGTGCCCATGAGCAGCTTGCAGCGTCGTCTGTCCAATTGCTCGGAGCAGAACTATGGTCCAGATGCTACCCAGGCGCTGTCCATGTCGCGTCGCGCCAGCAACTGCTCGGAGACAGGCGCACCGCAGCGTCGCGACTCCAATTGCTCGGAGAGCTGTCCCTGTTCCAGGCGAGTGTCCGACTTTGGCCAGTCGGATGCGTATCGCAAAAGCTCCGTCTGCTCGAATGGCAGCTGCCCGGGCAATGGAGAGCGTCGCTATTCGAATGGATCCATACAGTTCGAGCGCACCTTCTCCAATGCCAGTGATGGCAATGGCAATGGCTTCTATCGTCGTCCCTCGAACGATTTCAATGTGGAGCGCGAACGGGAGCCGGATCAGCTGGTGGGAGGCGGCGGTGGCGGCTATCAGGTGTGGCCACGTCGCTACTCCAACAATTTCCAGCAGCTGAACAACAAGTTGGCCGCCTATGACAATGCACAGTATATAGGAGGGCGTCGCATCTCCACAGACTCTGGCTACGATCGCCGTTGCTCCTTCGGCTCGGAGGGCTTTGAGGGCTCGCCGCGCTCTCGCACCGGCAGCTTCCTCAACAACTATAAGCACGGCGCCGACTACGATGGCCAGCCCCGTTCGCGCACGGGCAGCTTCCTGGACGGCTCGCCACGTTCGCGTTCCGGTTCCTTTGCCCAGCGTGCTGCCGAGAGTCTGGTGCGCACACCCATTGGTCCCGATGGTAGCAAGGGCTTCGGTCAGCGAGCACGCAAGTTCGGACAGACCGTGTCGCCAGTCAACTAGACTCCGGCTGCAATTTGTTAACTAATTTTAGTGGGTAATCTATTATTGTTTCTAATCTGTTACAACAAATATTTGTGAAATTATTTAATGGCTGAACACTGTGATTGCTGTCCAACTGTCCAACTGTCCAACTAGAACCACGACCAAGCCACGACCACGCCCCCTAGCCCACACTCACTTACACAATAATAACAACAATAATCTAACGAATTTTGTAGCTCATAAGTTGAATTTGATTTGAATGCAGAAAATGTGGCATTTCTCTTGCGCTCTCTTGCCCCACTGTGCAGCATATTAAGAAACATACTTAATTGTATAGTACCACTGCCAGCAATTAGTTAATTGCTTAAACTTTGCTTAGAGTAAAAACAAAATTTTGAAATTTAAAAAGAAAATTGCAAAATCTTATAATGGAATTAAATTGAAAAGAATTTTTATTTACATTTTGTTAATTAGTTTTTAGGACACCGATTTTAAGGTAAAAATTCTATATACTAATAATGAAGCATGTTACAAATTTATGAAGAAAATTAATTATATTTCTAGTATTAGTTATTAGTTCATCGGGAAAGTTTAAATCGAATTAGAAATTCTTAATATATATTTTTTTTTTGTTCTATTGTCATGGTAAAGATCTTAATTTAAGTTGCCATAATTAAAATATTTATATAGAAAAACTAAGTCTAATTCAAGTGTAAACACTGCTAAAATTAAACACTTAATTAAATATTTAGAGTCTCAGGTTTCTAGCTTAGAATTTGTTTATGCAGAGAGCAGCTGCAGAAATGCCACATTTTCTATTTTGATTTCATTTTATTAATGATTTTTATTTGACAATTTTTATTTGAATTTGCAATTATGATTTTTGTTTTTCTTGATTTTCACACAATATTTTAACTAGCTAATAAAAAGAAACATTTAGTCTTAAGAAACTTGGTTGTCCCTGCAAAGGGAAACAGCAAAACGGATTAATACAGGAGAGAATAAAAATATTTTTCATTTTTAGCTTTTAATTTTCTTTTGTGCAGACATTAATCACAAATTTATGCATTCGATTAGGTGCCAATTAAATAAACTATTATATAATATATATGAATATATATGAATGTATGTATGTATGCATCAAAAAACTATTGTAAAACTTTGCAAATATATTATTATTAAACAAAATATATATTTGTGTGTTTATCTTTTTATTGAACTTGAAAGAGTCTTCTCCAAGGCCTGTCCCTAGCTTCGACAATCTGTCGACTCATTGCCTATGCGAAAGATTGCGCAATTGGCAAATTGAAAGCATACGATTCACAGCTCCAGCATTTCAGCCACTCGAGAACTGTTTGAGGCGAAGGTAACTAGGTCACAGATACATAGATACATAGATACAAAGATACAGATACAGCTACCGCTATGTTCGCTATGTGAAAGCGAAATGAAATATATTTCATGATCGAAGCTTTGAATGCGAATTTGATTATCGATACACAAATGCGCATTTATGAGTCTCTCACATACAGACAACAACAACAACAACAACAACAACTACACATTGTGACACACGATCCATGCTAAGTCTGTGAGCGCGTGACGCATGCAACGCCAAGACCAAGTACCCATTTCCTCCCACACCACCCTCCACATACAGCCCCTACACTCTCCACTCTTCACTCTTCGCTCTCCACGCTCACGGCTCACACGACTCGGCGCCTTCTCCTCACTCCAAAACCTTTCGGATTGCCCGCCTGCGGCTCAGACGCTCGTAATTGTTCATAAAGCGGCCGTTAGCATTGTTGCCCAGCTATTGGTATTTGCTTGCGGTTGCTTTTGTTGCTGTATGTATATAGTGTTGACTGAAATAAAACGGGTATATTAGCTTGGCTCAGCTCTAGACTGCTGAGTTGAGTTAAGTTCTAGATTCATATAGTTCTTCGGTTTTGGCTTCATGAAGTTAAGTTGTAATACCATGAATTAGATACCTATATCTACTTCTGTACTGCCTACAGCTTCTTGAAATAGTGCTTCCTCTTTTGCTCAGCCACGCCTACTTTAGCCTTTCATTTCATTACTGTATAATTATGCACTTTTTTTGTTAGCTATTTCCTGTTGTATTGTATAAATTCAATCAACAACTTCCACAAAGTTCTAGCTGTATCTGATTCTAAGCCGCATCTGAAAACAGGGCATCTTACAGTCGGGTTTACTGTCTGCCGCACAGCATGTACTTGTTTTAAGCTGCAGCTGAAGTACTCATACTTCGCCAATCGGTATCTTAATCGTTGACCGTGCGTGTGCGATTTTTTTGTGGTTCCAAGGTATTCGCATGTTTTTTATTTATACATATATATATTTTTTTTGTATTTTTTTTTGTTCACTTTATTATTAAAATATTTCAATATTTTTTTGTATTTTATTTTCGATATTTTTTTGTTGTTGCTTGAGTTGCGCACGCATTGCGCCGCCCACTCGAACAATGTGAAGCCAAAGCCAAACTGCAAAACTCGTTTTTTTTTTAGCGCTGAACTAATTGTCGCACATTTCTCAAAGCGTGGGCAAAGGAGCTGTGCTCCAGCTTCATGGCTACAAATTTGCAGTGAATGTAGAGCTGTATGTGTGTGTATCTATGGGAAGCTGTGCGTGCAGCTTGCATAACATTAATGTGGTTTAATCTTTAGATAGCGACCCACCGATCCCCCAAACACATGCAATTTGTGTGTGGCCATGCAACAGCTTGGGGCAGGCACGAACCGAAGCAACGTTTAAGGCAGCTAATTGAAGATCAGCTTTGCTCAATATTTATATAAATTCGTATAGGTATATAACTTCCGGCTAAAGTACATTTAAGTGTGGCCACTAAATTTAGCAGCTCAAATGCAATTTAATGCTAATTGTGCACGTAAAAAAAAACAACAGGAACTTTCCTGTTTCGAAAATGAAAGCTGAATGAGCAACCGGTTCAGGTAGAAATTCTGATTTGATCAGAGCAGAATTGCCAATTAATTAAATGTGATGCAGGGTTCATGCCCAAATGCATTGTATGGGGAGCATTCCAGGCCTTATTTATAAACATTGTAAATTAACACGATATGCCAGCCAGCTGACCAGCTGAGGCCAACAAACAGAGCTGCTGCTGATAACTCGATGACATAACCCTATGCAATTGAATTCCCGATTGGGAATTTCTGTGCATTGAACTGTGTGTGAGCTGCGCTGTCATAGTCAGTCTTGATGGTGGCCTTGACATGCGTCTCGCTTTTTGGCACACTGCGTTATCCTTGAGCCGGCTAAAAATGTCTCAAAGCGATGCGTTTCAATGAAACGCTGCGGGCTGCTCGCTGCTAGCTGTTCGCTCGTAGAACGTGCCGTGTGGCAAGTGCTTTTGGCAAGCGCCAACCTTGACCGTCATTCAACAAGTCTACGAAAAGGCCTTTCGGCTGCTAAGCAAGTGCGACGCCGACGCCGACAACGACGCCGACAACGACAACGACAACGACGACAGGCAATGAGAAATTGGACTGCGATTGTTCACATGACGTATGCGCAATATTCATGAAATTTACTTCCGCCACTCGAACAAAGGTTGCGGCGCGAGGGTTTTTCATTTATCTTCAAGTACAATAGTTAAGAATAACAATCAAATTCAAACTGAAACATAAACAATATTGTACAAATCAAAAGAGGTGCGTAGAAATTTCCGCAGAATCAGCATATTAAAATAGCCAGCTCTATTAGCAGCCACAGTGCGTTTGTATCTATTTCAATCTCAATTGCATAAACAATTCTCGTCGCACGGCTGACCTCAACACGTTCTCTTTATCCGAAACAAAAATAAATTCACAAGTATCGTACACTCATCAAATAAATAAATTGCGATTTTGTTTTTCACATTGACGTCCAAATATATTAACATAATTCACACATTTTCCAATTACTCAAAGACATTAAATTCGTGAATGCACAGATTTTTAATTGAATCTGTCCGTTGATAATGCAATGATATACAACATAATATTGCTTGAATTGAAAGCAGGGTGGTTGCATAAAACGATCTGCTTAATAGTATGCAATGCAATATACATACATATTTTTTCTGAATATTTGCGGGGAATTAATTACCAAGCCCAAAAGTATGCAATACATATTGCTATAGAAGTCAAGACCAGAAATTCAAGTGTGTTTTCGCTTATTTTGTTTATTTATTCAGCCTGAAAGTATGCAATACACATTTTAATGCAAGTCATTTGATTACTTAAACTATTTGTATTAAATTTATTCATCCTAAAATTATGCAATGTAAAATGCAAGTCATTTGTTGTTATATTAAGTCATTCCAAAAGTATGCAATAGATATTGCTATAAAAGTCAAGACTTCCAAAAATATACCGCCAATTTCGGTGAAGTACCAGGCGCACAGAAATGAGGTGTAGGGTTAAAATATTAGTTAACAGTGCAGAAACAGTGCTCTGTTAACGCACTGTTATTTTCCAGTGATTTGTTTATCACTCTGCTACTCATTCCTGTTCGCCTGGTACTTTTGAAAAATGGCATTAAATGCCAGGCTGATAAATGAAAAAACAGTTTGATTATTTATTATTATTAATTTATTATTGCTTTTCAAATTTCTACAGTTCAGATACATGTTTTAAATATATCTCTTAAATATGTAAGAATAAAAGTTAATACTATACTGGAACATAATAATTGTTACATATTTCTATATTCCTGCTTAATAATATGTAATCACGGATAATTATGATCCGGAATACTCTTAGTTTAAGAATAGTCTGAAAAAAATAAAAATAAAAGATATATTATAATTCGATTGCACTTGGGATGCCTTCACACTTACCTCTGACGACTCATAGTGAATTCAGATGTATAAACTATATTTTCTCTGCTCCGTTTCTATCTCTGCTAAATAATAACCAATAGAGGATAATGATGTTCTTGGAAACTCTTAGCTAAAGAGTTATACTCTGAAAAAATAAATAAAAGGTACATTAGAATACGGACAAGCTTGAGATATTTTCACACTTACCTTTGTTGACTCATGGTGAATGCTGATACCTCTGTTGAATGATATGCAATCGAAGAGAATGATAATCTTCTTCTCTTAGCTGAAGAATCTATATATAATATGTATTTAATTTCTTTTACAATAATTAATTGTATATTTCTCTACTTTACTAGCTCTCATTAATAACTAATTAAGTACTCGTAGTCTCTGATTTCCTTTTCCAACCTTTGACAGGACAACATGCCTTTGACAGGACTACGGCTGGATAAATGGCAGGATGCGACAGTCGCGACACTCTGACGACAATTTGGAATGCCCCCAACCGCAACCACTGGCACAGCTAATGCCCAGACACTATCACCTACACAAGCCATACTAGACAGTTTTATTTACTAGCTGGCGCCTGAAGGCGTTCGCTAATTGCGCCTAAACGCCACGAATAGGCGCCAACAGCAGCAACAACAACAGCGATTTCAGGGCACAGGAAATAGTTGAGAAGGAGAAAGCGAGAGAGAGAGAGAGAGAGAATGAGGAAACTTGTTATGTGGAGTACGAGTGGGGACTGGCAGCGCTTTGTAGTTGATAGCGTTTGCATTTAGTTGCCACATCGTAGCTAATAATAAAAGCTAATTAAGCATTACTGTGACAACACCTGTATAAGTTATGAGTGTGTGTGTGAGTGTGCCTGTGAGTGTCTGGGCGCTACATGAATACAACACTTTCCACAATAAATTGCCACTAAATGTCACTAATAAGTGTCAGAGCGAGACAGCGAGCAGGCGAGAGGGAGAGTATTTCCAGGCAGCAGCAACAACAACAACAATTTGATTTTCTAATTAATTTATGATTTTCCTCACCGCATTAATCTCACTCAAATGCCGTAGGATGTGGGGCGCACGTTCCTCAAATGAGTTGCTCTTCTTGCCACACACACAAAAAGAATGCCATGCAGATGTGCTTCATGTTGTTGTTGTTGTTGCTGCTGCTGCGGTCTTAGGGGCAGCTCATGTTTGCTTAGACATTAATCATAATTTCAAAAGAGCAACATCTAAATTATGTCCCATTTGGCTTTTGGGCTGAGCTGCTACGTGGATTATGCGATTTGTTCTGTTGTGGCGTCTACATTTTTAGCCACTCGATGTTGCGTGCAACAAGTGCAGCAGCAGCAGCTAGTCGACAGCGCTGTCTGTCTTAAGTGGCATTTGCCAAAACACTTTCTTGGAAATTAATTAAAACATATGCTCATCACTCAGTACCATAAATCAGGGCTACGCTACGACAATAATCAGTTTCAATTTGTGCGTAAAACTGTTTGATATCAGAAGCAGCAACAGCAGCAATAGTAGCGCCCCAGGCCAATTAGCAGGCAAACAGCTAGATCCCAGACAAGAGCAACAGCAACAGCAGCAGCAACTACAACTCTTTAACCCTTGTTTGGGGCCGCAATTTGCCGCCACTTGAAGGGGATGGAACAACATTTGGTTGCAGCTCATTAAAATGCCGTCGCAATTGCAGTCAAACTCAAAGAAATTAAGCAAAATGCAACTCGACAAAATCTCATCGATGCGTTGAGGTGGCAACAGCAACAACAACCAAGCAGCAACAGCAACAACTTAGCCGAACTCCCAATCATTGCTTCAGGCTTTTCCCTGCTGCTCTAGTTGCCACTTGTCAACTGTCGTCCACTGAGTAATTACACTAAATTAATTGCCCCGGGGCCTGTCACTTGTGCATTGTCTGCTCATTTTTTCCAATTGCAACCGTGCGGCATGCGGCATGCAGCATCCAGCATGCAGCATTCAATGTGCTACGTGCAACGTGATTTAATTGCAGCCATCAGCACGTGATTAAACTAAATTGATTGTTGCATGATTTTGTGATTTAATTTCTTTCTTTTTTTTTTTTTTTGACTATAAAAAAGTCAAAGAAAACTCGCATAAATAGCAAATGGCATGCCACGCCCACCCCAGCTCCACTCGCCTACTACACCCACACTCGTGAAGCAGAAGAAGACGTTGATTTAAAGTGCATGTTTTGTAAATATCTAATTTGATAATTGGTTGTAATTTATGAGTTTTGTCGCTGCATGTACAAAACATACATAAATGACGCCTTTTATGCTTCCCAGAACTCCGCACACACACACACACACACACTCGCACACACAAAATGAACTCACATTAAATTAATATGCAGTTCTGCTTCTTATTTTCCTTGTTTTTGTGGTTTTTTTCTTAATTATTATTTATATCTCTGTCAGCTCTTGAGGGAGTTTTTTCATGAATGAAATGAAATGAAATGTAGCCGTTGCTTAATGTGGAAGCGAATGAGGTAAGTTCTTAATATTTTCTTTGGAAATCCTTAAGGATGCAGAAATTTGAGAATCGAATGAAACTTAAGTAAGCTAAAAAACGAAGATCTATAAAAAATACTTAATGTAAGGTAGAGCAGTTCTATAAAAAATAAGCTAAATATATTTCTGTTAAAGCATAATAAAAGTCATAAAATTATGTTTTCTTTTTATGATGTTTAGTTCAAATTGATATAACTTGTTTGCTCTTAATTAAAACTTGAGCTGTTTAAAAGGCTATAAAATGATTTATAAGGCTGAACGAGAGAGGAAATTTAAGTTTCAATTATATATGATAATATGCTAATGATAATAAAAAAAAAAAATAATAATAAAAATATTTGAGAGCTTGGCAGCTTATATAGATAATTATATAAAAACTAAACTATTCATTAAAAATAATAAAACACACACGAAAAAAAAACCTCAGCAATGGCAAAAAAAATGTTTTATAATTTTTACTTTTTCATAAAAAATAAGAAACTGATACATTAAAAATATTTATACATACAAATAGTTTCCTCTTATAAATAAAATACTTTTAACATTAAATATGTATAGTAAATAAAAATAAATATAATTAATACATAGATAGTTAATTGAATAGTTTAATATGTATTTCAATATAAGTAAAAAGATTAAAAAATAAAATCTGAGCATATATCTAGCCATATTTCATAGATGAAAATATGTTGTATAGAAATTCATGAAACTTACTAAAATAGACAACACAAATGACACATTTCATAAGAAATATTTTAACTATACTATTTTAAGCTGAAAAATATAAATATAATATAATTTTTCGAAATTGAATATTAACTAACATTAAATTGCTATTCAACTCGTTGCACAAAGGCTCACTCACTCAATACTTTCCTATGTTGGTTTGATAACATTGAAAGTATTTGAAAAAGAAATGAACCGATTTCGTAGCGCTCAAATTCAAAGTCCCTTAGACATGCTGTCTCGTATTGCAAGGCTATTTGTTTCTGACACAAATTAGCGTCAAGGCAAACAAACAGCCCAGGAAATTAATCATGCTAAAATGTCGTGAAGAAGAGTTCAACGCACGACACAGCCACAGCCACTGTCACAGCCGCAGCCGCAGCCACAGAATGTGACCAAAGGGACAGATCAGCTACAGATTCAGCTTTCACCTTTGACGTAATCGGAAACCCAAATGGCGTGGGAGTATCTCGGACAGATGTTTAGGCCGGCTGCCCCGTTCGCTAGAGACTGACGCCCGCTAACTTGAATGCATCATTAGTCGACAGAGCACACAAAAAATGAAAAAGACGAGAAGAGGGATGAGCATCACAAAAAACAGGCGAGTGATGCACACGACGGAGGATGGAGAGCGGAGAATGTAGCTGGAAGAGAAGCCGTAGTCGAGGACGAAGTCGGACGGAGTCGTGATTTATGTTGCGTGCGCCTGACAAACACTTGAGAAGTGATGATTTATAATGAAGATGCATGCATTCGTATTAATTAAATGTTTTTTCTCTCTCTTTTTCTCATGTTTTTCTCCTGCTGGCTGGGTGACACGGTTGCGCTCCATTTAACGTTAAATGCCAGTGGAGGACGACTGCGACTGCGACTGCGACAGCGACAGCGACAGCGACAGCGACTCCTACTCGAACTGAGGCTCCAAAAGTTGAGAATCGAATTACACGATATTCGGTTATGAAATGCAGAAAGTATTGTTTAGCTGATTAAAGAGTCTGTGATATGCCTGGGCTGCAAATTGGTAATTGATTTGGAATGCCAGTGCCAAGTGCTTTATGTGCATTTGGGTCTCTGTGGCAGGCGGAATTTAAAATATGGCAAGCAATAGTCGAATATTCATTAAGCGCAATTATGAAAATTAAGTTGTCATTTTGATTTGAATGTGGCGGCATGCGCGGCATACGGCATGCGGCATGTGGCATGCGGCTCATAAGCAATATGCTCATTAAATTAAATCAAACTGACAGCCAGCCTGGCTAAATAGATGGACCCACGATTCGCGATTCACGACGATCCACCAGCCACGAGATCGCGCCGATCTGGCTCATCTCGCCGATCTCCCCATTTAGGCAGCTGCTCGTGGCAGACCCCTCCTTTTTGGCGCTCCTCTCCATAGTTTAGCCGACTAATTAACGTGCTTTCACATAGTTTGCTCAAATTGTGCATGAATAATGAAGACATTATCGCAGTGCGTTCGCATTGCCGCCAGACACCCTGTATAATTGGCGTACAGCCAATTGAAAACTATCCTCAGGCACAGGCAATTTCTCAACGTTCCATCTCTCTCTCTGACTGCGTCGCTCGCACTATTGCCATCTCTTTCAGCTGAATTATGTGTTAATAATTTGGAATTAATGAACGTTTTACATGTTCCTCAGAAATCCAAAGCAGATATAGTGCATCAGCAAAATGTTTATTACACGAAAAGTGTGGCTGCCAGCAATGTGAATTGGTAATAAAACTGAAAAGGAGAAAATGAGGGAAAATATGATTTGAAAATAGAATATTACAAATGGCGGAAGAAGTTTTGAATACTCTGAACAACTTAGGTGAACCTGGCTCAGCAGAGTAGGCTCAATTCTACTCTTAAGAATAAGTAAATTACATTTTTTTTTTAAATTATTGTATATAAATTTGTTGAATATTGAATTAGATTTAAGAGAAAAGAAACAGAATGAAAATATATAAAAAGCTAAAATGCATTTAGCAAAACTGTGAAGTTGAAGGCATAGTATTTACAAGAATATAATATAAAATTCAATTTTAATAAAATTAACATCAAAAATGTTATAAAAATTAAAAACAAATATATTATTCTTGTATATAGAATTGTTTTATATTTAATGGAAGCAATGGAAAGTCTGCTAAGAAACTAAATTTTTAATAATTACATAAGAGTTTGAATAAAATTTTAAAAGAATACATTAAAAGAGGATTAAACTCTTAACAGGATTAGAAAAGAAAGAGTATGTAGTAAAATTTATGAAATTTATGAATACTGAATTTATTGAAATGGCGATAGAAAATTTTGTAAGCAAAATTGTCTTTATATTTAATTATTTTTAACTGCTGCTAGTTTTATTAAATGATTTTTAGTAAAAAATATATTTTCTTAAATTTCTAAATCAAATTAACAAAGGAAAAAAGTCAGCAATGAAAAAATGTAAGAAAAATATGCTTACTAGCCTCTTGATCATCTATTGATGATTACATATGTTAATAGAATTTGCATACTTGAAATAAGCAAAAATTGATGAGTACATTCATGGACTCTATAAAAAACAACTCGACACACGCACACGCCTACACACACACACTCACACACACACATAAACTCACTCATACACTCTCATAGTACTACGCACTTGCTGATGAAATATGTTGGCAAACTTATTAAGTATATTTAGCAAAGCTATCGAAATATTAAATAGCTCGACTTGTTAACAATTAGCCAAAAATTATGACTTTTAATCATCGGCGATCAGAATAAGAACCCAGTAAATAATAATTAAGCGGAACACACATATATCAGTCAGAGGCAAACATTAAGTGGACACGCCCCTTGCACTGCGAGAGGCTGCGACAATTTCACACATATTTTATAAATAAACAGATGTGTGAGCGAGTGTGTGTGTGTGTGTGACGTCTTCGCCTTCATCTTCGAGCAGCAGCCCAGAATATTTCTCTTTCTCTCCCATAGCATATGGATCACAGATCGGGCAAATGAAAAGAGTGCGCTATATAGCCACAAGCCACGCCCTCCGCATCAGTTCTGTGTTCTTCAGTACGCAGGATATGTTGCATATTCGAAATTCAAATTAGTTTTTCGTAGCCACTCGTCGCGCACTGTTGTCTCTGCTTCCGATCTAGCCCGTGGCAAACCGTTTAGATCCGTATCTGTATCGCGACGATCTGCATCCAAGTGTCCATGATGTCTGCGGTGCGTCGCCATCCACACAGTTTTTCAATTGAACAAATTCTGGCCAAGCCCGAATCGCATTTGCCTAGAAACTATGCGGATGACACGGCTAATTATCAAGTGATCCATGATACTCAAGCTCATGCAAGTGGGCGTGGCAATTGTGATGATTCGCGTGTATCGAGTCCGGCCACATCGAGCTGCCTGGAAGATGGCCCGGACGATGGCAAAAGTGATATCGAACTAGCGTCGGATGATGGCAGTGGTGCGTAGATATATAATATATAGATGTTTGAGAATAGGGGGACACATTAGCGGGATTAGAGAAGTATAGCTGGAAATATCATATTTAATTAATGCAGAATATATTTATAAAAAAATATATATAAAAAGTCGCGAATTTTATATATAATATATGCATATCTAAAAGATATTTGAAATAATTAATATTGACAGTTTAGAATGCATAAATAGACGAATTTAAATTATGAAATAAACACATTTGATCTTTGTCCAATAAAATAAAAAGTCATTATGATGATCAAATTCTTAGTTTCACGAATTATATAATTACATTTTTTAATAATATAAAATATAAAAAATATAATTATGATAAACTATATAATCATTTATTAGTTTTTTTTTCTTATTAAAAATTCTTTTTAAAAATTATTATAACACAACTAAGTGTGGCAGAATTTTTATTTTCTTACCTAAAAATTGTCTTAATCAAGTCAAATGATTTCGAAAAATAATTAAAGCCATTGTTGAGCAGCCGAGATTAACGACAAATAAATTCAGTAAATGGACTACTTTATGTTAAGCGCAAGGATTCTTTGGTTGACTGCTATCCGATCAGACAAAATAAAGGAACAATTTCAGAGAGTTCTGCATGCAGAAGCAGTTATTAGAATGGGAACTATATTAAAAGTACTACCACCAAACTAACTAGGCAAATCCAGTAAGCTGAGAGTATTATTATGAGATGCCAATCACCAAAGTGATTTTTTTTTTTAATTATTCATTAGGGGCAAATGCAACTTGAATAAAAAGGTTTTCTATTTTATTTTTAATTGCACTCTACACGAGTCTTTGGCATTTATATGCCTTAAAGAGCCAAGAAGCTGCTTAGATCTATTGATCCAAGATATTGATGAAAAGTAAAAAAAAAATAAAAATATAATTAGGAGACAAAATTGTTAGCTATCTTAGCCATTACAGACATTATAAATTAAATTTTTTATATTTAATGACTATAAAACTTTGTTGTCAAATAGTTTTATAAATTTCCAAACTTATTATTTATATATTATTCGTGCACTCACCTCAAGTCTTTCTCTCTCTTCCTCGCGCTCTGTAGTCATCAGTGATTAATTGTTGGAATATTTATAATATGGCATCATTTACTAATATGTCTTGGTTGACTGATCTCGTCTGTCATTTACGCGATCCACAAACAAATAATCTACGATTTCATCTTTTTTCCGAGGGGCGTCACAAAATACGCCGCCCGCTAATGATGCACAATGTTGGGCGGAAAAGCTGCGCCATTGGCAACATTTTAGCTTATCTCATTTTCCGACTGAATGTCACAGAGAATTTATATGACAATTTGTTAGCGATCAGGTGGAGGGAAATTTGTCTGCCAAATGGCCAATTAGATGCATTGACCACAATCAAAATGAAATGTTGCCAATTAAAAGTGTTTTTGCATACAGGGTGTCATTCCAATTGGCGTCTAATTGGATTGAACAGGCAATCAGCTAATTCGAATTAGTCGCAAATAGTTTGGCAGGCGATAGCAAACGAAATTCCAATTGAAATTCCTTTCTCGATTGCAGCGCACGATGATCGCAAGAAGCGTCCACGCACTGCCTTCTCCGCTGCACAGATCAAGGCGCTGGAAACGGAATTCGAGCGGGGCAAATATTTGTCCGTGGCCAAGCGAACGGCGCTGGCCAAGCAGCTGCAACTGACCGAGACGCAGGTGCACTTAAACTAATTGGAATTATAGCTTAATCTTTATTTCAACTTTTTTTCTGTTTTTCTTTTTAGATTAAAATTTGGTTTCAGAATCGTCGCACCAAGTGGAAGCGCAAGTACACGTCAGACGTGGAGACACTTGCCTCCCACTACTATTCACAGCTGGGCATGGGCGGCATGGCACGCCCCATGGTGGTGGGCGATCGCCTCTGGCTGTTTAGCCAAACACCGGCCGGGCCCACGCCCATACAGTCAATTATGCTGAATGGCAGTGGCTCAGCGGCGCCCATGCGCCCCTATGGACCGCCGGCCAGTGCGCCAGGACTGCCGCCGCTGCACGCGTCCAGCGTCATGGAGAGTGCCCGGAATGCCATATTGTCGCGTGGTCAACCGCTCAACTTTGCGTTGCCTTTCGGGCTGGCCAAGCCGCAGGTGACAAGTGGAGCAGCTGGCACACCAGCTGGCTTTGTGCCACGCTGCAAGCCCTATCCCAGCAGCTTCGTTGACTATCAGCCGCATGGCCACAGCGAATCCTATCTGCAGCTGAAGTATGCCACGCTGCCACCGGAAACGGAACCAAGCGCCAGCAATGGCCTGGCCGAGCTGGAGCGTGTCTTTGGCGATGCCAATGCCAATTTACTGCTGCACAAGGGACTGCCAGCTGTTAGCAGCAATAGCACTAGCAACAGCAACAGCAACAGCAACAGCAACAGCATTTCCTGCAGCTTTGGACACGATGCACTGGCGCAGGCGCAACGCAGTCGATGTGCCACGCAATCCGAATCCGAGTGCAGCGACATTGACTGCGAGCAGCTGGACGAAGATGAGGATGCTGTGGAGTAGCCAAATCAATTTCTATTTATACATATAATAAAACTAGCTATTAGTTAATTTTACAGTTTTATGTTTTATATGCATCACACGCAAAAAATATGCTCATATAAATACCTATAGTTATATAGATGTTATGTGTTGTTATTGTTGTTGGTGTTGTTGTTGTCATATGTTGTCTGTAGGTTGGGGTCGCTATCACTATATGACAGTGGCACACAAGGGGCTGATGGCAAACGAGTCTGTTGTTTCACTGGAGTCTCTGTGTGAGTGTGTGTGTTTGTGTGCCAGTCATCAGAAATGCTTAAAAGTTAACTTTAACTATGGCTATGCTATGTTACAAGTGGGTTGGTTGTTGGCTGCTCTCACACTATATATATATATCTCTCTCTCCCTTTCTACAATTATATAAAACAAAATCACATACAACTTATGCTTAATATCGAGCCCGGTCTGGAGTTGGAGTTGAGTTTAGTTAACTTAACAACTAAAAGTATATTTGTACAGTAAATTAACGCGAATTAACAGAATTAACATTGCAACAAAGTCAGCAACAGCTGTGACTATTTACACATATAATATCTAATACTTTCCATGTCTCTGATCGTTGTTTACTATTGCTTCGGTTACATGTTGAGGATCGGGTTTGGAGCTGCCTCGTTGCACAGGTATTACAAATATATATAGAAACTGTTCGAGTTTGTTTTTACACTGTTTTTAGGACTGGTTTTGAAAGATTCATACAATTTTACACTTACAACTAAACTAAATGTCATGAGAAATATATTAGCTTTAATAGTATATATATAAACTAGTAGTACTATTTTTTTGGTATTGCAAACATGGTTCTTTAACCAAACATTTTGATTCGTTACGTGTTGCATTGAGCTGTTGCTTAGTCTCTAACTAGTTTAGTGATGTTAGCTCCATGATAAATCGTAGCCCTTCCAATTAGCACTTGGCGCTAGATGTACACGTCGCTTATTGTAGTAGAACGACACGATGCCATGGTATGCAGTGCGTGGCACACCACTCTGTCAATTAGATAAGATAAATGTTAAGATATCAAAGATATTAGTTATATGCTCACCTTGAAATCATCCATGAGTCCCAGCATTCGAGTGATGCGTTTGTATTGATCGCGATTGTTGTACTGTATGCGCACTGGGCCCTCCAAGGCAATGAGATTCCGACGCAGCTCATCAAAGGTAACCAAGGGTAACACATAGACTTGCTTCAAGAACGTATTATCATAATTATCCTACGACAGAAAATTCACATGAGTAAATAGAAAATACTAAGAAAATGTTAATACTACGTACCCTTAGTAAATAACTCAAGTTCATTTTGGTGAAGTGTACAAAGTGCTCGCTGAGCTTAATATGCTTCAAATACTTGTCAAAAAACAAGCCACTTAAAGAGAAAATTGATCAAGTTAGTAGATATTACATTATTAGCCATAATCCGGCACTTACTTGGACACGCCAATTTTGCCGAAAGTGCGTGTTCTGGAGATTTCTGGTCGTATGCAAACTCGATCTTTGCGCTGTTCAGGATGCCGTATCCAATCATCCCAGAAACTACAAAGTATTAAAGAAATATGATTATCATTACATCAATTATACTTTAGATCTACGTACGACTTAGGCCACTTGATTGAGAGTTCGCTCCACAGTTCCTTAGTAAGCATCCAGCCCAGGCCGGGAAAGAAATCGGTGCGGTAGAGTAGCTCTGGGCTGCCAGTATCTACCACATTCGCCTTGCCATTGTCATTCCATGCAGAGACACACCAAAGACTCTTGTCCTGCTTAAGCAGCTTGTGTGTCGCCAAAAAGTATTCAAAGAAATCGGGCGCCACATTCAAATCATCCTCCACAATGACTACGTAATCGAACCCTATTCGAAAGGTGGTATTGAGAGCCCAGCCATAATGCCGTGCTATCTTATAGTAGCCCTTGAATTTCTTCTCCTTGGGCAGCACCATAATATCGCTTTGGTCGGGCTGCTCGATGAGCGTTAGTTGATTGCCAAAGGATTGAATGGCTTGTTTGGTCAACTCATCGCCGCAGTCCTGATATAAAGAGAGAAAGAGAGACATTAGATCGTGAATATAGCTATTGAATGGCAGCGACTTACCTGTGATACTATAATGGGAAATTGCTCGACGCTGGGTCGATATTGCACGAGATTCTCCAGACACTTGACCACCGAGACTCGGTTGCAGGCAAATACCAGAATGGGTATGACAGGCTCTCCATTGGCCAGATATGTTTTGGTTGGTATTTCCGCAGAGGTTGCTTTTGAGGGCGCTGCCGTTGGCTTCGGCTGCTGCTCCTGCAGCTCATTTGAGATCTCGGCGGCAACAATTGTTATTTTCGGCGTGGTGCTCGACTCTTGATTCATGTATTTCAATTTCAGAAAACTCACAAGTGTATCAGATAATTTTAAACTCTTCGATTGCTCTCTTAATGCTTTCGGCAATAGCTGTTTCAGTTGCTGCTGCTGCTTCTGCTTCGTATCCAATTGGACATTGTTGTGCAGCAATATGTAGTACGTAATGAATGTCCATGCGATGAGGACGCCAATCACGATAATTTGTACCTTACGTGTACGCATTTTGTAACGTCAGTAGTTATGTGTGGGATTAGGTGGTCATCAACTATGACTGTTGCTGTTGTTGCTTCTGTCACTAATTCGCTTTCGTTCGTTTCTCTTTCCAGCTAGTCGCGTAGCATCTGTTCGATGTGACTGACGCTGGTCGTCTGTTACGTGAAAAGTAGAAATTGTTTATATGAAGCGCCAGGTGCGCTCATCTATTGCGTGCTGAATGTATCGGTGGGTGTGGAAGCTTTGTTGTTGCTCGTTTTGCTGTCGTCGATGCGTTGGGCAAGAGCAGCCCTTGCAGCGGCAAAATTTTGCACGGTTGATGCTGCATGGACGGCTGCTGGGGCGGGTAGTGGTGGCTAGCTATGTTACTACATTTATCAATTGGATCACGCGTTACGCACCAGCGCCTCGTTTAACTACCAATTCTGTTGTTGTCTCGTACAATGCGCCAGCTTGGCAAATACGTTTGAATAGCAAAAACCAAACGAAAACGCACACGTTGCTTAGTCCACCTAATTACAAAAACTGTTTTGTTGTCAGATCTGCGTGTGGTATTCTAAGTGAGCACAGAAACGGTCACACTTTAATGGTCAGCTGTTTTACATTTCGATGTTGAGCAACACTGAAGCTGTTGTTCTCACTCAAAATGGTGCTGTACACATAACAGTTACATGTTAAGCCTGTTGCGCGCGTAATTTAAGCGTCCATTTTATATACCATATATATAAAAAATTACACTCAAATTGGATTGTTTAATTTTATTAATTCATTTAGTTTTAGTCATTAATTAAATTAGCTTAACAGTTACACTTAGAAGACTAGTAGGTGCTTATTCATAAGACCAATTTAATATTGTTTAATCGAAATGTTTATAAGAATCACTGTTTGTTGTAGCTGTTGTTTAAGTTGATGCCGTTGTTGTTTTCTTTAGGTTCTGCTCACATTAAAATTAATTGTAATTACGTTTTATAAATGGCAGTTACATAAGTATCTATTAGTAGTAGGTAGTACATATATTGTTTGTGTTTTCTTTCTTTTAGTTTTAGTTTTTTTTTTAATTATTATTATTATTATTATTGCCATACACACACGCAGCTTGAACCTGATTAACAACCAGAAAGCCCTCCATTTTGAGATATACAATTTTCCATACATATTCTCGCGACTATTTACATGAGGCGCCAACACAGCGCTACGATCAACGCCCAAAGGCTCAACATGACAGGCTGTACAGCTGCAGAGCTGAGCTGTCCCAGCTCTCGCTCATCCACAACAAAGGCCGGCACTGCGCTGCTGGCGGGCGTCTGCTCCATGCTGCGGCTCAGCTCTGCAAAGTTGCCTCGGCTGTTGCGCGCCAAGCGCTGATTGGCCAACTTCAATTCGCGCAGCTTCTCCTCCAGCTGCAGCACCTCATCTGCAAAATAAAATGAAACAATTAGCAAAGAGTAAACCAAGCATAGCTTTACAAATGTCTTAAAAACTTACTTTTGTTAATACCCTCGTTGTCATTGACCCGCAGGAACATGGCCAATGAGATCTCATAGACCTTATTCGCAGCGCTAATCTCACGCTTGCGCCGGCCAAAGCCCACCTGATTGTTGGAGCACTGGGTGCCCAGGCACTTGTCCAGGCAAACGTTGACCGTGGCACGGAACTGCACATATGAGGAATCGGGAAACTTGAAGGCCTTGAACTTGGCGCTCAATATATCGCCATCGATGGTGTTGAAGTTCTCAAAGAGATACGGATCCACAGTGCAGCTGCAACAGAGAGATTAAACAAAAGATTAACACACACAAACTAGTTGAGGATAATTGATGCTGTTGCTTTTGCTTATTTTCTTCCTGTTGTACGCACCCCTTGAAGATCAGCGTCTCGGAGGAGGTGTGTGTGTCTGTAACATCCAAATAATTGACGCCCAGGCCATAAACCGGCGCCGAGTCCTCATCCAAGTTGATTTCCATGGTCAGTGGTGTGCCCTACGAGCATATTAGTGAACATAAATAGATGAGAAAGAGAGAGTCAAGCTGTGCATATGTGTATGTGTATATATATTTATCTACCTACCGACTTAACAGTCAAGTCTCGCGTAAACTTCTGTCCATCCTGGCTGACGCCGATGGAAAGACGCGGCTCTGGTGCGCGTTTTGTCAACGAGGTGGTTATCTCCAGATCTCTGCAGAGCAGAAGAATAAAATAAGAAAAAAAAAACATAATAAAAAGAGCTGTCGTAATTGAGGGCCTGGGCGTGGCGACGCCCATTAAATATATGCCGCAGCTGTACAGAAAAAAGAAGAAGCAATTGAAGGACACCAAGGCACGTAAATCAACAAAGCAAACATTGTAATGCCACCTCCCTCTCTCCCTCTGTATATCTCTCTCTCTCTCTCTCTCTCGTTCTCTTTATCTTCGCACTCTGTATCATTAAGTCCGTTTGTCCAACTGGCACGCCCAGCAATTAAATTGACTAACAGAGGGGAGGCGAGCTGGCTGCATTAGCGGGGGCATTGATTTGATGGCTAATTACCGGCTGGTAATAGCTCGAACAGCAAGTCGCTTGATTTATGACCACACAGCCTTGGCACAGGGTTGGGTCTCCTCTTAATATGCCATAACGTTTGCATAGATTGCGCATAAGGAAAGAAGAGACCATATGCATAGTTGCAATTTGAGGACGTTGCATTTTGATGGGGCAATTAAAAGATGCGCCTGGCTTGGCCAAAAACTTACTCTGGTTCCTGAAAGCCCGCCGGCAGCACATCACGTCTGACCAGACCATGATGCGAAGATGGCTGCTGCTGATGCTGAGACAGTGGCTGCTGCTCCTGGAGCACAACATGCGTCTGTTCCCGAGCGGCATTGGTGCCATTCATCATGACATTGTAAACCGGACCGCTTGTGGTAATGCACTTGACGCTGACAATCTCCTTGCTGCTGGCCGATTCAATGATGATTTTATGGTAATACACCTTCTTGCCCTGTGGTGACAAGATAGCAGGTTAAAACAGTCTGCATTAGAATCTCTCTTCCATCTCTCTGATCAGCTCAGATGCTCGATTCTTTCATTGCTCTTATTTGTTTTTCGTTTTTCTCTTGACTTGACTTTTTCTCTGTCTTTTTTCTCCTTCTGTTTCCTCTTATACTCATCCCATCTCTTATTTATTCCTATTCTGATCTATTGCTTCATCTTTGTCTTTCCTTCTAATCCTTTCAGTCTCTTTTGGCTATTCTCTTCACTTCTCTATATCTTCTCTCCCTCTTTTCTTTTATATTTCCTATCTATATTTTCTCTGTGTTTTTACTATCTCTTTTCTGTCTCTTCTCAATCTTTTCCCTGTATTGTCTCTTCTCTTTGTCTCTACCTTACTTCGCCTCTGTTTATTCTCTATATTTTCTCTATCTCTTCTCCATGTCTTCTGTATCTGCTCTCAGTCCCGTCTCTATCTCTTGTCTCTATTGCTTCTCTCTATCTCTATCTCTATCTCTACTCTCTCTCCTCTCTCTTTTCTCTCTTCCCACCCCTCCTCACCTTTTCTGAGCTTCCACTTACCGTTAACTGATTGACCATTCGCGTCACGCCGCACTCGTAAAAGTCGCTGAGCGAGAGACGAAACACGGCCAAAGCGCCATCGATGGCCGGCTGACAGCGCACATCCGGATAGCCCTTGAGACCCTCCAAGTAGATTTGCGTACGATCCGCTGGCGCGCTGGCATTTGTCTCCGCTGGCAAACCAATCTCGACGCGCATCTGATCCTCGGAGCAGTGTACCTTGTGTGCGCCTGCAAAACAATCGAGAAAAAGAATGCAAAATGGAAATTAAATTGCTGTCTGCATAGACGACCGAGGAAAGTGGGCTAGCATGTCGTTGACGTGGTTGAAGCTGAGCCAAATGCGACGCCTGGCTGGCATGTCCAGGCCGCACTAAACAATTGACGCATAATTACTATGGAAGTGGAACGCGTTCGTTGCCTAAGTCTTTCGTTTTTATTGCCGCGCTTCATAAAGTTGCAGGGCTGCTTTCGATGCCCATCACAACAGAAGCCAAGGCGAGTATACAGGAATGCAGCTAGACAACTGCCATGACAGTGAGCCAGGGTATCTCAAAGTCTATATATAATATAGCTTTCTATAGAAACATAATCTTGGCTGCTTGTCCAGCCATAGTTGCAGCCGGTCAGCTCGTCAGAGGCTGTCAGGCTCGTCTAGATTCGAGACACACTCACACACTGCTTTGGTTTAGTTTGCGGCTGGAGTGTTGGGCTTTTGGCATAATTCCGATGCTGTTGCTGTTGATGCCTGTTGCCTGTTGCCTGTTGCTGCCATAGTAATCAAAATCTGATTATACTTTGTACATGTGTGGGGAGGCTTAAATGTTGTAGCTGCCCCCCAATCTGATGCGATAAAGCCTTCATTTGCAGACTGATCAGCAGCGCATTTGCCGCGTAATTTGAATAATTTCGCACAAAATGCTTCAAACTCGTTCTAATGGCAGCACAAGGCCAGACATTACCAAAACATTTCAACAGAAATGCCCCCCAATTAAATCTGAGTTGCACAACAAAAGGCAGCAGCAGCAGAAAAGCAAGAGCAGAACAAACAACAGACCCAGCGAACAATGGAAACAATAAAACCAACAAAAATTAGCCGAAACAAAAAAACCAGCCACAGAATTCTGTGTAAAAGTCAAGAGTCAGAACCAAAGAGCTCTGTGATGGGTAGAAAAATTATGTGAAAACATATGTACATATACATATATATAAATATAAATATAAAAGAGCTTACTTCAATGTCGCTTCTTTCTTTAAAAAGAATCAAAAACGTAAATGAAATACAATCATATTTACGTTTTAATATTATTTTGTTTAAGATTGTTGAAAACTTTTCTGAGTGCCTTTGAATATTATTTTAAATTTTTTTATTTTATATTACATTATTTATATACATTATATTATTTATTTATATATATATATTATTTATTTATATATATTATATTTCAAAAAATAGAATTTTCATTATTATATAATATATACAAATTTTAATAAATTATTGTGCCTATGCTTAATTTTGTTGTCTCAAGTTGAATTAAATTGAGTTAGAGTTGGAGCCAAAGCCGTCTCGGTCTACATATGTAACTAAAAGTAATTTTCTATAAACTAAAAAGCGTAAATAATCATTCACTTATTGTTTCTAATTAATATTTCTTTCAGCTATTGTCAACAGCTAGAGCGAAACAAATAAACCAAAAATAATAAACATTTATTAAGCTAAAAATTCTTCGAGAACTGTGACAAATTGCTGTGGCAACCCGTGCGAGTAATTGACACGCTGCCGCAGCTCGATAATGAGAGAAAACAAACGCTTAAGTTTGGCATTAATTAGCTGGTGAGAGCAAGAGCAAGATAGAGAGAGAGATAGAGAGAGAGAGAGAGAGGGAGGAAGAGAATAGAGAGAGAGTGAAATACGACAATGAGAACAGACAGACAATAAAAACTAGGAAATAGAAATTGCAAGGCAATTAAAAAGCGGCAGCTGCTGCAAATGCGATTGCAATTGCAATTCCCATTGCCATTGCTCACTCGGTAATTCAAGAGGCGGCGTCAAGGTGGGCGTAATGCAAGCGGCGCCTAAAACAATTACAAGAGCAACCGAAGAACCTCTTCGTTCGCTGGGCACAGCATGTGAAGAGCTCTGCATTCGACTCTTAAGTACTTCCGCGGCTAAACAAATAAAAGCCGAGGCAGATGGAGGCCTAAGTGCCCGATGGACACGACAACGACCCATTGATTTATAAAACCAAGTGGAATTGGAACTGGAACTGCAAATGGACACGCCCACATGTTGAGCAGTTAATTGAGCCATGGCAAGTCTTATTCCCTCTCCCACTCCATCTGTTTCTCCCTCTGTCTGTTTCTCTGTCCGTTTCTCTTCTCCTTCATCTGCAGTCAGCAGGAAATGTTGTTGTCTGCAGCTCGTGACAATAATTGAAAGCTGCTGCTCAGCCCTTGCTCAATCGAGCCCGGTTCTCAATGTGCGCCAGCCACGCAAGTTTGTCGCCTAAGTCTTTTGATTTGAACAGACACCCAAGGCTGGCGTTAATTGCAAGCCAAGGCATTTTTATTGAATTTTTACTGCTTTAGTCGTAAGAATCGCATTATTGACTGCGACTATATCAATGCCGATTGATTACGATTTATCTGACACAATTTTTATGGCACGGTTTGGCTTGCCTTCGCTTGACTTGGCTTGGCTTGGCTTGGCTCGTGGGAATCTTGTTGTTGTACCTTAAACTATTTCTGCACACACACACACATTCCGATATATACACAAAATCTATATGTACTTATATCTGTAAAAGACTTAACCCACATCTCGCACATGACCAGCGCCGAATGGATTTCTTGGCCTTTTTTTTTTTTTTGGCGCTTGTTAGATATGTGTTTGCAACAAGAGGCAATTTGTGTGTATGGTGCAACGAAACGAAGCAGATCATCAAATGCCGCTTGACTGGGGCAGCTTCAAGCTTCTTGGAATCCAAATCAAAAAGAAGAAAAAAGTTGCCATTAGCATTTAACCTGCAACATGACAAATCAAGAAAACGTGCAGCATGCATGCAACATGCTTCAGCTCAGACATTTTGGCCTCGGCTGTGGCTGCGGCCACAGTCGCTGTCTCAACTTCGGTTAAAGCATAAATTTCCATTAACAATAAATTTAAAAGAAATTACATTAAAATGAAAATGACCCGGAGCGAAATTCACAAGAAAAGCTAAACAGAGAAAGGTAACAGAAGGAGTTGGGGCGAGTTGCTCTAGCAGGGCGTTTGGGCACCTGGGCTGTTGAGCTGCTGGGCTGCTGGGCTGTTGGTCTGCTGCAAGAGCAACATCATCAGCACCATCAGCAACATCAACACAGACCCAGACCCATCCCCGACTATGTCACTGGCACTGTCTACCAAATTCCGACTCCCGACTGTGTCGCCCGAACTCCCAAACTCCTGTCCGCCGCTGACTTCCTATCCGGCATCAACAGCCACGACATTTGGATGCACAGTCTTTCAACAATTTGGCAAGCAAATGCGCGCGCACAATCAAATGAATGCACAAATCAATAAGACTGCAAGCTAAAAAGAGTTTGCTTGATTTGCAGTTACGCTGGAACTCCCAGAACACTTCAGCCCTAGCTGCAGCTAAATGATATATATTTTCAGCTAATATGCCCTGCAAACTCTGACAAAACTACCTTCCAGTATAATTCTCATATACAATTATTTCACCTGAATATCAACTACCAGAAAACTTAATCAAATAAAATCTTTCCCACCACAACAGAGTTTCCCAACTGTCAACAGAGTTTACGATGACAGTTGAGTCTGTCAATCACAATTACAGGGTATCCGGAGAGGAAGAGCATAAGTGGCAAATGCTTTACAAGCCACGCCAATAGTCAAAGCCAACAAATTCAAAATGATTGCCATGCAAATGGCATCGTTTTGCAGCTAAGAAGCCAGTCAGCCGACAGAGGCAGAGGCAGAGAGACAGAGAGACAGCGAGACAGGCAGTCGTGAAAGGTGGCAAGACATCATCCAGCATCTCTCAGCACCTAAGCGTTAGTCTCAGCCACCCGCACCACACCGCACCACACCGCACCACACGGCACGTTGTCAGGCAATTTTGGTGTCCCACACACCCCCCGCAACGCAATTGTTTCACTGGCCAAGCCCAACAGGCTCGCTGTGTGGCGACGTTCAACGACATGGACATTGGCGTCGTTGCCGTTGCCGTTGCCGTTGCTGTTGCTGTTGCCATTGCCGTCTGCATTGCAAGTGCAATTGCAATTGGCAATTGGCAATTGGCAATTGGCTGGCAAAGATTATGCAATTGTCTGAGTCAGCGAACAGAGTCACGTTTGCATTGGCTGCCAAGCAGAAGGAGCTGCAGGTCTTCTTGCGTGTTTCTCATATATATAGTTTTTTTTGGTCAAAGTGTTATACCTGGCGGCTGTAGGAAAAACTTAAATTGAATGCACAACGAACGGTAAACATGCATGTAAAGAGCTGCCCCCCCCACAAAAAGCTAGTCAAAAGTTGTGCATTAGCAGCAATCCTTGAGTGACTCGCACAGTTATGATGCAGCTGTTGCTGCGGCAGCTGATAGCGTTTTGTTATCGCATTTTGCAAAACAAATTGCAGCAGCAACAAAAGCAACAATCTTGACACACACGACGCACGATTATCATCAATCTTGGCCAAAGCACAGGAAATACTAGTAATTTACTCGACAGAGCGAGAGAGCAGGAGACGGGCACGTAGAGAAGGGGAGAAAGGGGCAGTTCCCCCAGTCAACTAACTATGTTGCAGTCACATGTTGCAAAAAAAAATAAATGTTGAACACTGCCTGCTGCTGTCTGGTTAGCAGCGGGGCCTAAACCTCCGTCTCATTGACGCACCAAATGACCAATTACACTTAACGGCCGGGCATCAAAAATAAATTAGAAAACGTCGCTACAGGCAGCAGGTCAGCGCCGGCCAGTCTCAGGTCTCCCCTCAGGCCAAGTGGGTGTTGTCCACAAACATAGGCACAGGCAGTTCTTCTTCTTGTTAGTATTCTCATATGCTAAGCAGTGTCAATGTGTCAATGTTGCCGCGTAAATTCATCAAAGTGGGCGAGTCAATAAACAAACTTGTTTAGCGGCTAAAGCCACAGCAAAAAAAAAAAACTGATGGGAGCGACGGTCACTCGTCGGAACATCCAGCGTCAAATTGCAGATGTTGGTTGGTTGTGTTGTTGTATTTTGTATTTTTTTTTTTTTATGACTCGACTCGCAATGTGGCCACAAATGTGATAATTGTTAAGTGCTTAGCTGGCAGCAGTTCGACTCGGTTGCCTCTGGGCCCAGTCAACTGAAAAACTTGACTGCCTACTGTGCTATTATATAGTTGCAGTCACAGTTAGAGTACAAGGCGAAACAGTCAGTCAGCTAAAGGGGATAACACTTGAAATTGAAGTCATACGGCTGCACTTAACAGCAAGGGGCAGCAATCACAGCAGCAGCGATAGGAATAACAGCAATAACAGCTAGAATGTTATAATAACAGATAGCTGTTAAACGTAACAGCAGCACCTAAAGTAGCAGCAACTGCAGATAAAGGAGTAGAAAGAACAGCAACATTATCAGCAGCAACAGCAGGAAAAGCAACAGCTACATTAACAGTAAGAGCAACAGCAACAACTAGAGCCAAATTTGTTACGGGAGCAATAATTTAAGCTATAACAACACACAGTAAAACAACTGCTACATTATGAGCAACAGCAAAACAGATATTTATAGCTACAGCTATGGTAACAGCAACAGTAACAGCTGTAAACACTAACAGCAGGAGCAACTTTAAGATGAATGCTATGCTAATCATATGATTAACAGATATGTTTAACAGTATTAGCAGCAGTAACAGAGGCAAAGGAATAAAGTCTAAAGTACAGAATAATACTAAATGTGTGAGAGCTTAAAAGCAAGGGAAATCATTAAAGAGTTTAAGACAGAAGCTGCATAATAAAGTTAAGAACAAATATTTACGTACATAAAGTACGTAGCAAACAAATATCTATTAATGTGTTCATTAATTAATAATTCAATTGATTGAATAAACACAAAAAATCAACAATCATAATTTGAAAAGCAATTTCTCATAATTCCATGTTTAGTTTAATGACACACAGCATGGGCATTGGCACAGCATCTCATATCTATCTGGCAATACGATATGATGTGCTGTGATGTGATGTCACCGAGTGAAGTATCGATGCAGCTGCTATCCTTGAGCTGTTTGGCCAGTTGAGCGCAGCACACGCCTTGGCATTCACAGAGGCGAGCATGTGCATTGCATACAGAGTCAGTCTCGGAGTCAGAGTCAGAGTCAAAGCCAACTAAATACAAAATTGCTGTCAGTTTATCATTTTTTCTAGCCACATTAAAACTTGCTGCCGATTCTTGCTCTCTCGTTGACTTTTTTCATTTGTATTCTTATGAGCGTCTGCTTATTTCGTTTTTTTGCTAATTGTTTTGAAATGACGCAATTTGTGCCGAGGCAGGCAGGCTCTTTGTAGATTTTAGCCAGAATCACCAGATTTTACAGTCAAGCCGGAAGCAGGCAGCCAAAGCGCATTAAGGCCAAGTGAATTGAATTTCAGTTGCTACACATAAACCCAAACCGAGCCGAAACTTCCAAACTCTTTTGCTCGACTTGCTCACTCATAGTAAGAGACGCATGATTAATTGCCCAGAGGAAACTGTGAAAGAGAAGGAGCGAGCTGCAGAGTGAGGGAAATGGCTAGCCAGATAGATTATGAGCAGGTATAGCTTAGCCGCCTCAGCTCGCCACGGCAGAGTCGAACATGAGATGCAAAAGAAAAGACATGAGAGAGCAGAGAAAAAACAACGTTGCCTTACGGTAAATTTGCGCTTCCACTTGGCGTGAACATTATGCGCAGCTGGCTAATTAAATTACACAACAGTTTAGACATGAGAGCGCGCACGCAAAACAAAAAGGCGACCAAAAAGAACTGTAAGCTGGCCAAGTCATATGACTTGGACATCAACTTGAACTTGGCTGCAACAGCAACAACAACAGCAACAGGAGCGTCAACAGCTGTAAATGTTGCAGCTAGCGTTCATGTGGCAAATGTGGCATGACTTGCCACAGAGCTAGCAGCGCAAGGGGGGACATAGACGACAGGCAGTTAGTCAGCTATTTGCATGGCTAATGTGTTCAAACAACAAATGCCGCATACACCCACAATGCGCCTCAGCTGCAGTCGAAGACTCTTACTCTCCATCTCTCTCTTCCTCTCGCTCGCTCCCTGTCAGGCATTCTTGAGCTTGGCGCTACGCGGTGGCATTTGCTAAATTGTTCGTTTCCGCTGTGTAAACCAAGGTAAAAATAAATAAAAAAGAAAGAAAAAGCAGCAAAAATATGCGAGCCCAGCTGCCGCTGCTGCTGCTGCTGCTGCTCTCCACATGCCACTCACACATCAACTGGCAGCCGGGGAGGCTGTAGCGCAGTGGCAACACAATTTACCGCTAAGTGCCTCAACGAAAGCGAGTTGCAGCCAATTGTTGCATTGTTATGTTGTGTGTGTTTATACATAGCTCTGTTTTTTTTTTTTTTTTTTTTTTTTTTTTGCTTTATTAAGTAATTTGCGAAAAATGCGTTTACAGTTTTTAGGCTGCCCCGGCTAACTGTAACTGAGGCAAGTTAATCACTAAATCCCCACCATGGCCATGGCCATAATCATAAAAATTAATTCAATTTGCAACTAAATGCGGCAAAAGGTAGTTAACAGAAAGTATTAGCCATGGCCAACAAGCGTCGTTCACCCCCCCAAGACATTCTAATTGCTGTTGCCTCTGCTATACCCTAACTGTGGGTGCTACAGCTCTATTTGCACAGCTATTTAAAACTGGTTTACAATCATTTAATACTAATATGGAACTTTGCTTATTACATATAGCCTTTATACTTTGCAGTGGGGTATGCTAGGGTTGCAGACGCGGGATGCAGTTCGAGCTAACACACATGCCTATAGCCGCTTAACAATTTGATACTTGGCATTCATATTCTGTTTCTCAATTTTTAGAAATAGTGTTCATTCATTATCAACTTTAAATACGTTCATTACGACATATATATGTAATTTATTCTTGCAATTGAAATCTTGTATAGTAAACAAATTTTATGCTATTTGCTGCTCTAACTTGTTGCTATTCAATTTTGTAGGAAAGTGTTATTTGGAGAGCTACGTCTATTAATAGACGTATGCGAATACTTAATCAGTATTATATGTCTATTATATTTTATTTTAATTTTTTTTTTCATTTTTTTATTTATTTTTTATAAAACTAGAGGGTATCTACTAGTCGCACTGCAATCCAAATCTCCTGCTACTGTCCGACTGCCAGTTTTACCATTTTGGTGTGAAAGTGTTGTGTCTGTAGCGCGTTGCTCTTGCCATATTTGCAATTAAATACATAAAGCAACTATCAGCAACAAGAAAAACAACAACAACAACAGCGTCGTCTTTGCAATTTAAACACGCCGTATAATTGCATTTCTCCTAATGTAATGGCAGACGATGCTGCCTTTTTATGCTTAATTGGCAATAAAGTTGTTGCCTGCAGCTAGAGAATCGAAAGAGCAAACAGCAAGAGAGACGCACACACAGAGAGGCAAATGGATTATTAACTGAATGAGAGATAGTTAAAAAAAGAGAGTGAGAGAGGTGGAGAGGTAGAGAGTGCGAGCGTATGAGAATCTTTCGGCACTTGTCGCTAATCATTTATCAAAAAATTGTTATTTTCATGGCAAACATCGGGCTGACACATATCCAACTGGCTGCCTGGGGCGATGACACACAAAAAATACCAAAATTCCGATGCTGTGGCCCAATGTCTATTGGCCATGTAATGCGATACGCCGCATGTCAGAGCTCCAGCCGCTGCGAACGAACATTAATCAAACGCCGCTTGTGGCCAGCTGTTAGGGTAGGAGGAAAGTGAACTTTGAACTGCGACCCAATTGCTAATTACGAGCACGCAAAGCTGCGTCGAAGGAGGGAGTAGTGCGCTGGCTAATCAAGGTAAACAGTGTAGTCGGGGGGGTGCTTAGAGATGAATCTATTGATGTACTTTTGTGGTATTTGTGGCTTTTCATCTTACTTAACTGAAGCGCCGCAGCCGAAAGGTGTGCAGAGCCAAACACTTTTGTGGTGCATTGTGCTAGTGTGTGAGTAAGATGTGTGTGTGTGTGTGTGTGCACAATATGGGACAGGAAAGAAGAGAAAAAAAAAAAGTGTACACAAGCCACCGCATGACCAAGTGACCGATGTCGAAGGCATAAAATTTATTGCATACGTGTATGCAGCTCCTTTTGTTGCAACACTCCGTCCGTGCAGCTCTTGCAGCAGCAATATTTTATTTTGGTCATTTGCGATTTGCGTTGAATTAGCAGCAAGCAACACACTCATAGACAGACAGCGCTTGTGTGTGTGTGAGAGAGAGAGAGAGAGAGAGAGAGAGAGAGAGAGAGAGAGAGCTGCTAGTCGATGACCAAATCGGGCTGTGGGCGTTCGTCTGCTGCAGCTAATGCCCAAATGTGGCCAGCGTTGAGCGCGTCTAGCGCGTCTGGCCTAGCCTTTTAGCCTGTGGGCCACAGCCACAGCCACAGCCACAGACTGAACCATGGACAGAGACGACGCTTGGCTGGCCCACACCTGCAATTGACATTATTATTTGGCCAGTACGTCCTCTTGCGTGTGCGACAAGAGAGTGCATCATGATTTATAATTGTCCAACTGGGTCTCTGGGTAGACATTCCATGGCACGCATCTTGATATCCGCGTAGTTTATGGCCCGGGTCAGGCCGGATGGCCATCTAGCGCGCTTGTACAACAAACTTGTTGAAACAGCATTTGTCTCGCGCTTGCCAACCACCGGCCATGGCTGTCTGTGTGCAGCATTTGGTTTATCTGTTTGGCCTGAACGCTTGGCTAGCCATCTGTTGGCCACGTTAATAACCGTTTTGGCCATGCCACGCCATACCATGGCGCGGCGCTGCATTGTTAACAGCATTTCTTTTTGGTGCGCTGCGCTTTTAATTGCCAACTGGGCGACATTTTAATTGAAATTCTACTGAAATTGCATTCGAAACCTAATAACACTCAGCCAAAGCAACAGCAACAACAAAAGATGCGATATCGAGTCAGTGACAGGAATGTTTTAAGTATCTTTTGATAGCCACTCTTACTATGTGAATAAAATGCTCATATAAACTTTATATTATAACATATTTAAGGATCGAGCCGATCATTACTACGAAATTTGTACCTATATAAGTTTTTTTGTGCAATAAACTTGTAGTGCAGTTGAGATCATAAAGAAGTACCTGTTATGGAAGAGAACTAAAGAAAGATGCCAAACATCAAAATGCATCCTGAAGGAGGGCCAATGCCAAGGGGCAACATTGGGCCACTCTATCAAAGCGAACAACTCAGTAAAATACATGCCAAGTACTACCTGTTGGCTATTTTTTTTCAAAATAAACGTTAAAGAGCATTGCTTTACTTCATTTACAGTAGCAGTCACAAAAGAAGTTGGTAAAAGTAATCTTATAGAGAGCAGGCGCCACTAAGAGATACCCTAAATACCGCATGAGCTGAGGGAACAGTTCAGTTGATCATATCAGATCAGCGACGCCCTCTTCAAACTGTGTTCATTTCCTACTATTAGCAATAAATCATAGGCATTAAATTCACATAGAAATTTCAATAAGAGCAATCATTATATTCCCACACAATCAAGTCTATAATGTGTTAATCTAAAACTTTCCAAATTCAATTATCTTACGAGCTCAAATGTTTTGTGGTTTAGTGTAAATGAAACAAAAGATCAACCGCAGGGCGCATTAGGCACACACATTCCCACACACACACACACACATAAACATCACAAAGCGAGCCACCCAGGCAATGCAATTCAATCTAATCTTAATGCCAGCAATGCAAATCCAAATCAAAATCTAACCGAAGCAATTCCCGAGCGGCCACTGAGCATTGCCCTTGAGTCGAGGGAGTCTCGGGAGAGTTGAGAGAAAAGCGAAACCAAAAATGATTTGCTTCCTGGTTTAGGGATCTAAGCAAATTGGCTTGATTTTGACCGGCAGGCAAGTGACCAGAGCAGCAGCAGCAGCAGCAGCAGCAGCAACAGTTGTAGTCGCTGCTCCTCGCTCTTGTTTAATTTAGTCTGGCAGTCCGTTTCGATATGCATCTTGAGCATTTCTTTTCAATTACGGGCGGGCGCTACTCTTAATTTTTTTTTTATTTTTGCATTTTGTTCATCTCTTTTACCTTCTCCGTTGCGGTTTGGCCATGTAATTTGGCCATCAAACGCATGCATGTTTTGATAAGCAGCCAGCGGCGCGGCAATGCCAAAGACTTAAGACACGAACTGGAGTGGACTGAACTGGAGAGTTCTTCCTGCTCAGCATAATTCATACAGTTTTATGAGGCCGCACGGCAGACGTGTGTTTCACTTTACAGTTGGCATTCAATAAATTAATTAGTGAGCATTTTTGTCACTGATTTTATCGAGTACGAGTTTTCATCAAGCAGCCAGCCAAGTGGCCACAACTGAGCGATAAGATCGAGCACATTGCCACTAAAGTATGTATATTATTATCTATGTCTAGCCAGCTGTTCTCGAGGTGCTCGCAATTTCTTACACCTATCTCTCTCTCTCTCTCTCTGTCTCCCTTTCTCTCTGTGTGTGTGTGTGTGTTTCTGTTAATTAAAGAGGCCACAGGCCGACAAAAACCCAAATAATAGACATGAAATAAAAAACATATGACATTAAGTGTTTATGTGCTGTGTCTTCTGCTGCTGCTGCTGCTGGTGCTGCTGTTGCCCTTCCTCTTGCTGTTATTATTGTCATTAAAAGCTCTTACAATAATAACGAGCACATTTTTATGGCCAACATCTTCAGATAGAGCAGTTGTTCGCTTTGCTTTCTGTTCTGCTTCGCCCAGCTCTATTGTCTGTGTGGATGTTTCGCTATCTAAAGAATATGTATATATACTTGACTTGCGCTTGGCTTACGTCTAACTTCAGCTGAAGAGCTCTTAGCTTAAATGCTACTCCACTCGAGCGCCAGCCAAACTCTTTTAGTCTATGAAAACCTCTTCTACTATTTGCTCAGTTGCACTTATAGGGTATATCATAGTCGTTGTACAATTCTGAGTAGTCATGCGTTTATTCTGTCCGTTTGTCTTTAATTTTTATATACATTTTTTTTTTTTTTGCAGTGTCATTGACTTTGGGCCGCCAACGCCTGTGCGTGTGTAAATTGCGGCAGGCAAAGCGCCACAGCTCGCATGCGAAAACGACAACTCGACAAAAGCACAAACAACAACAACAACAACATACGCAGACGTGGCATATACAACACTCAAACATGGTCAGTATAATACCTCTGTTTTTGGCTGCCTCCAAGTCTATTCTAATGAATTTTAATATAATGCCAAACTCAAGTTCGTTGCCAAAGTCTTTTTCGCAAGTTTGTTGCCTAAGTCTTTTGTCTGTGCTGCCCGTGCTGAATGGCTGGCAATCAATGTAATGCGCTCTACAGAATGTCAGCCAAGCCATCATCAATCTCAACAGCCAAACTGCATGTGTAACGAAAGCACATGAAGATGCTGATGATGATGATGATGATGATGATGATGATGAGGAAGAAGAAGTGCAGGCAGAAGAGGAGGCGGAACAAGCAGACAGCAACAACAAACAAACAAACCAAACAAACGCTGCACCGACAACAAATAAATATGATTAATTTGCCACATGCAGTTAGACATGCAATTTATCATGATGCGGCCGGCAAAATGCAAAAGTCTGTAAATGTATTAGCCATCTGCCTCCCCACTAGCTGCTCCCTCTGTCTTGTGCGTATATCTGCATCTCCCGTTGCGGGTCAGTGCGTCTAATAGATTAAATAAATTTCGCATAAATTATGCAATTGTGGCGAGCAATATTTTTCAAGCCAGCTGCCGCTGCGGGCGCTTAAGTCTTACGCACCCTCCTCTATCTATCTATCTCTCTCTCTCTCTCGCTCACTCTCTTTCACTCTGTTGTGGCTTATTAATTTGCATGGGGCGCTGATCCTGTTCTAGCACCACTGCTCCGTTAGTTTTTCTACCTCTGCGTCGGCGCTGCGCTGCGCTTCAAAGTCTCAACGCGATGCGGCTCTACGCACTGTTTGGTAATTAAAAACCCAACGAGCCACTTGGCCAGTTCGACACCTGGACAACTGGACAACTGGACACCTGGACTACCTATTCGACTACGTGGAGTGGTGTCTAACGGTAAGCGGCAGCTTGCTTGCTTGGCTAGCTAGCTTGCTGGCTGGCGGCCTGCCAAGCCAACTCAAGCAAACGCGTAGGTTGCATTCAGGATTAGCTTCAGGTTTGCTGCTTCTTCTTCTTCTACATCTTTTTTTTCTCTGCTCATGAAATTTACATAATATTTGCTCTACATTCCATACTCACACACATGCATACACACACTCAACTATATCACCTGTCGTTTGCTTTCACACGCAGCAGCGAAAAAAACAAAATTACTTAGCTCAGCCAAGTTTATGGCCAACGGCTACGCTTATCAGGCCACAGACCTCATAAATATGCGCGCTCAGCCCTTGCAATGGCAACAGTTGACAATTTGCTGCCACATTTGTGGCTATAAACCGTATGAGAAGTGTTACGAAGAGAATGCGATGCGAGATGGTATACCCTGTAAATAAATAGCTCAACTATAACAAATCTATATATAGCTGCTGCTTTGTTGCCTGTATTCGCATCTCGTTTCACAGTGCTGTTAAATAAATATTTAAATGTTATTTAAATTCAATATATCTTCGTTATATATGCAGTTCAGCTTTTATATACAATCGAGTAAAATATTTTAACAGAATTGTGAATCGAGATGCGAATACAGGCAATACAGCAGCTTTCGGCTTAGCCAAGATCTGATTAGCAATGGGATGAGTAAAATGTCAAGCAATAGCTCTGAGATGTATTTTATGGCGGCATTTCTTAGCAGCCCAGGAGACCCGCGTTGAAATTCCTGTTTAATGTATATAAACTAGGGTTGTTGAATATTTTTAAAATATCGTATCGATGATATTTTAAGTTTTGAAAAAATATCAAAATGATATTTGATATTCAACTTTAAAAATATCGATATATCGATATTTTCGATATTTTAAAAACTTTTTCCTACAATAACTTTACAATCCGAAAAAAAAAAAAATAATAATAAGAATAACTATTTTAATATAATAATAATAATAATAATGACCAGTATTAAGTACTCAGAGTTTAATATGTTTGAGTTTGATATGTGAGAATCCGTCATACGACTTCGTGAGCCGCAAACAACTCATTTTATTGGCGAAGCAAGTCGCTCCAAAGGCACCTAGCTACCAGGGGCTGATCGTAATTGATCTTCCATGGCCTTATGAGAATTCCAAAAAATTATCGGATTGCTTTCCCAAGAAGTTTGGGGCAAGCTGCGTTACATCTCAAGTTCCCTCTTCCGCAATGTGTACTTTCAATATTGACCTTTTGTGGTCGTTTTCGAAGCTATCACCTTGGTCTTCTAAATTCATCATAATGTTGTTTTTTATATGCATTGCCATATTTGATGTGTTACAACTTGTTTTTATTATTTTAGGGCTTAAATTGCATTTTGCTGTTCCATTTTTGAAATCTGAATAATTCGTTTTAACCATTTTGATTCAGAATGTCTGACAATTTGTGTGACAATTTATGTGACAATTTGTGTGACCAACGATATATCAAATATATCGCAAAAATATTCGATATTTGGGCAAAAAAAATATCACGATATAAATATATTTTTTTTGTATAAAAATATCGATATATTGATATTTTGATATATTATCAACAACCCTAATATAAACAAAAGAAACTAATGCAAATATAATATACAAACCTTTTTAGAGAAATACCAGCAACAATTTTTTTCATCACATTTGATTTATGCAAATGCTGTCTAAAAGCCTTCCCATATAACAAAAAATAATCTCAATTGAAATGCTAAAATCTGCATGTGATTTAAAGAAAATAAAACTAATTCCATTTAAATTATATACAAATTCTTTAGGCTTTTATTATGCTTATAATCACCTGAGTTCTAAAGCAAAAGCCTAACAAGACAACTACAATGCGAAAAAAAAAAGGAAAACAAATTTGTAGTGAAATATTTATGGCCTAACAATAAAACGTGAACAATTCAAATTGTTTCCCAGGGCTTAAACAAAAAGTTGGCTAACTTTAAGACCTATGCCTAATGCGCATAGCAAATGCAGTTATATCATATGAAGTCGATTTAAGAGCTTGCCGCAGCACACAAACTCAGCAACAGTTGCTGTTATACATTTCCATGTTGCAGTTGCAGTAGATGTTGCTGTTGCTGCTGCTGTTGCTGTTGCTGTTGCTGCTGCGGCCTAATACAATTAGTCTTGTGTAATACGCATGGCTTTTGCTTTTGCTCGGAGGAGTGCCAAACCCGTTAAGTGTTGCGACTGTTGCTTTATACAGTTAGGAGTTGGTCTCTTGGCCAGGTTCATGCTACGCAATTCGCGACACACATACACTCTCGTAACACACTCTCGAACTGCCTTGGGAGCGCGAATTGATTGTGGGGATTGGTTAGCTTGGCTAACTTGGCTAGTGGCGAGCTGAAAGCCTTTTTGGCTTTCATTTTGGCCGCGTCGCTCCGCCTGCCAGGCAGTATGTCAGATTTTGTGTTTTGGCCAAAATGGTCAGCGCAGCTAACGGTAAACAGCAAAGCTGGCCAAAAATCGAATATAACAAACATTTTTATGTTTTTTTTTTTTTTTATTATTATTGTGTTTTCCTATAGCAGCTGTTGGCCTGGCTAACTGTGTGGATGGCTTACAGTTCGACGGAGTGGCTGGCTAATTAAAGCTTCGTGAGCAAGTGAGTTGTCCTTGTTGAGCTTGAAAAGGCAGCTCCAGCTGCGATATACATCCAATCGGATTGTAATTCAATAAAATGCCGGCGCACAAAGATGGCTTACACTTGATGACAAAATGCCTGAGCCGCAATGAGCCGAGGAGTACTGACTGCACACTCGCCAGACCCTTAAAACGAGCCGACGCCTTTCGATTTGCTCGTTTTTCTTATCGCTGCCTTTTAATCAACCAAATGCCGCACAGGCTCTGGCCAGCCAGAGCCAGAGGCTTGGGCTCGGGCTCCGATTCAGGCTGAGGGCCAGCGCTTACCACAGCCAGTTCAGCATCTCCTCTGCCCAGCCTATGATATTATTTTTTCCAGCTAACTTACAAGCGGCCAACATGCGGCAATTGCGGCAACGCATTGTTTTGCTAAGCCCAACGGCGTCCTTAACCCATTGACACGCTTGCGCTTGGTGAGCGAGCAAAAAAGGATTAAGTTGATTGACGGACGCAAGTACCAGTGCTACAACTACCACTATATGAATGTATATAGAGCTAAACATGACATAAACATATAATAAACAAATGTAGAATCTTTTCTGGCATTGAGCTAATAGTTTTACAGCTGCTTAACATTAATTTATATGTTTTTCTTATAGTTAATATTAGTCTAACAGATGAGTCTGTCACATAATAATTGATAACATAAGTCTGTTAGCTATTATAATATAAAGCTGTATATCTAAATTTGAATAGAATTTCAACATACTAGTTTCCTAACAACTTAACAGCACAATGCACTATTATGAAACAGCCATTAACTATGATTCAGATGCAGAAGCTGCCAATTTGATTAACATAAGATCTACATATAGATGAAGTGAAATTAAAGGTCGCTAAACTAACAATAATACAAACTTAAAATATGAAGAAAGAAGCAGAATAATAAAGTGTGCTAAAAATCAGTTAATCATCAAAATGAATCTGAATAGCATAACAAAATAACATGAGATATTTGATAAGTAACAGCTTAATGTTATATACAGCAAATGTAAAGGCACTCCCTTAACAGTTGGTGAATATAACATTAAGCTGTTAATTAACAGAGATTTCTATTTGCAAAGGATAAATTGCTGGATATCGTAGCAAAAGCTAAGCAAAACAAATTCCCAACTAACATAGCAAATTCTTAATATCAACAGCTCAACAACAGCAGCTTTACATAGTATTAGCTATCTTTTAAAATTATTTATGGTTTATCATTTGAAATGCTATTCGGGGGTCAGCAGTGGATCAATGGCAGCAATGGGTTAAGAGTTCAGAGGCTGGAGGGGCTGGACAACAACAGGAGGCCAGTCGGTACGGTAGACACGAGTCTGTGCTCTCCAGTTGCCCCAATCGCAGCTCGATTTTATTAGCTTAGCAAAAGGCTTTGATTGTTGTTCATGTTGTTGTTGTTGTTCCGGCTGCTGCGCTTGTCTAGACGGGCAATTTTTCACACACACAGCCACACACACACACACATCGGCACACACATGAGCTGGACTTGCTCTAAAATTGGCATTTTTCACACACATAAGGCAAAAATGTAAAGCGCAGTCCGCCGCATCCAACGCAGAAGGCAGCGGCCGAGTCAAGCGGTTTATTTGCCTTGTGTGGCATCAGCTTCATCATCATCCTGTCTGTGCCTCGGCCATGCCAAGCATATATACAGATATATATATGTATATAGATTTGTGAGTATATATATAGTTGGGGACTGGCCAGCCCGTTGGCATAATGTGGACGGGTTGAGTTGGAACAGCGCGCAATTTCTTTATTATTACGAGCATTTCGTTTGTTGTCCTTTTAGGCAACTCGAACTGCCTGCAACTCTGTGGCTGTGGCTGTGGCTGCTTCGGCTGCTCTTGCTCTGGCCAACTGTCGCTTGTCAAAGCGCACTGATCATTATTGTTGTTGCAGCGCTTTTGTGGCTGGCTAGTTTATGTTGTGCCTGGATGCTGCTCCCCCTCATACAATGCGATTGTCAATGTTTTGTCTTAATGCCACATAATGCGACTCTCGCTGCTGCTGCTGCCGCTGCTGTTGTTGTTGTTGTTGTGGTTGTTGCTTGTGTCGCATGTTATTTAAATGGACGCTGTTTGACTGCAAAGATTTACAACTGGTCAGCGCATCGATATATTATGCCATGGCAAGTTCGCTGTCTAAGTCATTCGTTTGTTCTTGATTCGTTCTGGCCATAAATTAAATGCTGCACAGACACAGCAAAGAAAGGGGAAAACAGACTTGGGCAGGGCTCAAGCCCGGCTCCAAGGCAAGGTCGACGTCGCGTGCGCTGCTTAGCCAACAATTAAACGAGTTAATCACAGTTCGATGATTTGTCAGTTGCCTTTAAAGCTAGCGCGAAGTCGAAGTCCAAGTCTTTGTGCGCTCAGCTATGACGCTTGATGAGCAAGAAGCTGCATGCCAATGCCAATGAGATCATCCAGACATGTTTTTGTTTAAAGCAATATGCATAGACAAAATAATTATGGTTAGCCAACAGATATTCTCTGGCTAAGCCAAGCTGTTGCTAGATTTCCCTTAACTTTTACTTTTTCTTGGAGTTTCGCTTTAGCACTGATTTGTTTCTTAGTTTCTTTGTGACACGCCCCATGCTGGCAGCCCCGTAATTTAGCTTTCAGCTTTTGCTGCCGCTGCCGCTGCCGCTGCCGCTGCTGTTGCTGTTGCTTTCAGTCTGCCACAGATGCTACAAGTCAGCCAGTCAGACAGTCAGCCACACAGCTGCCAGGCCGGCTACAAAGTTGCGTCTTTTGCTCTCTCGTAAATTATGTCTGCCTTATAATATATATACCATATATACATATACATATATTTATATATAGCTATATATATATATATATATTTGTTATCTGTTTCTGTATCTGCCTTGCTGTTTGGACACATTAGGCTGCATTTTGTTTTAGCCAACTCAATTGGGACCTGTTTCGCCTACACGTTCTCGACTGTCGCGCGTTTCTTTTTTTTTTTTATCGCTTCATTTTCTGCACTTGAGTTTCACGTTTATAAATAAAGCTGCTTGGCGTTTTTTTTTTTTTTTTTTTTTTCATATATATATAAAATCGTATATGGTCAGGCAGTACTCAGACTCACGCGCACAAAGGCCAATGTCAGGCGAGTGGCTACTGCTGCTGCTTCTTCTTCGCTTTTTGCTGTACTTATAATAAGTAAAAATATCGAAGCGTCTGATTGCTTTTTAATAAGCAGCAGCAGCTCGTCTGCTCATAGTTTAATAGACTTTGTATGTGGGCGTAAGTCTCTCATTCTTTGAAATTCTCTATAGAGAGAGACAGCCCCTCCTATACCTTTTTCTCTATACATATCTATATATATTTCTTTGCATAGATGAGACTCGAACTCCATCTCATAATATTTATTAACATTTTCCTCAATATCTTCCTTTCTCTCTATCGCTTGTTCTAAGTCTCTCTAAGGCTGTTTCATTCATTTCATTTGACTCTGTCATAGATGTATAGATGCAGATAGATATAGACATCAATATGAATTTTATCTGCATATCGTTATCTCTTGTTTCATTCATCTCTCAATAAATCGAACAACAAATTAGTTTCATTATCTCTCTCTTCATTTCTCTCTAGCTCATTTCTCTCTATCTCCCACAACACTTTCTCAGCTGTCAAAACAATGTTTTTTTTCCAATATGCTAAACATTTTATTGGCACATATAGTTTGATGTTTTAGACGCATCTAAATACAGTTAAAATGCTAAATTTGTGTTTTTAAAGCAAGTTTAAATTTAAAATTAAAAAAATCAACGTTATTTAATTTACGTTAATAATAAAAGTCACAATTCTCCAACATCATCACAGCCTTATTTGCTAATATGTTAAGCTTCTTTAAAAATTAATATTCCCATTTATATTTTGATATACCTATTATATATATTTTCCCATTTATTTTACCTGTACAATTAGCATTTTTTGAAAGGCAACAATGCGTTTTATGAACACTTCAAGTCTAGGGTATTGCATTGCTATTCTGCTTCTTCTAACTTTACATATTAAGTATTTAATTTTTTCCAGTTCATTTTCAGCGTGTCATGTTGCCCTTCCTGTTGTGTTGTTCGCTGTTCGTTGGCTGTTGTCTGTGTTGTGTGGGTGTTTTTCTTTTTCATTTTTGTTGCTTTGGTTGTTGTTTTCTTGCCTTTTGTTTTTGCCGCTTTTGTTGTTTGTGTCTCTGGCTCTGACTCTGACTCTGACTCTGACTCTGTATGGCAACTTGCAAGTTAATGACTAATGTGTGAGGCTTTGCTTTTGTGGCTGTGCATAAGTTGATGAGCGCGTCGCCTTGTGGGTGGGGTGTTTGGGCTGTGCTTATAAGGTAGGCAGGCAGGCAGGCCGACAGACACATGGAGTGAATCATGGTAGGGCCCACACGGGAGCTATACTTTATTAGCCAAGTTCGTTGTCAGAGTCATTTGTTTCGCTTCGAAGTTCGAACTTAGTTTTTCTGTTTTTTTTTCCTATTCTGTGCAAACAAAAGCTGCCCTGTTAAACCGTTAAATGCTAACACACACACACACATATGCACCCACTCCTATGGATGATCGAGCGAGCGCACTTCAAGCGAAAACGAGGTCAGTTTTGCGGCGAAATAACCATTTTCGTATTTCATTGCCCACAAAATGACATCATGCACATGTGTGTGTGTGTGTGTTTGAGTGTGAGTCAAAGCTCAATTGCAGTTGTATGTACAAAAAAAGCTCTTTTACTTTGCAAATACATATAGCTAAAAAAAATAAATCGTTTTTTGTTTTGCTTTTTACTTACCCTTCGCATGCGCTAATCCACTATAAACGAAAGCTGCCAGGCATAAGGCATGCCAAAGTTGTCGTGTTGCAAGCATTTTCGCCACCACCGAAATATGTTTTCTATATATATTTTTAATTTCGTATCTAATTGGTCGAAACGAAAAGACAAACGGCGTTATTATATATTAGATTGCACAAAAGAACAGGGCAGAGAAAAACAACGGCACATGCTCCACAAGAGCCAACCGCACATATCATTTGTATTCTTTAACAGTCAGTCAAACACACACACACATGCACAATCAACACACACTCATACACATACATAGATTATGAAACAAAGCCGTAGTGCTAAAGAGAATGCCTGTCCAAGTAGCGGCCGAGGCTGCTGCCGCTGCTGCTGCTGCTGGCCAACGGCTAGTGGTAAACGTCGAAAACTCAGCAAATCAACGGCAAATAAACACACAAAAAACACACATGCACGCACGCACACACACATGCACAAACTACATTCATACAGAGAGACATGAACACAGTACGTCGGCGTGTCCTCTTACTTCACACGACGAAAACACGTCCAGGCCGCACGATGCTCGCGAGGTAACTAAATACTCACAACCAGCCGAGCATCAGTTGAGCTCGGCCGTCGACGTCGACGTCGGCGGTACCGACTGAAGCAGCGACGCTTGCGCGTGACGTCTGCCGTTGTTTTTTTTCGCTCGCTTCGCTGAGCTACTGTGGCCCGTGTAGGCACACTGTGCAGCGCCAGCTAAAGTTTTAAGCTGCTGCGCGGGGCGCCTAAAGAGTTTTAATGCTCTCATAATAATTATTAAAATATACAATTAAATAGTAGTAACACTAGATGTGTTTATGTTTATTTAACTAACCTACAGACAATAACAATTCAATTAGATAAAGCTGATCTTTTGCTTCGCTAACCAAAGAGCGAGGCTGAACGAAAGAGAGAGCGGAAGCATTTGAGTGGAAGCTTACGGCAGCCATACTGGCAGGATCGCTCTCAGAGCAACACAAACAGAACTTCAAATGCACTCTCAGCTTTTTTGCTGATAAAAATCAGCCGGCTGCCAATGAGAAATTGTGGGAGCGCAAAGTTTTGTTTGTTTTTACATTTTTCATTATTTTTTTCTTCCCTCCAAGCAATTATATAATATGGCCTTTGCTCTTGTTGTATGTATGTAGTTAAGGCAAACATTTAATTATTGTCGCTGTTCTCAGCAGCGCTTATCTACGATGTATTGTGATAGCAGACCCTGTACTAAGTACTTTAAGCTGGAGTTCACTGTACTGCTATGTGCATCCACTTCCGCTTCTTTAAGCAGCCAGAACCGTTCTTTTGGTGGTCATTTGGATCGGGTCTACACAACGCCATTATGCCATGTTATATGCACTCAATTTCACACTTGTTGGCCGCGCGTGCTCCTCCATCTAAATGCACAGTTTTTATTGCTGGGCAATGCGCACACATGCCACACAACACTCTCTCTCCCTCCCTCTAACACACTTGCATTCAGCTCTTGTTAGTTTTCCAATGAATGGGCAGTAAAGCAGCTGATGTGCCAAAAGCTCTGCGCCTATCATTAGTCCAGCTGGCCGTTTGCAGCGCCCCGTCCCCCTACACCTTCTCCATTACGCTGCCCAGTAGGCGGGCTAATGGACAACGGTAAATGACGTGCAAACAAATGCAGCCAACGATGCGCGCTAATTAAATTTGCTTCTTACATTAAAACGAACACCAGGCAAATGCCTATAAAAAGCAATTGATTCAACACAATTGCTTAGATCATAAATTAAAATTAAGTTTCAATTAACCAATTGAGGACTGTATGCAAATTCCTTAACTAAAATTCTATTATTTTCAATGTGTTCACTAATCTAACACATATTACTTAGCATAGTTAACTTTATATTTTTGTTGATAGGTATTTTATGATACGCGTGTACTCATTCAAAGCAATAATAATCAATTTTTTTTTTATATTCTCATTTGAATAAATAGTTTTTGTATCGCGCTTTTTTTAAAGAAATTAACTCTATGCTAAGTTTACAGTACTCTGTTATCATTAGAAATAATGGTTACTGTCTATGATAAGCAAATGCTATAGTATTACAATCAAATAGAGGGAGGTTGCTGTCTGTGATAAACGCGCACGAATAGTTTCACATATTACACTAGGTGGCGCCACTCTACAAAATACGTTAATTTCAAAAGATGCAACAAAATTGTAATAAAATCAAAGTAAATGGAAAATATCTTAGCATTTTCTTGGATATTATTTGCAACTCACAGTAAGATATTATAGAAAATGTAGATAAAGTGAGATTACAGTCGTGTTCTTTTGAAAAAATTGCGCTTGCCACTATTCTATTATCTATCCACACACGCAAAATTGCATATACACAGCTCAAAAAGAAAATGGTAAAGCACAGCGAATGCGAGTGGAAGGAAGGCTAAAGCAGAATCTGAAGAAGTTCGACGGCACAAAGCTAACGTCGGATTTCTAAGAAAACAGAATTTGTCGGGCGCCAACACTATTTGTCTCACTCGCACTCGCTGCGCGTAAAGCTGATCAGTGTCCTAACGGGACTCTACTTTTTTACATATATAATATGTACATACATACATATATGCACAAAAAGGTCGCTGCATAAATACTATTGACAGACAAAAAATACATCAGGTAGTCGAATTATGCATTTACATTTGTAGGCCGGGGTATGTGCAATATGAGAAATTTAATTTGAATACATATTGTCACATAACACGGCCTAAAAATGGTTACATTACAGCGATATTTATGTCAAAAAGAATTAAAGAACATTATAATTTTTAAGCGACGGAACTACAACGCTTTTGTAGGCCGGGAGATGTGCAATATGATCAATATTTAATCATTCCATATTGTCACAACTACCGTCCTGCAAATGCAGATGCATTTATAATTCATTTATAATTTATCGTTTACTTTTCTTTAAAGCTTACTTGGCGGGAAAATGGTGGCATATGAAGCACAAATTGCACATTTAAAATTATTTCGTGCTAAATATTTTTTCTTTTTCCGGCCGTGAAGAGTGCAATTCTTATAAAATAAAAAGAATTGCACTAATCACAGCCGAAAAATGAGAAATATAAAAGCTGAATAAAAGTTGCACTCCTTTTAGCATTTGTAATAAAATCACAATTGAAAATTACTCGAACGTTTTTATTATCGGATAAAAAGTCCTTGAGAAATAAAGCAAAAAAAAGAATATATATTTACTGAAATTTACAAATTTAAAGCTTGAAATCGAAACGATGTCAACGGCAAGACTGAATAAATTATAATGAAAATCCGCTCAATATTAACAGCGTATTTCGACTATTGCTTAGCGCTGTTATCCTGCTGTTAAGCTCAGAGAGGCGCTTATCGATCTGTCGATTAATTCAAATGTTACTTACTTCTGGGGAATTTTAAAGAAATCCCTAAAATTCAAAAGCATACTTATGTATATTCAATAATACAAAATTATGTGATACATATGTATGTATCTGATCAGTACATACCAATAATTTGTATATATTTGGTAGAATATACAGCTGGAAACAATTTACAATATATAAATAAAATATGAAACTGTTTAAATCCAGCAAAATTAAGCTGCAGAGGAAATGTTCTGCACTGTTTACAACACTGCCAGGAACTAATTTTAGTCGTTTAGTCTATTAATTGGTATATTCGATAAATGTTGAGCATTCATAAAGAACTGCTTTAAATTTAATATATTTTGTAGTATGGATTATAAAGTAATTAAGCTAGTCTGCATTTCCTATAATTACTTTTGTCAGATCCATTAGTTTTGGCTTCATTTCCTCGTAGTAACTCGTTTGCTGTTGCATTAGGGCGTAAAGTTTGACACGTTCGTTTTGAATGTTCTGAATGCGTTCCCGGTTCTCTCTACTCTTTGTCATGGCCATCTAGAAAGAAATATGAACATTTTAATTAAATATGAGCAACAATATAATAAATACTTGATTTAAACATGCCTCTATAGCCCTTTCCTGTGTGTTTATCTGCTTTTGTATAAATCTTATGCTGGAATCCATGAGACGCATGCGCACAGGTCTTGTCCTTTCCTCGGGCGTCAGCTTATGCACTTGCCTGTAATGTCAATATGTTTAACGTTATATTTAGTATATGCATATCATTCTTACCAGTTGGTCCCTTTATAGGGTTCAAACTTCTCTTTGAGCACCTCAAGGGTTATTAATTTTTTGCCCACATCATTGGAGACAAAGAAATTCTCGTTTATCTTGGGCAGCAGTTGGCTCATTCGCAAGCGCACTCGCTCAATTAAAGTGTCTTTGTTGAGAATGGTGTTGTCATTCTCCAATAGAATTGCAGCAAATGGTTCCAGGCAATTGGGTCTACAATTGAAATAAATAAATTAACAATAGGCAATTCAAAGTCAACGAAAAACTTACTCCATGTCCGCAAACACGTCTATTAGTGCTTTTTCATATTCTGCCTGCACTTTGGCAGCAATTGGACTGTGCCTTTGGAAAGCTTCTTCAATATTTGGTTCGGACACAGGTTTTGTAGCCGGGTGCGACATCTTTTACGAAATTAATAAAATATCAACAATAACAAATTTGACGCGGCTTTAGCTTGGCCTGACAATGTGACCGGAGTTATAAACAGCTGCTAAATGCGACTGCTATCGGTTGACCTCCACATAATATCAGATAATTAATCGTTTGTGTGAAATATCTAATAAAATTGGGAAGATTGTTTTGGTTTACTTATAACTTGTAATTGCATAAAAAACATCAAAAATGGGTAAACGACAGCATCAAAAGGATAAGATGTAAGATTGATTTCTTAATCTTAAACTCTTGAATAACTACTTAAGTTTTCCTACAGGTACCTAACGTACACTGAGTGGAGCGAGTTCTATGGCGGTAAAAAGGTGGAATCTTTGGAAAATGAGCATATTAAGTTTAAACGTTTGCCATTTGGTAATTGCTGTATTACCATGGCACCATTCGAAATGCCATACTGCGATTCTAATGGCAATGTCTTTGAATATGAGGCCATACTGACTTTTTTGAAGGCATTCAAAGTAAATCCCATTACGGGTCAAAAAATGGATTCCAAGTCCTTGCTAAAGCTCAACTTTCACAAGAATGCAAATGATGAATACCATTGTCCAGCTCTGTTTAAGCCGTTCAGTAAAAACTCACACATTGTGGCTGTGGGCACAACGGGCAACGTTTACTGCTGGGAAGCAATCGAACAGCTTAACATCAAGACGAAGAACTGGAAGGATTTGATTGATGATACACCATTTCAACGTAAGGATATTATCACCATACAAGATCCGCAGCATTTGGAAAAGTTCGACATATCCAAATTCTATCATATCAAGAAGAACTTGCGTGTTTTATCAGCGGAAGAGCTTTTGGAACGCAAAGATCCCCAGGGACGCATCAAGACAATGAATCTGGAAACGAAAGAGACTCTCGCACAGCTACAAAAGGATTACCAGCCGGCTGAGGAAGCACCTACCACCTCGAAGCGCAAAGCAGACAAATTCAATGCGGCTCATTATTCGACGGGTGCAGTTGCAGCCAGCTTTACGTCCACGGCCATGGTGCCCGTCTCCCAGATCGAGGCAGCCATCATAGATGATGATCTAGTCAAGTACGAGCGCGTCAAGAAGAAGGGCTATGTGCGACTGAACACAAATTTCGGGCCACTCAACTTAGAGCTCTACTGCGATCAGACGCCACGCGCTTGCGATAATTTTATAAAACATTGCGCTGATGGGTATTACAATAATGTGTTGTTTCATCGCTCCATCCGGAACTTTATAGTGAGTAACATGCAAATTTATATTTAACTAAGAATAACATAAATAACTATCCGTTCTTAGATTCAAGGTGGTGATCCAACAGGCACTGGAGCTGGCGGCAAGTCGATTTGGGGTTCAATGTTCGAGGATGAGTTCAAACCAAATCTTTCGCACACAGGACGTGGCGTACTCTCGATGGCCAATTCAGGACCGAATACAAATGGTTCTCAGTTGTTAGTAAACCGACAAAAGTTACTTAAATTATTCATTTATAATTAACCATGGTTTTCCTTGCAGTTTCATTACTTATCGGTCGTGCAAGCAGCTCGATGGCAAACACACAATCTTTGGCAAGCTTGTTGGAGGACTAGAGACGCTGCAGAAAATGGAGAACATTGAAGTGGACAACAAAGATCGACCCATCGAAGACATAATCATAGAGAATGCTCAAGTGTTTGTCAATCCATTCGAGGAAGCCGTAGAACAATTGGCCAAGGAACGCGCCGAAGAGGCAGCCAGCAAGCAGGTGGCAGCCACGAAGCTGGAGCAACAAAAACGCCTGAACGAGCCTTTAAAAGTATATCGTCCAGGTGTGGGCAAATATCTGAAACCAAGTGTACCTAAGAAACCGGAACCTCAAGCGCAATTGCCAGCTTCACAGCCAGCGAAAAAGAAGAAAGTTGCAAACGGTTTCGGTGACTTCTCCAGTTGGTAGTTGTGGTCGCATAAATAAATATATACGCTTTAATTTAAATGTTTATCAAGTTTTTCGATTTACTCATTCACTCTCCTCGCGTTCACGATTTTGCCAGTTCTTCTTCATCTCCTGCAATTTGCTTTGCCGTCGTTTACGTTCCGCCGACTTTTTCTGATCGAGTGTCTTCTGTTGTGCTGCTATAGACTGCTCTCCATTTAAGTGGACATCGAGTTTTTCAAGCAGTATTTTACGGGCTTCAATGCGATTCTTGGAGGCCAAGCGATGCAAATGGCATTTGACGGTTATGCCCGTAGGCAGATGACGCAAAAATACACAGTTATTGGTTTTGTTTACGGCTTGACCACCAGGTCCGCTGCCCCGCATCAATGTCTCCTCAATATCCGACTCCTGCAAGGTTGGATAACGTGAATAGTCCAAATGAATGTTGGAGGCCAGCCGGCAAATGTTGCTGGAGACTGAACCAGCTAAGGAACGCAGTTTGAGCATTACTAGAGTATGCGCCCTTTCTTCAGCAGTGTCTCGCCACGCTAAGGAAACATTTTAAATTCAATATCTTTCCTTTTCATTGTGATATAACAACGTACCTTAAAATTAAACTCAATTGCTTGTGCGTTTGTTAGTTCCTTATTTTCACGGAACTCGTGTCGAACTCGGCCCAGAAAATAATTTTTATCCGTTAGCTTCAGATGATTACCGTATTTTATAAGATGCTTATAAAGCCGGAGCACTTGCTGCCGGGTCGGATTTATCATATTTTTTCTAAAATGCAATAAGAACCTGTTGTTCTTAAATATGAAAAAAGATTGTGCTGCCAGACAATACGACAAAAGCGTTGCCACATAGATTATGTCAATCAGCTGATGGTAGTACACGGCATCTATATTTCTATAAACATAAACACACAATATGATAATCATAATTGCCGGCGTCGCCAAATTGACTGTGCGGTATTTTAATCCAATTTAATCAGCTGACACACACTGTCTAGATTTAATAAACCATACATACTCATAGAAAACTGTTTATTTAATCAAGAACAACGTGTATACAAATCATGTTTAGCTATTATTACTAACAACCTGCTCTAAAAACTAAAAGTCATTGCATCTGGCAATATTAATTTTTGCTCATTCACAATGACCGAGCTTCTTGCCAATTGTTATCTATGCTAAATTAACACTTATAATCCATTCACTGTTATCAATATCTTCATCAATTTGAACATTATGCAATTGACTCAGCTCAAACATTTCCTTCATTTGGTGGGCTATTTCACGATCGACGATTTCGCCACCTTGTGTCATATACTCTTGCACCATTTCTTCCTCGGACTTATGTTGAGAAAACATCTCAGCGGCCGTGAGTTGTGGCGGATCGACGAGCCACTGAAGGAAAGATGCTGAAATGCTTAGCGCATATGGCAAAAAGCGTATGTACTCCTGCAGCAAGGTTTCGCGACTGAAAGGAAAAACATTCATTACAATCCGAATACGATTCATTATATTTATCTTACTTTAAGAACGCTGGAAGTTGTTCATTCGATTGCTTCCTATAGCTATCAAACAGCGCCTCACAATAATCATCAAATATAATGTCGAAATTTGGATAACGCACATCTGCTAGCACAGAGTTAGCCAGGAATACAGATAGATCTATCATGGGCGAGCACAAACGCATTGTCTGGTAATCGAACATCATAATATCCAGAGGTGTTCCACTATTGTCTGTGTCGTATTTATAGGCCAAATTGTTCCGCAGGTAGTCGCCATGACAGAGCGTGGCGAGCGGCTCACGAGGAGCCACTCGCTGCCGTCCATAGCCCACAATACTGTAGACCAATTGGTGGAACTTCTTGACAAAGTCCTGGTCCACTTCAGGCTGGTAAGTTTGAGTTGATTTCCCAGCACGCTTCAGTCCAACTTTCATTATCAAATCCCACTCGGGACTGACTTCGTCATTGGCAAAACGCGATTCTCTAAAATTCGATAGCTCCTTTAATCGTTGCGGATTTTTGTGCTTAAGAGCATAGCCAAAGCCATGGAATCTGCCCAGATATTTAACTGTGAATGTGTGAAGAGAAGCATATGAATAGAGAATCATTTACTCTCTCTCTGTGATCTCCTTGAAATTACCTGCAATCCGCGCATGCTCCAAACTCAAACCATATCGATCCTTGGCCACACTCCAGCCATCCGATGCAAAGTCACCCAAGATGATCACAGCCGACTCTGCCTTAATCTCACTGTAATAATATGTGGGAGCAGCAAACTTGTTGTCGGTCAGTTGCTGTATAATGGGCAGAATATCGGTGTAGAAACAAATTTCGTTGTGAAATAAATTCTCAAATTGAGCGTCGTCGTAAGCTTCAGCTGGGATCTCTGGCGTTTTCTGTGTGTGTGTGAGTGAGAGAGTGAGCGAAAGAGAGATTCTATTAAAGCGCAGTTTAGTTTGAGTAATCTATTGTCAGAATTATAAATTGCTTTATATAGTATAGTTTACAATGTTTAAACAGTTAAGTATAGTTTCAGATGTTTATAGTATAGTTATGAAAATATGTATGTAAGTACATTTATTTATTTATAGATATCATATGTATGTATATGATTAATGTATATATTTAAAGTATAGTATTACTGTAAAAACTTATATCAATAAGTACACACCTTAACAACCAGCTTGCGCTGATGCTGCTCACCGGCATATTCGAATTCAATTGTCGCTCGATAGCATTGTGTCAACATGAATGCTTCCTCGACTCCGATTACAGCGATTTTGATATGACCAATCTTAAAGCTCGCCAGCTGTGTTTCGCTGTAATTTACAACCAGACGTCCATTTTTCAGAATCTCTGGCAAAATTTGAGTAGTCAGCCATTCAATTTCTTTATCAACACACAAAGCCATTATCTAAGCGTTTGTCCGAGAACCATTCAGCTTCGTGAACAACAAGCAACTAACAGTTGGACGTCGATGTGGCCAAGTTTTAAGCGACAATTGACGATCGTGTATAATACATATATATGTATGTATATACTATAGTGTAGGCGTTCGTGTGGATACGTATTTGATTTGCCTAACATTAATTGTTTGGTCTTTGTCTACAATGTAGACAGTATCAATACCCCCCACCTAGTGATAAGATAACCAACCCACTTGCTTTGCGTAAAGCTCTACGAAAAGTTTGAATATTATTTCCCGCAATTCAATCAATGTCGTACAGTTCAGCGGGATCATTAATAAATTTGGCTGCCTCTTCAGACCACCTGGATATATCAATATTCTCATCAATTTGCACATTATGCACGCGGCTGAGTTCGTATAGTTCCTTGAGCTGGTGAGCTAATTCACGATCCACCAACTCGCCACCTTGATTCATGGCGGTCTCCACAATTTCCTTGGTGGAGATCTCTGATTCGAAGTTTTCTGCCGGCGATGTTGAAAGCGGCGCAACGAGCGACATCAGAAAATATGAAGTTATATTTATGGCATAAGGTAAAAATTGAATGTATTCCTTGAGTAAATTCTCCCGACTGCAAGAGAGAAAATTTATTAATAATATGCCCTATGCAATTCTAATACAAATACCTCAAGAACTCCGGCAACTGTTTATCCGAATGTTTTCTATAGCTTTCAGCCAAAGCATTGCAATAGCCATCGAAGAGAGTGTCGAAATTTGTACAGCGCACCTCGGCTAGCAGAGAAAGAGCCAGAAAGACGGACAGATCGATCATGGGCGAGGACAGACGCATTGTCTGATAGGTCGAACATCATAATATCCAGAGGTGTTCCATTCGTATCGTATTTGAATGCCACATTGTTCCTCAGGTAATCTCCATGGCAGAGCGTGGCGAGCGGTTCTCGAGGTGCCACTCGCTGCCGTCCATAGCCTATGTAATTGTAGATAAGCTGCTGGAATTTGCTTATGAACTCCTTATCTACTTGTGGCTGATATAAAGCTGCTGCTCTTTCGGCACGCCTCAGGCTAACTTTCTGCTTTCAGTGCGAATTCCGCGCAGAGCGTCTCCTTGGCGAAACGTGCCTCACGCAGCTTCGCAGTGAGCTGCTGAAAGCGCTGCGGCTGCTTGTGCTTCATTGCAAAACCAAAGCCATGAAATGTGCCCAGGTATTTAACTACAAATATAGATATATGTATATAAATGAAATGAAGTCTGTATTATTTTGCAGGCTCACCTGCTATGCGCGCATGCTCCAAACTCAAGCCATATAGGTCTTTGGTCACATTCCAGCCATCGGAGGCAAAATCACTTAATATTATCAGCGCAGCATCCGAATTGATCTCGCTATAATAATATTTGGGAGCAGCGAACTTGCCGTTGCTCAGCTCCTGTATGACTGGCAGTATCTCAGTGTAGAAGACAACTTCATTGTTGAATAGATTATCAAATTGTATCACATCGTATAGCTCGGCCGATAACTTGGGAGTTTTCTGTGCAAATGATAGTAAAATATAGCTTAGCTTATCGTCACGTAAATTCTATAGTCATTTATTTTAGTCTAGCTACCATAAAAGATTGTTTAGCTTTTATCTCAAGTAGCTTAAGTCAAGATAAGACATTATTTTGTACCTTTATAAATAATTTCTTCTGCAGCTCCTGCCCGGCATATTTCAGCTCGATCGTAGCTCTATAGCATATGGTTAGCATATATGCCTCATCGACGCCAATTACATTGATTGCAACACTTTTCACTTGGAATGTCTTAGACAAGGATTCATTGTAGTCATCGATAAGCTTTCCATTGCGCAGAATCTTTGGCAAAATAATCTCCGTCAGCCATTGGATCTCATTCTCGACTACTAAAGACATTTTTTTTTTTGTTTTTTGGCTTCTGTTTAGCTGGGCAAATCTTTTGCAACTGAACCTGAGTCGTTTTTGCTGTGCTTATATATGAATGATATACGCTATATCTGATTATAATCTATATAGAGTAAAAGCCCATATCAACTTACCCATAGCCTTTCCCTGTTAGCTGCCTAGATAATAAAGCTAGATTAACCCACCCATACCCCATTCTCTATTCGACCTACTCGTCTCATATTGCTTTGATAAAAAATTCAAAATTTTTACGCTATTTGTGCTATGTCCAAGCATCCGAAATGGTACAGGCTCTCATTCCGTGGCTCGTTGACCTCTCCAAATGACTTTGCCAATCGAAAGATATCGAACGCCAGGTACGAATCGACACAAAGTTACAAGTTCACTGAGAGCTTCTTCAATGAGAAGTCTACGCGTGCAATCAAACAGCGAAAATCACCCAAGCGGCCGAAACCCAAGGAAATCACGCAAAATGTCGAGAAATCTGGCTTAACTCTGGAACAATGCAATCTATTTCAGATCCAGCAAAGTCGAGCATTAAATGAATTCGCTCGGGAACTACGTTATCGAGAGCTAAAGCACTATTATTCTAAACTAATTGAATCGGAACGATGCTCCAGAAAGATAATCTACATGCGTACCTGTCCCGAGTGTGGCTTGATTAAGCCACAAATCGACCATCGGGATATAAGCAAAAATGTTTATTGTTGGGGTCCAGAAACGATGCTACAAAAGGATGTGCGTATTTCGTAGCTTATCTATCTGTTAGCCAAAGTCTAGCCTATGTGCCAAAGATGCTGCTCAGAATGGGGGACATAATTGGGGCGACAGCAAGTCTAAGTGGCGAGAGCCAGCCTAAGAAGCTGCTCTCTTCGATTATTCTTTCAGTTGAGAGTGCAGATTGAGTTGACATTGCGAGGCAACTCCTGCTCAAACTATGCTCTCAATTGGGGGAACGAACGAAAAAGTATGCCGAAGAACGTGATCTACCATATGTCAGCAGTAGCCACTTCCATCATTCCTTCACTTCAGAGTATATATGGAGAGAGCATGCCATGGGGGCTGTTCTTTTCATTTATACTCTTACCTGAGGGATCGACAGAGTACCTGATGAAGATGAGTTCGCCTGATTTTGCTACTTAAGAGCATTGTTCATATAAACATGTCTGAAGTTGCTGCTTTCATCATTCCCTCACTGCCCAGAAGGAAGCTGTTCTCATCATTATTTCACTCGAGAGTATAGATCGAGAGAGCCTGTCAAGGAGAGCATGCTCTCTCCAACTATACTCTTACGTGAGCACAAGGGTCTCAAGAGTATCATTTCGTCAAGTGGTAAGCAATGTTTTTGGGTATTTAATCTTAGCCTGCTTTGTTCAATCGAATAAAATCCCATGTGCCTCAAAAAATGTTGATGCTTGTTTTGTTTATGTCAATTGCGTTCAGTTAGAGACAAAATTCACAGTTGTCAGCAGCTCCAGCTCAGAATTCTCCTAGTTTAAGGCAACACATTTGACGCCATGATGTATTCAAATCCACCTCAGAGTACAAAATCAACCCAGACAGAACCTCAGCCAATCGAACGGCCACAATGCGTACCACTAATGATGGTCGATACGGATGGCAAGAAAAGGTATTGCTATCATGGCGGAAAATGTCGTTGCCAACAATGCGAGGTCATACGCCAAAAGCAGCTGGACGAATTGGATGTCAATCTGGATGCGTTCATACCGCATTATCATCTGAAACTGGAGCCGACGCTGCGGCAGATCAAGCAGAAGCAATACAGCCAAACGGCCAGATATACTTCACCAGAAATGGGGAATATGCTATTAAAGGATCATATGCGTATTGTCAAGGAGGTGCCCATATACTACTTGCCGGACAAATACTACACGAAGAATGTGTGGGCCTATGTGAATCCACAGGAGAAGGAAACGCAAACGGAAATCCCGATTGGCAGCTATGGAATCGATGGCTGTCCGTGCGTGAACAAGAACGTTTGCTGGGATATTTAAATGGAGTGTGAGATTAGACGGAAGATTATTGGCCGCATACCCAACGAAGATCGTATACCCATTGTGTATATCTGATAAACTAACAACAATAGCTAGGAGAATAAAAAGTCTCGAGATCAATTGCTGTCAACTTTGATTTTGTATCTTTGGCTTTGACTTGGGGGTTTGACAGCCAGACGGTTTAGAGCTTAGTAAACTGAATTTAAATTTTAGTCTTAGCAATTTTGTTTCCAAATTTTTAAAGCTAAATTTTTTTCTGATACAATGCGACGATTGTCGATCAGGAAACAGCAGGGAGTTGCATTAACGCTACTTTGGAAGCGCAGCTATGCGGATGATTCGAACGTGATGGGGGCAACGGCTGCCCTAATCAAGGGTGAATTGCGTACGAAGGAAGTGAGTGTTCTGCCCCGTTCTAGATATGGAGGGATCACACATGTCACCCTGCTCTGTGGAGAGACTATAATCGGTAAACAGGGCGCCAAGTATGTGACCTCATTGCTGACCAGTGCCCGAGTGCCGGTCGATGTGCAACGCATTTTCGTGAACCAGGGTGAAGAGTATTACAATTCGGTGTTGCGTAATCGTGCTGCGATTCATGTAGATATACAGCACGACTCGAACGCGAAAAGCCAATCGTTGAAAATATGCAACGATCTGGATTTGTATGTCTTCATGACGAACTTGCGCAGCTTTCCTGGCTTCAATTGTCGCTTTCCCGACGTGGACATTCAGCTGATCGCCCAGAACAATATGGGCAACTATGCTGAGTTAGAGTACTCGCCGGTAGAGGGCGTCATCGAAGGCTTGCGCGTGATCAATAGCCGCCACATCAAGAGATTTCTGCGCTATGCCTTCAGGGTGGCCATTGCGAAGAAGCGACGAAAGGTGACCATTGTGCACAAGTCATCCGAGTGGCCAAAGACCGAAGGCGCTCTGCTGGACATCGCATCCCACTTGGTGAAGAAGGAATTCCCCAACATCGAAACGGAGCCAATGGAGCTGGATCGCTGTGTGGCACGTCTCATACTCGAGCCGCAAAACTTTGATGTTGTGGTGACCAGCGATCTCTACGGCACCTTCATGGCCACCATCTGCAGTGCGATCTGTGGTGGCTCCAATCTGTTCTCATCGATCGAAATTGGCGATCATCATGCGGTGTTCAAGCCATTGCAAACAAAACTATCACTGACCAACTACAAGATACTCAGTCCGTATGGCATCGTGTCGACGTGTGTGGATCTCATGCACCATTTGGGCCATCATCAGTGCGCGAAGTCGTTGTGGCACGAAATGCTGCGCACCATGGAGGAGGGCATTAAGACTGGCGACTTCGAAGGCAAGGATCGGGGCGAATATGTGATATGCAACATTATGAACAAGCTGCGTTGCAATATGTTTAGCAAAATTGTCACCGATAATTAGATAAAATGATTCACACTTCCATTTTCTTAGTATACATTTGTATGTATATATTACATATATAATATGACGCAATGTCTTAATGAAATTTATTTGTGTATTGGATTTCGATATACATAAAATTAACAAAATATATTTAAAAATGATGTGCAGTTCAAATCAGTTAATCATGCTCAAAAGTTTCGTCTCAGATTTTTGCACCTTTCTCTCTGTGTGAACGCAGGGCAAGTAAGAGGTAGATATATAGATATAGATATTGATATATGAGACCCACCTGTTGATCCTCGGTGCGTAGATTGCTTTGGCTCGTCTGCATTTTCCAATCGTCCGTAAAGGTCACCAGGTCTACGACACACTTAAAGGAGACGCTCTTCCTCATCTTGAGTCGATTGTGGTGATGATTGTGCAGAACTCGGCCCTTCTTCTTGTTGGGATATTTCATATAATCGTATACGACAGGCTGTTCCTGAATATCCGTCTGCGATGTTGTTGGCGATTTCGTGTTGTCGCCCAACTCCGGCGCATCGCTGTTCTCAGAAAAAACATGCTTCTCCTGTGTCTTATCGATCACATCCATAATTGCTGAGAATTTTGTTAAATTTACATAACACGTTTGCTTTAGCTGCTCGAACTTTGATATAAAATGTCTAACTAGAATGATTCTGTTCATTTTGTTTATACATACGTTTTTTTTTTTAGTGGGTTAACAAATTTTAATAATTTAAATATAAATAAAAAGTACTAAACTAAACTTAAGAAGCGCTCTAAATTCTCTTTTAAGTTTCTATTTATTTATTTATTTGTTTCACCTGAATGAAACAAATTTTATTATAATTTAGATCCTGAATGGGTTACGAAATTGTAATGAATATTTTTAATGTATTTTCTAAGTGATAATATTTTTAAAACAGAGTCTATACCTAAAACATTTTATATTATTACAAAATTTATAAAGACATTTTTAAACAAATCTATCTGAATGAATATAAAGGAGTTTTTAACTTACATCCCATCGAAAAAAAACCAACTCATTGAATAGAGATTAGTTAAGTCTATGTTATTCAAGCAATCGCTATTATTCTATGCTATGATAAAGGCTTGCAAATGAATCCAAACCCACAAAGATGATGATAATAATAATAATGGGCCATTAGATGCTATGCGTGTGCAATAAACTTAGTTACAATTTCCATAAATTTATGCGTACGCAGCGCCAGAAGCAAATACGCTGTAAACAACTACATAAATATAACAACCGTCAGAGAGAGAGAGAGAGAGAGAGAGAGCGAGAAAGAGTATGAGAGGGAGAGAGAGAGGAATGGTATTAGAGACCATGGAACAGGGCATATAATTGAAGCTAAAATTGCTTAGAGAGCGCGAGAATGAGAGAGGGAGAGTAACATATTTGAATACAATGAGCAGAACGAGTGGGAGTGAGAGATAGAGAGAGAGAGAGAAGGAAATACTAATAAAATGTAGCATATTTACAGGCGCCGAAAAGCAGAACGAAAATAAATAAATTGGTACATGTGTAAGCCCCTAGTCGATACTTTATCATCATGCAAATGGGTTGCTGCTTTAGGGTCCACAATGTTAATAAGCACAATAAATGGCTGAGACACTGCGATACACACGCACAAACACAAATAGCAAATATTACACAAAACAAACGCAACACACACACAATGTAAATAGACAAATCCTTGCCGCAGGCCAAGTCTAACTGATGGCTGCGATGTACAATGGTACAAATTGGATACATTTTGAGTAAAAGCGAACTTGATTTACAAATCTGTACTTCAAGCTATAAGTAAGAATGTTGCCGTCGAGCACCATTGGCTGTGTGATACTCTTTCAGAGTCCCAAAACAAGCAGAATAATTTTAGCTGAGTCTCAAAAGATTGTCAAATGATGAATATGCATATACTAGCTTGCCAAGGTGCATATATATCGACACTACATATTTAATGAGTCAGAGTACTCTGAGTCAGATCCTTAACACGTCAATGGTACCTCAGCCCCACATGAGTGACCAAAGTATATCTCGGCAATCTAAACTAAATTTTAGGTTTGTAATTTTTTATTTTATATAAAAATTACGAAAAATATGAAATTAATCTTTAGCTATAATTATAGACAGTTTCATGAGGCCAGAAAATTGTTGTCATATTTTTAGAGATTTTGGATACTTTAATATATTCTTTATTAAATAAAAAAAAGTTTACCACATAAATTTTTGTTTATCATGAAAATTGTTTAGGTTCGATTGGATATAGCCTTAACCGCTTTTAGAAATAAAATATATTCAAAGCATTAGAGAATCGTTATATATTCCATCCATATTGCAACAACTTAGGACCTCAACAAAAATAAATACTTGAACCACTGTGCAAGCAACACTTAAACACATCAATTTACACACGCATATATGCTGCAATTTATTCATATATATACATATATTTTAAATACGTCTAAGCCAAAAAAGTACATCAAAATAAAGTAGAGTTCAATATTTATCCATTCAAAATTCTTAGACGTTGCCTACGCCCCAGCGTCGCTCCGCCTCCCGGCACTGGCCAGTGCATTGGACATGGAGTCCAAATGTGAACCTGGGTCATTGTTCCATCAGTGCGAGCTGGTTGTTGTTGCCGTTGTTGCTGCTGCTCAGCTTGGCTTTGGCCGTGTTGCACATCATCACGAAGGTGAGCAGCGTTAGCTCCAGCATCCGGCAGACACAATAGGCAACCACATCAACCAAATGCTCCACGACGCCCAAATATAAACACATTTTCACCACAAATTCTTCCTTATAATCGCAATAGGAAAAATGTCTTATGGCTAAAATTTCACTATTTTCCGCTTTGATTTACGTTTGGCTTTTTAACGCTTGCAGCGCTGCATCGACAATGTTTATGTTGTGAACTATTTGCCATGCAAACACTTCGACAACATTTTTGTGGTCCTGTTGCTGCTGCTGCTCCACGAAGTTCGTCTCGTTTTTCATTTTTCTCTACAAAACAAGTCAGCCGAATGACATTGAGAAGCTAACGAATGGTAGGTACATGCGCAGCATCAATACTCTCTCTTTCTATTGCTCTCTCTCTCTCTTTCTATCTCTTGCATAGGTCACCCACACTCAACGTTTTTGGCCTCACTTCCTGTTCTCTAACTTAATGAAGATGCATTTATAACGATAGAGGCAGCTTTCTAACTGCTTTGAGTACCTTATAAATAGGTCAGATTATTTTCATTTATACACAATTAATGGTATACCTGAGGGGAGTTCTAATGAAGTAAAGCATTAGTATAGACATATCTTAGATATATTTTGATTTAAGTTAATGGATATTGAGATATGAAATATGTGGAATATCTATGAATCCAAAGACTATAGAAAATAAATTCAGATTAAGCCTATATTACCTGGGCCTTAAGCGTATACCCATCTAGCTATATTTTATATAAACAAATATTGGCTAAATCTAAAATATAGCGCTTCGGGTATATGCAAATATATAATATTTGATATATTTTCAGCATGAGGAGCGCATATTTAATTAAGTTCAGCCATTTACAAGTATTATGCAATATTTTTAATAGTTTCTTCTACTTCTTCTACATTACTCAGTTTTCAGAAGACAGAATAAGCTATAAAACAAAAGGTTTACGTTTTGAGCCTAAGGCTAAAACAAAAATTTATAAGACTAGCTCAACAAAAGATAAAATAGTCGCGTGTCGAGCAAAAAAAAAAAAAAAAAACATAAAAAATATAGAAGGTAACTCAAAAGGTAATCCAAAGGACATTTACTAAACACTCCAGTCGAGAGCTCGGTTTGGTGCTGGCCATATGGTGTCGGTTGCATTGCGCTGCAACATATGGTCAGTAGACGGGGAGGCACTACAGAAATTCAACAGCGAGTTAATTGATGTGCCACAAGCCAGTCGACGAGCCGACGAGTCGGCGAGCCGAGTTTGAGTTAGAGTCCGAGTCGAGTCAGACGGTAGCTCATCCTCCCTCTCGCTCGCTCTGCTCTGTGTGTGCTGTTGAGCGTGAAAGTCACAAATTATAGAAAAAGTGATCAGATGCCATGATAGCGGCAATTTGGCAAGCTATGACGCGTGCCAAGGCGAGAGCAGTGCAGCAAAGGTCAAAGTAGTAGGCGGGTGCGAGAGAAACACAGATAAAGAGAGACAGAGAGAGAGCGAGAGCGAGCGCATATCTAACCCCCAAATGTTAGCGCTAAAGAGAGCAAGCGATAGAGTCGCCCCTGTTGATGATCCTTAATATGTTAATGATGAAGATCCTTGCTGCCTGGCTGACTGACTGGGCAAGGGGTCATTTGCTTGCCTCAAACTTGGTCAGCGCGGCGGTAAAAATATTTATACAACTAGCCCAAAGGGTGGCTTTGACAGCCTGAACAGCAGCTCGTGCCACACGCGCGTCTCCGTTGCAGTGGCAGCAGTTGCGGCCCAGCACTCGAGCCGTCCAGTCGAACGCATACCATGAGTCGCTACTACTCATCGGAGGAGGACAATAGCTCCTCGCAATATCTCGGCAGTCCGAACTATAACCTAACGCAGCCCTTTAACCAGCTCAGCTATCTAACGCCCGATTGGCAGTTCCTGGATCAGCACCAACACCAACCTCAGCAGCAACAGCAGCAGCAGCAGTTGACATCGATTCCATCCAACTATGATGATACGCTTGCCATGCCGGCGAGTGTCGCGTGGAGTGTAGAGAGTGAGCAGCCAGTGAAGAAGCGCAAACTAGAGACACGTCGTTTATCCGACTCAAGTGCCTTGATCCTCAGTCCCACAGTGCAGAAGCGTCGCAGGCAGGCGGCCAATGCACGCGAACGAAAGCGCATGAACGGCTTGAACGAGGCCTTCGATCGGCTGCGTGAGGTGGTGCCAGCGCCGTCAATTGACCAGAAGCTATCCAAGTTCGAGACACTTCAAATGGCTCAATCGTACATCTTGGCCTTGTGCGATCTGTTGGACAACAATGGCGAGGATGTGGATGCTGCGGACTATACGATCTTTGGCGGCAGTGAATGCAGCTACGAGCTGACGTCTCCCCATTGATTAATCAATTTATATTTATAGAATCTAAGATTTAAGGTTTGTGATTTCTCATCTAGCTACTATACAATAACATTAATAAATTATACTGTACTAAATAAAGAAAAAGTAGAGCATTTTATTATAATTGTGGGTATTTGGGTAGTTGTTTTAAGATCATTGAGATATATTTTATATATTAGATATACTTCAATATATATATATATCGCTTTCAAGATAATGATCATCTATAGACCCAGCCTATCTTATATAATCGATTCATAATATAATTTCTTCCATTCAAAATTATTCAAAATTTAATATAATGTTGAAAAAAAAATGTTCTAACAAGTTGTTTATACTTCGAAAAAAAAAAGCTTTTGTAGCTACAAACTGAAATCAATTAGCTGGTCAACGCTTCAATGCTTTCAGCAAATACTCATAAATTAATTACAAGAACGAAAAAAAAAACATTATTGATAGAAAAACAATAAGTTCTGGGCCAAAACTCCCTAAAAGAAGAGTAACAGTATGTTATGCTCATATAGCACTGATGCGTAACGCCCCTAAAACGTGCTTAACACTAGGGTGTTTCAATGATATCCCTTTACGAGCACACCAAAAAGCCAAATGCAATTGAGTTTTTTTAGTTGCTGAATAACATTTTATGGAAGTTTTGGTTGGGGTTGTGATATGTGTAAAGGAACTTTAACTATGTTTAGATTAGGCTTCGGTTGGCTTAGTTATTACATTGTTGATCTTATTTTTATCTGTCTGACAATGGCGATGTAAATTTGCTCGACTTTGGTGCTTGGTTATTGTCAATGTTGCAGTCCTTCATGCTGATCGAATACTTTGAGGGTCGAAAGCCTTGGGCCGGAGGATGCAATACAATTATATTCCCTTTGGAGGCCTCGTAGTTGAGTTTTAGAAATGGATTACTTCTATACCGACAGCCTAGTTTTGACGTCTTAGTACCACAGCACTGAGACCCACAAGTCTTTGCTGTGTTTTCGCCTGGCAAACTCTTGCTTGAGCCTGTAGCCTTAACATCGATCTTTAGCGGAGTTTTACATGCAATGTGATTGCTTAGTATATCTATTGTCTTCTCCGCCAATATGGATGGTACTTCAAATGACCATATTATGGACATGCCTTCGCATGGCTGAGGTACTACTGTCTTTTCCCGTATACTATAGCCGATTTCCTCGACACCTAGACTGACGTTTTTGCCGCCGTTATGTATTCCATAAATATGATTACATCGTTGGCCGCCGTGACCCTGGAATTCTAGGTAATGCCACCGATCAGATAACATGACTTTCATAATGTTTAAACTTACTATTTAAATTATCATCCTCCACACGACTTTGACGTTTGCTAGATGAACGCGGTCTCGTGCCTGTCGGTGAGGTAGCTCTTTGCTTGGGGGTATCGGCTTTTGTCACTCCATTTACCGGTTTGGAGCTTTTCTTAGTATATAAGGTAGGCGGCTTGCATGAGCAGATCTTTCTTCTGTTAGTCTTTGGGGGCCTGGGCTTTACATTTGGCGGATTCCCATAATTTAATTTGTCACTTTTCTCCTCATTGCCATTTTGGGGCACCACAGCGGCATTTATGGCTGTTTCGGCACATTGACAGTCACTTCGTCTTTGTGGATTATTTCTATCTTTCAGCGACATGTCGAGGTCTGTCTCAACGGCTGCCTCACACTGACAAACTATATTCGCCTTAGGCACTGCAGCTTGTGGTAGTTGATCGACTTTCAGTTTCTGTAAATCATCTTCCTCTGTTGGACATTCACAATCTAACATTTCCTCCAAAAAGTTTTCCATATTTTCTTGTTGTGTCTTATATTTCTCTGACATACAATCACTATACCGAGTCATATTGACGTCATCTGTAATTTCCTTCACTGTGCTTTGATCATCTGCAGGTAACAGGTCGTTCTTTTGATTATAATTCTCGTATGTCTTTCCAAAGTCTCTCTGATATTTATTAGCCGGACAATCAGCTTCACAAGCCTCATACTGATCTGCTCGAATATTATCTTCACTCTGATATTTTCGAGAGTTACGAGAAAATTCCTGGTAGCTGGACCCCTCCTGACGCGTCGCATACTGATTAGCTTGGGTTACTTGTTGATTCTCAAAGTCCAATTCTTCACTCTGGTACTTTCCAGAGTTACAATCTTGCAACCTTGAACTCTCTAGACGAACCGGACATTCAGAATGACAGCCCGTGGACTTATCAGTACGAATTTCATTATCATTCTCTGCGGTCTGATATTTCTGAATCGAATCGTCATTTCTTCTGATGTTTTCCTGACCAGTCGGAATATTTTCAGTCTCTTCATAATTACTTATTCTGTTATTGACTTTCTGGGATCTATGTTCGAGTTCAGAATTGCGATTATAGTCAGTATTTTGATATTTTTTAGGTAAACATTGCGTAACGCATTCATTATACTCATCATAGTCATTTTTATCATTGTGATATTTTGACGATGGATATTCCCGATCGTATTTACCACCATAGCAACATATATTAATTTTCCCTCCATTCTCCTGAGATAGGCTTCGATATCTGATCAAAGGATCAGTGTTTGAATTGCGATTATAGCTATCGCTTCTTCTACCGACATTTCTTGAACCAGTCTGCAATCTCTCTGACATATCAGTACTATACTCTGGTACATTATCTCTATAATTCTCAGTCATTGGAGCTCTGATGCGATTATTATCATCGCTTCGTCTACCTACGATTCTTGACCCAGGCTGCATAGAACTATTGTACTCTGGCATAGTATCTCTATAATTCTCAGAAATTGGAGCTCTGGAACGGCTATCACCGCTTGATCTACCGGCGTTTCTTGAACCAGACTGTATATCAGTATAATACTCCGGTATAGTATCTCTATAATTCTCAGTCATTGGAGCTCTGGCACGATTATTATCATCGCTTCGTCTACTGACGTTTCTTGAACCAGTCTGCATCCTTTCAGGAATATAACGATTATACTCACACATTTCTCTGTAATCTTCCTGGCGCCTTCGGCCGTTTACACGTTCATACTTCGCATCTCTTTCATAGTAGTCCCTTTGGGTATTACTTACTCGATATGCTGCATAATTTGGATTGTTTCGACAACTTTTATTCGATTGACAATTCGAGCATGTACACTTTTTTTGGCGTTGTCTTTGCGAACTATTTGGTTCGTACTCTTCACCGCTCATTGCTTTACTTTCTGGCTTGCGATCGTACTCCAATTCCGATGGTTTTCTTTTATCGTTAAAAAGACTATTACCTCTGGAATTATTTGAAAGCGTATCAAGAAGCCTTTGCTGAGTATCTTCTGGTACCGTTTCCATAGAATAAGTATTTTGTTGTTGAGCACTATTCCATAGATCAGTTTTAGGGGATCTCGATTGTCTGCCCGAATTATTCTCCTCTCTATCCCTCGAAGTGTTAACTGACTGACGCTTTGGCGTTGAGGTATTTTCCTGATCACGAGAACGACGTTGCGAGCTTCTTCCTGACCTAACTTCAAAGTCCTGTCCATCAGTTTGTTGCATTGGCCTACCAGAGTCATATTTTTCAGCTAGTGGCTGTATAGTAAACGGACAGGGAATCACATTTTCATTATTAATAATACTCAATCTGTCTCTGTCATTTGTGCAATACTTTTTCTTTGCATAACGGTATAATGGGGGATTAGTCGTGGTTGGCCGTGCTGAGCCAGCTGCTGATTCGGTGGTAGACATGTTGTGTCGACCAATTTTACATTTGCCACTAGGGTCACAATCAAGATCCTTCATTTCTGGAATATTTCCGCAATGTTGTTCATTGCCATAATTACGATCGTCGTCACAGGGCCTATGCTTAATGTGGGCCTGCACTACTCCATTTAGCGGTTGATTATTTTCCAATTCTCTGGTTGCTTCAATTGGCGTTTGTCTTCGACTTTGATTGGTTTGATTATAAGATTGCGAATTTGGACAATTACCTTCCTTGCATATCCTTCCTTCAAAAATTTCCGCAACATCATCATCCGCTAATGGCTCATTTGCTTTGTCAGATTGCTTGTCATTTGGACTATAACCACAAACGACTTCATAATCGTTCTGTTGATTAGCTTCATCAGCATTTAGTGCTGGATACGTTGAATCGATGGGACAATTGATACCAACACATTCATTACATGGCGTTATCTGCTCATCACCTGATTTATGCCGGCTAAGATCTCTATAGCTTCTCCCATAAATAACCTCACCATTACTATATCTGCATTGCTGTCTCTGCGCATTCTTTTCAACATATCTTTGATAATCCTCGCTCTCGTAATATACATCTGTTGACTTTGGTTTATTTCCATATCGTCCCGTAAGCACTTTCTTCCTGCCTGTACAAGCGCATCTCTGTAAGGGTGTATTCAATGTGTTACCATAATCAGCTTGCATTTGAGGTGCATATGCTGGAGCCCATTGGCCGTTGAAATTCTGATTATAATATTCGCTGTTTGCGACACTCGGATTACTGAAATAGCCATAATTCTGATTGTGCCCATTTGCGTTTGCTGATCCACTCGCTCGTCTTACATAATTCTCATCTTCGTCCTCATAATAGAATGCTTGAAGCCAACGATCGCAACCTGACTGACAACGTATTGGCAGCTGCTTGGCATTTATATCAAACTGTGGCAAAGGTAATTGGCTGGATTCTGACTCGTGCGATCGAAGCTCAGTATTTGTAAAGCTAAATTCATTTGATGACGGGATCTGAAAATCAAGGTACTCGGTGTGGATGCTGTTCTCGCTGTTGCTCAACAGAAGGGCATCCTCAACGATGCAATTGATTCGATCTTGCGTATCTGACTGAAATATGGATAACATATTTTTAAAATGCATCATATAGGCTATTAGATTCCTTACCTCAATAGGCTTTAGACTGACACTGGGCTCTATCGCTTCTTTAAGAAACAGCAGTTCTTTGAAATAAGGTTGCTTCGGCACATGCGGATATCCTCCCATTTTGCAACGCTTGATGGCCAACATTTCGGTTGCAAAATAATAACGCAACGATAAGATTTGCATTTTAACCTCATCCACACTAATCCCGTTATTGAACAAATGGGAAATGCGTTGCCAGGCTTTCTGTTTCATCTCCAAATTCCGAAAGCTAGACGATTTGGGATTCCAAAGGCAATCATTGGCTCGATAAAGACGTATCAATTTGTATATATCATTCGAGCAGCGTTTACGCTTTTGACTGGTGGCCACCATATTAAACCAAAATTTTGTCAACGAGCCAACCGTTTTTACTAGCAATCTACCACAGCATAGTCCCCTCTTAGGCTATGGTAGCTAGTCTATTACGTATTGAACAATTTCAAATTTTCTAATTTTGTATGCCAAATGTTTAATGTTGTGAACACGTCAATAAAATAAACAAATTAATATTTTTTTTAAAGTCTTCAAACATTTTTGGCAGATAATTCAAATAACATGCCAATGTTGGAAAAGTTTATAAAACAGATTATCGATACCGACATACATTCACTTAACGAAACAGCTTTAAATAATTTAAATGCATTTTAATTGACAGATATAATACGTAATGAATTAGCTAATTATATTTTCAAAACTATATCTTTAAGGTGCCACATATTTGTGTTAAAATAATTGGTAAAAATGCACTGTTTATATCTATCACAAAGTATCGCTTTTTCTGCCAGCTTGTGCAGTCTATCGAAAACATATCAACCGACCGCCACAATCTGTCGAACATCTATCCTACAAATAGTTTTTTATTCAACGTGATATTGAAGTAAAAATAAAAATACAGCTTAGTGGAAGAAATTAAAAGCACAACGCATGAGAGTGCATTTAACGGGCTGCATAACATTCCGGGCCACCAAACAAGCGAGCTTATTAGATACGAGCCGATGCAATTACAGTAACAGCAGTAATAACAACAACATTTGCATCCGATTGGTTGTGTTAGATTTTGACTGCCGTCTGGTATAACCACAAAAAAATTTTCTCTGCATTTCGAGCCCCGATTTCGCTGCGAGAACAGGCAAGCCAGCAATCATCTAGCGAAAAAAGAAAATAAAACGGAGAACGGTGTGACGGTACATCGAAGTCACAATCAGTGCTGCTGACTTCGTTATAATCGTCGTCGTCGTTCAGTTCACGTTCAGTGCCTTGAATGTTCATATTATTAATTACATCGATTAATAACACTGAACGTTAAAGTTGAGGTACAAAAATTGCGACGCATCTGCTTCAAGTTCAGTTAAGCTGGAAAAAGAAACAAATATATTAGTTGCAGCTTCAACAACAACAGCTATCAAGTGTGTGGGTGACGGAATTGCATTGAAATGTCTGCGGAACGTGAAATACCCGCTGAGGACAGCATTAAAGTCGTTTGTCGCTTTCGGCCACTGAATGACAGCGAGGAGCGCGCCGGCTCAAAGTTTGTTGTGAGGTTTCCAAACAATGCGGAGGAGAATTGCATATCTATTGCGGTAATTAAACAATATTTAATAAGCAATTCAATTAAACCACAAACACTCACACGCATGCATAAGTAATATTTTTATATACACATATTTCTGCGTGCCGTTGCGGTTCTGTGGCGGTGACGTCATGCCGAACATTGTCTAACATTAGCGAAGTACATTAGCCTTTCCTTACCGCCACAATTACACACACACACACAGACACTCACACATATAAATTCATATATATGTAGTAGTTTAACTGAGTGAAAGAGAGTAACATTTGTATACATATGTATATTTGCTGGTCTGCTTATGTATTATAACTAATTAGCGCTCCAAATTTTTGCGCGTGCCTTGTGCAATTTTTTTTCATTCATTTTCTTGCCAAATCATTTTAAAACCTTGCGGTAACTATTGCCACTTAGTGTCCAAAATTGCAGGCGCTGAATTGATTTTCCACGCACGGTGGCAACCTGACGTTTATGTTAATGTATGAGGATGTTTGTTTGTGTGTGACAAGTGCCACCCACAAGTATTTTGCCGGGCAAGTTGTTGTTTCTCCTCTTTTATTTTGAATTTGCATTGCCATTTGACTTGATATGGCAATATATATGCATTGGTATATATACGCTCTACCTAGACGCCCAACTTCACTTAGCAAACATAAAACTAGGTAGATACTCTATATACCTGTGTCAATGTGTATGTGTGGGCTTGTTTGCTTGTGTGTGTGTTCGTTCAGTTAGCTTTGGCCCCAAAACAAAACATCGCCCTCGAATGTTTGCTACTTGCCACCAGCTGCTGCCCGTCGAGTGAGTCATGCCACGCAAGTCGGCAAAAAAAAAAAAAAAGAAACAAAAACATAAATATATGTACATACATGTTTTCGATTTTACTGAATATTATTAATGCCCCTAAAGTTCAGCTGTCTCAAGTTATGTCCGCCATGATAAAGTTAGTTGTACTTATATATACATTTATATATGTATATTTATGTGTGTATGCTTATGTATGTGTGTGTGCATGCCCTTTAGCAAGCAGCAAGAGTTAATAAGCTATTGAAATAATTTTGTCCATTAGATTTTGGTCATTCTTAGTCATTCAAATGATATTTTCATATATACTTATATATGTATGTTTGTTATGAATGTATGTTTGTTTTGCATTTCCCGGTAAATAATTGCTTAGGCACTGACTAACTGGCATCGAATTACAAGCACAAAAACGAGTTGACTGGATTTAGAATGAAAATAGTTAACAGCTGCGAAAAACAGTTTAACTAAGAGCATATAGGAAATTAAAGTAGTAATATTTTTCCTGCATCATTCCTCATAAAACCTAGACTATTTTCGTTTGTAGAGCATTTACAAGTCGTATACATGCAGTTAGCATTTATGCTATTATTCATATCTCTACGCTCGCCGTACTGACTGCTCTCTTTAGCTTTTTCTTTTACACTACTGCTCGGTTATCCATTAATTTCAAGTTCCACTCATTTGTTGTGCTTCTGCCTCTTTGCTCATCATATAATTACGAGCCGTGATGCGTTGAAAATGATTTGAAAGCAGCTTTTATTTTGGGGAAAGCAAGAAGGGGTTTGGAACTACAGCTAACACATGTTGTGGTATATACACTTTTAAAATATACACTCTGCTACAAGAATCGTGTTATCTTTCGTTTATTTTTATAGGGCAAGGTATATCTGTTTGACAAAGTCTTCAAGCCGAATGCATCCCAGGAGAAGGTGTACAATGAAGCGGCCAAATCGATTGTCACGGACGTCCTCGCTGGCTACAATGGAACTATATTTGCGTATGGTCAAACATCCTCCGGCAAGACGCACACAATGGAGGGCGTCATCGGTGATTCCGTGAAACAGGGTATCATTCCACGCATTGTTAACGACATTTTCAATCACATCTACGCAATGGAAGAGAATCTGGAGTTTCACATAAAGGTCTCGTACTATGAGATCTATATGGACAAGATTAGGGATTTGCTCGATGTATCTAAAGTTAATTTGAGCGTGCATGAAGACAAAAATCGTGTACCTTTTGTCAAGGGGGCCACGGAGCGTTTTGTTTCTTCGCCCGAAGATGTGTTCGAGGTGATCGAGGAAGGCAAATCTAATCGCCACATTGCCGTGACAAGTAAGCACAGAGATCATAATCCTAATTCATCTACAAATATGTATTTAACATCTTTTTAGACATGAACGAGCACTCTTCCCGTTCACATTCGGTGTTCCTTATTAATGTAAAGCAGGAGAATCTGGAGAATCAAAAGAAACTGTCCGGCAAGCTGTATTTGGTGGATTTGGCTGGTTCCGAAAAGGTCTCGAAAACAGGCGCCGAGGGCACAGTGTTGGACGAGGCAAAGAACATTAACAAATCGCTATCAGCGTTGGGCAATGTCATCTCAGCGCTGGCGGATGGCAACAAAACGCACATACCGTACCGTGACTCCAAGCTGACGCGTATCCTGCAGGAGTCGCTCGGTGGCAATGCACGCACAACAATTGTCATCTGCTGCTCGCCGGCTAGCTTCAACGAATCGGAAACGAAGTCAACGCTAGACTTTGGTCGTCGTGCTAAGACAGTGAAGAATGTGGTCTGTGTCAACGAGGAGCTGACCGCCGAGGAATGGAAGCGTCGCTACGAAAAGGAGAAGGAGAAGAATGGTCGACTCAAGGGCAAGGTGGAGAAACTGGAACTGGAGCTGGCGCGTTGGCGTGCCGGCGAAACGGTAAAGGCGGAGGAGCAAATCAACATGGAGGATCTCATGGAGGCCAGCACGCCCAATCTCGATGTAGAGGCCGCTGCACAAGCAGCTGGTGCTGCAGCAGCAGCCGCGGCCGCTGCCCAACGGACGGCCATTGCCAATATGTCCTCCTCGGTGGCGGCAGATGAGCGTGCCCGTTTAGCTACGGAATGCGAACGTCTTTATCAGCAGCTGGATGATAAGGATGAGGAAATCAATCAGCAGAGTCAGTATGCGGAGCAACTGAAAGAACAGGTCATGGAGCAGGAGGAGCTGATTGCGAATGCGCGGCGCGAGTACGAAGCGCTGCAATCGGAGATGGCGCGTATACAACAAGAGAACGAATCAGCCAAGGAGGAGGTCAAGGAGGTGCTGCAAGCATTAGAGGAACTAGCCGTTAACTATGATCAGAAGTCGCAGGAGATCGACAACAAGAACAAGGATATCGATGCCCTCAACGAAGAACTGCTCCAAAGTAAATCTCAATTGAATTCCACATCAACGGAGCTGCAACAGTTGAAGGACATGTCCACACACCAAAAGAAACGAATTACCGAAATGCTAACCAATCTACTGCGCGATCTGGGCGAGGTTGGTCAGGCCATCGCGCCTGGCGATTCCGCAATCGATCTCAAGATGAGTGCTCTAGCTGGCACCGATGCCGCCAAGGTGGAGGAGGACTTCACCATGGCGCGTCTGTACATTAGCAAAATGAAAACGGAGGCAAAGAACATTGCGCAGCGCTGCGCCAACATGGAGACCCAACAAGTAGATTCCAACAAAAAGATCTCCGAGTACGAAAAGGATCTTGGTGAGTATCGTCTGCTCATCTCGCAGCACGAGGCACGCATGAAGTCCCTGCAAGAGTCGATGCGCGAGGCGGAGAATAAGAAACGTAATCTCGAGGAGCAGATCGATTCGCTGCGCGAGGAGTGCGCCAAGCTAAAGGCGGCTGAGCATGTGTCGGCAGTGAATGCCGAGGAGAAACAGCGCGCCGAGGAGCTGCGCTCTATGTTCGATTCGCAAATGGATGAGCTGCGCGAGGCGCACACTAAACAGGTGTCCGAGTTGCGCGACGAAATCACCGCCAAGCAACACGAAATGAACGAGATGAAGGATGTGCATCAGAAGCTGTTGCTGGCGCATCAGCAGATGACCGTCGACTATGAGAAACTCAAGCAGGAGGAGGCAGACAAATCGAACAAATTACAGGACATTATATTAACCAACGAGCGTCGTGAGCAGGCGCGCAAAGACCTCAAGGGTCTGGAGGACACCGTCGCCAAGGAGCTGCAAACGTTGCACAATCTACGCAAACTATTCGTACAGGATCTGCAGGTGGGATCCTATCTATATCTATTAAGTTTATGCACATTAATTAATTTTGATCATTGTAATTGTAGCAACGCATTCGGAAGAATGTGGTGAACGAGGAGAGCGAAGAGGATGGTGGTTCATTGGCGCAAAAGCAAAAGATCTCCTTCCTGGAGAACAATCTCGATCAGTTGACCAAGGTGCACAAGCAGCTGGTCAGAGACAACGCCGATCTGCGCTGCGAGCTGCCGAAGCTGGAGAAGCGTTTGCGCACAACAATGGAACGTGTGAAGGCACTAGAGACGGCGCTGAAGGAGGCCAAGGAGGGTGCCATGCGGGATCGCAAACGCTATCAGTACGAGGTGGATCGCATCAAGGAGGCAGTGCGACAAAAGCATTTGGGACGACGAGGACCACAGGCACAAATTGCCAAGCCCATCAGGGCTGGCCAGGGTGCAATTGCAATACGCGGCGGCGGTGGCAGCGGTGCAGCCGGTGGTGCAACAATGGCTCAGGTTGGCGCTGTTAACTCCTAACTCCTGACACCCAGATTGCCGCCCAGTTTCCATAATGTTTCAGTTTAGCTCCGCTTTAATCTATTATAACCTAACCGTAAAATAATTGCCTTCGCTTAAAGAATGTCGTTTTGCGATCATGTGCAGCGCTTTATATATAAATAAAAGTAATTAAATAAATGAGAGGAACGTTAAAAAGAAGAAAATATTAACTAAATTTTACAACAAGAAGAGAACCCCACAGATATTTAAGGACACATAAATAAGTATAAGCATATTTATAAACTTTTCAAATATAAACTTAAATAAAAGTCGCAGACAATTTATGCTTGAGTGTTTTTTCCACCTCATTTTTGGTTTCGTTTCCGTTTTCCGTTACAGTTGTGTAATAAAGATACTATAATAATGTAAAATATCATCCTTATTGTATATCTAAGTGGGTCCTTGATTGGAATTGCGTTTTGTGTTCTTTAACCTTTCAATGGTAGAGAACAAAAATGCAGGTGTATGAATAGGTCAAGACAAAAGATTATAAGCTTATTTGTTATGCAATGGAGATAGCATCAAACGAATTCATTGGAAGGGAAAGCGATGTGCTAACTTGTGATAAAAAATTTGACATCGGTTCATAAACTTAACCTCTGCCCAGCTATGTCCCTTCAAATCATTTGAAATCTAAGTTTATATTATAAATATATAAACGACTTCTATAAATGTTATACATGTTTTGTAATTTCTTTAACGTATTCTTAAATACATCAAATTAAATTAGAATTATTTCTCAATTATAAGAAAAAATGGTATAGGCAGACCTAACCCCCATATTGTATGATTCCCCATATAATATTGTATTACAGTATAGCTTATAAACGGACATTGTAGCCTATGCCATCCAAATTGTGTAGCTCGCATTCTTTAGGTTCGCTAAGCTGCCATTCATACCAGACCTTCTCGGCGTTAACACGGCGCCAGAATTTAATAGAAATAGTGTCACCAGCCTTGATAGTAAGCGGTTGCTGCAATATAAATGGAAAATTTAATAGAACACAGAACAAATACAACTCAGTTTCTAGTACTTACCGTTGGGAAGAACATGGGAAACCAAGAGAACATTCCAGGCGTATGCGTTAAGGGATTTATGCTTAGGATTATATTTTTATACAGCACAGTATCAAAGTAGCCGCCAATGCCATGCAGCACACAATCCTTTTGGGCGGTGAAGGACAGCTGTTTGTAACGCGTATTATCAATAATCTCTGCTCGATTGGGATGCGTAAACTCAAACAAGGATTGCGGCTCATCAATGTGGTAAATATTCTTGAGCAGCACCACATAGCCGCAGTTGAACGCTGGCAAAGTGGAGGTCAGTTGGCTGACATTATTATGCAGCACAGCAGACATAATGGGATTAATATATGATGTTGATTTGCAGGGTATGCTAACACCATCTGGTTTAAGTAGTTTCAAGGCGCCATCGAGGCACTCGGGTGAGAGCTCGTTATCACCAAATGAGCCCAATAATTCGGAGACAAGCACATCGGCCAATTCTGGAGGCGCGAAGTCGCGCATGTCTTTGGAGAATATGTGAACGTCTGGAAAACATAAAATGCTATTATATGATATAAGGAGTGTTAAATATATTTCTTACCCTTCTTCGACCACAACGTCTTCACCATGTTGGACAGTGTGCGTATGGCACTGGGATTTTTTTCAATAATATAAACTCGCACTTTTCGTTTCGTTATCTCCGCAGCATTGAATACGGCACGTGCTAAAGGACCACGTCCACCTCCCAAAACCATAACGACGGTCTATGGAAGAGAAATACATATTAATAAATTTTCTTTATGGGAAAAGTTTTCTTGGCTAACCAGCCTGCGTTTAGCCTCCTCTTCGCTAACACGATCTAGAAGCAACTGCTGTACTGCCTCCTGGTAAAGCTTATACTTGACTGGATCCGTTTCAAAGATTTCGTAGGTGTAACTATCCAGGTTATCGAACAGCGGTTGTAGCGGTATTTCCAACACGTTCTCATAGCTATAATATTTGAGCATGTATTATTGTAAATGGTAAATTGAATAGATCTATATGCTAACCTGTTTAGGAGGTGCGTATCTCCATGATCGCTGATAAGTTTCTTAACATATTCCGCATATTGAGATATTGCCTTATCGTCGGTTTTCGTGGAGATAATGATGTTGGCTCTCACAGAAATGAAGTGACCCACTATAGCTTGCCACTCCTTTTGGAGCACATAATAATTGGAACGATTTTGTACAAATAAACTGGATGGAATGATAATGGCTTCGATGGGTTCACCTAGCCAACGACGCACACACTCACGACTGGGGATATCCGAGTCGCTCAGCTCCACTACAGCTTTGACCCTGGCATTGTGGTTAACAGCAAAGCGTAGCTCGTTCCACCAACTCCAAGGATCCACCTGTTGTGCCTCTTCAATCTCCGCATCTGTAGCATCTTTTCGATGCTCAAAGCTGGTCAATTCGGGATTTGTAATGGGAACATGCATAAACCAGTTGCCTGAAATATAAAAAAAGTTTATTTGTTGGATATATAATTGACCACTACGACCAAGCAAACCTTTCGTCCTTGACTTAATAATCTCCACCAAATTGTCATTTTTGGGACCTCGTAGGCGCGTCATGACGCTACCATTATTTTGCAAGTGCTCTGCCCAGGTGACATCGCGCATCAGCATAGCTTTCGAATATTCACGCAGCTTTGCATTGGGCGAGTCCACATCCACATCGGATAACTGGAATATCACCTTGGTAATCCAATCGGTGCTCCTCAACACAGTTGCCGGATATGTGGGGTCCGTTTCCTGTGGATCCATGGGCTGCATATTTGCGTTAATTGCGATGGCCACCACATTATAACTATTTGCTTCAGCCTTTTGTATTAATTTAGGTATGCTGCTAATGCCTTCCTGATGCAAGCAAACGTAGTAATTCATTTTAATCAAATGTAGCGTGCGCCGGATTTTAGTGCGTACACAACAGAGAATGAAATAAATATGCAAAATATCGATAATAAAATACCAACGATATAAATTCGACTATGTTTATTCAAGGTGTACACACTGTGTTATTAGTTTTATTGGCTATTGAGAGAGCAATGGCATATTTGCCTTTTCTGCTTTTATTTATTTAAAATAGTATGTAATTATTGTTGTACATGGCTAATCGTGATGTGTTCTCCAAGATCTTGCCCAACGTTAAGTTGGCAACGCGCTACGATGCAGATGGTCGCGAAATTCAGGTAGCTATATACAGTTTTTGGGTGTAAACAAAACAAAAGTCTGTTTTTGATTTGGCTTCTGTTGTTCTTTTCTGTAGGTGGAACGTCGCGAGGATTCTGATGCTGCCGAAAAAGAGTTGGACACTTTTGATATGCTCGTCGCTGCCGGCTATTATAGGGCACGCATCAAGGGCTTATCCGCCTTTGACAAAGTTGTGGGCGGAATGACCTGGTGCATCGAGTGCTGTGATTACGATGTCGACGTCGATTTGCTCTTCCATGAAAACCTAACGATTGGTCAAAAAATGTTAGAGGCCCTATATCCATATGTATATATTAAACATTTTCAATAATTGGATTTCATTCGCAGAGCCCTTGTAGAGAAAATTGTTGCTGTGTTGATAGACATGAAGTGCCCGCATAGCTTGGAACCGCATCAGGTGCAGGGCTTGGAGTTTCTAGCTATACATCCAGTTATTCAATGGCTTGTGAAGACTTCCGTAAGCTATTATGCCAACTATATTTATTCAGAGCAGCTGAATGACACACATACACTTACATATGCATATTGCAGGTCGAAAATCGTGAGGAACGTGGTCAGCGCTTGAAAAGATTTGCGATTGGTCAATTCCATAATGACTATCAGTATAAAAGCGATAAAGATAATCTAACAAAAATACGTTATGCCGCTGTTAACATAAAAGCAATACAGGTATGCACAGTCATTCATTCAATTGAAGCATAAACTAAATTTCGTTCTACTCTTGCAGGAGCTGTACAGTCCGAAAAGGCAATACGAGCGCCAGGAGGCAAACAGCGACGATGATGCATTGCGTGTGCGTCTCACTTTAATGGAGTACGGCGATCAGAAGATAGGCTCAAATACAGATCAAATGGAGGCGGAGGTTAAGTATTTATAGTTATCTATATACTTTACATAGTTTTTAATCAGTTTTTAATTATATCTTACAGTCCGAGCTGGAGAGAAAGCTGCAGCAGCTCGCTGTCACAAAGGAATGCACAAAACGCATCGATCTTGATCCCGTTGCTCGTAGCGCATTGCAGCAGCATTATGCGGAATTTAAGATGGAAATGGAAACCGATGCACAAGAGCTCAAATCACAGAATCAACAGAAACGCTTGGAAGCAGCCAAAATAGCGTTGGAGCACAAGATCAAACGCTACAACAAAGACAACGAGCAACTTGAAGCATCAATGGAAGCACAAAAGCAACAAACCGAACAGCAAGAGCAAAAGTTGCAAACGCTCAGAGCACAACTAGATGAATATAAACAGACGGAGGCGAATGCAGATACGAGGTAAGTTGCGATTAAGACTTGCTTTATAAATATCTAATTTATATATCCATTGCAGTCTGCTGGAGAAGGTGCGCGGTTTGTTGCAGCAGCATGACGAGCTAAAGAAAAGTGAAGCGGAGTTCAAGGAAAGCTGTCGAGCGGATCTGGCCAACTTGCAGCAGCAAATTGAGTAAGACAGTCAATGAATATACGAAAGAAAATACTAACTATATTTACTTTGCAGGGAGCTGGAGGCTTTCAATGCACAGGATGCGGAAGCGCAAGCGGCAGCAATTGAGGGCGAGCAGCAGCGCTTGCAAGAGTTGCGTTTGCATTTGGCCAAGCGCAATCGTGGCATTGTAGCCATTGAACGCAAATTAGATGCAATACCCGATCGCACAGAGCTGGCGCAATATCAGAGACGCTTCCACGAGCTGTACAACGAGATGAGTGCCAAACATTTAGAGACTAAGCAATATTATACACTCTACAACACACTGAACGACAAGAAGCGCTATCTCGAAAAGGAGCTATCGCTGCTCAACTCCATTTGCGAGGCCTATAACGAGGGCATGCTCAGTCCGCACGGTCGCGAAGACTTCATACGGCAATTCGAGACGATTGTCGATGGTGTGAAGAGCGCCCAAGATAAGGTGCGTCACAAATACAACGAGGAGCGCCAGCGACGCGACGAGCTCAACGAAGAGCTGCTCGGTCTGCTCGAACTGCAGCGCCAATACGCAACGGCTGTGAAGCAGCTCACCAGAGAGTGCCAGCGTTGCGAGCAGCTGCAACAGCATCTCAAGTCAATTCAAAAGTAACAGGAATGAAATTTCAATTTCAAATATTGTTAGGAAATTGCGCACGGTAATTGCTAGTTGGAATATTATAGTTGTAATATAAATGAGTACATAGATATATATGCATATATTCATACATATTTGCTTATTTATTATCAGTCTAAGCAACTGTTTCCATAATATTAAACCTGAAACTTAAGTTATTAAAGATATTAAAACAATTTGCTTTAAATTCAAATTGCAATTATTGCGGGAGAAACATCTTGTTTTGCTGTCAATGAATATCTAATATAATTAATTACTATTGCCTGACTTGATTGTATAGCCCACATTCGAAAAACTCTTGAATGAGGTCATACCTGAGCTGAATATATACTTGAATATCAAATTTCAAGGCAAACAGATCGATGGACAACAAGAATATTATATTAATTCAAAATACTCGCCTTTCACTCTGTGTAGGAGTATATCAATAGAGCATTTATAACTCATAAACATTTAATATTAATTTCCATTCGAGCAACGCTCGCTTGCTGATTAAAAAATTTCGCCGATTCAAGTTGGTTTGCAGTAATTGGTCTACGACTATGGCTAGAGCTGGTTGGCTTGGCTGGCAGGACAGCAATTATGTGGATTTGCTGAGCTCGTTGAGCCATGACAAATGTTGTGCCAATACACACATACATTACATAAATATATATGCATATATGTATGCTATATCCATAGTGCTGTCAATATGAAGTATACGCCCCAGTGCCGCGCAATTTGTCATGCTTAACTTTAACCTTTTGACAGCGCCGCACAATACACAGAAAATAAGAAAGTGGGAGAGAGAGAGAGAGAGAGCGCGCGTAATGGTGAGTGGGAGAATGCGAACGACATTCATATATTCCATTGAGAAGGACTTCGTTTATTTGTGTATTTATGGACTGCAGTTTATTTTCATGGATCTGGCATGCGCCAAATATTTGCATATGCGCCACGGCCACGCAATGGGATGTATTTTATTCGTTGTCGGTTCCTTTCAGCATGCTAATTAATATGCAGGCCAGCGCTTAGCTGGCTCAACTGTTGCTGCTGCCAACGCAATCAGAGCCACTTCAGTGGGCGCATCAGCTGCTTGGTTCGCTCTACGCTCTTAATTAATGTCCTTGCGTGCGCTTAACATTCAAACGGAGCATCAAGTGCAATTGCAATTAAATTTCAATGCGGCAATCAATTCAATTCAACAAGTTGCTGCCAGGTAAAGGCTATGGCCTGACATTGAGATGCTTGGCCAGCAGCTGCAAGCAGCATATATATATATATATATATATATATATAGCAATATCTATGGGTTCTAGCTGGAATGGTGCCCATCAGCTGAACCTTAACCCATTTTGATAACATTTCTTCTACTCATATGACAAATATTTAGCCTTCGGCTGTGCTATTGTGTGCGCAGTGCTGCTGTATGTGTGTGTGTGTGTATGATAATGAGCTTTTCAATGAGCAGCAAATGCTTCGTTATCACACATTTACACACTCAAACACATACGCACATATGCTCATAAAGTCAGCCATGCATTACATACGCACTTTCATGACTTGCTTTAGGTTGAAAGTGAAAGGTGGTACGGCTGACTACCCGCATTTCCTCATTTATATTTGCGCTGGCATTTCCACACACGCACTCACACATTGACAGATTTGGCTTTTGCACGGCGACAAAAGGTCATACACACACACACCCACACACACAAAAGGCGTAAGCCTTGACAAAAGTCAATCAACATATTTGCTCGATTGGAGGGAGCATGCCAAGCGTATAATCGATTCGCAATGTGTTTGAATAACAAATTACTCAAACTGTGAATTGTGCGCGCGAGCCCATTGTAACTACTTATACACGTACGCACAGGCAGACTCACACGCACAAGCATACAGACGTTTTCATTGGATGCTTTTAGGCGCGCCATAAAAATTAAATTTATGCACAGCTCTGGAGCAGTGCTTATCGTCTCTCACTATGTGTGTGTGTGTGTGTGTGTGGATGTTTCTGACTGCTCAAGTAAAAGTATATATATTATACATGTATCACATGTACATATGTTTATACATATAACTAACCACTTGTTGAATTTTGTCTTCTGGGTTGGTGACTGAACTTTCGACTTGAACTATTTGAACTTTGCGACAATGAACATATGAGCATTGGCTTATCCTTGGCTCTTGCCTTGTCTTTGTCAGCATGTCGAATGTCGTACATGAAGAGACAAAAAGCAATAATCATCATATGTGCATGTGACTATAAAAGGAATCAAACACGTACGAAGCAGCAGCAGCAGCAGGTGCAAAATGCTGAACTTGAACTTCAAAGATGCCCCGAACATGTAAATGGAAATGTTTATTCAATTAGACAAAAAAGAAAATCAACTAGAAAGAAGAAGTTGCTATGCCAACTAATTGAGCTATCGAGCATGGCTGTGCGACATGTTTCGATCAAATCAAATATACTGTGCCACGGCTGCCGGGGACAGCTCGCAGACAGGCAGCCAGACCGACATTAATCAAGTTCGGTCCCAGAGATTCTTTATCTCATATTTGGATTTGCAACAATTTGTCAATGTGTCAGGCAAATCGCGCTGTAGGCGGGTTAATAAACCAGGCTCAGCAACAGCAATAGCAATAACAACAATGGCATTCAAACATCAATTTAATTAATTTATGTTGCCATTTGGCACGCTGCCTGGCAACAGCTGCTAGACGTATGGCAACACTGGCAAAAATCACAATTGCCAACAACAAGAACAGCAGCACGACCAGAAAAGCAAGCAACAGGTTTTCTATTATGCACGCAAAGCTTTCGCACTAAAAGCTTTTGCTAAGCATGAATGAAAAGCACTCACACATACACAGGCACGCACGCATAAGCTGCTCTCGGCTCTAGCTCGGCTGCTGCTGCTGCTGCGAACGCTGCCGCTGCTTTAGTAACTGCCGCTGCTGTTGCTGCTGCTGCTGCTGCGTATGCTGCTTTTGCCATTTGCATTCGCCTTTGGTTCTGTGTTCTCCCACAGGCGCTCATTGCGCCCTTAGCCAGGCATGCGAACGTACACGGCGCGCAACGTTTCTCTGCTGCTGCTGCCGTTGCTGTTGCTGTAGCTAAATTCCGTTATTCGTCCTTTTTAAGTTTGACTGTGTGTGTGTGTGTTGGCGCGCGCGTTATTTTGATACACAGCATCAACATTTGAATTTTTATTCAATTAAAGTGCAAAAATCAACGCCATTTTCAACTGTTAAGAGCAGCCTCCTGCTCTCAGGGTGTGTGTGCGTGTGTATGCCATCTCTGTAGTGTATGTGTATGTGTGTGTGAAAATATGCGAGGCACAATAAGAAAAATACATATTCAAATTTCATTTGAAATTACTGCACGCATTTAAATAATTGTGTAAAAAAGTGAAAGAAAAAAAAAATTCAAATACTAAAGAAGAAAAAAATCAAGAGTGGGAAAGAGCAAAAGATTTAGAGGGCCAGCGAGTGAGGGAGAAGGAGAAGGAGATCGAGATTGAGAGCGAGGTGGCATTGGTATAGCCCCCACCTAGCCACACACTCAACAGCAGCCAACTGCCAGCAGCCAGCGTAGCCACATTTAATAGGATTACGCGCTGCCTGACAGTTTTGCCGGATTAATACAACTCAACTCAAAGGAGGAAGCGCATAGCCTTAGGTAAGCTCCACATCCACTTCCACAGCCACAGCCACAGTCACATCAGCATCACCTGTCCGACTGGCACTGATCCTGCCGAGTGTCCTTTAGCAGCTGATTTGAATGCCAATCGCAATTGTTAACTATAAGCGAACATATTAATAAACTAAACTTGCCAAAAGGGGCGGCCACACGGCAGTAAACTCCATAAATAACGCATTTTTATTAAACCCAAATCCATTTGCGTTATTGCCTCTACGTGCACGAATGTTAATTGAAGCCAGTCTCACCTTTCCGGTGTCAGCAGGAATAAATATATCGACAGCTAGATAGACATTTACATTATATGTACATATAATCTGTATATACAGATTAGATAAGTCGCCGATTGCTGTTCGTGTCGCTTAAAGCTCATGAAATTATTAGCGCATTGTGCTAAATGTTATGCGAGAGAAAAAAAAAAATGAATATTCATAATGAGCTTGGGGCGTGAGAGAGTGAGGGGGGGAGTGACAGAGTGAGAGGTGAGAGCAAATTTGATATGTGCTTGAAGCATGAAAGCAAATTACGCACAAAATAATTGACATTAGCATATTTTGTGCTCCTGTAGCCTGACGCCTGTGCAGCAGCAGCAGCAGCAGCAGCAGCACCTGCTGCCCGTCTGTCTGGCCGCCGGACTGTCAGACGAGCGTCTCTGGCCTTTTGTGTTGGTACGCCACACACATGGCGTATACGTGATATCGTGCTTAAGCGTCATGTTATAAAGCACTTAACTGCCCTTTTTTGGCCAGCCCGTTTGCCAGCCATACTTGTCAGCTATACAATATGGACTCTATATTCGTTTAATTATTATTTGCTGTTTGGTTTATTTACTTTTCGTTGATCTCATGTATGTTTATTTTTTTCTTCTTCTCTTCTTTTTTCTCGTCTTTTATTTGAGCAGCAATTGAATACAAATTTGCTGCTGCTAATCTTTCACTTTCGCTGCTTCTTTCATAAGCTGCTGGCATGCGTGTAAACGATTCCATTGGGGCATAAACACCACAAGCTCGCTGTGCAACTTAATCATTACAAATGAGACTAACACACACTTAACACACACACACACACACTTAGACCACAACGCACATTTATAGCTCGTTAGCAATTCCAAGTCGAGTCAAACGATTTGGCCAAAGCATCAACAACCCAGCGGGCCAGATGATGTGAAAGCTGATGCCATGTGAGTCCTTGCTTCGTTCACTGGCTGCTGGCTGCTGGCCCAAGCGTTAATTGCTACGTTTTGCGGCTGGGTTGATTGGGCGTGTTATGAGCCGCGCTGATGATGGGCCTCAACAATTTGTTTGTCTAAAGCTGCTCGACAAGTATTTAATGGCTCTGAGGCACTTGGCCTGAAAAACTTGGTCAAGTGTTGCTGTTGTTGTTGCTGTTGTTGTTGTTATTGTTGTTTCCATTGCTGCATTCTATCAAAGTCAAGTCCCACACTTTCACGCTCTTTCTCACTCTGCTGTAATCTGCACGAAACTGTTTGCAGCTGAAGTTGATAAATGGATTTACTTTGATTTTATAGCTAAAAATCGATCTGCCCTGCTTTGTCTAACATCCTGCCTCAGCGCCAGCCCATTTTTGAATGTCAGAGTGCCTACTCCCACACACGTACACTCACACGAATACTCGCACTCGCACTCACACTCACATTCTCCCATCTACTTTTTCTCAACTTTTTATACAAGTTTTTTTTTTATTTTGATGCGGTCAAAGACTTGGCCACTGACTCATCAGAACTGCAGCCAGCGAAGCCAGAGTCAAAAGGTTTCTCTGCTCTTTGATTGGAATGGAGCTGAAGCTCCTCTCCTTTGCTACATTTTTTTTCTTTGGCCAACCAAAAATTGCACTTAAAATTGAATGCTGCAAAAGAGCTGAAGCATGCAGCTACACAGATAATCTATGACATAAAATCACGCGACAGTTAAATGCCAGACAAAGGCAAAAAGAAGAAAAAGACAAAGAACAACTGACTGCAGTGCTGCTACTCCTGCTCCTGCTCCTGCTCCAGCTCCTGCTCCAGCTCCATTGACTTCTTCTTTGGCATCTGCCACTTCAGCTGCTCACACTCTCCTCCAACTGCTGCCTGTTAAGTCTATGTTCTCTATTCAAGTGGAAATTATGCAAAGAAAATTTCGCATTTTTACATTTAAAATTTCGCATTTCGCTTAATTTTTGCACACGTTTTGATTATCTGCTAAAGACGAAAGAGAGATGCAAAAAAAAAAAACAATTTATACAATTTGCATTTTAGCTCAATTTGTACAAAATGTTTGTGTGACTCACATCTGCAGCTGGTCGAGTTTTCTTTTCTTCTTGTTGCTTCAGCGTCTGCTTATGTTTGTCTGGAATGCGCTGTCAGCTTGTATTTATCATTTGCGCCTCATTAGTTTGTTGTCTATGCTGCTTGCGGCTAGATTAAAGCACATTATTTATATACATCTTGTTGGACAACTGGATAAAGTCGCTCGCTCTGCACATGTCTCTCTAGCGGAGGTCATGAACTGAATGCACTGAAATGATTGTGTTTCCTTTCAATTTTATTTGTTCAGCTTAGCTAAGGCTTTATATAGATATGACATATGCTTAGTCCAGGCATAAATATTCATTTGAAATTGCATAAATTTGACATAATAGAAAAAGTCACGCAAATTGAGTTGAGTTCTTATTGCAGTTAATAAGAAAACTTCTGCTCGGCTTCTTTCATAGAGAGGAAATTTGTTTCTATATATTTAGTTGAATTTAAGTTCTTAGGTTTTGATTCTAAAAACATAGTATTAAGGTACTATAATAATAATTTGTATATATAATTTATTATTAATTATATGAAAATCTCGCTCAACTTTTGTCCCTCCGAAATCAGCTGAAAAACAACAATAAAAGCATTCGCAAAACCATTAAAAACCTTTTTTAAAATACTTTAATTTTTAATTAAAAGCTGTGAAAGCTTTTGTAAACTTTGCATACAATAAAACGTTATTAGCATTTGCTTGCTTTCCTGTTAACTTGAAATGCAATTATTCCTGCCCAGAAAAGTGTGCTACGAAATTTTCTCAGAAATAGCTGCGCATATATTTCAATGCTCTTTGTGGGAAATGTTAGCAGTCGGGTATTATAATTTTAGCTAGCTGTATTTAATAGATAATAGAAGACCTCTTTAATATGTACATATATAGGATATATGTATGTATGTATATATTCCTAATCTGCATGTTAAGTTGAGTCAAACTACCCAGGTCAGTCTATGCTTTAGTATTTTGATAAATATAATTGCTATGTGTTGTATATACTCTATACTCTATAACAAAATAAGTTTAATTTCCCTTGAATTTCTGATTTATTTTTAATTTAAGATTTTACAGAAGTTTCGAAAGGTCAACGTGCTGCATATAATAAATTAAACATTTCCATTCATAGACTACAAAGAAATACATTAAGTCTATACATGTATATATACATATATGTGTGTGTAGGTGCATGTATTTATTGTTTCTTTTTTTTTAATATTAATTTTTCTTTTTTAATATAAAGTCTCTCTGCCAAATTGGATTATGTGCATGCGTAGAGCACGTCATGGCTACGGACAGCCGCAAAGTTATGCTGGATAAATTTCAAATTGTTTTCCTATGCCAGAATAGCCGCCATAGAGTTTTCAGTTCTTAGGGTACGGCCCACTACTCTTCTCACAGTGAGGGAATTCTTGTATCCTCTAAGAATCCTCTGCACTCGCTTAGCATCCTCCATCTTTGCTGCTTTACACTCGTCTCACATAGCAGCTGCGGCAGCATCTGCGGCTGGAGAGCGTTTTGTGATAGATAAAAAATTAGCCTCATTAAACTTACGATTTAGCTCTGGTTTTTATGTCCGGGATAAGTGTTTGCGTTTAGCATCCATTGCTTGAGACGTTGTTCCCTCTGCTCGCTCTGTTCCCTTTACTCATTGTTCCCTCTGCTCACTGTTCCCTCTACTTGCTATGTTGCCTCTGCTCATTGTTCACTTCCTCTTAGTGCCATGCTGATAGCTCGCTGTGTGTTGCACTCTGCACTCTGCACTCTGGTGTCCCCTCTCTTGTCACGCTCTTCAGTGTGGACCAGCAGCTCCTCATTGGATAGCATTTCGGTGATTACAAGTGTAGCGTCATCCGAGACTAACCGAAATGGGCAGCTCACTCGAGTAGCGCTAAGTCGATTAGTAGCCTCAACTGTAGCTGAGAGTTGTCATTGCTCTGCAACAGCTTGGGACTGCCGAAGCTTTTGACACTCATCAGCAGAAGGCAACGTTGCTGTGTGAGGCGAGAGAGTGCCTCACATATACACATACATATCTATGCAACCTTCAGCTCGTATACAAAGTTCAGCGTATTTTCAAGTCGAATACTCCCGCTCTTAGCGCGCTTCTCTTTTTGTTTTATAATTGAAACGTCTTAAATGCTAAGTCCCCGAACTGTTTATAACTGTCTGATCATCTAATAAAAATATGCTTAAGCCTTTTGGGTGGCGCAGCTGCGCTGGGAATAAAATAAAAATAAAATCAGAGTCAGCAGCAGCAGCAGAAAACTATAAAGCGTGGCGAATAAAATGCTAACATAAAAAGTAAGCTGAGCTGAGTGGTGTTCTATGCTGATTTTATGGCCACAGGAAGTCATCAAAAGGCGACCTGCTCCGAGGGCACTTGATGCGGCTTCGGATCTGCTTCTGAGCTCTGCAATTTTCGTGTTGCATACCTTGAGGCGCGCCGACTTAAGCCCCCTTTTAATTGCTTAATTACGGCTACATTGCTGACACGCCCCCCGCCCACACATTCGGGACTTTTATGACTGTGCTAGTATATGATTGCCACACTTAAACCACAATTGCTCCGCCAAGTGCTTTAATGTGGTGCTTTTGCCTTTGCAGCTGCCCTCACCTGACGCTGCTTTCCTTCTTTTTTCTTCTTCTTGTTTCTCTGGACTGTGCATCATGTGCTTAGCGTAGCACAGTCGTGGATGAGCCGCTATGTGGACTTATATGATGGCAGCCGCCCGCGGAGATCGGGTCAACACGATGATGTCCTCCAACAGACGCCGCCCCGAAACCGAATCGCCCAAATACGGTTACAAGTGAGTGTGAATGGCTAAATAAAGTTGTTTGTGTGATTGTGGCACGCCCACTGTACTATTTTTTTTCTGTTCTGATATAGCCTCTCCCGTCCCATGTATCGTACGACACGTTTTGTTAGCCCCGTCGCCTCGGCGCCCGCTCATCTCGGCCCCTCCAGCTGCAATCCGGCGCACGAGGAGCTGGAGATAAGCGGCGGCCTGTACGCCCCATTTCAGCCGACGCTGGCGGCTGTTGGTGCAGAGGGCGGAGTTTGTCTGCCGCGCAAGCATTTGATTGCCAACCAAACGGCAATGCCGTTACCCATGGGTCCAACCGACAGCGCTGAGCCGGAGGAGCAGCAGCTACACTATCCGCGCAGCAGCTGCAGCAACAACAGCAGCTGGCAGCAGCGCAGGCAGTGCCAAAACTATGACGATGATGACGATGACGATGAAGACAATTATGATGATGATGACAACGGGGATGAGGTGATGGAGATGAAGTCACAGCAGCAGCATCCCCATCCTCATCCCCATCACCAGCACCAGCAGAAGGTGAGCAGGCACAGGATCGAACTGCCGTTCGATGAGGTTGGCTTTGCCAAGGATAGCAGAGAAGAGGCAATTGACCCGGCCGAGCAAAAGTCAACACAGCCACGTGCCAGCGACGCCAACTATCTGGAGAATGGCAGGAAACTGATACAAGTGAGTAGAGCAGCACGAATCGTGCGAAATCGAATCGCAGCCAATCTTAACCTAACATAAATCACACGGCGTATGCGTAATTTAATATGCCACATATACAAGAGGCGATGCTTAATAAAGTGCGAGATAAATAGCTATAGATAGTAGATAAGCGAGGCGATGCTCTTGCTGTTGCGCAGCACACACACAGCACACACATTTCTTTGTTGCATGAATTCCATTTTCATTTTCATTTTCGTTTTCATTTTGGCCTGGTCATAACTCCGAGGACGCTCGGCCAATTCAATTATGTGGGCCGTAATTAAGTAATTGCGCTAATTGATTGACGCCATCGACAACGACAACCACAAAATAGAAACAACAACAACAGCAATGAAAGCAATATGAATAACAATAAAACAGTGCTGCGGGCAGCGCAGGTAGAGGGAGAGAGTGAGAGTGACAGCTACATCCTCCTGCCTGTGGGAGGGAGCGAGTGCAACTCTATGCTACATTTTATGACTGAGCAGAGACAAGGGCAAAGTAAGGCAACGCGAATATCACTTCCCACTCTCCCCGTGAGCGAGAGAGAGCGAGAGAGAGAGAGGTAGGGAGTGAGAGTGAGTGCGAGCGAGTCCCAAGTTCTTCTTTCGTTTATTTCGTTCGTAACCCATGTCTGCCATGCAAATGAACTGCAGACCTTCATAAACTTGACCTTGCCGTAAATCGCGTTTTAATTACTTCCTCTATTGTCACGTAGCCGACGCGTCAGCCGACCACGCTCCAAGCTCCAAGCTATCACGCTTTCTTACTCCATGCTTGGAGCTCGCCGCCAGCTGACTGCCATCTTTGTATAGTCACAGAAATTTTTATTAGCACGTGTCAAATTACATAAATAAAAATGATGAAACGCTCAGAAAGTTGCGCAAAGTCGACAATTTGATACGCTGGCAAAAGAAACAAAAAGTTTAGCTGGGTTAAAGAATGCCTTCTGAGAATAGAGATTTATTTAGATATCTTACTTTCTATATAACTTGAAGCTTGAATTATACATAAACTTAATATATCTGATATACTTAAAAGATTTTTGGTTTAAAACTGTAGTGAAAAAATTTTTAAATATTTGTAGCTTAATTATAAATTATAAAGCAAACAGATAAAATATGATAACAAACAAAATAATATTCATATATTCAAATTAAATTCAATTTACAATTAAAACTGCAAATAATTCCTGCTGTTAAAGGCAAAAACTAAACTCCATAAGAGACGCTTTAAAACTCTTGCCCTATTCGAAGCAACTTCGAATTGAAAAAGTTTTGATAATTACATTATTTAGACCTTGTCCCAGTAAAAAAGATGGTACAAAAAAAAAAGAAAATAATGTACAGAAATAAAGGTCTGTTTAGAACTTAATTTGACCCTCAAGCTATAAATACTTAAGTGAGTAAAAGGCTCCAAGGCTCAGCGCCGACTGACCACAGTCATATCAGCTGGTCACGTCGAGCTGCGGGCATGCCTCGCAAGGGAGGGGAATCGGAATCTTGGCCGAAGACCAATTTGATAGATAAGAGCATTGAGCCACACACAGGCGACGTTGCTTAAAGTGATACAGAAACTGAAACTGAAACAGAAACAGAAACACAAAACTGTTTCAATGCCATTTCATAAATGGCAGCAGAAGCGACGGAGCGGTGAGAACGCAGTGAAATAAATACAAATGGTAGTAAAGCAAGCCAAACCAGTCCAAGCCAACCCAAACCAACCCAATCAGCCCACCAGCCAGCCAGCCAGCCAGGCAGGCAGCTGGGCGGGCATCAGGAACCACACAATACAATCAAGCAACCCGCCCGCATTCAAACATTGGCTTGGTTGTTGTAATGCTTTTGAGGTGTGTTGTCAATTTGGCCAACACAAAAACCGCAAAACGGAGGCCACAATACACACACACACACATACATACATACTAGATATATATATATATATGTACATAGAGATATTTTCAGCTTGAGTGCTTTATACATAACTCAAAAGTTGGAAAGAGTTTTGTTTTTAGCGTGTTGAAGTTCGACGTGGAGGGAGCTTCAAGTTGAATGAACAGAACGCCAAGTCTTGGGGCCATTAAACCGATTAATGAGCTCTATTTGCCTGCCATAGCTTCCAATACTTTCAGCATATTTTTTTTACTGCCTTCGATTGGTTGCCGTTTTGTGACTCTGTTTTGCTTATTGTTTTCTGTGCAATTTGAGCTGACAGGACACTCGAGCAAACAAAAAGCTGAATGTCCTGCTCCTCCTCCTCCCCCCGCCCTATAGCTGATAGCCAGCAGGAATAGCAGCAGCAACAGCAGCAGCACCAGCAGCAGGTCGCTTGGTCAATTTTGTACAAATTTTCAGTTGCGCAAAAAACGCGTTCGCCAACGGCAGCAAAACAAAAGACAAAAGACAAAAATTTTCCAAATTGATCCAAAAAATATATAAATATTAAAGGAGTTGCTGACTTAGAATACTGGCACTAAATCAAAAATTGACTAATTCGCTGTGTAAACAAAACCCAACAAGACGCAAAGATTAGTCAAGCCAGCAAAAAAGAAAAAAAAAAAAAGGGACGTCGGGCAGCTGGATTTTGTGTGTTGATGAGGGTCCTTTTTTGGACCAGCAGCAAAAACCTTGTTAGTCAACCTGTATCTATATGCCTGTGTGGGTGTGGGTGTGTGTGTGTGTGTGTGTATTTGTCATTCCTGTTATTGTTGTTGTTGCTGTTGCTGTTGCTGTTGCTGTCATCGATAAGCGCTGTTGTTTATGGTCATCGTCATCCAATTTGCGACACATTTGCATAATTTCCCACGTCGCTCACTGATGCATTAAGCCAAAACACAGAAAAAATCTCTCTCTGAAAATAAATAATAGATCAAATATTGCTGATAACTATATATCCCCAATAACAAGTAAATAATCATTTCTGCTATATTTATCAAAGTTCAAGTGCACAACCAAAATAGAAGAAGAAGAAGAGTTTATCTACCTCACAATTGAGTGTTGTTTATGATTGTGGCTCGTGTGCCCCATAATGCCATAGAGCATATGGTAACAGAGCAACGAAATGAAATGTGTCAAGTCATAAATTCGCAATTTTGTAATGTATTTCGAATTATTCGCGGGGAACCGAGCTCTAAATCATCTTTTTTTTATACATTAGCTAGGAGAGACCTTTATTAATGGAATACACGACTGATATTCAATTTCTACTCTTAAATGTTTGAGCAGAATTCCTTTTAAGTTTTGAAATTTTAGATTTAAAGCTTAAATACATTGATTTGTAGTGCTGCAAAATGAAGTATTAATTTGAGCTTTAAATTATAAATAAATAATAATAATTAATAAATGTTAATAAATATTTGACAATATTTATATATAAATAATTAGAAATATAATAATAAACAACAAATATATAAATAAAATTATTAAAAATTTTTTTTTTTTAAATTTAAAAATTATAATAATATTTGGCTTACATATAAATTTTTAAAATAATTCATAAATAATAATTAAGACTCAAAAATATATTTCATAGCTTCTATAGACAAGTATAGCCCTAAAAGCTTTTTAGACATTAATATTTTCATATTAATTTCGATTTCTCTAACTGTAACATATGTAATCATGCATCGCGGCAGCAAAATAGATATTAATTAAAATAAATAGATTTACATATAGATTAGCATTTTTATCAGTAATTTCAGTTAAATTAGATTAGATTTGATTAACTTCACCCCATACTTGCAGTTGATTTGGCAGCATATAAGCTACTGCTCTTAGTCAAACTCTATTACTGCTCGCTGGCCTTAACTAACGGAAATTATATGCACATTAAAGATGACAGATAGAAATTGTGGTCATATCTGCTGAATACAAACGTTGCTCAACACTGTTAGCTCTAGCAGGCCTATTTCCTACAGCAAAACACTTCTGCACACATAAACGAAATAGTAAATATTTTGAGTTTTTCGCACTTGACATTCAATCTTTTTCTTTTCGGGGCTCGCCCATGTCAAAAACGGAAATAGGAGACCCACACACAAACACACACAGTCACACACACCCACTCACACTTGGAAACACATTTGATTGAGAACAGTTTCAGTTACATGCCCAGCCGGTTAGCAGCAAGACAATTTCCATTGAGAGTTTAGGGCTTGCCTTCTTCAATTGGTGCCACGTGCCCAGACCTGACCTTCTCATATTTAGGCTCATCGCATGGCAGGCATTTCAATTTCGTGTCCACTGGTCACTTCCAAAGGTGTGGAGGATTTTACAAGTCGCTTTGGGCATTTTTTATTCGGGTATAAAATACACGCATGCAATAAACATCAACATCAACGGCGGCACTTGATTTGCTTAGCATAATATGGTACGTCTAACCACCTGACGGCGAGAGTATCGACAACCACCTGCCCAGTTGCCCGCCTGACCACCCGCCCACCTCGACTATGTCAACACCTAACGGACGCCGGGCAATTATGGAAATTTATTGTGCAGCTCACGACGCAGCGCTGTGAATGCCAATCAGGGCACCCGTTGGGGTGTCAGCAGCACAGCTCATCGATGATTGCGACGCTAGCGGGGGGTTACATTCAAATTATATTTCGATTCCGATGCGAATCTGAATCAGTTGAGTTTTTGGCTGCAACCTTGTAGATAAAACAAAACTGTATATAAATATACAGTAAATACATAGTTAATATGTCATGCAACTAGTGACTTGATGAGCTCATCAGCATTTAATCAACATGTTTATCATTGTTGTTGCGTTGCGCTGGTTATTCATCAACAATTTACAACTGGTTCGCTGCTTCCTTGCAGCTTAATTTATGCACCAGTTTTCATTACAAGCATTTGTAAACACTGTCAGCATAAAACATATCGAACTAGCGAATAACTATCGATATCTAGTTGGTGGGTGAGTTTAGCTCCGCTCGGCTCAGCTACTCTCTTGCTTGATCGACATTCTTCGTTCAGTTTTTGTATGTGTGTGTGTGTGTGTGTGTGTGCCTCGCTTGCCGACAGCTTTCAACTTAATTAAATGATGGCCAAACAATTAAAAAACGTTTACAAAAACGAGCGCACAATTCAGCTGAAAGTGTCATCAATCTTGTCAAATTGCCATCAATGGCCATAGTATCCACACCCCACACAAATAACAGCAATAGCAACAATAACAAGTCTTTTGTCCTCTGGCTGCGGCTACGGTTGCGGCTGCGGTCGCGAGGTGGCGCTGGCAATGAAGGACTCAAGTCACTTGAGACTTTTGCGGGTTAATTAATTAAACGCCGACGACATCGCCGATGTCGGCACATGCAAATTAAGAAAATTGCAAAATAAAACAGCAAAAAAAAAAACAAGAAAAAAGTGGCAATTCGAATTGACAACAGCAACAAAAGCAGCAGCAACAACAACAACAAACCACATTTAGTTATTGTGTATGCCTGCCGTGGCCAGCTGCGCGTTCGTGACTTTGACGTCGATGTCGACGTTGGCGTCGCTGCTGACGTCGTATTGCCTTCAATGGCAGATGCAAAGCGCGCAACGCATTTTTTTTTTATCCAGTGCTAACGGGCTGTTCGACGTCGACGCGCATGCGCAGCTGCAAATAAGGCTAACGGTATTTAATTAAAACGCTATTCCCAACAGTTGTAGGTTAAAGTTAACATTACGAATTGAAAGTGTCAAGTGAAAGAGAGAGAGAGAGAGAGAGACAGAGAGAAACGAAAGAAACACAGAAGAGGCAAAAAAAAAGACGCGTGCGACATTAAAGTCGCGTTTGCATGCGACATTTCAAAGTCAAAGCCATGGTGCAATCTTTGGATATAGCAGCCATAGCGGGACAACAACAACAACAGCAACCACAACAAAACGATGCGGTAAATGTCAGCTGAAAACTACATAAATAAATAAAAATTGGATATTTGTGTGTGTGTGTGTGTGTGTGACCTTCAGTACAGCTGGGCGCAGCGGGAGGCGTGGCATTGCATTGTCATTAGCATTGCGCCCAAAGGGCTGCCATACAGATAGCGATATATGCGTCACATTGAGCCCAGCTCTCTTACCAACTGTCACACACACACACACACACACATACACAGGGAGTCCTGCGTTGCTATATAGCTTAATGGATTAACCGCTGGCAGCGACTGATACGCGTTTATTAGACTGTCAAGCACACGCCCCTAATCTCAGGATGTGCAGAGTGAACGCGAAACAAGCATCACGTGTGTGATTGTGCATGTGTCTGTGTGTGTGTGTGTGTGTGTGTGTGTGTTAGCCATAAAGTCTCCGCATTCTAACATATGTATTCGTATGTGTACAATGCTCATACATATACATATAAACTTTAGATGCCATAAGAACCCCTTGGTTAAGCTTTAAGACTAACTTGTCTGTTAACTAAATGTGCTGTTACCCTCTTGACCTTCAAGTGTTCAGCTTTATTAGTCTGATGATATGAATGAATGTGATTGATAAGAGAATACCCTGCAATCAACTTATATAATAAATATATATGAATATAATTCATAAATACTTATAGCTTAATATAATAATATATAAAATATATTTGAATTTTCTTAGATCGATGAGAATGGCAGCTAGATAGATAGATAGATGTTAATATGAATCACTTTATTTATTTATTTATTTATTCTTTTTTTTTTTTTTTGTAAAAATTAAAATAGTAAGTAATATATTCATGAATCATTCAAAAATTATAAATCATTCAAAAATCATAAACATTTCCCTCAGCTCCTAAGCTGAATTCTAAATCATTTTCATTCATGAGAATCCCATAGAAACATCTTTAACATTTAGGCCAAACAAATTAGAATAATAGTATTAAAGATATTAACAATACATTTAATAATATTCTCAATAAATAATGAAGTTTGAATTTCTTGAAAATCGCATAGAAAGGCAATGCGTATTTAGTTAACAGCTTCTATATTTAGTTTACTTTTTAAACCAAATACCATATTAATTGCTTATGACGAGTAAAGCTTTAGGGACTTGCAAAGTCTTAAATAGTAATTGAATAATTCCCCATTTATAGCAACGTTGCGCTGTGATCCATCACTTAAAGCCTGAATAAAACAAGATGCAATCAATAGCAAAACTTCAACCCCAAGATTCTACAGCTAAGCTACATATACGTATATGTATATACATATATCAGCTGAAGGGAATATACATAGTTTTAGTTCAGTTCCAGCTTCAGTCTCGCTTGCGCGGCTGCAGCTGTGCAGACATAACAAAATTGAAGCGTCAAACTTACAAGATGCTGACCAAGTTTTAATGTGGTTACCCCGACCAGCCGCACAAAGGCAATGTAGAGATGGCCATTAAAATGTTTCAATTAGCTAGCGCTAGTTGTGTGGCACATTTAGCATGACAAAGTGGGCCTCAGAGGGGGGGGGGGGGGGGATAACGATGAGGATGCTGCCACAGGGTCGATAAACTTTTGTGAAGCAAACTTCATACTCTTCACATTTTGTGTTTGCAGGAGCCGAGCAAAGGCAGTAAACCGTCAGCGCTGCGACGCACGCTGCAGGCGCTGCGGCAACGTCTGACCAAACGGAATCGCGCCAAGCCGCCCGATTGGTTCCTCGAGAAGTTCTCAAATGCCACCAACACGGATAAATTAGGCAAAACCGGAGCCATGGACGACACGGCGTTGTCTAGCGAAATTCGCGGCAGCAGCGCTCTATGCAATCGCCTCTCCGTGGATCCCACACTGCAGTCCCATTACAGGGTAAGTCAGCTAAGAACTTGACAATCCATTAGCTAATCGAGCATATATATATGTATATGTATATATATTTATACTTGCATGCATCTTGACAGTGGCTCGCTGTGGTCTCACTGGCGGTGCTCTATAATATCATCTTTGTGGTGGGTCGTTCCGTTTTCTGGGAGATCAACAAGAATGCGCCCGCCGTTTGGTATACGCTGGACTATCTGTGCGATTTCATTTACCTGCTGGATACGCTGGTGCACATGCACGAAGGTAAGTTGCCCAACCAGACAGGTGGAAGGTTGGTGGCAGGAGTGGCAGGAGGGACAGGAAAGTGATGCTGCTGCTGCTACTGCCGCTGCTTATGCAAATGAGACTTGGTGGCTTTTGCTCTGACTAAGCCGACGCAGACAATGCTTGCCAGCAAAACCATTTGCGCTTTCATATGTGAATACATACATCAGCATATGTATATAAAAGTCTTTATATACATGTGTGTGTGTGTGCGTTTGTGTCTGTGAGTTGCCAAATGCAGGAATAAGCCAGCCTTGACATTTCATGTATTTAGAGCTTAGAAAGAAATTCATCCATGTAAGCTTGCTTCATGTATCCATGACTAGGACTAGGACTTGGTATTGGACTTTGATTTGTAGTTGGAATTGTAGTTGGAGTTGTAGTTGGACTTGGACTTGGACTTCGACTTGGACTTCGGCTTTGACTTCTAATTTTACTTCGACTTCGACTGCGACTTCGACTTCGACATGAACTTGATCTTAGAGCTGGACTTTGTCTTGGACTTGGACATAAAAAGTTCAGTTCACATTAAACTTTTCAAAGCTAAAAACTATCTAATTCTTAGAGTAGAAAAACTCTTTACATCTCTTCTTCACATTAATATAGGCTAATAATAGATGTAGCTATAGTCAGATCTTAACTAAATTTATGTTCTCTAGCCTTTTCTAAACAAAATTCAAGCAAAGTAGATATATTTCTCAGTTCAAGTTCTCAAAGTCAGGACTTTCCGTATTCAAAATTCCATTAGCTTTACCCCTAAACGTTGTTCAAGCAAACAGAGCTGACAGCTTGCACCAGCTGTATGTAGACTTCTTATTCTGCTGCTCGAATCCAGCAAAGGATTTGTGTAAATAAACAAAGCGGATTATCCAGTTGCTGCTGCAAGGGTATCAAAGTTTTAGTTCAAGTTTTGCATTTCTATTGCGCTCTGCCAACTATGAAATGCCTCGCTGCATGTGGCACAGGAAAAAACAATAACCAAAAGGCGTAACCACACCCACACGCACAGAGCCAACCACACACAGCACATGTAAATCCCGACAGTATCTAATAGTTTCGTCTCTATTCGCAGGCTTTCTGGACCAGGGTCTGCTAGTGCGCGATGCGTTCCGGCTGCGGCGTCATTATTTCCACACCAAAGGCTGGTATTTGGACGTGCTGTCCATGCTGCCCACAGATCTGGCGTACATCTGGTGGCCGCCCGAGACGTGCTCCAGCCTCTATCTACCCTGTCCGGTAATTGTGCGACTGAATCGTTTGCTACGACTGCCCCGGCTCTGGGAGTGGTTCGATCGCACAGAGACGGCAACGGGCTATCCGAATGCCTTTCGCATCTGCAAGGTGGTGCTGGCCATTCTGGTGCTGATCCATTGGAATGCGTGCATGTACTTTGCCATCAGCTACGAGATTGGCTTCAGCTCCGATTCGTGGGTCTACAATTTGAATGGCACGCGCAATAATACGCTGCAGCGTCAATATATCTATAGTTTCTATTGGTCAACGCTGACGCTGACGACGATTGGAGAGACGCCGACGCCCGAGAATGATGTTGAATATTTATTTGTGGTCGCCGACTTTCTCGCTGGTGTGCTCATCTTTGCCACCATTGTGGGTGAGTCCAAATGCATAGCAAATATATGCGGGGTCTGTGTAAGGCATAAACACTGAGGGCTCTCGCTTGTTTGTTTTGGCGCATTGTTTACGCAAATATTTCGTCTGATCGTTTAATTGGTTGCCGAGTGACATCTGTGACATCAATGGGTATTAATTTACAGTCCGCCACGTACGTCAGGGACAACGACCCACAAGTTCGTGTCCCTTTTTTAGGACCCTACCCAAACACCATCTCCGACCCACATTATTCATTATTGTGCTGCTGCTGCTGCTCCTGCTGCTGCTTCTCCTGCTGCTGCTGCTGCTTCTGCTGCTCTAGTTTGTTTTGTTTTTCGGTTTAGCATGTGCTGGGTTGATTTGTTGCTGTCGACGCCTTCGCATTCGCCACGCTTTTTTGGCAAACGTGCCTTTTTATCATTTTTGTCGTCCTTCTTATCGCTGCCATTACCGGGCAGCTGCTGCTCCTGCTGCTGCTCCTGCTGCTGCTGCTGCTGCTGTTGTTGTTGCTCTCGCCTGACATCTGGGCAAACAAATTTACTTACCCATGATGAATGCAAAGTTCGTCAAAGTGGCATATTTTACCATCATATATGTACACATGGATAGCACGTTTATGTTGTCTATCTGTCTGTCTGTCTGTCGGTCTCCTCTGTGCACCGGAAGTGCCGCCATTAGTCGCCTTTGTGCCACGCGTTGCGCGTCGGCCCCTTGAAGACTTTACGACACACAAGTGGCGCAGCGGAAATGGCTGTCGAAATTAAAATGAGTCCCTAACAAAATAGGCAATAAAAGTATGAATTACATGCATGCTCGCTCATACATATATAATTGCTCTGACTAGCTGTTACCCTATACGAAATTGATCTATCACAGGTAACATCGGCTCGATGATATCCAACATGAATGTGGCGCGTGTGGAGTTCCAGAATCGCATGGATGGCGTCAAGCAGTACATGGCCTTCCGGCGTGTGGGCCATGAGCTGGAGGCGCGTGTGATACGCTGGTTTGCGTACACCTGGTCGCAGAGCGGTGCCCTGGATGAGGAGCGTGTGCTGGCAGCGCTGCCGGATAAGCTGAAGGCCGAGATAGCCATACAGGTGCACATGGATACGCTGAAGCAGGTGCGCATCTTTCACGACACGGAGCCGGGTCTGCTGGAGGCGCTGGTGCTCAAGCTAAAGCTGCAGGTCTTCAGTCCCGGCGACTACATCTGCCGCAAGGGCGACGTCGGCAAGGAGATGTACATTGTGAAGCGCGGCAAGCTGTCTGTCGTGGGCGACAATGGCGTCACTGTGCTGGCCACCTTGGGCGCTGGCTCGGTGTTTGGCGAGGTGTCCGTGCTGGAGATAGCCGGCAATCGGACGGGCAATCGACGCACGGCCAATGTACGCTCGCTCGGCTACTCGGATCTCTTCTGTCTGGCCAAGCGCGATTTGTGGGAAACCCTAGCCGATTATCCCGAGGCACGCTCCACGCTCACGCAGCGCGGCTGTCAGCTGCTGCGCAAGGACGGACTGCTGGACGAGCAGATCTTTGCGGGTAATCGATGCTCATATATCTATATGAAGATGTGTACACACACACACACACACACAGTATTTTAGGCCACTTCCGGCAGCTAGCTAACTGAGTTCCGTTTCCTTCACACAGACTCGCAGCGCGTGCACGACAGCATCGAGGGCGGCATCGAGAAGCTGGAGCTATCCGTGGAGAACTTGAACATGCGACTGGCGCGGCTGCTAGCCGAGTATACGGCCAGCCAGGCCAAAATCAAGCAGCGTCTGGCCAAGCTGGAGCTCAAGTGAGTGAGGCATCTATCTGTCTTGCTTTTTTGTTCTTTGTTTTTCTTTTTTTGCAATTCATTCTAAATCGTTTCATCATTTACAGCAGCGGTGGTGGCGGATCCGGTGGACGGGACGGCGCGGAGCCGCAAATGCGAACACGCAGCGGTCGCCTCTATTCCCTGCAGACCAAGCGGCGCCCACGTGCCCGCCTTGAAGCGGCTGCCAAATGCGGCGATGCGGCCAAACAGAACACGCTTTAAGTCCGAGCCAGCCAGGGCCAGCCACATGGCGACATTCGAGTGATAAATGCATAACGCCGAAGGCAAACAGAGTTACGAGCATGCAACATGGAACATGAAACATGAAGTTGCTGATTAAAAAGTTGCTAACCGAGTTGAAGCTGAAGCTGGGTCCCAGTTGGCTGTGCGCCAGCTCGTGCGCTTTCAAATCAATTTTTAATTTTAACAATTAGTTTTTAGGACAGCGCCAAGCAGGTGCCCAGCACTGCGTGGAAGGGGAGAGGGAGTTAGGGAGCTAGGGAGCTAAGGGAAGGGAGGTTTTGTTTTTATGTAGCGCAACTTTATAAATTTGTAAAATGATTCAAACTGAATGTGCCTCAAAGTGTGTAAAAGTAGATTAGTTAAGAGAGCCGGAACGAGGGAGCAGTGCAGGTGAGAAAAACAACTACGATAGCTACGATTATATAGCACAACTAAGTAATTAATTTTTGTAAAAAACACACACACACAAAGAGATATGAAGAGAAAGAGCAAGATCGTTGTACATATGCGTAAGCTGAAATGGCATTTTGAATGCCAACTCGGCAATAGTCCAATTTTACAAGCTAGATTTTATTTTTGTATGAAACGCTAAACGTTTCAACAGTGCATATACATGTATATATATATATATAAGCAACTATATAGATATACATAATTGTATATGCAACAACAACAACAACAACAACCACCAAGAGTCGCCAATTTGCTGAAGCAGAAAGCGCACCAAATTGAGAGACAACGGAAGTATAAAGTAAACAAGAAACGCATTTCCTATTAGCCACACCTGGTTGCACCTTGCAGCGAAATGTATGCTACCTATAGTTAACTGTACAAGTACTATACTATACTATATACATATATATATACCATACTATATATACAATTGATGTCTTTGTGCGTGTCTAGAGTTGGACAAATGGGAAGAGAAATCATGTTAACATTTTTTTGGATCCAGCGAATTGTAATTTGTAATTTAAGTAATTCAGTGTTAAGGGAAACAGCTTCCAAAGCCAAAAGTCAAATACAAATTGTAAAACACACACACACACAGTGTATTTTTATATAAGCAAGACAAAGAGAGATAGAGAGAATCATATATATATATATACATATGTATGTATATGTAAGCAGAAAACTATGAATAAAATGTAAAGAGAAAACTTTTAAGTGTCTACTCAATAACAGATCTAAGCACTTGGCCAGCATTGTTGGCCAATAAATGGGCAGATGGGCCTGCCACGCCTCCCGAATTCACCAACAATGCGACGCAGAGGCAGACAAAGCAGGCAGCAATTACGTGAAGTACGCTAAGAAATGCAGACGTGTTCGCTTCTTTTTTTCTTTTTGGTCGTGCGTATCATGCTGCGTATGAGTAACGCGCACAAATAACAAGCTAGGCGTGAGGGCGCACGGGTTACGTAGGGTGGGAGGGAAGGGGGCGTGGCAGTCAGTCAACAAATCGTGCGCAAGTCAAAGTGAAAGTGAAAGCCACGCACAGACAAATGACAACCTCATTCTATTCCAAAGCAGAAAATCAATTTTGATGAAATGCGCCAAAAAAAAAATAAATAAAAAGAGAAGTAGAAGAGAAAAAATATATAAAAAGTCGAATACAATAATAAAGGAAACCCTCGACCGAATTGCCAAGTGTCTGTTCTATGTGTGTCGCTTCCGCTGCGACAACGCACCTGTCACGCCCTTTGCCCCGCCCCCACCCAACCCCTCGCAGCATCTACCCAGTTACAAACATCTTGGTCGGATATTCATATGACTTTATTTTCCATGTTGCCATGACAAGAAATGAATGAATCTGCTCGAAGGCACGTGAGAGACAATAAAATTTCAACGCTTCAATGGAATTATGGATACATAGATGGATGTGTGTAGATGTGAAGACAGAGAGGGGGAGAGAGGGTAGCAGGAGAGAGGAAGAGTTTGTTTTTTTTTTATATACAAAGTCTAAAGAAAAATCTGAGCTGCTGCAGGCTACGCCTAACAATGTTAATAGATTCTCTTAGCTCGAGATAAAAGTTTTTAAAAATTCTTTTTAGTGAATTTTATAGCTAAAGCATCGAAGTTGCAAAATAAATATATATAAAGTCTCATTTAGAATGATAAACAAATTTAAATATAATATATATGCATAATAGAGTAAAAGTAATTTTAAAGCGCAAGCAAGAATATATATATCATGTATAAGCATTTATTTTCCCTCAGAGATATATCAAGCGTGCTTCCATAGTAAACAAATAAATAAGAAATAAAGAAACGTTTAAATATATAAAATACGTCAAATTATATAACGTATATATGAGATAACGTAACATAGGAGAGGGTAACGTAAGATAACGTAACGTAAGATAACGTAACGTTAGATAACGTAACGTCAGATAACGTAACGTCAGATAACGTAACGTTAGATAACGTAACGTCAGATAACGTAACGTCAGATAACGTAACGTCAGATAACGTAACGTCAGATAACGTAACGTCAGATAACGTAACGTTAGCTAACGTAACGTAAGATATTGTAACGTAGGGTAACGTTACGTAAGATATTGTAACGTAGGGTAACGTTACGTAAGAAAACGCAACGTAGGGTAACGTTACGTAATATAACATAACGTAAGATAGCGTTACGTAAGATAACATAACGTAAGATAGCAAACCGTAAGATAACGTAACGTAATATGCACATTAATACGTAATACGTACTTTAATTTATACATTACGTAAGATAACGTAACATATAATTATTCGTATACGTAATATGCACATAAATACGTATATTATGTATACGCAATATATGCACATACCGATTTTCATTTTTTATTTATTATTATAAATTATTACTATAAATTGGTTTATATTTCAATATGCAAGTGCATGACCAAAATTATATATATATAGATATAATGATAAATACATAAAACTTGCTCATATAATCCTAAGCTGGCACTGCAAAAGCTGTTCGAGCTAATCGATTTAATATCCAATAATTTTTTGACTATTGAAACACGAACAATCGAACACAAACATAATCATAAATTGTTCGTTTACTAAGAGAATATATGTACATAGTTGTACATTTCTATATATATATATACATATATGTTAATTAGCTATGTCGAGCCAACCATCAGCTTGCGATGTGCAGTATCTGCGCTGCCTGAAGTGCTTGAAGATCATTAAGTGCTCGCGCTACGACACCAGCTGCTTGATTCATCACGTAGAGAAGGATCATCCGGAGATATTGGAGGATACCCCCAACGAGAAGGTGCTCAATCTGCACAAGCTGGCCGCCGAGCATGGCATCAGCCAGGAGCGTCTCTCAGAGATCAGCAAGATGACCGGCCTGTCCGAGGTGCAGATGGCCGACGAAGCCGAACGCTGTAAGTGGAATTCTTATAATTAGCTAACGCATAATTTGCATCTTACCTTGTCAGATTTGCAGCGCAAGGCAAAGGGTGTTGACGCCAAGGCTCCAATGGCCACTGATTCAAAGGATCTGAATCGACGTCAATTCTATCGCAGCTCCATCGAACGCTGGGTGCCCACAGAGGGCTGCATCTATTGCCCCAGCTGCGGCGTTAATCGACGGCCGGTGATTAAGACTAGCACCGAATTCTACACGAGCAGCAGCTGCCCGGCATCCTGTGTGGCCAACTGTTGGCCCTTCTGCTTTCTGCCCTGCCTCCAATCGTCGGACAATCGCGAGTATCTGCACTGTGCCAACTGCAAGAGTTTCCTGGGCGTCTATGATCGTGAAAGCAATTGCATACGACCCAATCGTGAATTTGCCAACTGCTAACTAAATTTTATTTGCAACAATTACGAATTAAACCGAAAACGTTTCTTTATGTTAAATTTAAAGGGAAAAGTTCGTTTATCCAATACAGTCACCCTAAAAGTCCCTATTGGGATTTGCTGAATGGACAGCAACAGCAAGTTTAGCTAAGACAACAACCTGTTGAACGCGCTTAACTGCCTCGCTTTGTTTTGCATGTAAAAGCTAACTTAGCCGAGACATCAACCCAATGAGATCAATTGGTTTTAATTTAAATTTATGCTTTGCTGAAAACCACTTTTTTTTGTAAATATATTGCAATATAAAGATAAAATATATATTTATTTCAGTGCAACTCCTTTTTTAAAGCTAACTTAGTCAAAATAGCAAGAAGAGTGCACCAACTGATAGATTTGCATTTATACTTTGGCGTGCACAATTAGACAAGACAACAACCATCTCAATTCGCCGAGTTGCGGCAATTTGTGTTCATTGGTTGGGCAAAACAGTTTGATTCGCTTGCTGCGCCTCTGCTTTGGCGCGCTTCTCCGCTCGCTTGGCCAGAACCTCAGATCTCAGCTTTTGGGCACGCACTGCACAATCCCTGGGCTTCACCTTCAAATGCATCTCGTCCACGACGGCCTTTTGGCGCGCCGACCTGGACAAGCAGCGCTCGTAACAGCCAATGGGTACATAGCGTCCAATGAAGCAGCCACAGTGGGCGCAATAATGATTGCAATCATGACGACCTGGCCACTTGCGGCTGCAAGAATAATAGTTATTATTTATAATATATATTTTTATATTGATAGAAACTCACCATAGCTTGGTCAGGCTGAGCATACGCTGCAAGCAGCTGACTGTCTCATGTTCCACAATGCTCATGGCAAAGTGCTCGCAGGCTGGACAATTGACCATCGTCGGCTCCTGCTGCAGATAGCCCACTGGAGCCTTGAGGCTGCCAATGCTTATGGACACAACTTGCGGCTCCACTGCGGTCATGTTGCGTGTGCACACTGTAACCGAACAGGCGTAACTGAAACCAGCGGCGCCACAGCTGAACGAAAAGAGTCAAATGAGAACGGTAAAAATTCCAACTGAGAGAGCAGAAGACAGAATGCGTGAGAGCGAGAGAGCAAGATGTACTGTTCTAGCTCGCTACATTGAAAGATCCAAATGAGAGCAACAAACCAAAACAACTTGAGAGGGAAGGAGCAAAAGTGAGAGTAATACATTTATATGCTGCTCTCCTTGCTCGCACGCAATTAAATAACACACTTGATATGTATATAAAATCAACAGCATATTTATTTTACTATTTAAAAATCATAAGTGTTTTTATTGCTCATCATAGCTGGGGTCGTCTGTAGACTCCCAGATATTCACCGCAAGCGCCGCAATGATGACGTTTCGTGCAGCAGTGCAGCCAGGAGCGCACCAGCCGTGTCTTCGCCAGCACCTTGCAGTACGGACAGGTAATCTCACGAGCATTGGGGCCCACGGCAAAATAGACAGGCGTCAGTTCCTCAACCATGTTGACTAGTGAAGAGCAACAGGCGACAGTGTGTTGCTAGCAGCGCGCACAAATGGAGACTGAGCAGCTGCCGCTGGAGAGCAAAATGGTAGACAAATTCCAACAGCAGAAAATAGAAAACGAGAGAGTGGGAGAGTTGGAGAGGGAGGGAGACAGGATGAAGATGAGCTGTGGGCTGTGGGTGATATTTATTGACTGTCAGTGACATGATTGAAAGAGAGAGCGAGAGTGAGAGCGCGAGCGTGAGAGTGTCAGTGCGCAAATGACTTATGCTAATGCTTATATTTGGGGGTGGGTAATTTTGATTGTCTATTACGCTCTCTCACTGAGTACATTTGACTACTGTATGCAAAAATCAAGAGCGAGCATTAGTTAATTTTATGCTAGATCAAATTTTTTTTATTGGTTAAATATAACTGTGATTTGTTGCTCTACTTGATTTTGAGTGGAGTTCGTCGCTTCATGGCGCGTCCAAAGTAACAGCCGCAGTTGCCGCAATAATGACTGCGATCGGTTTGCTTGCAGGGCACAATGTAGTCCAGGCAGCAGCAGCAGCAGAAGGTCCTGGAAAGAAATGCATAAGGATTAGCGCTATGTGAGCTTATATCGGATATAGCGAAACGTGACCTACACAAAGAGACAGCCAACAATGCGATTCAATTCACTGGCCCACCATTTCAGATCGTTTTCCAGTACTGTCTTATCCTTGATGCCGCAGGCTGGACACTTGAGCAGCACGGACTCCTGCGGCAAATTGAGAAAGGTGCCCGGCAAAGGTGTGGCGAAATTCTCATAGATCTCGAGCTCCTTTTGTGCCTGCTTCAGCTGCTGCTGTTGCTGCTGCTGCTCCTCCTCAGTTGTTGTGGCCATAGCTGAACGAATTCCAAACTGAAAGCAAAATGTGGCCAGAGCCAAGGCGCAACCTGTTTGGACAGCAGCCAGACAGAGAGCAAGCAAAGCAAGCAACCGAGAGAGAGAGAGAGCGCGGGAGAGCAACAAAGTGAACGAGAATGGCAGAAAGAGAAAGAGCGAGCGCGTATTTTAATTGAGTTAGCTGCGTAATAGAATTAAAACAAACTATGCGTGACATTTGTAACATATTTTAATTGACCTAATCGGAGTGTGTCTGAATGCCCAGCTTGCCGCCGCAGTGGCTGCAGTAAACGCCCTTGGTGATCCACTCGCGATTGCAGCCACACCAGGTGCAGATGCAGCAAATCCAGAAAATGGGAAACACACTAATGGAAGATAAACACAGAAATCAATTACAGGATATACACAGTGACTGTAGGCCATGTCCTGTGCTCACCAGCTCAGCAGGCTGAGGCAGCAGCTGATGTCCTTGCAGCCGGCAGCACGCATCACAGCCGCATCGCTTCTCTCGCGGCACAGTGGGCACAGCAGCTTGTACGTGGATGGACCCGGCTTGTAGTAGCGCAAGCGAGCGGGCTGTGCGGCACCTGTTGTGACCGCCTGCAGTTGAGTGTTCAGCGTAATCTTCTCCAGCGGCTGGCCCACCTCATGGTCATCGATGTAGGGCACCAAGGATGCCTGTTGACCCTCCACAATTACATTGGCAATAATGTTGCGGGCACGCTCCTCCGCTGTACGGGCGGGCAATAGTTTGATCTGTAGCGTTTGCGGCTCCATGTTAACTGCGTCGAGCAGCTGTCGATGCCAGCAACGAGCAACGAGCAACTAAATAGAGAGAGAGACAGACAGCGAGAGAGAGACAGTGCCAGAGAGAGTGGGAGAACATGCGCTCACGGGGTCTATGGGCAATTTTTATATGTATATCTCTTGTTCTACGTGTGGTTCGCATATGATGTCATCGCCGTCATCATCAGCAACATCATCATCATTATCATGATTCCACTGGAGCTATTCTGTTTGCCAGGCCAAGCAGAAATTACAAAAAAAAAATCACAAAAAAATAGCCAGAGCAGCAAACAAATTGACTTTTGTTTATATGCTTAACAAATGTGAAACATTACGAAATACCATCGACAGATCGGCCAAATATATATACACACATATATCTATATTTATTAATGGTACACTTGAGCTGTCAGATTTCCGAAATACTTTTGCGTTTTATTATTTTTGTTTCAAGAGTATTTTTTATGGATGGAATCACATGGATGCTCTCGAGGGCATATGGACGGCACAGGATATTGTGTTATAGATCGAAGTTAATTAGGGGTTTACCTTGCCTAAGCGTGTATAGCAGCAAAATTGAGGCGAAATATATGATGACATATATATTTTTTTTTGCATCTATATATATTTTTACCTACGCTATATTTGAAGCACTCGTCGAAGGTCATGAAAGATCTGATTGTGGACTCTTAAATTTGCCTATCTGCAAAGAGAATTTGGAAAGTTATTCTGGAATTAAATTAATAATTACTTACGTACCGTAGACAAACATGATCCGTGATTTCGTAGGCAAATAATGTGCGCGTTGAGGGCTTAAATGATGATCTTCATTTTAATTTCAATGGAATCACTTTGCTATAGCACCATATGCTTCCCGTAGCAGCAGCTCTGCTTAGTGCTTTTAATCCCATACTTTTCCCAAGTACTTCAGTCTATCCATAAATATATGTGGCATAATCATGCCATTGCTACGAGTAATCAATGTTTCCTTCAGTTGGACATTTGCCACTGCCTTTTTATAGGAATTCCTATTGTCGTCTAACTAAAATTATCATGACTTCATTTTGCACAGCAGCAGAAACGAGTTACGGTAGCCATAATTCCAGAGAGCGAAAGAGAGGCAGGTCTTTTACGATTACTTCATACGTGGAGAGCGCACATTTGTTATTGTTCCATCTCGCTCACTCTAACTTGCTCAGTCTAACTTTAAATTTGAATAGTTTTTGTTGTTTTCTATTTTTTGTTTTGATTCTTGATTCTTCGCTTGTGTCGGCTTAGCTTATAATACGAGCGAATGTGCGAGTGAGAGAGAGGCATAGCACAACTCAACGTTCACAGTTCACACGTACAAGCTACAACATTACTGCGTCGCTCTCGCTCACTCACTCACGCTCTCAGTTGAACTTGAAATTTGAAGAGTATGCAAAATAAAGTAGGCTTTTTTTTTTGCTTCGTATCAATTTTGTTTACGTTTTTGTTTTGCTTTGATTTAATTTGATTTTTTATTTGTAAAGCTTCTAAATGCGATTATAGAAGTATGCACATAGACATATATTCATAAATATATACAAACTTATATGCAAATATTTGAATGCCAATTGCTGCTTCTATTCGAGCTGATATCAATTATAAGGCAATCCATATATCAGTCGCCGTGTTCTTCTGATCAATGAGCTTTATATATAGACGCAATGATTTTAAGAGCTTTTACATATATAAAAATCTATATTTCATGATTTATCGTACATAAAATGTAATTAAAAATCAAGCACGTTTGGCTAGGCGCACATGCAGACCTCCCTCTGGCAGCAAGACTGGCGCCGGATCAAAGCGAAATTTGACCTCCTTGCGTGGCGCATGAACCAAATCGAAATTGGACAAGACTTTGGCCACAGCCACTTTGGCATTAACCTTGCCCATGCGTAGAGCTGGAATATGGAAGAGATATATAGAAGATACATATATACTTAGATAATAGAAAGTAAACTGACCTATGCAATGTCTGGGACCCTCGCCAAAGGGCATATATGCCGTTTGATTGTAGTTCATATTATCGGCATCGAAGCGATGCGGATCATAGTCCTCGGGATTGGGAAAGTAGTTGGCATCGCGATGCAGACCAAAGAGCGATATCAATATGCCTGTGCCCTGCTTTATAGTATAGTCCAAATCCGGCACCAGAAAGTCCTGAGTGCACTCTCGATTGAGAAAGGGCAGACCAGGATATTTGCGAATGCTTTCTGTTTGAATGGATAAGGATAAGGATTAGTAGTACATAGAGAGAAATATATCAATGGAACTCACCCATAATGCACAAATCCAAGAATTTCATATCCTGCACCGCCTCATAGGTAAACTTATCGCCTCTCTTTAACTGATGCCGCTCCATAACCGTATCCACTTCATCGCGTGCCTCCTTCAACAGCTCCGGATACATGGCCAGTTCGTAGAGCGTAAACGCTGATGTAGCCGCCGTAGTCTCCGATCCCGCTATATAAAAGAGAAAACCCTGGGCGGCAATCTTGTCAATGGACATGGCTTTTAATTCCTCCCGTGCTGTTTCAACGTCCCACACTTCGTCGTCGTCGTCGCCGATCTTGCCCGTGTTGCGCAGCCGTATGAGCAACTGCAGCAGATCCTTGCGTACGACATTGTTCTTCTCACGGAACTCGATCGTACGCTTCATAATATCACGCAACTTGGCCAGAACTTTGTTCTCAAAGCCCATGCGATTCATGAGCTTCGCCAATCTGTGGATAGAAAATAATAGTTAATCAAAAATATATTGAGCTCGATGATCTTCATTCAAATACTCACGGTGGAAATATTATTGTGGCAATGTTGTGAATCCTGACTACAAGTCCGAGCTCTGATAGAAGTGAATCGCTGAGAGCGCGAAACTCGTTCTTCGGGTTGGTAAAGCTATCGATCTCCAGTCCAAAGATCACCGATCCAATGATATCCACTGCATAAGTTGTAAGAATGGCCTTCATTTCAATTGATTCATTTGGGGCCTGCTCCACTATGCCCTGCAAGTGCTGCACCAATCGATCACCCACATCGTCGATTGTGCCAAACATGCCCTTGATCTTGCCCGAGGAGAAGGAGGGCGTCAGTTTCTGACGCAGATTGCGCCATGAGGCGCCTTGCAAATTGAAGAGATTTGCGGACAGAGGATCGTGTTCCTCGTCCACGTACATGCCACGATCATGAAAGCTGGCAAAATCGCTGGTCATGATCTGTCTAGCCAGCTGGGGATCACGGATCAGCAGCACGGGCTTGTGCATCACATAGAGTCCCACAATCTTGGAACTGTGACGTTCGTAGATATCGCTTACGATCAAACCAAAGCCACTTTGTCTCTTCAGCAGTTTGTGCATAACGCCAAACGGAAATGTAGCTGGCTCCTCTTCCACGCCCTCGCGCTGCCAATAACTGTAAATGCGTCTTACATATTGCACCAATAGAATCAGCAATATGGTTAGCAACAGAATTAAATACATCACAAAACCGCTTCCAAACGACCCTGACGGGGTCTGCAAGCGAACTGAAAACGGAGAGCGTTTATTCCAGACGAGCATGCGATTCGTTTGTAACTGTAATTAAACGATTCCAGAAAAGCTTTCCTGCGATAAGCATTGCTGAGAAAGTAATCAGCTGGAATTTCTCTTTATTGCTGCGAACTTTTCGAGTTGCATCGTTGAGAGCGCATTCTATTTTATGAAATAAAAAAGCTGATGAGCGAGCTTTGAGTCAGTAGCTCATATCAATGCAGATGCGATGCAGTTTAATTAACTTGTAAAGCTTAAAGCTTTACACATTTGTTTGATTAATACAGTAATTGGGCTATATATCTTCTTTGAACTGGTTTTGAAACAAACATGTTCTGAAAGTATGAAAGTTTTTTATAATAATAAAAGAATCCGAATCGAGCTGGAAAAAGTCGCTAAAAGTCTGTTATAAAATAGCTCATATTTTTATTCACTGGTTCACAGCTTATTAAATTTTCAGCTGAAGAACTTATTTTTGTATATAAATAATTTTTTAAGGTTTATTATTTTTGTAGGTGGAACTAGTTCTTTGCGAGTGCAGCACGCTGTTTGCCCAGCTTCTTTTCATCCAGTTGCTCCTTCTCGACCTTGCGGAAGCGCTGCCAACGTCCATAGTCCTCCACCTCGGAGCGCTGCATGCGGAACAGAGCACGTTTATACCAGCTGAGAGTGATATGGCGGCCAATGAAGCAGCCGCAGGCGCTGCAATAGTGATTGATGTCCTGCCGGCCACTCCAGCGAATGGGATTACTAAAAGAAGAAAGTGATGAATATATTAATTAAGGGTAAGTAATAAAGGTAAGTAGCATATATTCACCAGCAGAGCAATTTATTCAGATAACAGGTGATCTTCTGCAGGCAGGTGACAGACTCGTACTCCACCAGACTTGTCTGCAGTTGCTGGCAGGCGGGACAAACGAACTCGAGCGGCTCGGTGGGCAGGTGACCCACCTGTGGCACCTCAGCGATGCCATTGAAATCACAGGCGCTGCCGTCCAGACTCTCAGTACTTTCCATTTGATGACAACGACGAACGCAGACCAACTAAATGCTGATCACACCAATAGCCAAAGGCAATCAAATGTAAGAGAGAGAGAGAGAGAGAGGGAGAGCGAGAGACAGAGTGAGAGAGCGGGAGCTCTCTTAAGTGGAGGCGTTGATGGAAATATGCGTGCTAATAACAAAAAAATAGTTGAAAATTGGCAACAGCTGCGCGATTTTTGTTTTTTTTTTTTTTCCTTTATTATTATTTATAGAGCATTCGCGAAAAGTGTGGCAAAAATAAGATAAATTATGACTAAATGGGACGCCAGTGGAAGCCCAGATGTCCACCGCAGCTGCTGCAAAAGACGCGTTTGCTCTTCAATCGACTCTGCAGGCAGGTATAAACGCAGCTCAGTGCAAAGATGGGAAAGCAACTGGAAGAAAAGAGTTGAGCCATGTATATGGAATATCTAGAAATAGCTTTTCAAAGCTACGCACCAGGAGAGGGCAGAGAGCAGGCAGCTCAGCTGACCCAAAGCTCCAGCCATTTGCACTGTCTCGGATCGGGAGTTATGCTGGCAGAGCGGACAGCGCACACGATAGGTGCTGGGGCCAACGCTATAAAAGCGCAGCTGCGGCTTCGCTGGACGCTCATCTTGCAATTCCAACTGTTCCAGTGTGGCTGTGGCAGCGGACACATTGTCCACCTGCAGCTCGGGTGCCTGTGAAGCGCTTGACATTGCGACTGCGAACAGCAACAGGCGGCACACGATTAGCCCAAAAACGAAAGCACAGCACACACACAAGTGTGAGCAGGAGAATGGAAAAGAAAGTGTGAGAGGGAAGCAGAGCCAAACAGCAAATGTGAGAGAGCGAGAGGAGAGCAGCACGGGAAGTGTGAGAGAGCGAAAGGAGAGCCATACAACAAGCAAACAAGAGAGTGGAATCATTGCTCACGCACTCAGCGAGCGCATCTTCAATACAAAACAAAACATTGGATTTTTTTTTGGCATGCAGGGTCAATTGGTGCTTAAAGACTAACGAAATTCATACAAGAAAAAATTTAACTAAATAATAGTAAACTTAAAAAGAAGCAAAATGCCAGCTAGTTGAGTGTCTCATTGTCGCTTCCAGGCGCCCAGCAGATAACCGCACTTGCCACAAATCACCTTGCACTCGTCCTTGGAGCGACGCATGCAGCATGGATAAATGGGCAGCAAAGCAAAGCAGCTGGGACAGAAACCAAATCAAAAAGTAACAGTAAATTTTAAGTGAACATTAGACGATATGGCTAACCTACCACATGGTGAGTAAGCGTTCTAGTCGCACGCCCTGCTCATGCAGTCGCTCGTTACACTCCGGACAGTACATTTGTCTCAAGCAGCTGATGTTAGTCGCAGATGGCGGCGGCGGCGACACCTTCTCGGCCAGCTGGCCAGTTGAATTGGATTTCTTGCAGAAATAAAAATCCGACTCATCATCCGTGTCGCCATAGCCATAGGGATAGCCGCGATGCATGGGCAGTGTTTTTGTTGCTCTCGGCTGCAGCACTTCGTCCAGCGCCTGCGCCGACTGTTGCTTGGCGTACTTTCGGTCACCATTCAAATTGATCTCCACCAGATCGGAGGAGCATGCCTCTACGCTGGATGCTGTGTGCTCGATATCGAACCTCAGTTGCCGGCTCATGTCTGATGTGTACTGCGACGCCTGTCGTGCGCAAGTGTTTCTTATTTGATTTTAATTTGGGTTAAACTACCAGACGCTTTGAGAAACAGATGAAACGAAACACAATACAACCAAAAAATAAAAAATAAAAACAAACCAACAATAAAACATTGGCTCAATGTTTGTCAAGTAATTTTATTTTGAAAAACCAGTTGTCGGTATATTGTTACTACTATTTTCATATTTATTATATTTCATTGTATTTAGTTTTCTGCTCTTCGAACTATGCTTTATCATATTTGCTTAACATTATTTTCATGGCTTCAAATGTTAACGTTTGAACTTGAAAGCGCCAAGGCAAAACTGCAAAAGCAAAAGCCACTAGAAAAGCTTTCCCCAAACTACCTTAAAAGCTCTCGCGTGGGTGAGAAAATAAATAACAGCAGCTGTACGTTGTGTAGTCAACTGCAGTTGCGCATAGGCTGTGTGTATGTGACTGTGTGAGTGAGTGCGTGCGTTTCTGTTCTGCCTCAGCCTTAGCACTCGTTGCGTTACAATTCACAACTCTCTGAGAGCGCAAACTGCTGGCTCTCTCATCACGATCTGTTGTTATTGTTGCTGGCAGATGAACTGATTTGCAAAAAAAAAAAAAAAAAAAAAACGTTTCTACTGCGCCCTGTCAGAGAATACTTAGAGCTAACACAATGGCCCTTGCGCAGTGCTCTAGTTGTTATTTTGTTTTATTTCTCTTTTCTCAGTTCTGAACTGTGCACTTGCATATGCGTTCTATTATTACTCGTACTTAAGGCGTTGAAGTTTATATTAAGCTTATACTATGCATTGAACGTCTCTAGTGGTTTCTGCACAGTGGGCCAAAGACATGATTAAAAATTGAGCATTTCTTAATAACGTAATTCATATGTATGTATATCAATTAATTTAAATACAATATGCTTTTAATATTGATAACAACTTGTTCAGATTTTTAAGTCTCAAGATTAGATAAGTTTCAAAAGTTTTTTTTTTATTGTTATACCCACTGTCATTATATATGTATGTACATATGTACATATGTTCACAGTTAATATGCCAAAGTCCCATAGACGCTGATAACTTTAACTATGCATCTATAAATATCTTTGCCTCCATCAACAGCACACTCTGTAAACACTGTATGCAGCAGTGTCTCTTTCCCATACATATCAATATTTGTGCGTATATTGTGAAATACTCAATGTGAGTCTCATTGAACTCCAGCACAACAAAATGTTACACAAAAGACGTCACAGAAACTGTGAGTCAGAGAATTTGCATATACAGAGTTGATCTTTATATAAATATAATTGTGTTTGAGTGCATAATAAACTGTGGTGAGCGGAAACAAGCTAACAAACAGCCAAAAATTCACTAAGCCTAATTGCTTGCACAAAAGTTTGCGCCAAGCCTAATCGCTGAGCAACACCAACAACAGCAGCAGCAGTTGCTGATAAGATACGCACGAATTGGCTCGAATAGGGCAGACCCATATAGAAAAAGTAAAGTAAAGTAAAGTAAAGTCAAGTGTAGTTAACAACCAATTCAGTCGAGCAACAGCCAGCAAGCCGTGCAGTCGTACAGCACAAGGAGAGCGAAAAACCCAAAGAAAGAAAGAAAGAGAGAGAGCGCGTAAGAGCGAGAGAGATAAATACAGATTTATTCAGCAATGGATAGCAAACAGCCACCGCCATATAGCGAAATGCCGCAACCCCAGCCTGGCTATACGCCCGCACAGACCTATCAGCCCTATCCGAGCGGACCCACACAGCCACCTCTATATCCACCTATGCCCCAGCCGCCACAACAATCCACTGTGATCATACAAACAACAGCCACATCCAATTTGGTGCCCATTGGCAGTGGCCCGACACGCATACGTTGCCCCTCCTGCCATGCTGAGGTGGTGACAACTGTTAAGAGCACACCCTCAGGCCGCACACATTGCTGGGCATTGATACTCTGCCTATTCGTGTAAGTTGAAATGTGTAAGTGAGTGAATGAGTGTGTGGGTGTGTGTGTGTGAGTGTGAGTGTGACTGTGGTGAATCAGCTGTAAGTGCAATTGACCTTCGCTCAAAAACAAAGTAAGCCAGACAGACTGCTTAACGAAAGGTGTACAGAGAGAAGAAAGAGAGAGAGAGAGAGAGAGAGAGAGAGAGAGAGAGAGAGGCAGAGAGCACGAGCGTGCCTATATATGCGAAGGCATGTTTATATGTATGCATGTGTGTGTACGTGCGTAGCTTTATTATCTTAATGACTTTAGTTAGATAAGACATTTTAATAACAAGTAAGATCAACTGCGTTTAAGAGAAGAGAAAAGAGAAATTTCTTTGCTAATAATGTAACTATATACAAATATATTTAATACAATATATAATATATATAATATATTAATAGTTACATTTGTAACACAATTTTCTCTTTTAATCTAATATGTTATCTGTAATATAATTTAATATATATGTATGTACATCCATATTAATCACTTCTGCTCTTCCTCTTCTTGCAGCTGCTGGCCCTGTGTCTGTTTGCCCTACTGCATGGATTCCTGTCAGAATGCCAATCACTATTGCCCCAATTGTAGCTCCTACATAGGCACCTACGAGAACTAAACACGAAAAAAGAGACAGTCAAATATGCACACATATACATATATAAACATATATATCTATGTATATACAAATAAATATATGTATATACTTATATATCCACGTGTGTCAACTGCATTATCTTATTAAGCTTCTAGATCTAAGCTCTGAATGAATTAATCATGTTTTCCATACAATAAAACAAGTAAATTATTACGTATACGCCTGGGTGTTCTATTTTCATTTCGTTTATATATATTTTAAAAGTTTTTGTTATGAACGCTTCTCTCGTTATTCTCTGTTTATAATCAAATTTATAAGTCAATAAACGAAAGTTATCGATTTTAATAATCGATTTTTGTTCTTTTTTTTAAGTGTCGGGCACATGATAGTCTTATCTATTTTTTTCTAGGCTGACAGATTGTTTTATACTTGAAAAAATAACATACTTGGAATGATAAGAAAGTAAGTATATAGGAAATATCAACGTTGCACAAATATGATGGGCCATGGCATACCCTATATTTGGTATATAGAAAGGAAATATAGGTATTTAAATTTTGTATTGATTCTATTGGTTTTTTCATACTCTATTTTATAAATTGCACAAAGATGACTATAGACTATAGCACACTCTATACTTTACGGAGAGTTTGGATATTTAAGATCTTAAGTAATTGACTGAAATATGATCAAATGCAGCATACTCTACACAAATATGATAATATCTTCAACAGCGTCTTTAATTATCTATATAGAAAACATAAACATATCTACATTTGATATCTAGGTACAATTGCCTGATGAAAGCATTTAAAGCTCACGCAGCTTATCTGAGATAACAGCGCGAAAATGACAACAGATTTAATGCAATAAATTCCTTAATGCTCTATTCATAAACTCTAATCTGATATCAAGTCTATGTGTACTTCTGTGAGATGAGTCAACTCTGCAAACTAGAAATCGGCCTAATAAAAATTGTTTTAGAGAGCACTTGAACGCATGAATCATGTCAGTATTTTACGATTCTTAACTCTGACAAGGGTGCATATATATACGTATATATAGGCAATGCTAAGCTTGGACAGCTAATCAGTCGAGTAATAAAACAAAAAACTCCCACTTTTGTTTTTTTTTTAGCTCCATCTCTCTCTCATCTCCCTCTCTCTTTTCAGCTATCTTTGTCTGCCTTTTTGTTATCAACAATGGCCACGCCTGGCTAGATAAGCGCATATCATATCGAAATATGTGTTGCTTCACTATATATGCCTCAGTTATTGAGATATCATCGAGCAGTTGACATCAACAGTTGAGCACTTGAGCTGAGACCCGCCGAAACATGAGTCAAGGATATACGCCCGCCCAGACCTATCAGCCCGGTCCACAGGTGATCATACAGACGACGACAACGACAAATGTGGTGCCCATCGGCAGCGAGCCATCGCGTGTTCAGTGTCCTTCCTGCCATGCGGATATCCTGACAACAGTGAAGCGCACCCCAACCGGACGCACACACTGCTGGGCCCTGATCCTGTGCCTCTTTCTGTGAGTTGAACGCGCACACGCACACATGAATGATTCATTGAATCACACATGAATCATCGTCAGCGCTATCAGTGAACATATTTTCAATTGCTCTTCCTCTAATTGCATTCTGTTTGTTTGTTTGCTTTTCTTCTCCCCTCCCCTCTTTGCAGCTGCTGGCCCTGCGTCTGTGTGCCCTACTGCATGGACTCCTGCCAAAATGCCGAGCACTCGTGCCCCAACTGTGGCGCCTACATTGGCACCTACGAGCAATAAAGTATTAACTAACTATAAGCAACGAATTGTTTATTTAACGAACTAAGCTAAATCATCTGAAATAAATGCCATCAACGATCATTGTCAAGTGAAACAAGGATTTTTCAAATGCAAATTGTATTATTTTTGATATTTTTATAAAAAAAATACAAAATAAAAAATTAAGATGAAGGGGACAATTAAATAATTAAATATATTATTAATATTCTAAATAGAATATAAACTTCAAAAAGTATATAAATAAAAGCAGACTATAAACAGCCTTTTTTATTATTATTTATTTGGTTTTATTTTCTGTTACTAAGACTTAAGTAGTTAGGCTTAGCTTTCGTAGCTATGCCATTGCTGAGAAAACTTTGATTATGATTAAAAATAGAACTTGTTTCTATTATAATTCTAAGAATTACTTCCGGTGAGCTTATCATAATTTGTATTGCATATTATATAGAACATATTTAAGTATATATGTCATTTCGGTAAGCTCTAGGCTCTATCAATATGCACTAATAAGCTATGCCCTTACGAGCAGTTATTCTCTCTCTCTCTCTCTCTCTCTCTCTCTCTCTCTCTCTCTCTCTATCTCTCCCTCTCTTTCACTCACGTGCGCTTTCTTTCTCTCTGTCTCTCTATCTTACTCTCTTCCACTCACTCAATAGCCAGTCAGCATAATACCGTATAAAACGAAAATTTCACACTAATTTTTGCAACTTTGTCATGTTTCAAAGGTAGAACAGGTGTAGCCGCCCACCTTTTTTTTTTTTTTTTGGGCTAAAAATCCCCCATTTCCAAGAGCTAAAGTCAAGCTAAATCTAATCTAATGAGAGTTTAGCAGATAACTTTTGATATCAGTTCGACATTTTGGCACATTATCAACATTTACACGCAGCAAGGCAAAAGCAGTTAAACAATAAACACCAAATCGATAGGTTGACTACGCACGATTCACTAAATACGAATATATAAATATATATAGTAATAATTGGATTAAGATGGAAAAACAGGATCCGCCGCCGTACACTGAGCAGCCAATGCCACAGGAGCAACAGTTGCCACAACAGCCACAGGAGCAACAGTTGCCACAGCAGCCACAAATGGACGCAGTGCCTCCGGCTGTGCCGGCACAGTCAACGCCCCGGGCACAAATCCGTTATGTGCCCGCCCAAACCTATCAGCCGTATCCGGCTGGACCCACACAGCCGCCCTTATATCCGCCCATGCAACAGCCATCTGGCACCTCAACCGTTGTCATCCACACCACATTGCCGCAACGCGTGCCCGTGGGCAGAGATCCAACATTCGTGCGCTGTCCCTCGTGCCAGAACGATGTGGTAACCCGCATAGATTCAACGCCCACGGGACGAACGCATCTCTGGGCAATGATACTATGTCTAGTCGGGTGAGTTAAAAGCGTACAACACCTAACTAGAATTCAGGTTGAGTCAGTTTCATTGGAAAATGGCCTTCAATCAAAATGTTTATTGAGCTTGTTAAAACCTGTGCCTTATCAGACATTTTTATTTATTTATAAACTAACGCCTTTTCTCTCTCTCTCTCTCACTCTCTCTCTCCATAGCTGTTGGCCCTGCGTTTGTGTACCCTATTGCATGGACTCCTGTAAGCAATCGAATCACTATTGCCCTGTGTGCAATGCCTTCATAGGCAGTCGATCCGTATAGACGAGAACTGACCTAATCGTGACTTCAAATAATAATATATTATTTATAATTAAACGTTGACGCTAACTAACTACAGGAAAAACACTTTCGGCCGATAAGAATTTGATTACATACATATTAATATTGGTAAAAATAAAAATATATTTATTTTAGTTGAACTGCTTCCTTATTGTTTTTATTGTGCCGCCTGAAAGTAGGCAATTAAACATGTATATCATTTATGGTTTGTGTCTTGACTAAGGCAAGTCTCTGCATATTTGCAATTGAAGTTTACTTTTAATCTCACTAGATATTTTATACATTAAAAAATTAAATTATGCACAGTTACATAAACAAAACTTGGGTTTAATATTTTTTTTTTTCATTAACGAAACTAAACTAATTTGTTAAATATCATATAAATATGAACTCGCTTTACTCACCACTTAATAGTTTGCGGGGCTACGTGCATTGATCTGCATGGATTTGCAATTGTCACTCACGTTCAATTCCGTTTTGTGCAGCAAACATTGTCATGACAGTCTAGTCATCTCCCTCACTCTTCCACTGACTGCTGCTCAAGAGGCATACGCTTCTTCTAACAGAAGTTCAGTTATTTCTCAGCAACACTCATTCTGTTTTTTGTTCTCTTGCAAAGAAGTCGCCGGTCGGTTCGTCTGGCTCATCGTACACTATTTCCAGGCGAAATAAAAGAGTGTAAAGGAAATAAATCGACAGATAAAAATAATAAAAGGTAATGAATGTGTTTATATAATTAAATGTAAAAGTGCGCTGTAAAGCTTAATTTAATATTTGAAGTGCACAAATATTTATGTATGTGTATGTGTGTGTATGCACATGCTCTCTCTATAGACATGCATACATACATATGTATATATACATACATGTACATATGTATACATACATGTATAGGTACATACATATGTGTGTGAGTGTGTGCACATATTACGGTTCTTCCCCTGCTCTTTATGTAAATGCGCAGTATATGTAAATATATTTATTTTTTAGCCATGGAATATAACAAATTGCCCCCGCATCCACCACCGTATTCTCCAGAGTATCGTGCATCACCAAGTGCACCACCATCCCAACAGATGGACATGACGGCGGCACCAATGATGCAGCCACCACGCTCCGATGTCCATGTGGTCCAGAATACCGTTGTCGTTGACAACTCTGGCCTGACGACCTGTCCCCGTTGCCACAAACGGATCATGGTGCGCATGAAGCATCATGCCACATGCACCACATATTGCTGGTCCGCATTGCTTTGCCTCCTATTGTAAGTGTCAATATGACAAGTATAATTGTCAATTACACTATCTCTCTCTCTCTCTCTTTCTCTTTCTCTTTTTGCAGTTGCTGGCCATGTGTCTGCGTGCCCTGCTGCTCCGGTTGGGGCTACCAAACGAGCCCAGTCTGCCCAAAATGTAATGCTCGCTTCTAAAGCGATATCGACGGCGAGAGGAAACTGTGTAGCTCGCAGAAGCTACGAGCAGAGCTCGGTATCATATTCAAAACATATACACACATATGCATTCCTCATACAATATGCGCATACATATATATATGTATAGTATAGTGTATATATATATGTATATATCAAAAACAAATCAGATAGCTTCTCTTGAAACTCTTGAAATCAAATCATTGCATGCAAGTCTCATTCGCTTTGTTCCATTAGCATAAACAATAGCTATAGCTGAATTCAATGTAAGCAAAGAATTTTCTGAAATATTTTACGTAAACACCCTAAGCAACTGTATTCTTAATATTCATTAAAGATTTGCTTAATAAAATGACCTTCGAGTGTTGAAGTTATCCAAAATATGAAATGTTACTAAGCTCTTGTTGCAGCAACATGCGCGCAACATTGTTGCCAACTGCCTTTGCTCCGGCACTGTGCTTTAAGCACTATGGGCATTGAGTGAAATGCAGTCGAATATTTGAATATTTCGATTGTTTATATTTATAGAAATTCCAATGTTTTCTATATTTCTTTATATGGAAATCACATTTAATTTAAGCACAGTTTTTAATCTTTCACTTGCTTGCTTTTTTTCTGCGCATTTAAATGCATACGAGACCACTGTGCAACGCTGCTTGGTTAACATGACAACAAACGCTATCCAGGCGACTTATCTGCGTTGCGAACTTCAAAACACTTTCGCTGCCACAACGCACAACAAGCTCGCAAAACCTAAGTGTCCGGATCTGAAAATATACAGAAATTGAGAAATATACATAAATATATACTTATAATATATCGTAGATATATAAACACAGTGAGTAATCTGACTTAGCACCCAGCTGTAAGCTGATCGGAAAGCAAAAATGTTTATTTTTGAGAATGTTTAAACGAAAAGTGAAGATTGTTTACTAACGAAAAGTGAAGATTGTTTACTAACGAAAAGTGTATGTGGGTAAATGCTTGTGCTCCCTCTCTCTCTGTGTGTGCGTGTGTGTGTGTGCGCTGCACACATACATTAACCCCTAAATGTAGGCAATAGACCAAAGAGGCAAGCCTCATAGCATGCGTGCTGTACTTCTATCAATTCAATGCATTTTCACGAAATGAGAAGTTTATTAGTTTTATGAATTGCTCGATTTGCTCAACGTGCATCGGTTCGTATTAGCATTTACCATTTGAAGCCCATGCAATTGGGCATTTATTATTTGGAGATTTAAGTTTGAAAACCATTCAAAAACACTCAAAACATTCTCTTTTAAACAACTCTATATCTTTAATATATCAATTCTGACCCACTTTGATTCGCAAAAGCATATGGGAGCGTGGCACATTGGATAATACTATAAATTTTCAACATTTTAGAGCTAGAGCTCCATAATTTGACAGATTGTATATTTCACTATATATCACTATATGATATTTGATACCTGATGTATTTCAAATAATATATGTTAGTTTTATATATGTATATAAAACAAATGATTTATATTAAATGGTATATGATAAATAATGCATGTAAATTATTATATGTGAACAATCATATATATTAAATAACATTACATTTATATATTATATGTATATACATATATATTCGATTTATGATAAATCCACGTTGGAGCAATGAAAAATCGAAACATTACAGAATTTGTCGAATTTTAACTATACCCTGAACCCAATGCAAATGGAAATTCAGGGTTAAAGGGTTTTGTGAAAATGTATGTAATAGGCAGAAGGAGACGTCGCAGACCCCACAAAGTCTATATATTCTTGATCAGCACAAAAAATAAGTTGATTGAGACCTGTCCGTCCGTCCGTCCGTATGAACGTCGAGATTTCGAAAACTACAAGAGCTAGAGAGCTGAAATTTCACATGAATACTCGTATGTTAGTTACGCAGTATGAGTTTATTTTGTTTTTTCGATAACTCATCTCATTTCCAATTTATTGATTAAAAAATTTGTTTTTCTTAGGTTTGTTTGAGCATAACTTCTACAGCGTTTGAGCTAGAGACTCGAATTTATATAGATTAGATATATAGTTAGATATTATAGATACGCAGACTATGTAATTTTCAGATTTTGAATGCCATTTCGAATACTAGAGACTTGTAATTTGGCAAATAGATACATTTAGATACTCTTAATCTACTCTGAAAGTATCATGAAGATGGCCCATCTAGAAATGGAGTTATAAGCGTTCAAAGTTCAGCCCAACCCACCCCCAAGCCACCCTCATGCGTTCGTGAAGAAGAAGAGTATTAGTTTCTTTTTTGCAGGGTTCAGTCGAGCCGTCTCGACTAGAGCCTTCTTACTTGTTTATTAAATATTACATACTTTTTTCATTTTAATTTTTATTTTATTAAAAAATATTACAGAATTTAAAAAATTGTAATATTTGTATTATGAAATATTACAGTAATTTTCATAAAAGATACTTAAGTATATATTTATAAATCAAAAAGTTAAACAAGTATTCTGCAGTCATTCATGCTTCAGCGTTCCTACTTGTCCTATTTTCTTCCTACCCAGTTAATGTGGGTCAACGAAATGCTCCCAAAAAATATGAAGGGCACACCCTAGCTCAGCTGAGCTGGGTGGTGGGTTATGCTACGAGTAGCCGGGAGGGAGGGTTGTTGGAAGAGTCAAAGTACCATCAAGTGTGTTTATGTACAGAAACGTGGATTTGACTGTGCGTAAAGCTGGCCAAGAGTCTTCTCTGTGTGTGATGATGACGACATCGTTTTTGATGACATCACTCTGATGAGATGGGGTTTTGAGTTTAGTTTGACTGCTGCATGCCAAAACAATTAGCCATTAGAAGTCATGTGAGAGTGCACTTTAAACAAAAAAATTATAATAATAAATATTAAAAAAGAAAAGCCCGAAACGGAACATTATTATCCTGTTTCGCTATCAAATGGGGTTTTCAGATGTCTAAGCAGCGATTGCCATTGTCACTGCACGCGACCGAGCTGAGGCCAATGTCAACACCAACTCCAAATCAATAATTCGACCCTCTCTCTTTTTATATAGAGCAACATGTCGATGCCTGTAGGACCAGAGCCAACCGCTATAACTTGCCCCAATTGCCAGAAACAGGTGACCACGCGCACTGAGCCCAAGACCACAACAAGAACTCATTATTTAGCCGTCATGCTGTGCGCGATCTGGTAAGACAACAAATAAAGAGTATATATATAGTATATATACTAGTTCAACTAACTGTTAATCAATCTGTTTTGATTTGCTTTCAGCTGCTGGCCCTGCGCCGCCTGTGTGTACTGCACGAAATGTGCGCGCAGCGTGGATCACTTTTGTTCCTCGTGCGGTAACTTTGTTGGCAGCTATGAGCGTTAAGCTGAACTCAGATAGTTCAGTTATATTATTTTACATATACCCAGATATTTATACAAATTCATATGAGTAGCTTTGAATGCAACCGCGTAGTGCTTTCCTTAATTTCGCACATTTTGCACATTTTCTAGCTAAAAATAAATCTAAGTAACTGTTTCTACAGTCAAGCTTCGCATTAATATATACATTTACAATTTACTATACCAAAAAATACCTCTAACTGAAATGTTAACTCATATAAATTGCATTTTAGTGAAGAGTTTTGCATGAAACTGTTTCAAAATATATGTACAAAAATGGGTTGTATGAAAAAATATATATTTAATTAAAAACTAAACAAAAGTAATTAAAAATATATTTATACAACATAAATAATATATATTTAAGCCTTGAGCATTTTTTTGAAACATAAAAAATGCCTAAACTAAGGCGAAAAAAGAAAACAGTAAACAATCAAATATTTATAATTACATAAAGTATACAACAAATATTTTTAATTAAAACAAAAAATTTATTCAGAAAGAAAACTCTAAAAATATGTTTTATTAAATTTGTAATATTATTTGTAAATTTTACTAATAAATAATATTTTAATTTATAAATTTGAGTAGTAGCTTGGCTTAAAAAAATAATTAAATTTTTTAAATATATATATTTTTTTAGTTTTGAATAAAGCAACAAATTTTTAAATTTCATATGGTAAAGCCCAAAAAATGCATAGTACAAAAAAATTAGTAAATGAAAAATAATTGGGTGAACAAATAATTTTTAAATAAATAAATAAAATAGTACAAAATAAAACTAAATGGATTTAAAGAAATTGTAATAGAGAAAATTAAATATATAAAATTCTGAAATATGACAAAAAAAAAATATTTACATTTACAACAAAAATGTATTAAATTTTTATACAAATTGTGCCTAGAAAAAATTTACTAAAAAATTATTTTAAAATGTATTTAGAAATTTGTAATTTGTAGACAACGTCCACAATAGGGCGTGGCAAATAGAAACAAACCTTGTAACTACTGATAAAGCCGAACAAAGCTCTCAACAAGCCTTGGCTTTGCTTCTGGCGAATCATGACTGTTCAGCCCCACTGCATTTACTATGTAGAGCAATGCAAACAATTGCTTTTAGTCGAATAGAATTTCACATGTTCTTTATTAAGTGCTTTTCTCCTTGCCGCTAAAATAAACAAAATGATGAAAAATAAAATGTGAATTATTTTCGTAATGGGTCGATATTAGGCGTTAATTACGCCTACGCCGCATATGCCAAAAGCTCGAGTATAAAAGGGCCGTGAGCCTGGCGATGCTTATCAAAGAGTCTAGCATGGAAATGGATCTGAAGTCATTGGGTCTTGGCTACATGACAAGTGCAGCGCAGCAAATGGCCACAGCTCCTGCTGCAGCTCCTGCTGCTCCTGCTGCTGCTCCTGCTGCTGCTCCTGGTGCTGCTCCACCGTCCACTGTGCTCTTGGTGAATGCAGCAGGTAAGTGATGAATGAAACAAAGTTTGACTGTAGTCACATTCTTATTAATTACTGCCAGGCACTATGCCACTGGGACCTAAGCCACAGCGCATGACATGCCCCAGTTGCCACAATGTGATGCAAACGCGCCTGGAGCTGCGCTCCAATAAGAACACGCATCTAATTGCCATCGTACTTTGCCTAACCGGGTGAGCTAAGCGAATATAGATATATATATACCAATATTACATCTATTTACTTCTGTATCCTCCCTCTCTCTCTCTCTCTCTCTCTCTTGTAGCCTGATCTGCTTGGTTCCCTTGCCTTATTGCCTCAAGAGCTGCCGCAGCCTTTACCATTATTGCAGCTGCTGTAATCAGTTTTTGGGCAAAGCCGCCAACTAATTGTCATCCGTGCCAAGCCCCAATTAAATCAAATCAATTAAATGTGAAAAACAAGCTAAAATTGTGTTCCATTCTTGATTGCTGCTGATATGCTCAATTAACAAAGCTAACACGGGTGAACTACAAGCAGCATTAGCACAATGGAACTGAGAGTTGGCTGGGGCTATAACTAATACAAATATAAATACAACTATATATAAACAATATATAATATTTATTATAATACACGTATGAGTTGTCCAAGCAAGCATTTGGCTACGGTAAAAGCTTTCTTTCATTGGTGTCGCATAAATCCCCAAAGGATATTTACTCAGTTATCAATTATATCTTGTAGAAATGTAAAATAAAGAGTGAAATGAGCGCGGGTATATGCGACTAGGCAATACCCTGAATACAGAGCTGAGCTAAGGCTACTCGCATATACAATAAATTCTATACAATAAATTCTAGGAAATCTACTCAGGCAATAATAAATTTGTTGTATGTGAATAAACAGTGAATAGAAATGCAGACATATAGAAGAGCAGACGGGCCACATATTCAGCTTAACTCAGCTCATTGCACTGATCAAGTTTCTATATACAATGCGGGCCATAATATAAATATTTATTCAGCGGCTTGAATTTAAGCTGAGTTTCATAAAAAGCTAATAATATAATGAGTCCATCAACACGATTGAGAGAATGAAACTGAAAATGCGCTTAAATTCAATTAATGAATTAAATAACTCATTCATGTCGGAGCTAAAGCAAAATTGTTTTATTATCATCATAATTATACAATTATATTAATATAATAAAGAGAATAAAATGAGAAATGAATTTAAATGAACTGTGACATTTTTTAAATAGTTTTAATTAAATAAAAATGCAAAATCCACTTAATTAATCCATTCTTCTACTTACTTACTTACTCTTTAAATGATAACTGTGAGTCATAATTCCAAGGATTTGCTTTGCGGGCACTTTTCGATTTTGATAGCTTGGCATTAAGCTGCATAACGACAACAAAATGACTTTACTATAGACACCCACACACAGCAATACATACACACATACACACACACACACACGAGCTGTGTCTATGTATTGCCAGCAGAGGCAACAACTGAGCAACAGTTTCACTTTGCTCAGTTTCAGAGCGAGTCGCAAGCGAAGCAGACCTCAAGCGGAAACAAACAAGTGAACCACTGTGCAGCACTGTGAACCACTGTGCACCATCTTGAACTCTTGGACTACTAGAAACTTGTTGAGTTAGCCGAGAATGACATCGAAATCGAATCTATATCCATCGACAGCAGATGCTCCGCCACAATATGGCGAACTGAGCGCACCGACAATGATACCAAGCGAAACGCTGCCGCCATCCGTGATCAATGTGCAACAGCCGCAGGTCTATATGCAAGGTTAATCAATGCTTTCGCTATTGGCCGGTTCAATTAACTGTTTGTTATCCCATTCAGGTGGACAACAGAGCAATTTGGGCCGCATGCCCACATTTGTCATCTGTCCCTCGTGCCATGCGCGACAGCAGACGACGGTGAAGCATGAGCCGAGCACCAAGACGCATCTATTGGCATTACTCATATGCCTGGTGGGGTGAGTCATCTGCTATCTGCTACAACTACATACATATATGTATGTATATCCCTATCTATGTGTATCCTTGCAGTGGCATCTGTTGCTGCTGTGTGCCCTACTGCGTGGACTCCTGCCAGAGCGCGGTGCACACCTGCTCCAGCTGTGGCGCCTTCATAGGCACCTATCAGAACTGAAGTTCCAGCAAAAGATTACAACAACAACAACAACAACAAGAAATACTACTAAAATGCTAATGCACAAAATACTTGACATTGCGCAACTTATGTAATGGCTCAAAGCTATTTTACACATTTTAATATCGCAAATGAAATTCGGAAAACGAAAAAAAAAATTTTGATTTTTAAAATTAAATAACAAACACATGCTATATGATATTATATATATGAGCATGATTGGATGACATAAATGTTACATAATAAAAAAAATATTTAAAAAAAACAATTAAAATTAATTATATAAATTATTGATATGTCAAGAAGACTTTAGAAAAGAAGAAGAATTCAGATTCAGATTATTACTATGTCAAGCAGACTTTAGAAAAGAAGAAAATTCAGCTAAAGCTGCCAGCAGAACTGCAGTCTATGAATCGTCTATATATGGCATAACTGTACAAGATATAGCTATGTATATAAACTAAAACTTTAGATAGAGTCGAACTATAAAGAGTTTACAGCAATAGATGATATATTTCTAGATTTTTATAAAATAAAAATAATATTTGGTATATCTATAAATATAGCAGAGCTATAGATAAACAAATATAGCGGAATCGTAGAATATGAAACTTAGCTTATCAGTTTAGAAGTCAACTCTATTTAAACTCTAGCTGAACTTAGCCTTTTTTTTTTTAGCTACACTTAGCCATAAATAGAGTTGACTGTTGAGCCTTTACGCTAAGCTGCTGTTGCTATCATATATAGTAAGAAATTTCGCAGTAATAAGATAAACAAATTTAAGGATCATTTCTATTTCTACTGCTATCTCTATAGGGCGACACTAGCAGAACCTGAAAAGCTGCATATATAATCTACATATGAATAAGGATAAATAAATCGAAACTATGTACAGCGACTAGATAAATAAGATATGCTGCCTTACAGACGCACTCTCTATTTAAGGTTTAGAGCTGCAAGCGGGAGTATACGACTAAGTCTCCGACAGGACATACAGACAGGCAAAGGACTACAAAGACCCAACCCAATTTACTTGACTTTTGATGCCCATTTTCTCGACTCTCTCTCGATTTTAGCAAATTACAATATATACACAAAATGCTCATTTTTTATATGTTCAGGACATGAAAAACCTTTAGTGTAATGGCTCTCAGCTGCTTAATAAACATTACAATGCGCTTATGCAGCAATTATAGCACTCAATTATATAAAATTACGTTAAGCTAAGTGAAATGTGTTAATATTAAAGAGTCGTAATAGGGCTCTTGCCTCAACAGTATTGCCACGAACAGCAGCCAAGGCGGAGCTAAAGCAACGTGAATAACTTCATATATTGTATATCTCCCTAAAGTATTACAAAATGTCTGTCGTCGGTCCCAAGTCGACCTCTATGACCTGTCCGAATTGCCATTTGGAAATAATGACGCACATCGTGCAGAAGGCCACAATTCGAACGCATCTGATAGCGCTCATCATGTGCCTGACACTGTAAGTTGTGGAGTCAAGTTTATGAATACAAGTGTAAGAGAACCTAAATAAGAGTATTCAAAGTTCCATCAATGTATATGCTTGCAGCTTGTGGCCCTGTGCGATCTGTTTATACTTAACGGACTGTGCTCGCAGCGTGGATCATTATTGCCCCTCCTGCAATGCTTTCATTGGCAACTGCGATCCATGCTCCTGAATTATACTATAATATATAAATATGTATCTGTATAGATATGTAAATATATATCTATATATGCAGCTTAACAATAAAATGCAAATAAGCTGAAATTTATTGCTACACCAAAAGTTTCCAAGAGCTTTAGCAACTTCGGTAAAAGTTTGAAGGCAACATACGAGATACCTACTGGAGCGTTAGCAACAATTGCACAGCGTTTGCAACATGAACCTCAGAACCACGAGCTTTAGCAACATGCAAGCGGCATGTCTACAAAAGCAATAGCAACAAAAGCCTCCGCTTGTGTTGCGTGTTGCTAACATGAGTGTTGGCAACGTGGATGTTGCTAATAAACGCTCTGTTAACATGAGTGTTGGCCACATGAGCTTTGGCAACTGGATACAACTGCACTAGCAACAAGTGAGCTGGCACTATTCAACACCGGCAACATTGTTGCGAGAGCGAAGCGCACAAGCAAAAGAGTCTGAAATCAAAGCTGATTATCAATAGACCTGCGCACGGACAAACGCAGCATGCAAAAGCAATATGCGCAGAGTATGCCAACGGCAACAGGTGCAAACATGAACTATCAGTATGCACAGGCGCAACCAGTCCCGCCCAGCTACGAGCAGGCAACACACTTCCAAGTGCCAACGGCCGCAAACGTAGTCATTATACAGCGTAAGTCTGAACACGTAAAAGCATCTCTAATTCTTACTATGGCACATGCAACACATTTGCAGAACAAGCACCGCCAGCTGTGGGTCCCGATCCATGCTTAATCACCTGCCCCCATTGCCAGGTGCGAAGCCTCACGCTCATTGAGTATTCGCCCAGTGTGCGCACACATTGTATGGCCGCGCTGCTTTGCATAGTGGGGTAAGAGATACGAAATGATTTATATCACATTATCTAATCGCGTCTCCAAATTCTCGCTTATCTAATTGTTGTGCAGACTCTGGTGTTTCGCCTGTTTGCCTTACTGTGCCACGAGCTGCATGAATGCGAATCACTTTTGCGGCAATTGCAACAAATTCGTGGGCGTCTATAGCAGCGATTAAGGCCAAATTGCTAAACAATAAACGTAAACAATTTCCCCATATACATACATATGTGAAATGCGAACATTTTTTGTTAGGTGTTAAATAATGCACACACACACACACATACACATGTAGCCATGAAAAGCTATACCTGTAAGGTAAACAATCAGCGCAAAGCTTTCGGAAACCTACCACAGAAAGGTTTATTGTGATAAGAGTCAATTGGGTGCGTCGCGGTTTTATGAAATTGACAGAAAATTTGTCATCGCTCAGTCATCGATACAGTTATAATGGAACGCGTCTATCCCAGCGAGCCGCTGGAACAGCCCAAAGATGTTAGTGGATTGGTGCAAGAGACGCATCCGGAGCATCAGAAATTATTAGCTCCACCCACATATGATCAGGCAACGGCCACGCCCGCATTGACAACGGGCCCAGCACCTACCCCACCACCACCACCACCACCTCCACCCACAGCCACAGCCACGGTGATTATAGTGCCCGATTCACCATACGGACCGGAGCCACAGGATGTGCAGTGTCCCTATTGCCATAACTATGCACGCACACGCATCTCCTACAGGCCAAATTCACGCACGCATCTGATTGCCCTGGTGCTGTGCCTGCTACAGTGAGTAATGGCTATAGCTAACAACACCCTCTGCCCCATTGACGACATTCTCTACGAATTCTATATAGACTCTATTGCTTCGTCTGCTTGCCGTATTGCATTTCGAGCTGCATGAATGCCACCCACTACTGTGGCATGTGCAACCGTTATCTGGGCACCTATGTGCGCAAGTGAGTTGCACCTGGGCCGTCCATCCATCTATCAACACCTTTGGCCGGATGTGCAGCTCCACAATTAGCATTTATCTGCAGAGCAATTTGGCTAAATTGGCTAAAAGTAAAGAATTAGACGTGAGATACACAGACAAAGACACAAACAAAGACACAGACACACGCAGATGTTGTTGATTATATATGTATGTATGTATTAATGCAGGTGCACACCTACCTGTCGACAGGTATTTGTGTGTGTACCTTAGATAAATTGTTCAAATACATTTGTAGTTAGTATCTTAATTTCGTGTTTTTCACTTTTGCAATTGCCACAAAAGATATTGCCAAAGTTTTCTTGGTTTCGGTGCATACCCTGTAGCTAAGTGGATGGGATGGTCGTTAGAGCTGTTAGCTGGTTTGTTGGGCATTTACGATAAGAGTCTGGCAATGTTTTAATTATATATTAATTTATATAGTAGTAATTCTAGATTTTTAGTTCCACTTTTTAGTTACATCAAAGCAAATATAATACCGATGATTATATATATAATCATCTGCTATAATTATAGCAAAAGCTAAAATGATGACAAAAAAAACTCCAGAGAAACTCGCTCACTGAGTCAAAACGCCAATAAGAATCTAATTAGCACCGTCGCCTACGTATAATATAAAATATGTATGTTTGTATGCCCATTTATACTAAGCTGCTCAAAGGGTAGCACCTAGTCGCGCTCTCTTCACACATGCATTTTCGGTAGCTGCTCTTTGTTGTTGCTTTAGCTTTTAAGCTCGTTCGTTCGCTCACTCGCTCGCTCTCACCGGCAGCAGATCTCTGGCAGCGGATTCGGCTAGCAGCGCTCAACCCAAATTCAGTCGCGTGTTGAAAGTGAAGCGCAAAAGTCAGCCAGCGAGAGCTACGATCTAACGAGAGCAAGGGAGAGTGAGTGTGAGCGAGAGAGGTAGAGAGAGAAGAATACATTGACAGCGAACGAAGTTTCGAGCCATAGTTGACGCAGTTACTGCTGCTGCTGCTGCTACTGCTGCCAATTAGCAAATCAAACAAAGCTCTTGGAGCTGTGATTTGTCTTAATCTGAATCATACATAAATATATGTATATACTCATACTTGGTATTTCAAGTTGAACTTCGTACCATGGATCAAAAGCGCGCCATGCTCTATCCCCAAGTGGATTTCAATACGCCCAGCGCTCCGCTGCCAACGCCAACAAACGAATTGACTGGGCCAACGATGGAGGCACCGCCATCATACGATGTGGCAATTGCAGCACAAACTCCAATCGTGATTGCACAGCCACAGCCACAGCCAGCACCACTACCACCACCACAACAACAACAGCAGCAGCAGCCAGAACTATTAGAGCCCACATTAGTGCAAACAGGTAAAAAGCTGGATTTTACCACAATAATTGCTAGCAATTAAACTAAAGCTTATTTCAATGCAGCGCCCACAAATCTCGGCCCGAATCCCTGCCGTGTGCTGTGTCCCGCATGTGGTGCACAGAAGACCACACGCATGACGCACACACCCAATTCGAGGACTCACCTGGCCGCCGCACTCATCTGTCTTGTGGGGTAGGTGAAAATGATTCAGTTTGTAATTGCATTCAAGCTAATCTTATTAACTCTTCTGCAGCTGGTGTGTCTGTGCGTGCTTTGTACCCTATTGCATGAATAGCTGCCGCACAGGTAATCATTATTGCCGCAAATGCAACACCTTTCTGGGCGTCTACAATCCGCAGGGCGTTAAATGATGCAGAGCAATCCGAGCGGAAACTGATGAGCACACTCAATTAAGATAAGATAGGCGAGAGATGTTAATCTACATGTATAAATAAGCTGTCTCCTAAGGCAGCCTCAAGTCTCAGCTGTTTGTATTAGAAAAAATATAACTATTTGCTTAAGTCCAATATTCATGCATACAAATATATTGCGCACATGCACATACATACATGCATGTAGAAATGTTTATGTAAATTCATACATTATTTGTGTATATGTATGTGTGTAGAAAACGAGTTGTGTTTGCTTTTCGGCACTCGACGGCCTTTTGGGCTCCATTTTTGCAAACTGCGTGGGCGTAACGGCACTTGGTTATTAAACACACATAACTATTAATAACTGCACACAAGAAAAAAATACGTGAAACCACTGTATATAAATATTTAGATTTTGTTTTGTTTTGACTCTTGCGCGGTTTTGTTTTTATTACTAAGGGTTGCCAGATCATTAACTGGCCTGCGCTTTTTAACACTATTTAGCGATAACTTCCATCCCTCTAACATGTTTACATTTGCGCTATCGAACATGCAACAGTGCAAAGTAAAGTAATTGACAGAAAACACATCGTTTGTTTATTAAATATACATTTAATCAATTAGAATGTTTGAAAAGAAAAAACAAGCCGAGCATAAGCCCCGCGACGATGGAATTGAATTAGAGAACCAGTTTATAATGCGCTTTCCCAAGGTAACGAAACACTTTCAGTTCCCTCCATTTGAGAGCATCTAGAATTTTCACTTTGTTTTTGTAGCATTTGGCCCCAGCGCTCCATGAATCCATACAGGCCGGGAATGTTAAGGATCGATTAACAATACAATTGGATCAGGATGTGCGCTATGGCGAAGTTCGGTTTGATGATCAACTACTCTATGCGAAAATTGTCGATTTGCCCACAATTATGGAGAGCTACAAGACAATTGATAACAAAAGTTTCTACAAATCCGCAGACATTTGTCAACTGCTCATTTGCAAGGAGGAGCCGGAGGATGAAACGGAGAAAGAGTCACCCAACAAGAACAAGAAAAAGGATCCCAACAAGGTGGACAAAAAGTATTTGTGGCCCCATGGCATAACGCCGCCATGTAAAAATGTGCGCAAAAGACGATTTCGCAAGACGTTGAAAAAGAAAAATGTGGAAACGCCCGAAATCGAGAAGGAAGTGAAACATCTGTTGCGCATCGACAACGAGGCAGTTCGTGTCGACTACGAGATCATCAATGAGGAGGACAAACCAAGCGATGATATGGATCAATCTGACATCAAGCCCTACAACGAGGCTGACGAAGATCTACAGGACGAGACAATGAATGCCGGCGACAAGACAATAAATGAGAGCGCTTCGCAACGGGAAATCAATGTGGAATCGGATGATGATGAAACTAGTAATTTCGAAACGCGCCGTGCACCCAATATGGGCGTCGCTGCACACGATATATTCGGCGAGGAGGTGTCCACAACTGACGACGAGGATGAGCCCACATTGCCGGGCAACGATTCGCGTCTGGAGGAATCCTCGCGTTTATCGGCCGACGACTCACGCATGTCCGATTTCTTTGGCGGCGCCAGTGGTAGCGGCCAGGGGGCGCGTGACAAGATGGAGCACAATGAATTCAACAAATCCATGTTCGGCAGAGAGCCAAGCAGTCCCAAGCTGAGCGCCGCAGGCTCCAGCTCGAATTTGGCAGCTCCAAGTGGTTTCTATGACAATCAGCAGATGATGGCCAAACGCGAGGAGTTCGAGAATCTGGAGTTCATGGATGATTCCCAGCCTCAATATACGCAGCAACAAATTCAGGACAAGATCAACCAACTGACTCGACAGATCAACGATCTCAGGGATCTACAATCTCAAAAATCCACGGAAATCGCGTCCATTCAAAATGCGACGCTGAAACAGCGAATGCAGGAGACACTCGATAATCTCTATGCGCAGGTCAAGGACCGTGAACTTGAGCTAAGGAACTTTGAGAACATGTTGGAGCAATAGATCTGATAACTACAAAATAATTGAATATTTAGCAAAAAATCAATTCGCATAAACATATTGATTGTACATAAAATATTACCTAAAATTTAGTTCAAAACAAATTTACAAATTTATGTTATGTATTGTCCTTAATTTTTAATTAAATAAATTTTGGCTATCCATAAATGCGCTTTTAAATGTATTCTAAAAACAAAAGCAAACAAAATCAAAATAAACAAATATCCATCAAATGAATAATTAGCGATAGCTCTGCACATCGATAGCTTGCCGCCAATATATCGATAGTCGCTCGCGGTAGTTCAGCAACATTTTGTGTTTATTCTCGCGTCACATACGGCAACTCCGCAACAATTTTCTATTTGGCCAGAAGACAATTGCAGAAAGTTTTTCAACCGAAAAAAAGAAATTCACAACAATAACAATAATTCAGCAATTGTACATTAATGGAGTAATTAACGATTGAATTTGTGCACATTTGGCTAGCGAGCAGCGCTGCAGTGAACGTTTGCGAGCAATTTCTGCCAAAGCAGCCACAACAACAGCACCAGCAGCCGCAGCAGCAGCAGCAGTAGCAGCAGCCCGAACAACAACAATATTTGCAAAATTTTCGGCCAGCTGCATTTGTCATCTACATTTTGCCAGCGTCGAATTATTATGGACAAAAAATCATCGCCCGTGCGACGACAAAAGCGCCAAGCGAAAGTAATCGAGGAGAATTTCTGGGACTGCAGCGTCTGCACGTACAGGAACTCGGCGGAGGCGTTCAAGTGTCGCATGTGTGACGTGAGAAAAGGTGAGTGACCTCGATTCGAAAAGCGACAGCGACTACGGCGACGTCAACGACAACAGCAACGGCAACGGCAACTGTGACTGCGACTGAGGCAGCGACAGCGACACAGCAATGTCGCATTTTGAATTACGTTGAAGGACGGCCGCTAAATGGGTCGCTCTGAGTGAATTGTGAATTGTGCTCAGGCATAGTATAAACAAAATTTGCATTTCGTTGATACACATTTAACTCATATCATATAATTTCTTTCTTTGTTTATTTGCCGGACGGGGCTGGCAGGCACATCGACGCGTAAACCGCGCTTAAACTCAGCGCTAGTCGCTCAGCAGGCGGCCACATTGCCAGGCGCTAGTGGGAACATGCCCAATGGGAAGCCGGCGTCCAGTTCGCGACATGGTAGCGGTCACGACAGGCAGCGACATAAACGTTATCCAGCCCGCTTGAAGAACGTTGATCGATCGACGGCGCAAACCCGTGAGGTGACCGTCAATTCGGTTACAGTTTTCATCACAGAATACAAGGCGAAGCCGGTGAGCAGTCGACGGGAGTCGAGTGAACAGAGCTTCAGTGAGAGCAACGATAGCCGGAGTTAGGTTCTAATTACATAAGCACGCACATTTGTGTTTTTATCCCAATTACGAAACTTTTCTTTAACTTCATGTATGCGAATCTGTATATGTATAAAGATATTCTTTGTCGGCGCGCAGCCACAATTCCTCTCACACTCACACTCTCACACACAAACACACACGAATCCAATGTCTAAGTGTACAACAACAACAACAAAATTTGTAAATTCTAATATTAGGCCTAAGTACAATTGTAAATCTATATAGCATGTTTCTCTAAGTTAGCAAGTATTAAGCGATATTCATGTTCTCTGTTATAAACAGCAGCCACAGCATCTCTAGCCATGATGATGATGATGATGATAATGAATATAATTATCCATGCATAAGAACTTCCATTTGTATTTGGCTTCTCATAGCTGATGACTGCATTTACAAAACTGATGCTGTGGCACAGCTGAAACAATGTGAAATCGAGAACCTTGTATATATAGAAAAAAGAAAAAACAAAACAAACACACACACAAACAAACAAACACAACTGTCTCGTATTGTAATATTTGATTCCTAATTTATTGATTTGTAAGCGTATCTTATACATACACACATAATTAGCCACATATTTATATGTTCTACAAATCTATTGTTTATAAGTGTCAAATGATAAACAAAAATATAATTTGATTAAGTGCAAGTGCGAAAATGTTCTCTATGTAAACAAATCAACTCAACTACCCATTGATAATGGGCAGACAAAGCGACGTCGCTCCACAAAACTCTAAATACACACACATGCACATATACAAATATATATATATCTACATGTATATATAGTAGTAATGTGAATACCTGATTCTCTCAAATTCTGTGTACTATATGTAGGTTGCATTGAGATCCAATTACCAAGTTCAGCGTGTCTCTATTAAATGGTTTATTTTTCCATTTAATTTGTTATGTATTATTAATCTATACTAATCAACAATAACAAATGACAAACCGATCTATATAAATTTGAATGCTGCATGACAACGAAACAAGTGAATGATATTTAGTGAATTTGCTAATTTAAATCAATGATTGTTTTTTTGAATTTTGTTCTTTTTTTGTATACAAGACTGATTAAGCGAATACCTAAAGACCATATAACAAATATATATATTCTATGATATATATATGTATATGTATGTATAAATATATCTACATATATATATATACATATATATATATATATAACGATAGCCCGCACCGTTTCACAGTTCAGTTGGCATACATAAACAATAGTTGCAATAATAATAATAACTACAACAATTTCTTTTTATACCAGCCAAAGTTTACATGCTTGGCCACATAAATATATACACTTATATATACATATATATATAGATATGGAATATTAGCTGAATCGATGAAATTTTGATATACTTTTTAGCAATGGATAAATGGTTTAGATATGCATGTTTAAATGATATCTTCGTTTTACTTGTGTTTTTTTAAAGGGTTTACTACACACACACACTCACACCCACACACATACTTCCATACACACACATACAGCCAGTTGTTCAAGTCTTTAAGTTGGCAAAAGCTTTGCAGCGAAAAGCTCATTCAAAACTGCCCGACTGAGTAACATAGTCAAAAAATAAAAGAAATGAAACTTCCAAGAACAGCTTACAACAAATTTGTATTAAATATTTAAAGTTCATAGTTTATATATTTAGCAAAAAATTAAACAATATATATATATATATGTATATTATATATAAATATATAATTAAATCAAGGCTAGCAAACAAATAAAAACAAGCACACACACAACACACGAGAATATATATTTAAAACAAATTAATAAAATAAAATTTAAAATTTGTGTAAAGCGCAAACAAACAAGTTTTAAATAAATTTCAAAAATTACACTTTAAGAATTGTCTTTAAAGAGAGGAGAATTTCCCTACTTCTCACACACACACACACACACAGGCATATACAATGTATGTGTGTGTGTGTGTGTGGGTCTCATCTGTAACTGTTCTTCTTCTTCAGCTTACGCGTGTGGCCTGCCTGCCTGCCGTCTGCCAGCTCGCTCGCTTGCTTGCTTGCCCCTGCCTTCCACTCTCTCACTCCCTCTCTCTCTCTCTCTCTCTCTCTCTCTGTCCCTCTGCCTCACGCTGGCACTCTGGCTACGCCTTTGGCAGCTGCCTCAACTTTCGCACGCTTCGCAAATAAATTACAAATTGTTTCGTTCCAGCGTGGCTGCTGCTGCTGCTGCTGCTGCTGCTGCTGTTGCCTTGCATTGCTACTACTTACACACTGCCACGCCCCAGCCCCCCGTCTCTCTGCACACTTCTATTGCCACTAGACTCCCTTGCTCCACCAACCACTCCTCTTCACACCAACACCTCGCCAATTCGTTTCAGTCGACGAGCTGACATTCGAAAATTCGCTTTTCGTTCGCTTTTCTCTAAAATGTTAAAATTCACAAGTCCTCCACACGCAGGCACAACTGTGCCTTGCCTGTGTCCGTCTGTCCGCCTGTCTGTCTTTCTCTCTGTCTGTCTGCCTGTCTTTCTGTCTCCCTCTCTGTCTGTCCTTCCGTCTGTCTATTGCTGCCTGCCTCAGGCCTCAGTTCCCTCTGCTGGCTCGACTAGCACAACTTGCCTTATCAGCGTCGCTCTGTGCGCTTATCTTCTGCATGTACGTTGTACGTTCTCTACTCCCATCTCACTCTCTCTCTCTCTCTCTCTCTCTCTCTCCGCCTCACCTCTCTACTCTTTGCTCTTCGCTTCGTTTCGTATCGTTCTTTGCCTGGCCGCCTGCTCCTTTTGCCTTCTTATCCGTTTGTTTGTCCGTGCTTCCGACTCGTCTGTGCGACCGTTCGCACATCCTGCTCCATTCTAGCTGCCATCACAGTCCCCCTCCGACCGACCGCCTGCCTGTGTTACACTTGCTCTTCTGTCTGTGTGCGTGTGTGTGTGTGTGTGTGCGCTTGTGCGTGCGTATTTGTGTCGTAGTCAGCAACAAAAATGTGCAGCATTTGGAAAATGTTGCCGAAGTCTGTTCTTTTTTCTCGCCCTTTCTTTTGACATGACGCATACGCCGCGTTGACCAGCAGCTAAAAACAGCAACCAGCGCGATCATCAACCTGGACAGTCTGCGTGCTACATTTCTATGCATTTGTATTTATACATATATATTATATATACATTTGTGGTCAGAAAAATAATAGTACTTCACTATACAAAACCTTAGCCAAAAGGAAGGTTCTTTAAAGAAGGAAATTCTAATAAAAGATCCATTTACTTCTAGTTAGAAATAATTTAATTTTTCACGATTTTAAGGAGCTGCATTAAACAATGGCCGTTCATAGAAGTATTAGTGTTGGATTTTAAACGTTAAAAAAATATAAAAATAAGAATTGTTAAAAAAAAAATAAATAAAAATCAATCTTATACAAGCAACTGTTGTTAAATTATAATTTATTGTTTTAAACTAATTGAAATCGTTTTAGCTTAGAAATAATTATGCAAAATGTATAAAATTGAAAAAATAAATAACATGAGTAAATAAAAAAAATTATTCACGATAATAATTATATTAATAAAGTTTTATTTCTGTGCTTGAAATGAAATGTTATTTATCACTAAGTATTAGACTAAAGAATATATGTAGAAAAATATAAAAATATAAAAAATAAAAATAAAAAATATATATAATTTATATATGTATATATTAAAGAAAGAAAAAAAAATATATACATATATGAACTTAATAAATTTGCTCATTAATTACTTTAAGACAAATTGCAAATTAATAAATATAATATACAAAAAAATATTCGAAATTAATGTTAACATTATTATTTATTTATTTTAATTTAGTTTAAGACAGATTGCAAATAAATAAATATAATATACAAAAAAATATTCTAAATCAATGTTAAATTTTTTTTATTTTTTTTTTATTTTTTTAAATTTAATTTAATGTCCGCTACTATTTTTTTATAAACTACAAAGCAATCCCCAGTACATCTAAATTAATAGTAATATTATGTTAATCTGAACATGCATTTCAAATTTATTATCTAAAAGTTTCAGCTAACATCTTGGGCAGGTGAAATTCTAGAGCGTCTCTATGTCTGTCTATGTCTGCATATACATATGGATACATACATATACATATATATTTATATGTATATTTATCTACATATATATCTACGTTTGCCCACTCTTAAAGGTTCAACATCTCCTTTGGCGCATTTTTAAAGTTTTGCGCGTTTTAGGCATTATCCGTTTTAATTACATTAAAAGTTTTTGGCATTAAATAAATTGAAGCTGAGCGCTGAACTTATGTCACTTTGATCCCGGCTACATAGAGCCAAAAGTTACTTTTGCTGTTCAGCTTACAGTGACACCCCCTCTCGCACACACACCCAACCCTCGGCAAAGACAATGAGCTCCACTCTGTCTCCCACTCTCCCCCTCTCTCAGTCAGTCAAAGGGACACCAAGTCCTTTGGCTCTGCCTGTGCTGTATCTGCTGGCAGTTGCTGTTCAGTGAGTCGCGCGTAATCAAGTTTTAGTGTTTAAGGCTTTAAATTGAAATTCCGGCATTAGACAAGGAATTCAACTGCTGCTACTGCTGCTGCTGCTGCTGCTGCTGCTGCTGTTACCCTTATCTAAGGGTTGAAGGGGTTGAGTTGAGTTGAAATTTTTTGATGCTGCGCCGCATTGCGCGCATAGCTGCAACAAATGAGCAACAAATTGCAATCATTGAGCACAGCAACATGGTCCATAAATCAATTATACAGGTAAGGCTTGCAGGTGCAATGGATGGGGGGGGGTGTAAAAACCAATCGTCGTTGGCTGTCTGAATGGCGGCTCTAATTAAATCATTATCGACACGAGCCAGCGACCCACACACACACACACACACATATATACATATATATTCAAAACTATCGTTGCAAGAGCAGGTGTGTAGCCAGGTGAATTCACCTGGTGTTGCCACCCAGCCCAAAACTATGCTGCTGCCAACGCTGCTGCCAGCGTCAGCGTCAACGTCATTGTATTTATTTCTCATGTTAAAATCAAATTCCCGCGTGTGCAATTTTTCATTTGCCCTGAAAATGAAAAGGAAGTGGAAAAATGTGTTAAGGTGCGTGCGAGTGTGTCTCTCTCTCTGCCTGTGTGTGTGTGTGCTGCTTGGGGGTTGCAGAGCTTGCTTCCGGCGGCATGCCTTGTCCTTGTCTGTAATAATGGGCAGAGCCCTTAAAGCGTGCCAACTTTAAAGAGCAACTGCAGCAGCAGCAGCAGCAGCAGCAGCAGCGGCATAGGCGCGCACACACGTCGACAGGTAGCAGTGGCAAGGAACATGCCACACACACACACACACACGCACACAACTCTAAACAAAACAAAATGCGTTGGCAAGGCAGAGCTGTAAAGGGGAGAGAGCTAGGGAGGGGTACTGAGGGCAGCTAAGGCAGCTGGCGACAGCAAAAGCAACGTCATTTTTGTTGCTGCCTCAGCTGAAGCCCGCAAGGATATGAAAAGGAGAGATACACACAGAGTGTGAGCGAGAGAGGGGTAGAGAGACAGAGCGAGCATGGGAGACGTGGAGTGAGCAGGGTGCAAGAGGGCAAGCAGCAGAACGGGCAGACACGACACCAAGTGTACAATAGCTTTAAGCTTAAACTCTCGCACACACACACACACACACACACACACACACGCACACACACGCACACTTGCACAGTATATTTTATACAGGGCCCACGAGCATTTGCCCATAAATGTGTCTAAAACAAATAGCTCCGACTTCAAGCTATTGCCACAGAGCATTTAGAATTCTACAGCTTAAAGAGAGCTGCTGCTGCAGCACCCTGTATCCACATATATATGTATATATACGTATTTATATATATAGGGGAAAATTCACGGACGAACGCTATATGTCCAAGTCCAAGAAAGAAAAATACTTGCCATGCGACAACATAGCCAAAAAGACCAGGGCTGCAGCAGCAGCAGACCAAGAGATAGGAATACATCTATAGATATATACAAACATATACATATATTTATCATCTGATTCTATATAACTGCCATAACCAAATACCAACTGTTTCAACAGGAAATAACGCATTCTATTAACTTGATCTACATTGAGCAACATTTATTTTTAAAGCAAAGTTAAGATCTATAACTTGCTGAACTATCTATTTATAAATTACAGTTTTAGCTGATATGCTATTAGATATCGTTGCACTTTTCTTAACTTTCTCGAAAAATAAAACAAGAAAAATAAACTACAAAATTCTGCAGAACGAAAATAGAGAATTTCAAGTTTCTTATCGAATAAAACCAAAATGATATTTTCAGTTTGTACAGCTGACATGTATGATAACGCAATGGGCTTACACTGAGAGAAATACTAGAATAAGATACAGGAAATAATAATAGCTAATAAATCATATTCAGTTAAAAGATTTTATGCAAGAAACTAAGCAATTAAGCTTAAAGTTCTTTAAATACTTTTTGCCTATTTTCCTTTTAATAAAGGAAATTTTGTGATTTTATTAGAAATAAAAGTAATTAAATTAAATTTATATAAATTTTAAAACTCGTATAAAAGCTAAGAAATTACTTTTTTGCAAATTAAAAGAATTGTCTTTATTAAATAAAATGAGAACATATTTTTTAGAAATTGTTTTACAAAATTTTAAAATCATACAAATAAAATTAAATATAAATATAAGAAAAATATATATTTTTAATTAATGTGTATTCAAAAATAGACTAATAAAAAAATTAATTAATAAATACAAATTTAATAAAATTAATCGTATTATTTATATTTATAAATATTAACTATATATCTAGACAAATTTTTAAATTTAAATAAAAATATATTAAAAAAAGCCAAACAAAAAATAAATAAATAAATTAATTAATTAATACAAACTATTTTAAATTATAATAATAATTATGTTTATAAATATTAACTAAGCTATACAATTGAAAAAGTTAAATTAAATTAAATAATAAATATTAAAAATTTTTATATTTTGAGCTTAAAATTAAAATATTAGAATAAATTGAAAATATTTTAAATATATGTAAAAATATAAAAAATATTGACAAAATAGACTATTAAAAAAAAGAATTTATCAGAGACCCCGAATAACTCTTAAGGGATTTCAAAAGTCCACAAATAAGTGTTTTCGCATGGAGTGTTATAAATAAAACTCTCAAATAAACTCTTTCAGCATGTGCTTAGGAGAACTCCTTTTACTCAGTGAGAAACAGAAAAACTGTGGGTTTTTCTGCGGTCCTCAGTGTGATATTTTATTGCCTTCCTCAAAAAAAATAACCCTTTTTTTTTTGTGTGTGCTGTTGCTGCGTAGAAATGACGCAGTTGCTTTTGTTTTCTTTTTCTTAACTGTTGCTGCTGCGTTGCCCTATGGGAGCAATGCCGATTTAGCGCATAAACTCAAAATTTAAATATATGGACTTGAAATTTAGCAACTATGCTTAGATTACTTTTTTAGAAATTTGGATTTTTCTTGTTTTTGGTAATTTGAAGGGAAGTCATATACTTAGACTTTTCCAAATGGAACTACGGAAATAAATAAGAAAATATAACAAATACTGTTGGACTTATGCCGCTAAATCGGTGTGTTTGCGCCCAAGTGCATTGGTCAGCGATGCACTTTTGTTTTTTGCCAAAAAAAAAGAAAACAGTTTTTTTTCTGTATGTGTTGTTGCTGCGTTGATCAATGACGCAGTTTGTTTTTGTGTGTATGTGTTTTTTTTTTTCCATCTCTTGCTGCTGCGTTGCACTATGGGAACAAATGTCGATTTAGCGGCATAAAGTCCAAAATTAATATATGGACTTGAAATTTAGCAAATATGCTTGATTACTTTTTTAGAATTTTGGATTTTTTTTGTTTTGGAAATTGAATGGGAAGAGATATTGCTAGACATTTCTAAAAAGGAACTAAGAAGGATAATAAACTAATTTTGGACTTTATGCCACTAAATCGACTTTTGGGCCCAATAGTGCATTGGTCAGCGATGCACTTTGTTTTTGCCAAAAAAAAAACCATTTTTTTTGTGTATGTGCGGCGTTGGTGTGTATGCAAGGGTTGTTTTCGCGGAGCAGGTCAATTACGATCTATAATTCGACTGTGTGCGTTGTCAACAAAAAACACAGGACAGACACACAGTATAGAGACAGACAGAACGGACAGGACATAGGGACAGACCTATAGACACACAGACAGACACAGAGTTATAGACACGCAGGCAGACACACAGAGTGGACAGACAGACAGTGTGACAGACGGACGGACAGACAGACATCTCTATATATATCTGGCTATATCAACTTTTTTTTCTGCTGATCAAGAATATATATTACTATATAGTGTCATCCACGCCTCCTTCGGCCCTGTTATATATGTACATATATCGACCTCTGCTCGTCGCCCCCTGATCAAGAATATATATAATTTTATATGGTCATATACGCCCCATTATGCCTGTTAATTACATTTATCAAAACCATAATAGTTTGATTTCTTATTTTCAATCAGGTTATAATTAAAAGCAAACACACAGCAAACACAAATCAAACACAAAACAAACACACAAAGCAAAAAACATATACAAAGTTTTATAAATGAGGATTTTAGAAATAAGTCACAAAATAACTCTATGTGTGAAAGAGTAAAGTATTACTCGCCAAAATAACTCTTTTAAAAGAGGAATTGCCTGAATTCCTCCATGCCAAACCACTCAGACTAGGAGTGAAAAAAACCAAAAATATCTCTCCTACTCAGAGGAATAAAGTTTGTGTGCGCCTTTTTTCTGTATCTCTCAGAAATGAATGAGACAAGTGAGTCGGGTAACTGTTATTCGGGGTCTCTGGAATTTATTAATAGAAAATTACAATAAAACCTAATTATTCAAAATCTGATACAGAATCTTTCATATAGATGGGATCCCAAGTTGATCTAAAACTTCAGTGTATTATTTTAAACTTTAAATAACAGATCTAAGCAATTTTTGCCTTTTTAAAGAGATTCTTTTAAAGATATCTACTCATATACCCTGTAAACTTTAAGTAGAATTTGTCTTGCTTTGAGCAACAAAGACAAACGCTATATAAATGAAATGCGAATTTCAAATTTCTATTTCTACGCATTTTTGTAGTGTTTTTAAGTTTTATGCGCGACGTAGCCCTGGCAACCCGGCAAGGCAAAAGCAAGGCAAAAGCAAGGCAAGGCAAGGCAAGGCGACCAGGCAGCCAGCCAGCCAGCCGAGCCAGCTCCAGCTACAGCTACAGCTACAACTACAGCTACAGCAATGGCTACGACGTCGAAGAGCTGGAGCTCGAGCGGGCAGGGTTAGCGGGGCTGGCAGCGCCCATTTGAGGGAGCCATCAGGTAGCGCATTTGTCTGTACAGCGCACAGCGTTTGACATTTCCCCATACTTGATGGTGCGGCGCGCCAGTAAGTGCACAGAAATTGGCTGGGCTAAAATAAGATAAAAGTATTGAGTACTTTATGGCGCGCACGCCACCAAAATGTTTCAACTTGATGGGCGCACAGTGTGCATTGGCATAAAACTCGATACTTGCTGGCACGACGCGTCCCAGCAAGTATGGCATTAATGCGTTGGATGTGCTGCGTGCTAAGCAAATGTATACTTGTTGGCGAACGCTGGCTGTGCCCCCAACCCGTGCGTCGTCGTTGTTGCCGTCGACGTCGTCGTCGCCGTTGCCGTTGCCGTTGCCGTTGCCGTCGTCGTCGCAGTTGCCGTCGCTTGCCAGTGGTGGGTAGTCGTTGGAGTTAGCAGCAAAGCAGCGCAACGAGGGCTGCGACGGGCTCACTCTCTCTCTCTCTCTCTCTCTCCCACTCTCTCACTCTCGCTCTCTATGCGCTGTGTCTATGTGTTTGTGAGAGTGAGAGCGCGCGCGCTGAATATAGCTGAGAGCTGAATGAGCCGCCGCGCCACACATTTCAAAATTCAACGGTCCGTTGTGTGTGCGCGCAGCCAATTTGACATTGGGGCTGCACTTGAATTTAAATGCAGCAAAACAGAGTTACAAATGTGTGCCTATAGAAAAATGCATAAAATAACAGTAAAACATGATGCATATGTGCATGTGTGTGCATGGCAATTTGTTGTTGTATGATTAAAAATATATATTGCCTACTTTGCAGCGCTCGAGGCTGCGACAATAATCAAAATGTCGCAATTATCTATGGCGCTCGCCGTATTGCGTATGCAGGCAGATATAAAATAAGTATGTATGTATGTTCGTATATATATATACATTACACATGCACACACATGCATACATGTGCACGCACAGCGTTGCATTTGCATGCATAACCAGCTATGGCAACGTTTCCCTTTTAACCACTCCCACCTCCCATCATAGACCTCGCGCCCTTTTGCATGTTGCACATTTCATGCATTTCCTTTGTGCAGCCAACTTATCAAGCTTCCTGTCCGGCAAAATCCAACCGACCAGCCCCCACCCACACAAACGCACTCACCATCCAGACCAGACTCCATCTGTCTGCTCCACCATAACCACTGACCAGACACCATTAAGCATATACAATAATATATTTCCCATTTGCATCAATATATTTCTATGTATGTATGTATGTATATGTGTGTATACATATGTATACATATGAGTATATAGCTTGTTTTTTGCATTTTTGCTGCACGCACAGAATTTTTATTGTATTCAATTTTGATTATGTTGCAAGAGTTTTTTGATATATAGAATATAATGATAGCTTAGATATATAAATAATATAAGTAAAACAAGAAAAATGTTGAAGAATTAAAAGACAAGAGCATATAATATATATGTATCTATACATAGAGAAAACTCTTTTACTTTGCACAAAAACATGTTTTAAGCCCCACAAAGTTTTTTTTTATTATTTCTAATATACTTGAAAATGCTCTTAGGAATATTTAAAACATTAATAACTACATTGACATATATTTAATCATTTTCTATTTATATAAATTTGATTCAAGATTTAAAAAAAATCTTTAAAAAGCATTTATTAAATTATAATTTCAGTAAAAAATTTATATTGCAATAAACACAATTTTCTATTAAAAATAAATAAATAAATAAAAATAAAAATATTAAATAGCTATTTAGTTATAATATTTGCTTATTATTTATAACTTTATCCAATAACCAATTAACAATAAATTAAAAAAAAAAAATAAATAAACATTATATATGTTATATACATTTGTTTAAAAAAATCTACAAATAAATCTTATAAAATATATCAATTATCAAATATACTAAAGAGCTCTGATGATCAGCTAGAAATTAAAAAATCTACAAGATGCTTACTGTGTAGATTCTCCATAGATCAATATCAATATACAATGCATAAAGTCTTGCAAGTTAAAGAGAATCATATAAATGACTAATAATCTGTTCAAATTTTAGCTTTATGTAAATATTAAAAAAAATATATAAAATATATTTAAAACATATTTGTTTTTGAAGAGAGAACTGCAATGAATGCATCAATGCAGTTTTTATAGCTTAAATGTAGCTTATGTATAGATAACTCTCTATCTAGCTCTCACACATATTTATATACATATGTATATAGAATAGTTAGTTGACCCTAGAGCCTAGTGCCTAGTGCGACGCCATTTTGTGGTCAAAAAACGGAAGTGGCGGCCATGTTGTTGCGGTTAAATGCATTTTATTTACATATACAAATTTATATATAGATTTATTTATATATTTATTATGCATTTTTCGCATTTTCATTTATATATTTGCAATATGCATAGCGCGGGCGTGGCAGCACTGCAATTAGGTTGCCAAAGCCGAACAGCAACAGCAACAACAACGAAACAAGTCTGGCAAAGATCCTAAGGCCATGTTAGCCATGATCGGAGAGCAGGTGGCTGAAACTGACGCTGACACAGAAACCAGACAAACGACAGCCAGAGCAACAGGCCAACAACAACAACAACAACCAACAACAACAATGGTTAAGTGCAACAACTGCAAGAGTCGACGCTTGACATGCATATGCAAAGGTCTTTCCCAGACTTATCTCTCCCTCTCCCTCGCCCTCTCTCTCTTTACCACTCTCTGTTGCTTTTTTCGCAGACCTTCGCCTGGGCAAGCGCCAAAAGCAACAACAACAACAACAACAATAAAATGCAAATGACGCTCAGCTCGAGAACATTTTTGTTGAAGCCTTTGATGTGCGCCACAGCGCTGCTGCAAGCACGCAATGACCAAAAAAAAACAATAACAACAACAACAGCAACAACAAAAATAATCAATAGTTGTTGTTTTTACTGAACTTAAGCTGTCAAGCTGTGAAGCTAGCGAAACAGCTGGCAGCACTGGCCAGAGCGCTGCCAGAAAGTCAAGCGGAAGTCGTTGTCACATCAAATGGCGACAATAAGCACTTCCGCCACGCACAATAGCCTGGCCAAAATGGTCCTTCAACAAAAAAAAAGAACAAAACTAAATGCATAAAAAAAAAATATATATATATATGTATATAACGCAGCTCTAATCAAGCAGCGCCAGCAACGAAGCAACAACAGTAACAGTTACACAAAACGTCACATGAGCTAAACCCCACTCGCACGCTCTTCCTCTCTCTCTCTCTCTCTCTCTCTCTCCCTCTCGCTCGCACGCCTTGCATAGAGCAGCCAAAGGGCTTAGCTATTGCAATGAAACGTGTAGAATTCCAAGCCAAGAAGGAAGCTGACATATGACAAGCTTTAAAGCACACACACGCACACACAGGCAGACAAATACACGCACACACACATGCACGCACTTACAGAGCTGTCTATGTAAGCGCGTATAACAGTTTGTAGAGGTAGCGATAAACCCTTATCTAAGGCAGGGCTGTTGGAATGTTGTATATCTATTTATGCATACTTACACACATATATACAAACATGCATACATATATATAAATATAACTCTATCTCTCTCACTCACACTCTTTCTGCCTGTCTGTCCGTCTGGCTGTCTATATGGCAAGTTCCCATATTCCACCAAAAACATTTGAAAGCGTCTCGCGCGTTCCTCTGCTGCTGCTGCTGTTGCTGTTGCTGTTGCTGATCGTCGTTTGCTCTTTGTGCATTCTTTCAGTCTGCTTTGCGCTCGCATTCGTTGAAACGTATATGCGACCAGGCCTGGGCCGCGGACCAACGTCTCCAACGCTGCGCGACTCACTTCTCCTTCTACACTCTCTACACACACACACACACACACCACATACTCTACACTCGCGCTGCCCTCTTCAGTTCTCTTCAGTCTATACACAGTCTCTCTACAAGCGTCTCCAACGAGGCATGCAGTCATCGCCGTTGCGCGCTGTTGTTGTCGCTGAATTCTGAATTTCAAGCAACGGTGATTCATCGAAATTAAAAATAAGTATCTGTATCTGTATCTGTATCTGTATCTGTATCTCAGCGCTTGCTTTTCGCATTATTCTCATACACATTCTGGCCGATGTTACTGTTGTTGTTGCTCGCTCGCATTTCCTGAGCTGCATTAGATGCTTTGACCCTGAGCTCGCGTTTTTTTCTTTCTTCTTCTTCTTTTTTTTTGTCTTTACACACAAAAGTTTACAAAAGCATTTAGCTACATTCCTTGCCATCATTTTAATTATTCGATCAACAACAACGAAGCTATCACAAATCAGCTAAAATAACACTATCGATCGTTACTTCCAGGAAACATCTCGTACTTTGCTTTTTCCCGTCATAAATCTGATTAGTTAAACGTTTTCAAAGAATTTTCCCATTCGAAATGCTCATAAAAAAAAAGTTTTTTTTTTATTTCTTTTGTTTTTATTGTAATAAATTGGAAACGCGTTAAAGATCTGTCATGGCAGCGTATTATAGGAGTTTAGTTTATATATGTAAGTCAAAGAATTTGTAGTCTAAGTAAATATTATTAGGTTAGCTTATTAGATTAAGGCAAACAACTAAATAAATATATAAAAACAATATTCATAATTGAATTTGAATGGTATAATAAATAGAACTAATATCATACTAAATAATATTATTCATAGATGCATTTAGATCTTATTTGAAGGACAACAAAGTTCGACTTTTATTTGAATAGGAATATCAATCTGACTATGAAAAGTTAAAAGAAAGGCTTTAATACCGAGCAGACGAATTTTCAATAATACTCTATAGAATCTCTGCGACTCTAAAGTAGAGACTATAGATATATCAAAATATATTCTTTGATTCTTTGAACATTTTGCTAACTGAAATTGGATATTTCTTAGCTTACCTTACCTTAGCATTAATTTATACAACCCTCGACATAGTTCCCTCTAGACTTCGCTCTATGCTTCCTGCTAAGCTTCCCTCTGGGCTTCCTTTGAGGCTTCCCTTGAGCAATTCTTTGAGGCTTCCCTCGAAACTTCACTATAGACTTCCTTCTACAAATACACCCTTAAGTTTCATAATCTTTCTGTTCATTTCAATAAAATCCTTATTCAAATCTACATTTCGCCTGTCCCTCTCTTACTCCCTTCCTACAAGCTTTATCCCGTTCCTCTTGCAGTTCCCAACTAGTTCACGAAAATTGTCATTCTTGCAGCCAACGCCAGCTACTTGCCTAGCTATATATGCGCGTTTGTGTATATAGGCATTTCCCACCCTCTCACTCCGACAGCGGAAACTATTTGTAATCTTGGAGCAATTTGGACACCTGTTTCAATATTGCAGCCAGCGAAGAAATCTTGACACATCGTGCGCTGATCCTTGGCTGCAGTCTGACAAGGGGAAAGTTTTTTGCATTGTCTTGTGTGTGTGTGTGAGTGTTAGTGTGTGTAACATCCGGCTGCATGCGCAGGTAAGACGACTGCCCTTTTGACACTGACAAGGATGAGGAATGCCAGCTCAGGCTCCGTCTCCTGCTGATGCTGCTGCTGCTGCTGCTGCTGCTCCTGCTGCTGTGATAACCTTGCCGCGGTGGTGCTTTATCAAATTCTGGTCACCTTGGAACGCATTTACAAAATGTGTATCCACTAATACACACACACACACACACACACGTAGAGACATTTTGTAAAGGGCATATACGGTACCGCTTTGGATTAAAAATTTCTTGCGTTTGCTTTTTATTTTGAATGCATTTCTCTGTCGACTGCTTAAGGCGAGAGAGAAGGAGATGGAGAGGGCCACAGCGAACGAGTCAGAGAGAGCGAGAGCGAGTGAGAGGGAGAAAGGTAAAGGGAGCTGGCCAGGGCAGGGGGCACGACAACGTGGCACAAGGGACAAGAGGCATTTATTTTCGGCATTTGAAGTTAGTCCTTTGAAAAACGGGGGTTCGAAATTCAAAGCGCTAGACCGAACCAGCGAACGTGCGAAGGGTTGTTCGCTGTGCGTGCGTGTGTTTGTGTGTGTGTGTGTGTGTGTGTGTGTTTGTAAGGAACACATTTGGATGCCAGACTGCGTCTCAGTTGCCGTCGCCCTGTGTGACATTATGCGCTGGCAGCAACGGCAGCAACGCCAAGTGTAAGCAGCGAATCGATTTTGAAATTCGTCTCATGCGAATGTGTGGAAAATGCTGATAAATGAAAAGCGAGCGAGTGCGAGATGCTGGTGACCAGCAGCAAGGACTAGAGCTAGAGACTAGTTAAGCATTTGCCATGGCTAATGAGCAAATGCAACTGCCAACTGCCAACTGCAACAGTCAACCTCACATACTCTACCTCTCTCTCTCTCTCTGTCTCTCTCTCACACTTACTTTTTTTTTTGCTGACTGATAAGACTTGCTCGACTTTTCATCTATTTGCTGCGTTGTTTTGTTTACCCACTCTGACGCTTCTGATAAGATAAGCAAAAGTCGCTTTTACCTACACACACACACGCACATGCCGGGCATTGCCCATGACCAGCTTCGACTTCTTTGAGCGAGTTTTCAGTTGAAAATTCAAAATTCATAGAATGCAAATGTTGGTTAAACAACATTTTCGCCAGCGCACACAACGACGCCAAGCCCTCGTTGTACCAAAAAAAGAAAGAAAAAAGACCACACAGAGACGCCAGAGCACAGCAGAGCCAAAGCACAGGTCGCACAGTTGGGCCACAGCTACGACAACAACAACAACAACAACAACAACAACAACAATAGCAATAGCAACAACAACCCGAGGCAACTCTCTGAGAGCGGCTCTACGTACGTGTTTGCTTAGCAAGGGGGCAGCATAGAGCAGCCGAGAGGGGGTGGGGTCTAGTAAAGGCAGTGGCATAGCGTAGAGCTAGAGGTTTTCCATGGCTCAGCGTCGAGTCGAGTTGTTGTTGTCGTCGTCGTCGTCGCCTGTGACTTGAATTTGTAACTGAAACTAGATCTAAACAACAAAAAATTGTAAACAGACCCCTCCCCCCTTACCCCCCCCCCCCCCCCCCTTCAGACTTGGAGTCCGACTTCGACTTTGTCTAAAAATGTGCCTAGCTTAACAATCCATAGACAGAGTCTATAGACTTGTTGTGTTTCTATTTCAATGGAGTTGCCATGGCTATAAAATGATTTCTAGGAAATATGAACAACTATAGAGCTAATGATATAGCTGATAATGTGTGGAGCATCTAGATTTATCTTAGCTTGTGCGAAATGATATATAATTATATCATATTGATATTGCTTGATATACAAGAATATAAAAGATAAAAGATTTCAATGTATTTTATATACATCAATGTAAATATATGAGAAATAACTTTTGATCTACATATTTATAACTATAATTATAGCTAGATATAGACCTAGCTGTACTACATCGGAGTCTTTGGATCTACTTTTTCATTTAAATAATATATAGATATATTTGTATATACAATTTTCATTAAGTGTTAAATATAATAAATAATGACGGCCAAATATTATTATAAGTAGGTATAGAGCTTTATGCTAGATAGATGCTTTGCATCTGCATTTCTGCCTTGAAAGTTTCACTTTTAGACAACTGCAACTCAGCAATATCATATGAATAGATTATAAGAAACGAATAGTTCATGCTTATGCTGCTTACATTATTGAGAATCACGTAGAAGAGCGTCAAGTCAAGTCAAGCAAATGTTTTAGAGCTTTATTTTTATTAACCTAACTGTGGATAGAAATACATATGCATATATATTCATACATATTCATATTTAATCTAAGTTTTTCAATCAAAAATATGCCACGCCGTATACGTAATATACATAAATATATTGATATATGTCAATTTCTCAACTCTTAACTAATCTCAAATTGATTTTAATGCTCTTCACATTTCCTCTTAGTTTATTTAGCAAATCGTAGCTCTAAAGCTTCAAAGCTTGACTTTGGCTAAGCTTTTTTGCGTGGTGGCTGGAGGAAGCTGATTAAAGCTTAAAGTAAATGCCAAAATGTGGCCAGGGCCTTGCCTGCAATTGATTGCACAGCATTAACGCAACATTTCCAATTGGATGGCTGCTATATGCACATATAGAGAAATGTGTGTGTGTGTGTGTGTGTGAATATATAAACATACACATATACATAGTCAAGTGAAGTATATACACACGCATACATTCGCACACACACATAGAGAGCGAGAGAGATGCGTGGGCATGCATACGCATATTTAATGCAAATTTAAGCAGTTAGCAAGCAAGTAAAACCGTTATGTACATACATATATATAAAGAGAGAGAACTGTGTGTGTTTGTGTGCGTGCGTGCTGCGGCGTATACATAATGCAGGGCAATATAAATAATTGCAATACATATAAATTGCAGCTGTGTGTGTGTGTGTGTGTGTGTGTGCGTTGCATAACCACATTTGCCATTTACATACGCCATATAAGCAGAGCCTTATATATAAATACACATATGTATATACATATAAATATATAAGTTTATATATACATATATTTATACACACATTTAAATGTGCATCGATGGCTGCTGCATTTGCAATTGCAATTGCATTAGTGTGGCATCCTTTTGTTCATTACACGCACAATGCGTGCATAAAATAAATCTACAGCAAAATACTCGAATGCGCTCACATTTGTTAAATGAGACAAGCAGCAGCAGCGCAGCAGAAGCGGCGGCAGCAAAAGCCGAAGTAGAAGGAGCAGAGGAATGGCACAAAGCATGAAGAGAGCGAGAGTGTGGGAGAGCGGGAGAGCGGGCTTGGGTGGCAGGTATAGAAGACAAAATTTGGACAGCAGCAAATGCAGCTATAGGCAGCTAATTGTTGTTGCACAGTGTAAAAGCTCAACTTACGCTGGACATGTTATACGTATGTATGTACATACATATATGTATACATACACACATACACACACGCAAATCGTCTTGAGCGAAATTTAAAGAGAGAAAATATCAATTTTAAAGAAGATATTGATTGAAGACATTGATAATTGTTTTAATTAAAATATATTGTTGTTTAGTAAATTTTTATATATATTTCTAAATTCAATATTATCAATATATGTAAATTAAATATATTTATTTTGTATTTTTTTTTAATTATTTATTTAATATACATATATTATTCTAATTAATATTATTAGTTTTTATAAACTTATTTATAGTTTTGCGCATGTTTTTTTTTTTCAAATATATACGCATACATTTGTATTTTTGTATATCGAATTTATAAATAAATATACATACATATATATTTATTCATTTTTATTATTTATATATTTAAAAAAAAAAACAAATTTCCGATCAAACCCATATCTATATATCTATCCCCAACAGCATTTTCCCATTTCAATAACTAAAACAAAATTTGTTTATTTATTTTTAAATTTTTACATATTGAATTTTATTTCAGTTTCTTTAAGTGTATACGTGTGTATGTAAGTGTTTGTGTGTCTGTGTGTGTAATCGCCTGAAACTACAACAGAATAAAAAAATAATGTTGAACGAAATAATTGTTTAGAAAATAACTTAATGCTAAATAATTGTCAGTGAAAGACTTCAACATAGTTCTATTAGAATTATAATAATAATCATAATGACAATGACAATGATAATGATAATGATAATGTTTCCTGTTCCGTCAAATAAGGCATTTACATTTACATAAATATTGCAGAAATCGAAACATAGATTCAACAAAACTGACAGATCGGAGCTTTAGCTAAGACTTAAAACATATAGCTACTATATAACATAGTTTACTTTTCCTTCTCTTTATCTTCTACACAACTTTGTCTTTGCCTTAGGTCAAAAAAATAAAATTACGTAATTCTTGTATTTTAGCATTTTGTTTTTTTTTTCGATTTGTTTTTTTTTTATACATATATATTTTATATATCACAATAGAAAAAAGAATTAATTCACATATTCTTTTCAATCGTTATAGTTTTTTTTTTGTTTTTTTCTTTTTTTTTTTTGCTTACTTATAAATTAAACAATAAAAAATGTACAGAATTTTCTTTAACGTTTCTTTTGTTGTTATTTTTTTTCTTTTTTTTTTTGCTAGTTGCTTTGTTTAGTTATTTGACTAATTGTTGTTGTTGTTGTTGTTGTTTGACCAATTTACGAACTAAAACTAAATGTAAATTTATTAAATTTGCTTTAAGTGTCTACTATTAACATGTTTTAAATTTAATCGCCAACTAAATTAAACGGCATTACTAACGACGCTGCACTAAACAAATTCGAAACAAAACGCAAAAAGCAAAACAAATACACCAAAAATATATCAACTAAAGTTTAACACAAAGAATCTCAAATGAAATAAAAATACAAAATAAAAAAAATAAAAAACATTTCTAACAAAAGGCAGAGACAGAGAGCGCCAACAAAGAGCAAACTTTTTTGTGTAGTCGTCGTCGTCGTTGTTGTTGTTGCGGGCAAGCTTAAAGCGCTGCTTGCGTCGCTGCTGGCATCGCAGCTGACGCCATTGCTGCGTCTGTAGTTGTTATAGCGTTGGAGGACGCTGGCTTTTGTTGTTTCTGCTTCTACAATTTTTTTTTGCCGTTGTTTCTGTTGTTGCCGAAGCGTGAATTAAAATAAACTATTTAAATTTATTTGCATCTGTTTAACTGCGGCCTGCATTATACACAAGCACACACACACGCACGCACATTTATCCATATGCATACGTATGTATGTGTATGTGTGTGAGTGTTTGTCCGTTCTCTCTCTCTCACTCTTCCACTCTTGCGCTATGCTTATCGCGCGTCTCCATCGCCATGCACTTTGTTGCTGCCGTCGGCCATAGCTGCAGCCGTGTTATTTTTTTTCTCTTGTTTCTTTTTATCGCCGCCGCTGCGCTGCGTGCGTGTAAGCTGACGCGTCGCGCCCCCTTCCCAACCCTGCTAACCTCTGCCAGGCCCACAAGTGCGCCGCTGCCAGCCCCTTAGGAACCTGCGGCGGCAGCAGCAGCAGCATAGCAAGCTTCAGCTCCGCCGTCACCGTCACTGTGCTTGTGTATGCATGTATGTATGTATGTATGTATTTATGTACGTGTGTTTGTTCATTGTTTGCTTTTTGTTGTTGGCGTTTGTTGTTTTCTGCCTCTCGCTCGTTCGCTCGACTCAACTTGCCTGCGCTCTCTGTCTCTACTGTTGCTTTTGCTGTTTCGTTTTCTACTCGATTCGTACGAAAAAATTTAGTACAGCGTGTGGTATGGCAAACGAAAGCTATGAGTTTTCAGTGTATCTTGTTGTTGTTGTTTTTTTTTTATACTTTACTTAGTTGTCTGCTCAGCTCCGAGTATGTGTGTGTGTGTATTAGTGTATGTGTGTGTACTGGTGTGTGTAATTACGTGCCTTGCCTTCAACGTCAGACATGCAACACGGCACGCAGGTAGAAGGAGACGAGTAGGAAGACAAAGTCAAAAAGAAGCCTCAGCTAAAGTCACACGCACACACACACAAACACACATTCAGAGAGAGAGAGAGATAGAGTGAGAGAGACATAGACATAGATGTCTGTCTGGATCCTAAGCGTTCGCCTGCGCCGACTTCTCTGCCTCGGCCGCTGCGCAGGCATTGCAATCATGATGAACGCATCATCTGACCAGCCAAAGGCCCAGATTGAGCTTCTGCAGCTTGGGCAGCTTCATGATAATGTCGATGCCCTTCGAGCTCAACTGCGTACAGCCATAGAGATCGATCGTCTTCAGATTGGATAGATCCTCGGCCAATGTCTGCAATCCCTTATCCGTTATCCGACTACACTGTCCAATATTGAGATTCTCCAGTTCATGCAGTGACTTTGCTATTTTCACCATGCCCTGATCCGTAATCTGGCATTGATTCAAACTAAGCGAACGCAACCTATACAGACCCTGGGCAATGTGGGTGAGTGCCTGATCGCTGATCTTATCGCAGAAGCTCACGTCTAGGGAATTGATGCCGCTGCCGCCCTCCGTCAGATAGGCCATGCCAATGTCGGAGATGTTGTCGCAGGAGCGCAGATTTAGCTGTTCCAGCTTGGACATGCGGGCCAAATGCTTCAATCCGCTGTCCGTCACCGAAACGCAGAAGCTCAGATTAATCGATTTTAGTGAGGTTAAACCCTGTGCTATGTGACCCAGTGCCTCGTCGCTCAGACGCTGGCAATCCTGCAGACCGAGATACTCCAGCTGCAGATTTCCTTCGGCCGTCTCCCGGCTGAATCCGGCCAAATGGCCAATGCCCTGATCGCTAATGTGCCAGCAGGATCTCAGATTCAAATGGCGCAGCTTCTTCAGGCCCCACGCGATCAGCAGGAGTCCTGTGTTGGTAATGTTGCAGCAGCCACCCAACTCGAGCGTCTCCAGATTCTTCAGATGCTGTGCAATGCGGCCCAGACTCGTGTCCGTGATCTGTTTGCAAAGCGAGAGATCCAGGGTCTTCAGATTCGGCAAATCCACGCTAAACGCATGACCCAGATTCATGTCGGCCACATTGAAGCAGCCGCTGAGATTCAGCGATGTCAGCGCCGGCACACCCACGACCAGATCCTTGAGCGAACGGCGCAGCGATAGGATCTGCACCTTCTTGATGCCGCGGCGGACGAGACAATTGAAGAGACTGGGACTGGAACGCTTCAGATGAAGTTTCGCCTCGACACCCTTCCATACGCTCTTCGCATACGCCGCATCTCGCCAGGCGGTGCACACCTGCGCAGCTCGCCCCAAATCTCGCACCGGCAGATGCTCAAAGATCTGCTCCAATAGCTCCGGAAATAGATTGCTAATGTGTGTACCCTCCACGGGCGGCGGACTCTCCGGCGATGCGGCTCTGTGCTGATGATGAAGATGATGATGATGGTGATGATGATGCTGGGCATGTGCTGCTGCAGCCGCTGCTGCTGCTGCTGCCGCTGCGGCAGCCGCATGTTGCAAATAGAGCGCAGGTGGCAATGTTTGCAGCTGGGGCCGATGATGCAGCGCATAGGGCGTAAAGCGCAGCAGGTGGTGGGCGTTGCGTGTCAAGCCGGGCAGCTCAGTCTGTTGATACAGTTCGTCTCTGTTCCAGGCGGCAGCTGCAGCAGCAGCCGCTGAGCCACCAGCTGTAGCTCCACCTCCACCACCACCACCGCCGCCTCCTCCTCCTCCTCCACCGCCTCCGGCGCCACCGCCATGATAGTTAGTGAGGGCGGCGGCTGTCTGTAGTGAGATTGTTGTCTGATGATGGAAGGGCAGTAGCTCTGTATTGGTAGCCATTGCTGTGTGTGTGATTTCCTCGACTTCAGATACTACTATAACTCTACTCTAGATACTTGGATGTGCGTCGCATTTGCGACAGTTTCTTTTAATTGGGTATGGTATGCACTGGATGGACTAGATGAGCACTGCACAAATACGTATACGAATTCCGTTAGCACTTTAAGTCCAGTTTAAACTTTGCCTTTTTATCTGTATTATATATTCTTCACTCTGGAACGAACGAGCGTTAAACGAACTTCAAGTGAACACCAAAAACCGGAACACGACAATTGACTTGCGCAGCGACGTCCGAACGGTTCGATGGCGAGTAACAGAATGAGCTACAGTGCGACAAAGCGACACAATAAATGAGAGAGGCAACGGCGTTCACACGTATGCACCAATACATGCACACAGGCACACGCACACGTACTGTACGCAGGCAGCGCTCTGCATTCAGCAATAAGGCAAAGCAGGTAGCGACAAACGCTCTCTCTCACTCTCACACTGTCTGGCGCTCTATGAGTGCTGTGCGTTAGCTGTTTTCTGGCTAGATTATAAGCTGATGGGTTTTCATATTATTTATTTATTTTAAATATATTTATTTATAGTAGTCGTAGTTGTATTATTTTTCTGATCAAGTCAAGATTGTAAACAGCGCCGTTCTGTATTGTTTTTATTTTATTTGTTAAATAAATTACCTTTGGGCTAGATAAACAAGAGTAAGACTTTTAGCTTGATTCGTAAACACTCTCAGCAAAGAGCTGTCTTTGCACTCCCACTACATACATATGTATGTATAGGTATATATAGGAATATTTGTATATACAAATTTATGTTTTTAATTAAATTTAAATACTACATAAATTTGTTTTCTTTCGCTCTAGCTCTATCTTGAAGAAAGCATAGAATACTTTGAAATATTTGTGATTTATGCTAAATATCAGTGAAATCTTAAATTGAAAGGAATGTTAAGGCGGATTACCTAGAGCTATATGTATTGGTTTAAATATATTCATTATGTTGATATCAGATTATATTATCATATACATATCTTTGCCAAATATTAGATATATAATTCATGAGAGGGATGAAGATGAAGGGATATTTCTGCTGATATTTGATATATGAAATTCTTGAGAGAGTAAAATAGAAAGAGATTTTTATTGATATTTAATATCAAAAGTTCTTCCTGTAGAGAGACACTTCTGATATTATATGTATGCATACTGTATGAAATCCTTGAGACAGATAGGCAGAGTGAGGTAGAGGTGCAGTATATAAAACTTTTGAGAGAGAAAGAAAGGTATTTTTATTTATTTTTATTTGATATGCAATACATTTGAGACGCACAAAATTTCTTATAATTTCAGCTATATTAAGTTCTTGATAAATAACGAAAAATGGATAGGGATATTTCAGTTTAAGAAGAAAGAGAGAACGAAAGTAATATTTGCATTTTATACCAAACCCTTCTCTAGATGATAGATAACTCTTCTTTATATGTTAGAGCTATCAACCTCTGTGTAATTTCTGCTATCAGTTCAATATTTTACCTTATATTATTATATATTATTCTTGTAACTATTATACATATACATACATACATATATGATATATAGGCATGTATGTACATACATATACAAACATATACACACATATGTACATTTTCACCATTTCTATAGTGTTTTGTTCGCCATTTTCTAGTTTTCGATTACATTGTATTATAGAATCTGAATTCTACAACAGCTTTATGGCAAAAACTCCGACGCATTTGCCGCCGCTGCTTCTGCGTTGCATTCCATATGAGCAGGTACCTGTCTTGCCCTGCCTCAGTCTCTGGCTCTTTATCAGCGCATATGTGGCTGTGTGTGTGTGTGTGTGTGTGTGTGTGTGGAGAGTGTCTGCATCTGTGTGTGATCGTTTCGTGTTCGTGCTTGTCGCTACCTGCCTCTGCGACGCACAACAATCCCGGTTTCCAAGAAAATATTAACGATATCTCCCAAAACGTTGCCTCACACAAACGCAAACGTCTGAGGCAAATCCAAGCCCCGAAGGCAGCTCGCGTTGCAGGCACCAGAGCAGCCAAAAAGAAACCCGCTGAGATGCACAAAAGCCGAGCCACAATAGCGGGCCACGCATTGTTATTGATACTAGGAAAGCAATGCATACAGACACACACACACGCACACACACAGACGCATGCTCAATGCAGTCCCTTAAAAAAGGAAAGCCAAACGCCGCCGTCTTTAAAAAAGGGATCTCTAGCATTGGGAAATTGGGAAAATCTGCGCCGCTACCTGCTAGGGAAATACACACACGCACACACACATCGAGCCAAACAGACACCCGCATAGCAGCGCACCCTCGAGATCATTTGGATGTGAGAGAGCGAGTGAACGGTAAAAAGAAATATGCCTACGCTGATTTCTCATGCCCATTGTCTAGAGAGGCTAGAAGGGACGCGTACAGTCACTCGCAGCTATTATCCTGCATGAGAGAGAGCGAGAGGGAGGAGGCAGCAGCAGAGAGAGCGCAGGCAGTGTGCAAGAACAAGGCGTGCTTTCTTTGAGTTATGCCAGCTACGACTACACGCACTCTCTCTCTCGCTCTCTGTCTCTCTCTTTCACTCTCTGCATTGGTGCCTACCTGCCAAACCGGTTGGCGAAAAAAGGGCCAGGGCCAATCTGTGGAAGTGCCATCGGCTGGGGACGTGTCGAGGCGCAAAATAATCTCTTCGTTGGAACTCGCTCTCCGTAAGAAAAATATATGTGAAGAAGATAATAATCGATTGGTTTTTGGCTGGCTCTTTGTGCGTTTCGCACACTGTGATCATCATTAGCTGCAGCAGCAGGTAGGCCGCCGCAGCAGCAGCAGCGGCCGCAGTAACAGCATCATCATCGTCATCATCATCTGCGGAAAAGGTGCAACACGCCAATAGACTTCACTGGGCGAGCTGTGCCCACAGAGGGGAGCCCACGCAACAAGTGCAAATCAGGCGACCGCGACCCCAATGCAAACTCTCTTCTTCAGGGCGAGCCCAATAACTGGTAACCACAAAACTCTACACACACATACACGAATGCAAAGATGTGCATAAATATCTGTACTTGTCACGTACACACACACACACACACGCACACGTACACTACATTATTAAATATGACAAGGCATATGCGTGCTTACGCACAAACAAATTGCTTTATTGGCTCTAAAGACTGTATTTTCGACTTATGGGCGTTACTTTTTGAGCTCTGCACAAAATTTACAGATCATCAATTTAATAAATATTTGGAGAATGGTTAAAAAATGTTGAGTTTTCCTCTGTAAAGTTCTTGAAAATCGAAACTAACTTTATAGGAATGTCAAAGATTCTTGTCAAAATTAGTCAAAAGTACTTTAAAAACTTTATAGATAATAATAAAATCTTTAAGCATATTTAAATCAACTCAAAGATATTATCATGCAGAAAAAAAATTCCAATTACACAATTACAATTCAGCTCTTGAATCTATTCAAAAGCCCCAATTTACTGTTATACACAATAATATAATTGATTAATTGAACATAGCTGATCTAGTTAGAGATACAAGCATGTAAACAAATGAGCCCGGTAAACAAACAAAAGATGCCGCTATTCCATCTAATTAATATAATCGAAATCTGCTTTCAATTTGTATTTGGTTAACCCGCATGCGCCGCATTGCACAGAGTACACAGCCTCGCCAAGGGTTAAGCAAGTCTGATAACAAATAGTCGAAGGGAGAGTGAAAGAGAGAGAAAATTGGAAAGGGGAGCACAACACACAATGAGTGTAACGGATCGTATTAAGATTTGATGTGATGGCACTTAATATACATACATACATATATATGTATATATTGTATGTATGTATGTATATATTGTACATACATGCATACGTATAGGCAGCAGGCTTTCAAAAGCAGAATGCCTGCTCAATTATTAAACAAACAAAAAATAATTGCCATGCCTAAAGCATAAATTTGATTTACTCTCTTATTTTCTTATTTACGCAATAGTCTAAAAGAGAATACGCCAAAATATGACATCGCTCAAAAGAGAGCAGATATTGAAGTTTTGCTTCTCTTAGTTTCCTTTAAGTTCCTCTACACACATTCATACATATGTATGCAAAATCACATGACTATAAATCTAACGGAACTAAGTACAAAGTCAATGCGTTGCTATTGCTATTGCTTTGTCTAGCGCTTCATTCTGATTTTATTTTTGCAATGTTTACACGAACTCAAACATCTGTATTTGCAAATATTTATTAAAATACTTTTTATTTAAACATAACTTACCATTTAGCTTGTGCATCTTCATATTTCACCACATTACTGATTTCGCCTTTGCGGCGAATTGAATCGTGTCGCATATTTGACCCAGTCAGAATGGCAAAGTGAACATTTGAATGATAAATCAGTATAAAAACGGTTTATTTCTCATGTAAACAACAACTACTAGAGTGTTTGATACTTTGATGAATTGCTGCGAGCATTATTATTATGTTAAGAACTAACTGTACAAGTGGTACGCTGCAAAAAGGAAACTAAAAATAAAAGAATACTTCGTGAGTGCAACAACTTAAGGGATATATTAACTGTGACAAGTAGTTATTTGGAAAAAATTATATTTGAAAAACTATTGGAATGGGAAAAAATACTGTAAGTTGAAACCACATTCTCAGCATTTGGCTCAAGTGCCAAGTTCCGCAGCTCAATATCATTTCCGATGAAAATAGGCGGTACTCTAAGGACTCTGAGGATTAAAACTGTTCAAGAATGAGGCATATTATTGGAAAAACTCCCGTTGTGAAATCTAATCAGCTCTTCAAATCTAGAAAATTTAGGAGTAGTGCAATTTTAATAAGAAATGTATAAGAGGAACATGAATGAATAAATGAAGAGGAGCAACTAATAAGAGATAAGTGAGAGAATTTCGAAGGAATATAAGAGACTGGGAATGAGTGGGAATAGAAACATGACTATAAGATAAGTAAGAGATTTCAATATATGTATGTATGTAGATATTATATATAGACTTATAATTAAATATTTTTGGGTAATTAAAAGTCTTTATCGTTTTCCACATATATGTAAAATGTTCCTTTATTGTTTATGTAATTTTAAATGCTATATGTGTGTATATATATATTTATATTATGTATGGTAAGTAGATTTATGTCAGTTTTTTGTCATTCTTTTTTTTTTTTTTGAAAAATTTCGTTTACATATGGCATACTATGCACTAAAAATTAATGTTGATTTTAGTTTTCGTTTTTTCTGCTTCTTTTTATGTTATTAATATTATTATTATTATTTTAATCTTAAAATTCGTTTACGCTATGACTTTAAAATACTCGTATGTACGTAGTTAATAACTAGTTGCTAATCATGTTTAAAAACTCAAATACCCAACTAGAGTTCATTATGCTACGGAAGGGTATATCTCAACTCAAGCTATAGTTGGCTCACAATAATATAATATAATATATATGAGTTATATGTGGTCATATGGCATGGGGACGCATAAATATGTTGTTTAGTGTAGAGTGTAGTGTAGTGTATAATGAGGCTATATATATTTACATGCATGAGCACCGATCTAGGGATATATGTAATGTAATGTATGTAGGGTGCACGCAAGGAAGTTTTTTTTCGTGTGTTTCTCTATATGCTAAAGCATTCTTTTGATTTCTTACGATTTCTCTTTAAGTTTGATACATGCGCGATCTACGTGCTATATGCTATACTTATTAATTATAATATTATGGTTATTTATTTTTCATTATTTCTTTTTAAACAATTCATTTCGTTGAATTTAGTCCAAATTGTTATATTAATCAATGTAGCCAGTTTTTTTTTTTCGTTTTTTCTTTCTTGGTTACTTAAAAAACCCAAACACGATTCGAAAATTTTTGAGAAGCGTTCGACCTCCTCTACGTTTCACTGGGGCTAATATATTTGAATTTTGTTTTTTTTCTGGGATGATGATATATTTTGCATTTCTAATGTCGTACGTGCCTAATTTCTAAATTATGCTATATTTTTCGGTTTTTTTTTTTGTGGGCGTGTGTGATTTTTCGTTGCTTGAAAAAAAATAAAGTAAAAACCATAAACATAAAAAATTAATATTATTTAAATACTTTAATGGGATTATATATATCACAGGTACATTTTAGACTTTTTTCAAATGCAAGCTTGTAAAAATGTATGTACGTTATGGGGAGAGAGAGAGCGGCAGGGAGAAAAAGGGCTTCCCCCACCCGCACAAAATTGGGGAAGAGTGCATGAATCGAGGGCGAAGGATCGGACAGAAGACTTAGGTGTGTGTGGATGTTTATGTTAGAGAGAGGCTCACTGAGAGTGTATCTCTGCATGGGTATGTTCGTTAAAGAGAGTATATGGGTATGGGAGTTCATTAAAGCGAGCTTATAGTGGGGTGTTCGTTAAAGAGAGTGCGTGTAACCACAAGAGAGTCTGCATATGCGTGAATATGAAAGTCTAAGGTGCAAGGGGAGAAGGGTTCATAAAGTAGTCTTCGATGGCACCGAAGTATTGGCTTTACCTATTTTCCTCATATATATAAGCTATATAAGTAGAAGTTATTATTTCTTTTTGTAATTAGAGTTAAAGTTTTACTAAGCGCTAGTTCAAGTCGTTATTTATGAAGTATTACTGTGTGTTTTTTTTTTTTAGTTTTCCCATTTTATAGAAAAGCACTAACCATTAAACATTGCAACTGCCATTGTTCACATTATTTTCGATCGAAACTTCCTCATCTCTATGTATATATATCGTATAGTAGGTATGTAAATGCAAATTCAGGGAACATAGTTGATAAATGCTCGATTGTGATCGTAGATATGAAAGAGTTTTTGTTTTTTGTTTTCCTTATTGTGAGTAAAACTTTTTTTTCAAGCCTATATGACTAGGGGGCCAGCCAACGCTAACTGTAAACATTAATATTTAAAATCTAACTAATGTCTGGATTTACCAAAAAGTTTTTTTTTTATGCTATGGCCTGACTGTTTTCTAACTCTTGTTTTCTTCTCTTTTTTTTGAGTACGTATTTTGTTTATAGCAATTTTTGAAGTTATTGTTTTTTTTCGAAGCATTTTTACAGCATTTTCATTTTCTTAAGTACATTTCCATTCTTCTTCATGAGTTTTCTCTTTCATTTGTGTTGACTTCTATCTGTTTGTTGTTTGTTTTTATAACTAAGTTTAAGATCATAATTCGAGCTGTGCACCTTGATTGTGGTTTTTCTTTTTTAGTTGTTCTGCATTCGTTTTGTGAGAGTGTACGTATTCGGTTTACATAGGAGTTTTCCTTGTTTTTGTTTTTTTGTTTTTATATATGTATATAGCACAGTACTAAGTATATAAAATGCTATATAGTATTGTGTGCTAGGGGTTCGATATGAATGAAAAATGATGGACTAGATGCTATCTTTTGTTTTCTTAATACGTTTTGCAAGATCCAATTGGGAACACTCCCATTCCAATGTGCTGATTGGCTTAAGTATTTTTAGCAGTCATGAGGCGCTGCGGCGGTCCCATGGGATCGCCAGCCTCGGCGTATAGGCAGGAGCCCTCGCTGCAAGAGCAGGTGTCGCCCTCCCTGGAGCTGTTGCAACAGTCGCTCGTATAGTTGCGCTGATGCAGCTCATAGCCGGATGACAACATATTCTCATTCTCACTCTCTGCGCAGGAGTTCTGCTGTTGCAGCTGCTGCTGTTGTTGTTGCTGCTGTGCCACGTGGCGGCGCTGAGCGGAGCGTTTACTGCTGCTGTGCTCGGCGCTGCTGTCGGAATGGAGCGACTGCTGGTGCCGCTTGTTGTGGTTGTGCGAGGTGCGCGAGTTGTCCGAGCACTCGGAGGAGCATTGATAGATCTGATGACTGGAGGCAGCCGTTGGCATCTGATTGCCATGTGGCGCATGCACCGGCTGATACCAGCCCTCCACTGGCTGCTGCAGCGGCAACGGCGGCGGTGGCTGCATGGGCGAGGCCAGGGCATCACAGCTGTTGCAGGCTCGGCTGTTGCTGCCACAGCGCGATGCCTGATATTCACTCACCGCGTGTCGCTGCGTGGGATAGTGGATATGTATGTTGCGGGACGCCATGTCGCCACCGCCTGCACCGGTTGTCGCAAAATATGGCGGCAAGGGCGGCGGATGTTGGCTGGTGGGCGTGATTTGATAACGATTCTGTGTGCCCCCGCCAACGGTGCTCAGCGGATTGCTATAAAGATTCTCCTGTGGACAGCCAGCGGCGCACTGCGGCGAAACACCCCAAGCGGAAAAGCCACCCGACGAGCTGCTGTGTATGGAGGCATTTAAAATGCTGAGAAAGTGAATATATATTGATATAATGGAGAACCGATTGTCTCTGAGCGTGCTGCAACTCACCTTTGATTGGTTGAAATGCCAGAGCCAGCGCTCTTGGAACTCTTACGCGAAGACTCTGGGGAGCCCTGTGCATAGCCATAATTGGAGGACAATGGTGGCGGATGCTCTGGTGGCGGTGGCAAAAACTCAGACCAATTAATTGTTTCCGTTGGGTATTGCAAGTAGTTTGATTTGTTGCTAGCTGCAGCTGCGGCAGCTGCTGCCGTTGCGCCCTGGGCTGCAAATGCATCCGAGTAGGGTGAATGTGTGCCCGAATCCTTGTCAGCGCTTAGTGAGGTCGCCTTGGTACAGGTTTCACTGGAGGAAGTGCCAATAATCATGGTCGTTGCATAAGGTGTGGGATTATCGGGACTCTAAGATGAGAGAGAGAGGGAGTTGATTAGCTAAAGTCTTTGGGTAACGCTCGGCAACTACGCGAACGCACCTTGCGACAGTTGTAGAAGGTAGTCAAATTGCGTGTGTCCACCTCGGCATAGTCGGTGCCGCCATCAGAGTTATTATAGTTGGACTGACTGCTGTTGACATGCGACAGCAGCTTGGACTCACTCAGACCCGAGTCCTTGTCTGTGTCTGTGGTGCGCCAGCCGCGATCTATCCAAAGGCTCTCCTTGCTATTGATATTCAAAGCAGTTATCTCATTGGCGCTGACCACTGAACAAGACAGAAGATAGAATAGGAATTAGTGAATTGAAGGCCCACAAATAAGTCTCCCACTTACCGCTCAGGTGTCCCAGCTCTTTGGTCATTTGATGGCGACGCCTAAAGTAAATCATAACCGTCGCTGTCGAAGCTACCACAATTAATAAAACTATGATAACCAGCACCATAAGCCAAGTGCCTTGCGGTATAACTGTCGTCTTGCGATGGGTCGTTGGATTGGCATTGTTTGGCTCGGTATTGACCATGCCATTCGTGTGGTATGTGAAATCATTGCCAGACTCATGACGGCCATCGTGTGTCCCACTGGGATGGGCACGCGGTGGATGCACATGATACGTGGGATCCATATATAAGGATTTCTAAAAACGAAAGAAAAATACAATGTATGGCAGACGTAATATAAAAGACATTTCAATTCACACTCACTGGCTTGGAATAGGGCCCATCGCCTGCTTTGGTAAACGCATTCAAGCGAACGCTATAAACAGCTGTTGTGGTTAGATTATTAAGCAGCACAGATGTGGTAGTTGCATTCAGTGTCATATTGGCCAACACTTTCATTGTGTTGCCGGCGCTGACTTCGATTTTATAGCCGTACAAATTGCCATTGTGATGTTGAGCTGGCGGCGGCGTCCAGCGCACCCAACCAGCAGTTAAATTATACATGCCAATTTGTATATTATCGGGCGGTGCAGAGGGCACTGAAAAAAAAAAAAATAAAAATAGAGTTTAAGGAAATGCATAAAATATTTATGACTTATATACTGTCTTACCATCCTCATAGGTTGTGACTAATTTCGAATTGCTGGGCTGTCCCTCGATGGTCTCATAGAAGGGCGTCACAAAGAATTCGTATTTCGTATATTTGCGTAAATTGGCAATCACATGGGACTCCGTGGCAGCATCCAGAACTGTGACCATGGCATATTGATTAGAATGAGAGCTGACATCGCGATAGCGTATGTGCAGACCCTAAAAGATAAATGTAAAATATATATAGTTTAGTAAAAGTCTGAGTCTTATTATACACTTGAGCTTACCTCAACAAATTTCTCATTTGCGCTCACGTGCAGCATCCAATCCAAGCGCACGGCGCTCGCATTTACAGCCGAGGCATCGATGAGCTCCACAACCTGCTCAATTTTATATATGTATTTATTATATTTATATATATATTATATAAATACTATCTCTCACCTTGCCCGTTAGCAGCGTACGCGCTGCGGACAGCTCATTGGATGGCGCCAAATCAAAGTCCTCGCCCAAGGTCTTTATAGCATTCGAGAGGCCTGAGGGCACAGACACGCCCTGTGTATTCTCAGCGCGCACCAAAAACACATACGATGTGGCCGAGGTCAGGTCAGAGATCTGTTGAGCGGATGAGCATGAGTAATGTATGAATGTATTTTAGAGAGCGTTGCTTACACTTACCGTTACTTGGGTGTCTGCAACGCGATGAGCGGCTACAATCCAACCTGTCTGCAGATCGGGACTAAAGTATTCCACAATATAGCTGAAAATAATAAAGGAAAGTTTGTTTAATATTTATAATTTATAAATAGATTAAATATAATAATCACAATTTATAAAATATACAAAAACTAAATAAGCTTGAGAGCATTATTTATAGAATTATAAATACTTTAAAATTCATTATTATATAATGACAATGATAAGTCGTGAAAATATGATTTATATTTCCTTCATACTTTCTTTATTTCTAGTTATATAACCAACTTAATTAAACAAAAGCTTACCCTATAATAGGACCAACTGCGCCTGGTTTCTCTTGGCTTTTGGCCCATCTCAGCGAGATGGTTGTGCGCGTCACATTAATCACTTTGGGCGTGCCTGGCGGGGCGGGATAAGTGCTGGGATCCGCAACGCGATGCAGCGTGACAGAGCTGCTCTTTTCCACCTATTTAAAATAAGGAAATTATGAGAAATATGACAAATGAATATTTAACTCTTAACTTACTCTCAGAGCAGCAGACCAACTGGATTCGCCGCGTTCCGAGGAGGCGGTGCAGGTATATAAACCAGAATCGCTCAGCTGCAGATCTGTTATAGTAAAATAAAAACAACAAGTTAATGCCTCTACTATATCAAATAACTCTCCATATGTGCTGCCATACCATCTATTCGCAGGGAGCTGCCTTGAACGATGCTGTGACGATTGCTTGTCTGCACCGCATAGCCATCGTGGAACCATTTGACGCGTGGCGTCGGATTGCCTGTGGCACGACATGGCATCGTGGCCACCGAGCCCTTGGATAGTGTTTGATTTGCGGGTCCAATTTGTATGATGGGCGGTGGACGTTCATCGACTGTGCTCACTTGCAAATAGACGCGCACCGTAGCTGAATCGACGACACTGAAAGCGGAGCAGACATAGAAGCCCTCATCATCCTGCTGTACATCGTTGATTTGCAGCGTGCCCTCGGCGGAGATGTGCTGACGTCCATGTGAGCTATTGGGAAACATGAGCGTAGACACGCCCTCCTTGGTCCAGAAGACAGATGGAGGCGGATTTCCAGTGGCCACGCAAGGCAGCTGCACTTGGCCATTGAGACCGACTTTCTTATTGGTCGGCTTCTTGGAGAAACTTGGCGGGGCTGTGGATATGAAATTATAGAATTAGCTAAGACAATATATTAATTATTAAATGAAGCATCGTACCATGTACGGTGAGCGTGGCTCGAGCACTGATCTGGCCCACATTATTGTGCGCCTCACAGACATAAGTGCCCTCGTCGTTGGGCGTTATGTTGCTCAACTCGAGGCTCTTCTCGTCGTGCAGGATGCGTGCTCGAGAGACCGGTATGTTGCCTTCTTCCTTCTTCCACAGCACCTTTGGCGGTGGATCACCGCCGACAGAGCAATGAAACGTTGCCGTTTGGCCATAGACCATGGTCAGGTCTTTGGGCTCCTTCATGAAATATGGCTTAATCTGGACAATCAGCTTGGCGTAGTTGGATTCACGTGAACCCAACAGATTCTGGGCAATGCATTTGTAATTGCCCTCATCGATAGGCTCCACATTGCTGATCAGCAAATTACCCCCATCCACGATGCGAACGCGCGAGCTGGTGCTAAAAGGTTTCGAATTCAAGTCATCCAATGGAACGCCATTCTAAAAAAAAGAAAAGACAGAAAACATAAATGTTAAACTGGGACACGTATTGCTTCAGATTTGCGTTCAGCTTGCCTTCATCCAGATAATGGTCGGCTCTGGTATGCCTTTGGGCGGCCCACATTCAAGCAGCGCCGTCTCGCCTTTGGCCACGCGCGTATCTTTGGGCTCCACGCGAAAATCGTCGCGCAATACTGCAATAGAAAAGAAACAAGGTGTCAAACATGTGGTGAGTGTGGGTTAACAAGTTGGCGGTGGCTGTGGTTGTTGTGGTTGTGGTTGCTTACCAGCGATTTGGAGCGAGGCATGCCGACTGACGGCTTTGCCCACGTGGTTTTTGGCCACACACCAGTACTCGCCGCCGTCCTGCTCCTTCTTGCTCTGCATGGTGCGATAGAAGAAAAGAGCGCCGTCTTTAAACAAAACACGATGCGATTTCTTTTCATTCGTATTGACCGGTTCGCCATCCTAAATGGAAATACATATTATATAGTTTTTATATCTATATATATTAGATTAGTTATAGTTAACGTACCTTATACCACTCAATGGTGGGCTCTGGCTTGCCCTCCACTTTGCAATTGAGCGTGGCGGGTTCATTTTTCTTGACGACCAAATCAGTAGGATGCTCAATAATGCGTGGCGACTGATATTGAGCTGTGAAGAGATCAAGTATGTATATATATATTTGGTATCTGTACAGATAATTGCATTTCCATGTGGCTCAAATGGCTTTACCTTTGGCTGCGGGCAGCGCTAGGGCCAGCAGCAGTAGCAGCAGCAGCAGTTGATGCAGTGGTTGCTGCCTGGGCATATTGTTTATGGTTGATGCTGAATGATAGTAGTTAGTGCTCCAGATGTAACGATGTCGATGTCGATGTGATGTAGATATATACATATGCATATGTATATTACATATATATAGATATTGCGCAGTTGTGAGTTGTGGCAATCATTTTTTTTTCTTTTCTTATATATGTATATATTACTTTATCTTTGCTAATGGCATGAAAAATGGCAAAGAATGTGACAGCTGTTAGTTAAGGGGGAAGCACAATAAACATATATAGATATACTTGTAATATACAGTATGTCATAAAAGTATGTTGACTAGTAATTAAAAAATATATATGCTTACATTTAAGTATATATATTTTTAATTTTTAATAATAATAATAAACATACATATACTGTAAATACAGTATGCCATGAAAGTATGTTTACTAGTAATTTTAAAAATAATGTGCATACATTTAAGTGTCTTTTGTTAATTTTTATTTATGTATATTTTTTATTTTTCAATAATTATTTATTTTCTTAGCCACACACTTTTACAACATACTGTATGCATCTGTGTGCTGTATATTTGTGGGCGTGAGAGGCGTGTCGGCATTTACATACAAAGTATTTAACAATTACAAACCTCTTTTCAATTTCACTCGTTCTATCTTATTGTCCACTTCAGTTCTGATTTCTTTTTATCTTTGAATTTGAAGTTGAATATTATTCGATGCCTGCTCCAGTTAGATTTCCATGCAGGCAGCTCGAGGCGCCCAAAATCGAAGGCGAAGGCGACGGCGACGTCGACGTCGACGACAATGACGACATATGCATATATAGAGATAAGCAATGCAGAGCACTCAGCGCGCAACACCAATAAAATTATATATACTTATTTGTGTCTATGCTTTCCCATTAATTTGGTTGAGTTCTTTTTTTTTTTTTTTATTTCTGTATTTATCTCTCTTTATGTTTATCTCGCCAGCGCCTACGGCGACGGCGTGGCCCAAAAAGTAGAAGAAAAAGACAGAATTTACAATCCAAATGCAGCGAGGCGAAGTTTTGATTTTGATTGCTTTTTCGTTTTTATTAAGAGTTTCTCACACTTTCTTTTCACTCACTTCGTATCGTATTGTATTTATATTCGTTGTTATTTTTATTATTAATCACACAACAAAAACTTTAAATCGTAACTAAAACGATTTAGAGTTGGGTCTTCTCTATCTCTCTCTCGCACCGTCTCTGTCCTTTTTAGCTTGTTGTTTTTGTCTTTTTAGTCGTTTGCGTTTTTGGGGTTGTTTCTCTTTCTCAGCCTCATTTCCGCATTTTCCGAATGAAATTTCTTTTTGGTAATTTTACAAGAACAAGAACATGCTCCTGCTGTTTCAGCCGTTCATCAGTTCACCGTTCACCGTTCCCGTTGGTATTGCCGTTCCAACTGCCAGGCCAGCCTGCTGCCTGCTGCCTGCTAGCTTGTTGTTGTATCTATAACAGTGCGTAGCGTACGTACAAGTATATACACACATACACATTCATGCACTCTCTTACACGCACACACACATGCACATGGCCACTTTGGTTTCGGTAGATACACAGATGTAAAATACATCCGATTTTTACACCCGAAATGCGGGCTTGATTTTGATGTTTATTCACTTGTCCATTGCATTTAATTTGTGCGCTGACTTAAACAGCAGCTGCAATTAACTTTTATTAATTATTCTCGCACTATTCTTTGTAAGTAATTCAATTTTCGTGTAAGCAGCTACTGGACGTGGGTTGTGTCTGTGGAAAACTGCGGAACAATGTGGAAGTGAAACGAAAGCAAACAAAAAATACCACAAAGCACAATATTCAAGATCTGGCAGCGCTACTGATGTTGCCGTAATGTTAGGTGTGGCGCCAAATACAAAATATTGTAGACTTTTAAAATGTGTTCTTGATAATAACATATGTAATTATATACTATTTTTTATGTAAATTACATTCAGAATTAGTTTAATAAAATGATTTTGATGATGCACTGCTTAGCTTTCAGATTTATATATTCAAATAATTTTCTTATTGAGTGGGTGTTGTAGGCTAATAATTTTGTTTTTGACTATCTGGCAGCACTGCTGATGGCACCTGGCGCCACAATCAAAAAATTCGTCAAGACTTAAAATTTATTGATCTTTTTTTTTTTTTTATAGGGCAGCTTAGGAGGACTTCAATGTATTCGAATCTGGGATAACAGAAGCAAATACATTTCTTTTGGAGACTTTAAGATCTTCTTTGTGAGAGGATGAGCCACTACTTAGAAGCTCATCAGTATCGTCGATATTTTTAAGCTCGATGCATTCACGGCAAACGATACGTCCGCGATAGGTGTAGCTATTGATTTTCGGCTCTGATTGGATCGTCGGACTACATAGCGGATCATCCGTATTCTGCGTCATATCGGCCGTATCAATGCCAATACATTCGGGGCAAATGTTGTGCTTAACACTGCCAATATGGCATGGATTGAGTTCGAGACATCGCTTAAGCGGCATGGTTAAGTATTCGGAAGTGGTGCGTGGTGGCTTCTTGTTGCCTTTCCTTAAGTTGCAAGTCAACTTCACCCACGTCATGTCATCCTTCTGCTGTCGCGATAATAACGCTTTGCGTATATCAGCTATCCGTCTGCCGGAAGCCATCAGCTCCGTGTACAGTTTCCGGCAGCTGTTCGCCAAATTCGCTTGGGTGTAGATGATGGCATTGTTACCAGTCAGGCATGGTGGACAGCGACTCAGAGAGAAGCACTTGATAATATGGCGATTGCGCTGCATTATTTCCAGTTGTAGTTAAGCTTGAATTTTGACCACGACCAAAACTGAATTTTCGATATGCTTTTTCGAGTCCTTTTGCTATTTTTTTTATTTTTGGTATTTTTGCTTTCATATATATTTTATAAATGCCTCCTAAGCTCTAACTTGGCCAACTGAGGCTTGCCCCTGACTAGATTACGTGAGCGTATTAGATTTGAAATGCCTGCCTCGCAGCTTGGCACGTGTGCTCCAATTGGCCTTGGAGCTGGACGTCGTCCACCTGCCACGGCGCTCTTCACCTGCTTCGGCTGCAAGTGCAGCTGCGTGACCCGATCAACGGACATGCTCTTGGGTCGACGCGACAGATAGTCGTGTATATGGCTATTGGAACCATTGGCTATATTCAGATCAATCAGATAGTCCTGCAGCTCAGCTTTAAGTTTGGCATTTTCTGCTTCCAAATTGCGTTTCTGCTGCTTGAGGCAGGCCACATCGACGGAGACATTGTTGACGCGTCGCCAAAAGGTTTCCATTAGTGGCAAGGCAGCAACTTCCTCCTGGAAAGGAAATCTGGATATACTCAGAGTACTTCTCTACACCCTACTTACCTTGAGTGGATCATTGGTGGAGTGAACCGTCCTCCTCTCCAGGTGTTTGCAGCTCACGTATCTCTATGATCTCCTTGGAGAGTTGCGGCAGTAGAAACAGTTTCTCTCGCTGTGTTTCCATTTTGGAGCAAATGCGCGAAAGCTGAGACAAAGTTTCTACTTTGCTAAGATGTGCCTTGAGTGTCTGTGGGAGAGGATATGCATATATAGAGATAGCTTAATAATATACACTATATATACACGGAGATATAGAGATAGGTTGCTAATATATGAGTAACTAAATATCAGGTCTGAAAATCTTTATTCACTTCATTATAAACACAATCTCTCTCTATCTCCTTCTCTCTCTATCTTATCTCACTTTTCGTAGACATCTCTAATACCCACCTGTATGACCTCATAGCTCTCTAAGGTCATTTGCTTGAAGAGCTTGTGCTCATGCTCCACCTCCTTTTCGACGCAGCTGCGGAGCTCCCTCAGGCGATCGGTCAGCTCCTGCTTGATGTTTTGCCTCTGATGCAGTTGGGCCTGCTGTTTGATTTGCTGCTCCTCGGCGAGCAGTCGCAGATTGCAGAGCTGATCAATCAGATGCTCAATCTCGTAGCTCTGCTGACTGATCTGCTGGGCGCTCTCCTCGTCGCGCTGCTTTAGATCCACATACTCCGAGTAGAAGCCCTCGATGTGCTTGCCATAGTCGGCTAGCACCGATTGATACTCCTGCCACAAGGCCTCCAGTTTGCCCTCGCCGCGGCCCGTAATCTTCTCCAGCTTCAATTGCATCTGTGATTTGATGGGAATTATGTAATATTCTCGATGTACTTGTTTGCCCATTGTGTGCCAGTCAAGCACAACGTCCATTAGTTCGTCAACTGTCAACGGGTCGCTGGCTATAAATGTCGACATCAGCTCTGAGCTCAGCAAACAGTACTTGAGATGCGTCTGCTGTTGTTGCTTCTACTCAGCTTTAGCTGCAGCATCAACTGCCTCAAGTGTCGCTCGCAGGACGGTGCCGGCGATGCGGAGCTCAAGCGGATTGTACGCAGTTGCATGCAACGCAGTGGCAGCAATGGCAACAGCAACCAGGAGGACACTGATAGACGCTATGGCAATGGTAGATACAATTTTGATAGCGATGATTATGGACAGGGACAGGATCGAGGACAGGGTCAAGGCAGACAGCAACAGCAGCAACAGCAGCAGCAGCAGCAGTCCTATGGCAGTCCCTGGCAGCGCAGCGTCAAGCAGACTGACAACAGCAAGAACAACAATAATAACAACAACAACACAGCCGAAATGGGTGGCTGTGTGGCGTTGTGTTTCTTTGAGGAAATGAACATGGTAAGTGAGTTTTAAAACTTATACACACACACATACATATGCACATATGCACATAATTATGTACGTATCATTTCTTAAATTCGCATTTAAGTTTCTCTTTTACTGCTCTCATTCGATAATGCTCTCAACGAGCTGAGCGCCTCAGTAACTCTCAGTAACTGTTCAAATTACCATTTACTTCCTTACTCTCATTACGCTCCCAAATATACATACACGCATAATCATGCGTTTACATGTACACATGCATAGGCTAAAAATAGAAATGTGTATTTATTTGCGCTCTCAAGCTGAAATTCAAACATATTCGTTCTCATTATTTCCCTTTTGAGAGAAGTGTTAGGCAAAACTGTTAAAGCAGTTGTCATGCTCTTATCCTGTCTTTGTGTGCAAGCAGCAATGTATTTATGTATTTATGTTTACATGTGTGCAAGCTGCATGCAGGCAAATCAGCAATTCTAACATATTCGCTCTCTTTTCCTTTTGCGATAAGAGTAAGGCATTAAACGGTGCTCATATAGAAATTCTTTGCTTATGAGAGAAGAGCAAGGCAAAATCATTTAACCTTTTGTCATATTCATATATAAATTCCAACATACTCGCTCTCAATTCTTCCCTTTTGAGAGTAAAGAGTAGTTAAACGACTTGCCATTTTCATAAAATATATTATATTTTTGTATGATTGAATTTTGGGAGAGAGTATCATTACGTTGGCGAGCTGTATATGTTATTTAGTATTTGGAGCTTGCACTCTTGCACACACAATGTATGTTTGAGTGCGTATGTATTAATGCCTAATTATATGTATGTACATGTGTGTGTGTGTACTTACATATATTTATATGCACTTTGCGGTATATGCTCTCTAACGCTTTCTCTACTTTTAGGTGGATGGCAATGGCCAGCCGGATCGTCGCAAGGTCAGTTACTTGCTGACAAAGGATCTGCGTGATCGCGAGTTGCGCAACTTCTACATGGATACCGTGCAGCAATGTTTTCGCTACATAGAGCATTCCCGCTATAACAACAACAACAACAAGTGCAGCCAGGCCAGGGAGCTAATCAAATGCATGTCGGAGTATGCAAAAGCGCAATGCGACGATTGGGAGGAGCATGGAAATATAATGTTCAATTAAACTCTCGCTCCGCTACTTACGCCGCTCTTCAGATCCTCAACACGATCCAGATAGACTTCGTGATTGTCTTTGATAGCACGATCCGCAGTCTCCTCTAGCTGATAGAAAACGCACTCCAATTGCTGTTGCTTCTCCGCCTGCAATTCCTTATAGATAGACGCATCCTGTTTATATTCACGCAGCACCGCCTCCTTGTCGTCCTCGTAGATGCGCCAGAAGAACTGCATGCGACTGCGATGTATGCCTGGTAAAAGGGAAGCACTATTATTAAAATACTATGTAGATATAGATATGAATATTAAAGATATATAGCTCACCAATGATCTGATCAATGTTTTCCATATGCGACTGCTGCAAATTGGCGTACATATCTTCCGTGGAGTTGATATCGCCTATTAGACGCTGTATGACCTGATCCTTGCGCTTCAGAGCCTGCTCGAAAAATTGCGCCACATCGAGAATTTCCCGTCGTAAGTCCTGAATTTTCACCTGTCGCAAAATTGAACGCCATTCCTGATTGATTTTGGCCATATTCAAACGACAAAATGCATCCTCGCGCTTCAGCTTGTTCTGCAGGGGCATTGACAAATATGAGTTTATCAAAAGTCTAGGGTATCTCGTGGTCGTTACCTTCATGTACATCGCTATAAGCTGCATTTTGCGTCGCCTCGTCTCCTCCTCCATGTCGGCACGCATTTGCAAATATCTGGCCCGCTCCTCCTCGGACATTTTGGCCAGCTTATTGCCTTTGCCTTTACCCTTTTTGCCCATCTTCTTCAAGTGTTTCTATTAATTGCTATTTAGCGGAAGCTGCTTATCAAATTTCAAAGCCCAGTTAGTTCAACTAATTGAGCGCGCAAGACTAAAGGCTAGACTAAAAAAAAAATAATGTAAAAAAATAAATGAAAAAAATAAAACAAGCAGCTGCCATGACGACCCTCGTGGCTTCGTACCCCCCTTCGCGCTCGTTGTCAAGGGGTTGGCCACATCATTAATACTCAGCATTTGAGCGTGCATTAAATTAACGATTCGTACATTTCAAAGCCCATTAAAGCTCTGACAACTGATACGGGTTATGATGGGGGACTGACACTATAAATGGGGCCCGTTCAGCAGCAGAGCAGCTTCAGCTTCGTTTTCAGCATGTGGCGATTGATATCTGTATTAACTTTATTGCTGGTAAGTTTCAATCAAGAAGGAATATGAACTTTATACCACATTGCCACGCCCACGCTCAGGTATGCACTGCGCTGGGCATACGCGTGAATTGCCGTCACATGGAGCGCATTCATGAGGATCACATCCACTACTGCTGCAAGCATCCGGATGGCCACAATGAAGTCAGCGAGCTCTGCGCCCAGAAGACCAACTTTAAGCTGCCCTCGAAGATGGAGGAGGCCATGGAGGATAATACTGTGGATGCCATTATGAGTGGCACTTGCTGGGCCAAATGTGTCTTTGATCAATACAAATTCCTGGTCAACGATACCCTGGACATGTTGGCAGTGAGGAGCCACTACAAGAGCGTGCACAGATTGGATCCGGAGTATGAGACTGAAATGTTGGCGGCTTTCGATGCATGTCACACGAATGGTAAGTGGAAGCGATTTGAGTTGATAATATCTGTTGCTCTCTATATAGCTGTTCGTATTGCTAGTTGAGGAAACGACGGCTGCGTTTCTCTCGTTGCCCATTGTACGCACCTTCAGCAGTGCCAATATTTGTCAACCTCTGTCCAGCGTCATCTTATCCTGTGTGATTCATCGCTTTTTCCAAAACTGTCCGAAAAGTCGTTGGTCCAACACCACCGAATGTCTAGAGACTCTGGCGTTCTCCAAGAGGTGCAAGGATATGCTAACTACAATGTGAATGAAGTGAATCAAAGAAATAATTGAAATTCTATATATGTAATGGAATTATATGAACATATACCTCTGGCTTAAAAGAAAATTGTTATTTAGAATGAATTCTTGCTAACAATAAATAAATAAATAAATATGAACATATCATCATTCAGTTTCAATTTTGGTTTTAGCTTTAAAGCGGAGATAAGAGTATAAAGCAGATTAGATGAATCCGAATTCTGAATTCTTTGGGTAAGAGAAGCAAATGACAGAAAAAATGTTGGAAAGTTGGAAATTCTTAATTTGGATTTACCCAGAACTTTTTGGGTAAGTTCAGTTTAGAAAGGATTAACCCTATTGAAAGTAGATGGAAGGAAGAATCAGAGAATTTTAAAAGAATTTACAGTACAGAACACTTTAGCATTAGTCTTAAGCTTGGCTAGCTACTGCTCGATTTCATTTTATTATATTAGAAAAAAAACACTTATAATTTTTTTGTTATTAAAAAATCATATCAGCATATATTATTTCATTTGTTTGTTCAAAAAAATGTTTACAAAGTAGCCAAAGAATCGCGACAATTTTGACTAAAAGTCAAGAGGTTTTCGCACTCAGCGGACTTGGCCCAACGTTCCTTGGGACAATTGTGAAAGAATTGCCGGATGACACAGGCCATAATGACGCTCGATTTGGGGGCACAGTAATGCTGGGACATGTGCACGAACACATGATTCGACATGAACTTGGCAACATTTTCCTCAGCTAAAAGAAAAACAAATATATATATATAGGATTATATATCTATATATATGAATATAGCTTGCTCTGCTTACTTTTGCCATGGCAGTGATCGAAGGCGTTAATCATTTCCTTGACATATTCCGGATCTTCGCTGAACTTCTCACTGAGATACTTCTTAACAGCATCCATATCCAAGTTGTTGTCCTTCATCACGTTCATTTTGTCAAACACACACTTGGCAAAGCAGGTGCCCGAGATGGCGCGCGTGGCTGTCAGATCCACCAAGGATTGCTCATTGGCATTGGGCAACTTGAAGCCCGTCTCCTTGGCGCAGTCAGCCATGATTTCATTGTGGCCATCAGGATGCTTGCAGCAGTAGTGAATGTGATCCTCATTCACAGTATCCGTTTTATCGCAATCGATTTGTATTGCTCTGGCAAACTGATATATACGATATATACGATAGATATATACGAATATTGAAGTCGAACTTACCCAGAGAAGAGAGAAGAGTCCAAACGTTTTCAGCAGTAACATTCTGTATTGTGAGGCTTGATTTCATTGTTCCGCTGTGGCCTTTATATAGTTAGCTCTCCAGTGATACCGTAAATATTATCTTAAATGAGGCTTGAGTGTGTTATTAGTTCAGCGACGTAATAGATTTGTTTATGTTGCGAGCCATTAGACAAGTGGAGCTGCTATCGTTCGATACATTTAATTAAGCAAATTACAGTTGAGTTTTTAATTGTTCAAAATGTAACTCCCAGAATATTATAAAGCTGCGTATCAAACATGACACCATTTCAGTCACCAAAAGAATGCGTAATCACATTTATCCTATATTCCTCTCGCTGCTGCTGTTGCTGCTTCTCCTGGGTGTGGTCCTGTCGCAGGAGGAGTCTGAGGAGGAAGTTGCGGAGAAAAGCCCCATCGATGATCTTACGCTCGATCAGTGTGACAAAAAGGTTAGCAGCCATATCTTAACCAAGTCTAAATATCAAACAACTGAATTGCTAAACTTCAATGCTAGCGCAGTGGCTGCTGCTCCGAGACTTATCTGGGCGATGAGGAGACGCTGCTGAAATGCTTCTCCATACACTCTGATCGATTGCCAGCCGAAGGGGATAAGGATATGAGCAAATCGTTCAAGTTTCTATCGGTTCGTATCCAGTATGAAAATTTTAAATTATAATTATAATCATAAGAATGTAATTCTACTCTGAAGCCATTTAAAATGCGAGTGCAGTCTTGAGCAGGATAATGAACTGCATTAGCTTAGGAAATGTTCTATAGTTAGGTTATCCAAATGTCTGTGAGTGCGACGTTAACTTTATTCTAGGTCAGGATAACAAATTGAGAATGTCTAGAGATGTTTGTCAGATGGCCCAAGTCAATTCTGTTAGTCTATCTATCCATTTGCCTGATCAATGGTCTGACTGTCTAACAGTCGGTTTCTGCTTCTGTTTCTCTTTCTGTCCAAATACTATTTTGCTTGATAATTTTTCTCAATTTTTCTAAGCTAGAGATATCCAATTTTATTATAAAAGTCTGTTCTGATTCACTTAAAAATAATGTCGAACTTAGAATATAGGACAGTTAGGATCACATGAGGTGAGCTTCGATCTTCCTATATTAGTGTTAGGATAACAGCAAACCTCATAGATCTCAGCTAAGCCCTTTTTTAAGCACACTTACTCATATGCTGCTGCTTTACAGTGCTTGGTCGAGTGCATGTACAAGCAGCGCAAGTATATAGGTAAGAGCGATACGATCAACATGAAGATGGTAAAGCTCGATGCGGAGATTCTATATGCGGATCGGCCCAAGGAGCGGGAGTATCATATCAAAATGTTTGATTACTGTCGCAAGGATGGTGAGATTGACTTGACTAGTGAACTATATAAAACTATAATTAATATATCTAACTGTCTGCCTAGCTATGAATATCTACAATTTACTGAAGGCCAGTCCGGGCGCCAAGGCCCTGCTGAGGAATGCCTGTCGACCCTTCCTCTTGATGGTCTATATCTGTCAGTCGGAGTATCACAAGAAGCACGGATGTCCATATTTTCGTTGGGAGGGCAACGAGAAAACTACCAGCAAGAAGACATGTCACGATGCCAAGCTCAAGTGCTATGAGCTTGAAGGAATTGCGCTACCACAAGAGCATTAGCATTAGCTTCATCAGCTTGGCTACTGTTCACAAAATCAAACACAGTTTACACTACAATCAAAAATAAAACAGAAAAAAAAAACAAAACAAAACATTTTATTGTTAGATCATTACCTATACACATACACACAGTTTCCATATATACATAATAATATACATACAGATATACATACATATAGATACATACAGATATACAAATGTACTCAGTGCGCAGTGTCGTCAAGGATGATGTGCAACAACTAACCCTGCTCATCCATGAGACCTATGCCAAGTGGTTCGGCAACAAGCGCATCAAATATGACATCAAGGAGACCTTTAAGATATATCAGACTCATCGTCTGATCGCCCTGCGTGGCAATAACATAGTGGCCTTTGCGGAGTTTCGCAATTATCCGGCGATCGGCCCCCTGCCCAGCGACAGTTGGTTAGAATGGCTAACGCAGAGATATTGGTAAAAGAGATCAAATCAAATATAGTTGTATCCAACTGACTGACAGTTAACAATGTGTATATATTTATATATATATATACACTATTCTCATGGGCTGCTTCATTAGCATTACAATCTCAATCAGCTGGCAGAACACGCTGTTCTTTACCTTTTGCATCTATCGTGACGATGAGCGCGAATCGCTGCTCGCCCTGATCCGTGAGGTGTTCTATCGCGAGAATCGTTTGTGGAATTTGATAGCAGTGCGAGTGCCCGTGTTGCCCGAAGATTCGCACTATATTGAGTGCTTCGATGATCTGGCCAAGTATGCCAAAGTTTTCTATCCGCGTGAGTTTAGCATTGAGAGCAATTCGAAGACCCAATCAATTTACATTGTGAATCGCTCTGACATCTTGCCAGAGATCACATATCGCAAGGCACTGTAAATACTCTTCATTGTATACCTATCTATCGTTCGGGTTCCTTCTAAATTTTGCACATTCGTAGGCCCGAGGATAACGATGATATCGTTGAGATGCATTCAAATGAGCTACCCGAAATGCGCGCAGCTCTGGGCGATTTCTATATTGCCGAGGAGCTATTCCGCACGGATGAGAATGCCAAGGATTCGGTGATAATTGTCACGGAAATACAAAACGAGAGTCAGGATACATTAACGGCGGGATTCATGTGGCTGAATGGGAATGTCGATATACGCTATTATGTGCGCAACTATGAGATGGAAACGTTTGGCAATCTAATCAGTTTTGATCCTGCCAAGCCACGTGCTTTCACGAGCATCAGAGTTATGTGAGTGACTTTTCAGATGCAACTATGTATATTTAATTGAATGCCATATCTATTCAGGACAACGGAGCGTACACCGGAAGCCAATCTATTCACAGACGCCGCCATGGAAGATCTCTATGAATCGACCGTGCTCGGAGGCATTCAAGTCAATGACAGCGGCATCAGGTGGGTCAATAATAATGCTTCAGGTGTACGGATTTCAATTCACACATAAACCAAGAAACTATTCCGTCTTGAAGAGATTTTCTTGTATCTTGAACTGTTTGTCCAATTTCCCATTTCCCATTTCCCGCAGTGTGGCCAGTCTAAGCAAGGTGAAGGTTTGCTCAATGCAAGGCATCATTGAAACAAATACCAAGGATAGCGTCAATAAGTTCTATGCAAATGAAAATCTATTTCTCCAGTTTACCTATGTCTTCGAGAGTAAGTAGTCAAGTGTTAGGCACTGTTAATTGTTCATCCATATGCTTGGCAATTTCGCAGAGCTCGTCACGCTGGACTACTATATTAAAACGAACTATAAGGATATTAATTTGTTTTATAATGCGGATCCCAAAAAGAAACAAATGGATGGTTTACAATATTCATCCAATGTTTTCGTGCTGCGATTCATTTGTATGAACAAGGATTTCCCTTTGCCGCGCCTGTTCACCTGCCTGAATGCCATGTACTCGGCATTTCCAGATCGAGACTATTGCATCATGTGCATTCCCAAGAGCTCCACAGCTCTGCGCAGTCATGTCGAAGCTCTGAAATACTTTATGGCAAGTCGTCTTCGATTGGAAATTGCATAATTAATATTTGCATTTACATTTATGTCAATCTAACCCCGTAGCCTGTGGCGGAACGTCCGAGCGATTTGACCAGTATGGAGGAGGTTTTTATAACGCATCGTAGCACTATCTTTGGCGAGATTAGGTTGGTAGCTCTTCGAGTCTATAGTGATATCTGTCGATATGTGTATCTTTATCGTATATCTGTCCGTCCGTCGGCGTGAACGTTCGTGAACGTTCGTTCGTACACCCGCCTCTCCGTGTGATAGTCTATCTGGTAGCTCTTCGATTTTTTTGTCCGTTTATGAAGTTGAAATTAGGATTTATAGTTCTCTTTCCGTCCATCCGTCCATCCATTCGTCCTTTAGACTTACCTACTTGGCTATCTAGCTCTTAACTCTTACTTCCTTTAGTCTCTTTCGTTTGCAAAATGAAGATGTTGGCACTATTATGGAGATGTTCAATGAAGCGAATAAGGAGGCCAATGATAGTTTTTTTTTGTCGGGCTCCAGCAGTTTTGGATACTTTTCCAAGGTCAATGCATTAGTTCATGTTGAGAACGAGATTCAGGTGGTCAAGCAAATAATGACCGATGTGCTGAACAATGAGAGTAGCGAATATGATTTCTTTACCATATGCTGTGGGAACTCGACCAAACCGGCCGAGGAGAATACGGCCGTGGGCTATGTGGTTTTGCGCAAGTATTTGAATCGGCACGAGCTATTGCATCATTTCCATTTGCCCAGCGATGATCACCATTTGGATAACGAGAGAGCAGAGATAATATCGCTGCGCTTGCATCCACTCTATCACAATTGCTGCGATGCGATCTTACGGAATTTAGCCGCTAAGACGAATTACTATGATTTCTATTTCATAAGCGCACGTAATGTACGAGTATATATGTGTATATATATATATATATATATATATAATTATTATGTGGAGATCGAACTAATGTTTGGGGCTGGTTTTTGTTTCAGAAATTTTTATTTACCAACGATTTGAAGTCCATGATGATGCAAATCGAGCCTAGTCCCATGAAGAAGAGCTTCTTCAAACTGAAACAAACGAAGACAATGGGTCTCTCCATTGAGGGTCTGCCCGAAAAGGATTACGTTAATGATCAGCTGGTCGTCTTTCGCCATAAACTGAATCCAACGCAATGGTACGGCAAGAACACTCGATTGGTCATACTTGGATTTACGGCAATGGCTAAGGCCTTTCTGCGCCAGTTAGTCTTTCAATGGAATACCAAGGAGTGAGTGCAGAGAGAAAGAGAGAGAGACTAGTCTCCTGATCTATTTATCCCTCTCTCTATCTCTATCTGCGAGCGCGGCGAGCGCGAGCGCGAGCCGAGCGCGGCGGACTATACCTCTAGCGCTATAGCGAGCGCGAGCGCGAGCGCTCGCAGCGCGATCTCGAGCGCATCGCAGCGCTATCGCGAGCGCGATCGAGCGCGAGCACCGATCTATATCTCTATCTCTATCTCTATCTCTATCTCTATCTCTATCTCTATCTCTATCTCTATCTCTATCTCTATCTCTATCTCTATCTCTATCTCTATCTCTATCTCTATCTCTATCTCTATCTCTATCTCTATCTCTATCTCTATCTCTATCTCTATCTCTATCTCTATCTCTATCTCTATATCTTCTCTATCTCTATCTCTATCTCTACTCTATCTCTTCTCTATCTCATCCTCTCTATCTTTTTATATCTCCTATCTCTATCTTATCTCTTATCTCGATCTCTATCTCACTCTATCTCTATCTCTATCTATATCTCTATCTCTAATCTCTATCTCTATTCTCATCTCTATCCTATCTCGATTATCTCTATCTCTATCTCTATCTCTATCTCTATCTCTATCTCTATCTCTATCTCTATCTCTATCTCTATCTCTATCTCTATCTCTATCTCTATCTCTATCTCTATCTCTATCTCTATCTCTATCTCTATCTCTATCTCTATCTCTATCTCTATCTCTATCTCTATCTCTCTGCAGCCATGTCAACTCGGAGACATTTACGTGTCTGACACGCTTGCAAGTAACTGTTATTGCATTACCTGGCCTCGTGGAGGCCGAATATGATTGTATGTTCGTGTGTCCATATTGCGAATCGCATAAGCATTGCTATATGTATTGTCAGAATTATTCGTGTTATGTACGCGATACGATCAAGCGCATGGATCTGCGTCTTCAAATACACTTTGTGGCTGGAACCGTCGACTATATTAACAGGTGAGAGCTGTACAGCGACTAGAATCATATAATCCATCTCTCCTCTCTTCAGAGAGGATAAATATGTGAAGATAAATCAGACCTGTGAGGTGTACTACGACACTTTGTTGCTTATGAACTACAAGAGCTTCAATCTACCTCTTGAAATCATTAAACTTACCGGGACACCATCCAATTTTATTGAGGTCAACAGTCGCCTGGATAAGTTCCTGTTGTTTTATAAGATGCGCGTGATGAACGAGGATGTGAAGCGTCTCTACAAAATACTCGTCTATGGCGCCAATTTGAGGACCTATGAGTGCATTGAGTTTCTTATGTCCCATGGCGTTGTATCCGATCGCATTATTTTTATTCAGCCCAAAGTCTTTATTGGCACCGAAAAGGAACAGAAACTCAACAATCCCTATGTTGATCAGAATCTACAATATATACTCGATGATATGTTGGAAGATTTGGGTATCACCATATATAGAGATCTTACCCTAACCAACTGGGAACTGAATGATATGGGAAATTACATAATTGAAGCGACCTTCACCAGTTTCAAGTTCAATAAGATAGTTCAACTCGATTGCGATTTATTCATATCGTTCATGGATGGCTTTATGGATAAGGCAACTGTGGATGGTAAGTGCCAAACCAATCAATTGCATATCCTCTTCATTCTATATATGCCATATGTTTTGTAGCATTAAAGAAATCGAAAATTACATTGAAAAATAATAGGATTGTGGTTAATAAGGACTTTCAGACAAACGATCCGAATATTTATGCTGCCGGCAAGTTTATCAAAATGGTTGATGATATCAATCATCAGTATCAGTATACAAATGGGAGAGAGACGGCCAAAAAGGTTTGAATGCGACATAGATTAATAGCCATAGTTTTTATATATGTATATATACATTCCCCTTCCATTAGCTAATGCAAATACTGCATCTAGCGATAGGGGATACGAATCTCGAATACAAATACTCTCAGTGCACGTTCTTTACGGCTTTGCTGCCACTCGACTATTACATCACGAAGCTAACGATGCCGCGTCGTTATATGAGCAGTTATGTCAATACTCCCTGTCAAAAATGCACTCTAACTACGTATAATGAGGACAAGACTTTCTGTCGCATTGGGCTCACTCACAAGATGATCGTGAATGAAATTGTTATAGTTACGAAACATGTGAGTTTCCTGCTGCTTCTCTGCCTCATGCTTCTCTGTAGCATAGCTTTATTATATTGATTCTTCTCTTTATAGCCGATAGTTCTTGACTTTCTGGAGCATTTCTGTGGCAAGCACGAGTCGCTGTTAAACAATTTGAAGGCCCGTTATGTTGCTGGGTCTATCAAGTGCTTTTTGCAGTTCCTACAGGAGCCCTGGACGGAGTTACTCACGCATGTGCACTTTGAAGAGTATCAAGCTGAGAATTATAAGATACTTCTGCCCATGCTACAAAATATAGATAGGGTAAGCAAAAAGCAGCATTTGGTAGTGAAGAATTCAGACTTGAAATGAGTATATAATATAATTTTCCAAAGATTTTCTATGAGACTGCTGTTGTATATTCCAATGCGCATAGAATTTATTCTATACTTTTCTAAAGCATTTGCGAATACATATCATATTTTGAATCCCAATTCTATTCAGGTCCTCGGGATTTTTTCGTACTTTTCCCAACATTTTTCTGAAACTTGAATGTACTTCTTGAGATAAATTCAGATATATATTTATAGAGACATATATTCATAGATGGTCAGACTTTCAGTCAAAATGCATCAGTTAAAGTTTAGCTTGAGTTTTGGTTTCTAACTCGTCTGCATAATTCCAGGCGCCCTCCAATCAATTGCAGGAGTTTAATCAACAAATATTGGAGCAAAAGCTATTGGATTTTATACGAAAGCACCGTAAGGACTTTCGTAATGAGTTTGCCTTACCAGAGGACTATTGTACTGAGGACACTTCGGGCGGCAATTGCAAGCAAGTTGGTCCCGATCTATTTAAATTTAATGACTGAACAAATACAAACGAAACTGAGTAGTTGAATGAGATTCTATTCAGACAATGCAATACAAATAAATACGAGCACAGAAATATATATTATATATTTATATATATATAAGTATATGTATCTGTGTATATATAAATATATATAAAATATACGGGTTAGAATGGCTAATTTGGAAGAGTATGTGATACGAACGGCTAGCATATTTGATTTAGATCTGATTGGAACACTCTTTAATAATGATTATACACACCATTTTGGAGAAAAGAGTCAAGCGCCCCTCTCGCAGCTATTTTATGAATATCAATCGCATCGTTTTGTCGCATACGAACAGAAATTACCAAAAGTTCTATTGGCTTATAGTGAGTTCTGTGTATATCCCAATATACCGGTGCTGTCCAACGATTTCTGGCCGCAATGGCTAAAGTGCCGTTTCTGGTAAGGTATCTTAAATGAGTGCATATATTATAATAATTATATCTGATCCCGTATTCCACACCAGTGTCGATGTGCCCCTTTCGCTCATGAATACGATGTTCTTTAATTTTTTCATTTATGTTCAGGATCATATCGAGATATTGAAACTGATAATCATGGAGTTATTTTATTGTGAGCACAAGATCAACTATATAATCGTAGCCAGGCCACCGAACTATTCATTCAAGGTGTACGAAATTCTGGAGGACTTTGGTAAGGTCTATTATCCAAGCACCTTTGATATGTACGGTTGCAAGAACTTGCCCACAATTATCGTCATATCACGCAATACGTTTATGCCAATAATCAATTTTCGCAAGGCCTTGTAAGTAGATCTACGCTGGTCATTGAGGCCCAAGTCTAATGCCAAGTGTCGACTCGTCTTGCAGACCTGAGGACAATGACGATGTCATCGACATGATTGACGTTGAGGAGCCGCATATGCGTAAGCAGTATGGAGATTATTATATAGCCGAGATTCTATTGGGCACATCGGGCGGCAATATGGAGAATGATAAAATTATTGTTACTGAGGATAGCGGTCCTGCAGCTATAGGCAGCACAGGCATGATGTGGTTAACTGATGACGTGGACATTGAAGCGTTGATTAAGAATTTTAATTTGGAGAGTTTGGGTAATCTGGTTTCGCATACACCCGATGCACCGCATGCCACTGTTCAGTTGGAAGTCTTGTAAGTCAATCGATTCATTCAAATTATTTAGAATCCCATTCCGACTCTCCATATGCAGCACGGCGGACCAGCGACAATATTTTAATCTAAAGAATAAGTCGATCTTCGGACTGAAAGAGCAGGTGACATTGCATGAGAAAGATGAACATCCTCAAGAGAATGAGACAAATTTGATAAAAAGATTGGAACTCTATACGAAATTTAAATATATACGCTTTGGTAAGGTCGAACTGAATGTGGAAACCTTAATTAAAACCTCGACCTATTGCAGAGCTGCACAATAGCAGCAACTATTTGGACAAAAGATTAAAAACATTGAAAATATCATATGATATTCCTGCACGCCTGCCAAAGACAAAGAAATATACACTGAAAAATGCATGTAAGGCGTTCATCTTGAAGAACTTCATACTGCATCCCAGTCTGCGTTTGGAATACACCTATTACTATCTCTGCGCCATGTTCAGCGCCTATCCAGATCGAGACTATTGTCTGGTGCCCATTCCACCAGGTGCCAAGTACTCGGTCAGCTTGTGGGCACTACTCAAGTACTTTATAGTGAGTTGACTTTCTTTGCTTATCTAACTGTCTCTCTATAATTTTCTACCTCTGTATCTCGCTATCTTGCTATCTCTCTCGATCTTTTCATCTCTCTTTTTCTGTATATCTCTGTCTGTCTGTCTCTCTATATCTCTATCTCTTTAACTCTCTGTCTCTCTATCTGTCTATCTTTCTATTTATCTGTCCCGATCTCGCTATATCTCTCTTTCTTTCTACCACTCTCTTTCTCCTGCTCTCTCTCACTCTTATGCCATAGCGCGTGCAAAGTCGACCTAGCTGCAATGTGTCCTCCGACATCTTTGTCGCACATCGTTCGTCGATATACACTGAGCTAAGTGTTTATCGATTCGTTAAGGAAGATATCGATGATATTTATAATTTGCTGGTAGCGGTCGATAAAATAAAACCTGAACCGGGTGGACGCAGGTCGTTCAGGCAGTCGCATGGCCGGATGAAGAAAAGCGTCCAGATGAAGATTGTCAGACAGATTTGCACCGATGTCTTGACCAATCAAATGTCAGAGTTTACCTTTTGGGTTATACGTTGTGGTCATACGGACAGGGAGAACACCACAGCAGTGGGCTTTGCTATTTTACGGTAAGTGTGGGCGTGCCATTTGGCTTTTAATAATAATATTTCGAAATGTTCTTATTTTGATAGTTCCTTCTCGGACTATGAGGCGGTTTATAAGCAGTTTTTGTTGCCTCACGATGAGGGCATTATTACGTTTGATCGCGGCGAGCTTGTGATGCTCTGCCTGCATCCCTACTTCCATATGTGGTCGGATGAGCTGTTGCGCACGGTGGCCGTAAGATCGGGCTTTCGGGATATATTCTATTTTCAGGAAATTAAGGGCGATGCGATGACCAACGACTTGGCCAGCAAGATGATGCCCGTTGAGCCGCGACGAATGCGTCGCAATTGGTTCATTGATACGAAGCGAAAGGATTGCTATCGGCGTGCCTCGGATCAAGTGGATCTATCGAAAATCAACTGTGTCATGGATGAGTTCTATCTATTTCGACACAATTTATATCCCTCCACATATATTGGCAATAAAAACTCGGTTGTCGTTGTCGGCTTCTCGGACATCTGCAAGGCTTTCCTGCGTCTCATGGTCTTTAGCTGGAATACGCCCGAGTAGGAGCTGAAATATATTCATATTTATATGACTTTTGAATGTCTCTTTGTTTCCATCTTTCGCTCTTAGCTACAAATATGTGAGTGTTAACAATTGTCTGCCCTTGTTGGATATAACGGTGATTGTAGAGCATGGCGAAGTCGAGGCAGAGTACGATCAGAATGTCTTTTGTCAATACTGCGCCTATAAGCACGAATGCTATTTGAGCAGCGCGAACAGCAGTCCCTTTGTCATGGACACCACACAGCGGCTGGATATGCGCAACTACATTAACTTTGTCCCAGGCAAAGTGGAGCGCATCAATCGGTATTTCATATATGACTGCAATAAGTATTATACATATATATCTGTTACGTATTCACTGCAGTATTGAGAAGTATCTCGCTCTGGATAATTCCTGCAAAATCTATTATGATAAGCTGCTGTTGCTCTGCGACTCGAAGTTCGGATTCCCGGAGCAGCAAGAGCTTGGTACTCATCATCTTGATATGCCATACAACTATACACAGATCAATGGACGGCTGGACAAGATCGAGCTCTATCACAAATTGATGGCATTCAGCAAGTCCGATTTGCCGAACAAAATCATAATCGTGTATGGCCACAATTTGGCCGTCTATGAGTGCATTGATTTTCTGCTGCGGCACAGCTGTTTGGCCTCCGAGATTGTGTTTGTTGAGCCGCACAAGATAGTGCAGCCGGAGTATTTAAATAATCCCACAAATGACAACAATTTGGAAGGTATCCTGATAGATATGGTCATGGATTTGGGCATTACCGTACATGAGTCGACAAATTTCGTAAAGTTTCATTGTTATCCGGCGGCTAATTTTATAGAGCAAGTCGAGTTCCAGCACTTCCCCAGCAGATCACCATTGTTCTTGCATTGTAATCTATTTATTAATTTCGCGGAGAATTTCCTGCCAGCACCAATTGAACGAAGTGAGTTTTACCTTCGAGATTAGAGACTAGGGTAACAACTTTCAGTTTACTTTCAGTGCTGAACTTGAGCATGATTGAATTAAAGAATCACAGGATTGTGATCGATGAGAATTATGCGACAAATGATGAGTCTATTTATGCAGCTGGCAATAATGTGACCATTTGCTGGAATGTCTTCCATCAGTATATATATACCAGCGAACGTGAGATGGCTCAAAAGGTGGCAAATACTTTTTGAAATTATATGTTCAGATTTACTTCAATCTCTCTTCGCTCCACAGTTAATGGATATTTTGAAATTGGGCAAAGAGACGCTGACCAAGGAGAACAAGTTTTCCAAACCCTGCGTTTTTCATGCTCAGCTGCCGCGAAATCATAAGATTATAAAAATAACGGTACCCAAGCGTTATCTCTTGGCCACATTGCCTAATGAATATAGCCATTTCATGACCACCTATGACGGCGAATTTTGTCGAGTGCGCTTAAATCGCAAATTGTTTGTTGAGGAAATCGTGTGTGTGTCACGCAAGGTAGGCAGAATCATATATATGAATTCTTATACATATATATCAATTCATATGCATATGTATGTATGTATATATCTATATCAATTTACAGCTGGATCGACCTCTGTATTTTATGGAATATTTCTGTGGGCGACACGTGACGCTGCTGAATAATGTTCACAATCGCTGGAAATCGGGTTTTATTAAGAGTTTCATTAACTTTTTCCAAGAACCGTGGACAGAGTATTTAATGCATGATCGCTTCGATGAGCTGCAAGTGAAAAATCAGGATACACTCAAGTCGCTCTACCAGCACATAACCTCACACACCCAAATAGGCATGAATATTGGTGATACCAATTTTTTGGAGGCGGGAAAACATTTCCTGGAAGCGAATCTTCTCAAATTTTTGCGTCAATATCGCGAAGACTTTGTGAATGAATTTGCCCTGCCCGAGGATTGGTCTTCGTAGATATAGATTATTAAATTTTGTGATAAATTATACTATTTCAGGGTTCTAGAGTTAGCTTCTCTTTAAAGTTATTGTAGTAATTGTATAATTCAGATCAATTATATTTCATTAAATTAGGTATTATATATTACAATACATGAAAAAACGACTTTCATTATATATTCATTGCGGGCAATGGCTGTCAATTGGAATTTGTAGGTTTTCATTCATCGATTTAGAAATATAGCAAAATTGCTTGAATTTCAACATTCGAAAGCAAGCCCCTGTTGAGTATGCAATAAAAATTGTATTTGTATACAAGTTGCACAAAATCGTTGCATACTTTTGAGCTTTATTCTAAAATTATTCTTTTATTATTTTTTATTTAATTATATACAAATTTTATTAATAACAAAATTTTAATTTTAATTTAAATTTTTATGACATTTTTTTTATTAATTTATAGTTCTTTTAATTAATATCAATGCATCTTAACGTTTATAAATAATACAAGTTTTTAAATGAAATAAATAAATAAAAATATTTGTTTTATTTTTTGGTTTTGTCAAAAAAAATCCATTGCTGGCTGCAGCGCTTAGCAGTGAATTTTGGGTGGAGATATTCCTGAAATACCAGGCGAACAGGAATGGGCAGCAGAATGCTGTTCAAGAAAATAAATATTTTCATTGCATGCTTTTGTATGAAAAAGTTATTTGCAATGGATTATTTCCATAGCATACTTTTGTGCTGAACAAATTCATGCACAGTTTATTATTCCATTGCATACTTTTGTGCGGCAGAATAATAAGCCACAAATTGAATTGTAAATGGGGAAAAATAGCAGAGAGAAGCAATTGCTAAAATTAAAATAAAAAGTCTGTGTATTTTCGTTTCGTTAGTTTATATATTTCAAGTATTTTATAGGTTATTACACATTTGGATCAAATTGTAGGTGCAATAATAACATTGTATTATATAGGTATTATAATGTCTACAACTATAAGAACAGAAAGCTATTTATCGTAGCGCCAAAGCCTTTGTGTCTTTGTACCTCAGGCTTCATCCCATTTGATTGTTTTAGCCTTATGATAATCGATTCGTTTCGTTCGGTTTTTTAAAACTTAACTAGTTAGTACTCGTAACATATTTGTGTATGGATATTGTATATATATAAATATATATATAAATTGGTTGATCTCTGCGATCTAGATTTTTAGCTAGTTGTATATACCCCACATGTAGACTATGAATATATATATTTTTGTGGCATTCGCTAGAGCGGCACACAGGCGGCACGACGTGACACCTGCTGCTGATGACGATGATACGTTTCGGCTGCCGACTGATAGCGTATGGACGGGCTTAAGCCACTAGGGAAGACGATGATGGGATGGTTGATCTGGCCTCATATGCCCTGTAAGTACCTTCGTAACTCCTCCTCAGTGTCGAAGATCATGACGGGGAATGGCGAACCGGGCACAAATTCGCCAGCCCATTTCACCTCGACACGATAGTCGCCCGGCTCCGTTGGATCGTACTGAAATTGAAATTCAAATCGAAATTGAATTTAATTAACAATTAATTCTATAAATTTCATTAACCTATTTGCTTACCTTGCATAAAATGGTGCGATCCTTTTGGCTCTCGCGCTGCATTTCGACGCGGAAGGCGCCCTTGGGTCCGCGCACGCGCACCGTCAGCTGGCCAGCGCCAGCGCCGCGTGTGTCGCATATGAAGCGCGACTGGAAGGTGGCCAGAACTCCATGCTCAATGCCAGGACCATAAACGCGAACCTGTTGGAGCGAAGATATAAATATTAGATATTCAATTTAACTCTTAATCTGTTCTTTACTAACCTTGCTGGCATCTGGTGCGCCCGCCACTTTAAGCGCAAATGGTGAGCCCGGCACATTCTGTCCGCCGTATTTGATGGTCAGCAGATGACGACCCGGCTCTTGTGGCTTTATGTTCAGCGTAAAAGTGGCATCGCCATGATCATACAGTTCGCAGTAGGCCACCTTGCGTGAGCCGGTGCAGTGTGCGGTTAGTTCACCTGGGCCAGCGCGTCGCGTGTCTATCCAGGATTTGATGTCCTTCCCAACGATGCCGTGACGCAGACCCTCACCAGATGCAATCACCTTCGAGGCGTCCATCGATGAGCCAACGGCCACGGTCAGCGGGCAGCCCTTCACCAAGCGTCCATTCCACTTCACCGAAAGCGTCAGCGTGCCTGTCATGGATTTCTGTGGCGTATACGAGGCTAGCCAGATATTCTCGCTGGGTCGTGGCTGGGCCAGACTCACGGGCAGCGCTGTATTATCTTGTGTGATCAATATAACCTCTGGTCGACCCGCAGGCGCATTGGATGCATCAATGGTAAAGTGAGCAGCTTCGCCGGCTTGAGCGGCAGCCAGGCCACGTCCCATCAAGACTACCTTATCGGCGGCTTGCTGGCCCGTGACGAAAGCGCTGCGCGGACATTGTGTAATGGTCAAACCAGACCATGTCAAATCCAAGTCATGCTCACCGGCGGCCAGATTGTCGCCAGTGATGTTGAGGCACATCTTGCCATCGGCCAACTTGTCCACGGGTATTTCAATGCCATCGATGCTGCAGACCAGCTTACCGGGACCCGCATTCTCCACATCGAAGATGATGCGTGCCGGTAGTATCAAACGTCCATCATGATCCACCAGAGTGCCCCAACCACCGACGGGCGTCACCTTCGTAGACTCCACACAGCAGACGCGCCATGGCGAACCGGGCAGACTGCCGCGATTGGGACAACTGGCACGTATCTCATAGGTGCCAACGGACAGAATGACATAGGAGATGCGCCATTCGTTATTGCCCAGTGCCTTAATCTTGGGCTCGATGCGTTCGCCAAACTCATCGACTCGCTCGATCTGCACATTGGGCGCAATGGGGCAGTAGACCACAAAGGAGGCCTCCTTGTTGCGATGGCACACCTCCAGGCCGTGGCCAGCAGCGCGAGCATCATTGCGCACACCACTCGACGAAGCGGTGAATGTGAGTGGTGAGCTGGGAATTGTTTCGCCGCCATACATGACCGTCAGCTTGTAGGTGCCCGGCTGGGAGGGCACAAATTCAACATTGTAAATACCCTCGGATTGTTCGGTAATGAGCACGGGCAGGCTCTGATTGGTAGGTGAAATGGCAAAGGCTTCCAGCTCGGCTGTGCCGGCGCTGTCTGTGCGCACGGTGAAGCTATTGGAGCTATGCAGTGCCAGCGGCTCTTTGCTGACGCCCTGCACGCTCACCTTGCTGCTGTCGAAGGCCTCACAGGTGAACGGGCTGCCAGGCAGTGGCTTCGATTGATGCAGCACCTCTGCAAAGTGAAGAGGATTAGGGGATTAGAGATGAGGAGATATGTTTGAGATATGTTCCACCTACCTATGACGCATTGACCCGGCTTGTTGATGCTGAACTCTGCCTGCAGATGTCCGTTCTTCGTCTGGTAGCAGCGCACGGGCAGCGCCTGGCCGCCGGGTCCAGAGACAACTACATCGAACTCACGTGCTGGTCGCTTTACGGTGTCGATGGCAAAGGATGTGGTCTTGCCAACACGTGCCTGATACAGACCCAGGCCACTAACGCTGATCTCCTTGCCGGCGCTAGCGGGCAGCACATTAATCTCAAGTGGTTTCAGCGAAATGGGCACATCGTTGAACAGAATGCTTATCTTGTGTGGAGCGACGCGGGTCGGCTGATAGACAATCTCATAGACGCCCGATTTGCTGGGACCGCGTATGGTGTGTGGGACCTCGGTGACGCCACAGCGCACCAATGCCGACAGATCACCCTGGCCAGCCTCGTTGAGGGAGACGCTAATGCTGGCCGGACGATGACAGATGGCCTCACCCACCTCGGTGATCTTCACCAGCATCGGATCAAAGGCGCACAGGGTGCGTGTGCCGATGTGTTGTCGTGTCTCTCGATCAATGAAACGAAGCGTGTAATTGCCAGTCGTGTGAGTGCGAAACTCGGCTGTTTGGCGATTGATGGTGTAGGGCACTGGCTTCTGATCGGGCGCCAATATCTCCACAATTTGATCATCGGCCGGAAAATCAATGGCAGCCAAGCTACCGATCTGTATATGCTGTGTATGCTGCTGTATGTCCACACGGAATGGACTCCCATCGACGGCCACTTCATTGAAGGTAATGTTAACGTAATGCGGCTCAGTGCTCTGCGGCACGAAGGTCACATCGTAGAGGCCACGAGCACAGGCTACCACCTCAGCTTTGACGGTGCTGCTGTCTGTGGACACTACCAGCTCAAGTGTACCCTCCCCAGCGCCCGCTGCATCCACACTAAAGGTAACGGGCACGCCCAGTGTAGCAGGTCCATATTGCTGCTCCAGGCCGCTAATGCTCACGCGCGAGACATCGAAGACATTGCAGCTGAATGGTGATCCATTGATATGCTGATCATTGGCTAGTACACTGATCAGATGACGGCCCACCGTGCTGGGACGGAAGGAGGCGCTGTAGCTGCCGCCGTCGTGCTGACTCAGCTGACAGTGCTCGTTGTCGCCAGCGGGCGAGGTGACAAATATCTGTGGCTCGATGCCCTCAAAGCCCTCAAGCTCAAATGTGTTGTCCATCTTGACGGCCGCCTGCTTCAAGCACTCGCCCATCGCCTGGGCACGTGGCAGGCCCAGCGAGCTAGCCGGAGCAGCTGCAATGTGACAGCTAAATGGTGAGCCAGGCACCGGATGTCCATTGAAGCGCACCGAAAGCGAATGGGCAGCCGCCTCGGTGGGCTTGAAGTTCACCTTGAAACGGGCATTGCCCTCAGATTGCACAAAGTTCGGCACATTCTTGCCATTGACAGCGACGATGATCTCCAAATTGCCAGCGCCCGCCTGTGAGGCATTAATGCCAAAGCTGACGCTCTTGTTGACCACGCCGGGCCGTATGTCCGTCACGATGACCTTCTCAGCCGAGTAGGCCTTCAGCAGGAAGGGACTACCCTCCACATGACCGCCGCCAGGCAGTCGCACCTCCACCGAGTGATCACCCACCTCCATGGGCTCGAACTTGACATTGTAGCCCAGCGTGGAGCCAAGTGCATCGATCTTTACGGGCACACTACGTCTGGCCGGGCCAAGCACCTCCACGGTGGGCTTCGTATCAGATTCGACGACAAACTCAAACAGACGTCCCACGCTCACCTTATCCATGGACTCGGGCGATTGAATGCGCGCAGCGGCCGCCACTCGGCAGGTGAATGGTGAACCAGGCACATCTTGGCTATTGAAACGCAACTCCACCGTATGACTCTCGGCCTCACGTGGCGTAAAGCTAATCGCATAGGTGTGTTGGCCCTGTGCCTGTGCCGAGGTGGGCACACGTCCGCCATTAACGGTCACTTCCAGATTGCCGGGACCCGCTTGAGATGTTTCCACCAGGAACGTAACAGGCTTACCCACTGTGCCACTGCTCACATTCTTCACCTTGATGGCGCTGACATCGTAGACCTGACATTAGAGGGAGAATCTCTTAGATTAACTATTTTAATCAGAGTTAGGAACTGTTTGGAGTTGGAATCTTTTATATATGCCGCTCATATGCTCTTTCTATCTACTTACCTTAGCTGCATATGGACTGCCAGCTGTGGGCAGGCCGTTGACAGTGACATTGACGCGATGTTCGCCGACAACGCGCGGCACAAACTCTGCCTTGAAGACGCCTTCGGCTGATTGATGTACCTGTGCGGGCACTGATTGACCGGCGGGACCTGAGATTTTGTCCCGATTTTGCATAGTTTTGACATTTTTTTGTCATATATTTGTTTTTTTTATTTAGTATTATTATTAGAAGTTTAAGATTGCATTTTTAATTAAATGTATTCGATTGCGACGCGTCCGGAAATGAGTTTTAAGAGTGTTTTAATCGATTGTTTTTTGTTTGTGTTGAAATTCAAATTTAGAGCATGTTGTAGTTGTTGTTTGTTTGTTTGTTTGTGTGGTATGGTTAGTGGTATTTTTGGTCGGTATTTTTTGTTGGTATTTTTGGTTTCGCGCAATTGGTAAAAAATTTGGAAAAATGTTTACTCAGATTAGTAATGAATCGGCATTAGGTTTTGGATTTGTTTGTAAAGTACTTTATGTGAATGCTGACCAACGGTGTGGTTAGTGGGTGGTTGGGGTTGGGGTTGGGTGGGGCGGTCAAGGGGGTTGGAGGATATTTTACTAGTGTTGTAATCGTTGCAGTGTGTGGTTAGGTTAGTGTGGTTGCTGTTGCTGTTGTAGTTGTTGCAATAGTTGCTTTAGTCTTGTGTACTTAAAACCGCGAACGTGCCAGAAATCGGTTAGTAACTGAGATGTTTTTCGGTTTAAGAGAGACAAATAGAGATTGAGGAGAGCGAGAGAGAGGGAGAGAGAGTGCAGCTAACAGACATACGTATATATAGAAATATTTATATTAGTTATAAACTAGTTACTATCATATAGAGTTTATATACAATACTGAAAATGTCTGCCCTGATCATCATCAGATATAATACAGTCCTATAAATCTCATGTTTGTAAAACATTTATTTATTTCTTCATTATTTGATCGAACAAATTAGTAAACAAATCGATTAATTACTTGATACAATAAAAAAAGAAAGAATATTGAAAAAAAATCGAGTACTTTGTTGTTTAGTGTACAGTATAGAGTATAGAGTATAGTGGGTATAGTTGTTGTTGTGGCTGTTGCTGTTGTAGCTGTTGTTCTGGCTCTTTCACACGTGGTTGGTACAGTATTACTTCGCTTGGTAGACACGCAGTTTAGTTATTATTATTATTATTATTATTTGTTCTCAATTAAAACGGACTGTTAGACGGAATGCATACATATATATATATAAAGAGTAAGATATAAGAAGCTAGTATATACATATATATAGAGAGTGAGAGAGACAGAAAGTACTCATATATAAAGTTATATATATATATACATTCATATACATATATATAAAGGTAAGTATAATCATATTTATAGAGTCTAGTACAAAAGTTTTCGCCGTCCTGAAATATAATACAGATATAAAAGTGAGCAAAATTATTACAAATTAAAGGGCGTAAAAATACAAAAACATAAGGCACAACTAGATACATATACATACACACACACACACGCATATATATAAACAAAAAGCCACAATCATACAAGCACACATATAGGTATACATATATTTATATATATACAATACGATTAAAAGGTAATTATACTGAAAAGTGCTGCTATGCTACAGTGGAATCAATTACATGACGAACATACATATTTAAAGGCTACACACACATTATTACACACACCTACACATTTGTGGTCTTGGCATAATCCGAAATTTGTGAAGCCCAGCTTTGCAGCTGTGCGCTCGATGCACAGTTGCGTTGAGCCCTAAACGTTGAAATTACCCAAAATGATAAATATGACGCATAATTACATATACTAAATGAGCACCACCATAACACACACACACACACACACGCACACACATACACATAGCTAACCGCTGGGTAAGTGTTGGGGGCTGCCGCATAAGTTCACAAAGCTATTGTCAAGTGCGCTGCGTGTGAAGCAGAGATGTAAATAGATATCAAGAGAGAGAGAGAGTGAATGAGAGAGAGAGAGAGAGAGAGAGAGAGAGGGAGCATAGGAGAGTTGTTACAATTGACTGAGGGAGTTGGGTGGCATGGGCGTGTCTGGGTGCTGGCATGCTTAAAAGTTTCAACAACAATTTCCGTCGATTGTGTTGAAGAAGTGTGAAAAAAATAAATAAATAAATTACAGACTTTTTCTTGGCCGATGTCAACACGGATAAGATGCTGGCTGAAGGTACAGAGATAAATGAAGAAATGTTTATGTGTATGCGTAGGCGTATGCATATGTATATATGTGTGTGTGTGTGTGTGCCGGTGTGTCAAATACACTGTCTCTCTCACACACACACACACACACACGGTCACACAGATAATTAACATTCAACGAGCAATTTAATTACAATTACGAATAACTTTAACCAATATCGAATGCAAAATGCAAAATGCAAAATCAAACCACACGCAAACAAAATAATGAAGGCGAGCGCGAGAGTGGGGGACAGTAGGAGATGGGAGAGGTGGCAAAGAGAGAGAGAGAGAGAGAGGGAGGATGGGATAGAGTGCAGTATCCATAGATGAATACGCCGATGTTGTGCTGGATGGTTAGTGTTAGAGCGAGCGAGCGAGTGAGCACGCGTTCAGCCGGCCAGCCTTGGGCTCGGCTAACATACCTTCGACGTTGACCTCAATGTCTTCCAAACGGCCGCCATTGTGATTGATAACAAAAGAATTGGTCTGATGGACGGGTCCGGGTCCGCCAAGGGATACCTGTGGCCCGGCAACGCCGCCGCTAATGCCAACGGTTATGGGGCAGCCGGGCACAGGCATTTTATTAAAGGAGACATTAATTGTGTGCTCGCACGACTCTGTCGGCACAAACGAAACGGAGAATCTGCAGAGAGAGAGAGAGAGAGAGGGAGAGTATAAGTAAGAGTTATGGACTGGCTAACTGTAGACATGGCTCACCTTGCACTGCCCTGTGGATGCACCTGTGTGGGTATATTTTGACCCTTGGCCGATATGGTTATCTCCAGATTACCCTCGCCAGCATCGCCGGCATCCACCGTGAACTGCACCGGTCGACCCATAGTGCCACGCGAGACGCTACCAACGACCACTTTGCTGGCGTCATATGACTTGGCCAGGAATGGCGTGCCCTGAACGGCGAAGCCATTGTACTCCACATTGATGGAATGGCCACCTACGCTGGTTGGCGTGAATTCGGCCGTGAAGCCGGCGTGTATATCGCCAGTGACACGAACGGGCAGCTCACCGTGCGGACCACGAACGCTGACGGCCAACTCGGCGGCACCGCCGCCGCTCACAGTAATGTGAAAGGAGGAGGGCCTGTTGACGGGTATTAGCTCCAGATTGGAGAGATTGAGGAGAACGCGTGAGGTGTCCGCCACGGCACAGACGAAGGGGCAGCCGCGCACCGTCTCGCCATTGAACTTGATGTCGATCAAATGGGACTTGGGCTGTTCGGGCGTGAAGGAGACGAGACAACGACCGCCACCCACGACCTGGACATGATTGGGCACCTCGCCCTCATTGATGGATATCTCCAGCTGTCCCTCACCGGCCGCACTCGCGTCCACACGGAACTGGCATGGTTGGCCGACCACGCCGCCATTCACTTCGGTCACTTGGATCAGGCTGGCATCGTAGACCTTTGCTATCAAAGGGCCACCAGCGATCTTTGTGCCATTGATGGACGCATCAATGATGTGCGTGCCCACCTCGGTGGGCACGAACTCAATGCGTGCAGCACCATTTGCCGCCTCATGGGTGACTCTGGCATTCAGCTTTGACTTGTTGGGAGTCAAAACCGTTGCCACGCACTCGCCCTTACTCAGGCTTTGTCCAGGAGGCGGCAGTATCTCAAAAACCGCCGGTGTATTGGCGGGCACAAGGCGCGTGGATTCGCCCAGAGCGGTTAGGCCGGGTGACGACATGATCTCAGCGTGCCACGGTGAACCTGCAAACACAATGCAAACGAGCAGATTATCAGTATAGAGTGTAGATAGAAGATATACATTATATATGCATACAATTACAATATATCTATGCTATTTGAGCCTGGCCTGCCTGGCCTGGCTAGCCCACTGGGCAAATTATTTGACCCAAAAAGCAACTTTATGCTGCGCCAGCACAGGTAATTGAGATGTTGACCAAGCCAAGAGACAGAGATATCAAATAGCTGCTTGTAAAAGGTAGTGCGAGGGTTGCTCGCGAAAGTTGTGAACATGGGAAATTGTTACTTGTAGTACATTATTAGAGTTCGGTAATCTAAGATATTACTCATTGTGAGCTTATACCTTCATATATCATAGATATAACAATAAATTATACATTTAGCTTATATTTATTTTCATATATTTGCATTTAAATATATTTTATTATTTAAAAATACTCTTATATTTAATAGATAGTTATATTAAATATATAAAATCAGTATTCATTCTTATTTATTATTTATTCTGTTTCATTATTGCTTAAATAAAATGAATTTCTATTTTTAATGTATTTGCCTCGCTCTTCTTTCAATATTCCAACAGTGCAATTCAAGCAATTAGTGTGGCAACCCTCGTGTGGTAGTCGAAACAAGGTTGCTAGTTAAACTCGCATTGTTTTCCGCTACCTCCCATTATAATTGTCGCAATTGCTACGGCAACGCAATCTGTGCCGCCTCGTTGCCAGCTGAGCGATGAATGCGTATCGTGAGCTGCGCATTTCTTGCAACTGTCTAGCTTGAAATGTATCTGTATCTGTATCTGTATCGGTATTCGTATCTATAGCTGCAATCTGCAACTGCATCTGCATTTGTGGCACTTAAGTGGGCCTTGTAAATGCTTAGACAATCGACTCGAACAGATTATGGCACATTAATTGGCCAAAGTTGCTGTAGCTGGGCCTGACTGTAGCGGCAGCGATTGGAAACCTGAGCTGTAAGACACATTGCATGAGCCAAGCGAGTTGAACTTGCAGCAATTGGTAATTACGAGCAGCTCGTTAAATGTTGGCTTATTTTATTGATTTACTCAATTGTTGCTGCAGTTACTGCAGCTGCTGTCGCTGTTGTTGTTGTTGTTGTTGTTGCTGCAAGAAATTTACTTTTGTTTGCAACTTTCCACACATTTCTCTTTCTTGAAGTTTATTTTATTTTTTTTTTCGTGTGCTGCACTTTTCCTTTTAGCGCTCGTTTCGGCTGCAGTTGCCACTTTTTATGGCTTTTTCCATGAAAATTGCCACAGCAGCAGCAGCAGCAGCAGCTGCCCAGTTCAATGGAAAATCAAACTGTTGTGTTGTCGCTCAACACTCGATTTGAGTTGCGCAAACAACAACAGTAAAAAAATGAGAAGCCCTGGGAAACTTCTTCAAATTCGAACCTCGAACTCGATTGTTGCCACACTTGGCAAACAAAAAGCAGCTCAATTTGCATGTTTTTGTTGTTGCTGTTCCTCTTCTTGAATTTCGTTGACCAGCAATTGGTGGCACACTTTGTTGCCACATTTATCACCTAATAACAGCTCGAACGCTAACAAACAGTTAGCTGCTGCGTCTAATAAACATCGCCAACATCTAAGTAAAAGTTTCCCATGCTCATAAATTCAAATGCGTCTAGCTATCTGCCTGTCTGTCGGTTGCACTGTCTCCTTGCCAGCGGCACATTCAACATGTGGCAGCCACACAAAATGCCTGCAACGCGAGCTTTGCTTGCATTGCCAACTAACGGTCTTATTCACTGACGGCATTTGATTTTTGTTTTTTTCTGCTTTTATCTATTGACTGATGAGTTTTATTCACATTTCGTGGCTTTTGTGGCAAAAGAATTCTTTGTTTCCAGTTGGACGCTGTTTTGTTTTGTAGACTCATGAGACTGAAGTGGACTGGACTGAGAGTCGCCTATGTAGATATACATACTAGCAAACTATACATATACTATATATAATAGTATATGTACTATGTACATAGTTAGTGATAAGCAGCACATGTTTAATGGCATATAAAAGGTAAAGTATTTAGGCAGGCTAAGCCTTAGTTGTCTCAGCTAACATTTATCAATATATATTGTGCTAATACTATAAATATTAAAGTGTATGAATACATACTCAAATCAAATATAAACTAGGTTAAACATGAATTGATGTTATTTCTGCCTAAATTGCTGCACTCTTCAAGCAATTGAAGTGATTTAAGTAATTTCAGATAAATTATTTTGAGCATGTTGAATAGTTTTTCTAGTCTACATATAAAATTAAGTGAGTCTGCCTTTATTTAGCTATAGTCATAAATTAAGTTCGACTCGGTTTCCAATTAGATACGCACTCTCTCCAATTGGCAAGTAAGTTGAGTCAGCTTTGAGCAAATTAGTCTTAACCTTTAGCCTAGTTTCAATTTCCGACAACTCTCAAATATCTCGTCTTAAATTAATATTCAATTCAAGAGTATTTTGCATTCGTTGCTTTTGAGCAGCTTTCCGCTGGCCGGTTTTATCGGCTAGTCAGCGACCAAGTTTTCCGGCATGTGGCCAGAGAACAAGTGCAGCTAAGAGCAGATAGATGCTTGAATGCTGTTATTCAATATGCATACGAGTGTTTGTGAGTGCCGCAGTAACTATATATATACATGTGTGTGTGTGTGAGAGAGCGATTGTGCGTCTGTGTGTGTGCGTATACAAAATCGGTTACGTGACTGCGGTATGCAAACCGTTAGATGGCCAGCAGCTGTCGCCAGAGCAGCAGCAGCAGAAGCAGAAGCAGAACTCAAAGCTAGAGTGTCTGACAGCGACCGTTACAAATAGTTAAGGCATAAAAAATGTATCTATGTAAAAGTATCTGTGCTACTATGTATCTGAGCTAAGGCACGTGGAATGTAATATGTGTAAGAGTATTTATGTATCTTTAAAGTTGTGAATTGTATCTATGGCATTTATGTATCTGTAAGTGAAATAATTAATGTAACTATGTATCGAAATAAAAATGTAGCTGTACATTTCTATATCGTTGATCTATGTATATCTATAAACCTGTAAATAAATCTTTATCTATATATGCATAAATATATCTATATATGTATCTATAGATCAAGTGATTTCCATGAATTTGAGTATCATTTTAGTGCTTAACAGAGATATGACTATATATATTAATATATCTATACATCCATATATCTATATACCATTTAGCTATATATCCACATATATGTCTATCTATTGCTATCAGTTTTTTTTGTTGGCTTTTAAGTTAAGATTTACGTTTTGTGCTGACTGTTGCTTGGCTGCTGACGATGCGTGGAGCGTTGGTAGCGAGGCTTTTGTTGTTGTTCTTGTTGTTGCTGATGAAATTGTTGTTGGGGCAGTGCAAGATGTTGTTGGCTGAAAACGCGTGATTGGACCTCAATTCTTTTGTGTATCAATTCACAATTGCTGAGCGGGCGGCACGTCTGAACTTGAACCACTTGAAAGTCAAGTTAAACGCGCTGCGATTATGTCAGCGGCTTGTTAAAAACTTATTAATTTATATTTTATTTTTAAGCATGAGAGCTCTTGTGTATATTATGTTTCGCTTGTACTAAATGCTGCACTACGCGAATTTCAACAAAAACAAAAACACATTATTATTTTTTTCCGGCGCACTTTACTACGATGCTACGAAAATCACGAATCGCGCACGTTTTTATCGCGTTTTTTTTTTTTACCGACATTTTCCGCAACCGTTGCAAAATAGAAAAGAAAGAATGTATACATATATAAAATTAAAAGTTCAAACGATTTGTAATTCATCATTTGTATTTGCTTCTTTTCTATATATATGTATATACATTTCAGTTGACCATCGCTTCAAAAAAACCAGTTGACCGAGCGCCATGCGGGCAGTCAAAATAAAACAAAAATTTCACTTTGAATGTGGCTCATAAAATCACAAATATGCAGACAGTTAGAGGCAACAAAGGGGCACAGGAAGGGGCTGCGATGGTAGAGGGAGGCTAGCTGTGAAATTTTGGGCATGTATGCCAATATGTTGGACAGCGGAAATGGCCAAAAAAAACAATAAAAAGCAGCAGCAGTGGGGTAAAAGCGCAGCGCAGCTTAGCTCAACTCAGCTTGAGCTGAAGACAGAGGTGTGGCTACAATTCATTATACATGAAAGAGCGAGAGAGAGAGAGAGAGAGGGAGTGAGCGAGCGAGGGGGAGAGTGCGAGATGAAGAGAAAACAACTTAAAAAACGAAACGAAAATGAAATGTTCGCTTAAATATTTGTGTTGTGTCAAGTCGAGTGGGAAAGTAAGTGGCAGCCACGTTGTCGCAGCAAAAGAAATTGCAATCTGTGTTGATCTCACGCATACTTGGCCAACTGCCCACCGGCACGCCCTTGCCGCATACCACCAGTTGCACGTACATGCACACACACACACATATATACATATATATATATATATTTATTTGGTTGTACAGGTACAACAGGCTGACAACCTATCCCAACGGGTTTCGAGCTGCAGCCGCATTAAGTGCCAAGGCAAACAGTGTGCGTATCTCTCTCTTGTTGTTGTCGCTTTGCCATAGGGCGTGCAACTTCCTGCTGTAACGGCTAACAAAGGCATGCAACAAGTGCGCCTTGTGCCACATAGCGCAAAGCCAGCAACGACGACGACAACAACAGATTGAAAATTGCAAAGCAAACATCAAGCAAGAAAAAATGCTAAAAACATAAAAAAAATTATAGCAGAGCAGACTTCCCGCTGCTGCAACGTTGCAATTGCTTGCGTGTGTGTGTGTGTGTGTGTGTGTGAGTGTCTCTGCGTCTGTGTTTGTGCAACTATGAACTATGCGCGCCTGTCGCTCGATTATGTCTACTGCTGCACTGCTGCACGGGGCCTTTAACTTGGCCAATAAACGAACCAAATTGCGGTTGTAGCATGTTGCAAGCTCTTAACAAAATGGCGGCCACAAATACACACACACACACACACACACACACACACACACAGAACAGAGTTGAATCGTGTTCAATGAACATTGCAAATTGCAGGGCGACAGTTTTCTACGCTTTTGGATGTTGATTCCAAGCGATTTTGAGCTTTATGCCGCAGCAGCTGTCTAGTCCCATTGAAAATATTTTCAGCTTAAAGGTTCATTAAACTGGTTTTAGTTTTATTTTACTTATTGTTGTTTTGGTAGCGCGCGCCCCACACACGCAGCACACACACACACATACACACATATATATAGAGAGCAACCCAAATGCGACGAGGGCAACTTAGTTTTTTGAGCGACAGAAAATGGGAAGGGGAAGGCAACGGCACTGCGGGACGACGGGAGAGTCAACGGGAGCGCGACGTCCGCATTGGAATATTAGCATATTTCTTTTCCATAGAAATCTCACGAAAAAATCTTTTCGTTTCGCTAAACATTCCATACGAAAAAAAAAACAACAAATTCTTTATCTAATTTTTGTTGTCTTGTTTTCTTTTTTAAACGTTTGACAATGTTTTTGTCTTCGCTGCTGTTTGATTACAAACAATTCTTTTCTTTTTCACTCTGCACAATCACACAAACTTCAAGCGTTTGCGTTTTCTTATTTCTTCTTTCTCTTGTATGTGTGTTTTTTTCTTGGCTTTAACCGTTGCGATCCGCTTCTAATTGCAATGCGGCGACGTGTCAGATACGTTTGAATCGCGAGCTATGACTGACTGTTGGCTGCTGCTGCCAACTCAACTCACACCAGAAACTTGTTCAACAGGTCGCTCTCTGCTCGCGAGCACCGGAGTGTAAAAGAGCAGGTAGGCGCAGCAACAAGTGATCTGTGGTGAGTTTGAGGGCTGAACGAATGCAAGTGGTGAGCGAGAAGAGCGCAGCTTAGACTCTCTTAAGCGAAAATTTCGAATTCACCGTTGTATGATATGCTGTGTAGCCGGCACGAGCGTAATTCTCTTTAAATAGCAAAGCAAATATGTAATAGTTGACGAATTAAGATTTTCGCTCAAGTTAAGCGAATTTGATATAATAGAAAGATAGTAAACTAAGGTGAATTCGAGTGAGAGTCAAACGAATGCAAGTTGTGAGTGAGAGCGCAGCTTAGAATCTCTTAAGCGCAGTGTATGAATTCGCCGCACTGTGGTGCGCAGTGCATGCGGCATGCGGAAATAATATATAATATATAATAATGAAGAATATGATATTTCAATCTCCTATTATTCTTATCAGATACTTTTCAAAACATAAATTAAATTTAAGTTGAAATAGATAAGATATATTGTTCTTGGCATGAAATATATAATGAATTTATGGATCCATAATAATTTTATACCGCCTGTCTTAACATTCTTATCTGGTTAATTATAAAGTCTTGGACGAGAATATTATATTATTATTACGATTCTTTGATGAATATTTTGAACCAAAGATGTTTTGAAAATTATTGAAGATAAACAAAAATATGAAAACTATATATATACTTTGACAACTTATCAGACAGCCCTCGATAGATATAGTTTCGGCTCGTATATGAAATCAATAATTAAACTTTGGCAAATACTTGAAATCCCCCTCAACCCAAAGCACAAATGCCAATCTAACTAGGCATGTCCAATTTAGGTGAGGGTAAAAAAAGCGACTCGCATCAGAAGAATGCCGATGTCGACTTATAAGATTTATAACACCCACACACTATATGTTACGTCATATATGAATTTAGTTCCGCTCACCTGGTACCGTTTCTCCGTTGAAGGTGATCTGCACGGTGTGCGTTCCATGTTCGTGAGGCGTAAAGCTGGCAATGAAACGTTGCCCTCCCAGCGAACGGACCGATGAAGTGACCCGACCTCCATTGACCAATATCTCGAGATTACCAGAGCCAGCCTTGGAGCCATCAATTTCAAATTCTACAGGTCGTCCAATCGATCCATTGGGTATGTCCTGAACACGTATGGCTCGAGCACCTGTCGCATTGCTGTCTATGGGACGAAAGCGCGACAATGAACTATAGCCATAGCCGGGAGCATTTATCGAGCTATGACCATTGCTCTCCGTGACGATATGCTCGCTGGACTCCTTTACGGTCTTCGTATAGCCGCCCGACTTATCCGTATAGGTATTATTCGAATGGGATTTAACAGTGATGGCACTCGGTCTGCAGATAAAGAGAGTGAGGGTATTTTAGTTTAGGAGTACAGGGTATGTCAAGGTCTACTCTTACTTGTAGCGATCCACATCGTCAGGTGAATCCCTTCGGTAATCCGTTTGATGCTGCTGCTGCTGCTGCTGCTGCTGTTGTTTGTGCAACGCAAACTTGTTGTACTGTGTATTCCTCTGCGTTTCATTGTCCAGGTCGGGCCGTGTGTAGTTGAGCTCCGTATTCAGCTGCGTCTCGGTCATATTCGCCAGCGATTCGAGCGAATTGTGCGAGAGCATATGTTTCGTCTTATTGATCACATCCCAGCTATCGCGTCGAGCTGTTGCCGGCTTCAGCGACGAGACGCGCACATTGGAGGAGTGATCAATGCGCGGCTCCGGCGAACCAATGCGACGTAGTCGCTCCGTTGTCCCATACAACGAGGGACTGGCACGCACATTCGAGTCGGTGACATAATTTGAAGTCGACTTGTAAGTGGAGGACTTTTCCACGCGTGTCGACTCGTAACCGTTCTGCAAATGGTTGCGAATTTCAGTTTGGGGTTCTTGAATAGATCTCTCGATCTTACCTTATTCAGCGTACTGGTCACGGGACTGCCAATGCGATGCGTAGCTGTGCTGATGTACGCATTGTTGGGCGAATAACGTTGCACCGGCGAGGCGGAGGCGGAGGCGTGGCGCGGACTGCTGGTTACATTGCGCGTGGAGCTCTCGAACTGATTCGATGTCTTAATGGTGAGCGGACTGTGCGAGTGCAGCTCGCTTGAACGGGTCTGTGGCGGGAGATGGAGACAGGAAGAGAAAGAGCAGATTAGTAGCTTGTCTAACTGTAATTGATTTTCATACAGATAGCAGTCATATCATAGGTATCTCTTGAGTTATCGTAATTAACGGAAACAAATTTAGTTACATTCAGTGTGGGACTGGGTATTGGACTGAGCGAGCTAGTCAGCTGCTGCTGATGCCGCTGATAGGTGTTGCTGCTGCTGCTGCTGCTGATCGTGTTCAGCTGCTCTCGTTCCTCGCGTGGCGGCGTCAGCTTCGGCTTGCTCACAATACGCCGCTGGCTATACAGCTCGTTCTCCTTGTCGTAGTAGTAGTCGTTCTTCGTGGAGCTGCTGTTGGATGTCTTCGAGTCCCGACGACCGTTGCCCGTCTCAGTGTACAGATCGGTTGAGTTCAAGTACTTGACTGTGGGTGAGTTCGGTGTGGGGGACGGGCCATTGTTCTCCTGTCGAATGCAATTTTGAGTGTGTGTGTGTGTGTGTGTGGGTGTCAGGGGCGGTTCGTTTGTGTGTGTGTGTGTTAGCCAAAACATTGAATTTTGTTGAATTGTGTGCCAAGCATTAAACCCAGAGCCCGCGTGCCATGTGCTTAGAATGAAATTGAAGCAATGCTCCTTCACTTACCTCGCTCTCGCGCTTGTAGTACCTGGAGCTGGAGCTATGATAGTCGGTTGTGTCCAACTTCGGAGAATACTGAGGCGAGTAGCTGCTGGTGCGCTCGGCCGTGTTGTGCGTGTGCAGATCTCGGCGATTGAGCGAAGTGTTGCGATAGTCGTTGTGGCGCGTGTTCGTCGTGGAGATGAAGTGCATCGAGGGGCTCTCCGAGCGATGTTTGCTCTCGTGCAGCGGGCTGCTGCGCGTCTTGCCCGAGCGACCCTTCGTGCCAACGCGCATGCTATAGATGTAGAAGTAACTGAATTAGATCAAGAATATATATGCATATATATATATTGAGTTCCACTCACATAAAGGGCGAGCCCTTGACATCGTAGCCATTGAAGTAGATGTAGACACGATATTTGCCATTCTGGCGCGGCATGAAGGTCACTCGATACTTGTTGTCCACGATCTTCTCCACGGAGCAGACTAGCGAATGCTTGTCGTGGACAATGTCCACGTGCAGCTCCCCATTGACGCCGACGCCACGTGCATCTACCTCAAAGGTGTGAGCGCGCAGCGGCATGGCACCATCCAGACCGCTGCACCGAGACGCCGGAGGCATCGAAGACGGCACAGGTGAAGGGTCCGCCCTGAATGTGACGGCCCTGATAGGTAATCGCTATCTCCCAGATGCCCGCCTCATCTGGCTTGAATATGGCACTGTGTCCCTCGTCGATCTTCTTCAGCGGACAGTTGTGCGAGATGCCCGTGGGTGAGACGGCCGTGACCAAGATGTCCTCCGTCTTGGGTGCGCCCGTTGCATTCACTAGCACCTCGACCAGGCTGCCCAAAGCGCAGGGTGCCATGCCGGGGGGCGCCACTTGCAGGAGTCGTGGCAGCACCCGGAAGAAATGACCGCCCAGACTGTCCTCGCCAATCTCCACGACAATCTCGTGCATGCCGTAGCGCTCCGGCACGTAGACGCCCTCGCCGTGCACATTCAAGCGCACCGGCTGCCCCGGCTGTCCGGATGGCGGCACCACGTGACAACGGACCGAGCTCAAGCTGATGTCCCGCGACAGCACGTCGATGCGGAAATGCGTCTGCGTGTGAAATGATTATTAAGCATTAATGCCCAGCGCAGACGGGTGCAGACACTCACCGGTTCGCCCACACGGCCGGATGTGCTCTCCAAATAAACGTTGACCAGGTCGGACAGCGGTGGGCGGGGCGGCACCCATTGCAAATGGGCTGCATACGCCATGATGCCCAGATGCTCCACTTCCGGATTGGCCATGTCCTTGGGCGTCAGTATGGGCTGGACGCCCAGCTTGGCGCCCGCATCGACCGCCTTGCGTATATTGTTCTCAAAGTGGAAGGGATCGGTGCTCAGCTTATCTGGCGCTGGCGCCGACCCACCCAATCCCTTGATGACCTCGCACAGCACGCGTCCATCGTTCCAATCGGTCTACAATGCAATGCAATTAATAGTTCAAGCAATTACAATTAAAATACACAATTAAAATTAAAGCCATGCAATTGGGTTTGCAGTCAAACGAGGCGTAGAGAAAAATACGCGAGGGAGGGACAGGAAGGGGAATTAAATGAAATCTTTAATAAAAATCAATATTATTTAATGGGGTGTGAGAGGGAGAAAATATGAGCAGAGGGTGGGGATTAAATGGAGTGAGTGTGTGTATGAGAGAGAGAGAGAGAGAGAGAGAGAGAGAGAGGAGAGAGAGAGAGAGAGAGAGAGAGAGAGAGAGAGAGAGAGAGAGAGATGGACGTGTAAACAGAGGAACAGGCAGAAGAGAGAAGAAAATGGAGTAAGACTGAGAAAGAGAGAGGGAAAGATGGAGAATGAGGAACGAAGAGAGCATAAAGGCGACATAGGAGTTATGCTCATTATGCGACAATCGGAAATGAAACAGATAGCGGGAAACGAGACAGAAATAGCGGGAGAGGGAGAGGACCAGAAGGAACAGAGATGAGCTCTTGATCCAACATTTCCTCTTTCAAATACAGCAATCCTCAGAAGCGTCGAATTTCAACTCACCGTAAAGTTCTTCACGGGCTCCTTGACCTGCGTATTGACCCAGCGCATGGTGGCATTGTAGCCAGGTCCACCAGGCTTCATGAAGTACGACAGATACGTCATGCCGGACAGCTCGTCCAGCCAGGGCGAGGCGAGATACTCCGGTTCCAGCACCTTGGGAACACCAAACTCTCGCTGCGCCAGATTCATGGCATTGGTGCAGTTGCGCACACTCTGACTAGGATCGAGACTGCGCCAGTGCGGAAACAAGCCCGGCTGGCAGTAGTCAAGCAGTGCGGCCAAATTGACGCCGCTATTCCAATCGGTTGTCAGATTGGTGATCTTGCAATCGGGCAGCGCAGCCTGCAACCAGGCGAGCATCAGCTTCCTGGGCGGAAATTTGCTGCGTCCGATTTGATAGCGCACGATCAGTGACCAGATCAGGCCGAGAATCAGTTTCACATTGCCATTGACAATGTCCACGTTGCCGATATTGACCAGCTTAATGTGATCCGCCTCGATCGACTTGAGCGCTGTGGTCGCATTCTCCAAATAATGATGCTGATTGGCCGGTCGACGATTCCATGACGGCTTCAGCGGACGTGTCTGCAGGCTCTCCACCAAAGCACAGAGGCAGGTGCCATCACAAAAGTCCGTGGCCCAGTCATGCACCTGAACGTAATGAGAAAGCAAAGGTATTTTGTTAGCTTGTAGAAAGAAAGAGAGGAAAGTGAAGAGAGGCGAGAGAGGTATTTATATATCTATACATATATCTTTTTTTCTAATCATCAACAACACATCTCTCAATGGGCGTTAATTAACATTGTTTGTGCGAAAGTATGTAAAGTATTTTTTATTTATTTATTTTTTTATTTTATTTTATTTTATTTAATGTACCGACATCACTGACAGCAAACAACAATCATAATAAATAGTGAAGCTCGCTTGTGGCCCACATTTGGGGTGTGTTCCGACTTGGGCTGCGTCTACTTTGTCTTCTTCTTCTTTTTCTTCTTCTTCTGCTCACGTGAACTGTAGTTGGGAGCTGTAGCTGTAACGGTAGCTCTAGCTGTAGCTGAAGCTTTCTCCGCATGCGTCTTTGCAATTTCTGTCATTTGACATAAAGCTTTTTATCTTGCAGCTGTCAGCAGCCGGCGAGACAATCGCGTGTCTGTTGCTGTTTGTTTGCTCTGAACACCACCCTAAGCAGCCCCTCGACCCCGCCACTCCCCCTCTGCTGGTCATGCAATACTCAAATATTCTATGGATGGCCATAAAAATCTCGCACATAGTTGCCAACAAGAGGCAGCAACAAGAGCTTCACTTAAACTGCCAGCTCTTGTTGCTGTTGCTGTTGCTGTTGTTGTTGCTGTTGTTGTGGGGGTGTTGTCTATTGCTGTTATCATTGTGCCGCTGTTGTTGTTGTTGTTGTAGTTGTTGCTCTTGTCATGTGCGCATAACCTTTGAATTTGCAAGTCTTTTGACTTCGTGTGTGTGTGTGTGTGTGCATGGAAGCTATGCGAGATTGGATATTATAAACAAGCGCTCATAAATTGCTATTGTCTGTGAAAAAGTTGCATCTACTATGTCCCAGCAGAAAAAACATATGTGTGAGTCGAAGATGAGTCGAGTAGCAAAAGCAGAGCAAATTCTATACTAGTCTAGCAGTAGCTGCTCTTACGCGATAAGAAACTTAAGCGCATGTTAGCTAAATGTTAATTATTTTTTTTTTATTATTAATAATTTATATTGTTTTTATGGACTTTTTTTTAATATTTGCATTTCATCAACTATTAAAAGCTTGAAATGTCATAGAGCTATATAATATAGATTTATAACTTTAAATCACAATGGCTTCACTGTGTAGCTTCCATAATGCAAATGTTTAACTTATATATGCATTTGTTTATTGTAATGTAAATTAATTGTCATAGATAGATAAATATATATTTAAATACCGATAGATTGCAGATAAATGATATTTTATTAGTTAAGAGCTGTGAAAGGTTGATAGCATCAAGCTAACAAGCTTTATTTGAGTTATTGATGTACAGAATCAATATCTCAAACTTACTATGTTAACTAGATGTTATCTTTGTATATATGTAACTTTCTTAATAAACTAGTGTATAAAATAGCAGCCATAACAGCTGTTGATTAATTATAGCATATAACTCTATCAACCTCATGTTAACTTTTCAATATATGCATAAACTAATTTGTATACAAATTTTTGCAATTTATGCAGCTTGAAATTAAAGCTAGGAAACTTGTAGGAGTTGTAGTTCGTAAAGCATTTATACATAATAGGTATTTTATCAAAAAAATTTATTGCAATTGTTGCAGCTGTATATATTTAACAGGTAGCACTGTTAAAGCCATGTTAACAATATTCAAGGAAATAAACCCCTGCTAAACAGCTATACAAAATTAAATGCTATTAAATGCAACAAAAGCCAGCATTCACAAAAGGTTTCCTTCAATTAGCTATTAAATTTGATGAAATAGCGTTCAAGTCGCAACATTTTCGAGCGCTGTTAAGTTAACATACAAATAGCATGGGAACAACACGCTAGCCTTTGTCATCATGGGAACAGTTTGAGTAAATAAGTCAACAAAAACCGAAAAACAACAAAGCAAAATGAATTGTTAAGTCAATTAAATGCAGTTGATAGAGTTTTTAGACTACAAACTGACAGGAAAAAAACAAAACAAAAGTTGCTTGCAATTCGATTAGCCATAAGCTAGAATATATATAAACTGCACACTTGACAGTCTCAGTTTGGCATTTTGACCTAAATATATAGAGCTAGCTGGCTGCTGTTAAGGCTTTCTGTCATTGGGTGCTCAATTAGCGCCGTTTACAACCTGCAGCTCGCATGCGAGCGAACTCTGCCCATTTCGGAGGGCAGCGGCCTTGCTCCATCGCTCATCATTGTCGTCTCTCAAAAATTTATGCACAAAACGTGAAAAAAAACGTTGAAAAAATCTCTGCTTTTGTGTTTTGTAACACGTAAATGGCTTTTGCAGCGATGCTGTATATATATATAAAGATACATTTATTTTGAATATTTTTGCGACCTTGGCATTCAAGCGCCCAAATATGGACAGTTCATGTCTGTCTGAGAAAAAAAAAAAAAAACAACAGGCGACTCGAAGCTGGCTTTCGAATTGACTAATGAAATGCATGCCACTTGAGAGCGATTGCAATTGGAATTGTAATTAAATTGACCGACTCAAATATATATATATCTAGATTTTGTAGTTATGTTGCCTTCGAGTAAGTCAACTTTGCCATTGAAGTCGTCGGCTCTGGCACTTGCTACAAGTGTGGGCGTTGCGTATACGTCGCATATGCGTGAGTCGTCTCATTCTCTCTCTCTCTCTCTCTCTCTGTGTGTGTGTGTGGGCGAAACAATGAGTCGAGTTGTGAACTGATTTTGGTTTTATGACTGTACCGAGGGTGCTGTAAACATACAGATGTCCAGGCCTTTAAAGGCCGTGCGGAAGAACAAACGAGCTGCCCAAGCATACCACAGCAGCAGGCCCGGCTTGAGAAACTTATCTAATGTGTACACATATAATTATATATATATATAAATGTAGTGGGAGAGTGAGATTTCTATTATATATGCTCGAGTGTAATCGATAGTTCTATTGACTGCCCGACCCATTGACTGAGTAAACGTCGCATTGTTAACAGTTTCGCTTCAATGCACGCTTAACTCTTATATAAGAGCTTCTCTATTGACCAACCCATAATATAGCTATGTGCGAGAGTAGGCTAAGAAGTTTGCGTTCTATGGCATGTCAAGTAGCACACTATATATATTTAATTACATATTACTATATATATTTAATTACATTTTATATTATTTAAAACGTTTCCATTTGCTAAAGATAAATTTAAAAAAAAAAAAACAAAATTTTTTATACTCTCTAAAATCTATTTAAATATTTTCCCCCTCTTATAATATTTCCTTATCCATACATTTTACATTAAATAAATATATTTACTTCATTTAAGTTTACTTATACTATTTTTAAATAATTTTCTATTCCTTATAGTTAAATATTTCCATGAATCTTTTTTTTTCCCCCTTCAAGTTATATTTGTTAGTTTTTCTCAGACTGCCCTCGCATGCCTACGTCTATTTGTTATTCGACTCACCTGCATGCCCGTCTCTCGCAAATGCTCGTTGACCCAGTTGCGAAAGGTGTTCGCCTGGATCTCCACCCACAGATCCTCGTTGCCACGTATATTCATGCCCTTGGCAGCGGTGCCCTCGGGACTGCGCGCCACGAGGCCGGCATGTGTGATCTTCTGGGTCTCGGTGGTGCCGTCGTTGTTGTGCTTGAGCAGACCCGCGTGCGTCACCTTGGCGCCCTTGATGTCTTTGACGTCCATTGTGACGATCTCTTCTGCTCGCCTCTCCCTCTCTCTTCCTCACTCTTCTCCTCTCTATTTCTCCACTTCACTTCACTTCACTTTCGTTGCGTTTCACTTGCCTCAGTCTCTATGCAATCTGGGCTGGCAATTGTTTCATTGTATTTGCATTGATTTCTATATATTTGTTGTTCAATAATTTGTTATGCCTTTAAATAAATAATTATTCTTTTAGATTGTTAATTGGGCAACGCGATTTCGATTTCGATTTCGAGTTCGAGTTCGATTTCGGAGCGCACGCGATCATTGCCCAATGCGAACTGAGCGGCCAACACTTTGGGCCCCACTTGCTTTGGGGCCAAAACAAGCAACAGGCGCTGACGAGTGCAAAAACAATGACGTCATGCCAAAGCCAAAGCTTAAAGCTCGACTCAGCAACAACAACATGTGCCACAAAAATGTGGGCATGCGAATCGGAATCCGAATCCGAATCTGAAACTGATTCCGAATCCGAATCTGGCTCTGTAGAAACAGGTTTCGAGCGTTCGTTCCACAGCTACAGCGAAATGAGCGAAAAGGAAAATTGAAAAAAGTATCTGACAATAAAGCACACAAACTAAAAAAAAAAAAAAAAAAAAAACGGCAACAACAACAACAAAAGCAGCAAAAATTCACTTAGTTTGGAATTTCGCCGCGAAAAAAAAAACAGAAAATTTGTGATTGCTCAGTGTGAGGTGGGCAGCGTCTAAGAAATCAAGTAAAAATATATAAAATAATAAAAAGAAAATAATAAAAAAAACTAGTAAGTGCGCAGGAGTAGGCAGAGTGCGACTGCTATATACTATGTAAATTGGGACAGATATAGATAGAAATATGAATATGTTCTTATGCTGATTCAATTGTTCATATCCATAGCTAAATTATCTTTGTGTGGAAGAAATTCTTCTTAAATCCAGCATAAAGCTTAATTATGGGTAATTTAGAGCTTGAGAGTAGCTAAATTGAGATAATAAGAAAAAACTCAGCGCTCTAAAGATAAATAGACTCAGAGATCCAACAGTTGAGCTTGATGAACTAACAGTTGTAATAGATCGATAAATGAATGAATGCAATATATGTATATCCGACAGATAGATGTACTAATGAACTGCTGAATGTTAAACAGAGTGATAGAAAGACTATGAAATATATGTATTAAATGGTTAGTGGAACAATTGACTTACAGTTTATTTATAGAAGAGGCTATCTGCCTTCATATATTTAAACTAAATTAAATTCTCTACATATACGTTTATAAGCGGGAAATCGACAGAGCTACTTCTACTTCAATTTTTAAAATACTTTCAATTCCCATCGCACTTCTCTAAACCAAACAAAAACAACCATTTTACACACTTTCATTGCATACAGGGTATAAATAGTGTGTGGTTGTTTGTTTTTGTTGTTGTTGTTGTTGTTGTTGTTATTGTTGGCATAGCGTAGGAAACTGTAAGTCTTTCACAACAGTCAGAGCCACAGCAATAGCCAGAGCCGCAGCCACAGCCACAGCCATAGCATGGAGCAAGTTTAGAAGGCCGTCAAGGTTTCTGCTTACAGTCCATATAGACATTGACGACGACGACGACGACGACGATGATGTACATATGTATGTTTGTTTGTTTGAGCCCGGTCGCTGTAGCTCTGTCTGGCTGTCTGGGTGTTTTGGGTGGGTGTCGCGACTCTCTACGCAAAACCCAAACACAATTGCAATTGTGTGGCCAATTGATCAATGTGGACAAATTTCACTTCACTTTTACCGCAAGCATTTTCTTAGCCAAATTGAAAGCGGACCGCAAATGCGCTAATTGCCAATTGGCACTTGATGAGACAATTAGCAAATGATGCCAAAAACAAACTCTGATTGTTCATGCCAAGCACTGCCAGCTAGCTTGGCCAAAGAACACACGGAGCACTTAATCTGTGGATGAACTCCACATATTTAGATATATAATATGTTTATACTATTCAGCATAGATATATCATCTTAAGAGCGCTGCTCACATTTCACATACCAAAAATAAAATGTTTGCCTTTATTTATTTTATTTTTATTTTTGTGTGCATATTGAGAAACAATTTGTGTTGAACGTGTTTACTTTATTTTGATGATGACATCACGCATCTTTCATGGAAACACAACGACAAGTTGAGTTTGTACAAAAAACTGATTGAAAATAAGCAAGAATCAGCTAGATGCGGGTATGCGACAAACAGCTGCCCTGTAAAGCATTTCAAGTCTCTTTGACAAGTCTCTTAGTCATGCGCATATCATGATGTAAGTGGGAGTGGGAGGATCGAGAATTGCACAGAAAATGTTAAGTTACATGTTATTTCTACTTATATGTTAACTTCTGTAAGATAACACATATATAGTTACATATGTATTTTTTGCAACTTTCTCTATGAGATATTTATGAATCAGTTTCCCTATTCAACTATAAATTTCTTTATACATACATACATACCAAAAGATCTACGCTATCTACACGAAGCAATTTCCATACGCTATGCTGCTTCATTTCAATTAACATTTCAAGTACTTAACAGTTATTTAACATTGCTACAACTTAATGTGCCAGCCAATGCACTCTATCTCTTAAGCATGCCAGATAAGCTTTAACACTCTTTAGGTGTTAGTAATGATCATTAAAATATTCTGTAATCTAATTGATGTTAGTTTCTTTTTAAGTGCCTCTAGGTTAGGTAAACTAGACATACCCTGGAGCCTAGTTGCTCTAAACGTCGACAGCAATGTCAGACAGAAAGTGAGAGAGATAGCGAAAGTCAGTAAGTAAAGAGGGAGAGAAGGAATGTAAGCACACTGCATAATGGAATGTATAGGAATGAAATGGAATTGGAATATTCGATGCTTAGGCGCAATTGTAGAATTTAGAGAGAGAATTTACAGAGACGTTTATACCATATATATAAATATAAAAATGTCAATATGTATATTTGTTAACACTTCGATCATATGCAGCTCATTGCTCTCAGGTTCTGCATGCCTCATGCATACCCTAGCTTACTGGCACATCGAATTTCTAGCGAACAGGGTATAATTACATTACAAATGACGCTGCGCAAATTGCATAAATTTAGATAGACAGTAAACAAAATAAAAAAATTGAAAAAAAAAAGCAGTAAGTAAAACAAATTTGTTGTGGAAGTGAATTCCATATGAGCAAACGGTCAGCAGAGGCTGTTAGAAACGCTTAGTAAGGCCGCCAGCGAAATGAGTTATGGATTTATGTACTCCCAGTACATGAGGAATGTAGTAGATATATATGTAGATATATAATATGTGACTGAAATTGAACTCGACTCAATTCCAGTCAAGTCAATTGTGAACTGTTGCTATAGCTGCTGCTGCTGCTGCTGCTGTTGTTGTTGATGTCTCTGATGTCATATCATTGCAATTGGCATTGGCAATGAACCTGGCCGTAATTAGTTGCTGTTAATGAGCACGCGTTCTAAATCGAGTCATATTTAATTTTTGTTTTTTTTTTTCATGCTGTTGTTGTATTTCTTTTCAACTGGGACTGTATTTGCAAGGTCATGGGAATGAGCACAGAGAGACTTCAACTTTTAACTTCCACTTTAGCGGCCAGCTCATAGTTGAGGCGAAGCCAGCTATTTGCACAGTTGGTCAAGAGAGCAAACAGTCAACGAAAGTGTTTGACTTAAGTTGCCTCATTTGCCCGCCGTTGTTGTTGCTTTTTGTTAACATCTTTAACGTGACTGAGTCGAGTCGAGTCGAGCGGCTTGTTTGTGCCGAAACAATACGTTTTTTTTTTTTTACTCTCGCCTCGATACACGCCCAGTTTTAGTTTTAGTTTTAGGGCCGCATGCCATTTACATTACGTAAGCTATACAAATATATGTGTATATATGTATTTATGTACTTTAGATCAAGTCACTAAATTTGTATCTTATTTTGCAATGAAATTCGCCTGCTGCATGTGTAGGTGGATTCTCACTGTTTTTTTTGTCAATCTCTGGCATATTTGTCGATACGATTCGATTCGATTTTTGCCTGTCCGAAATTTGCCTTGCCCAAACACCCACACACACACACACGCACACCCACCTGGTGCTGTGGAGCTGTTGGTTCAACGCCTCGTTCTAAACGTGGGCGACTTTTCAAGTTTGATTTGCGCCAAAGCCAAAGCCAAAGTGAGCAACAAATGCGCATTGAATTGTGAATGACTTTAGTAGTGTGAACACTAAAAAAAACAACAACATCCAACTGTAAGTTATGACAATTTTTTTTATTTGTTTTAACTCTCTGTATGTGTGTTTGCGCAGGGGGGGAAGCCACTGGTGAATTATAATAATTGCTCTTGTGTGGGCTAGAAGTTGATTCGAGTAATTAATGCCTAAAAGCCAGAAAGAGCTGAACTCATTTCTTTATTTCTATTTTACGTATGTCGGAAACAACACTCAACGTACCAGAATAATGCTTGACATATAAATATCTCAGTTATGCTCTTAAAAACTATTTAAGGCAACTAATTGATAGCTGTCCAAATCTAGGCTATATGAAAATAGGTGTAGGTTTAAATGACTGAATTATGAATGAAATTGTTGTTGCACTCGCATATTTTCTACTATAGAAGTATGCTTTATGATATAGTCAGGTTTTAAGCCAAAACCTGATTTGAATCATATGAAAAACCTGGTTTATATGCAGGAAGTTGCTCTGACACCCTTTGCTGAAGTTTTTTTTTTTGCGAATTGCAGCTCGTTTATAAATTACTTTCATTAGAAGCTGCTTTTGTTTGAGTTATGTTAATAGTTAACATGACATTAACATCTTTTTTAAGCTGTGAAGTTAGTGTGGACTTCTATCGTACATACAGCATATTAGCAAGTTCCTTAAGCTGAGATGTTTGTCGAGATCAAAACAAATGTAAACCCAGCATTCATTCAAGCTTTGACTCTGTTAAGGAATCACAGCAAATTATGTAAGCGCTACACAAATTTTAAGTCTGTTAAATGACTCTAGTCATACTACACTACAGCTGACAGCTAATAGAATTGGCTTTATCAATCCTTTATAAAATCCATTATATCTCAGTAGTTGCCACTGTGGCGCTGTTAACAGCTGTTAAAAGGAGCTACATTATTATTTGAAGTAATTTTTATAAGACATTTCTTTAATATATATACATCTTTTTTTTTTTAATTTAAATTTCCTCATATTAAACAAGCCAACAAATATATTTTTTAAAATTTGATCTGGCAATAAATTAAGCTATAATTATTATTGGCTTTGCACGTTATTCATATTAATTTATGGAATTGCCTTGTACGCTCTGCTACAGCTTTTGGCATATGGCTAAATGCTATCTCAATCGACTGACTATGTAGCCATTATTTATCTATAACTTTTAGCTACGGCGAACACGCCTTGAGCCAATGTGGCAGCTCATTAACGTTGCGTTTCCTATGCATTGTTTGCAAACGAGTGTTTGATATTTTTTTGCTGCTTTTATTTGTATTATTATTATTATTATTATTATTTTTATTTTGGGTGTGCATTTATTGCTGTTCATAAATAGCAAAGAATAAACGCGCACACACACACACACACAAATGTACGGATATGCATGTGTGTAGTCAGCACACTTGAGGCGCGCTTCAAGTTTGTGTCTTCAGTCATTTGATTTATGCCGTTAGACGTCACCAAAGCGCAGCAGCGTGTGTTCTATTGTACTCTTTCTTGGGTTTGTTTTTGTTATTTTTATTTTTAATTTTTGCTCATTATTTTCCACACACTCCACTTTTAGGGAGGGAGGCCACTTAAAGCAACAACAACAACAACGACGACGTCGACTAACTGTGTGCTAGGCAGCCCATAACAGTCCAATTACCATTAACTAACTGCAACTGAATGCGGGCCAACACGAGCCGAGAGAAGCAAAAAATAAAAAAATAAACACTACAACTATAAACCAATCGAAAAACCAGATTTAGATAAAGATTCCAACAGCAGAAAAAAAAATAACTTTCGGTTTTGTTTTTTCTTCTGCTCGTTGTCTAGCGGCATTACGTAATGGGCCAAGAAAATGCAAATACAGCCAAGTTATAGATAGATAGAAATATGTATGTATGTATCTAAAGACAACGCCCGCACGCTCGACTTTTGATATTTGCACGCCCCTAACAACAATTGTGAACTGATATTATGTTTTATAATATTGTGAATGCCGCCGTTGCTTTGGTTCACACGACGCGACTCGCAAGCAGCGCGCTTCACGTGCTTCACATGAATATAGAATATATATATGTGTATAGGAATCGCTAATATATGCCTAAAAATTAGAACAGCACGCAAGGCATGCTGGGAATGTGCTTTAAACTTGGCCAAAAGCCAAAACGCGTCAAGCGCGGAGTTATGCATAAATATTTGTATACACTACGAGCGTTGGATGAACGCGTGCACTTGTTTTTTTTTAAAGATTTTTTTAAAGTTTGTTTTTATATTTTCTTCAGTTTAGTTTTATGACCAAGAAGTTTGGCCAAGCTGAGCGGCATATTATTTATTTTTATAGCATTTCTCGTTAGTTTTTTATATATTTTTCATTTTTTTTAAATTTGTTTTTGTTTCTCTATTTTTTTTTAGCACTTGTTCGCTTCGTTTGTTTGCGCCTCTTCTTACACTTGGCTATCGTTGCGGGCTTTTTATTGCCCAGTTTTTGTTGTTGTTGTTGGTTTTTTTGTTAGGTCTTAATTTTCGTTTTGCTTGTATTTTGGTCTATGTGTGTGTGCGTGATCAAAAATAAACACGTCCAGCGCGCACGAGCTGTTCACAACGACTGAAAGAGACTAGCTTAGACACGCTTTAAGCGGAGTCATTTCCAGTGCAGCGCAAAGCTTTGGAAGCGCCACTTGTAGACGTCATCGTCGTCGTCGTCATCGTCTCATTCCACGATTCGCGATCTTGCCTTGTTTTGCTTAACTGCTTTGCTTTTGCGCTTTTGTTTTGGGCTCTCCATTCGCCTCTACCACTTACCAGTTGCCGTTGAGCTAGCTGAGCGCCAAGAGTTGCGAGTGGTTTTTGTGGCGTTTCCGTTTATGAAACGCATTTCGGTCTGTTCTGAAATTTTTATTGTATTTCTCTCTTATCTTATGCTTGCTCATGAGATGATGGCAAAGGGCGTATGTGTTGGACAGAGGTTTCGAGTGGAAGCTATGGAACTATGAGATGTAATGAATATATATTAGATATTTTAGGGAATGACTGTTCTGATTTTTATTCTGTTCTAGATTTTTATTAAAGGCTAGAGAGAATTTCAATCATATATGCACTGACTTACCATGGATAATTCAAATAACTATATAAGATAATATCTATACTTGTGTGACTATGGCTACATACTTCCCTTAACCTGTTATATTAATCAAATTAAAAACATTTCATGCTTCATTTATTTGACTCATTACCGAAACGTCTTTCACTCACTACCTGCTCTCCTATAACCTTACTATAAATATATAATTACAGTTCTCATCTCACTCAGATACTTCACACTCTAAGCGAGCATTAGGCAGTCGCTCACATCCGATGTGCATGCTCTTATTTGATTTTCCCACTCTATTTTAATGGACTTTACGTTAATTATTGATGACTCTGTGGTTTTTCTCTCCTCATAATTGAACAATTTGTTGACTCGCTGCGGCTTATTTCAAAAGTTATTGATTATAAAAAAAAAAAAAAGTAAAACGCAGCTTGAGCTATTAACCCTACCCCGACCCCTACTTACCCTTAGTGCCAGCCCTAGTTCATAATAAGTGGAAACAATAAGTTTTCTTTCATTTCTCAAGAATTATTTCTTTCTTCTTTTCTTTTGTTTTGTTTTGATTTTATTTGTATTTTTTAGTGTTTTTTTTTTGTTGTTGTTGTGTATTTTGTTTTGTTGTTCGTTTGTTACCCTTGCAGTTGTTTGTTTTGTTTTTTTGGTTTCTTTCTTTTTTTTGTTTTTGTTTTTTGCTTGTGGCTAAACACACACACGGCTTTAAAATGCTGTTGTCTGTTAATATATATATATATAGATATATATATGTATGATCGAACTGAACGATCATAAAGTACATAAGTATTTCGGGTATACAGTTGTTTTTAAGATAAGCTCGATTCACTTGCTGCAAATCGGCGCTGACTGCTCTGAATATTATCTTTAAAAAATGCCATTAATTTGTTTTCATTTTTTTTCTCGATTTTTTCTTTAGTTATGATTTTGTTTTGCTTTCTTTTTACTGCTGTTCTCTTATATTATATATTTCTTTTTTTGCTTTGTGAATGAAGTCATGCTGAATTAATTTATTGTATAATCTTATAAATTAATTAATTAATTTATAGTCACAAAATAAAGCTATAAATTTTATTTTTTTTTTTATTATTTTTTTCATTTTGGTTTTTATTGAATTCATAAACTTATTTAGCACATCTCGCAACTGTGAAGTTCTACTATCCAAATATTTCTTCTATTATAATTAGCAACAACACAACCAAATCGATGTAGTTTCTTCTCATTCTATAACCACTTTCCTTACCCACTTCCCCCCCATTCCAACCCCTAACAAATGGCATAACATAAGAGAGTACGGAGGCAAACTTAAAGCTGACAAAAAAAAAAAACAAAAACAATCGAAGATATTTGGATTTGGTTTATAAATGCGCTCTCATCCTTATGTGTGCTATGCTAAGAAGCAATAAGTTTCATATAATATAATATTATTAAATAACGTTTTCGTTCTCTCACTTGGCTAACTAAAAAATCAAAAATCTTCAACAATTTGTGTATGCATAAATTTCTTCTCAATTAGTTTTCATTTATAATTTTTGTCTCATTTTCATTTATATATTTTTGTTTGTCTTTGATGAAACCCCATTTTTTTAATGTTTATTGTAATTATTTAATGTAGGCATATTAATGAATAAACTTTTTTATTTTATTTGTATTTTTTTTTTTTATTATTTTTGGTTTCTATAATAATAAATTGCAATAATGCTTCGAAATGCAATTAGGTTTGTAAACTATGAAAAGGAATTTTGTAAATTTTGTTATAGCTTCGTATTTGGCTTTAAGTAAATTAGAGGAAAAAATCTAAGAGAAAATGCTAACAAAATGAATTTGATGTTTCGTATGGAATTTCCATCAGCAGCATGAAGTTTTCAATTACATTTTTTTTTATATATATATATTTTGTTTTTTTATGGGATTTTTGCTCGCAGTTGGAGCGACAAATAGCACATTAACTAGCGGCTTATAGACACTCAATCAATTAATCAATCAATCAATCAATCAATCAATCATTGATACACTTAATTTAGTAGCCTAGTTTTATTTTTGTATATACTCGTAATTATTACTTTTCGATTCGAGTGTGTAGTGTAGATAGGTGTGAGTTTGTTAATGTGTGTGTATGTATCTGTGTGTGTGTTGACACAGAACATTTGTCTGAAATATTATTTTTGTTGGTCTTCTCTTGTACACATCTAATTGGTAACTAATTAAGTTATATCTAGAATTCATTCATATTCTCTTCAATTCTGCATTTTTATATTTATATTTATTTTTTTTACTTTTTGTAATATATCTAAATTCTTCGGTCTTCGATCACTTAAGCCTGCAGTGCGTTCCCATATTATGGGTTTACCAAAAATCATCGCTTAGTTCTGCTACAGAACTTCATCTACAGCGTGTTTTAGAATTCATCATCATCATCAACATCATCAGCATCGTCATCGTCATCAACATTAGCATCTTTGTCTCAAATGTGATGTTCAGCATTCGTTTTTTCTTTATAGCTTGGCAACTAACTAACATTACAATACATTTAGATCTTTCAGTTAAGAGTAACTATAATATATATATCATATATTATATTAAATATATATATACCCAATGCCATATTACATATAATATTTACTAATATAGTAGTACAATATAATATTGCATTAAAAGTTCTTCGACTGCTCTCTTTTTTTTTTTCTTCCTTTTAATTTTGTTCTCTCTATTTAACTATTGTTTTTTTTTTCTTGTTAAATGTAATTAATGTGTATGTTTTTTTTTCTCGTTCTTTTTTTTTAGTATTTTTTTTTAATGTCTGTTGTATGCTGTGGCAGTTCTTTTCCAATAGTACAAATATTTTGCATATATCATTTTTTTTTCTTTATATATTATTTTCAATTTTTAAAGTAAATCGTTTCCCATATACACATCTAGTAAATTTTTGTTTGTTTGTCAAATTACAATTAGCAAATATTACAATACGCTAATTATTCATGTTAATTTCAAGTTTAAATTAAATTATTATTATAGTAATTACCGTTATGTGTGTGAGTGTGTGTGTGTGTGTGTTTGTGTTTTTTCTAGTTAATTATTTTTAGTTTTTTTTTTATATAATCTAATTGAATCCTTAGAAAGAAAATATTTACAATGCAAATTACATACAATGCGCAATGGATTAATAATGTTTATTATAATTATTATTATATTTGTATTTCTTTATCTAATTATTACTAAAATTAGCAAAGTTCAAACTAAACCCTAATGATGCTATATACTCTTGACTAGCTCTATGCGTATGTGTGTGTTTATATGTGTGTAGGTGAGGCAAAAAGTTTTTAGGTTTGTTTGTATATATGTATGTAGAGATAGAAAGAGATAGAGATAGAGCTAGAGAGAGAGAGGATTACAGATAACAGTTTATATATGGCTTGACTCCATGAGCTGCTTATCGGAATAACTATTAAAGCTTTTCCGATTTCGACTAATTCAATCGTTTTCATGTTTAGCTTAAGTTTAAGTTTGCTTTCATTTTTGGTATGTTTTGAATTTGAAATTTGGTTTTTTATTCGAATTTTTGATAGATATTAGCTTTATGTACATATTGCATTGACCTATGCAGACCTTTGTGGCAGTGCCCTTTAGTGTATGTGTGTGTTTGGGGGGGTGAATGGCATTTTCTAGCCAGCACATTGCGCTCTTTTGTCTCTGGTTTCTTCAAACTCCCATCTCATTTCTCTTTTGTACTACAGCGAGCAATATTTGTTGTTGCTGTTGTTGTTGTTGTTGTGTGTTGTTGTCTGTGTTGCATTGTTGCTGGCGCGTTGCATGCGTCGCAAGATTTGACCAGTTTGTTGTTGTCGCTGCTGCTCCTGCTCCTCCCTCGTAGTGTTGCTGTGGCTGTTGCTTGTGCTAGCAGCTGCTGCTCCTGTTCGCGTCGGGGTCAGTTGGTTAGTAAGGCAATTTGGCAATATTTCAACCGCATGCACAACAATCACACACACACACATACAAATGCACACGCACACGCACACACACTCACATACATAGAAACAGTATAAAACACATGTACAACATATTGTGGGCGTATGAGGGCGTGACACACACAAACACAGAACGATTCAGAGAGCAAAAGAGAGACACAGAAATAGAGAGAGAGACACAGAGAGAGAGAGAGAGAGAGAGAGCGAGCGAGACAGAGAGTATGATGCAAATTCATATGAGGCGCATTTCGGTATGTGGGCGGCAGCTCCACGCCCCCTTTCTCAAATATATATATATAATATATATACTGTATGTTCTTTTTTTTTTTCTCGATTTCTTGAATGAATCATGGAGTCATGAGGAACATGATATGTACACCATACCGATCGGCTGATGCTGATGGGGCAGCACGCTCCCGTGTTATATGATACTCTCGCGATTCCGTTCCAGTTCCTCGGCCTCATTGTCGGGATCCACGCTGGACGTGGATGAAACGCCACAGATTTGCATTTCAATCTCAGCCAGACGATTCTCCAAATCCCATTGCTGCTGCGACAGTTTAGTGTTCAAAGCCTGATTCTCTGACTCAACGGTATGCAGACGTTCTCTCAACCGCTTAATCTCATCCTCAAGTGCCTCGTGAGAGCCGAGCAGCGGTGTGGTGCCACCGCCAGCGCCACCCACGCCGCCGCCATAGCATTCCAGCTGCGAGCTCGAATCGCAAATGTGACCTAGAGCCGATACGAGAGAAATAGACAGAGAGAGAGAGAGAGAGGGAGAGGTGGAGTGTGAGCGAGTGATAGATAGTGATTGACATGAGTGGGATATGTTGAGATGTGGGCGTGTATTGGTTGGCTTACCTGTATGACTCGGCTGCGACTGCGGCCGCATCGAGTGGTGTGAGGTGGCCCGACTCCGTGGCCTCTCCTCGGAGCCGTGTGCACTGGGGACTAATCGAACGCGGCGAGTCTGTGGCACGCACCAAATGCTCCGTATAACTGCGTGGACTGCAAGCATTTAGTGTGCAATAGCTATCGACCAAACAACAATCAAGACTCACCTGTAGCCATGTGAATGGGGCAGCTGTTGCTGCTGCTGCTGCTGCTGCTGCTGCTGTTGTTGTTGCCCCTGTTGCTGCTGCTGTTGTTGCTGCTGCTGCTGCTGCTGCTGCTGTTGCTGTTGCTGCAGTTGCTGCTGTTGCTGCACATGATGCTGTATGGCAGCTGGGGGCAGCCACATATCCTCCAAAGTGGTGCGACCGCAGCTCTCCACCAATCCCGGCGTTGACTGGCAACGGCCCATGGCAACTACATTAAAGTATTTGACTGTGTTTTAAAATCAAAAACGTTCACACCGCAAAACAATTTGGGGAAAAGTGGGGAAACAACGAAAAGCAAAAGAAACAATCGATTTGTGTTATTCAGAATTTAGGGGGAAGTCGTATTTCGTATTTCTATACATTTCGTTACACTCAGAGAAAAAAAATGCAGTTTGAAAGCTTTTAAATTTTGTTTAAAATTTTAATAAAATAATTGATGAAGGTTGCAAGATTGAATATTTATATTTTTAATTGAGCAATTATATACAATTTCTTTCCTTTCTTTCTTTACAATTTTAAAGTTTTACAAGTTTGAAAGAAAGACTGAGAACAAGATTACGTATAATTCGAAGAAGAAGAATTAGAAGTTTTCCAAACAAAAATCTGATTTTAAATAAATGTCTCAAGTTTTCATATTAAACTTCCTCTTCTTTATTCAGATCAGCTCTGGATTTTCTCTGAGTGTACACTGCACATGCATTGAGTTTATTTGGTTTCAATTTCGAGTGGGGCGTGTGCTGTATTTGGGAACTGTGTTGCGCTACAATAGCAGCTGCAGCGGTCGAGTTAATGATTGGATGAGTGAGAGTGGCTCTCTCTTACCTTTCTCCAGTGGCGCCTTTTTGTATTTCTCCAAACGTTTGACGGCTATCGATTCGAGACGAACGCGTGCCGCTGGATATTCCTTGAGCACGTCCCACATGTCCTTTTTGCTGAGCACGAACAGATCACTGTAGCCCACAGAGCGAACGCTGGCGGTGCGTCTGTTGCCTGTTGCAACAAAGCCAGATGTGCCACAATGTGCCAAGTTGCAGTAAGTTGGCAAATGTGGCAAAGTTGCACGTTTGCGCGCGCGACAAAGCAATTGAAGAGAAGGCAGTGGATATGGTGTGAAAGGGGGTTGGGGGTGGGGGGACATAAAAAGTTTAATATCAATAACTTGCCAAAGGTATTTCACGTTTGTTTTTTTGGTTCTTGTTGTTGCTGTTGTTCTCTGTTGTTTTTATTGTTGAGTGCGCACAAACAAAGATACACACACATACACACACATATACATATGCACACATTAAAATTGCATGCCAACCAGAAAGGTATGCAGGCAATTGGTTGCTACAAGCTGCACAGTTGAATTGGATTCAGATAGGAGACAGTTGTTGCAATTGCAAATTGGAAGTTGGGCAATTGGGTTGACAGTTTTATAGAGAGGGCATTTATTGGATGCACAAGTGCTACACACACACACACACACACACAGACACATATAGATACAGCTATATATAGTTAAGTTATGTTTGTCAGTACGTTTGTCGCTTGTGTTCTTCGGGCAAGCATTTGCTACAATCAAGCAGCTAGCAGCGAGCAGCCATAAAAGCAACAGTTTACTCAGCTCAACAGCTAAATTTGTGCTTTGCATTTTTTATGGCATACAATTTGAAGCAGCTCTGCCTTTGCTAGCTGCTCAGTTGCTGAGTTGCTGTTTCAGCAACAATTTCAATCTGTATACGTAATATACTTGCCTCTTTGACTTTTAAGACTCTTTAGACACTCAAGAGTTCAGACGAATATCTGTATTCAAATATTGTTAAGTTTTTCACTTAATTTCGCTTAATTAGCAGTTAAATAATAGCACTGCAGAGCGTTGCCCCCTGATGCAAGTAGCTGTCAAATATTTACAATGCATAGCGTTGCCACCTTGTCTCTAATATTTTATAGCTAAAGCATCAAGTTGAAATAATTAACTTTTATTAACTTTTCGACAGCATCTAACCTGGATGAGTTTACAATTTTGACATGAAAGATTGTTAAGAAGTTGCAGCACACAAATATTTGCAACTTTAGCAAACTTTAACAAAATCCCATAATTTGTAGCTGCTTCTAAGAAAATTTCTGTGAAATTCTTACGTAAACTTAATGCAGAATGCATACATTTTGCATTCTTTAATGCTGCATTTAAATTGTAGCAAATGTTGTTAACTATTTGGTGTAATTGAATACAAAAAAAGTTTGGCGTGCAATTTGAAAATTAGTTTAGTATAAATATGTGTGTGTGTGTGTGTGTGTGTGTGTGGTAGGTGTTCAAGTATGTGTGTGTAGTTAAGTGTGTGTAGTGCATATTTAATTGTGGCAACAACAGGGCGTATACTTAATTGAAAACACTGTCAAACACAATCCAAAACGTTTAAATTACGGCCAGGCAAAGCAATACAACAACGACTCACACAGATACAGTTAAGAGAGAAACATGGAGACAGTGGATGGGTAGTAAGTGGAGCTGAGTAGAAAAATAAATTTAATAGACAATATTCGATCACAACTACGAGAGATAGATAGAGAGAGTGAGAGAGGGAAAAGTTTGCACTAATTGGATTGTGTAGATTGTGGGTGTTGTTTGATGAAAGCGCTTAAATCATGCAGGTAAACTAAACGATTCGATTCAAGTTTCACAACGGCAGCAGCAACAGCAGCAACAGCAGCAGGTGACAACAGCTTGACAGCAACTTGGCCAATTGTCTGTCAAGCAGGAGTCGACAACTAATTGAGCCAGACGAACCAACAAGTTTTAGTCAACTTTTGTCAGGCTTTTATCAAATAAAATTAAGTTGCTCAGTTGCTCAGCTGCTGCTGCTGCAAATCGAATTATGCAGCTGCAAGTCAAGTATGCAATGCCTCCTGCCACACACACAGAGAGAGAGAGAGGGAGAGAGAGAGAGGGAGAGAGAGAGAGAGAGGGAGAGAGAGAGAGAAAGAGAGACTCGTATAGACACATGTTATGCATGCGCAAAGATTAATTTTGTGCATTGTTGTTAATTAAAGGCCACAAATAAAAGCACTCTTCATATATATAATTTCTGTACATATATTTATATATAATTTCTATATATACAATATATGCAATTTGGAGCACGTGACTTATCGCTGCAATTTACGCTCGACTTGCTTTAGTCAATTTGACAACGCTTTAAATTGCGCCCACTTGAAATTTCATTTTAGATGCAATTGAAAACCAAATTTACTTTGAGACAGGCAATAAATTGTGCATTATTATTGCTGATTTAAGCCGATTTTATTGAAGTTTACGGCAATTGTTTAATTTCTCGTTAAATTTATATATATGTACATATATATTTGTATGCAGCTCAATAAAACGTGGTGCATGCAGGTGTAATAATTGCATTTGGCATTCATTAATTTTGTGTGCGGCCAGAAGGGCATTTAAAAGAGACAAACGACAAGTTGTTTATTTGTGCGATTGTTTTTGTGTTTGTCTCTCTCTCACTCTCTCACTCTCTCCCTCTCTATGTGTGCTTGTTATAAAAGCACATTGCATACTTTTAGGAGCGAGCTATGAAAACAATTTTTCGGAATAAAAATTGTAAAACTATGCGAAAGAAACAAAAATTGTTTTGCATTACTGCATAAAATAGTAAAAAAAAAAGAAATGAAAATGTTATTTAATTATGACTACAGCTAGACCAAGTTTAAATACACTAACTGAGCTGAGTGCGAGCCGGCTATAGAGTTCGCTTTGTGCAAGAGCTGAAAGGCAGCTGGAGTAAAAGTTTCTTATATACTGAGTGCTTAGCTTTGTCTATATAGAGTTCAAAGGTCAAGCTGTGTGTGCTACATTAGTTGAGTTTGTAGCTGGCTTAAGGCAACACGAAACTGTATATAAATACCTAATTTAGCACATGTTAACTTGATAAGATTTGCTTAACATTCAATTAGTCACATTCTTGAGTGAGGTCAAGAACTGATTGAAATATTTGTGGGCAATTTATGATGTCCAGCAGTGAAATAGTAGTTTATGTATGTAGAGTAGTATATAGGAGTATATAGTAGTATATAGTAATACATAGTACTAAATAAAGAGTAGTAGATTTTACAGTTGACACTTGATGGCATTTACAGCTGTACATATCTGTGAATATCGTTATAGATTAAGGCATATCTAGCATATTACGATATGATTTGACAGCTATGCAATAAAAGACTTAAAATTTATAAGATTTGGCACTTATTGTTGCTATCGCTTGTTAAAAAAATAAAAGATATTTAGTTCTATAAATATGCAACTATTATATAGATAACTTAGTTCTAATGAAAGTAATCAAAAATAAATATTTGTTTATTAATTTCTAATCTAATAACTGACCCAATCAAACTTATTAAAGACCACCTCTGCTAGTGTATATAAATATAATTCAAAAATAAATACAAATAAAATTAAATGAAAAATAATTTCAAAATATTTACTGGAATTTGAATGTTTTCACGAATGTTGCGCTCCATTGAATTTTATGCCAAAGAGGGTAAAACTAATTAATTAATGTGCAAAGTAATGAAGACAGTGATAAAGTGGATCTGAAGAGAGTGAGTGCAAGAGTGTGAGTGCATGAGTGTGGGTGTATGGGAGTGAGTGTTTAACATGGATTAATGCTAAATAAGTTAGTTGTGCGAATAAATAAAACGCTTGAAGAGCGCCGACACAATTTAAATTGCGGTGTGTGCAAATGGATTATATTTAAGGGGACTTTTATGTATATCTCTTTGCAATATATATAGAGAATATATATATATAGATAGACGAGCAAAAACATTGAGCTATGAAACATTTATATTAGGAATTATTTAAAACTGATTGTGTAGATGTTTTTGCTGTGAATGTTCTTTATGTTTTTTTGTAGTTGTTGTTGTAGTTACGTTAATTCATTTTTTTGTTTGTTGCTATTGTTCCGCCTGTCGCACTAAAACGGGATATTTACCAAGTTCTTTACCTGCGGTGCCCATATTCAGTATACTAATTTCGCCGAAATAGGAACCTGCCTTTAACGAGGCCATCACCGTCTTGCCATTGTCGGCAACGACCTGCAATCGTCCACGATTCACAATGTACATCTCCTTGCCCACCTCGCCTGCAAGGCACAGACAAAGAAAAAAAAAAAGAAAGAAAACAAAGTGAGTGAGTGAAAGAGTTATTCAGTTATATATACATATATATACATATATAAAAGGTGGTCAGTTACCTTTGCGGCAAATGTAATCGCCCGGAGAGAAGAGTACGGGTCGCAGTCGCAGCACCAATTCGCAAAGGAAACCCGCTTCGGTATTTTGAAAAATCTCAACCCGCTTAAGTGTATCTAAATGGACGTTAATTGCTATTTCAGCCTGCAAAACAGATACAGAAACAGAAACAGAAACAGATACAGCAACAGCAACAGCAACAGTATTACTTACGAGAGAGGTTCGGCTCTGTTACACAGAGCATTAAAGGACAACAGAACAAACAAAAGGAAACGAAAGAATGGAAATAAAAGGAAAGTAAAAGGAAAACCAGACAACATGCTACACCAAATGGACAATTCGTGTTGCCACAGCAGCTGCTTTCAAAGAGAAGTAGCAGCAGCAGCAGCAACAGCAGGAGGAACAGGAGTAGGAGTAGGATGTGCACAGTACCTGGGGCAGATTATTTACCTTTAATTTATCAGGAAGACAGGATACGGCGCGCTCCTCGTCTGAACACTTTTGCGTGAGCCACAGGTAATCGAACCATTTGATGACCTTCACCTGCAGATGATTCGGAACACGCCGCATGCGCATGTACGTCTTAACTCCATCCAGTTTGGCTGCAAATAGCAATAGCACTCGATACATATACACGCATACTTTCTTCATATCCACACATCCATCTATCTATCTATCTATCTATATCTCGTTACACATATCCATATAAAGTACGCTTGTTTGTGCTGTGGATTACACGCAAATCGAAACGCTTGCCGCATACAAATGTCGAATGACCAGCGGCATTTTGGGTGCAAATGCTGGGTAACGGATCTACCCAATCGCCCAAGCCACCACAGCTGCCCACCACCCAAGCCAACCAGCCACCTCATCCGCCACTAATCGCTACGGCTTCCGACCAAATCAGCGTTTTGTTCTGCATAAATTTCATTATGCGCCAACACTGCGCGAAAAAAGTGTGCTTCAAGTGTACTTAAAATAAAATATTTGTTGTATAAAGATTTATATTTTCATGTGAATACAATTTATTTAAAAAAAAAATATATATATATAAATATAAATGAATAAGAGTTAATAAAAAAAAAATGTGTATAATATATTTTCTTTAAACAAATTTTATTCACATTCCTTTTATAAAAATGTAAAAGAATGTTTTCTATTTAAAATTTAAAATTTTCTAAATAAATTTGTAGATATTATTAAGAAATTTTTAATATATTTTTTTTATAAGTGTCAACATATTTATTCTTATTAAAAATTCACGAATTTTTTGCATATATGTGTCAATAAATATATAATCGGAGGAAAGTTTTGTGACAGTTTCTATATAAGAAGTTTGATAATATTTTCTCCTATATAACATTAAAAATTAATTCATATTTAAATTTTAAATTTTTATTTATAATATTCTCGTTTTATGCTGCATTTAATGCATTTGTTTCTCTCAGTGTCTATATCTTTAATGCTTTAGCTGATTAGCCAAAACTTTCTACATGAAAACAAATTCAATTGGCAACACCTGGCGTATGCGTAATATTAGTCTGTAATTAGTTGGAACTATTCGCATGGCCAATGTTAGTGAATATTTATTAGCAAAAAAAAGAAGAGAATAGAAGAGAATCTATAGCTATTGTTCAGCACGAAAATTGTGCTAAATGCACAATCTGAACAACGTTTACAAAGTGAATTATCGAAACTTACGTACGTTTGCGACAGCTAAGTGCAGTTCCGGACTTCTTTGTTTTACTCTCAGGCACTGTGTGAATGGATATGCGTATGTGTGTGTGTATATACATATATATATATATATTTGAGTGGATAACCAAGCGGCGCTCGATGAGAGGAAATTAAATCTCTACTTGGCTCAACGTCACAGGCAACAAATATTGACACAATTTGTCGATTGACAACTGTGGTTGGCTGTAGATATTGGCGGTGCTTCTGCTGTTATTGTTGTTGTTGTTGCTGCTGTTGTTGTTGGTGGCACATTGATAGACAACGGCTGAGAGCTTTCGTCATGGGTGGTTGGGAGCGGTGCCGAGTTTTGTTTGCTCGTGTAAACATTAGCAAACCAACTGGCAAACAAGCAAACAGATTGAAAACAAATAAATAAAATTGCTTGTCGGCCCAGCAGGCACAAATGCCAAGCAAAGCCCAACTTCCAGCACAACAACTTCTACTAATTTTGCAGCTCATCTATAATGCAAGTAAAGCGCCGCATTTCCTTGCCACACACACACACACACACACACACACACACACACATACTTGGCCCACATTCATTTATCATAGTATCATTTATCCAGCTCCAATACCTTGTCGCCCAATCAGTCAGCCAGTCAGTCAGTCAGCTTGTCCATGTGAACAGCTTGAAACTTTCGTCTAAGAACAATTGTGTGTTTGGCTAGAAACTTTTGTTAGCATTATTATTGCAATCGGAAAATTACATTCAGCTGGAAAATAGCTAGAATAATTCCAAAGCCGGCTCTCTTTCAGTAACATTTTACCAGCTATGAGTCAGACAATTAACTAAATATCAGTTAGGCAGTTATCTTTGTTAGGCAACCCACAAGCAAATAGCTGATCATTAAAATTATTAAACTTCCTTCTATTGCCAACTATTTCAATTTGACTTATCAGTTGATTCCTGTGAAGTCTTCTGGGATTCCAATAGCCATAAGATAAGCAATTATTTATAACGAAACTTTATATGCGAGACACGAGTCAATCAAAAGTGAAACCCGCTTATCATATCGCAAAAAGCAATTGATAAGCAAAACTCTGAACCAGTATAAAAGCAGCAAATCCCTCAATCATTTAGTTAGTAACAAATTTAAAAGACTAAAGACTTTACACAATATGTTGTGGCATCAACTGATCATCTTCGCCATTGTGGCCCTTGCGAGCACTCAGCTCCATATTGCTAGCAGCCAAACAGCTGCTGGCAACAGATGTCCAAACAACTTCACTCTGGTGGGCGAGAAGTGCCTGTTGGGCGTGAGCAACTGGTACAATTGGTACGAGGCCGATCGCAATTGCCGCACCAAGGGTGCCGGAGTGCTTAGCCTGAACAATGACAAGGAATTACAGTTGGTCAGCTCTTGGCTAAATACAGCATTTCGAAACTTGGAGCTATGGACCTCGGGCAATCTGTTGGGCAGCAGCTCGTCCATCTACTATTGGCAGAGCACGGGCCAACAGGCACGTTATCTACCTTGGGGCTCAGGCCAACCTCAACCAAAGTCCGGCGATTGCCTGATGCTCAGTGGCACCTATTCCAGCGCATCGATTAGCAATTATCGTCTGGCGGTTCGCAATTGCACCGAATGGGCTGTTTCTGTCTGCGAGGCGCTGCCGGCTAAAAATTCGACTGCACGCATCTGCCTTAAGCCGAATGCCTACGAGACGGTTCAAGTGATTGGAAATTAGTTGAAAAATATAATTTGAAGAAACAAGTCTAAAATGTAAAAGTTTAAAAAAGTTTAAGCTCGAAATTGTTGTGAAGTGATCTTCACTTCTTAAACTAAAAAAATATTGTTGAGTAGTAATAAATTTCTAATTTATAAACACAAATTTCTTGCTACTTTGCATAATCTACTATATATTCTTAGATAACTAAATGTTCAAGAATAGAGGCGAAGAGATAGAGTGATAAAGATTATAAGAATTAATCTGTTATCGCAATTCATATTTTCACTGATTTTCGAAATGTTTTGACGCTTTCATGACTCAATATCGAATTGCCAATTTCATGAAATGTTTTTTGTTTACTTTTGCTTATCATTGAAATAGATTGTTCGTATGCTTATCATTATTCTTATCTTTAGCCTTTAACCTCAGCTAGCTATATAAACGTCTATCACCGCCGTCTGCATATTGAATAATAGAAAACATGTTGTGGCAACAGTTGCTGGCCTTTGCTATAGTCAGTCTGTCGCTGGTTCAGCTGCATTCAGCAAGGCACGTCGATGCTGCAGCTGCAGGTGCATGCAGCGAGAACTTGACCCGGTTAAGCGACAAGTGTTTGCTGACGGTCAGCAAGTGGGGCGATTGGTTTCAAGTGAATCGCGACTGTCGCTGCAGAGAAGTCGGCCTGCGAAATGGGTCACAGCTGGATTTACTAATCGACAGGATGGACGAAGTAACGCCTTACAAAAACAATTTCTGGATACCGGCCAACAACTATGGCAATGCGAGTGAGCTCTATTGGCAGAGCATGTCTCACTCAATCTGGCCAATGGCAATTGCTTAACGGCGTCAATTGGGGTGTGGACCTTTTGGACCGTTTGGTGATCAGAGATTATGATTACTGTAGCAGCAGTCTCAGAAAGGAAAGAAACTAAAGAAAAACAGCTCAATTGCTCTCAACCCAATAAAGTTCGATTATTATGAGACTCACAACATTCTGTGCATTATTTTGCATATTTCTGCATATAAATGTCTTTTACTCACACATTGAGCAAAACTCGCAGAGCAGCCGAATGCATCGGTTCGTCAACGACTTCGTGCGCGATCACAGAGTAAACTTTTTTTCGCTCTGGTGTTTCCCCGATGTATGCGCGGGTTGTCTTCGCTAAGCACTCAATCGCTTACATGAGTCTGTATGTCTATCTTCTGACTTACTTATTCTGCAAGCGCCAATCGTATCGCTACCGAAACGATGTTCGGGTAAAGAGCATCACACGATTAGCTCAATGCTCAGCCGAAGCCCAAAAACGAAACGAACCGAAGACTCACCTGCAGAGCAAGAGCGAGTGAGTATGATTTCTATTCAGTTGATCTCGTGAGCAGAGTGGGAAGGTTTAAACGATTAACAGTTATTTGCGAGCTATGGGTATTTATTATGCAGTGGGCTATGCTCAGCGAGAGGCAGCTCTGAATGTTAGTTATAATAGCATTTTAGCTTCTCAAATCATGATTTCCATATATATACATATATTGCTATTCGAAGGATATGTGTTGCTGTAAATTGGCATCTGTTACATTAAAGTTAATTAATTATTATCATGTTATAAAGTTAATCCCTTGACCTTGTTAGTTAGATTAAGGAATCACTACATGAGGAACACAACAATAAGATATTGATATTCTCTCTATCCAAACTGATTAATATGCTAATACAATAAATATTTTGAAACTATATAATAATAAATAATAATGAAATCCCTTAGATTATAAAGTAATTTACATTTGTGCCTACTTCTTAGGAATTGCTTAAACTTAGATCAAATTCAAGTCTGTCTTAATTCAATCTCTTTAACATTCTCCCTCTCTTTCTTCACAACTACTCTATCTTTATTCTCAGTCTTTATTTACAGCTTCCACAATGGTTTATAGCTTACATTGCTCGCATAGACGGCATTGCATGCTGTTGGGCTTATCCGTTTGCCGTTTGAAATACTTTGCATGCTTCGCCATGAAGCGTGTTACTTTGTGGGTTTTCTATTTTATTTGTGTTGTTGTTGTTGTTGTTGTTGTTGTCGCTGTGTGAGAAATATTGCGTAAGTGATGCTGGCAGCTGTATCGGATATCGAGGTATCGATTATCATACTTCCCTTTTTCCCCCATCAGAAAACATAAAAAACTTTACTCATTGGCAACGAAATGCAAGCAAGGATTATTGCATGGCAACACGACAGCGTCTTGGCAGAAACACACGCACACATAACCATTACATACAACGGATATATAAACACACACACTCAACAAACTCACACACACTCACTCAGTTATATATGTATTTGTAGCTGTGTAGGAGCAGCAGGGCGACAGTATGCAAAATTACAGCGATTTTTATTGCGGTTCTGCTTGACTGCATGACACCGCTAACATTCCGGCAATGAAACCAGCGACGTGAGGGTCTTTGAATGGGGCGTGGTTCTGTGTGTATGCGTGTGTGTGTGTGCGTATGTGTGTGTGTGTTGGCTCTGTTAGAGCAGCAGCGCTGTTTGTGCATGTCACGTTACGCTTTGTGAATTCTTTTTTAACAATTGAAAATCAATCTAAATATTAATTGCATAGTCCAGACCAGAATTTTATACAAATCGAAATTCCCGAAAAATAATAAAGACTTTCAATAGAATATACATGTTTATACATATACATATACATGGAAATCCATTGTCTGGTTTGTTCTCGGCTCAATAACTGTGGTTCGGTTGTTTATGTAGCAATTATTTGAGATTTAATTTCTGCTCTCTGTGGCTGCTGCTGCTGTTGCTGTTGCTGTTGCTGTTGCACAGTTTTATCCTTAGCTGCATTTCATTCTGCTTTCAACGCATTTTTCCATTCCGTTGCATTTTGCCGACACAAAATTTAATTTGCCATTTTGCCCCGAAGTAAGCCACAGCGCTGGGGCGTGGATAGCCAAGGGCAAAGAGGGGGGGAGGGGGTTCTTGGGGTTTTTGTAAACTGCATTTGGCTTCACATCTTGGCCGCACACATTATTCTTCAGATTTGCCGTCGTCGTCGGCGTCGTCGTTATTTTTCTTTCGTTTCTCATATTTATTTTTCATTTTATGCTCTGCTTGGCCACAGTTGCCACAGGCGCATTTTGATATGCTGCTACTGCTGCTCCTGCTGCTGCTCCTGCTACCGCTGCTCCTGTAGCTGTTGTTGTTGCATCAGCGTGTAGCGGACACACATTTTTGTGGCGCCTGACCACCTTGAGCACTAATCTGTAACCATAATTGAATTTCGAGTTTTAAGAGCTCAATGGCTAGCAAAAATTGTGACCACTGAGCGAGCTAAAAGTCGTCCGACAGTCTGGCAATCAAGACAATTGTCGCTGGGCTTGGGATTAAGTGCGTGTTTCACAAGAAAACAAAGAAAGTGCAAATAAAAAGTGCAGAAAAAGAAGGAAAAATTTAAAGTAAAAAAAAAAAAAAAGAACTTGGCATGTGTGAGTTTTTGCCTTTTGTGGCGCAACAATATAAAAATCTGGGGTGCAAAAGTTCAGGCCATTGTCTGGCAAACAAACTGCAGTCAAGTTTCTGCTGCGCAGGATGCAGCAGCAAGGGGCGGCATGTGGGCGTGCCATGAGTTTATACAAACAGTAAATATGCGTGACAAAAACTTGCTCTTCCTGCCTTTTCATAAGCCCAAGACAAAAAAGCACATGAAGCATGCTGATAGCCAGGGTTATATGGTGTTTGGTCTCTGAATACAGACATACATATAACTATATATATATATATATATATATATTATATATATGTGTGCTTGCGTGTGTATGTATGTGAACATTGTGGGTAACTGGCCAAGTGAAAATTGCAAACTAACTAGAAACCACTTAAGAGCGACGCTGATGTGCATGTGCATGCACGCTGAGCTAAGAACAAAGAGCTCTTCTGGCTCTGGCAATGGGGAAGGAAAAAGAATAACTAAAAGTTCTCGACGGAACTGAATTCACAAAATAAGTAAAAGTTGATGTCGAAGAAAAAATAGCTTAATATTGAGCTGATATGTTGTGGGAAATGATTCAGAAGTAGTTTCACTCCCACAATAGATCAATTTTATGAGCTTAAAAGTGAGCGCAAAGAAATTATCGCTTCATAGCTTGAGAAGTTTTTAAGTTAGCAAACTTCAATTAGATTTATGGGCGAGTAATATGTTTGTATTAAATTGATTTATTTTATCATTTTTAATAATATGAACTTTTTTAATATATATTGTTTATATACCTCATGAACCATCATAAAGCTGGATATTTCTCAAGCATTTTATTTATTAAATAAATGTATGTATTTTATGAATATTTCTAGCTACGTTTATTTAACGTTAATTAGAATTTTTTTATTTCATTGTATTTATTAATTTTTATAGAAAATTTTATAAGTCATGAATACTGAATTAAAAATTTCTAATTTAGGTAAAACAACATATCGAATTATAATTTAAAATAATTTCTTATAGTCAAATTGTCAAATTGTTTCTCGCCGTAAATTTAAACATTTTGCAAAATATATATATTTTTTTTTCTATATGAAATGTATATCATTTGCAAATGCATTAAATTTTAAAGGCTTCCCATAGAGAGAAAGGTAGAGGGAGTGAGTGTGTGAGACGAAGAGGAATGTCTTAAAAGCTGAAATAATTGAATATAGCTGATAAAGCTTGCTTAAGCACTTACAGCATCCGTTGTAAAAAACCTGATTGGTTGGATTTTCTTATGCGCACTCGTCTGAAGTTTTCCAGAAAAACCAATTTGTATCATTAATTATGCATATGCGGTTACCGCTGGAACACGCGCACTTGATGAAGTGCCTGATGATGTTGAATGTTGAACGTTGAATGCTGAATGTTGTTGTTGTACGCTTGTTGTTCGCAGTTCGCTGTTCCCTGTTCACTGTGCGGTTGAGTGTTATATGTGTTAGTATGTTTAATGCTTGATGCTCTCGTAGATTTGTTCGGGCGGCAAACAAATATAAATGCGCTCCGTTAGCTAGCAATGCAATAACAATAACAATAACAATGCGCATGCCAGCTTCAGCTGCAGTCAGAACACTCGCCACATCCTTGGCAAATTCGCTTTTCAAGGATAATGGAATATTTTGCCCTTAAAGAGCAGCTACATGCATGCCATACAATGCCAGCAGTAACAACAATAATAACAACAACAACAGCAAGAAAACAGCCATGTTCTAAAAATACGACGGTAAGTTGGCGTACATGCAGCTTAATGGGCAAAAGCGGCCAACAGCGGCGACTGCGTCTACAATATTGATTGGAATACACATACACACGCACACACAAATACACATAGTTACACATAGAAGCGCACTCACGGTTACAGCTGTAGGGCATAAGCAGCAGCAGCAGCAAACATAAACACACACAGAAATACACAGCTAGAAAGACTCACACAAACACACACACTCACACACACACGGGCGACGAAGCATTGCTGATGCTTCGCTGTGGCAAGCGAGAGCAAACAGCGAAACGAATAACAACAACAACAAGCAGCAGAAACCAACGAAATTCGCACACACACACACACCCATGCTCACCAATACAGGCAAAGCGGGCAAGTTAAAGTGGATAATGGACGCTGCCTTGACTGAAGACTGAGGCAAAGGCAATAGCAAAGGCAAAGGCAAAAGGCAAAAGAGCGCAGCGACTGCGAATGCGAATGTGAATTTGTGCGTCCCTCTCTTTTAACTCGTGCGTACGTCGCTCATTTCTATTTTTAGACACGCGCTCATTGTGCGAGAGCAAAGGCAACAGCAACAACAATTGCTGCAAGTAAAACGTATATATAAAAAAAAAAAATGAAAACTAATAAAAATGAAGAGCGCAAGAGTGAGATGGCAAGCGGTGAAACGGGTTCAAGTCAAAATGGCTGCACGTAAAGTACTACAAATCTCAAAGTACAGAGTCAGTGCCCAGCAGGAGTGTGTGTGTGTGTGTGTGTGTGTGTGTGTGAGAGAGAGAGAGAGTTTGTTTGAGTGTGTGTATTTGTATTAGTAAATTGAGCGCATAAATTGTTTTAATTGCAGTAAACAACTGCAGCTAAATGCATAGCAAGCAAGTGACCAGCTGAAGCAGTCGCAGCCGCAGCTTCAGCCACAGCAGCAACAGCATCAGAGCGAATAACTAGACACACTCTCAGTCACACTCTCAGTCACACTCACACATACACACGCGCACACTACTCATAGATTACCACAGAGTCGTGTTGTGTGCAGAACATCAATCACAAGCGTTGACAGCGCTGCTGACGCATAATTTGCATAAAAAACTATTTACAATAATAATTACATAAGAGCTGGCAGGCCCGGCGCTAGCAACAAATTAACATAATTTTGAATGGCATATTTTAAAAGCATTTTCTGAATTTCTGCAAAAAGCCCCAACAGCAATGGCAATAATGGCAGCAGCAGCAACAGCAGCATTAATAGCAACACTCGCACAGCATTTAAAGTTTGCGCCTGTTTAACGTTAACAAGCCGCAGCCATTGCGTTTAACTAAGCGTGAATGTAACTTGTGTGTTGGTGTGTGTAGGTGTACAGGCGTCTGTGTGTGTGTGGGGCAAACAACATTGTTGCTAAAATGATTTTGAAAAACCATCAATAACTCAAATATAATGACAGTTTTCCACTTGTTGTTGCAAGCAAGCAGGCAGGCCAGCCAGTCAGGCAGCCGTTCCATAAGTGGGGCTAAATGGATGAATAACTTAAACCAGCTGCTTGTATAAGTCCCCTGTGAGTGTGTGCGTGTGCGTGACTGTGAGTGTGAGTGTGTGTACGGTTGATGTGATGTTATGTAATGTAATAACGTCAATCAAATTTGAAAAAAGGCAGGCCAACTATTCGAAAATCAATTTTCATGCGCAACACAAGAAGAGCCAAGCACAAGCAAAGATGAAACCAAGATGAGAACGCAACTGAGTCGAGATGAGAAGCAAGAGCTGCTGGCTGGCTGGATGCTTGATGCCTGCTGCTTGCTGCCTGTGTGTTACTAAGTAAATATATAAGTTTTTAAGTTGTTGGCCAGAGGGAGTTTGCTTAATGTAGCAGAAGGCCATCACTAAAGTGTTGCGCTCTAAGCCATGACTAGAGGTATTTGCGATATTTGCCTGGAAAAGAGAAAGATGAAATGCAAAGAAGAGGGAGGAGCTCAAGAAAAAGTGAGACATAGAAAAGAAAGAGGTGAAATGAGTGGGAGGATGAGGAGGAAGCGAAATAAGTTTCTAAATGCCAAGCGAAAGGTTGAGATATCAAAGATCAGCGCAAAAATGTCACGCTCCAGGGTTCGTAATTATAGCAAATGGAGAAGACGTAGAAGAAGAAGAAGCAGCAGCAGCAGGAGCAGCAGCAGCAGCAAATTCTCATTATAAAAAAGGATTATGTGTAGTTGAATCAGAAAAGTGAGCATAAAAGTTTAATGAATATAAATTATCTTAAGAATTGTAAGCACTTGAGCAAACTTGAAGATTAATGACAGCCTAGTTAGACAGCGTTTTCTCCTTTCTTTTTTTTTTTATAATTTGTTGTTGCTATTTTCAATGCGACGACACCCTCAAATGGAGCTTAAGAAATTATGTAAAGCGGGATTTCAAGTTTTATTGAAGAAAGTGAAAGAAAGTTTGTGAAGTTTAAAACAACTTTAAACTATGCGTAAAGGTCTTTGGTAACAGATTTAAGTGTTGAGTTTAATAGTTTAGTGTTGTGAAACGCAAGCTGGACGAGAGGGTGAAAGAGAGTCACAGAGCGAGAGAGACAGAGCTCTTACTGTTGATGATATTTAAGAGCTACAAAAATTATTCACTTTATACTTCACACTTCAGAATAAACTCTAGTTCAAATTCAATTTAAACTCTACAAAATTTCTATAAATTTAAATTGTAGTTTTTTTTTTTTTCAATAAAAGCTTCGAGTGTTGCAAAACGTTTAGAGTATTTTTTTTAACTGCGCTGAGTATTCAAATTACAGCACTTACATCAATATGTCAATTGCTATCGGCATATCGTTTTTATTTATTTTTGATTTCTTCTCTTTAAACTCTTTGCTGTTGACACAATTCATTGCGTTGCAGTCCACGCTGTGCATGAGTTATATATTCAACAAATATATTACACATACGCAGCGTGGCAGCACTTGAAGAGCATTTGGTTTTGAACATGTTTTCAAATAATTTTTTTTTTTTTGGTTCTGTTTCTTTTTTTTGCTTGCTAAACAAACTCCGTTGCCGCACAGCTCAGCGATTCGCATCAGCAGGCATCAGGCTGTGGGCAGCTGGCATTAGGCATGAAGCATTGAGAATTGTTGTTTGCTTCTTGTGGTCGTTGGGAGGCACTCGACGCAGCAAGCGCTGAATTGACAAATTGATGGATGATTCTCGTTGCATGTTCATGGTTATATGATGTATTATTATTGTGGCAAGGGGCAAGTGAAGTGTTGGGAGCAGCAACTTGTGCCTGCCATTGGCATACACACACCAAAAGAAAAACTACGTGAAAAGTTGCCAACTCAGCGAAGCGCAACGGTCACCTAAGTGTTTTATTAGCCCTCGAGTTCAAGTTGGGACTCTGAGTTGATTGTCAGTTGGTTTTTCGTTGTGTGTTGAGAAATTGTTATTTACTTTCTTCTTATTATTATTATTATCATTATTATTATATTTTCTGTGTGTGTGTTATCAGTTGAATGTCTTTGCCGTCTGCATCCATGGAGCTCACCCATGAGTTGCGTCTGATCTATGACAAACATGATGTGAGCCAGAGCGGCAGAATCGATATTCGTCAACTGTATCAGATCATGTTTGACGTGGGCTATGCGCCAACCGAAGCGGAGCTACACGAGTGCATGACAGCGGCAGATGTGAATTGTAATTCATATATTGGATTTGATGAATTTCTAGCGATGATGACGCCCAAGCTGAATGACATGTTAAGCGAGGAGAATTTACGCAAAGCCTTCGCCGTATTCGTCGTCGCCAGGAGGGATTTTTTAATGCACACGATCTGGACATCGTTATGGCCAGTTTGGGTGAAGCGATTACCGAAGAAGATAGCATCATGCTAATAGCCGATATCACTGGCGACAATGGGCAGAAAGTGTATTTGCAAACATTTCTTAACTATATGCTTCCAGATGCAGCTGATAGACATCGTCGCTCAAAGCCACACAGAAATTCACAAAATTTTTAGTGTGGCAATAAAAATTGAGATTTGCAGCATGCAAATATGAGAATAAAAAAAAAACACACATATTTTTCGAGTGCATAAAACCAGAAATTAATGCAGCAGCACGTTTCGTCCATTAAGCCGCTGAGCTTTGCTTGCTGACTTTTTGCCCTGCCGTCATGCATCGCCCTGCTCTGGCCACTCTCACATATGAAAAAGTGTTGTGTAAACATGTTAAAGCTGCATGTGGCAGCTATTCTCCTGCAGAGTCTCTCTCTCTCTCTGTGTATGTGTGTGAGTATGGAGGTGACAAAACTTGCCACGCCCATCAATGAAGCTAGAGGAATTGCTTTGTTTACCCTAAGCAACGGCTACAGATTCTACTGCCCAACCGGCCAGTGTCCATTTGCTCTCCCTTGCACTCTCCTCTTCCTCTGGTCGCTCTTCGGTTCGTTTGGCGTTGAGTGGCCTTAATATTTTCAGCTGACGTTCGCCTAATGAAAGTCCATGCTGCTGTCGCCCTGTCTCAGTTAGTTTTGTTCATTTTCTTGAATTGCTTGCCAACCATTTGACTTGGGCGTTCTTTTGAAATTAAAACGACAGGACATCGGAAGGCCGGAAGGACAGTAGACTGGCTCGGTCGCAGTTGCAATGGCGACACTTGCATTTTTGCCCAGTTATTTATGGAGCAAATAAACGAGTTCATTTAGCTAATGGTCGCATGGCCTACTGAGCTCACAAGAGTCTGCTGCTCAAGGAGCTTGTTCAAGCTGCATGAGCACGAGCTGTGTCTTGTCTACCGCAAAAAAAGGAGAAAACATCTAAACGTAAGCCAGTCAGGATTTCCATATACATATATATATATATATATATATATATATATATATATATATATACACTTTATATATTGTATACAATTGCTTGCACACACACACGCATCAAATTTTCCTCAATTTAAGCAGCTAAAATGGCAAAGCCAAAAAGTTTTGCATACTTTCGAGAGCTTTGCTCATTGTTCTGTTTTGTCAAATGTATCCAGCAAGCTCCCTGCTCCTCCCCCTTCAGGTTTTGTTCGCATGTATCCCATCCGTTTATTCTTGTGTCCTTTTGCATGTCTGTCCGCATCATGGCTGCGGATTATTGTTCCCATATGTATATGTATATATGTAGCACTGTAGCACTGTAGCTCTGTATCTCTACATATCTGTGTGTGCGTAACAGACCTAGCTCTGAGCAACAGTTTAATCAGACAGCTCGTAAATATTGAAGCCACAACACAAAAAGAAACAACAACAATTTATAAATTCCAGCTTAAAATTGTCTTGATAAGGATAGAAAGAAATACCATCAACAACAACAACAACGACAAGAACAACCAGCAACGGATAATGATTACATTTCAACATTGTATCCTGTGATTTATGCAACTCTCCAGAGTTTAACAATTATTTTTTCGTTTCGGGCCCAAAAAGCATTTTACTCTTTCGTTTCCCTAATTCTTTTGTCTTTTTCTTACTTATTTCCTTAAAGCTTAGTTAGTTGCAAGAAACATTTGGAGTGGAGAAACTCATGCTGCGTGTGTGCTTAGCCCTTTGTTTGGGTTTGCCTCTTTAAGCCTGCTTTGCTTCTTTTTTTTTTTTTTTTTTTTTTTTGTAATATATTCAGCTTGTTTGCTTATCGTTTTCACTATTTTCCCTTCAATATAGTCATAATGATATTTACATACGTTCGCTGCGAACAGTTTACGTTTCAATCTCATTTTGATTGATAGCATTTGCTTGTTAGTTGTTTTTTGTTTTTTCTTTCTCGTTATTTTTCATACTAGTTTGCAAGGGATTTGGGTTTAGAATTTTTGGGTACGTTTAGGTTTGGGCTTAATAGTTCTTATAATTTATATTCTGTTGTGAAATGGATTTTAAATTTATTATAGAGATATTACAGGTTCATAACCGATTCATAACCGATTCAAATTAATATTTATAATAATACATTTTAAATTTATATATTTTAGATCTCCATATTTATCTACCTGTGCCCTATCCTAGTTAAATTTTCATTTCTTTGCTATGTTATCAAATAAAATTTAATCAATTTATTTTGCCATTTACCTTGATTTCTTCCCTATTAAAATCTCAAATAAATTTGCTCACATAATCGTTTCAGTTAAATAATTTGTACTTTACTCACCCTGAAATTCCTTTCGCGCCGCACTCACTGACGTCACAATATTTGCCACATGTCCGAGCACCGTAGCAAATAGCATTAGACCGAATAGCAATTGTAATATCACAAAGACGTACTCTCCTTTCGAGCGAGGCTTGGGCAGATCCCCGATGGTGGTCAGGGCCAAAGTGCACCAGTAATAGCTCTGCAGATACTGTTTCACCACGTCCGCTGACTCGGAGTCGTGGTAGACCCAGTTGCGCGAGCCAAAGCCATTGTTCTTGTGTATGATGTGGTAGAGGCAACCGTTCCAATGGAATATCACAAGCAGATAGTGTATTAGGGCCGTCGATCGAAACAGATTTGGATAGTTCGTGTGCCGTTCCGTGCGATCCATGAAGGCCCAAAATCGATAGATCTTCACCAGACGAAAGCTGCGCAGTATCGAATTGAAGCCAATCGATAAATACAAAAAGTCTAACGGCAGCAGGCACAAGCAATCGATGTAGAAGATCGTCGAGTTCATGTAGTGAGTGCGCAGCTTTAAGGCATCCGTCTGCAGGACCCCATCCTCCAGATAGCCGGTGCGAAAATGAAAGAATATGTCAATCAGATATAGAAAGTCGGACAGATAGTCCAGGCAGAACCAAATGGCAATGGTGCGACGATTGATCTCCTGAAAGGCGAAGCGGTAAATTATCACCCAGAAATTGTACAAAAAGGCCATGGAGACCACCATGGACCAATAGTAGCAGAGACGCCCCGCCGGATCGAATACGAAATGCAGCTTGCGGGCAGCTGTGGCGGCGCGTATGCGCTGCGAGGCAGTACGATGTGGTTTCTGATGATGCGGCTGGGTTGCGTGTCCACCACCAGGATTGGAACCAGCACCACCACCAATGCCACCAGCACCACTGCCACCATGTGACTGATGATGGGGATGGCCGCCGTGAGGTGGACCGGGTCCACCTTGTGCGGATTGGCCATGCGCATGCGGGTGGTGCGATACTGTCGAGGCAGAGTGCTGCAGCTGGTATGGGTGGTGCGTTGCTTGTCCGGCATTGTGGTGCTGTTGTGAACGTGAGCGTGGATAGCTGTAAGTATCAGAGAAATATTTTATAACATTATAGAGAAAAATCAAAATGAATCAGTCAGATCTCAGCCAATTACCGATCTGTGCCATTGCAATAGTTGCCGCCATATTGTGTATGACCCATGAGCATGTTGGTGGCACCGCCGCTTCCACTGCCAGCAACTCCAGCACCGCCGCCACCTAACGTGTTATCCTGCGAGCCGCGGCCTGTGGATCGATTCCAGGTGCCCAGCAGTGCCTGATCGCCGCCAATTGTTTTCAGACGTCCGCGCGACTTGTTGTTGTTGGGGCGTTGCTTGTTGTTGTGCAATAAATCCATTTCGGAGGCAGTGCTTACGTTGGCCATATGCGAGTTCGATGCTCTGGATGCACATGGTGTGGCCAGGCTGTCATGCGACGTAAAGAAACCTTGTTGCGAGACGCTCTGACCGAATTTCGGCTGGGACATGCCAAACTTGGGCCCTAGATCTGCATCAAGAGAAGAGAATGTGAAAGAGAAATCCCAATTTAAATAATGCAAATTATGATGGTATATACATATAAGGGTTCGGCAGCTGGGATATACATACATAAATACAAACACACACATGCACACAGTGTCTCAGCCTTACCCAGAAAGCTCTGTCGATCGATTGAGAAGCGACGCAGGCTACCCAAATCAATAAACTGCTCATCACCTGCCATTGTTGGTGTTATTGAAAGTTCAGTTGTATGAAAGGCACCACCACCACCACCACCACCACCACCACCAACACCAACACCACTTTGTGTACCACCGGCACCACCTATACCACCACCTCCACTACCACCAAGACCTCCACCAGCACCACTACTACCGCCAGTGTTAGCACCACCCACAGTTAGATTAGTGCATGTGGTGCCACCACCGGCACTGCCGCCCAAATAACCCGCATTGCTGCCATAGAAACTGCCATCGAGCTCTGCCATTTGCTGCTCGTACGCAGTCAGCGGATTGATGGACCTGGAGCTATGATCACGGTACAAAGGACGCGGTGATGGCATCAGCGATGGATATGGTGGATTGAGCATGCCGTTCAATGATAGCCGTGGCTGCATTATATTCAAAAAGCTAGCGCGTGGCGCCTTCTCAAGACTCGTTGCTCTTGTTGTTGCTGCTGTTGTTGCTCTTGCTGTTGTTGCTGCTGTTGTTGTTGTGGTTGCTGTTGTTGTTTTTCTTATGTTGTTTTGATGTTTTGCTGTTGTTGTTTTGTTTTGTTTGCTATCTGCCAGTGCGACAGTCGTTGCATTTAGCACACTTGGCCGCCATCGTTCAGCTGCATCATCGACGTCATCATCATCATCATCATTATCGTCATCATCTCTGGCATCATTTGCGTTAGTGGCTTTGACGTCATAGCCAGCAATCGTGTCGGCGTCTGCGTCACCGCCATCAATGGCCGCAGTACGGCAAAGGCGGCCAGTGGGCGTGGCCTTGTTCGACTGTTCAGCTGCATATGCAAGTTGTGTGTGTATTGTTTTAATTTTGCATATATACGAATTTTAATTTGTTTATATTTTCAATTATTATTATGGTGAAAAACAAGAATTTTATATTAATTGTAAATTGTCCATAATAAACAGTATTATTTTTATTTTTTTTATATTTTGTGTGTGCTTGGTAGGGAAACACATTTATGGAGACAAAGAGAGAGAGAGAGAAAGAGACACAGATGGATTAACAAAGAAAGAGACAGAACGTTATAGAGAGTGGGTGGTGTAGTGGTTGATTGATTGATTGATTGATTGGTTGGTTGGTTGGTTGGTTGGTTGGTGGTGGTTGGTGGCTACAGGTGGTTGGGCCTTTAACAACAACTGCAATTAACAACAACATTCAGCAACAATTAACAGCAACAACAAGAGTCGAACAACTTATTAACATATATATATATATATATATGACTTGAATAAAGCTAAAACTAATTGTATTTCAGTTTCAGTTTCGGAAGGGGAATTTGATTTCATTTTTTGTATATAAATAAAATTATACATGCTGTGAATGTTTAGCTTAAATAACAGTTCCAGGAATTAAGGTGTAACAAAATTGTATAATTAATTTAAACGTGGTTTTAAGGCAATACGTATTAAATAATTAAGACTGCAATTTAATATCTTCATTAAAATTCTAGCAAAATAAAAACAATTGAGCAAGTATCAAATTCTCTTGAAAATGTTGAGTATTTTATAAATTTTTAAATATTCTATATAAGTATTTATATATGTTCGATATACTGTATCTGTTCAATATACTGTATCTGTATCTAAATAGCTTATATTTCAATTTAAAACAATTTAATGAAATATTTTTGTACTCATGAATATTAAAATTTTAATTTTAAATTTAATTAAAAAATAAAATATATTTGTAATATTATTTGTGGTTTTTTATATAATTTTATACTAAAATACTTTAAAGATAAATTTGCTATATATACAAGTCAAATAAATTGATTTAATTAATTTTTGCATGTGCCTAAAAATATGCTATGAAAAATATAATCGAAATTTCTTTAGGATATATCTTAAATTTCCACTTTCGCAGCGCTTCAAAAGTCAGCAATATTATAAATAATTTGACACCAATTACTATCTTGAGGCACACGCAAATATTATTCAGTAAACACTTTACACACACACACACACACAGCCATCTGAAGAGGTATATTGGCCTTCACTGTTGTCTCATTTTGTTCAATCGTTCGCTTTTGGGCCGCATGCATGGAAACGCAACACCTTCAAGCACTTGAACAAATGTGCTAATAAAGTTAGATTTAATTACGTGCGCCTTTATGGGGCATGCAGCAGAACCGAAAGAAACGAGCAAACGAACGTAACGAAACGAAGAGTCGAGAGAACAACAACAAAATAAAAATTAGATACCAAAACACATAAAGGGATGCGAGCAGACACACACGCAAGCAAGCAAGCGGGCGTTTCATTAGCTCTAAGCAGCTGCCTGGCAACTGGGCGCACTTGGCAATTCATGAGCCAACACACACACACACACACACACACCGACACACACACAGATACAGACAAGCACACAGAGTGGCACTTGACTGCCGTGGCAAGACAATAGCCATGAAGCTGAAGCTAAACCTGAAGCTGCATGCGGTGCCAATTTATTTCTATTACTCGAAGGCTGACAACACTTCTGAGCTAGCTCTCTAGCTGGCTGACTGGCTGCCTGGCTAGCTGGCTGGGCTGTTACTGTTGCTGTTGCTTTGTCAACTGTCAGCTGTTGCTGTTGTACCTGTCTCCAGCTGTGCTGCCAATTGATTATGGGTCAATCGCTTTTAATTATGGTGCACGCGACGCGCTGCCTTGAAGAACGTCTTTAATTCAATTAGCGTTTCGCAAAGCAATGCATCAGTGGCTGGCTCGCTGGCTAAACTTACTTACTGAATGGCCTGCCGGACCAAGTGCTCTGCCTCTACATTAATTACCCCTCGCACAATGCAAAATTGTTTAATTAATTTTGCGTGGCAAACGCGGCGTATGAGCGTATGACATGTATTTGCACTTACAGCTGCTCGACTTGCGCAATAAATTCAAATTAATTTAGCTACCACGCACAAAGCTATAGACTCACTCTGGCATTCTCATACACAAATCAGTCCAATTAATTTATTAATACAATTGCATAAATTTATAATAATTGTGTTGAGCAACAGCAACATCTGATGTTTACTTAAAGCCTGCTGACCAAGTTAAGAGCAGCAGCTGTTGCACTAAAATCTGCAGTTACTGCAGCTGCAATCATATTTGCTTCGCCATCTTTTTTTGGCCAAGTGAAAGTGCATTTCCATGTCATGTAGACAAAAGTTTTACTGCACACACACACACCCACATACACTTATATGCATACAATCTCATACTGTCTTCCTCGACCGCTTGGCCTGTTGCTTGACTTAAAACGCTGTCAGCGCTAATTGGCGCACAGTTTGCCGTTGCCGTTGCCGGAGCTTTCTGGCCTCAAAACAATGGGCGTTACAGCCACGCCCTCGAAAGTTTGTTCACTCCCCGCAACACTCTCTCTCTCTCTCGCTCAGCCGCTCTCTTTCGCCAACTCTGTGCTAGGCAAACGCCTTGGCTTTTTAATTTTTGCTAATAGTTGAGTGCCATTAATTTAAACTTTGTTGTCTTTTTGGCCAGCTGCTGGGCGCAGAGATTCAAGCACAAGATGAAGAAGGCGCCGCTAAAGATGAAAAATGAAAAATCTACGACTTAAATGGTCAGGCAGTTTGTCATGAGCCCCAACCGCCTCAGACGGAAAGCGCAACTTGCGACAAACTTGCGCCAAAGTTCAACACAGTAAAAAGAAAAGAGAATATAAAAAAAAAAAAATAAACACGAAGGAAAGCAAAAAAATAGAAAACGCTTGAACAGCTTTTGTGGCTGTTGAGTGGTTGTAGATGCTAACGGTAGTGGTAGTGGTGGTGGTGGTGTTGGCGCCATGAATTGTCAATAAATTTGCTTGCCACAAATCAGCGAAGCGGCCAGTCACGATGTGGCCAGCAGGCAGAAAGAGACACACAAAGAGCGACAGAGAGAGGCACATAAAGAAGCGAGCGAAAGAGAGCCACAATTATTTGGTGCAGCTGCCACAGGCAAATGAAAATATTTGAGCCACAAATACTTTTGGCAAAAAGTTTATGCGCAAACTTTGTTTAAAACATACTTGAGAGCGCTCACGCACACACACACACACACACACACACACACACACACACACACACAAATACACAGCTGAAAGAGTTTCTGACTGCAGCAAGCTGTACGCAATAAACCAAAGGAGAGTCACGCAATAAAAGCTTCAACAGTCAGCAATACCACCACACACACACAGAACCACTCCAGCCACACCCCCAAACCACTGACTCTTGCTGTCTAACACATTTGAAATTACAATAGTCAAGTGCTTAGCCGTTACAGCTGTCAACTGAATTGACATTGAGCCGGGTTGCTCGCTCGAACAACTTCAAATGCCACAAAAAAACAAAAACAAAACAACAACGAAAAGGACTTCACGCTGCTCGTTAACTACAGCAAAAGTATGTTTTGGCCAACACTGGCCAAGCCGTGCGGCATATTTCAAATGCTATCAAAAATAGAAACGACATTCATCAAACAATCAAACTCCATTTGGGCATTGTTTAAAGCATCAAGTTAGCTGTCGAAAGTGAAAGCTTGAATAACATTTATGAGCTTTCAAAATGGGCCAAACGGTTCATATTGATTGTGTGTAAATTGATTGTAATAGAGGTAAAGGGTAAGATTAAAGGGTAAAGGTTAGGCAACAGATACTTATAAACAACATCGATATATATCGATATATTATTAATCGGGAAGATAAGCTGTGTCAGCTGTTTATTTGTGTTCATCTCTCTCTCTTCCTCTGTTTGCATGCTTGTTAATTTCTCGCCCTCTTCTTCCTCACTCTCTTTCTCTCTCTCTCTCTCTCTCACTCTCTCTCTCTCTCACTCTCTCTCTCCCTCTTTCTATTAGTAGTAGTCTCTGGTCTGTTAGTCTTGCCCCCCTGTTCGCCCACCCGTCCATGTAAGCTCATCTACTTCGTAAGACTTGATATTTTAAATACATAATTTAATCTGGTAAAATATCGACTAACTCCATTATGATTTGATCATCGATAACTCATCGATTTAAATTGATTATATGCAATGGCATGCAGATTTCTCTAAAGACTATAAGACTATGAATCTGAATTTGACAATGCCCATTCCATGTCCAACAAGCTTTTGCTCTGCCCTGATGTTACGGGCCGCACTTCCCATGCCATTATAATTCTTTCTAGTTTCTTATATAGCCATATTTGACTCTAAATACATTGTCTTTAATTCCTTGCAAATCACCACAAGTTAAAAAGCTAAAATTACACAAAATACATTTGAGAAATTTGACAGTAGACATTTGTTTTCTGTTCTAACTGTATTAGAAATTTAATACAAATAATATAAATATTGAAAATTGCCTTAATAAGTGCCAAATTGATTTTAGTTTGAAATGCAGAAGGATGGAAACAGTGGTCAACAGATAAATTCCGAAAGAAATTTATTCGAAATTTTCTGTGGGATAGAGTTGTAGCTGGACATGAGCTGCCGAAACTGTTCAGTGAAAGAGACGATGTTATTGCTTTTAATACTTTTGGATCCAATTTTGTCCGATAATCGTGTAAAAGGGCTGTCAACGCCTGACTTTGATAAGAATAAAACACTAAAGATGGCCAAATATGTGATATCGATTCGTTCAAGGGTACCGAATAAATACTTTGGCGATAATCATTATTGTGGCGGTGCGATAATAGCGCCCAGATTCGTCTTGACAGCTGCACATTGCGTCATGGAGTGGGTAGATACTGAATAATTTATATAATTTGTGTCTACATTACAATTAATATCTTATCTTAATTAATATCTTAACTAGTAAAAGCAAATTCAAATATCCAAGCCGTACGCTCCTGGTGGTGGCCGGCACACCGAATCGACTGAAGTTCATCGATAAGAAGTCTGTCAATTTGCCAGTTAGAGAGATCTTTGTACCGATCAATTTCACTAGCCAAAATACGAACAATATTGCCCTACTGAAATTAACCGAAGCGTGGCCCACAAAGAATCCAGGCATTGCAATTATATCGATACCCAAGGCGAATCCCATTTTCAAGGAACAGTATTATTTATTGGGCTGGGGTCGTATGTATAAGGTGAGCCGAGCCTTCCAATCGATTATCGTTATCTATTTTCGATACTAACTATTAGGGTGGACCATTTTCGGCGTTAATTTTGCAAATCAATGTCACCATATTGGATACGACAACCTGCAAATCGATGCTTAGAACCTTCAAGGAGGAAATGCTATGCGGCATGAATGCAGACCGCAGGATCCATCAGAGTCCCTGTTTTGGTGACGAGGGTGCACCACTGATACGTAATAATGTCGTTTATGGTATTGCCTCCTATCGTTTGGGCTGTTCACGTCCTAGTCTACCATCGGTCTATACGAATGTCTATTATCATAAAAACTGGATCAATAGTGTAATAAATGCGGCTAACTGGCATTGCATTCCAATGATCGTCCTGCTTTCACTGTTATCAGTGATAGTATTTTAAATTTATGTAGTCAATCTAAATATATGTGCAATTTTAAGAAATTGTCTTTTGTGTTGTTTATTCGTCTGTTCTTTTTCACAGTTGGAACTAAAATATTTATATAAATTATATGAAATATATATTTTTCTTTATTTTGGCTTCTTCGAATGTGGTTTAATTAATCAAATTTGTTACTCAACTTCTTTTGTTATATTTGTGATCGACAAGCTAAGTTCGTCCTGCTGTCCATCCGTTGGTCAGACTATACTGATAATTAATCCTGTTTTCATAACGATCAATATTTTCATTAAATTTATTTGAACTTTACTTGATTTCCTCAAAATATGGATCCACTTAACTAATTTTTTCTGTAGTACCCATATTCTGGCTTTTATATATCATCTCGCTTCTCACTAGTTTACAAGAATAACATATATAATAATTATTGATAATATAATTTGAGCTGTTCTAGAGCTCACTTTTTATTTAATTGTCAAACTTAAAAAAAAAAAAAAAAAAAAAAAAAAAAATTACACCACTTTACACACACACACACACACGGACCCGCGCATGCATTCAATGCGACTGAGAATGTTTGCGGGCAACGGCTGTAGCCCCCATTTACTACACGCTCAACACACTTAAATGCACAATCGGTATTGTTCGGTTCTACATAAGCTGTTGCTGCTGCTATTGCTGCTCTTTGTGCGATTGGAAACGAATTTGCGAGCCGAGAGCAACATTGATTTAATACGTAAGAAACGCCTGACCTCTCCCAGCTTAGACAACACGACATTTGCCCTGGCCAAATATGTTGTCTCCATACGTTCGCGTGCGCCACAGTTTAGATTCGGTGATAATTATTTTTGCGTTGGCACAATAATAGCGCCACGATACGTCCTAACAGCTGCCACATGTACAATGAGGTGAGATATATATATATATATATATTTGTATATAAGTATATATTTGTATCTCTGTTCATCTGCATATTTCTCAAATTATTCACAGCAATTTCATGGTACCGCACGAGCTTCGATCATTTGTCGTTGTTGGCGGTACGCCAAATCGGCTGATTAGTGTTGCCAATACAGTCGTGAGAGGAGTTAATAAAGTTATTGTATCAAAAAATTTCACAAAGACTCACAGACACAATATTGCGATTTTGAAGCTGAAGAAATCATGGCCAACCGATAATCCCAGCATAGATATCATACAATTACCCAGCACCGCTCCCAATTATAGTGCTCTACATATGGTCTTGGGCTGGGGTCGTATGTATAAGGTAAGCTGAACCACTGAACCACTGAACCAGTGCATCACTGCATCACTCTACAATTTACAGGGTGGTCCATTATCTGGTAATTTACTGCATATACATGTGTCGCTAATGGATCATAAATCGTGTGAGAAAATAATCAAAAATGTGTATCCCGAGACAGTCTGCGCTGGCAGCTTTGAAGAGGGCGCCGACCGTAGTCCATGTGCGGGCGATACGGGCGCACCACTGATAGACAATAATACATTGGTGGGCATTGTATCAAATCGTCTGGGCTGCGGCTCACGCGCAATGCCATCGCTCTATACGGATATTTGGTATCACATGGACTTCATCAACAATACGCTTCACAGTGCATCATTCAGGCCAATCGCAAAGCATACCATTTACATTCTACTCCTGTGTATCTTAGGTATTTCATTGACACTCAAATATATTCATGGACAAGCTTGAACGTAGAATAACTAGAAAGAACCAAAACTATTTGAAATTTACAAAATACAAATCTGAGGTCAAGCAAAGGTGTTTAGTTGAATGACCTCACCTAGGTTCGAACCATCATAGAATAAAATTCGAAACTACAGTGGATCGTTTAGTGAAAACCTAGGGAAAAACGATATGATTCACAGCAGCTAGGTCTGGACTAAAATCAAAACAATATTTGGCAGTTTATACATATAGCCCCAAGACAAAATTGAACCTATGGCTAAGTTCTTAATGCAACAAATTGAAGCCTAACAGACTCTTACTTAATAATTCGAAACTCAAACGCAAAGCAATTTCTTGAGTAGTTAACTTCAATAGAATGATTTGAATATTAAGCAGAACTAGGCTATGAACTATGAACACTGAAGCGTATGTTAAGCATTGATCGTGTTCTAGACTTGATAATCCAATAATTGAAATTAGTTTAAAGCTATAAAATGAGACAGAAATAGATTATCTTGACATGGATTATTCTTAGCTATGGAAAATGCTTTAAACTTTAAACTGCATAGGAGCTGAGTTTACAAGGCTCAGCATTGGTCTAATAAATTCTTAAACTAACGCTGGGGTTGCCAGAGTTAGCGTTCATCCATTTAACATTCTTACTCAATTGCTGAGTTTATGAAGGTCTATATATCGTCGTGTATTTGTATATTAGTGTCAAAGCAAGGCAACTACTTCATATATCATCAATTTTTCTGTTTATCATCAATCAATTTTTCAATTTTTATTGTTTAAGCTGTAAGTCTCTGCCTCAGTGTGTTGCAGCTTTTGTATAATAGAGCCCCAATCAATTCCTTGTTAAGGTATTAGATACAACATCTGAGATACTGTATCTGTAGCACACATTGTCTAAAGTGTCTTCTACTTGGCTGAGCAACTATTGATAGAGTCAATGGTATCTATAGCTCTCGTGCCTAATCAGCTCAAGTTACGGCCAGGCCCACTTCAATTTGAAGGTTTGCTGAGGTCTGATGAGTTAAAGTAGCTCTCGAAGTAAGTTAAGGTTGTATTCAACGTAGCCAGCTCCTAAATCTAAATTTGAGTTCTTTATTGCTCTGCTGCTGCTGCTGCTGTTTTTATTTTTCGAGGCAATTAAAAAGCTCGCAGGCAAGGCATGAACGCGGCTCGAGTTTGTGGTAATTAAGAGCATGGCTTTCCTCAGTCGACAGTCGGTCATTTGGCTGGTCACCAGTTCGAAACATTTTGCAGTCCATGTTGACCTAGCAACAGTAGCAGAGAGAACTGAAAAACCAATCGAGACAAGTAGCTGGTCGTTTGCCTGGCAGCAGGTTGGCAGGTGGCAGCTATCAGGTTGATGTAACCAGCCACCCACTTGGCCCCACTTGATGGCTTCAGCTAGAGCTAGAGCCGTGTTTGATTTGATTTGTGCCCCAATATGCGTGCGTCTGGCTAGCAAACAATCAGCGTGTGCAAAAGACAACAGCCAAGCCTCCACACAAGATACAATGCGCCACGATCGAGAGCTGCTGATGATGGGCAGACGCATTGGCGCTGTCAAAATGACGTTGCATCCGAAGCTGGACTGGGCACAAACACAAAACTGAAACACTGAACTGAAATACCAAAAGTAGAGAGCGAAAGCTGACTTCAACAGAGAGTCAACATCGTTTACTGTGAGACTTGTTTTGGCAACAACAGCAAACAAATTCCTAGAGACACTGGGCTTTCATAGAGCTAGTGTTTGTAGTGGAAGTATAATCAATGAGATGTCCACGACTATGACGAGAAAAAGAGACTGCTTTAAGAGTATATATTCGTATATATAGCATACTCTATATACTCTATATTAGTATATATAGCATACTCTATATACTCTTCAGAATATTAACTTAAGACTGCATAGAGTATGATCAGGTTATCATAATCATAAAACTTTTTTACTAGTCACAGCTAGTGATATGAAGAACTCAGCATAATTAATATAAATTAAGTTTTTAATATATATTTGACTTTTTTCATTTTACTTTATATAGATAATTTTATAAATATCAAAAGCTGAAAATCAATAAATCTCATTCAATCTCATTCAATCAACAACAACAACAAAATCCCATTATTCATGCTCATTTCTTAGCACATATTCAGCTGCTCATTTCTTGAGAACTTCAGACACAAATACAATATCTTAAGCGTAATTCACAGCTAAAGATAGATTTAGTCTAAATGCAATTACGTAATGATTGCAATCAGCATTAAGTCGGAAATTGTCATTGTCATATCGAATGCGAATACGAATGCGAATGAACTCTGAACTCTGAGTGCTCTGGCTGATAAATACAAATTTGTCTATAGAGCTAGCCGTTGTGCATATGTCATGAACATGGACAATAGACGCCACCTGCGCTCCATTTGTGTAATGAATTTTGTGTGACAGCAGCGTCTCAAGCACTCAGTTTTCTGCTGTGACAACACAAGCAGCTCCTTTTGCCACTCGACACTCGACACTTGGCGGGCGCTGTACTGTGCTGTAGGCAAATGCGTAATGACGACATTAATGCAAACGACTTCATTTAATTAAACGCCTACAAAGAGCGTAAGAGTGAGGGGAGAGCGAGTGGAGGCAAGTGAGGGAGCCCAAAATGAAACTGAAAATGGTGTCCTTGTCATAGTCATCATTGAGGCAGATAAGAGCAGATATCTGGTAAATATCGTAGCACTCATACGCCTCTTTGTACGCATGAATGCGTATTAAGGTGCACGCGTGCCATGGGGAATGCTGATTCGGGCATTCAATTTGTCTGTGTGTGGAGAAGTGTATGTGTATGTGTCTGTGTGTGTGTGTGTGTGGGTGTGCGACAAGTGGGCGTGGCGCGCTGGTGTATGCCGGCTGGTGTAATAGTTGTTGTGCGCACGTGCGTGTAAATACATATATATGTTTGTATATTAATGTCAGTGTGTGTGTGCGACAGGTGTACAAATGTCCAACAGCAACAGCAACAGCAGCAGCAGCAGGCAGCAGCCAATTCAATTAGCAAACGCAGACCCGCAGCAGCTGCAACAGATCCACAAAGTAACAGCCGACTTATACTATCTATATACATCTATATAAATATATATACATACATTCGTTTGTGTACTTTCATATTGAGCAAAGTACTAAAGCTTAGCTGGCTTTTTATTCATAATGCTTTTAATAACCTTCCCAAAAGCGGACTTTGCTGGCCACAGCCAACAGGAGACTTAGGGCCATCATTTTCTTATTTCTTTTGCCACAGACACAAATTCAATTTGAACAAATTGTTAAATATTCGTGGCATAAAGTTAAATAGCCTTTGGGCTTAATATTTCTTATGCTATATATTAAGAGAAAAAGAAACTGAAATTGACAGCATGTCATTTGTAATGTTTAAATATTTGAATTGTAAGCGGCAATTTTTTTAAAATTAATTTTTTTTAATTGAATTTATTGACATTTTGCACAACAGGAATATATAGTAGTCAGTCGTAAAATTAAATTTCTTATTCGTATACCCTTAAACCGAAACATATTTCGACGTTGTTTGATTGCTAAAACCTAAGAATGCCCAAAGCAAGGAAAGCAACATGCAGCCTTAACTATGTTTAGTTTTCAACAATAAATAGCTACAAAATGTTGCCAAAATTCACCGAAGTTAACAAAATTCAAGGAAACTGTTAGCAATCCAGTAAGCCAGCTAGCCAAGTGGTAATTAATTTTGTTCAAAGTCCAATGCAGTCTCCAGTTACACAAGTTGCAACATTTTGTAGCCAGTAGTTTGCCATGATTAACCAAATGCCTGCGCACATGTCTGCCGGCCAGAGTCAATGCACTAAACACATATATATTAAATTTTTCAACAAATTCAGCGCGTTTAAGTGACTGCGCTCATTAGCAGCAGCAGCAGCAGCAGCAGCAGTAAAAGCGGCAGCAACTGGAGCTGGAACAGTGCTTAGTGTGTGCTGAGCACGTGCCACGTTCACATGCAGCACGCAATCAAAAATAATGTATATAAAGAGTAAAGGCAACTGAGAGTCAATGACTGGGAGTTACCCTATAGACATGCTTACATATGTGTGTAAATATATAAATAAACACACATATATAAGCAGACAAATCTGAGGGCTTGCCTCTGAAGGTAGACGAAAACTTGTAGAATAAAGTTTTAACATTAAAAAAAAAAAGAAAAATAAAATAAAATAAAAAAAGGTTGACTCATGAAAAGTATTTACTTAAAAAAAAAAATATGAACATAAGTCAACCCTTTTTTATTTTATTTTTATTTATTTATTTATTTTTTTATTTTTGTTGGTTAAATCGTTTTCATTCTAAATGGAATATCTTTAAGAAAATGAGTCTTGAAAAGGTCTCTAGCTGTATTCATATATATTCAGATATATTTATATATATATATAACACTCAAGTCATCATTTATAGTATAAAAATAAACCAATATACCCCATATTCACTTGGAGCATCGATTTAGGGTATGAAAAAAGCGAAGCGAGAAAGTAAAATGGACCAACGCCAAAAACTGTTCATTTGCATGCGCTGGCGCTCATTACATTTACATTAAACTTTTAATATGCGCGAACATGTGCAGCAATGTGTGTGTGTGTGTGTTTGTGTGTGTGTGAGTGTGTTTGTATGAGATGCGGGTGCCATATGCTGGCATTGAGTGACTCGGGCTTGGCCAGCCAGTTGCAGACAGCTGCAAAACGTGTGGTCCACAGCTGTCTGGCCAGGCAATTTCTTAATTTCCCCTGAAATATGCAGTTAATTACATTTGACCAGCTGCGATTTGTAGCCGCAGCTGCAACACGCACACACACACACAGAAACACATGTGCCATACACATACAAATTTTTATAATTTTTTTTTTTTTTTTGGTTAGTCTTAAGCTGCAGCCGCCATTGAAGTCAAAGCCAAAGCCAAACAGCTGCAGCTGCAGCTGCAACATACGCACACATATGCCTGCCACATGGGGCAGCCGTATGAATGTCAGATGAGCTCGCTGCAAAAAAAAAAACAGACTCTGGGCACTGTGGGTTACACACACATACATCTATACGTATAGCTTCAAATACATGTAGCTGCTCAGGCATTTGACACTCTAAAGCTGCCTCGGCGTGCTTGAGGTATAGCTGCATGCGTATGTGTGTATGCGTGTGCGTGTATGTGTGTGTGTGTGTGCGCGTTGTCAAGTGTAAGTGCATTTCGTTATGAGCTTAGCAGTCTTATAAATGTTTGCGTATTTGTTTGCTAGCGTTATTTGCCCCCAAGTGCAGTCGCCGTTTGCTATTTACTTGATGTTTCCTGCCGCTGAGCTGTTCTCTGTGTGTATCTCTCTATCTCTATATGTATATATATATATACAGATGTATGTATGTGCGTGTTTGTGTATGACCTCTGTCGCTGTATCTGTGCATCTGTTGAGTGTCTCTCTAGCTGCCTTCTGTGTATCTGTAACTGTGCACAGCACATAAATATCTAAAGCGTTCTTGAGTAACTGCTCTAATGGATTTGGGTTAAAAATACACTGTGTACATGTGTACATATATATGTGTGTTTCTGTGTGTGTTTTATGTTGCAAGGGCATGTTGAGGGCATACAACTGTGCGCAGCTCAGCTCTGCTCTACTCTTCTCAGCTTGGCTCGGCTGAGTTGTGTGTGCGTGCGCTTGTTTAAGATTTACAAATTAGTTTAATTTAAATTAGAATGCAACAGAAAGGAGTAAATGAAGTTGATTAAAACAGAGACAAGCACTTAGCAGTTAGTTTAAATGTCAATTGCTAACTGGATAAGTCAAAAGCCAGAGCCACTCTATATAGTAATTAAAAAGTTTAACATACGCACATCAGATATACCACATATAGATATATATACATGTGTATGTATACATATATGTGACTCTTTGGCCAAGTGTGACATTCCTTGAGGCTCATTTAAGCAACATGTGTTAAGCTTGCATACTGTGAGATAAGCTTTTAAGTATATGTGCAGCATTGTGAATTTCGTAGCATACTTTTAAGGGCAAGCTGTTGAGATGATTGATGTTTTACATATTTATCAAAATATATATATTTATGCATATACTTTACACATAATTTATCAAAATGTATATAAATTAAAACATATGCTATGCACTTTATTTAGTGCAATTTATGTGATGAATGACACCATTTTTATTTAGCTTATTTGGCAAATGTATAAAATATACATATGTAAAATATTATTAATTTTTAATTATTAATATTACTATGACTTTTATTTATTTATTGTATTTTTCTATGCTATTTATCTAACTCAACTCTCTTGATTATTTTATATGTAAATATAAAGCATCACACTTGCCCCATTTTCTTTTAATCAAAACTCAACTAAATCACATTTACATATATCAATTAGTGTCAACGGAAGTTTCTTATAAAAGTCGCATTTGGGACTAGCCAAATTGAAATTAGAACGTTAATAACATAAGCTTTACTAATATCAATACACACACAACCATAACACACACACACACGCTCATATAAAAGGGGTTCGGGCAGACATGAGCAACAGGAGCGAGCAGCATATTAAACACTTTTGAGCAAAAATTATATATGCCATAAAGACATTCCGGCGCACAACTCAAATACATACATAATACCCACACACACACACATTCGCATACACACACACACACGTTCGCTCACACATGGATATGACATAAACGTCGCCGTTTGCTGGGCACAGTGTAATAACCGTGTTGGGCCAACTTATTGTTTACGACGTGCTTAGTGGCAAACTTGGCTTTGATAATGAAACGAGCAAAGTATATACACCCACACACACACACACACACACACACACACACACATGCAGTGTTACATGGACACGCGCTGACAGTTAACGCCAATTGCGACAAATACCACAAGCGCCAAAGCAGTCGCCCCAGAAGCACATGGCATATCATTTGTTTTCCCCCTCAAAAGAGCACACAAAAAATACACACATTTTGTGGACCAAGATAGTTGCATAAACACCATCAGCAAAAGTGTATGTATGTATGTGTGTGCTTGTAAAAGACAAAGCAACGCACGTGATGTGATTAGCACAAAGCCGCCAATGTCGCCAACTTGTGCTGCGTCCCCAAAACTTCTCTTGGCTTAGATTTTAATTTTTGTCAGCGATAAAAGTGCCACGCCCACATGGGGCCGAACCCAAAAAGTGCCTTAGTCTTAATGTTTAGCTATGCAGGCTGACAGACTGGCAGGCTGGCAGATTGTAATGGAATATGTGCCAGATACACATACATACATACATACATATGCTGTACATATGCTTAATATACACTCGCTCATTCTCATTCTTCATCTTCTGCTGCCCTACACACGCTGCGTATGCGTAATGTCAGCATTTCTTTGTGTTTATGTCTCTGCGTGCGTATGCAATGCAAATGTTAGCAAATTTATCAAATTTTAACTAATTGCAAAAGCTGCAAAGTTTTTGCTGCATATGTCACATGAACTGGCAATAGCATCAATCGGTTCAATGGTCAATCAATCAATCAATCAAGCCAACAGCAATAGCAACAGCAACAGCAACAGCAGCCACGCCACCCAAACCATCCAAGCCAGCTCTGACGTCATTTGCTTAAGCTGCAGCTGGCCCCAAACACTGTTTGGATTAAAAATAAATGGGGTATACTGGCAGCTGGTGGCAATGTATGTAGCCAGTGCTACAGATATATATATAGATATACGTATGCTAGTTGTAAGCGAGCTGAAGCGAGCTAAGCACATCGTTGTAAACCATATTAGTTTGTATCAGAGTTGAGTAGCTTAAATGGAAAGACTTTAAGCAAATATTTATCGATCTCGAATATTATCGAAGTAGAGTATAGATGTGGCATATATAACTGAGGAAGTTTGTTATAAGTAAATAGATTTCTCTTTAAACAATATTTGTTAGAACAGGAAACTGGAAACTTGATGAGAAAACTATTAGCCAATAGCCTTACAAATATTAATTGAAAACATCTCAATATATTTGCAAATTTTCTTGCATTACAAGAGATTTTTTGGCCCTTACATAGTATATTGCTTGTTCTACACAAATCAAGTAGAGAAACTGTTGATAGGCTTAAAAAAGTCAACTGATCTTAAAACTAAAACCCGCTAAAGGAAAATTATCAGACCGTTTGTATTAATCTTTCATTTCAACTGCCATAAATGCTAGAATTTTATATATTCCAGTTAGTCTCCAATATAACTAATATACATATATAAACTATTTCTATATCAACTGATTAACTCGTTAGTCACCTTAAAGGGTATTCTCTAATAGAACACACTCAGCTGGCGTATTTTGGGTTTTGAGCAGATTTTTTTCTTTTCCTTTTGCCTCTTTTGTGACGTAGGCAAATATGTAGCTGGTCTCTTTGGTCTCTATCTCACCCTCTCTCTCTCCTTATCTCGCTCTACTTTACTGCCAGTTTATTTTGCATGCCACAAATAATTTCAGGTTTGGCAGCAGCTCTGCAGCAGCAACCTATGCGGCCAGCAGGCAGTTTGGCTTCATTGTTTCGCCGAGAGTTTTACGGCAATGCCAAAAATGCCAAGACAAGGCAGGACATGGCAGACGCATCCTGCCTAGCTGGCATGTTATGTTTGCACACTGAGTGCGTGTGAATGTGCGTGTGCGTATGTGTGTGTGTGCTGTTGGAACTCAAATTAAGCTAAAACCGCTTCAAGTTGCAATTTCCGATGCTGCAGCCATAAAACAACAACAAAAATGCCTCAAGGATATGAGTGGCAGCAGCAGCAGCAGGAGCAGGAGCAGGAGCAGCAGCCGCTTCTAGGGCCAACAACAAACTGTAACTATAATTAAAACTTTGCACAGCAAGAGAGAGAGAGCTAAAGAGAGAGAGTGAGAGGAAGAGTGCTGCACATCGACACATCATGCATGTAGTTCATGTAAACATGAAGATGCTGGGCGCTGCACTCAAGCAAGATGCTTAAATGGAATTAATGCATTAATCGCTTTGGGCCCGCTAAGCCGCTTGCGGCGTTTGCTAATTGACAAAATGCTCAACAACAACAACAACAGCAGCAACAACACCAACAACAAACAAAAGCAGCAGCAACAATAACCAGCAACGACCCTTGACCTTTCGCTTTGGCTAAAAATACAAAAATATATAAATAACTAAAAAAAGAAAGTTAAATTCATTTCTGTCGACAGCTACGCAACTTTCAAATGAATTACACATTCGCGGCACGCGGGTCAAGTGGGCGCTGCAGGCGCTAACAAGTGTGGGCGTGGCCGCCGCTTGCCCTTTACATATACAATAGATGTGCACACACACATATATATATACTTTTTTATTTTGGCACAGCTTTTGCGGCTGGCCGTTTGCATAATTGTATTTGTTTTAACTTTGCCCTCTGACCCGTCCTTAAAAACTGTTAAATTGTTAAAAAATTACAAATAAATTGAAAGAGTTCAAAAAAAGGGCTGCCTTCCAATAACAAGAACAACAGCAGCAGCAACAATAACCAATTACATTGTATTGACTTTTCAATTTCATTTTGTGGGCAACTTTTAAAGTGGCAGCCGCCGAGTTGAGAAATTGCCCAGCATTTGTGCCCTCTCTGCCTAACCCCTCTCCATCTCTCTGTCTCTACTCTCGAATTTTTTTTTTTTGGTAACATGTTTGCTTTGAGCTGTTGTTGGTTAGTGCTGGCCGTTACTCCGGCTTCCGCCATTATGCCATTAGCTGTGGGCCAACGTATTTAGGTCACATGATTCCAATGCTTCTGCATTAATGGTTCCAACACAACGACAAACCGGACAAACGGCAAAAAGCCCCTCGCCCAAAAAGAAAAAAAAAAAAGGGAAGAAGCATAATAAGAGCCCAATACACAGTCAGCACACTGGCACGCCTACTGGGCGGACCCAGAGGGGCGTTAGGCTGGCAGCCAAGCAGTCAGTCAGGCAGCTGAGTAAATGTGAATGCCTCAAGTCGCAGTCAATTCGAGCCAGCATCAGCACAGAGCACACAGCACAGCATTGCACAAAGGATATCAAATTTAAGTGCACACACACACGAACATACACACATCTGTATTGAGCAGACATTAAATTGCGAGGGTTGTGATAAAAGTAAAAACTATTCATACATGTGCACTCGAAAGTTTATGCTCTCTTAAGAGTAAGAGGCGTTTAATATAAAAGCAATCATATATGCCATTTCATGAGTCTCTTAATTTCACTCTGTTAAGAATACCAGAGATTTAACATTTCACTCTGTTAAGAATACCAGCCTGAGCGCAACAAACCAATTACAAATGTTTGCTAGCCGATCGCGTTCGAACTCGTTGAAGAACCGCGTTGCTCTCTGGAGTTTTATATCAAAGTGTGAGTGAGTGCACGCATCGTGAAATGGCTTATAGTTATTTGTGAGCTATGATCAAGAGTAACAGAGATTTAACATAAGTGAACTTAAATTGTTGCCCCATGTTAAACATAATAGATTTTTAACATTATAATGTATGTAAGTTTACTTATTTCTCACACTCTTGAGATCTCACATATTTTACATATGTAAGCATAAATGTGTATGAATTATATATTAACATACTTCTCCCTCTGCTAATACACGCCTAATGTTACTTCAATTATGTGTTTAGCTAAATTAAAAACAATTATCATACCTATATACACATGTGCATAATATATATACATGATTAATAAATAAACATCAACTCACAATGAAATAATCAATTAAGCATTAAGTGCTGCAGCATAATTAAAGGCAGTTAAAATTTTAGCAGTCAAGCCGAGAGCCTAACTTCATAGCCACCCTAACTTGTCAAGCCACCCTCGCTCTCATAGCAATACATGTGCACATGTGCGTGTGTATGTGACCTAATCGCATTGAATTTAATGTCAAGCAATTTCTGCTCTCATACACAGACTGCCTGCTACTTTCTTTTTCTTTTCTTTTTTTTTCTCTCTGCTCAATTCGATGGCTGAGTATATGTATGTGTGTGCGTGTGTGTGTGTGTGTGTGCGTGGTAAATTCTTTTGAAAACATCATGAAAATAACATACTTTGAACTTTTTATTGTCAATTGCCCGTCCGTCTGCACACAATAAAAACGAAACTTCACTTTGGTCATTTTCATTTCATAATTTGTCGCACTCGATTTTCACATCTCGATTTCTCCCTGAACGCGCTTCAATTTGATTATTTTATTTGACTATCTCAATGTGTGTGCTTAAATATGCAGCAGGCACTGTAGGGCTGCGTGTCCAGTTTTTATGATTGAATGACAATTGCTGCTTGTGTTGGTTCAGCATGAGCTGTCGCATTTGTCGCTTTGGTTATTTGATTGCGGTCATAAGAGTTTTACGCCACTATCAATGCGGCACAGTCAAACAGTCAGAAAGTCACAGAAGTGTGGCCATTCATACATATTTCACTCATGCAACTCATCTACCCTAGCTCAATTCAGCTACCTTTCGCCATTCACTCAAATATACATATGTATCTACATACATATATGTGAATATGTCCGTTCGCTTTATTCATTCAACGGGTTCAAGGCTGTCGAGGGGCTTTTGGCTAACAATTTTATTGGCAAGCAAATGCGATTACAGCTACAAAGTTGCAGGCGTCGCACTTTGGCCACTGCCACATGCCACACTCGCTGTGCGCTATCAAAATTGTTTGCAAAAAAGTTGCTACCTCACTTCATTTCTTTTTATTTTTTATTTTGTTTTTTTTTTTTTCAGTTTTTTTCTTTTGTTGCCCCAAAAAACGTGCGCAAACTGCAAAATGTTGCGGCTGCTGCAGCAGCTACTTCTCCTGCTCCTGCTGCTGCAGCTGCTGCTGCTGCTGCTACTTCTCCTGCTCCTGCTGCCATTGCTGCTGCATTTATTTTTGCTATGGCTGCTTTCTCTTATAATTTTCTTGGCGCTATAATTGCGCTTATCGCTATGTAAGAAGGCAAATTTGCCGCAGCGCCACGTGCCCAATCAGCAGCAGCCAATAAAATAAATACAATAATAAAGCGAGCAAAAATACAAGTAAAAGATAAAGTGAAGAAATTGTAAGTGTAATCTCTGCAGTCGCATGATACTTGCTCCTAATATAAAGAGCGACCAATATTGATTCTAGATATTAATATATTCTCAGTAATCAAGCCTCAGGTGAAAACAGACTCAATAGTTATTCACCAGAAAAGCTAGCTTGAATATTCTGCATAATTCTTAATAAATATTGTAGATGATATAAATAAGCAATTCATAAATTACTAATTATTTCGAAGGAAATACTAAAGTACTTAATGCAATTTATTTATTCTACCTATTCAAGTGAGCTGCAGCCTTTACTGATTATTCTAGGAATGCGCTATTCTATTCTCTCTGCTTTTTCATGAATTCCCTTTAAAATATATTCAATATATCATATTTTGTAACGCTTTATTTGTAGTTCCCTTGCTTATTGATGAATATTTGAAATTATATTTTATTATAATTATTTAATTTTAATATCCCTCTAGCTCGACTTTTATAGTGGTAAGATATTTTTCATATACTGCGAAATATCTTAGCTCTATGAACTATTGTATGCATTACAAAAGTTCCGTGCCTCCAATGGCAACGAGCTGCTTTTCATTAGCACAGAGAAAGCGAGAGAGAGAGAGAGAGAGAGAGAGAGAGAGAGAGAGTGAGAGAGAGAGTGAGAGAGAGAGTGAGAGAGTGAATGTGAGAGAGAGAGACATTCAGACTGACATGGCACAAAACACAATATACTCTTTTCATATCGTCAACAAGCATAAGAAAAATAACTAAGCAAAAAAATATTAAAATATATATTTTTCAGTTTTTTCTTCTTCTTTTTTTCCAGCAATTGTTGCTGCGGCTGCTGCTGTTGTTGTTTTTATTGTTGTTGTGTAATCCGCTTAGCTGCCATCGCCAGTTGGCAGTTGCCATTTGGCAAGAGGCAAAGAAGGCCAAACCAAAGCGCAAAACTTAATTTGCTGCGGGCCAGCCAAAAAAAAAAAAAAAAAAAAAAAACGAGGCAGGCACACGGAGGTGCAAAGAAAAGAGCGCGGGTAATTACAACATAAATTTGCCAAATTGCTTCTTTAAAAAAGGAGAAGAAAATAAACGAAGAAGTAAAAGCAAAAGAGGCGTGGCGTAAATTAAATGCTGATGCAGCAGCCCAGTCTCTCAGTCTCCGAGTCTCTCAGTCTCTCAGTCTCTCCGAGTCTTAAAGTCGTCCAGTCGTGCTGCTGTCCAAACCATACATTCCCTTGTCTGTGGTCTGGCTAGCTGTTAATACCTAGCAGCTAATCCCGGGGTCAGCATATGTGAGAGAAGGCCACTGACTAGCAAATTATCGCTGCCAGTTGACCAAACTTGATAAGGCCAAACATGTGTAGCCGACAGCAGACAGACGAAAGCTTACCAATCTCTGTTTCACACTCGCTCTCTCACTCTCTACATCTGTCTCTGTCTGTGGTTGAAAAATAATAGGTTTATGCTCTGCAGGCACATTGCTCATGTGATTGATATTCCAAAACTGTCGCCGTAACTGAAGCTGTAATTGTGGCAACGGCAACGGCAACGGCAACAGCAACAACAAATTGCCCGAAAGCCTTTTCCAACTTTAATGTGCTTAATATTTGATTTGTGGTTGAGTGCGTGAATGTGTGTGCTTAACTGAGTGTGTGTGTGTATTTTTGGTCTAGTCAACGAGTCAGTGCTTGCATTTCAAGTATTTAAATACACATTAATGCCGTGCATAACTACATAAATTCTATGCAACTTTTTCGCCTTGCTACAAAGTTTTGTATTAAGAGTTTCTTGAGCTGTTTATAAATGAAGTTTTCAGTAAATTGAGAGCATTAAAAAAAGTTTTCTCGCATCTTTGACTTGGCTCATCGCAGCATTTACCACACACATTTTCAGACTCTTGCCATCATCAGATCTTAAGTGCATTTACTCCATGGTTACTTTGCTGTGTACAAAAATAAAGTTGATAATCATGTTTGGGCTTATTTCTGATATATTTATACAATTTCTTAGCTCTGATTAAATTACTTCGTGTGAAGTTATTTTGACACTGTCTGTCGTGTAAAATATTTGTTTGCTTAACTTATTTTTTGCATATTGTTTGCTCTCTTTTCACTCTCGTCCTACTGTGCGTCTGTTTGATCTATCTCTCTCTCTCTGATCACTCTCCTGCATCTCTTCTCTCTGTCTCTCTCTCTCTCTCTTCCTTCCCTCATTTTCTACCCTCTGTTTATCTGCCCTATCTAGCTTTATTCTATCTCAAATTACTTCCACGCTTTCTCCTTATACCCATCTCTTTTTATCTCTCTTCTCTCTCTCTGTTCTCTCTTCTCTCTCTTATATGGTGCATCCATGCATGGTCGTTTTTCTCACCATTCACACACAATTCAAGTCAACTGTAAAAAAGAAAACAAATTGAGTTTCAATCGCCTTTGCTCTCATATAACTGACATTAAGCAAATGGCCAATGCTCTCCATGGTTGCTTTAGCAGTCAATGGTCACTTCTTTCAATGGACTGCGCTTCAGTTTGAGCTACACGTAATGCCATTGCACTAGTTGCTCATCTTTATACGCTTAGTCTGATCAGCATTTGTGGCCTTTTTCTGCATTCATAAAGGATGACACTCACTGCCGCCGACGCATTGCCCGAGGCATAAAAAACAAAACGTAAAGCGAAAAAACCCAAAGATAGAGAGAGAGAGAGAGAGAGAGAGAGAGAAAAAAAGTAGAAAAGGCAAACTGCTTTGGTAATTTTTTTTAATGCTGCACTTTACTTGATAAGTCAACCACTTGAGCAAAGCGGCAAAAATCCATGACTATGTTGGCTTTCAGTCTATGTTCTATCGGGTTTGCTGTAGCGCTCTCTCTCTCTCTCACACACACACACACACACTTTCTCTCTGTCTTAAGCGTGCTTTGGCCAACACCTGTCAACTGGTTGGCCTCTACTGCCTGGCCTGGCCAGTCGCCAGCTGCCTCTCACCTGCCAGCACCACTGTTGGCATTTTGTAATTGCATTACGTTGCCGACAAAGCAAAACCTTTTGAAAGTACTTGCCAGGTTGTGCGAGCGAGTGTGTGTGTGTGTGTGTGTGTGTGTGTGTGTGGGAACTTTAAGTGCCCCTTTGTGTTGCTCTATACCTGCTGCTCGCTCTTTCTCCTCACTCAGTCTCACTCTCTCTCTCTCTCTCTCTCTCTCTCTGTTGCATAGTTTTGTGTGCAACTTGCAACATTGTCGCAGGCAGACGCGGCGTATACGCAACATGGTCGTCAGCTCGTTTGGCACAAACACGAATGACAATTAAAACGCAGCCGTAAGCCATGTCGCATTGCCAATGCAACTTTGTGGCAATCCGAAACGTAGCCAACTATTTGGGTATTGCAGCAACCACTCATCCGCTCAACCCTACGCTCAGCTACCACGTGCATTTACGTGGATTTCAATTTCACGCTGCAATTGCCGTTAACTGAGCTGGGGCGCCATCTAAACTGCGCCATCAAATTGGTAAACTAATATGGCCAACAATGTAAGCGACTGTCCAAGCGTTCGACAAACATCGAGCGTCAAGATTGCTTTTATAATTGAAATGCTCGAATTACTTACAACCGCAGCCGAGGCAAAGCCATGGCAATCAAACTGTCTGCCAGCCCCATTCCCTAGCAATGCGGATGGGATTACAGCTATAAAGACTTGAGGTGCTCGGCCAGCTAGCAAGCCAGCCAGCCAGTTGGTCGGCTAATACACACAGGCCCCGTTAGGCTGGGCACTATGCATAAATTCTAATTAAAATTTCTGTGCCAGGTGGTAAATAAAACTAATTATACATGCGCAAATCATCGACACTCTATATATAGATAGTGTGAGAGAGGGAGAGAGTTAGGGAGATTGACTGAGAGTATGGAGCCGCGCTACATCACCTTTAAAACGAGATGGAAAAACTTTTCGCAGCAGCTATGTCTGCTGCTGAAGTTCGCTTCTAAAGCTGACAACAACCAGCGCAACGGTCCGGCAACAAGCAGTAACAACAACAACAACATCAAGAAAACAAAAAGAAAAAAACTTTCAACGAAACTTTGACGTTGCTGTCCAACCATGGAAGGGTAGCAGGTGGCACTAGGTATTTGGTGAAGAGCTGGGCCCAGTGTATTGGGCAGCCAAATCAATGATGCAGCTGCCATAAGACCTTTAAGCTCAATTATGGCATGAACAGACAGGCAGACAAAGAGCAAACGAGAGAGACAGGGAGAGAGAGAGAGTGTGTAAGAGGTAATAATAGACAAAGACATGCACTTGGCCATTCTTGATGATGACTCGATCGCTTGCAGCTTGAGCCAAGCATTGAAATGTGCTTTGGAAAAGCAAATCTGATGGATAAATTTAAGAGCGTGACTACACAGATATACATACATATATATAGATGAATATAAATGAAAGGTATATAGAAAAGTAAAAAGTTATACACTTGGCCATTTGCCTTTGTTTAATGTCAAGCACTTAAATTGCTGCCCGAATAAGTAGGCAACAAATTTTTTTATTCATTTTTGGGCAGATTTTATGCGAATATTTCGATTAAAACACCAAATATATATATATAAATTATATATATATGTGGAAAATATTTACAATGTGCCAGTTCTTATACTCTTAATGTTCATATTCTACTTCATACACTTCAGTTAGAGCATTAAAGCAACGACCTCGCGCCTGGTTTCCATTCCATTCATTTATTAATAAAATCTGACGCTAAAAACAGAACACACCAAATTAGATTATTCGACGCCTATTTCGCACGTGCAGCTCTTAAAAATAAAAAAATAAAAAAAATAGGGCCAAAAATATGTTCAATTTTAGCTGCTGCCTTTTTGTAAGAGTCAAATTCAATTTAGCTATGCTATAGCTGGCTAAAAACAAAAACAAAATAAAAGAAAAGAAAAGAAAAAATAAACTTTGATCAAAGCCACGTCCAAATTGCTATTGTCAACGGCCAAATACACACTCTACACGCACACACACACACACACACACACACACACACACACACACACACACACACATTTGAAGCTGCCTTAATAGTCTTGCAAGAGCAGTGTACGTACATGCTAAAAATTGTCAACTTCATTGACAGAGCCAAAAAGGAAGAGAGAGTGAGAGAGAGAGAGTAAGAAATTGGGCAAAAAAATATGCCAAAAGTTGAAAAGTTTCATTTTATTTTTAGCTGCTGCTGCTGCTGCTGCTGCTGCTGTTGTTGCTGCTTCTGGTGCTGTTGTTGTGGTTGCGGCCAAAGCTGTGCTTTTGACGGCAAAAAATACCCTATAACTAGATGGAAGTGTGAGCTAGCTTAGTTGGCAAGAGATACAAATCTCATTCAATACAGATGGATAGAAAGCATAAAATTTAACTGAAAGTGAGGGAGTGAATAACCCCTAACCCATGTATATACATTGATTGGCAAATAACCAGATTGGTCTTTCAATACAGCCAAAGTCTAGACGAAGCATGAGCTAGTTTAGTTGACCAGGAGATGGTATGAATTGTCATTCAATTTAAATGCATAGAGCGTATTAAAACTAACTGAAGGTGAGTGTATATATGAATATAGGCAGATAGAATAGCAAACAAAAGCTTGTATACAATATATAAAATAATGAAGAGATATCGATTGGTATACTTCAAGTAAAGGGTTAAACAAAGAGAGTTTAGCTGGCAGGAGATATAAATACCTTGAAATTCATGTGAATAGAAGTCATAGGAAAGTCATAAAACTATAATGAAACTGAGTATGTATATTCAGCTAAGCTGTCTAATTATTTTCTCGGCCAAGTCAATGTTGGCTCAAGCCCTCGCTGCTTTTTTCCAAATTCTATCTTTAACTCAACTCAACTTATTTACAGGATAACTGAAAGCTTTCCATTTATTGCAAAAACACTTTTTTCATGCAGTGTGAGCGTTAAAGCGTGCATTTGGACATAAACAACTTAACAGTCATTAAATTCGAGCCACCAAGCGATAAATGTCAATAGCACTGCCTGAAAAACTTTGCAGTGCACACACACAAACACACACATATATATATATATATACGTATATATATGTGTATAAGCACTTGCACTTACACATGGCATTATGTATTGCAGCTGAAGTCCTTAACATATTGCGCATACGTCACGTTGACCCTCATTTTGTGAGGCTGTTGCTGCTGCTATTACTCCTGCTGCTGCTACTGCTCCTCCTGCTGCTACTGCTGCTACTGTTGTATATGCTGTTGTTGGCTTACAAATTGCAGTCACTTTTAACTGATGTTGAAAACAAATGGAATGCGACAACAGAATCATTCACATAAATCTCATTCGTCCACTTTAGTAGGCCAGGTTGCAGCACGGCCAGCAGCACAGCAGAAGTGGCAGAAGCAGCTCTGATTCTTTTGCCTGGCAAAAGTGGCAAACAAAATTTAGATTTATGGGCCGCACAATGATAAATTGAATTTCGCTCAAAATTAACTGTAAGCCAAAGTGAACGTGCTGCAACAACAATAATAAAGACAACAACAGCTGGCTGAAGAAAAATGGTCGCAACATATGCGGCCTATAAAATGTGACAAGCCAAGCAACCGCAAAAGGAAACGAACTACGTTTGTGGCTAGGCCAAAGACAACGGTAGGCCTGAAGTGTATGTGTGTGTGTGTGTGTGTGTGTGTGTGTGTGTGTGTGTGTGTGTGCGACCACCGCATCAAGTTTACTACTGGCAGCCTGGCAATGAAATTAGGACACAAGCTTGTAGGCCATAGCCAGCGCCCTGGCCCAGCAATTGTCTAAGCATATTTGTCGTTTGATTGATTTATTTTCCCAACTCCACACACACAAAGCACAACAGATTTGTGCAGGGCCAACAACAGAAACCAGCAGCAGGCAGGCCAACTGACTTGTGGCTCAATTGTGACAGACAGGCTTCACAAATACAATTTACCCACTAAATGGGCGACCCAGCTAAGGCGCTTTGTCAAATCAGAGCAGCCTAAGCACCTCACACGTAGGCTAGTCGCACAGCTAGCAGCTCACCTGGCCTCGCAGCCAGCTGCTCTTTATGGCAATTTTATTTATTATGCAATCGTAAGCGAACTCATGGAAATGTCCTCGTTTCAGGCTTTTTTTGAATATCTTAAATGTATATACTATAATTTAAAGTTTTAGCTATTTTCCTAATTGAATTCAAGTGAGCGAAAGTAAATTTTGATTTGATTCAATTTTAAGGCTTTAATTTGTGAAGCTTTATCGATTTTTTTTAACTATTTTTACACAGTTTCTATAATCTATATAATACGCAGCCATTGTAGGCTTATAAAAATCAATAAATGTAAAAAGCCAAAGATTGAAATTTCAATTTAATAGCTTCATTTGTCTTAGTTTCAGTTTTCTCTCAGTATTTTCATAATTATCATTATTTTAATGGAAATTCCCACATAAAAAATTCCTTTCGCAACAAAATTAAAATTCCAAGTATCAAGAACTATTCAAGGACATTTGGCATTGCCAAAGCTACTTTTTAAATTTCTTGTGTTTCGCCCATCTACTTAGCTAAGTTCATAGACGACTCCAAACAGCAATTCTACAACCTCAGCAGCTGTGCGAATAATATAAAAGCAGCAAATGTTTGTAAGTATCTAAATACCAATTTCTATATATATATATGAACTTTATAGTTCTTGAGTTTGAGTTTTTATGGTCTCACTGCATAAGCATGCAAAGCTTAATAAATTTCCATTTGTTTTTATGAGTTCACATAACAAAAGGTGAAAGGTGAGTGTCTAAACTGTTTTGCCTTTTCACTGAGATTGCGATTTTCCATAACTTAATCCGTCGGGCAACCGATGCTGACGATGATGATGATGCTACTGCTGCTGCTGGTGCTACTGCTGCTTCTGTTCCTGGTGCTCCTGGCATTAAAGTTGTGCCATTTGAGAGTCATTCAACTGCATTAAATATGCAAATGCGAAATGGCATCGTTTGGCATCGCACCTTTGACTCGACGCTGGCTTTGTCTATTTTGGCTGACATTATCGAAATGCCAATCAATGGCAAACAAAAAAGAAAATATAAGAAAAATTGTTTGTAACTGTCGAATGCAATTCTCGCTGCGAAACCCAAAAGCCAAAGCCAAACCCAAACCCAAAGCCAAAGCTATATAAAAAAAATTTAAATGCCAAATAAAAGAGAAGAAAATCAGGCCATTGAGAGAAAATGCTTCTGTTGCAGTGCAGTCAAAGGTAATATCAGGTGAGACATACATATATATTACTCTATATACATATATACATATTCCATTTCCGATTTAAAACTCACGCAAAATCCTTTTAAGATATTTATATATAATATATATTAAAGAATTGGATAAAAACTAAATGTATACCCTGTAATCGCATATAAGTCTATTTTATAATGACTTGCTAGAGCTTCTCTATATAATACTAAATATACCTTAGATAAGCAATCGTTAAATTTATATATATATGTGTATATATCTTTAAGAGATGCGCCACTAAAATCTACACAACAAATGCGAAAGCATGCAGAGAGCGTGGGGTTAAACAGTTGTACAGGTGTGTGTATATATATATTTGGAGGTGGTGGTGGGCGTGGCCGGTCTATAAATTCAATTTTGCCGATTATGTTTCTCTGATTGGTGGTTTAGCTGCATTGTGCATTAGATTGGAAGATGAATTACAAAAAGTACTTAAGCATTTCATTTGTTGTGTGGGTGCACAGGAGCTGCGGTTGGATATGAAGGTAGAACGTGTATCTCTCTGTGTGTGTGTGTGTGTGTGTGTGTGTCTATATACATATACTTATATACTTATATATTTGTATTTGTGACATTTAGCTTACCTGTTGAATAACAGGCCACAGCCGCGGCGCTGATGGCGTCGTTGTTATTGCCAATACAGCCGCCATAGGAAAAATGATGGCTAGTCGAACCAGTGCCGGAGACAACGGCTATTTCATCCAGCTCATGGCCCGGCGAGGTGCCAGCGGATACCAGCCGCGTCGACGATGTCGCCGAATTGCCCTGCGAATTTTTACGTCCACGTAGCGAGAGCACCAGTCTTTTGGCTGTGGACATGCCCACAGCACAGGATGCTTACCGCTGCCTGTCCTACAGCTACCAGCTACCGTCTCCTCCCACCAAACGTCGCTGTCAAAAGGCAGGTGAGTTTCTCTTCGTCGTCGTCGTCGTCGTTGTTTTTGCTCAGGCTGTACCAGCGGCTGAACTGCAATAAGAAATTGAAATGGAAATGAGAAACTTTTATTTTACTTTTATTTTTATTTATTTTTTTTTTTTCAATCAATATTTGCAAAAGCCTGAAATGAAACTAAAGAACAGAAACTGCAATAAAAGCAAGTTGTTGCGATTGCTCGCAGTTATAGATACCCTATAGAAATGCAAATCAGCAACAAAAGAGAACCTTATCCTAATATATATAGCATAAAAACAATGGACTCACACACATTCAGAATATGCTCTCTTTCTCTCACTTGAATTCGTATAATTTGTTAAATCATATTCCAATTGACTGCTGATCAACAATGCTACTTGCTGCTGCTGCTGCTGCTGCTTCCTGCTGCCCGCCTGCTGCTTGCAGAATATCTTAATACAACCATTACATTCATTTAATGGGCACTTGGTATAATACAACACTGGCTACCAACACTGCTATTTATAACCTTAATAATTTAGCCAGAGCTTCAAAGAAATATGTTAATCTTGAACGAGCGTCGACTGAGCTTGGAATTTTCATTTTAATGCGCCGCCAGAGTGGGGACACGATGTTGAAATATACTCTGCAAGCGTGTATATGTATGTCTCTATATGTGTATGAGTATGTCGAGTGTCAGTGAACAGAACAATCTTAAATTATGCAAATGCTTGCAATCAACGCTTAAGCAATGCCAACAACAGCAACAACAATGGAAAGTATAAAATAAAGTAGAAAAAAAAAAAAAAAAACAAAAAAAATGGCACACAAAATGATTGCGACATGAAAAATATGCCCGCAATATTAGCATACAGCGGCATTGTATTGAGAGCAGCTGAGTTGGGCAATGGGCGGCTCGGGGGCGGGGGGCGTGGCACGTGCTATACACGCGAATGCGGAGCAAAAGCCGCTTAGGCAACAGCAACAACAACAAAGTAACAACAGGCAGAATAGGCAACAAATGCGAATGCCAAAAAGAATAGACACTAAAGGAGTAGTTTAGCCACAGGCAATACATGACTAAAAGATACCCTTGACAGATATGCAAAAATGTTTAATAAATGCGTATACTTAAGTATAAGTTTTATATTTATTTTAATAAGCGAAGCACTCAAAATGAATTAAATATTTACAAACGACGCAGATCTAATATCGAATTTGATCAAGCAAACTTCTTATGTTTTATGAAGCCCATATTTCATAGCTAGCTCATACTCTCAATAAATAACAAAGATGCACAATAAGACAGAGCTAGATTATCCAGCCTATGCATCCTCAGCATTAATATACTCTAATATATATATGTATATATTATAATATTCTACTCAGTGCCACTTCTCCTGCTCAACCGCTACGAATACATTATATATCTTACATTTCCAATTTTTAATAAGTTTAAGGCATCCCCAAAAAAAAAAGGAAAAGGCAACAAAAACCACAACAACAACAACAACAAAAACTGTCACTCAGTCAGTCACAGCCTTATCAATTTAATATTTAATAAGCCCTGGCTGGCATTCAAGAATACCCTAAACAAAAAATGTATATACATATTTATTCAGTTGAGTGTAAAGTTGATAACCCAGTCAAATGCTAAGACGGACGGGTGGTTGCTGGGTTTTCGATTTTCAATTCCGATAACGATTACTATTACGATTATTTCCATAAGCATAAACAAGACCCCAAATCGAACCGCACTTTGCATTAAATATTATTAAAATAGCTATAGATAGATATGTGTGTGTGTGTGTGTGTATTAGCTTTTAGGCTCGCTAGACTTTAAAGTCACATATAAATGGCAAACACGCACACACACACACACACACACATACATCTGCGACTTGACAGTTGTACGTGACGCATAACAAATTTGAGGGATTTGTTGCACTTTGATTGAATGTTCGCTGGCGCCGCAAAGCTAAATATGATTTATGTGCCACGCACACACACACTAAAACACACACACACACAGCCAAACTCTCCGTCAAGCACACACATACATATACATCTAACTTATCTAATTTGTCAGCATGACAAAAAGAGAAAATACGAAAAAAATTTATTGCAATTATTTAAATTTTTGTTTTTGATTACGCAAAGGCGACAAATAGCAGAGCAAAAGGAAAAACGATGACAGATAGAAGAATGAAAGAACAAAAAATGAGAATATTAAGCAACAACAGTTAAAAAAAAAAAGAAGTTATGCAGACATGGGCGCTCTGTCAAGCTCTCTGGCTGGATTTGTTTAGCCAGGGCTCTGCGTTCTGGCCAAAGCCAAAAGGCAATCAAGTGTTGCCAAAAACTATGCAAACATGAAAATTGCCAAAAACGCTACCCAAACCAGATTTCAAATAAACAAACCCAAAGCCGAGCACCATCGGAGTGAGACGGAACAAAATGGAGCAGGTGAATGACAGAGGGAGAGAGAGGGAGCGAGATGGAGAGTGTAAGTTGGAGCTGCAGCGAGGTGAGAGAGCAGCAGATTGCGGACAATTGTTTGCGTTGTGCAAGTGTCAACAGCATTTGCAATTCCGTTAAATTTTTACCTCTTTGGGGTTTTGTCAACGCTTCGCTTGGCAACTGTTGTTGTGATACCCTGTTATTGACAGGCAGCTCGAGCTAGGTGTATTGTTGAGAATTGTAAAGGGTTTCTTGATTTATCAAAAATAATTGATATGTCAGCTGAGTGTGTAAGAGAACAAAATAATTGATGTGAACTTTTGACATAATTTATATGAAGGTATTTCAAATATATATATAAATATATATTTTATTGATTAATCTCGTACCTGTTCATGATTTCTAATCATTTTTTGTATAATATAATATAATTATTATTACTACAAAATATTAAAAAAGTATATATGTTAAAATTAAATTCAATTAACTTAAAAAAATAATTTTAGAAAAATAATTGTAATTAAAATTTATATTTATTATATTCTATAAATTAATATATGTTAAAAAAAGTTAAACAAAAAGCGAAAATAATATTTTAAAAAATAAATACTTGAATAAAAATATTTATTGAAATTATTCAAATATAAAAAAAATTTAATAAATTTTAAATAAATAATAAAAAAAAAACAAATTAAATTCGATATAAACTATAACAATAGCTTCATTTAAATAAAGTTTAAACTCAATTTTTATTTGAAATAATTTCTCTATTATGATTTATTTGATCTATCAAATTTCAACTTCTCTATAATTTATCTAATCACGCGAACATTGAGCAGCTATTTCCATCATACACAAAAGCAACGCAAAATTTGCCATTTTATTATTGCATAGTATTTAGTATGCATTGCCTATGCCTAGGCGTGAAAATTTATAGTAATTTACCAATACTTTTGTTCATATTTATTCGTATACATATATATTTTGAATATATTAAATATTCAAAAGAGAAATACTTGTATTTATTTCAATATGCATTTCAATTGTGAGTTTAGTCAATATTATGACAATTGCAACGCTTATTTGAAGAATGCAGACGATAGAGAGAAAAAGAGTGAGATAGAGAGCGAGAGAGTGAGTGAAAGGGGAAGCGAGCAAGAGTGAAACAGTAGCGAATTGAGTCAAGTTTTTGCTATTATGCAAATTTGCAAACGCAAACGCATTTCAATTTAACAATTTCCACTCGCTGACAATATTTGAATTTGCGATACGCTTTCGCTCTGGGCACGATTCATTAACATTTTGCTATGCAACGCTCTGGATTCTGGATACAGCACTGTGCATTCGTCGCAGTGAACGAAATGCCACTTGGCTAATTAAAGCCTTATGTACACGCAATGCGATGCCGCCTGCAAGGACAGCAGCAGACAACAGACAGCTCAAAAATGATGGTCAGCATTTGTCCATCTCGCATGGCAGCGAACTAAAAAATGAATCGCCATCAATCTCGCGCTGACATTAGCAGCGACAGCGCCGAAGAGCGATGGTGACCATGGAGTGCAAAGCAAGAAAAAACGAAAAAAAAAAAAAAAAAAAAAGCAGGCAACTAATTACAAAGCTGTTGACAGTACCTCAGCGTCAAGCGAAAAGGAGTTTTTCGGGCAGCACAGACAGCGGACAGAGGACAGCGGACAATGGGGTTCGGTTTCGCCTAGCTTGCCAGATTAGGGTTCTGATATCTTATTCCCTAACCAAAAGCTAACCAAAAAACGTAAAGCAACACGCTTAAATAGCGCTTGAATTATGTGTACTTGATAGGGCAATACCCTGTAGGCTCTGACAGATGACAACTTATTATTATTATTATATATTGTTATAATGCTTTCATGAGGTCTATTAGAGTGGTAGTTAGAGTGCTTTTGCTATGATTTAAGGCATTTATGAATTATGAAAGGAGAGAAATAGAGAGATATTAAGCGTGTGTCTGAGGTAGGTAATTGAATGTATCAGAGTAGAAATATAACCTAAGCTACATTTCTTAAATGTAATTAATTGCTCTTCAAGTATAGTATAGAGTGTGAGTGAGATGATCCATAAATATAAACTGAATAAGAGTAGAGTATAGATTCGCCTCACCCATAAATATATTTGAACACGGTATGGGAAAGCTAGGTAGGCTACGTTGGGCAGTGAGATAGAGAGAGAAGATTCGGGTCTTCTTTAACAGTAGCATAAGCAGTTATAAATGTACGAATTGAGTAAACTATGAATAACTTTCATAAAGAGAGTTTTTACGTCAAGCAAATTATAAAACCTATAAGCATAGACTATTAGGTCAAAGAGCGTATAAGCATTTAAAGTATACACACATTATAAGAAGAACGCAATCTGACTCTATGGGAGATTAACAAAAAGTCTAGAGCATGTATTAATTAGGTAAACACTGTGATTGTAGTATAAATTACACAGACTAAAAGCAGTTGGTTTAAGAGTTAATTAGAGTCGGACGTTGCGAAATGCTAGAGGTATTTAATCATCTTAGCTGAATGTGTACTCTTTAAAGCTGAATAAGTCTTGAGTATTTAAGAATTAAATAAATAATATATATACATACATATAAACTCTTTGTTGCTCTGGCTCTAAACCAAATTAGAATGAATTATCGGTAACAATTAAATGAATAAATAAACATATAAACCATAATTCATTTGGTTAGCATATATATGTTATATGTATGTAGCTGTATGATTTTAAAGCTTGACCATCAGCTCAATTTATTCAGCAAAAGGATAGTGAAGCATGTCAAATCTCCTTTCAACTCCAACTGACTTTTACTACACAGCTAAGCACTTAATGTCTACAGGGTATGCAGAGAGAGAAAAAAAAAAAACTTAACCAGATTATGCCAAATGCGAGCGCATTTGTCAGCTAAATGTGACAGAGCATCAAATGGCAACCGGACAACTGGTCCAAGGACAACTGGCATCGCAGCCCACACACAACACTTATCACTGAGCAAACTAATTGCATTTTCAGATCTAAGCCGATTAAAATTAAACTTTTTGTTTACTTTCATAATTTCACTAAGGTAGTCAGTCTCTCTGGCAATAGCTTCTATTGATTTTAAGTAATTGGAAATATTTCATTACACTCATATTTCAAGCTGAATGAAATTGTATAACAAATGCGCTGATAGGCTGTGATTTATGGCCAGCTCACAAAATTTATGATAAATGCCATATTCGCTGGCAATTACATGCTTACATTTAATATATTCAATAAAAAATACGCATTTAACAGATTAATAAGTAGCGCTGCTCTCATTCAATGAAAACATGCATATATTTGAATTTTAATAAGCGCAAAAGTATTTGAAATGCGAATAAATTAATGCTGTCATCTGTTGCAACTGATTCAATGGCATTTCGATTTTATTTTAATTTCATTAAAACTGATCAAAAGTTTCAATTGACCACAAATATTGTATATTCATAGAGCGTTAAAGGCTCAAGTTCAATTTAGCATTTTCTGAACAATTTACCTAGCGAGCGTTTCAAATGGCAATTTAATGATGATTCTCATAGTGTGGCTGAGAGTTGAAAGATTTTGCTTCGATTTAGACAAAGTTGTGATTGCATAAACTTTTAGTTTAGCCCGATGGATTAAATGTGGCAGTTGAAATGTATATAAATTCCAGCAGATTATGTTATATATATTGATTGCCAAATAAATTTTGAATGAAAATTTTTAATTTAAAAACCAAAAATATTTTTAGCAATATTCAGGAATTTTTAATCTAATAACTATTTCTGTTTTTATCATTACAGATTTATCTAGAGATTAATAATCATTTTCCACATATTTCAGTTCTTAGCATTCTAGAATTAACTAGAAATATATAAATTCATATCCATCTATAGCTTTATCTCTTCCTCATTGTTTAAGATCGCTTTAATTGTTGCTGAACTGAGCTCTGTGTATATAAACATATAAATACATATATTTAGTTAAGGGCTTTGCTGCAGTGCGCTTCATCTGCTTCCTCTTCTCTTTGTGTGTTTTCCAGGTAAATAAAAATCAAATTAAAAGCACTTAAACATTTTTTTTTTTGCCTTTTCTTTTTTCATTTTATCGCTTTTTTTGTTTTTGGTTCAGGTTCCCGCATTGTTACGCTCTGCGTTATTTATTGAAGCGATTCATATTGATGGCTGTCGGTGCAGGGCGGCAGGGTGTGCCACGCCCACCTAGCGAAAATGCAAATTGCAGAATACAAAATGCAAATAAACATAAATGGAGCCAACCGCAGCTGCAATACGGTGAACAGACCCCCACACCAGCAAACCAAATAAAATGATCTAATGGAGTGTGCTCGACGAGCAGATACCCTCAACTACAATTAAATTACATAGTTTGCCAACTGCTGTTGAACATGCATACATATATTTATTTTTTTTTTTTTCGTTTTTGGCTTGTGCCGAGTTACAAAAACATTTTCTAATGGTCTTTTGATTACAAACAGCGTGTTGCATGTGGCAGCTAACTGATGACCTGTCTCGCACCTGTTATAATTGTTTTGTTGTTGCGAGTTGAATTTTAGCAATATTTCTATGTGCAACAACAATGTTTGTTGTGGCAGCAGCTGTTGCCACATTGTTGCTTTTGCTGGCAGCGCAAATATTTAATTGTGCTTAGCTTTTATTTTGTTTTGTTAATTCTATTACACTAACCATTTTCCGCCCTTTACACGTCACACACACACACACACACATACGTAATGTGTTTGGACAGCCACAGATGCATCACCTGCAGCGACCTCGCCTCTGCCTGTGGCTTTGCCACACAACAACTCACCCAACTAACCCAACTAACCCAACTAGCCAGCCCCCTAATGTAGCAAACACACACATACTACTGCTTCCTCTTCTACTCACTCACTCTCTCTCTCTCTCTCTCTCTCTCTCTCTCTGTCATTGCCATGCTGCTGCTATTCTTGATTGTGCTCTCTTTTTGACGCCATCTCGTATGCCGATTCGCTCAGACCAACTCTGACTGGCAAACGTTGCGCACGAGCTGCAATTTATAACTGCATGCATACGTGCATAGTGCAATCTTGCCACCTCCCCCGCTCACCTTCTCTCGTATACTCTTCATTTTTTTTTTTTTTTTTAGCAGCCCACTTTCTACAGCACAGCGCCAGCAGCACATAAACATTTTTGTTAGCTGCGCTTTAGCTGCTGCACACACGCTGCTCCGCTTTTGTGCGGAGGTGCCAGAGTCCGCGTTCGCATCCTGCTGCATGTCCTAGCCTGAGACCCGGACTGCTGCTGCTATTATAGTTTTTGTGATCCGCCGAAGCGCAAATAAACAAAAGGTTCGCTTCGTGCAAAAAGCAAAACAAAATGAAATACAACTACGAACGACGTCAAGAACAATAAAAAAAAAAACTATATAAAAAATAAACAAAACAGCATAAATATTCAAAGAATCTGAGCATGCACGACTGCAAGAGAGCTATGCAGCAGCCTTTGCATATTTGAAATGGAAACTTGAAGCAAAAAGAAAGCGTGTCGAATTTTTTTGGAGATGGTATTCGAAACTTTTAATAGAGATCGGAATCATAGACAAATTGCAGTTTTTCACTAACAATAAAAGGGTATTAAAAAATACATAAATAAATAAAGCTGTTCTCTCAAACAATATACTCCTTAATAAAAAGAAATCAAGTAAATCTACAACAAAGCTCGCATAGTTGATCGTTTATCGATCGCCTATACTTCGTCTAGACTCTGCACTCTGAGAAAAAACTCAAAGAGCCAAACGATTGCCTCGGTTCTTTAACGAGTTCGTTCGTTCGTGAATTGATTGCGTGCATGCGTGTATTCATCATTTATTGATTATACGAACGCTGATTGTATCGCTCTCTAAGCAATGTTCGTTAAATGAGCATCACACGAACAGTTCAACGTATGGCGCTCTACAGAAAACGAATAGCATTAAAATCTCTAACACAGACCCGAAGAGAATGATTTAATTTTCGCTTGATCTCGCCAAGGAGGTCGTAAATTATTAAATGAGCAACTGATATTATCAAGCTATGATCTCTAATAATATATAACTAAGGCAACACATAGATTTATTTATATACAACTACAGCTAATCGAGCGAGAGTGACATAAGGATAGTTGCTGCTGAACTTAGTGTGAGTGATATGTAGAAAGAGAATATGATATGACATCCCATAATAAGCCACATTGTGAACATCTCTAGCAGATTTTGTTTGGTTACTCTCTATAGTCTATAGTTTTTACCCAAGCACAACGTCAACATACTACCCCTTTGCCAACTGGCACAGGGTATTACAAAAGGCAACAAAGTGCGGGTAACGGGCAGCATAGCGTCAGTTGCAGCTATAAAAGTGCTTCAACAGTGGATAAGGGGCAACAGCAGCAGGAAGGGGTCAACACTTGCAGCTGGCAACAAATTTGCTGTCGCAGGCTAAAATATATGTGCTATACAGAGGAAGCTTTAGGCATAGGCAACCAGTCAGCCAGGCAGCCAGGGAACCTAGCAACCAGGCAGAGGCAGCCAGACAGCACCCATGTGGCATGCAGCGAGAGAGAGAGGGAGAGAGAGGGAGAGAGAGAGAGAGAGAGATTATTAATCAATGGTTGGACTTTTGAGAGCAGTCAACTAAAGAGATTTGTTAGGTTTGCCATAAGAGCCATAATCAAGCGGCGCTCGTTACGTTGCGTGGCAAACGCACTTGGTTTGGCTTTGCTACACTTTGCCAATTTAAGTGCCTAAACGTTGGCAGAGCAGCAAACTGGCTTTGAGTTTGTCATGTGCTGTCGTTAGCTAAATTGAATCCGAAATTAACTGCTAAAGCAGTGAGAGATGCTCGTATAGACTCGTATAGACTTGTGCAATTGCTTTTGCATAATTGAAAACTGCTTAAAGTTTTGCTAATTAAGTTGCATTTCAACGCAAACGCACAACAAACTAATTTCCACATCAAAGTTCAACGTCAAACAGCATAAAGAATTCTATTTAGCAATGGCAGTGTGTGAATGTGTTGATGGATGCTATGAATTTTATCAGCATGTGCTTTAACTCTCTCTCTCTCTCTCTCTCTCTCATGCTCTCCCACTCACTATCTTTCACTCTCTCACTCTCTCTCTCTCTGTGTATAATGGCAGCTGTTGTCTGGTTTTGACGGCTGCCTCTGATCGTTTTGGCCATGCTTCGCCCCGCCAGCTGTCAGGCGTGTCAAAACAATTGTCATTCATTCCCAGCTTGTCTGTGGCTCACTCACATCACATCACATCACACACACACACACACACACACATCTCCCATCTCGCATCTCGCATCTCCACTTCCCATCGTCATTTCTATTTCCAGTTACCGATTCAGCTCCAGTTCGCTCATATATATATGGCTTGCAATTATGGCCCAGTGACATGTGTTAACAGCACAGTCAACCAGCCAGCCAGCCAGCCAGCCAGCCAGCGAGTCAGGCAGTCATTCAACTGGGGACTCATTGCAATGCGCTCTCAACATTTCCGCACAGTTATTTTGCCCATTTCCTGTTGCCTTGGCTTTCAGGCCGTTGCCGACGACGCGGCTATACATTTTGCCACGTTGCGTATACGACGCATTTTACCGCGTTTGAAATCAATATCAATAGCTGTGCGCAAATGCTGTTAGTTTCGCTTAGAGCTTGCTCCCCCCTGTTGTCGCCTTGATTACTCATGTCATATTATTTTCACACTTGAAATGTTCCATATCGATCTGCAGTGTTGGTCATTATCAATGCTGACCATTGTGTGTGGATGAGCGAATGGGTGTGAGTGTGTGTATGTGAGTGTGTGTGTGAAACAGAGTCTCTGTGTGTGTGTATGGCCCTTGGCTGTCACTTTACATGCTTCTGTTTCGGCCGTGTGGCTTTTCTAATATCCTGCTATCCGCTGTCGCTGTCATTGCACTCCCTAAACTAGCAATGCGATTCAGTTGACGCATTTTTATACCCTATATTTATTGCAATTGACAAAAAATATATATTTTAGACAATAATCTAATCTATAATTTCGAATTTGCATCAATTACCCTAAGCTATGCCTAAAATTGAGCTCAAATTCAAAATTTATAAAGCTATACAAAATAATAAAGAAACAACTACAAACTACTGAGTATCTGGTAGTCTAGTCTACCCCAGCTACTCATACCCATACGCTTGCTTGTTTCAATTCCCAGCCAACTACCGCTCGAATCTTCAGGCGTCGCTGTCTGACCACATGGCGTGAGTAATTGATGCTATATCGAGTTAGTGTGAGTGCCCCAGTATGTGTGTGTGTGTGTGTGTGTGTGTGTGTTGATAGTATGTGTAAAACTGTTGGGCAACTGGTTATCAATTTTCGCCTGGCGCACATGTTGGCCATAATTTGCAAGTGTGCACGCTTTTTTATGAGCTATCGTTTGGCTTGGCTTAAGCGAACTTTGACTTGCCATAATAAACATAAATCCAACTCAGTCCCAGTAAACAACGACTCAACATATTTCATACATCATTTTTTAAAAATATATATAAAAAAAAAAAACAACATATACACATACACATATACATATTTATAGAGTAGCCAATGAAAATGCAGCTTCCACTCAAAATACTTCTATCGATGGCTAGCGCATTCATTGCATTGGTAAGGCTCTCTCTTTCACGGCTTCAATTTGTTGCTCTCTCTCTCTCTCTCTCTCTCGCTCGCTTATAGAATCGTTTGCCAAGTAGCTGGGCCAGATCCATTAATTTGCCACCAAAAGCTGCCACAGCTGTTACGAAATCTACAGAGGATGCCACTCTACCCATGGATCACATTCGACGACTCAGAGATGTGTCGTGTCAAGCGGCTCTCACCGATGTCGATATTATACACATGCCCTGCGATATGGATCTACCGAATCTGCACAAATATATTGAGACACTGCCCAATCAATGCATTTGCGCCTATAATACGCGCTTTAATTCCGAACAGGAATATCGTGACTTTAAAATCTTACAACTCGAGAGTTTCTTCTTTGGCCAATATGCAGAGCGTATGAAACGCTTCGAACTGGATCCTCATCAGTTTGACTATCGAGGTTGATCCAATCCGAAAAGTGTTAAAACTTAGCAAAGTGCAAGAGATATTTATATGATTAAATATTGATTTACTGTACATTAAAAGTAACTCCAAATGCAAATTCTTGTGGAACAGCGTATGGAAATGATATTCACATGAAGTAAATGTCTTTTTATAATGAAATATATTAATAAGAAAATTAATTCTCATAGTTAGCTTTTATATACTTGTTTATGAATTGTGATTGGTTTCTTTCCAAAGATCATATGATGTGGTTCCCATTAAAAATAAATTACATTTTATGCACTGAAGCAATAATTCAACTCATCAATATAGATTAATTTCAAACTTGTATCTAAATTTAGACCTTTCCACTGAATCTAAAGTAAAGATGAGTTTGCCTTTATGTAGAAGATTCTTATATATGTACATACATATAATACATATATTTATTTATACATTTTTCAAGCTGTCTTAAAATCAATTTAAATCGTCTGCCTGGTGTCTTAAATTTTAATCACCTCACAAAAGATAGCACTTGACTGAGCCAGAGGCTTTAGGCATTGGATTTTGGCACCTCAACATTGTTGATGGACAATAATCAATCAAATTTTGTATTGGGCCAAATTACATTTAGCAGAAACGAGCGAGGGTCGAGAGCGTGGCGCAAAGCAAATAAGGTGTTACGCTTAAGTGATTCGGTGAGCAAGTGCCGACCGATTTTATCTCTGCCAATTCGCATAACATTTGTGTAATTTGTAATTTCGTGGATCATCAATCAGCGCCTCGTCTGTCGGGCAGCTGTCGTAGCATTGATTTATCGATGAACTGCCCAAAAGTATATATGCATCTGTATGCATGTACATACATTTATATAAATATATGTAGATGTATGTATATATGTGTTATGTGTGGGTAACTAGAAACCAAGTACTTATTCAATCTAATTAGAGGCATTTGCAGCCGCCACGCCTCATTGCAGCGTGCACACGTTAGCAGTTAAGGCCAGGCGAGCCATGAAAAATGTTGCCTTTATGGCGTCTTCCTGCATCCGGTTTCCGGCCAAAAGCCAAGTCCCTCTCTCTCTGTGTCTCTCTTTATCTTCGCTATATTTATCTTGCTCTGTGTTTTGGCTTTGTCGCTGGCAACATAAATTACACTGGGACTAGTCTCTACGCTGGTCGTCTGCCAACTTTCCACTTGTCCGGCGCATATTTAATTGTGCATTACGATTATTTTTACATAACTATAAAACTGATTTATGCATACCGAGCTCGACATTTTCATTACAGATATTTCTACTAGCTCTTCTCTGCTTTATTAAAATTCCTTCTAAAAAAAAAAAAATAAATAAATGCGTACATCAAATGAGTATTTCAATTTCAGTTTTGGCAAAGCTAAATGAAGTGCTTTGAAAGTCATTGATCAACTATGCAAATACCCTACAAAAATACGTTCTATTTAGAATTTTTCTTTTATAAATTCTCTAGAAATTTCAAATATTTTGATTAAATAATGTAATCAAACCAAATGCCTTGGCTTCTTGATGCAACGGCCAATAAAAAAAACTTTCGACGGCATACAAACAAATAAAAAATTATGTTTTTTTTTTTTTTTATCGCGCAACAAAAAAAAGAAGAACTTTGATAAATTTTATGAGGTTTCCTCCCATTGGACATACCTTCAAACTAATTTGGTACAGGGCATAATGATTGTCTCTCTCTCTCTCTCTAGGTATTCCTTTCTGTTTTCTGTTTTTTTATTTTTATACCCTGAGCCCATTAAAAATGGGAAATCAGGGTATAATGGTTTTGTTAAAAGTATGTAACAGGCAGAAGGAGGCGTGGCAGACCCCATAAAGTATATATATTCTTGATCAGGGTGACGAGAAAAGTTGATATAGCCATGTCCGTCTGTCCGTCTGTCCGTCTGTCCGTCCGTCCGTCTGTCCGTCTGTCCGTCTGTCCGTATGTTTGAACGCGTCGATTTCCGAAGATACAAAAGCTAGAGAGTTCATTCTTTTTGTGTTAGGTCCGTATATTGCACGCGCAGTACGAGTTTGTTTCAGAAATTCGATAACTTGTATATTTGCAAAGTTATCGATAAACGAAATTATCGGGAACCTGTTATAAAACTCTAGCTAATTCATCTTTAGAGTTAGAGTCTCCGAGTCTTCTGCATATATATAGATACTAATTTAATACAATTTCGGTTTTTGTCAGATTTTGGATTCCGGTCCCCACTTCACCCCACCACCCCTAAATGTGAAAAAAAATGCATTTCAAATACTAGAGACATGCAGTTTGGTTTAGCATATAGATATGAATATCATAATCATAATCTGAAGAAATCAATACGATTGTCCATCTAGAAACAGAATTATCAATCATCAAAGTTTTCTCATCAAAACCCATGCGACGCAGCAGCAAAGCAGCGAGACAGCAAGACGCTTGCAATGCTTACACACATGCAGGCGTACAAGCATAGATCAGCGTGTTTTTGCATGTATAGTTTCTTACGCGTGGAGAATCGAAACGAAGCATTCTTGGGATATGATTCGTTCGAAGAAGGTCTCAGGGGATTTCGTAGTCGAGCAGTCTCGACTACAGCTTTCTTACTTGTTTTATTTTGGCCCCAGACTTGAGGCTGCTGGCAACTTTTCCACATGAACAGAGTGAAAAGTTGAAATTGAGTTTTGTTAATGCAGAAACACACAAATACACACACGCACACGCACGCACACATGCTGGACGATAACACAAAAAAGAAGAAGAAGATGATGAAGCAGCAGTAGCAGCAACAGCGCCGATGTCGTAAAAACCGAGCCAACGCCAAGACAGACGCCAGGCAACAACTCCCAGTGGCAAAGTTTTTGGCGCAGTCAACAACAACAAAAAAGATGCTGAGGGGCCTCGCCCAAGGATTTGAGAGAGGGGTCGAGCCGGGTGCGGGCAGAGGGGCAGCTCGAGTGAGCAACAGAAAATGCCGCATGGCTGTTGACGACGCAAAATCCACAGGCGCAAAGCAAAGAGGTGCGACAGACAGGCATGTACACTTTGAATAGAGCAGATACTTGTGAGAGCGAGAGAGAGAGAGAGTGAGGGAGACATTTAAAATTTTAATGTCTTTGCAATAAAATTATTTACTCAGCTCGGTTCGTTGACTGCTGGCTGGCCAGCAGCTACCTCAAGTTAGCAGCTACTATGAAAGCTACCCCAACTCCTGCTGCTGGCCAAGTTAAAAGCACTATGCACTATGAGCTTCAAAGGTAGAAATGCGGGCCATCATTTGAGAAGATGCTACGACTGTTGGTGCTGGCTGCTGCTACTACTTTTTAATTAATATTAAATTACAAATCAAATGCAGCTGTAGCAAAAGGCAAAAGAGAAGCACAACAAATACACACACATACACAGAAATGAGAGGCAGAGAGAGAGAGAGAGAGAGAGAGAGAGAGAGAGAGAGAGAGAGAGAGAGAGAGCGAGAATTTATTTGTGGCAACAACATTTGTGAATGCTTCATTCAGTTACCAAAAAATAATTTTGTATCATTAAAATTTTAAGAGAATTTATGCGCCTTGCCATGTCTCTATATATCCTTGTTACTTGCTCGGCTGCTGGTTTCGTCTCTCCCCTTCGCCTCTTGGACACGTCAATTTCTATGCAAAGCTCGTTTGTTTGCCTTTTATTTTAGTTGTGCTTCCTTTCTTTCTTCTCGTTTTTTTTTTGTATTTTTGGTCCCCCTCAAAGGAATGTAGGCAGGCTGGTCAGCTACAGCTACAGCTACAGCTTCAGCTCCGACTCCAGCTCCCAATGCCAATGCCTCGCTCGAAGCTTCTCTTTTGGATTTTATTTATTTATTTCCGGAAACGTGCTCTGGAGGATTTTCTAAGCATACTTGAGCGCCAGCAACAAACTCCCAATGGCGCAGCGCTTAGTTAGCATACACACAAATATACATAAGCACACACACACACGCACACTGGGTGAGAGAGATAGAGACAGACAGCTTAGTGAGTGAGTGAGGAAATGTAGCAACAATCAGCCGCGTCCGCTTTTCATGTAGTTCATTAAGTTTTTCACGTGCTCATCCATTCGCCTGTTCAATGCGCGTGTTTTTGGCTCGTAAATACCCTGTATATATGCATGTCTAGGGTATATTAGCAATTTAGCTAAAGTACGGCCTATAATTCACTAATACATTGAGTGAAATAGAGATATATTAAGCCATTACAGCAATTGAGCATTACTACAATCCATATATATCCATAGAAATACATTTCATCTATTTATAAGTTAGCTTCACTCTTTATTCATTCAACTTAATCCAAAATATCTTTAAAAACATTGCGACAAATTCAATTTAATTTCTAATCCAACAAATTTCTATCAATATGCATCTACAAAATATTTTTGTATCTGCACAATCAGCTCTACAAATTGGTTTATTCCCTTTCTAAATGAATATAAAGCTCTGCGCTTAAGTCGTACAAATAGCACAGCAGCAACAATTTCCAGTTACTTGTCTCCTCAATGCCAAAGAGTCCCTGTAGACCATGTTTACCACGCCTCCTTCGCGCTACCCAAACTTTCACCTCCGCCCACTACTTGCTCCGCCTCCAGCGCTGCCCATCTCTTCGTCAAGTTGTTTGCGTGTGTCCCAGGCGTCAATTGCCAGGCTGGTTTTCTATGCTCTTTGGCCCCTGGTCGAAATTCGTGAACATTGACCGAGTCGCCACCGTCGACGCCTAATGAAAAAACAATAAAAATTTTGCGCTTTTCTGCTTTCCCAAGTGGCTGTGAAATTTTGATGACTTTGTCAGCTAACCGGGAAAATGGCAAAAAAAAAACAACAAAAAAACACGAAAGAAAGAAAAACTTATAGCCCAAATGGACACGCAGCTTTTTAATGCCTCTTTTGCTTCTTCAACTTCAGCTTCTGCTGCGCCCTCTAAAAAGACGCCTTCAAGTGGCGACTGCTGCTGCTGCTGCTGCTGCTGTTGCTCTTGAGTTTAGTTTAGAATAATTAAGCTCACAGTTCTTGAACAATGCCCATGAAATGCTTAAAACACTTTGGAGATGTTTCTAATTATATGCTTTGAGCCCGTTATCATGAATTGCGCAATTACGCATTTAGCTGCAGGCATTTATGCCATGGTTATATAAAATTTTTTAAGGTAATATGGATTATGAGTTTTGATGTCAAAATATATTTGTTAAACACAAGTTAAAGGCATAAGAAAAGTATTGAGATTGTTAAACAAATATTGCTTCGCATTGAAAGACTTTATCTCTCGAGAAGGGAAGGAAGAACTGTAATCTCTAGTAGCATATCATTCGACTACGTGTGTAAAGTTACAGTAGACTGAGTTTAATCGAATACGAATCCACACAATTTGATACTGAACGTGTTGACAGTCAACCAAATTTGACAATTCAGCCGGAAAATATCGAAAAGCTCTAAAAATCATTTACACATCAAACGAGTTTTGTCATAACTCAAGTCACAGTTCATCAAATTTACGACGATGACAAAAGCTACCTGAACCGCACAAGGAATCGTTGACCCAACTAGAAAATTCTCGAAAATTCTCCAATGTAACAGGCTGAAAGATTTCAGAGGTCAAATCATATTTTAAGCCCAACATTTTACAGTTCACTGACAAAATATGAAAATATGTTAACTAAATCTTTCTCAAATTATTACTGGGAATTATAGAATAGGCAGCTGAAGACACAAATCAAATTGAAATCAAATCTAAATCGATACTAAAACCATTCAAAAAGCATTACTTATAACTTAAAGAATTCTCTAGAACTCTCTAGTGCAGCAGCTTGAAAGATTTGTCTTAAATTCATTTCGAAAGCCAAAATAAATCAATTTAGAACAAAAATAACCACGATTTGATAGAAAAACATTTGGGTCAGTAAATCAAATAAATATGTTAACGAAGTGAATTGAATTTGGGCGAAAAGTTTTTTGATTTTACAAGTTAGCTGCTGCTGTGGCATTTCCTCTGTGATTTGTTAGAATACAAGACTTTAAAAGAGTTAAGAGTCTGTGGACATAAAAGTTTTATGGCTGAAACTTGAACTACGAAGTGTAGAATACAAGAGTTTAATTTGTTTGCAGGCATTTTAATCAATAAACTTAGATTTTTTATAGATAAGAGATAGCTAGCAACTATATATATTTAGAATAAAAAAAAAAAGATTATATGGCATAATAAAATACATATTCCTTTCACATAAAAGCATCAAGTTTCCTAGCAATGATTTTAAATTCTCTGTTTCAATTGCCAAAGAGGAAAAGCAAATTGTCGCGGCGCATTAATTATTATTGCTTTCAACTGATTCCAGGTAAATGAGCTTTCGTACATGTTCAAATATTCTCTTGACAGGCCCAAGAAAAAATAAGAGACTCTGCAAATGTGCTTGAATGTGCGCACTAAGTTATGCCGCCTTATTAATATGACCGCCTCTCACAGCGGCGACACAGCTCGACTTAATTGAGCAAACTTTTTGGACATTAGTTATTGATGATATAACTGTAATTATTAATGCTTCTTGGCCAAGTACTTTAACTGCTGGGCAATTAAAGAAGTGCTGAAAACTGATTGAGTACATTTATAAGCTCTAGCACTCCCTCTCTTTTACTCAATCACTTTCACTCACTCTCTCTCTAGTTCTCTCTGTCAAGTTCACACAGCTGCAAATTTCAGTTGAAAATTCAGTTGCAGCCTGAGCTTTGTTTGTTTATTTATTTGTTTGACTACTTTGTGGTTTCTATATATATGTGAGTGTATGTGTGTGTGTATATATCTAAGTGTGTCTGTGTGTTTGTGTGAGCATCTGAGTGCAGCTGTCCCTTTGCGACCACAAAGGTGCCTCTGCCTTCCTAGTTGACTGACTGGCCCGCCTGCCAGCTGGCACGCCCACTGGCACACTGGATGTCCAAATTCCCACGTACTTATTTCGAAACTGACACGACGCATACTCAGAGGCGCAAATCTCATTTCCCTTGTGGCGCCATGCAGCCAGCAGCTCCGAGCCCAGCCGGCAAAACGCAAAAAATAAAACGGAAAGGAAAACCCAGCACAAAAAGTAAAGCATACTCGCGTATAAACCATATATACTTATATACAGTTTTTTTTTTTTTTTTTGGGGGGAGGGATTTTTTATATATCTTCTTCTTCTTCCAGCTTTTTTTTTTAGCTTGTTTAATACCCTGTTGCCATAAAAGTACGCATTGCGGGGCATCATAAAGTTAAAGAGCCCATAAAGCATATATGTTCTTGATTCTGTGCTAACAGCCGCAAAAGTTTTTTGTTTTTCTCCTTTTTTTTTTTTTTTGTTATATATATATAATTCCCATTTGTTCAACATAATAAAGGGGAGAAGCTCGTGAAGGTAAAATCTTAATATGTTTGTTTTTTGTTTTATTTTATGTCACATGAAGCCATGTAGTTAATGATACTAACTGATATTGGGCTGATAGTTGCTGTATATTAAAAAAGAAATTTTAATTTATTTTTTATTCATTAATAGTTTAACCTGAGCTCAATTTGAACTTCAATTATATTCTTATTTTCACTATTACTACTTTGATATATATTTTAAATGTTCTGCATCTTCTAGGGTATCTACTAGTTCAAGCTCTGGTTGACAGCTCTTGGACACACCTTTTAGCACTAAATGCAAATGTTTTTATGTATATATATCCTGCTAAGTAGTTAGACCACAAAGTGGTGCAAACCAAAAGATTATGCAAATAACATTTGAAAGTCAACGAATTTAATGGGTATATTTACTACTACTACAACCACTGATTACTACATTAGGTAAGCAGACGAATTTGTTCAGCATCTATCAAACAAATCGTATAAGTAGCCAATTAGAAATACTAAGAAAATAAATTGTAATGAAAATGTATATGGAGTTGCCTTAAACAAAACATGAATTAAGTTGTTTTTATATACATATACACTACTTAATAATGTATCTTTAAATCAACAAACAAAATATACCCTGTTTCTTAAAACAAAATATTGTTTCACATACGCTTGTCATCATTTGTTGACTAAATAAATAAATTGACAATGAGTTTTCCAATGAATTGATAAATTTGTAAGCAAACAGTTCATATCCTGTTTAATATTTGGCTTTCCTTTTAGATAATTTCCAATAAAAAATATATCTGAATTGCACTTAAAGAAGAAAGGAAATTCCAGGTAAATCATTTAATTTAAATGGTATCTAAGAATAATATACAACAAGCAACAGCTTGAATGAAATGCCAAGTAAATCTCTGGTTTTACAGAGTATCTCTGAGCAAACACACTCATTTCTTATGCAAGCCAATTAATAGGATATCTCGTAGTCGCAGCGTAGCTATTTGTTGTCTCTTTTTTTTTGGCATTTTTTTTTTTCGTTGGTGTTAACCTAATTTAATGGTCGCTGCTGCCGCTGCCGCTGCCGCTGCTTACATCACATTTTCGCACCTCGCAAGCTGCTTTCTGTGTCACACACACACACACACACGCAGACACTGACAGCCAGAGAGCATAACAAAACAGTGCCACAGTAAAATACGCCAGGGACAGCATAAAGAGCAGCAGCGGCAACAACAACAACAACAACAACAAAATAATGTATATAAAGGCAAAATATGAAAATGGTAACAAAATTACATACATCAAAGGTGTTTTTTATGAATATGCGAGTGGACAACTTGCGCACGCTTTTGTTGTTCTTGTTGTTGTTGTTGTTGTTACTGTTGCTGACCAATGGGCCATGTAATTTTTTGGCAAGCAGCCTCATAACAGAGAGAGGCGAACGACCCTTTTCGGGCCTGACCCCGCATAAAAAAAATGTTTTGCCAACGCAGTTGCTGGGCCGGCAGGGAACGAGGTAGATATCTGTATATATATATATATATATATCTTTTTTTTTGTTTTGGCTCTCGGCTCAACCGGTCTGCGGAGGGCGGGGGGCTTATGAAATATGCGCACATTTTGTATGTGCGATTGCTTTTCCGTGTTGCCTTCAATTTCCAGCACCCAATCTCCATGGCCCCTGCCAGCTGCAGCCTCTTGACTGTTTCACGCACCACCAAGCCAAGCAGCTTTTGCATGTGTGGCAACTACACACACACACACACACACACACACATGAGTTTTATGATGAATATGCGGGCCGCCGTTGGTCAAATAAACTCGGCCAAAATATGCGGGCAGCAGGTTGCGTAGTTTAAAGCGACATACGCACACACACACACACACACACACACACACACACACACACACACGCACGCACACATGCTAGCACGCAGATTGACATCATTAGTCGGGGGTCAGTTGTTATAGGGTAGGCGCGTCGCTGGCACTAAATCATGTCCATACACAAAATGTATGAAAAGAATGCAATACACACACAAACACACACACACTTGTATACACACACATATTCAGTAAATGAATGGCACACGTGGGAAAAAGTTTACAGCCTCACCAAAAAAAAGAAAGAGTAGAAAAAAGTTTTGATTTATGTAAATAGCTTTAAAAAAACAAAAACGAAATAAGTAAAACAAGAAAAGAAACAAAAAAGAAAAGTGTTTTATGCAATACGATAATGTAGCTCAGCTTTAAGTTTTATATACCTATATAGACCGATAACTGCTGAATTGATGTTGTTAATGCCACAGCTGCGTCTGGCCAAATTCTTTTGCATTTGCTTTACTCAATCTTTTGTCCATAGTCGCATTGTTTGCACTGGGTTATTGATAGCACTTCAATCAGCAGAAATAATAAATAAATGAGCCTCCTAACATCATGGCTCAATGGCAGGCAGGCAGAGGCACTCAAGGACTAGCCTGAATGTCCTGCAAACACACACACGCATACTTTTCACATTTTTTGCTTTGACAATTCACTTTTGTATTGCATGAAATAACTTTAGACTGTCTACGACTATGCAGCAGCAGCAACAGCAGCCTCTATGTGTGGGTGGGTGTGTGTGTATGTGTGTCCTTAGTATTGTGATATTTCTGTGCTCTGTGCTCGGATAGAGAATGCTTCAACTGGAATCATTGTAGAGACAACTATTCAATGCTATAAACTGTGCTGACCAGAGCTAATAGAATATATTTCCAATATTATGTACATATATGAAAAGTCCACATTTTCTAGTTTTTGATTAGCAAAAATATGTTTTACTTTTCAATCAATATGGCATGATGATAAAGCAGTTGAAAGATTTACAATTTTACTGATTAAAAATCAATCTTAAATAGACTAGAGCAAAATCAAGTTTTGTAAGAAAAGTCTTTGTTATTTAAATGAAGATATCGAAGCAGCAACTAATATGAAAACAATTTTTAGTAATATATTAAAATTATTATAAATCAATTTACTAACAATAAAATCTGTATACAGCACAGTAGATGTTAAAATAAATTTAGATTAATTTAAAAATATTTGCTGTTAAATAATAAGCAATTTTTAACAAAATATAAATGAAAAATGTAATTTTAATGTGTAAACAAAAGCAATATAAAAATATTTAAAAACTTGTTAAATTTTGTTTTTTTATACATATATATGTATAATATAATTATTCGATACATCTTTAATTTCAAGCATCGATATGCACCGGTCCACATCTCCAACAAGATGAACTTTCACACTAGTTTTAGCAGTTTTTTTTTTTTTGTTACTATAAGCGTATTTAAAGTTCATTGAATGCTGTTCCAGTTGTACTCGACTGGCATCGCCTTCATTTGTTTGTGCATGTTGTGCGTGACGTATACGCAACGTGTGCCATATTTTTACATGTCCGCCGGGCAACAGCTACAGCAACAGCAGCAGCAACTTGGACGCTGCAGCTGACAGGAAGTCAGAGTGCCGATGACTATGGCCCCGTTCCAGGGCCCAGAGTCGAGGGCTGCTGGGGGTTATCAAGCATATATCAGTGGGTTTATTTAGCGCAGCACGCAGCAGGCGCCACACAGCTGCCAAGTCGTCATACTCAGAATCAGAAACCCAAGCCCTCTGCAGCTCCGCTCACTCACTCACTAGCTCTCCCTCTCTCTCTCACACACTCGCTTTCTCTGCTTCGCTTACAAAGGGCATATATAAACAGTTGGTTTTCTCCTCTTCTTCTTTTTCTTTTTTTGTCTTTTTGTTGCCCGGACATAAACATTTGCCTTGTCGATTGTTGTTCACATTGTCGCTGCTGCTGCTGCTCTTCTTCTTGTTGTTGTTGTTGTTGTTGTCACAGATGCGGGCTTACAAGTTTCTTATTGCACTGCACACACACGCACGCACGCACACACGCTCACATTTTGCACACACACACACACACACCCACATTCACACGCGTGTTCGTGAAATTGCATTAACATTACGCATACGCCCCGTTGGCCCAACTCTTTGCAACTGCTGTCATTAAGTAATCTGCTTCAGTTGATGCCGCTGCTGTTGCGGTTGCTGCCACCTGTGAAATGCATTAATCAACATCTCTTGCAATTTACGCGCTGCATACAAACAAAAAAAAGTTTTAAACATATATATATAAGAATTTATACAACTATATTGATGCATATTTCAGCGTATACAAATTTTAAATAAATACATTATTTTTTAATGCAATTTTCGTATATTTATGCACTTGAGCTGCGCTTTAGCCATGGCTTTAACGCTTTTGCATATCATTTTAATATCAAGCGCACAGCTGCCAAAAACAAATATTCGACATTTTTATAGATGCCAAAAGACGAGTGTGTCCATATATGTATATATTTTATTTATATATATATTTTTTATAAATATATATATATATATATATATATATATATATATATATATTTGTGCGCCGAATGGTCTTTTAAAATATGAATTTTCAGATATGTGTATTGACTTGGCTTGCACAACTTGTGGCACCCAAGCTGGCTGCTGCCTGGCTGGCTTTTTAGAAAATGTTTATGACACTTTGGCCGTTTGGCATTTTCATGCAAATATATGAATTACAAAACGCATTTCAGCTGACAGCCAAAACCCAAAAGGTGGTTGGCATAACTGAGTTCACAGGATGAGAGAATGAGCCGAGCGGGCAGCAGGTCAAGTTCGTTTTTGGCTGCCAATCACAGCTGTATCAGAGCATAGCCAGCTAGTAGTATATACTATATATATATCTATATATAATACATTTATATATATATATACGTAGCGTATATATACTGGTATAGGTATATAAGTAAATGTGTTCGTGGGCACATTAGGTGGCGCCTTTTATGCGCTGCGTCGCATTGCACATAAAACATTTTTATTGCTCATTTAGATATTTATGCGCTGTTTTATTATAATGAAAATTGTGCGTATGCGTGCGGTTTTTATTGTGATTGCACTGGACCACCATCAAGAGAGAGAGAGAGAGAGAGAGAGAGAGAGAGAGAGAGAGTGAGCGATTCTTATACTACTTGTCTGTCATTTGTTTGCTGCTTATCTGCATCTGAAGCGTGACCAACTTTTAAGCGCACGTGTTTTGATTGCTTTCGCTGTCAAAGTTCAATTTTACGCAGCTTTACGCTTTTGCTTTTGCATTTTATGGCACAACAAAAGACGCACCAAATACAGTTACACAAATACACAAATACACAAAAAACACACACACACACACACATACACACTTACAATAACATATACGCATACGCAAAGCCGAATGGGCCATTTGAAATTTGGAATGTGACGCGTTAAGTGCCCGCAAAAGTAGGCAACGCTTTTTTACGATGTCATTTTGCGGCTGTTTAATTATAATCGCCAGCAAGAGACAGAGATAGCAGGAGACTGAGAGAGCGATACACACACATACGCACATGCATGATATATAAATAAAGTTATACATTAGGCAACAAAAAATTGGTGCACAAATGCAATTGGGTTAATGCAAATGCGAATGCAAATGCAAATGCAAATGCAGCTATAGCTAAAATAGTCTACTCAGCTCATTGTGTATGCACAGCAAATTACCAGCGATTCATCAGCAGCTGTTTAGCTATATCAGTGGGAGTGTGTGTGTGTGTGTGAAGTGTGCATGTGTGTGAGTGTATGCATTTTCTGTTTGCATACAATTCAATTATGAGCTTTGGTTTTATGCTTAGCTAAAATCCATTTAATGCACTAATTATTAAACAAACATCAAAATCGCTGGTTCAATATGCCAACAGCAACAGCTACAATAATAATAATAATAATAACAATAGCAACAACAACAACAACAATTGCAGCAACAGCATCAATAACATACCGAACCGCAACAATAACAATTACAAAGCAATTAAAAACATATTTATGTATATATTGTCTCTGCCATTAAAAAGCTCACGCACACGCACATAAAATGCTATACAAACATGTTAAACGATAATGCACGTAAATATATATTTATATATATTTATATATATGCTTGATATGCATGTATGCGTGTTCGCATAAATATATACATATATTAATATAAATTTATTTTATATATGCAGCAAGTACACATGTTGTATCTCAGCTTTTGCCCATGTGGCTTATAAATGCGCTGGCAAACATTATGCGGCTTGAACAACGTCTGCCATTGATTGACGGCAAATTGGCAATAACTCACACACACATTTACAGCGAGTTGCCCTATCACACACACACATACACGTGCTCTGGCAAAGTACACACAAGTAATTTTGCGTTAAATTACATTTTTACACGCGGCCGGATTCACATAATTTACATGAAGTTCATCAGCGGTATATTAAACTAGTTCATTTGCAACAGCTCCGTGAGCTACACTTATCTATCAAGTAATTGGCGTTACTGGTTTCTCATACAATTACAATGCAATATTTCATTTCATTTAGTTTGGCAGTTAAATAAAACTCTTATGAATAATAAAACTAGTTTAATTGATTAATTAATTTGTATTAGTTTAACTATTGAATTATGCAACTAGTTCATTAACGTGGAAACTAAAGTTCAAGCTGCTGAGCATATGCAGCTAGTTCTTTTAGAAAGTAACTTAATTGAGCTTGCAAATATAGAACTAGTTCATTTGGAATGTTGGTTAAGTAGCTTAAGTTAGAGCAGTTAAGAAACTGAGTTTAAAGTATTTTTGCGTGAATTAACACTATCTATAAAGAACTAGTTCACAGCAAAGTAATGCAAATTGAGTTACGTTTGCTTCTAATTTTCTTTTGTAGAACTCTGAAACTAATTTATATGTATCAAGGTGAGAAACTATAATTGAACTAGTTCTAACAGCCCTTTGTTTAAACATAATAGAACTAGCTAAATGACAAATCAAACAAATTGACTTTTAGAGCTTTCACAACAAAATATTCAGGAAAGCCTCTACTTCTAATTTAAGCTACTTTTACTTGGAACTAGTTCCAAATCTAAAGATCTAATTCAATTAGACAACACGCATATTCTATCAGTTGTTAGAGAAATAACATTGGAACTGAATGTAATATTTGCTATTTACAACAAGTCTTCATTTTTCAGCGTTTTCATTTCTGACTTAATTTAATTAGTGCATAATTTGAGTATTTGCATAGTAAAAGGGTCAGGCATGTGTGCTAATTGAGTCTTGTACAACTGAATTCATTTTCAATATAAGCCACCTCAGAGTCTAACGCAATTACGGCAATAGCAAAATCGCATCAGCAACTCTCAGAGGAGTAGAGCTACATTAGCATTAGAAACTGTAGCAACAGCAGCAGCAGCTGCATCAGCACCAACATCTTAATCAAACGGAATGCTTTGGCATTTAATTGCGTTGCTTTGCAAGTGTCTCTTTGGCAATGTTGCAGCATTTTACACCTGTTACATGTTGCACATAGCTCAGGCAATGCCGCAATTTGCCTGCGTCATCAACTCACTCACTCACTGTGCATGTGTGTCGTCTGTGTGTGTGTGTGTGTGCTTAAGTGTGTCGCTGCGCGCCTATTAAATGCCAATTGCAGCTACGCACATACAGAGCTGACAGAGATAATGGGCTGCCATGAGAGAGAGAGAGAGAGAGAGAGAGAGAGAGAGAGAGAGAGAGAGAGAGAGAGAGGGAAGACGTGGGATATTCATATGGCAACAGCAATTGAGGGCTATGCAAATTTCTTGCATGCCAACGCGTGGCAGTTATCTCCCTATTTTTCTGTGCCCCGTCTCTCTCTCTTCTTCTCTCTCTCTCTCTCTCTCTTGCTCACCATTCCATCTGCTGCTCTATTAGACGGATTCTGTTCAGTTGGCTCGGCCAGTTGACATGGTCGTCTCACTGCTAATGCGGCCACTGGGCAGCTGCCCCATTGCTCCAGCTCACTCACTTCTTCTACCCCTTTCTCTCTCTCTCTCTCTCTCTCTCTCTCTCTCTCTCTCTTTCTATCATTCACTCGGTCAGTCGCTCTCGCTTTGTTGTTGTTCGTGTTGTAGCTGTGTTGATTTTGCCCTTTGGCTGACACAGAATGCTGTTGACTTTGCATATTAAAACAAAATGAATGCAAAGAAACAACAACAACAACAACAACGACGACAAGAACAATAATGGCAATGACGACAAGTCCAAACGACCTTTGTTCAAGTGTTGCCAGGCTTTACTGTACTTGTATGGCTACTTTTTTAATTTCTAATTTCAACACAACAACACCAAGTACCCCCGGCGTCTGCATCGCTCGCCACCCCGTTCGCTCCGTTCGCCCCGTTCTACTTGGGCCCAGTTGCCTTTAGCTTAACTTTAATTAATTATATACGCTTTGTTTGGCAAATTAAAAACTGTTGACTTTGGCAAAAATTGCGGCACAGTCAACGGGTTGAAATGTGGCAACAACGTGACAATGTCGCAATCTGCCAGCAACATGGCACAAATATGCCAAAAAGAAAAGAGAAGCAGAAACGAAACGTGGCAGCATTCGTCTTTGCTTTTATTTGCGCACACAATTTTGATGCTTTCAATTAGCGGCACAGCAAACAGAGTTCAGCAGTAAAGCGTACAGTAAACGCTCGCTAATGACGCAACTAGATTTGGAAACAGAAGAAGGTCAGCAGAAGTTAAATCCTTTGCTTGCAATTCCTTTAACTTGTTGGCAGCTTAAAAATAACTATTAAAAATGTTTTGAAAACGTTTCTATTTATATTAAAAGAGTTAAATAATATTCAAGCTGCTTGGCAATTCAAATTTCATACAAGTTTCTTTTAAACTAATTTTTGGCATGGCGTTTCTAACTCACAATTTAATATAATTTAGTATATAATTCAATTTAGTTTTATAAACGAATATAATATGCAAATAACACAGAGAATACTTCTAGCTTGGTCTTTTATACAAATTTAAAATGTAAACAGCAAAAAATTCAGTATTTTCTACACTTTTGCGAACAGAACTCGTCTAGCTTCCATACATATTTTATATATTCTATATATATATATATATATATATATGTACTCTATATATGTATATATTCTTTATATGTATATGTATCTATAATTGACAGCTATGACATTCTAGTTGCAGATGCTCAAGGGCTCGCTGTCAATCTTAAAGCTCTTTTGGCATTCCCTTTGTAAGCAGCTTAATGGAAAAACTGCCAAAAATTGTGAAAATGTGGCAAGTCTGTCAAAGACTGCGTGAATTAACGGCGAAGGCGAGAAACGCAATAAAGAAGGAAAAACAGCATCAATAGAAATGGGTGCTATAATGGTTGCCATTGATTGACACGCAATGCGCACACGTTGCCCAAATATGCCCAAATTGTGTAGGACAGTGTACCCAATGGGCGACACACAGACAGACAGACATACAGACAGCTAGACGGACCGACAGTTGCCGCACTGTCTGCCAGTGACATGCTAATTGGAGCACGTAGCGGACAGTGGGGACAACCCAAAGCCCCATCGCAAGATACGTAAAATGAAGAAATGCACTTAATTGGACCGAACGAAGTGCGTTAGTTTCTGCTGGCTGACAGTCGTGAATGTCATACGATTAATTAGTGAAAAGCAGACAGAGAACAGAGAACAGAGAGTGAGAAAGTGGGAGAGACGTAGAGAGAGCTGGCAATATACGCGATTTGTTTGCCATTAGGAATGCATAGATGCACGCTCAATTCATATGCTATTACAAATGCAATTAAATTCTAAACTACATTTCACATTCAATTCAGATTCGATTTGGATTAGACAAAAATGAAAAAAGGAAATGAAAATTTCTATTTGACTATTTTGGCATAAAGTTAAATGAAAATTGATCAGCCAGAACTATTTGATAGAATTACTCAATGAGCTTTGCATGCAAATTATGAAATTTACATTAAATATGACTTATGTTTTTATATCAAAAGTTATTTTATTATTTATTATGTATTATTTAGTTCGTAAAATAATTGTATAAGCAGCTTGTCATGAATTCATATTTATCAAGAGATGCCTAAAGCAGATAACCTCGGAGAGCAAACGAATGCTCTTGCTCTTTAACGAGTTCGATCGATTGAAGCAGCAAAGTCTTCGTCTTCGTGTATGCATTGGTGTATATGCGAGAGTTGCCTTCGTTACGTGAGTGTTGCTTCGCTACGTGACTCTGCCAGTTCACTGCTGAACGCCAATCGTATCACTCTCTAAACGATGTTCGTTAAACACACGATCGATCGAAGCCGAAAAGTCTTCATGTTCGTGTATGCATTGGTGTGTATGCGAGAGAGTTGCCTACGCTAAGCATACATGAGTGTGAATAAATGCATGTGTATGTGAAAGAGAAGTTCGTTTGCATAGATTCTGTCAGTTCACTGCTGAACGCCAATCGTATCGCCCTCTCAACGATGTTCGTTAAACACACGAAGTGTCACACGAATACCTCAATGCAAAGCGCTCAAACGAAAAGAACCGAAGGCTTTAGTTCAGCGTGAGAGCAAGAACGAGAGCGAGAGCGAGAGCAAGAACGAGAGCGAGAGCGAGCGTGATAGCGAGAGTGAGAGCGAAAGTGTGTGATTTCTTTTCGGTTGAAGCTCGTCTCGTGAAATCCTATAGCGCCGTCTTCATCATATTATTATGACTTATTAAATAATTTATTTTTTAATTCTTATTCATATTTGTATATAACTAATTTCTTTCAGGCTATCATTTTATTCAAATTTAATACATAATAATTTCACATTAACTTCAACTTTGGCTTCAATTAACTTGGCCTAACAGCTTTTACTTGAATTATTCCAAGAAGTTTGCCATTTGTAGCTCATCAAAAATTAACTAGAGCATCCTTTACCCTTTTTTTTTCTTGTCTACTCCTTTAAGTTTGCTAGCGTGTTTCTAGGAAGTTTTACGTAACGTAAGGACGCTTAGCCTCAACAGCTAACATTTGACACATTAAGCGGACTGGCTTTTGGCACAGTCACAGCAAATTAACATTTTCTTTTGTCATTCTGTGACTGTCTAAGCCGCTTACGTGATATGCATAAGTTAGCCCAGTAGTAGCAACGCCAGCTCCACAGCCACTCCACTCTCTCACTCTCACGTACTCTCTCTGTCTCTCCCAGTCTCTCTCTCGGTCTCACGATTATCTTTCTCAGCTGGCTCCACCTAATTAGCGTCGGAATTGGGAAAAGTTCTTAAGCTGCAGTTAAAAGGCATAAAACTCATGCGCGCCGTTTGGCGATATGTTAAATTCATAATTTCAATTTGAAATTGTTATTATAGCCAGTTTTGTCTTAGTTGGTCTAGCAAAGTCTCCTCGTACCAACACCCACCACCCACCCCCTCATTTAAGCCCCTTGCACACGCCTCATTATTATTGACAGTTGCCGCCGTCAGAGATTTTAGTTCTTGTTGTTATTGTGGCTGCTGCTGCTGCTGCTGCTGTTATGGCTCTCATTTTAGTCTCATAAATATGCAAATTAATCATTTGCGGAAATTTGCATACTTAATAAGTTGCTTTAATTAAATGTTCACGCACGCATGCCACACAATCTTTCCCCTAGGAATCCTTTAGCCCGCGAATCCTTTTTCAGCCCAAATGCCATTTTAAAGCGCCAACTTGTTAATTGCGCGAAATCCCCCAACCCAACCCAAACCAAAAAAAAAAAAAAAAAAGAAGCACCAAAAATAATAATTATATATTTACAAAATAAAAAAGAAGAAACAAATGTAAAAATATGTTAATAAATAAATAAAGAGAAATACGAAAGCAACAAAAAAAAAAATCTATTTCAATGGAAAATATCTACTCAAATTTGTAGCCAGCGCTGGATTGGCCAACTGTTTGCCTCATATTATTTAGGGACACAGTCACGTACCAAATAGCCGCAGAGCCCCAAAAACAAAATAGAAAAAAGCAAAATGAAAATAAACAATATGAATAGAGACAAGTAAGTCAGGAGCAATTGCGAGCAATACTATAAGAGATACCCAGCATCAATGCAACGATTGCGTATAAAATTAATGACAAAATCTTTAACCAGAATCAAGAAAAAACTGAATACTAAAACTTTAGTCTGCTACGAATTTCATTTAGTTGGAATAGATCTAGTAGATCAACAATTTATCTATCCATTGCTATCATACTGCTCGATCTATCTATTTCTATCTCTTTCAATGAGCTAGAAGTTTAGCCAAAATATATAGCATACTTATTGGGTCAGAATAAATATTTTTGTATCTTGTTTACAGAAAGAGCTCTATAAATGAGATGCATTTAAATAGTAATATTAAATAAAAATAAAAATATAAAATGAAGTAATTATTAATTAACATAAATTTTAATTTTTTTTATAATTTATAATTTTTTTTTATTTTTCTTTTAGCTAACATTTAATTACTTTACACCCTGTCTGCTCCCGCTCAACATGATGCCTAACTAACAAAATTTACAGGGTATACAAACAGTTCTTATCTGCATAATGCTAGCAACTTTTATTATTTTCGGTTCTCTGCTTCTTATTTTTTATGTGTACAACGTTTTTTTTTTTTTCGAAATGAACAGCATCCGAAAAAAAGCCAAAATAAGAATCTACAAAGTATATATCTTTTATATAGTATATATATATATATGCAAACGGCGAGGCGCAGCCGACATAAATTAACATTTTTATGCGCCGCTGCAATGGACGAAGAGGACGTCAAGCAGCAGCAACACGAGAGCAGCAGGAGTAGGAGCTGTAGATGGAGGAGCAACAGAATCACAGTCAAAGCATAAGCTTCAAAATGGGCGCTTCTCTTCTCTAAGGCCCCGCATTATTTACGATGAGGGCTGACATGCCCAAAACTGGGCGTGAAGATGAGAGGGGTATGTGTGTGTGTGTGTGTGTGTCTGTCGTTGTACTGGTGTGTGTGTGTGCGTGTGAACTGCTGCGTAACCATTCACATTTCTTCATTACATTTCATTTTATTTCAGTTCACAACATTGCGAGATCCACGTTTATTTATTTGCCATTCGGCAGCGCCTTTGCCCTTTGCCTGGCTGGCAAATAATTTTAATTGGTTTTGCCCCACCACCCACCGTCACTCATGCTCACCCACGCTTCGATTGAAGGAAATGATGGTGAAGTGATTTCAACTGCAATGCGCGACTTTATATGCGTATATAATAGATGTATATGTATACATTTATTTGTACATCTATTGTCATGTTTGCAGAACTTATTACAAAAGTTGTAGTTCTTCAACAGTTGTGCGGGTGTGTGAGCGAGTTTGTGTGTGTGTGTCTGTGTGTGTGTGTGTGTCTGCGGGTGTGTGTGTGTTCTTCGCAGCCGCAATTGCAAAATCAATTTGCTTCATAATTTTCGTTTACATATTGGATGGCTTTTGACTAGTTCATTTGCACACAGCTAATGAACTTGAGCAGAAAAATATTCAGAAGAATAAATGCATATACATATACAAAGCTATGTAGTTACATAGTTACTTGGTATTTGAAGACATTGAACTGTTCTAAAACAATGTTATTTTTCCATCTCAGCAAATTGTAAGTTGAATGGAAAATTTGGCATTGATGCTTCGTTAGATTGCATATACGCAATTTGGCAAGAATAGCTTTTAGAGAAATATGTGAAACATTTGCAAAGCTTAAAACAATTTCTGTTCATATTGAGTAAGTTATATGAACTTTAATAAGTCAATATGAAATAGTTTAATATCAGTAAGTTCAGTTTTTAAGAAAATGGTCATTCTATGAAAAACTTTATATTATTGCTATATTATAATAATAAATCATAATCATAAATCAAAATCACAAACAAAATATTCATATGGAAAAGAAGTTTCATTATCAGCAACCCTTAACGCATCGATTTGTCGCTGTTGACTAGATATATTAAAAAAAAAAAAATAACACCATTTAATAGACTTGGAGAAGATTCTCATCTCAAAGAGTCTATTATATAGCAATAATAGCTCACAAACTAAATTTACATATGAAACACAGTTTTCTCTGTAAGCATGTTCAAACTTTTTTTTTTGCTTACATAAATAAAAGTTTGAAAAGTTAGCAGAGTTTCCATATCATTTACATATATCCCTTGAACCTATAACATCTGCAACGGGGCATATAAATGAAATGATATCTTTCTCTAAATAAAATGTAATATATTTTCCATATTTTAATCAAATATTGAAATTAAATAATAAGAATAATAATCCAACATATCAAATGGCATATTCAAATTCTTATGCATCTATTACAGGGTATTGCAGAGGGCATTCCAAACTCTTCATCAACTCGTTCATTCAATTCAAATGCATGCAAAATTAATCGCCTTACAACTGCTTTAACCATATTTAACAGTTATGTAGCTCAAACAAAGCGAGCAAGAGTGAGAGGGGGAGAGTTTAAATTCGCTTACTTGCATGCAGCTCAATTCCAATAGATTTCCAATTGCTTTGCCGTTTACGCTTTGCCAACTGATCCTTTGTTTTCGTTTAGTTGTTTTTCTTTTTGGGTTTTTGTTTTTTTTTTTCCTATTTGCTTTTATGCTGTACTTATCAGCGACGCTCCGTTTCACTTTCAGCTCGATGCTGCTTCTGTTGTTATTGTTGTTGCTTAACACGCCATTGTTTAGTATGCGGCGTCCATCATTTAGAATTCAGCGACACATATACAATAACAAGACACACACACATACATAAAGCTGTTGTTCTTGTTGTTGTTGTTTTTGTTGTTGCTATTGCTGTTGCTGTTTGGCACATTTTGCAGAAAGAGAGAGCGCGAGAATTCATTAGGCATGCGGGAATTTTAATTTCACTTGCTCACACACGCGCACATATGTGGCGACATATTTCTCAAACATTTTCGCTGCGTGCGACGACGGCGACGGCGAAGGCGAATCGGCGACGTCAGTTATTTATGCTGCGACGACAGCTGCGGCCGACTTCTGCTGCTGCTGCTGCTGCTGCTGCTGCTGCTACTGCTCCTTGTGATGCTGGCGCTAGCGTGGGCTTTGCTTTAGTGTTGTTGTTTTTGCTTAGACGCTTTGCTATTTGCATGCTGCTGCTGCTGCTGTTACTGGCTGACCTTGGTGCCAAGTGCTAAAAAACTATGCCACTCACTCGCACATACACACACACACATACACCCACACAATAATAGTGCGAGCCAACGACCGCAACAACAACAACACACGACGCGACGTTGACAGCTGTCAAAACTGTTCGAAGCGCGTTCGCCTCACTCACTCACAGACGCACAATGCAAACCGCGACAACCTGCGGCGGCCGGTGCGGCGAAATTTTCACCAGAAACAGAATAAAGTAAGCCGCGATGATTTCCATGCTGTGTTGAGAGAAAGAGAGAGATAGAGATGGAGGGTGGCTTGCTAACGGTAACAATACAAGAAGAAATAGGGGGAGCCAGGGCAGAGCCGTACACGTTTAATGTTCAAGTCAAGTGCGAAGCTTATGCGCCTCGAAATGTGCGCGTGAGTGCGTCTGTTTCTGTGTGTGCTGTCTGCGTATGTGTCTGTGTGTGTGTGTATGTCGTCTATGTGTTGGTATGTTTTTTTTTTTTGCTTGGAACGTTTGCTACGGTCTTTCTTTCTTTTGTTCTACGCGCACGCGGGCGCTGCCAGCCTGATGACAAATTTTTCGTTGTTGTTGCAAGACAAACACAAAACTTCCAGTTGTTTTTTTTTTTTTTGTCTTATTTTTTTTTTTTTTAACTACCGCTGCTGATTATTTGCTTTCCCTTTCTGGCCTCCTGCACTTTGTAACGTTTTTATTGCTATTTTCTTTTATATTCTTTTTTCGAGATTGGATGTTGCTATTACTATTGCTATTGTCCTTTGTCTTGGCTACGCTTTGTTGTCTGCCTGTCTATATATGAATACTCTTCATTTTTTTTTTTTTTTTAATAATTGGCAACGCTACCGCTGCCTCTGCTGCTGCTGCTGCTGTTGTTTCTTTTCAGCGCATTGTTTGCATAATTTTGCGAGAGGCTAGCGCCTGCAAGTGGCGTTAATCCTTTCACTTTTCCGCTTTCGCTTTTACTTTCTGTCATTCGCCTGCACTTGGCTAACGAGCTGATGATGATGATATTGCCGACATACCGACATTCGACAGAGCGAGAGGGGAAGTATGGACATGTGCGAACATGATACCCATTAGCACGTGGCAATCATCGTCAGCATTTAGCATCGATTTGATAGCGTGAACCAAACGGAACACGGCAAAGCGACGCAGCGACGGATTGACGGCCCGCCCGCTGGCCAATTCGAATTTTTGTCTGGCTAATTGCGTTTGCCTTTTTGGCCTACAAACAAACAGCTGGCTCGCTTTACAGCAATTCAAGTTTTTACCGTAAATTTTCCGTACCAATACAAATGTAAATTGGCCGAAATCACATTAAAATGATGCCACGCAGTGAACAGCGCTCGGCTAAAGTGCGGCACTTTTATTTACAGTTATTCGCGTTTTTATATTATTCGCCCGTTATTCATTGAAACTCGCGCACGCACACATTTTAAACGATTTAAATTTCAGCTATTTTTTTTTTTCCACGACTGCGTTCACTCAGTCCACACGTTTACATTTTTTATATTCACTTTATTGTATTTCCCTTTCTTATTTTAGCTGTGTATATTTTCATCTCCGCGTTGCGCGTTCACAACACCGCACAGACTCCGACTATGAACTGGCGAGTGTTTGTGGAATGGCTCTACAATTTAGTACTGAAATTTAGTGAGGCCTCCTCTTCGGCTGGGGCGCTCATTTCTGTGTGTGTGTAGAGTTGCGCAGGATGCTGGGCGCTCTCGTGTGCGCTTTCCAGCCAAAAATCGCCGCCTGCCGAAGGCGCCAACTAACAGTTGAAAACTCTCCACTCTCCACTCCCAATATACCGCTACCTATATTGCGCACTGTTAAGCAGGTGGAGTATGTTATGTTAGTGAGCAACACACTGTTATGTGTAGCGCTCAGCTGATTTGTTTACATATCGATATACATAACAACGTTGCTCTCTCACTATCATCGATAGTATCGTTCACATAATTCGTACGACTCTGGCCACACAGACGTGCAGCGAACGTGAGCCGAACGGCAACCATCTTTGTGAAAAATACCTACGAGTCTGGAGAGCAGTCGGTGTAGGAATTAAATAATTTCTGCGGCTTTAAAAAGTTAAAAATATTAAAAAAAAATAACGATGATTTCTGCTCGTTTGGCATCGTCGGTCGCACGCAACTTGCCCAAGGCAGCCGCACAGGTATAAAATCAATTTAACGAGTAAAAGAAAGAAAGAATTGCAAAAATGCATATGTATAAAACATTCATAACCCAAACCAATTGGCACAGATTCCAACTATAAAATTAAATTAAATACTTCTCCGTAACGTCAAGCTGAATAATATGCTCAACAGTCTGCTTTTCCATTTGCCAATAACTTTTTACTTAGTTTTGGCCAAAGTTTTAGTTTTGTGTTACGCAATGCCGCACGCATAAAAAAAATTACATAACACATTAAGTGTTCTGTGCCATTATTTTGCTAAATCAAAGTTCTTAAAAGCAAAACTGAAGTGAGATACTTTTCGTACGGATTTGTGTTTTCGTTTGAAAAAGTTATATAATTTTTGTCAACGGGGCTCAGCTGCAGTCGCTGCCGCTAATGCTGCGTGTTGCCAAGCAGAGTTTGAGGTTATGTGTACTGCGAACTCAAGCAAATCGGACAATTGGCAAAAATCAAAATCTAGAGCATAAAAAAATATACGCAAACATTAAAATTATTTACCATAATTTAATAACATATTCAGAGTGTGAATTCAATTTTTTAGTTCTGCCGGTGGCCTGCTTATGGCTGCTATGCTGTGCGCTAGAGCGGGATAGCAGCTGTTCTGCTCATGTGGTTATTCAATGCTGCCCCATCCCTCACCCTCTCTCTTTATATAGTGTTGTTGCTCCTTATATAAGATAAGCTAATTCTGGGCATCTCTTCCACAGGTTGCCTGCAAGGCTGCATATCCAGCTGGTACTCTTGCTGCCCGCAAATTCCATGTGGCCAGCACACAGCGCAGCGCTGAGATCTCCAACATTTTGGAGGAGAGAATCCTGGGCGTTGCACCCAAGGCCGATCTGGAAGAGACTGGTCGTGTGCTGAGCATTGGTGATGGTATCGCTCGTGTGTACGGTCTGAACAACATCCAGGCCGATGAGATGGTGGAATTCTCCTCGGGCTTGAAGGGCATGGCCCTCAATTTGGAGCCCGACAATGTCGGTGTTGTCGTCTTTGGTAACGACAAGCTGATCAAGCAGGGCGATATTGTCAAGCGTACTGGTGCTATTGTCGATGTCCCAGTCGGTGATGAGCTGCTCGGCCGTGTTGTCGATGCTCTGGGTAATGCCATTGATGGCAAGGGCGCCATCAACACCAAGGATCGTTTCCGTGTCGGCATCAAGGCCCCCGGCATCATTCCTCGTGTGTCTGTGCGCGAGCCCATGCAGACTGGTATCAAGGCCGTCGATTCCCTGGTGCCCATCGGTCGTGGTCAGCGTGAGTTGATCATCGGCGACAGACAGACTGGGTGAGTACAGCTCTTGTGGATCCCATTTCCTGCAATAACGGTTCACTCATCACTCATCATTTGCCTTTCTCCTTTACAGTAAGACTGCCCTGGCTATTGATACCATCATTAACCAGAAGCGTTTCAATGACGGTCAGGATGAATCGAAGAAGCTGTACTGCATCTACGTTGCCATTGGCCAGAAGCGTTCCACTGTCGCCCAGATTGTGAAGCGTCTGACTGACTCCGGCGCCATGGGGTACACCATTATTGTGTCTGCCACCGCTTCCGATGCTGCTCCTCTGCAGTATTTGGCTCCCTACTCTGGCTGCGCCATGGGTGAATTCTTCCGTGACAAGGGCAAGCACGCCCTGATCATCTATGATGATTTGTCCAAGCAGGCTGTGGCCTACCGTCAGATGTCCCTGTTGCTGCGTCGTCCCCCAGGTCGTGAGGCCTACCCTGGTGATGTGTTCTATCTGCATTCGCGTCTGTTGGAGCGTGCCGCCAAGATGTCGCCCGCTATGGGTGGTGGTTCCCTCACCGCTCTGCCCGTGATTGAGACCCAGGCCGGTGATGTGTCCGCCTACATTCCAACCAACGTCATTTCGATCACTGACGGTCAGATCTTCTTGGAAACCGAGTTGTTCTACAAGGGTATCCGTCCCGCTATCAATGTGGGTCTGTCTGTGTCCCGTGTCGGTTCCGCTGCCCAGACCAAGGCCATGAAACAGGTTGCCGGCTCCATGAAGCTGGAGTTGGCCCAGTACCGTGAGGTCGCTGCCTTCGCCCAGTTCGGTTCGGATCTGGATGCTGCCACCCAGCAGCTGCTGAACCGTGGTGTGCGCCTAACTGAGCTGCTCAAGCAGGGCCAGTATGTGCCCATGTCCATTGAGGATCAGGTAAACTAAATACTTTGATTATGAATGTATAACTGATGCAACTATACAATACTGTATACTACTCCCTAGGTTGCTGTCATCTACTGCGGTGTGCGCGGTCACTTGGACAAGATGGATCCCTCAAAGATCACCAAGTTCGAGAAGGAGTTCTTGCAGCACATCAAGACCTCCGAGCAGGGTCTGCTCGACGGCATTGCCAAGGAGGGACAAATCTCTCAGGCTGCCGATGCCAAGCTGAAGGACATTGTCCAGAAGTTCATGTCCACCTTCCAGGGTTAAGCTACTATGGAAGCGGGAGCGTGCAGTCATATCCTAGATATGGAGCAGTAACCACCAACCAATCCTTTCAAGCAAATAAATTAATTACTGTCTAAGCCGCATTCATAATTGATTTAAAACTGCCCAGCTGCGCGTCGACGATAAGCAACAACAACAACATTATCGTCGGAAAGATAAAAAAAAACTCTATACACCATAAGAAAATACAACATAAAAATGATAAAACTTAAAGAAAAAACCTTTGCGCATTCATGTTTTCCTTGGCTGCACTTCTCGCGTCTCGTCCTTTGCCACACACTTGGGAGAGAGAGCGGGACGGACGTGAGAGGCGTAGCAGAAGGATGCCACTTCGAATTTCAGCATTAGCCACACTTCCCCCCCACTCAAACGATAATACTGTTTAAATCTATAATCAATATTTGACATATTGTAATCGAGAATAGTCGAAAAAAGAAAAAAGTTTGTGGATGATTGTGAAACGATGAAAATAAAAACGATACTATAATTAACTTAACAATAATGATTGCACTACTACTTATATCTGATATTTACAGAGTTGCAAATTTGAGAATATTTTATTGTGGACATTTATCAACACATTCATATATCAACAATATATAGCTCTCTATCACGGTAACATCTATAGAATTTAGTAATTTATTATTGATTACATATTGATTATTGATTGATACATAAATCTTATAGAATGGACCTATTGAAACATATTTGACACTTTCCTATTTTCCAATCTTATGCAAACTAAAACGATGTCCAATTCCAGTTCCCATTAAAATTAAAATACAACTAAAAATATTGCCTTGAAGGTAGATATCGCTTTTTAAGGTTCCAAATCCATCTTTTGTTATATATAAATGCAGCCAAAGACTAAAAACTAATATTCTTCATATACTAGCTACCTAATCTTTCCTACTCCCAATTCTAAGCAAACAGAGCTATGATAATTCGTTATCTGAGACTGAATTCTAGCTAAAAACGCTGCAGTAAACAAATAATATTATATAAAATATAAAAAGACATACAGAATAATAACTTATTTAGTACACACATAAATTCTACAAATTTCATGCATAATAAACTTAGGAAACTTAGGTCCTACATACCTAAATTATTCATATCTAATCTATATATCTATAGATTCTATATCTATAGATTCCTTGTAATCCAGCTAACTACATAATCCCCCAACACGCAAATCAACTTAGCTCACCTTAAGTAAACCAAGCTCTTATATTGTTCCAGACATTCTCACAGGACCTTTTCGGCATGTCCTAGGTAAACAATGACCGAAAATTGTTGCTAATTGAAATGCTGTCACCGGCAGACACCAGATAGACAGGACAAGGTCCTTTCAGTCCAAGCTGTGCACAGTCTCAGCTGATCCGTTGGGCAACAGCAGCTGTTGCTGCAGTCTCTTTTCTCTCTCTCTCTGTCTTCACACAACCTTTCGTAGTGACCTTCTAGCCACGCAGAAGGATCTACGGCAACTACCTGAACAAGGATAACAAATAAACTGAGTCTGGTCTTGTCACAGTTCACTAGACGCCGTTTCACGCTCTGCATATTTGGGTAACAGCCAAGCAGAAAAGGGCGCAAGGCTCAGTCGACTGCAGATGCCCATATCCAGGACTGGCGACTCCTGCCGAGGGGCTCAGATGGCATATGAAATAAAATTACTGCGATTTGTCAAAGAGCGAACGAGAGCGAGAGAGCGCGAGCGGGTGGCAACGTCTAAGCGGCACTTCCCGTTTGTTGTGTTGCTTCTCTGCTTTCTTTCTTTTTTATTGCATTTGTTTGCTCGTAAAAGTGTCGAAATTAATGAGCGCTATAAAACCGTCAAACTTGAATTTCGAACAGGCGAGCAGAAGCACCAGCAGCAAGACCAGCGCAGCGCAGTCGCCGCCACTCGTACTCACAGTTCAGCTCTCGGTCATACGCACACAAACACACACAGAGACACCCGCTCACAATCACACACACACACACATGCACACTCGCACGCAACACATTAACATACACGTGCGCGTGCAGACAATACCGACGTCGCTGCCAGCGTTGAGCCAATGCTGCCCAGGCAATTGCCATAAACCAGCGCCAGAACAACGGAGATAGAGAGCGAGATAGTGAGAGTGAGAGCAATCACGCACACACACTCGCTCTCTCACACATGCTCCAGAGCCAGCAAACGAAGTTGAAGAAATATAAGGGCGGGAAATTACTGACCTGCGATCAAAGAAGAGACTGCAAAACTCAAATGCCAAGGCGCAAGCCAGCCTTTGTATGATTTTTGTTGATTTGCTGTTGTATGTTTGGCAGTTGATAAGGGCCGCACAGGGGTCGCGGAGTATCATATTTTTGTATTCTTTGCCTTTTTGTTACGGTTTAATTTTCAACTTTCTCACAGACTCTGCTGCCCATCAGCAGCAGACGAACAAAAAATACTGGAAAAGGAAAAAAATAGTTAGAAAGAAAAAAAAAAAACATGGCGCGGGTTATTTTTGTTTTTGTTGGGATATTTGCAAAATTGAAATTGTTATACTGGAGGGGTGAAAATAAAAAGATTTTTTTTTTGGGATATTTGCAACGTTAATGGAACAAAAACAAAATAATAAAATAAATTTATGTAGTACTAGAAAATGAAAAGAAAACCTTTGTTGTTGGAATATTTGCAAAATAGCATTTTAATAGAATTTTCGTTTGTTAAATATTTATATTTAAAAATTTATTTAATACATAGAGCACAATTTCCAAATCCAAATTGCTTAAGCTATAATATAATATGCATATAAAAATGGCGTATTTGTTGCCGGGATCTTGTTTTTTTTTTTTTGAGTTCTTTTGTAGATTTTTTGTATTTATATATATATATTTTTTTTTTGGGAAAGTAACTTAAAATACTTTGAGAGGCAACGCCGATATCTTTAGCCAGCAAATGCGCCCGTTGCTCACCGGTTTATCTCTTCTTCTTTTTCTGAGGGCTCATTGTTAAAACAAGTTACATACAAACATACACATATATATAATATATATATATAGGCAGCAGTAGGGGTGACGGGGGGAGTAGGAGAACGTCGACCAGAAGAACAAACTCAAGCAAACTTTTAGCCAAGCGAAGAAAACGTTGCTGAGCCTGCCGCTGAATCCGGTTATACTATATATATATGGCTATAGATATAGCTGTTATAGGGTTGGGGTTAGGGTCGGTGGGATAGACTGGAGGGGATAGTTAACTACGATTAAATATAATCATTATGCACAATTATTAATCAATTACACGCGCACATACACTCACATACACATATATAAAGAACGAGCAAGAGAAATTACACAAATTTAAAATAGAAAAAACAAAAAATTGAACTAAACGTGAATTGCAGTCAATATTAACGCCAACTGCGGGGCTGGGGGAGTTATTATTTCTCTCTCTCTCCTCGTATGTGTACTTCTGGCTATTTTCAACTATTTCTTGCCCACAATCGAGTCCAACAACGGGCTGCTCAGCTCTGGGCGCAAGGCGATCTTCTGGAACTTGTTCGCCTGGTACTTGGTGTAGATGGCCCTCAATTTGGCCGTGGGCGCATCCCGAGCCAGTTTCGCAATTTGTCGTGCAATTGGACGTAAATAGGCAGCCGTATAACGAGAATAGTGCACCAAGGTGGGTGTCCAGTGCCGATCGCTGAAGCCGGTGGCTGCGCGCGAATTACCATTGAGTAAGTGCAGCGAGAGGAAGAGCGAAGCTGCCGCAATCTGTAAAAGCACAATTTTGTATATACATTTATTTATGGAACTCTCAAGAGTTATTTCAGCTATGACCCACCTCAGAGGGTTTATAGCTGGCCAGCTCGTAATCCATGCCAGCAAGCTCCAAAAAGTATTTGGACATGGCATGATGCTCATCCTCGGCACTGGCCGCCTTCGAGAATCGTCGCAAGAAATGTATGGGCAACGGGCGCGACAGATTGTTATCGATGGCCTTCAGTATTTGCATCTCCATTTGCCGAATCTCCTGACCCGTATACGTATCATCCGTAATGAACACAAAATCCCCAATTGCTGGCGGGAACAGCTCCTCATATTTGGTGGCTATAAACAGAGCCGTTACGCCCACAAGTTGCAAATATTTGCGCCTGGTATCCTTGACCACCTGCAGATAGCGATCGATGATCGCAACAGCCAAATGGAAAGTTTCCGCTGCCAGATGGAACTGCAAATGCACCTCGTTAATCCAATCGATGAGCACAGCACGCATTTTGTATGAAACTTCCAGTTGATTGGCCAAATGATCGGCATAGATGGGCTGCTCCTCCTCCAGCTTGTAGAGATAATCATAGATATCATTGACATATTCTGAGACCAAAACCAAATTCTCGCCATCCTCTGCATCAATGTCCTCCACCTCCAGACGTTTGGTGGACAGAGACATGGTGGTCGTTTGGGTTGTAGTATTAACTGGAATGGCTCGCATTTTGGATGGCAGTTTCGAGAGAGTTACAATCTCCTTCTTGGGCTGCACAGCAACAGCAGCGCCAGCAGTTGCTTCCTTCTTCAGGGCCAAAGCATTGGCCGCAGTGCGTGGCTGAGCTCTGGGCACCAGTGGCTCCTTCTTAGCAGCAGCTGCTGCTGCTGTTGCAGCTGGACCTGCTGCTGCAGCCGTTGGCTTCGCCAGGGCAGCGCGCAACTTGGTCAGAGATTTGCGTGACAAATTACTGTCCTCGCGTCGCAGCGTGTTCACCTTCTCGTCGGAAATGGACTTTTGTTTGACAACTAAAGGAATACGAACTCGTATTGGGGCCACGACTTTCTTTATAATTGGATACTTACGCTTGTTGTTGGGGTCGGCGGCCACTTTTGCAGTGGCTGTTGTCGTTGCAGCCGGACGGCCAGAGATCTGGCGTCCAATCTGACCTAGATTCGTGCGCATCGAGTTGGAGCGCAACAGCGGACCGGCTGCTGGTTTTGTGGCAGCGGCTGCATTGGCATTGCCATTAGCATTGGTATTAGCATTGCTCAAACCCAACGGCTGCTTCTTCCAGTGGGTATCCACGCGTGCCTTGGTCAATTTCACATCTTTTATTCTGTGAAGAATTTTTTAATTATAATTTTAAAAAAATCTATTTTATTATTTATTATTTAGTTTAATTTAATTTAATTAATTTTTTTAGTTTTTTATTTAATTTTTTTTTTTTTTTAATTTTTTCCTTTTATTCACTCACTCTTTTTGTGCCGCTTCCTTGGATATGAGTCCACGGTTTAGTCCACGATTTTGCAGATCGCCGAATGCGGCGCGCTTTGTGTTTGCCTCGTTTGAAGGCACTGTCAATTTCTTCACTTGGACATGATTGAATTTATCTGTCGCATTCTGCAAGCATAGAAATAATTAGCAAGGGGTCAATGCATGGGCGGCCATTTTGTATGCAAAGTGCGAGATGATGAGAGTTGGATGTAAAAGTAGCGGCACTATAGTACCGCAACATTACCGACAGCAAAAGTACCGAAAAAAAAGCGCCAAAAGCATATACCGCTGCACCAGCAGCAACAACAACAATGCTAGACCAAACGGCATTTTTACCCCTCTCTTTTGCTCACTGCCGACGCTGCAATGGCGGCGGCGGCGGCGACGGCGGCTGCGTCGCTACTCAGATTAAATATGCTCTTAACTACATGCTTACCTCGTCCATGATCATTTTTGGCGCTGTGCTCATCATCTTGTTGCTAATTCTTGATGCTTCCTTCTTTTTAGTGACGAAAATGCTTTGATTTATTTTATTTTATTTTTTTTCTTGAGCGCGTTGGTTTCGTTTCTTTTTTTGAACGCAAAATATATAGTAGAAATTTTTTGGTTTTATTTGTTTCGTAGCCTGTTTTCGATTGCACAATATTAATCTAACATATAGGTATATATTTCAACGATTGCTACTTTAATTCGAAAATATAATTTAACTTTTTTTCCGAGTCTTTCGAGCTCTGCGCAAGATGCGAACGCAAGCCGCTGCCGTTTGGATTTGAAATGCACGCCAGGTAATGAAAATAATGTGACCAACTGCTGTAAAGCGCAAAACGTGCACCAAAAAAATGGGACCGTTTGTGAGCAGATTTCAATTGAAATGCTGTAGCATTGAGCTTTTGTAAGCTACCAACAAGTGCTGCCCATATGAAAGTATTTGAAATAGGCGGTAAGTTTGAATGCAAAGATAATATTTATGTTAATCTTAATGGACTTTTATAGTTTTTCTTCGTCAGTTGTTGATTTATAGTTGTTATTGTTTTCTTCTTATTATTTTCTGTTCTTGGTGAGTGATTACATCAATTAAATGCTGATCACTTCAATTGGCTGGCATTTTGCAAAAGGTTCTTTCGGCTTACAATTTAGCACTTGTTGCATTTGCATTGCTGATTTAAGATTTCCTTCAACAAGCACAGCGGAAATGCAACATAATTCTTACTTCGTTCTTTTTTTTTGTCTACTCCACTGTGATGATCACTGTCAAGTTTTCGTCTGGCCACAAAAAGAAGTGTAAAAAAAACAACAACAACAATTGGCGTTCTCTGCACTTGCTACGATTCTTTTTTTTTGCTGCTAATTTTTCGGCTGCTTTGCTTAACGGTGCCATTCTCTATTGTTCCTTTCCGTTCGTTCGCTTCACTCATTAGCATATAGCTTCATCTTCAAAATGTTTGGAGCGCTCAAGCGGGAGTGAGAGAGCGAGAGCGAAAGAGAGGAAGAGCGCGCATATAAATTTCTGTGCCGTTCGCGGCATGAATAAAGTTTTCCGCACTCGTGAGTTTTTCGTCATTCGCGAATGTTTCGTTGCCGTGAAAACATCTTGTTTCGTTGGCAGACGATCGCGCGCTTCGCTTAAATTCTTCTTTAACCCAACCAAAAAATAAGAAAGAAGAAGAAGAAGCAAAAACTTTTCAAATAATCTATTGAGCTGACCTCCAGCAGTGTTTTATTTGGATTTATCCAAAAAGTCTGTTAAAAGTGTAATAAAAATCAAAAATTGTGTTCGCCAACGTTCTGCTTGAGAGCAGCTGCTGTGTTTGTGTGTGTGTGTCTGCGTGATGCTCAAACTAAAACTAAATGCGACTGAATATATATAAAAAAAATCATAAAAATAAATTCAGCATTTATTTAAATAAAGAAATTTTTAATTGCTTGCTTTTAAAGTGCGTTTAGCTTTTGTTATCGTTATCGGCCGTGCAAAGCAAACAGGAAGTGCAAGGCGCTTCTAATCTAAAGTGTGGTCACACGTGAAGATAATTCCAAAATTCAAATAATTTTCGTGTTATCATATTTACACAGCAATCAGGAAGTGCAGGGCGGCCAAAGTCTGTCAAGTGTGACCGAATTGAGAATGCAATTAATAACCCAAAAGGACTTAAACAACGAACTTGTGGGTGCATGAGCACTGAGGCGCTTTAGTTTTTAAGTGTGATCAAATTCAAAGTCTACTTAAATAAACAAATAACTAGCTTATATTATATCCTTAACAGCATTGAGATTCTTCAGTATAATTCAAATTACTTTGTTTCTGTTATCCTCTTCATATTCGCGCCTCTATCAGCAGGCGCCTGGCGCCTTTATTCTTAGGTGTGACCACATTACTATTCTCCTGAATAACGCAAATAGGCCGCTTTCGTTATCATAGTATTTTCAGAGCTATTGGTTAGCGCAATTCAAACTGAAATTCTATTTAATCTAGCACAATCGAAAGCCACAAACGACTTAAGCAACAAACTTGCATTTGCCAGCTCAATTTACGAAAGTAGACTAAAAACCCAAAGCAATGCAAGCAAACGGCAGTGAGCATTAGCAATTAATTAGTGCATAAAAAGTTAAATTAACTACCGCAAAAGCCTGGCTGCGTGCATTCACTTTTCTCTCTCTCTCTCTCCCTGCCCTGCTGCTTCTTCTTCTGCTGCAATCGACGAAATTTAGGCGAACAACAAAATATTATTATTATTATTATTATTATTGTTATATTTTTTTCTGAGCAGTGCACAAAATGTAACACAAAAACAAAAAATGATGACGCAAATACGCAGTTTAAATTAGCTTGCGCAGCAGAATAACAAAAAATACAAAATAAAGAAGAAACAAAATATACTACATAGATTTTGCAACAAATGCAATTTGTGAACAACAAATGTAAATAGTATATTACAGGCTGCTTAATTGTTGTCGACTTGTATAAACGCGTCGTTATGTCTACAATTGTGGCTAATCAGCCAATTAATCGTTATCATCATCGTCATCATCATCGGCCTAATCATCGTTTGTGCCTAATTGTCTTGGCAGCAGCCTTATGGCTGGAAACATGGGCAGCACTGGCCGCTGCTGCTGTCGGCGCCAACGCCAACGGCAACGCCAACGCCAACGCTGTTCACATTGAGCTGCGGCGCAGGCGCAGCGTTCACTTCAATGGCATTGAGGTAATTATTACTGCGATTCGAATTGCATATTTCTAATTGATTCATGTCATTTGTCATTTGTCGTTTATTTATCGTCCTCATATCGTATCGCATTTAACCCACAAATGAATCAGGTGATTCTTGTCTGTGTCACATCGTGTGCTGACCATGCAAAAGCTTCAAGAAACAAACTGAAGCGTGATTCATTAAGAATTGCCTGCATATGCACTCTGCAGCAGCGCGGGCCGTGAAGCGGGGTGGGCGTGGCTGTGTGGGCTATTGGGAACAAGTGCAGTTGAAATGTGAAGCGTTTAATGACCTCTGCACACTGTTGGGAATTTGAGTAAAAATGTTTTGACAGGGCATATTGGTTTATAGGCAAAACATAGAACTATTTTTCTAGAAAGTGTTATCATTTTTGATTGATATTAAAAAGAAAAATTGTATCTACTTCTGTATAGAATTATCCTATATAGAATTAACTCTCTTCATGTTACAAATATTTGTTTTAAATACATTTGGTGCAGGGTATCTACTAGGTAAACATACTCACTAGCTAAACTAACAGCTAATATATGAAGCTTATAGGATATCAACAGTTGATAGCTTATCATTGTGCTTTATCATTAAAGACAGCTCAGACACAGGAAACCCTTTTCGGCAAAGCACCAACTCTACATACTCTACAGGGTATTTCCAAGTCAATCTCTCACACTTGCTCTCATCACGAACAGCTCGCAATAAAAAAAAGTAAACACCTAACACCAAGAAATAAAAAACTAAAAACTTTTGTCGAACAAGTCAAATTACACGATTTGATGAGCGCTCTCAACGCTCAGATTTTCAGCCAGCGACAGAAAAATTGGATTTTCGGCTTGCCCAGCAGGCGTCGAACCGTCTCTAACAAGACGAATGAACTGTTTTGCAGCTGACGCTTTGACAATTTGACTATGACGAGGGTCGTTCGAAAGGTTCATTAAAGAAGAAGTATGATGTTTTTAAGAAATATATATTTAATTTTCATTTATAACTCCATTTCGAATCATATTGATATTCCGTATGCTTCTCAAGATATATTTTTAGATGTTGAGCTTTATCTGCTCGCTATAAGAGAATTGAAGTTAACTGTTATATGTTAAATTCAACATATTAGAAGTCACTGCTAGAGCATCTATTATCTCTATTATACAGTACATATCCATCATGTCTCATATCTACTTATAATTTATGTTATATGTTAAGATGTTAAGATAAAAGATGTTAAAACATCTGATCTGATATTTTCCTATCTTTTTATTTGATCTATCTTTTTATTTATCTATCTAACTATCATATCTCACATCCCCTCATTCTATATCCTATAATTTATTTAATATTCCTCACACTACCCTCGTGCACCACTCTCTCGGAATGCATCGCTCGATTTGTCTAAAATAAAATTCCCAACGTCAGCATTCAGCACAATAAGTGTGGCGCGATTCTTGTCAGCTGCTAAATTTGTATAGCTGAGCGCGTGGCAAGAGCTTTTCTTAGCCAAGTTATTGACCCAACTGAAAATTAGTTGCGAATACACACAAGTCGAGTCGCCGTCGCAGTTGAAGAACCCTCGAATCGTCGTTGTCGTTGCTCTTGCCTTACCCTCGCCCAGTTGCCGTCGATTTTCTGTGACTTAATTTCAGCTCTTTGTCGTACTTTTTTCGTTGCTGTTTATTTTACAATTTTTCCTCCCTTTATTTGCGCTTTTCTGTATTTTTCTGTTTTTTTTTTTTTTTTGCCATCCACGGGTCACGCAAAATTTCATCACATAATCAGCCGGCGGGCGATTACAGCTGCGAATCCGAATGACTGGAGCTGGGGCTGGGGCTGGAGTTGGAGTTGGAGTTGGAGTACTCGACTCGACTCTAAATGTTGTTGCAACCAATTTCCACTTCCATTTCCACGCTTTAGTATGTGGTTCTTCTCTCTCTCTCTGTATTTTTTTTTTGCTTTTCCGGCATGGATGCTCAGGCCTTTTATGCTGTTGCCCTTGCCGTCAATTAGTGTCGTTTTATTGAACATTGTTTGAATGCACTCAAACACAAAGCTAATGAGTGGATGAGTGGTTGAGTGAATGCCTGAATGACAGGCCATTTGAGTGCAAGAGCATATGCAGCTATCGATTGTCTTGCAGAAAGCTATCGAAGTTGTAAAAGAATCTTTTACTTATTTTTATGTATTCTGTTCGCCAGAAGTATCGATAAAAATTGTTTTGAGTATCGATTACATCTTATCAATAAGTAATAATAGTATGCAATTATCGATTGGTTATCGAAAAGTGTGCATAACATCAAAGATAAATAATATTTAGAAATGCTATCCAGATTCTTTAATTATTCCAATATCTGTACACCTGTAAATTTCTTGCATCTTCATCTTGCCATTATGTTCATATAGCTCAATTAGCAGTTAATCACATTTCATTCCAATACAAATACTCCCACAACCACGCCCCCTTTCAACAATATTGTTTCTGTTTCCATAGACAAACCGCCCACAGCAATTTGTGCAACACCTTTGCAGCGTCGCGTCGCGTCGGCTGCTCTGTGGCTAGGGGGTGGGTGGGCGTGATAGGCGAGCTACAACCATTGGAGCTCAGCGTAGCGCTCTTCACGCATCGCTGCCCATTGACGCGCTTTTCCGAAAATGTAATAACAAATGAAATTAAATAATAGCCTCAAAAAGAGGGGCACACGCACAGCTTCTAAATAAAGATAAGTACGCATATGCGATAGGCGAATGATCTGGCAGTTATCGATAAACGATAACGATGAGCTTTTTGAGCATGTACTTGATTGAGCTGTCTTAAGTATTTTAGAGAAATGAAAGGGAAAATATACTAACAATGTAAAGATACTTATTTGTGAAGTTAAACATAAGGTCAGTTTATCAATAAATAATCGATAAGCGATAACATTGTACGTTTTCAGTAGCTACTCATTTTTCTCATTTTCATTATCATTTCTTCAGCTTGTATGGCATGCAAATCAAGCAAAATAGAGATCAATTACAGTTATCGATGGGAACGATATCGATAAGTTATTACAGCAGCTGTGTGCTTTCTTGCTATTTTGCTTATAGAGATATTTCAAAGAAAATATAAAGCTAAATGGACCGGAAATTTGGCCAAATGAAGATCAATAATAGTAATCGATAACGATAGGCGTTTCATGGAGTCATTTTCCGCTTTAGTTACAGTTACTTAATGTACGCATATGAATAACACTCTGTTATCGATAAGCGATAACAATGCGCATTTAAAGCAGCCACTTAATTTTCCCCCATTTACGTTCAGTTTCGGGAGCAGTTGAAGAAAATGTAAATGAAAATGAAAAACGTAATGGGTTTTTTCCTAAACTAATTTTCTATTGTTGCGTGCAGTGAAAGTGTTTTTTTATTTTCAGTTTTCAGCTTTTTATTTTTTTTTTTTTTTTGGTATTTGGTTTCTGGCTGCGAGTAGACGGCCCTTTTGGGCCAATGGCTCAGCTCTTTTTACGCTTTGCTGCGCTGTGTTAAACATTTGCGAACATTTCTTAAACACCGAACATCCATTTACTCTTACTCTTTGCAGCTGGACGAGAACGCGCTGCTCGAGCAGCTGGCGGGCCATGAACGTGCTCTGCTCTTTGGCACGGCGGCAGGTAAGTTCTAGTATTTATGTATATGCGGCGGGAGGGCAACCGATTGGAAAGATTAGCTATACTAGCTGACATCAGACCAGTTAACCTAGTTAGAAGAGGTGGGCTCCAGATTAGGGGGGGCGGGCCAAGGGGCATGACAGCTTAAATACCAAAGTTTAAGTTGTGGAAAGTTTTTGGCTTCTTTTTGAGTTCTTTTTGGCTTCCTTTGACTTCTTTTTTTTTGACTGAGTTTAAGATCAATGCCAAATGCTGTCGGGCAAATAGACACAATGAACGAAGAACTTTTAAATATTACACTAGACAGCTAGAATGTGGGTTCTGGGCGGGTCAGGCCCAAGGAGGGAGTAAATGAGAGAGAAAGAGTGAGGGATGGAGAGTGAGAGAGAGAAGGGGAAGGAGAATGGTGAGGAAGGGAGGGAGGGAGGAAGGTAGGAAGAGAGTGAGAGGAGGAGAGCAACATCAACATCATCATAATAATAATAGCTTTATATACATAAATATTCATATTATAAAAAATATTTATTGATGTTTAAGTACAAACAAAATCTCAAGCTTTGTTGCTTAGTGTAATGGCAAGAAGATCGCCCGGAGGCTGCACATAAGACGCAACTTGTGGGGGCGGGCGTCTAAATGCGCACATTTATTGATCATTATTATTTAGGATTATTGATTCATGGAATGCACATTTTGTATTTTATTATTGCATTTTACCTGTTTGCTTATTTTACGCTCAGCGCCTGAATTCAAATTGGTGCAGCTGGAGCGACGCAACGTGCACCAGGAGCAGCCGAAGCAGCAGCAGGCACATAAGCGTGGGCGTCGCAGTACGACTGAAGGTAAGTTTAAATGCCACAAACACACACACACACACACACACACACACACATAGACTCTGCTCGTGCTGCTCCAGTTGCGCCTGCAGGGTGCACTCATTATGCGAATAGTTTAATTAATTCAAATGCATTTGCCAGCAGCCGGCAGCACTGTGGAAGCTGAACTGAAGCTGCACCAAACGCCGCAATTGTTTGACGATAATTTCATCTTTATACGCCGCAATGCGAACAGCACACAGCTTGTGGAGTATTCGCCGCAGATGCTGCAGCGCCTCGAGCGCTGCTTCTATCGCAGTCCATGGGCGGCGCTCGATCTGTGCGACGAGGAGAGTGCGGTAAGTAGCAGAACGTGCTCAGTGAGTGCCATGGATAGAGTAGTAGCTAAACCACATTGTTTATCTTGTCTGAACATCAGCATTAACTCTGTCATCGCATCGAACAGACAGTCTGATTGCTGGGTAACCTTGTTTGCTTAAGAGCTGAATGTTATATCATCACGTTAGGGCATATTATCGCATTATTTAATGTTCATATTTCGCATTTCTTTCAAAGATGTTTATATATATATTCCAATTCCTATATAACTATGAATATATGAAAAGTTCATGGAACAATGGAATTGAAACACCTAAATTTCATTTATCATGCCTCAATGTTTCCCAATTCATATTCAACAATGCCAACTTCATTATTCCCATATCGAATTTACCAACTCTGCTGTCGTTTCATTTCCACTGTTTCTTCTAGCTGTTAACCCAGTCTTATCTAACCTTTAACAATTTCCAATTGTCAACAAACTTGCAGCGCGGCGTTTTTCAACAGAATTCCAGCAATTTTGTCATCCAACCGCTGCCGGCGCGATTTGGAGCGTCAGCCCATGTGCTCTACCAGGCGCGCTTAGATAAGAGCGACAACGGCAGCAGCAGTAGCAACGCCAACAGCCAGACAATACCGTTAGACAGTCAGCTGCAGTTCGAGCCCGATGTAGATGAATTTAACGAACCGCAACAGCAACAGCAACAGCAAAAGCAGCAGCCAACACAGCAGCAGCAGCAACGCCAACAGCTGCGTCGCAAATTGCAATCACAGCTGCGACTGCGCTATCAGCCGCGTCATCATCATCATCATCATCAACAACAACATCAGCATCATCATGAGCAGCCAAAGTCTCATCATCATCATCATCATCATAATCATTATGGCACTGGCATTGCCAGCGAATCGTCCAGCACGCCCCGCCTTCGCCGCCATATTGATGAGCCCTTTCGTCGGCCCTATGTCCCGGACGAGCTGTACATCGAGACGGCGATCTTTGTGGACAGCGACCTGTACAGGCACATGGGCAAGAATTATCCCACGAATACAGAGAACGAACTGATGCGCTTTGTGCTCGCCATGATCAATGGCGTGCAGTTACTCTATCATCACGACACTCTGGGCAGACGCATTAATTTTGTGCTCAAGCGCCTGGAGATCCTGCCCAAGGATACGCCGGGCCTGTATCGCTCCAGTGACGTTGACATCTATCTGAGCAACTTTTGCCAGTGGCAGAAGAATCTAAATCCGCCTCTAGATTCGGATATCTTGCACTACGATCACGCTGTCATTCTGACCGGCTTGGATCTCCATGCCACCGACAAGAGTGGCAAGGTGACCAGTCAAGTTGTGGGCCTGGCACCCGTGGCCGGCATGTGCATGCCCACCTCCTCCTGCATCGTCAACGAGGGCAAGCACTTTGAGAGCGTCTTTGTTGTCGCTCATGAGATCGGACATAAGTGAGTATTTCAATGAATTTCTATATTTATTACATATGTAGTCATAATCATATATGTATCATAATCATATTGATATATTGAAAAACAAACTAAAGAAATAAAAAACGTTTTTCATTTCCACTTTTCTCTTTCTTTAAAACATCTCTTAAATATTTCTTTTCAGCTTGGGCATGCGTCACGATTCTAGGGATAACAATTGCGATCCCACGCTGCATATCATGTCGCCCACTCTGGGCAGCGGCAAGATAACCTGGTCAAAATGCTCCCGAAGCTATCTAGAGGATTTTCTAACGTAAGTAAAGGCCACTCGTAAGCTCACTCAATTTGTCATTTTCTCACTCTCTCCCTCGTTTCAGTCTTAAGCAGGCGGAATGTCTGTTCGATCGGGGACACTTCATTGGCAAATGGGATCACTCGGCGAAGGGCAAGTTGCCTGGCGAGCGCTTCGATGCCAATCAGCAGTGCATGCTCAAATTTGGACGCAATTCGGTGCATGCGAGCAGCCAGAGCAAGTCGGAGATTTGTCGGGATTTGCACTGTCAGCGTGAGAGACTAACCTGGACCTCACATCCGGCACTAGAAGGCACCGAGTGTGGGCCGGGCATGGTAAGTAGAAGAATTCACCCTTAAAACCCATGAAACTAATCTCCAATACTCTTTTACAGTGGTGTCGCGGCGGCTCTTGTGAGCCGCGTCCCAACAAATATCCCATCGGCTCAATGAAGCAGCTCAGCGGTGGGGGCTTGGTAAAGCCCAGCTATGAGAAACACAGCGCCATCTATGCCGAGTCCTCGAGCAGAATGGAACAGCTGCAGCAGCCCTATAAAGCCAGTGGCAATGAGCTGCTCGGCGTTCAAAGCACCTGGAGCGATTGGGGCGAGGCTAGCGCCTGCGATTCCAGCTGCCTCTATGGACCATCGAATCGTTTGCGTGAGGGCAGCACCGGCCTGCGCACCTACAATCGCAGCTGCCTGAGCTATCCCAAACGCTGTGAGGGCTGGGATCGCAAGTTCGAGGCGTGCATAGCCAAGCAGTGTTATGTGGTGCCCGTGCACACAATTGGCGATTTCGCCACGAATGTGTGCAACAAGGCGCGCAAGTCCGACAATGAGCTGACGGGTGAGGGGCTGCAGCTGGTTGGTTCCATAGGTGAGTGTGGCAAGGTTAGAGTGGGACTCAATATAGTTCGATGTAATTTGCTTTGCAGAGGATTCCTGCAAGATTTTCTGCCGCACCAAGAGCAATGGCACCAAATCACGTCGCTGGACCTTTCCGGATGGCACGACGTGTCGCGCTCAGGATCATGGCCCGGAGCATATTGCCTATTGCATTGCCGGTCGCTGTGAGAAGTTCTCCTGCAGCAATGCTACGGATAATTTCTTCAAAATGGATCAAACATTCTGTGCGTATCGGGCGCCACGTCCACAGCGCGATTCCACAGAGCTGGAGAGCAAACAGCAGCCAAGCTATACGAATAACATTAGCTACAGGCGCAATGCTGAGCGTGTGGATCCCTACAGGAATCGCAATGAAAATGGTGAGCTGAGCAAGAGAGAATTGCTTGAATTCTTTTCGTTAATTGCTTTTCTCTCTATACACTGCAGAGGTCGCTGTGCGCAGTTACCATGGACTGGACAATCACTTAGCGCCACAGCCAAAGCCGTACAAGCACAAGGTCTCATCCTCGTCACCCGCCTCTGCATCCTATTCGAATGATTACAAATACAACTACCATGTTCAGGATCCATTTGGCAAAGCGGCACCGCCACCCGCCTCTGCTTCACTCGTTGTCGAATCGGACTTGTCCTCAGAGTGGCAGGTCGAGTCCGGCTGTCACTCCAATTGCATGACAGAGTCAATGGGCGTACAGGCGGTTAGGTCACGGCACACGGGCCGACGCAATATACAGTTATGCACGCACAAGGTGAAGCCATGCGAACGGCTCCAAACAGCGGCTGAATATGCGGAACAAACTTGCGCCAGATATAAGCTGAAAGTGCGTGGGTTATCCGGTCATGGCTCCCAGATCTCGGCCAGCATCACGGAACCGGATCGCAGTTGCCGTGTCGGCTGTCAGGATGAGCATATCAAGTATCGTTATTATCTGGTCAATGGCATCAATGGACATTTTCCCATCGGCACGCGCTGCTCTCCGGTGGGCAGGCGATATTGTGTGGATGGCAAGTGCCTGGAGTTCGGTGCGGATAAACTGTTACTGCAGCAGTCACACATCAGCTTGGCCCTCTTCCGAAGCAAACGCGAGACATTGAGGCGAAAAAAACGCAGCTTCCTCTACTACGATCCGGTCAATATTACCGAAACAATTAGCCAGGATTTTCTCAACAACATTGTCAACAGTATTATAGATTTTGAAAGGCAACATCAGGGTAGGTAGCCAATTGGATAATCATGGTTATATGAGATATTTAGTTCATTAATAATTCAATATTTCATGTTAAGAGCTGTCCATATATCTGTTCAGATATTAAACTATCCATTTGTTCATAGTTCGATCTGTTCAATCTCTCTATCCATTGATCAATATCGTAATACATTTATCCCTTTATCCATTTATCCACCTATCCATTTGTATTATTTTATCCACTCACATGCTTTCTTTATCCATTATTCCGTCTTTCAATTGATTTATTTATTGCTTCATTTATATATATACATATATACATCATCCCACCTATTTACTCATTTAGTTAACTATTTATCCATCCCTTTAAACCACATAATCATATATTTACTTTCTCTTTTACAGACATTTCCTCTGACAACATCGAATTATCCAATCCTATACACGTCTCTGCGGACGAATTAAGCAACAATTAAATATCAGTTTATTCTTTTTATATGTAAATCTCTCTCCCTCTGCATATGCATATATATATATGTATGTATGCTTGTATTTTATGTGGTTCATATAGCTTCTGTGGCTGCCGTTCTGCTCAGACTGCCCCACCCGCCGAAGGCGTTCTCAAACAAATCCCTGGTAACTTAAGCTCTAGATGTAAAACTTTAACTGCAAATTGTACGAATATTAGCTGAAATAAACGTGCGTGAATGTGACTGAAATAGGTTCGAAATGCTAATTGAATAAATAAATAAATATATTTAATGAATATATTATATTATTTAGTTTTTATCCAACTCCCTAGCATTTATATTCCTATTAAAAATTCATAGTTTCTTGCATTTCCTGATTTTATTTATTTATACATTCGTCATTATAAGCGCTTCATTTTGTAAACAAATGAATTGGAAATCTCAGCTGACCTTTCACATTCCAATAATAATAATTATTCAGGTGACCCCAAAAAACAAATCATCCAATTAAATATTATTGTTGTTGTTCGATATCGCCTTTAAATAAAAATGACTTTTCAAATTGTGTGTGGCATACTTTCAGGCTGGCCGATAAAACGCTGCACAAGGCGCACAAAAGTAGACACGCATTACAAACACACACACACACACACACACACAGTCATACTGTAAGCCACGCCCACACAAACAGGCTGAGCGCCTAGCACTCGTCTGCTCATCCATTGTGTTACCAATTTTGGCGTTTGCATGCAAGCACCCACAGCCATTACCAATATTCAATACCAAAAAGGGATAACAACAACAACTTCACACACACACATACATACACTCGAGCGTTTGGCTGTGTGTGCGTGCGCTAGAAATTAGATAAAAACACCTACAAAGCGCTGAATATGCCGCAGTCGACAACTAAAGCGCGCTCCGTGCAAACCGAACCCAAAAACAAAAAAAACTAGAAAATAAAGAAAGCTGAAAAACTGAGCGGAAAATTGAGTAAAAATTTCAAGTGCCTTTAGCTTGTGTATGTGAACTGTGTTGTGGTGTGTTCTCCTGTGTTAAGTGTTTTTTGGCCTTTACATTGTAAACTTGACCAGCGTTTGGCCTGTGGCAAGTTCAATGCACCAGCCGCTAACGAATCGTGTGTGTGTGCGTGCGTGTGGCATTTGCATATTTCAAATGCATTCATTGTTCATTTACAAATCGAAAGGGAATGAAATAAAAATTTCAGTGTAGATTTAAGTGCTATTAACGGTTAATTAGTCGTTCTAATTGCTGGTCGTTTGGCATTGACATTTTGATGGCTGCTAGACTCACTCTCTCTCTCTCTCTCTCCTCTCTTAGATCCACCCTCCCAGGGGACTCATTCAATTTGGGTCACATGCCCAGATAATTGACTTAGCCTTCAAGGCTTTTACATTTTGTTCCTTAATTTGGTCATAAACACGCAGTTCTGAAGACAGCTAAGAGGAAAAACTGTGTCAATTGGTTTTCCAATTTTTTACACTTTTTATTCATTTTACTCGTTTTTTTTTTTTCTTTTTGCGCACGCAATGTCCACTTAGACACTTGGCGCTCAATTAGTCATTCAGAAAATATTCAATTCAAGCCATTTGGCAAGTGACTGCAGTTGTTAGTTGTACTGAAAGTTCACACAGCATTTGCTGCCACGTGCTAGACAAACACTCAAATACTCACCTGCCCAGGACCTTGAAGTCCTGCTCTACTTTTGATAGTTTTTGTGTTTTTTTTTTTTTTTCGAAATCGAATTATCGACCTGTATCTAATTGGTTTGTTTTCGTTGTCGTCGCCAGCAGGTGCGGCAATTGAACGTATGTACATACGTTAGTTGCTTCATTAGCTGTCTCTGCCCGCAAAAGTATGCAATGCCTTTTGTCCCTTTTCCAACTGGTATCATTGCCCCCAATAGTATGCTATAAATTAAAAAATAAATCTTTACGTGCATAGAGTAATGTTTAAACATGTTCAAGCATGCCTTTACCCTGTGCTTTGGTACCCTGGCTTTGTTTTTATAAGATATTTAAAAACGTAAGTTGGCTTTCTTTCAAATCTAAAATATTTAAAGATATTTCATTTATGAAATAATATATATATTTTAGTGTGACTTTATTTGGCAAGTCTTTATGGATTAATTTAAATTTTAATAAATTTTAAAGTACATGTATTAAAAAAATATAATTATTATTTATTAAAATATTAAAATTAAAAATATTTATTAAATATTTAAAATTCATTTGGCAAGTGTTAATAGCATGCCATATACATTATTAAATTTTAAAATATTCTTTATTAAAAAAAAATATATATATATTTAAAATTAATTTTAAATTTATTATACCCTATCTAAAGTAGCAGCCTAATAAAATAAATTTATTTCATACAAATTAAATTTTTCATAATAAATTAAAAGTAAATATACTTTTTTTATTCATTCTATTTTATTGTGAATTTATATTCAAATATTTAACTAGATTTGTAATATATATTTAATCAAATTAAAGTCACTTTTAGCTAGATCTCCTTAGGTTCTATATACCCATTTGTACACACTTGGCTATCTAGTTGCTTTGAAACTAGGCTGAGCATGTTTACATATGGTATCCGCCCCCATACAAGTGTTCTGGCCATTCATATTTAATGCAATGGCACGCGATTCGCGCACTGCAATTGGCCAAATGAAAGGCAAACAGCTGGCTGCAGGCTGAGCTGAGCATTGGCAATTGTTGAGTGACCGCAACAGACATTCACATACAATGCGTATTGACCAGCAGCTAAAACTGAAACTAAGCGCTAGACCAGACGTCGTTGAACTTGCAAAGCCAACGGACGAACTAACGGACAAAAATAGTTTAAAAAAAAAATTGTAATAAATTAAAATAAAATCAGTTAAAAATTGTGAAAAATTTGTGATTCAAGCAATATAGAAAACGGATAAAGGAAACATGTGTCGTTTGAATCGCGACTGGAGCAATGTGCAGAGTCGTGGACTTTAAGCGTTTTGGTGTTAAGAAATTTGTGGCACAAGACGTTAACGGTAACTGTTCGAAGGCATGCCACCAAAGCGTAGACGTAGATTTCATGGACTCTATTACCATTCATCGCCGCCAAAGGGTGAGTTCATTATGAAATTATGAATTGTGCTGGGGATATTGAGTGCCATTCGTATTCATTAGTTGTGCACAGCTAATTGAGCCAATTACAATTGATGTGTGTGTGTGCCAGCCAATTAAGTAACACATAAGGGAATTCCATAGAGTGAGAGAGAGAGAGAAAGGGAGATGGAGAGGGGGAGACATGCGTGCCAAAGCGCAGACATGGCCAAAATTTGCATATTGCGTGAGTCCCCAATGCCAGCTCAACAAGTAAAGCCAACTGGAACAGGACTTGATGGAGTGGTTGGAACAACAGCAACTGGCGACGACATTAAGTGGCAATCGCTAATGCGCCATTTCCGTGGCAATTGTTGCCCTTTTTCATTTCGGTTTTGTGTTACTCTCGTATTTTATTGCCACACAGAACTTTGTGGCAAGCGATTCGAGCAACACTCGCAAGCTAATTTACATGTGTGTGCTAAATATATGGCCAAGGCTTGCAAATAAACCAAAGGCGAGGCAATAAAGAACACTTCTAGCTAAATATTTACATGTGTAGCTAATACACAGGTTGCTTACAGCAGCAGTAGCTCTAGAGGAACTTCATAGCGTGCATATCCCATATGAGGAAGTTTGCTTTTGAAGTCGCAGTTAGGAGACTAGCAAAAACTGAGGTAATTAGCAAAATTTATTACTTTCTTTTAAAAGTGCTAGATAGATAGAGAGAGAGAGAAAGCGAGAGAGAGAGAGAGAGAGGAAGTGACTTCAAAAGGGAACTCCCTCATATAGTTAATTTAATATATAGTATATATGTACTTGAAAAGATTATGTGAAATATAAAAAAACACTAAAAACTCGTAGGTACGAGGTGTCAATTGGAAAAGAGAGAGAGAGAGAGAGGAAGAGCAAAAGAGCAAGGGAGAGAGATAGAGTAAAGGACAGAGTTAGATTGGTAGAGAGAGATCGGGAGTTAGGGAGTCACAGAATAAGGATAGAAAAGAAGAAAGTGAGATACAAGTGAGATAAAGGGAGTGAGGAGAGATTAAGAGAGATGGGGGAAGACATGGAAAGATAGGAAGGAGAGCGGAAGAGAAATGAGAGATAGAAAGAAAGGGAAAGAGAGAGATAGAGTCATTTCTTTTTAATAGAAGCTAGTAAAGCGTTAAAAATAGTCTTGAAGTCTAGCATAAATGCCTATGACGTCTACTAATACATGCATATAATGAGATGACAGTTAATCCTATGAAAACTGTGTATAAATTAGTAATCTCTCAGTAATCTAACTGCGCGGAATGCTGCTGCTAGTCCACACGTATGATTTCATAACTAGGTTGTGCTCAAAATTAGTTGTGACTAATCGCAAGAAAAAGAAAACAAGACAGAGAGAGAGAGAGAGAGAGAGAGAGAGTGAGAGAGAAAGATAGAGGGAGAGTAAGTGATATTGTTCCCTGATAAAAAAGTGATAAAAAGTCGATTTAGATTTTCGATAGAAACGTACATATATTTATGGTTTCCTCTTTGACGCCTGCAGGAAGCATTACAGGTATTCAATTAGTAGCTATCGCAAAACTATCTTCCAGTTGATACTCGTGTTAGCCTTAGCTGAAGACATCATAGTTAGATTACACTCAAATGAGCTTTTACTCAAAAGAGAGTCAGTTCTTAGCGATGGCAGATAAGAAAGCGGTAAAAAAAGCGATAACGTCATAATAAAACTGCTAGCACTCACTGTATATAAATAGAGTACAAATATGTAGCGAACTTATTTACTCGGAAAACATAGGAAAAATAGGCGAACGACAGGACGCAATTACCGCCCACCTTGGCGGCCATGGCAAAAGGGCACAACAGAGGCAAAAATAAAATGAAGAAATGGAAAAAAAAAGCTGAGAAATAACACATTGAGCTGTCCTAAATTCAACACCTTGCTTTGGTCAGCCACGTTAGTTGCCTGGCACACGCAATACGAAGCACAACTAACGGCTGCAGAGAGAAGTCCTTCAAGCAAATAATAGAGCACATCAAGTAGGCAGTTCGTTCCGAAGGCCCTTTCATAATTAATCAAGCACAGCAACAGCACATACATATGTATACAATAATCAAGCACAAATATATATATATACTTATACAAATAGATTTATAAATATTTATATTATTATATTGAGAAACAAACTATGTCTGATACACTTGCAGTCATGCCAGTGAATGGACAGGCGGCGGGCCAGAATGGACGCAAGCGACGTGACAACGACGGTGCGTATGAGTAATATTTGTGTTAAGTGTTAAGGTACCTCGACATTCTCTAAAGCCTACGCCGAAGGCTCTCCGTCAGCTGTCAGTTTCCCAAATCACTGCTCAATATTTCAAGAGCCTCACACGCCTTGCATAGCAAATGCAACGACCTTCAAGGTCTTAACAAAAAATGAACAAAATTTCCTGAGAAAACTTGGAAGTAAAAAAGAAAAGAAAAAAACGAGCTAAAGTAAATTCACAAAGTTGTTGAGACTTTAAGTTGAGCATTTGCTTGGCTTTTAATTTCGTTTTTTACTTGCAAATTGCATGCAAACACGAACAGCCGAAAAAAGAAAGAAACTTGTGCTGAAATCGAAACCGGAAGAGCGAGCGGCGAAGGGCAATGTTTGAGGGGAGGCGTTGGGCGTGTCTGGTACTATGCAAATTCTCGGTGTTAAATTAATTTTTGACTGCACTTGGATTTGCATTTACTTTATTGCTTTTTACATTTTTTGGATAATAGATTTCTCGGTGAAGCTATCGACCATTCGCATCTGGATACACGAAAAGGATATTGGCAAGCTGACGCGCATTTTGTGGGCGGGCCAGGGACAACGGCTCTGTCAGCAGGCGAGCAACAATGGGCGTGTCAAGCGATTTCTAGCCGCCGTGCCACACGTCATGGTAAGCCCAATTGTGACTGACTTGTGTTTCTCTTAGTTCACTGAACTGCCTGTGATTGCTATAGAATGCCACGAAGGATCTGCATCAGGCGGTGATCGATAACAATTTGGAGACGCTGCAAATGCAGCTGGAGCCGCCGGTGCCGCCAGCTCTGGTCACGGCCAAGGATAGCAATGGCCTCAATGTCATACACAAGGCCGCCGGCTTGGGCCATACCAAGATCTTGGAATATCTGGTGGGTCTTTGGCCAGAGGGCGCACACGAGATCGACATCACGGGCAAGACGCCCTTGCATTGGGCAGCCAGTGCCAAGAACAATATGCGCTGCTATACGCTGCTCACACAGGCCGGTTGCGATGAGGAGGCACAGGATTATGTGAGTAGCATAGACAAATAATACTGACTAATACTGACTCACTCAAGTTCTTCATAAACTTTATATACTGCTCTCTTAATTACTAACTCAACTACTTTGACTCTCCATTTATATTTCTTCGACTCGTATTCACAGAAAATGAAGACCCCTTCATACTATCGCCATAAGCCACATGAAATCGAGCGAGCTTTTTTGGTTTATGTGCCGGAGGCGCCGCGCATCTCCCCAGACAGCGTCACTGATTGGGAGGCGCTGAGCGATGATAACGATAGCAATGCTGGCGGTGACGCCAGTCGCAGCAGCAGTAAGCAGGTAAGCGAGAGAGACAGACGGAGAGAGAGAGAGAGAGGAAGAGAGAGGCAAAGTCTACGGCTTTGCTGTTTGGCTAATTTGATAAGCTTGTGTTCTCTTCAATAGAAATTGGCCATTAAGCCGGCAGTCATTGAGAATGGTCGTAAATCGTTGGACGACAGCGCTGAGAACACCTCCGAATTGGACACGAATGATGGGTAAGTTGTTTGTTGGCAAACACCTTTGACATTGACTTGGCCTTTGGCATGGCCAGCTTTATGATGCGCTGCGAGGGGGCCTGAGTTGGGGCTGGCTAAAGGCTTTTGCTACGTTTCCTTGTTTCTTTGTTTGTTTTCTGTTGGTTTGGGCATGGCTTTTGAGAGTTTTTTGCATTTTGATCAAAATCGAATCGAAATCCACGCAGTACCAGCGCCATTGAGGATGATGAATTATCCAAGGCGGAGGCGGATGTGAATGTGAATGGAATTGCCGATGCGGATGCTGATGCGAATGCTAATGCGAATGCATCGCCGCCGGAAAAACAACGTCGACCGGAAACACCGGCAGCTTTTGCCACTGCTGACAATGGCAACGACACAGCCGGCGATACAGAAAGCGAAGCTGAGGTAAGTCCACTGAAGCTAGCAAAGGCCTAGGGCCTGAGATCCTGTTTTGATTTTTGCTGTTTATATGCTTTGCACTCTGCGCTTTTGCTGTACAATTCCGTAGTTATAATTCTTTTTGGATCCATTAAGCGAATAGCCGCAGCTGAAATCGTTCGTCTTAGTTGCTGTCAAAGTAAGCTATTGTCGGCTATGATGCGGCTTTCTCTTTTGCCCCAGCTACACACACACACACACACACACACACACACACACACACACAAACACTGAACACATATACGCTTACTGAAGGGCGTAGGTTAGAAGACTCTTTCATAATATTCTCTATGGAACTTTAGGTTTGTGTGGCTTTAGCAATACTCTCTTTGAGTCTTTCTGACTCTGATGAGAGTGTGTTCGATTCTTCATGTAGAGAATTGACTTTATATATTTGATATATTAGCTTTAAAGTAAGAAGCCCTCTTAACTACTCTAACTGAATTCTTATAGAAATATATCTTTTGACTGTGCTGCTAAGCAAGCTACAAATTGGCCATGAATAAATCTAGAAATGTTCTCAGAATCTTTATTTAAGAAATTTTGTACAATTTTTACCCAAACTGTATATAAAAACATAATACACACAACACACACACAAATACAAAAAACAAAACAAAAAAATTGAACACGCATATCAAGCGCTTCTGTCAGCTCGACTGATCAATGTAGATACAAATAAAAAATAAAAAATAAAAAAAATAAAAAATTAAAATAAATTACAACTTAGAAAGTGTTCACAAAGGAAAGCAATCAGTCGACAATTGTTTACTTTTACAGAATATTGCAAGAGCTGTAAGCGCTGATGAAGCTGAAGTTGAGCCCGAGGCAGCGGAGCCGGCGCTGGATGGCGATGAGGCAGAGGCGAGTGTAGAACCGATTGAGAATGGAATTATGGATGATGCTAAGAGTGAGCAAAATGCAAACGAAAAGACTGAAGCGATTGTGAATGAGAACGAAGCGGAAACGGAAATGGAAATTGAAACGGTAGCGGCGGCGGAAGAAGCACACGAAGAAGAGCTTGAAGATAAGAAGGCAACTTCAGCTACTGCTGCTGCTGCTGCTGCTGATGAGGATGAAGTGGAGGAGGACGACGATGAGGTACAGATTGGCTTGCTTTAAATGCCAATTCATGTGCAGTCAGCAAATTGTTTGAACGATTCGATGTTTTGTTGTGTGGCGTTTGCTCAAAGCGATTTTTTCCCATTTTTTTATTATGTTTTCAAATTGTGAACTGTAAAAAAAAAAAAAAACAAACAAATTAGCTCAGCTGCTGGCACACAAATTCTTAAACAAATATATATATATGCATAACTAAATTATGTACAACAACAACAACAGCAACAACTACGTAGCCGCAACAGCAACAACTACAACAATAACTAACACAGCTATATATATATATACATAACTCTTGTCTATATACGATATACGAAATGCTTAGTAAATGCCTAGAAACGATTTTCGTGTATTACCCCATATTGATATCTAACTAAACATATATATTTTGTAAACGTGTGTTAAATTTCTTATTCTAACCTTAAACTTAACTCTTAATTAAACAATAACAAAAAAAAAAAAAAAGAAGAAAATATCAAAACTCTGCAATAAAGTAAACGCAACTCGTGTGTTTTTGTTTATGTTTTGCACTCGAACTCGATTTCCGTCTTACTTTCCATATATTCCATTTTCCATTTGTGTATGTCTCTCGCCCACACTACACTACACTTTCTCTCTCTCTCTCTCTCCCGTTCCTCTCTCTAGATCTAATCAATGGCTGCATTTTGAAATTGTTTTTGCCCATATCGATTGGGCAAACGAAACCAAATCAGCAGCTGTTTGCCTGCAGATACACTTGCATTGCAAAACTCTACTTTTTTTTATTCTTTTGTTATACAAAACTAATAGAAGAGGGTCGTACGTATGTGCATCTATAAATAATCGTATGTGTGCCTCTGATGCTCGTGTGTGCTCTGGCATTTCACTTTCGCTTGGCATGTCCTTCATCCCTGACGTTCGCCTCTGGCTGTCAGGCAGCCATTCAAATGGCAACTGAGCATGCAATACGTCAAGAACAGTTGTAAACGTTAGATATTGCAGGTATATATATATATATGCTATATATATATATATATATACTAGATATTCATAATTTATTACTTTCAATTTGCGTGGGCGTTTTTGCAGCAAGCATCAACATTTTAATGACTACAGATCCTATCTGTGCCTGACTGCAAAGTAATCACGTTAATGCAGCGTAAGCGCAATATTACGTATACGACAAGGCGTTGCAGCAGCAGCAGCAGCAGCAGGAGGCACTACTTTGCACCACTCCATAGTACACACTCCATTTCCAGCCACCTTCCACTTATGTCGTAGTTGTTCTTAGTCCTGTGTTTTGTATCCTTGTAGCACACTCTTTAACTAGCTCTTAGCTGTTTAGCTTTTCAAGCTAACCGAATAAATGCGCAAATTCTCTGCAGGATGTGGTAGCCGCCAAGCCGGCGCGTACACAGGAGGCGGAGCAGCAACTGGTGCAGGATAACGATGGTGGCGATTCGCTCACATCGTCGCTGGCCATCGAAGGCTTTGTGCAGGGCGCCGCCGAGGATTATACAGTTCAGTCTCAAACATCAGCAGCTTATGATGAAGTGGATGAAGTATACGCGGCTAAACCTTTTATCTATCTCCCATCTAAAACTAAAAACCAAACAATGCTCTCGCTCTATTTTATTTGCCTACACGAAATCTCCAAATTTGAAATTCTTCTTCTTCTACTTTTGATTTTCCTTTGACTTTCCTTTTCGGCACCGTTTCACCCGCTTTCACTTTATGCGCACGAAACTGTTGTCGCTTTAGCTCCATTGGCCAGAACAAAGTTTATCTCAATGCTTTCTTCACAGGATGCCCGCTTCCAGCAGATCATTGAGTCGGGCGACATGGAGCAGCTGGCCGAGATAGTGCTGAATGGCGAGGGCGGACGACTGTTGGGGCTCAAGTCCAAGGAGCCGGAAATCCAGGCCTTTCTCAACAACGTGCCCAGCTATATGGTCTGTACAAGGGCTGGCATTGCCTTTGCTCTTTGCTTTATTTATGTGCAATTGTCCACTAATTTCTGCACTTGCTCAACTTGCAGGAGAAAATCCATCGCGTGCACGATGCGGCACGTGACGGCAGTTTGTTGGCGCTGCAGCAGGCGCTGGATCGCCGGAAGTTTGCCATTGCTAAGGACGACATATCACCAAATGGCGCCACGCCGTTGCACGTTGCCGTACTCTTTGGCCACAGCGGTAAGTGGAAGATTGGGGACTACTGCGGGGAGGGGGGGTCTATACCCCAATCAACTCTGTCCGTGTCACAGTTTTGTTCAGCTAGTTCTAAACCCAAACCAACCCTTAGATATTGTACGCTATTTGGCTTCACGCTTTCCGGAGACCATGGCAATTACGGATAATGACGGACGCACGCCGTTGCACTATGCGGCCACAATTAAGGACAACGGCCACTTCTACAATGTCCTAACGCAGCTGGGCGCCGATCCAAAAGCTGTGGACAAGGTATACATATACATATATTATATAGAACACTCTTGCATAATTAAGAGCTTAAGGCATTAGAATAACTCTTTAATTTAAGACATTTTGTATGTTAGGCAGAAAGCACTAGAGTTGGTAGCTAGAATATACGTTTACTGTTAACAACTTTATGTAAGCCAGGCTAGCTGACTCTTTGTGTCTGTTCTAGTGAGGGAAAATCCATTATGTTGGCTGTTAAGTTGATTCAGAGAAAAGAGCAGAAAGACATAGAAGAAAACTGATATAAATATATGTGAGTGAGTATATTATAAAAATCATTTCAGCTCAAACTTTATCAAACTCAAATTTATATGAAAATAAAATTTATATGTAAATCGTTTGCACCTTCACGCTCTTTTGACGAGATCTTACTCACACGCTCTCGCTCTCGCTCTGCTCTCACTCTCGCACTCCTTCTTGCTCTCGTTTCGCCTTCGGTTCTTTTCGTTTGGTTTTCGGTTGAGCGTTTTGCCTTGAACTATTCGTGTGGCGCTTTTTTTGCAAACATCGTGTAGAGAGCGAGAGAGAGAGAGATAGACGCTCGCACACACACACACACGAAAGCAAAACTTGCATACCAATACAAAGACTTCGTGCTTCATAAAAACTTGCGGAAAGTAAGTAGAGCGCAAAAAAGTGTCTGTCGGATCGTGAACGATTTCTTTGAAGAACCGATGCAGTCGTTTGTTCTCAGAGTTTTCTTTTTTCAAAGCGAGAAACGAGCAACAGATTTTTGCGAGTTCAGCTTAGACTAATGAACTGTGCTCCCAGAGTTGTAGGCTCTAATGTAGGCGCAGAGCAATAAATGAAAATTAACCAGAAAGACTTAAGCAATTAATTTAACTAATGTATTCTTTTAAATTTTATGCAAGTATAGAAAAGCTGTAGCATATATCATAAACCTAACAATATGATTGCTTTTAAACAATTTCATTTAATTTATTATAATAATGTTTAAGCAAAAGTCAAATTTTAGCTCGTTTTCTGGCTGATGATACTAGATTTATAATTCACATAAAAATCTTATAGCCCAAAGACATTTCTCAAAGAATATTTGAATGACATAGCATAGCACAGCATTTGAATGTCCTCTAGCAGAGAAGACGTCTGGTATGCTTAAATTAATCAAACTCCGCTTTTTACTTGATGTGTGCAAACTCTTTCACTTCTCATTATTGCTTCTCTCAATAGCTCAATTAAGTTAAATTTATTTAAAAATGTACTCCGGTGTATAACCTGTGTAAGCATAACCTTCCCTGCTCATTGTCTATTCAGCTGGAAAAATCAACAGCTGTTTTACCCTTCTACTCCTGTTAGCATTGAAACAGTTTAGCCATAGACTTGAAACTATAAATTAAGTTCAGTAAATGGGTCAAGTTAAGGCCTATGTGACATTCATTTAGGTCGCAGTTGGTCGAAGAGCCTTGTCTTCGAACGTGAATCAATATCGTTTATAAATAAGAGATTAACCAAACCGCATGTATTTCATTTAAAAATTCTACACGCAGCTGGGCCATACGCCCGAGTTCTATGTGGATATGGAGAAGTCGAAAGACGTGCTCACCTACAGTGAGCTGCTGACCGTATTTGGGGCGGAGGAGCTCGAGAATCAATTGCTCAGTGATCAAGGTAAACATTCATTTATCCAATTTATTTTGCATAATTTCTGTTTGCTTTGCTGTTTGGCTTTAGCATTGTTGTTATTGCACCCACAACAAACACACACTCACACACACATACAATTATACACACATGACTAGTCACTAGTCATCAAAAGGCACTCGCAGTGAAAATAATTAAATACGTTTTTTTTTTTTGGTGTTTGCTAACCGAAACTTCCGGACTTGATTGGCTGGCTCGTTGACTCTGCCCATGCCAAACATCGATTTTCAGTCATACAAACACGCACACCTTACACACCTGGCCACACACAACACACACATACACATGCATACATACACGCGTCCTTCGGCTGGTTGCGCACTCACATATTCATACCTCGCATAGACCGTATAGCTCGTATAGTTAGTCTAACTTTTGGTGGCTAATACGCGCAGTTGGTCTCACAGTTAGCCGCGGACAGTTCCAAACGCAACAAAATGGCGGCAAATCGAGAATTTTTCAATGAGATTATCAATAATATAGATGATATTTTCGGTATGTAAATGATATGGGCAACATTAACAGCAGAATTAGCTGACGTTGAATTATGCAGCTATTCTGGCTTGATTTTAAATATTTGCAGAGAATTTCTAGAAAAATAGTAGAAACAATTATATGGGCTTAGCTAAAGAACTAGCTAAGTTCATATTATAATCTCTGTAGGTTGTGTGAGCTTAAGATAAAGAAAATAGGTAAATAAAAGAATAATAAAAATAATTAAATGGCAGGCAGAACACAAATTTAAAAAATAATAAAAAAATGTAAATAAGTTAAATACAAAATAAAAAAAAAATAAAATAAATAAAAAATATATCTAAAAAAGAAACAAAATATTAAATATGCATAAAACTTAATATGAATTAAGAAAACAAGATTAGAAAATAAAAAAAAAAAAAGCGAATAAATAATTTGGCATAATAATCCTTTATTATAATAATATATATATAATAATATTAAATATGCACATAAAATTTAATATGAATAAAGAAAAATTACTAGAAAAATGAAAAAAAAAAAAAAACCAATAAGTTAAATAAATATTTGTTTGGCTAAAAAGAATTAAGCTCTTATCAATTTAATGTTGAATCGTATAGATGATATAATTAAATATTTCTAGAGCTAATTGCCTTACCAGTACAATAATAGAATAGAATTTAATATAGTTTAGTCAACTATTTAAAGGCCAAGCCTTTTGAAGTATTGTGTCATATTTCATAGTATTTTTGAACCACACAAACATAAATAATATATGCTCAATACACTAATATACAAGACATCATCAATCACACTCTCAGCTTTAACTACATTTGCACCTGTTTGAGCACATGCGCCTATTTTTAGCACACACACAACCACACACACGCACACACACACACACACACACACACACACACACATTACACAACACACAACAAGTCTCTTGAGCTGCTCTGTGTTCGTTACCGTGTCTCTCTGTCTGTGTCTGTGTGTTTGTTGGTATTACAACTAGCCCGCTGTGCTGTACTGATAATCATCAAACAATTACACCCAACGCTGCCTAACAACAATAACAACAACTCTAACAACAACAACTCTAACAACAACCAGTGCCCGATGATCTGCATAGCGCTCGTCGTGAGCTCCAGGATGGCGAAATTGCACGAACTCTTGAGCGTTGCTTCAGCGTCATTACGGAGTCTGGCAAACTGTTGAGCGCTTCGACAGCTTCGGCCTTGTCGCATCGCAAGCCATTGAGTGCCTCCTCGCTGCAGCTGTCGGTGACGAGCTATTTGAGTCGGTTTCTCAAGCGGCCTGTCTATGAGAAGATCAAGCGTCGGCAAACGCGTCTGGATCACAATCTCTTCGATGTGCTGTGGCCGGCAATGCGTAAGACATCGAAGCTGCGCCACCTGGAGGAGGACATCAATTGTGGCATTATAGCGCCCGATTTCGATGTGTTTGTGGTGTTTCAGGAGTTTCTGGTGCCGCTGCTCAAGGACATGCACTGCCTGAGCATCGATGCGGAGTTCAAGCCGCAGCCGCGACTCGCCTACTTTCCCATGGATAATGGCGAGCGCCTGAATACGGCTGCCTTTGTCTACGACGATGAGTCGCAGCTGGTGACGCGTTGCATTGTGGAGGCTTCGAGGAATCTGGATCAGCTGGAGCTGCCACTGAATCTGACCATTGGCCAGATCGAGCAGGCCGAGCGCCTCATGATGGGCCGCATATTCACGGCCAACTTTGCCGAGGCCATTGGCGAAACAGAATCGGGCAGCTATTATACGCTGACAGAGCTCATGGAGCCGGACGTCGGAGGTGGCCAAGATGCTCAGCAGTCTGGGTCTAATGATACCGCTGCTCGATGGCAAAGATCTGGTGCAGGCAGCCGAGTCGACGGCCTTCAATGGTGCACTTTGGCCATATGGGCGTGGTGTCTACATCAATTCCGCCTCACAATATGGCGCTGTGGCTCAACTGTCAGGAGCATCTGCGCGTCATCTCCGCCAGCAGTGCCAAGGAACCGGCCGACATGGGGGCCACCTATACACGAGTGGGTCGCTGCTGTTACCTATCTGGAGACACAGCTGCACTTCAAGGAGAGCTATCTGCTGGGCTATCTACAGTCGCGGACCATCGTATTTGGGCACAGGTCTCAAGATGACCACCATTGTCAAGCTGCCCAATCTGATGAAGGAGCTGGACAATTTGCGCCACCTATGCTCGGTGCGTGGCCTGAGCATGGTCACCAATCGCCTGTCCAAGCTAACTGTGCGCCTGATCAATATGCAGAGCATGGGCGTTGTTGAATATGTCCTGTTCCAGGACTATTGCACAGCTGTCACCAACATCCTGTCACTGGAGAAGGACATGTCACTAACGAACTCCAAGCATATTGCCACCATGCTGGTGAAGATCTTTAAGCGCAAAAAGAATAGCATAATCGATCGAAACTAAAATCAATTGAGATATACAAGCCACAACAGAGACCTAATGAAAAAGCACAATTCATACATTAATCAAATTAAATTTGTATTGTAAATACAACAGAGCACAACAACAAAATACAACTATTCAAATTGTAATATACATATATATATATATATATAGAATACAGATATACAGCTACTCGATCGATTGATATACTTAAGCAAAACCAAATTAATTAATAAATATCAAAAACCACATCCTCCGCTTCGGCCGCAACGTCGCACGCAAAAAGTTTTCATGAGATACACGTACGTACCTATTGCTCCAGCTACACCCCGCAGCTAACCCAGATCCTGATTAGCAATGTGTACCGTTCTTTGATATGATTTGCCTCAATTATCAGTTACAAAGTAGTTGTCAAACTTGACTCTCGCTTTGTATATGTATAAATAGTTATATATATAATATATATTGCATGTACTTAGATATTATCCTAATCTTTGGCTATGTCTTACAAAGCTTCTCTGCATTCACAGGTCAGTCGCAGCCCGTTACCTTTAAGGCAAATCCCATCTTCAAGACGGAACAGGGCAAATATCTAGCAGACAGTAAGTGAAGCATCATCAACATCATCATAATTTCATTTCCAATAATCATATTTCCGTTTGTCAGCTCTCGCCGATCCGTTGATCAAAGCCTTGACAGAAATAGCCAATAAACGCCCAAAGGATCCTGTTGCCTATCTAACCAGCTATTTGCAGCAGTTTATGGGTCAACGCAAGGCCATTACAGAAGTCGTTGTCCATTCGGGCAATAGCAAGATGAGCAGCAACTCCACAGCTCGGGCCAACTCCGTCTCCAAGCTGAATGGCAGTCGCACGGGCAAGAGCCATGCGGATATCATTGAGCTGGATGCACGTTCGCTGGCCGAGGACCAGGAGGAGAATGACTGAGGATGCTGCATTGGCTGTGCAGCATCTGGAGGAACGCGGATGAGCATGGCCAGAGCATGTTGCACTTTGCCTGCGCTCGTTCGCATCGACGCGGCGCTCTGTACACTCTGATCGAAGAGTCGCGCATCGATATCACCTACAGGGATGAGCTATATCGCACGGCCAGGGATGTGGCGCTGCAGGCGAATCAGCCAAACAATGCCACGGAAATCGATCGATATGTGCTCGCCCAGGCAGTGCTGGGTGAGTGGAAAGACTAATTACCCAATAAGATTAATGCATACTTATCTCATTGCCTTTTCCAGGTGAAGTGGAGCCCTTTGAGCAGCTGGCCCTGCAGGGTTACGATCATATACTCGATGTGGAGGACGAGAATGGCAAGTCAATTTTAGATGTGGTCCAGGAAGCATCAACATGAGGCACTTTTTAGCTTTTTAAATGGTTTACGCGTGCTGGAGGAGACACGCGAGGAACTGCATCAAATGATACGCGATAAGAATATGGAAAGGCTCAAAGAGCTAACCGCCGTGCCCAATGTCAAGTGGCTGATTAAGACCAAAAACTATTACGGTAAGGGATAGAGAGAGGAAGGGGGGAAGAGAGAAAGTTGAGTAATTGATCTGATTGACTTGATCTTTTAGGTCGCACTGCTCTGCACATAGCCGTGCTAAAGGAGTCGGAGGAAATGGTGCAGCATTTGGTACAGCTTTGCCCCGAGGCACTTAAGGTTACAGATAATGTAAGTTGGATGTTGTAGATCGCTCTCCAATCAAGTTTAACTCTTACTTTCTCCCTTGCCATCTATCCAACCCAATCCTCTCGCAGCTGGAACGCACTGTCTTGCATTATGCATTGGGCACCAATTTCTGTGAGAGTGTCAGTCGCATTCTTATACAAAATGGTGCCAAGCGCACGGCCAAGGATCTCAAGGGTAGACAGCCGAGCTACTACTTTATCAACAAGGCGGACATCTTGCGCCTGCAGGAGGAGGAGGAGGAAAGTCGCTGAGCAATATTTATATGTATAGAAATACAACTAGCTCTAAGCTGTTCTAGTTCAATAAAAATGAAAATCATGCAAACTCAAACTGATTTCATATTTTACACATTATTTACACGATATCTGTCTGCCCAAGTGGCCAATTGTGATAAGTGTGAAGATTTGCTTAAGCCGCCACGCGATACGCTCATTCATGGCTGTGAAGTGCTGCACGTTGGGCAATTTAATTGAAGAACTGTTACATGCTGAGATAAGATTAATACCGAATCTCTGGCCTTGCTGTGATTCCCATGCAGAGCTCTGTGTGAGCTTATCGACTTTATAGTTTAGCAAGTCTCTCAGTCAAAGTCTTATATAAAAACCAGCTGCGGTTTGTATTTAAAAATAAAAAATATTTACAATATGCAATTATTGAGAGCGTGCACAAAAGCTGTTAAAAGAATTTTTCTACTCATTCATGAAAGTGAAATGAATATATTGGTTTTGTGAAATATACATCTAGCTGTCCGTCCGTCTGTTACGTTTATCCAACTGCTATTTAGCTAGAGTAAACTGCATTCAATATGAAGCTGGCAGCATTTTGACCGTTAATGAGTATTCTGCAGTCGTGCAGTGTCCGACTGCTATAGTCCTTATGACATATTATTATATAATTCGTTCAGCTAGCAAATCGAACTTGCTCTAGTGTGAAATTAAGTGAAATATTTGAGATTAATATTCAGACTTTCTAGCAGATGAAATGTAAATATATTAATAAATGTGTTGAGGTTCATTATAGTTGTTTTTATTTATTTTATTTGAGCCTAAGAATAAGAGCTTTTAGCAGAATAATTTATGTACTTCCTTTTATATATTTATATACATTTTTATAGAGTATTTAAAAATCACTGAAATCAACTCAATGATCTCTTGATCGTGAGCTGAGTCTTCTGTCTGTCTAGCCATGAGCATTATCTAAGCAAACAAATTGAACAACACACAATCAATGAGAGTAAGTATATACATATATGTATATATATATATATATGTTTGTGTGTGTTTGCATAAATTTCTATTTGATTTGCTGTCAATGGCCTATCAGAGTATTTGAAAATTACTGATACCAACTTTCAACAAGATTTTGTGTGTAAGCGTAAGTGGTGTGCGCTGATTTCCAACTAATGCTAAATGTACGAAGTATTGACGTGCAGCTGGCTAGGTGTAAAGCCAGCCGAAAACAATTGAGAGTTTGAGTTGCTTTTTGAAGCTGAACGTGCGCGGTTCTCAAGCTAAAATCGAGCGATGACAACGAAAGTGAACATGGGTAATGCCTAAAGGCCTAGAATATTGTGATAAATTTAGCTAAGTGCATTAAGAGTGTCTTGATAATTTCAATCTCTTATATGGCTAGCCATATTGACTGAATATATAAATATATTAAACAAGTTCTGGATATTTCTTCAATTTGCAATTTACAAAACACATGCCACAAACTTGTTCAAGTGCAAAAAGTTTCCGTCTTTAATGACTAAAATAATATAAATTTGTTTAGTTTAATTACATTTTTTATATATTCAATCTCGCCCCCTGCTCTTAGGTCCCTGGCTGGGTCAGCGTCATGTGCAGGCATTTTTGCTTTTTCTCGCGATCGTCGTCAACTATATAGCCAAATTCAATGCTGGCGTTGCTGTTGTCGCCATGACCAATGCGGAGAGCACAAATCCCGATTTTCCAGTGAGTATGCAAATGGAATTCAATTTGAACTTACCTGAATGAGGCATTCGATTAGGAATACGATTGGAATGAGATGGAACGTTCGTTAATTTTGTCCAGTTTCTTTTGGGGCTACATTATGACTCAGTTTCTGGGCGGCTGGCTATGTCGTCGCTATGGCGCCCGCTTGACCATGTTCATCTCCACTTTTGGCTCAGCTATGCTGGTGCTGCTGGTGCCCTTCTCGGTGCCCAGGGGTGGCTGGCAGGCCTACTGCACAATCCGTGTGTGCATGGGCTTATTTCAGGGTCTAATGTTTCCTTGTGTGCATGCACACTTGGCCAATTGGAGTCCGGCCGCAGAGCGTAATCGGCTTGGCGCGTTGGCCAACATGGGTCTGGATTGCGGCACTCTGATGGCCATGTATGTCAGCGGACAGGTGGCTTCCTCCAGCATGGGCTGGCCGGGCATTTTCTATATCTCGTGTGCTGTGGGCATTTTCTGGTGCGTTGCTTGGCTGATCTTTGGCGCCGATACGCCAAGGCAGTCCAAGTTCATAAGCAAAGAGGAGCTGAACTATATTGAATCGTCGATCACTGAGAATAGCAAGCAGGCGGAGATGAAGGAATCGAGTCGCATACCTGTGCCCTGGAAGGCGATTCTCACCTCGCTCCCATTTTGGGCGCTTTTCCTGGTGCGCTGCACTCAATCCTGGGGCTACTCGACGCTACAGGCCGAGATTCCCGCCTATATGAATGGCGTGCTGCTGCTGGAGATGAAGAGCAATGCATTGTTCTCGGCACTACCATATCTGGCCTCCTGGATCATGGCCTTTGTCTATTTGATTGTCTCGGATATTCTGTTGACGCGAGGCATACTGACAATTACGGGCATTCGTAAGACCTACAATTCATTGGCCTCCTGGCTGCCAGCCATTAGCTTGATTGGCCTCAGTTTCTTGGACAGCAATCAAAAGACTTTGGCCATTGTTCTAATGACAGCCAGTGTGGGGATCAATGCGGGCTCCACCATTGGCAGCACTCTCAACACCATCGATCTGTCGCCGAATCATGCCGGCATACTGATGGGCTTTGTTAACACAGGTGCTAATATTGTGCCGATCCTTACGCCGCTGTTGGTGGGAGTAATAGTTAAGCATGAGGTGAGTTTCTTTAAACTGCAAATCTATTATAAAGTAAACTAATTAAATATCAAATATTTCAGCACGATCGCTCCGAATGGCAATTGGTATTCATTATATCGGCCATAGTATTCTTCTTTGGCAATCTGTTCTACATCATCTTTGGCCGCATGGTGAATCAGCCCTGGAATGATGCTGACTTTTTAGAGCATCAAAAGCAGACGCTTAGCCAAGAGCAGGGACGGGCAGCCAAAATGAAATCCAAAGCCTTGGAAGCACACAAAAGCAGCAGCTCATAATGCTACAGTGTTACTCGATCAATCTAGGCCATTTAGTGATAACAAGAAATATGAAATAGCAGCGCTAATAGTACTAAGTAATATCAATTAAGAATAACTCACGGCTGGATCGTAGATAAACATCAAATTTTAGTTAATAAATACATATTTAAAGACTCAACAAATTGTTTCTGATATTTCTTATCTGAATGTACTCAATGGGTTTATACTTCAGGCTTACCTCTTTCAATTATAATCTAATTCACTTGATTTCAATTATATATATAATTGGATTTGATTCTAATGTTAATCAAGGCGATAGACTTCGAACTTTTTGTGAATAAAATAGATTTTTAAATAAATATTTTTATTCTGCTTTTTTGTTGAGAATCTAGTAATTAGGTACAGTTGATAGATCGGATATAGATATAGATATAGATATAGAAATGTAACATTTAGCTTTTTTTTTAGAAACTATATAAATAAGTTTCGATCAAAGTAAAAAAATAAATAAATAATAAATTAAAAAAAAATCGTGGAATTTAGTAAACTTTAAATCAAATTTAACATTAGCTTGGACAATTGCCTGATAAATAAATTCAAACTCTACCTGAAAAAAATCTATGTCAAAAACTATAGCATACTTTTGTGCGGTAAAGAAAAGTAGTAAATGCTGATCTCGTAGGGATTATTGTTATTGTTGCCATAGGTCAGTGAATAATTAATAATGATTTCACCTTGGTAACTGTTTTTATTGACTGGCCAATTATAGTATTTTATGGCAACAAAAAAAAATATTGTTTTCCAATATATTATTCGTCGCTGGAGTTCAGTTTATTTGGGTAAGTGGGTAGCACGTGCCCGACCTTATCGTTGGATAATCAATGCTGATAAGTTAACCAAAAATGTGAACCTAATCAACTACGATAAGATCGGACTAAAGTACCAAGAACTAAGTTACTATTGGTTTCAATTATTCGGTTGTACTCAGGTGTTCGGATTAAACGTGGCAAAAACAAAAGGCGCAAACAAAATAAAAATATTTTTTGTTCAATTTTTGTTCAAGGACTTTTAGCGTAGAGCAGAATGACAGCTGATGTGAATAAAGGTGAGTTGAGAATGTTGTGAGACATTAAAGAATATAAATATTAATTGAATTTAATGTATTTATTTTGATATTTGTCTAGAGCATTTAACTGATTCAGCATAAGATACAGATTAAAACATAATTTTATAATAAATATTCAAATAATCAAATATAGATTTTAAACATCAATCATTTTATTTCAATTATGCAACTTTTCAGACGACTGTCTGCATTCTTCAACTTTTCTCCAGTCATAAATATTATACTAAATATTTACTTTGCCTAAGTGCAATCGTAAACAATCCATAAATAATAACTTGGCACAGATTCAAGTCGTGTGCCCAGCCAGGCTGTCTAATAAAATGTCAAGGTGTTTTATGATCTGCTTGGACTTTAATCGCAGCAAACAATTAAATTGCTTTATTATATGTTTAGCCTTCCAATAAATCATATACTCATTGTGTTTTCAGGTCCTATTCTGGGCATAAGACATCTGCAGGCATTGCTTATATTCATAACCATCACAGCCGTCTACATTGGACGCCTCAATGTGGGCGTCTCTGTGGTGGCCATGACCAATGCCGAGTCGACAAATCCCGATTTTCCCGTGAGTATAGAGTGCAGTTTGCTAAAACATTTCTCAAAGTAATATTTCCCTTAGGAATTCGACTGGACGGAGGAAGAGAAATCGTATATTTTGTCCAGCTTCTATTGGGGCTATATTATTACCCAGTTTCTGGGCGGCTATTTGTGCAAGCTTTTCGGCGTGAAGAACGTCATGTTTTGGGCCACATTTGCGTCGGGCGTGTGTAGTGCTGTCACGCCCCTTTGCATTGGCTGGGCTGGCTGGGGCGCCTACTGTGCCATACGTGTGCTGATGGGCTGTGCCCAGGGTTTGATCTTTCCCTGCATTCATCAGCATTTGGCACGTTGGTCACCGCCCGAGGAACGCAATCGCTTGGGCGCCTTGAGTCACACCGGCATCGAGTGCGGCAATGTTTTGTCCATGTTTGTGAGCGGCACGATTGCCAAGGGTCCCATGGGCTGGCCGGGCATATCGTATATATCGGCTGGCGTGGCCTTTGCCAGCTGTGCTCTTTGGTTTGTCCTGGCAGCGAATAATGCCACCGAATCACGTTTCATTGGAGAAGCCGAAAGAGATTTCATTGAAACATCTTTGAAGCACGGTCAGAACTATCACAAAGCCGTCATTCCGATACCCTGGCGAGCTATATTCACATCGGCCCCATTCCTGGCGCTGATGGTGGCCCGTTGCGCGGAGTCATGGGGCCTGAGTACGCTGCAGGCCGAGATTCCCGCCTATATGAATGGCGTACTGCAAATGGACATCAAGGATAATGCGCTCTTCTCGGCCTTGCCCTTCCTAGCCATGTGGATCATGTCGTATGTGTATCTGGTTCTTGCCGACATCCTGCTCTCGGGCAAATGCCTCTCACTGACAGCCTTGCGCAAGACATACAACTCGATGGCCTCCTGGCTGCCAGCTGCCACATTGATTGGCATTGGCTTCCTCGATATGGACCAAAAGACACTGGCCATTGTATTGATGACAATCAGTGTGGGCTTCAATAGTGGCGCCACAATTGGCAGCTCCCTCAACTCCATCGATCTGTCGCCCAACCATGCCAGCATTCTGATGGGCATTGTGAACACAGCGTCAAATGTGGTGCCCATTGTGACGCCACTTGCTGTGGGTCAGATTGTCAACAACAATGTAAGTATCGATTTACTTTCGCTTTACTCTTCAAATATCTAATCTTGTTCTTCTCTTTCGTTCAGGCGGATCGCAGCCAGTGGCAAATCGTGTTCATTATCTCCGCTGTGATCTTCTTTGTGGGCAACTCCATTTATCTGTTCCTTGGCACGGCTGTCTTGCAGCCCTGGGATGCCGAAGATTATCTGCAGCAGAGACCTATTGCCGGACTGGAAACACTTGAGAGTGAGCACAAAAAACCGGACTCGAAAATGGCCATTAGTTAATTGATAGCGAAGCCAATCAAGTATTATCTATCGAGCAGGCTCTACAGTACACACATTATGTTAGATATACTCAACAGTTAACATTAGTTTAACAGCATTTCGTTATGTTAATGGAACTGTTAAAAGGCATTATATGTTATCACAAGACACTGCGAGAAAATTTTAACAAACAGGAAAAAATTAAATAAAGAATACATAAAGGTTTTTTGGTTATATTTTGTAAGATATAGATGTATATATATTTATGATGTGCAGATATTATCAATATAAATTTTGATATATATTTAAAAATTTTTGCATTTCGCATTTTTAGATTTTTCTTTGAAAATCTTTATAAATTTTTCGATTTTGTGTCTACATATATATTTCTGTGCAACCAGTTCAATTATGAGCTCATCAATCTTGGCCAGCTTAAGAGTTTTCAATTAAAAAGTTCCAAAAAGCTTCTTCAGCAGCTCGAGCTTTTCAAATTTGTTTTTATAAATCTTTTACATTTTTTATTGAACTGATATGAAATAGAGTTTAATGGCATATCTCATACCCATTACTCATATAGTTTACTTTATCAACATAAATATTCTGATCAAGTACTCATAGATACTGAGTATTTCACTTTTTGAAGACCCCCCGCGATTCATACACAATTTTAACAGCTAAAAGATATTGATAAGAGGAAGTCGTCAAGGGTTCAATAGCAATCAGTACAGTATTTTACACTAAATACTATATACAAGATAAGATGCTTCAACGAGTGAAAGTTCCATTAAGATTGTCTGGCTTTGTAAGGTAATAAAAATCAATTTATTCATTAAAATACTTGTATTATAAAAGTAGTCCATTTACGCCACTATAATATCATAGCAAGTTACTATCTTAAAGGCTTTTCAAGTCATTCATTGGGATTTGTTTTCTGCTGTTAAACTTAAAAACTTAAAATTATAAATAATATATATTATTAAATATAAATTATATGCTAATTTATATGAGAAATCACTTATATACCTATTGAACCTAACCTTTGTACAGGAAGTACTATTTATGCAGTCCTGCCTTGAAGCACATCGTAAACCTGAAAGCACAGTCTGGGCACATTGTGAACAATTGATTAATGCGATAAGGCGAAAGTGGCTGGAAATATAATGTGTTATATACTAAACAAATACTCAAGAGCTAAGTTATTAGCTGCAATAGCATTAAGTAGATAAGATATACTTATAAAGCACTAAACTGTCCCTTCCTTATGTCTAGCTTTCTGACTGTATTTATAAATCTATAAATACATATAAATTAATTGAGACTTGGTAATGGAATTCGCTATTTGGATATAAAGTCTGCGGAATGAAATATATTTTCTTGGAAATCGTTTATTTTTATATAATTAATCATCTTTCACTGTTGTGGCTAAAACAATAACGTGTCCCATCCATCTGCTTCTTCCTCTCTTAGCCAGTGCAATCGCAAGACTTTGGGGCCTGTTGATAACTCAATTTAACTTTACTTTATTTAAAGTGAATCAATAAAATGTTATAAATAATATTAAGCAATTGTTGACATTGTTATTCCCCAGCAAGACAGAGTTTTTTTTTTTTTTTTATATGACCAGCTTATGGTGAAATGCACTGAGAGAAAAGTTTTTGGGGCGACAAGTGGAAAAGTTGTGAAAGAAAGTTGAAGAATTCTATTTTCAAATACAAATCTATTTTTAAATAAAATTAAACAACACCAAGAAAGAGTTTACTAAATTTAGATTTTATATATTTATAGATTTGCGATTTATTTTCTTTTTTTTTTTCTCAGTGTACTTGCCACTTGAGCGGCAATTGATTATTATGATTATATGTTTTGTTTTATTTTTTGCCAATATTTTGAAATCATATTGATTATTTGTATTATTTATTTAGCCAGTAGCATCGCTAATCAGGGCATTATTATTTACTTGACAATTTGATTAAATCCATAAAGCACATTTAACGGGGTTCATTCACATGCTAAGGTATTAACAGCTGGCCTGGCTATAAGCGGCAACAGCTGTTGGCCCAACAGTGTGAACTTCAATTCATTTTGATTGGCCAAAATCGTATAATAAACAACTTAGACGTCACCTACATTTCTATTTATATCATTTCTATCGATGCTATATTTGCATTTGGTCATAGAAATTGTTGAAACTTTGCAAACGTCAATTGATGTTTTCAGAAAGTTCGAAGTTTTGCGTCAAGCGTCCGGCACTCGACTGCTTATACAATAAGAACAGCTTGGCTCTTGTCTGAATGTGCATGAATGAATTGCGCTGTGTAGCTAGTCTAGTCAGCCGCAGCGGCAGACAGCCTGCAGTTGAGTTTTCATATAAAAGTCGACATTGCCGTAGCGACTAGCTCCAGAAGCGTTCCATCCCACAACTGGTGCGCAGATATAGTTAATATATAATTAGTAAAGTAAAGTTAAAACAATAGCAAACTACCTAGGTGTAGGGCAGAAGCAGAATTGAGCCATGAGTAGCCAGTGCCAGGTAATCAAGGGTCCACGCATCGGTGTGCGGCATTTGCAGTCACTGCTGCTCTTCCTGGGCCTCACAGTCATTCACATTGCGCGCTTGAATGTCAGCGTGGCAATTGTTGCCATGACCAATGCAGCCTCCACGAATCCCAATTTTCCGGTAAGTTTGCAATTCGAATGGCAGCCTCAATAGCTAGCAGCCCAACGAATCTCATCTCTATCTGCAGGAATACGATTGGACGGAACGCCACAAGTCGTATATTTTATCCAGTTTCTATTGGGGCTACATTTTCACCCTGTGTCCGGGCAGCTTTCTCTGTCGTCGCTTTGGGCCAAAGATCGTGTTCTTTGTGGCCGCCATTGGCACAGCTGTGTTTAGCCTGATAACGCCGTGGTGCATCTCATGGGGCGATTGGCAGGCCTTTTGTGCTATACGCCTATTACAGGGCCTCTTCCAGGGCGTCATCTTTCCCTGTGTCAACGAGCATCTGGCCATGTGGTCGCCGCCAGAGGAGCGCAATCGTCTCGGCGCCTTCAGCTATACGGGCTCAGATTGTGGCACTGTGCTGGCCATGTTCATAAGTGGCATGATTGCCAATGGCGCTCTAGGCTGGCCGGGCATCTCGTATGTCTCGGGCATATTGTGCATCGTCTGGTGCGTGCTCTGGCTCATCTTTGCTGCGAACAATGCCACCGAATCACGTTTCATTAGTGAGTCCGAGTGCAAGTATATCGAATCATCGCTGCAGCACAACGAGGACTTCCACGAGCGCAGCATACCCATACCATGGCGTGCCATTTGCTGCTCGGTGCCATTTATGGCGCTGCTCGCCGCACGCTGCTCAGAGACGTACGGCCTGAGTACGCTGCAGGCGGAGATTCCATCGTATATGAACGGTGTGCTCGATATGGATATACAGAGCAATGCTGTATTCTCCTCGCTGCCCTTTCTGGCCATGTGGCTGCTCAGCTATGTCTATCTGATTGTGGCGGATATTGTGCTCAAGCGCAAATGGTTGTCGCTCACCTCGGTGCGCAAACTCTTCAATACGCTCTCGTTTTGGATACCCGCCGTGGCATTGATTGTGATGGGTTTCTTGGATGACGATCATGCCAATTGGGCCATTGCCCTGATGACACTCAGTGTGGGCATCAATGCGGGCTCCACAATTGGCAGCTCACTGAACACAATTGATCTGTCGCCGAATCATGCTGCCATTCTGATGGGTCTCAGCAATACGGTGGCCAGTGTGATACCTATTCTAACGCCACTTATCGCGGGAGTTATTGTTGTGGATAAGGTAAGAGATATTAGCAGAGATATTTAGATATATAAATATAACTCATTTGAATCATATTTCTCTTCTCATTGCAGCACGATCGTGGTCAATGGCAAATTGTTTTTGGCATTGCAGCCGTTATATTTTTTCTTGGCAACTGCGTGTTTTTGATTTGGGGCACGGCAGAGGCTCAGCCCTGGGATGCCGATGATTATCTGAAGCCCAAAGATGTGGAAACTTGTAAAAAGAAATCGGCAACAGTTGCTGCCATTACGCCAGCCAAAAACTCTGTGCTGGAGCAGCCTATGAGCTGGCCCGAACGATATGCGACAAAGGTCACGGATTGATTTAGAGCGGACAAAGAATTAGTTGTATTTATCAGTATTAACAAATAAGCAGGATGTAAATTATTTTATTTATAAGGCCATAAATGTGAGCTTAGGTAAATTATATTTATAGAAATCATTTTAATTTCACATATTGTTTTTGTTGGGACGGATTTCAGTACTTCAGCTGCAAGGAACGCAACAAAAAGTCAAGAGTCGCATTATCTAATCGGACAATTTCAATAAAATATATATTCGACATTTATATGAATATTCAGGTGAAATATTTGGTCAATTGACTGCAATGTCTTTAGCTATTGCCAACCGGCCAGCTGTTGGGACAGAGATAGATCAAGCAGTTGTGTAAACATTCGCCACAGCTGTTTGATTTAGCAATCAAGTTCGTATTGATAAGAAGCGCCAAGGTATATTGTATCTAATAGCTATGTATGTGCTTAGTACGTGCTTTAAAGGGAGCTAAGTTGAATGACAATCGGGGGCAATGCCAGAGCACAGAACGTGAGGCCAGGCACGCGACACACTTATAGTTTATCTATCTGTCACTCTAGCTCTCAATGAGACAATCATTGTCTTTCTCTATCTAATCAGCTAGTTTTCAAAGTTCAATAGCTAATCATCTGATAAGATCTAAGTTCTGATCGTAATTGATTTCGATTCACAATTGATTTATCAAGCTCTGTCCATAAGTATTTGCACGTCGATAAGAATTGTTGTCATTGAGTGTCCATTAGTCCAACCTAGTCCTAACCTACACTATTAATATATCTATTTATATTTGTTGTTATTTGTTTATCAACTAAACTTATTATAGAGTCGTTGACTTTATCTGCTTTACTTTGCCGTTTTCTCAACTAAATCGTTTAGCCAGTATTACGCGCATCTGTTTCGTATTCAATTTATTTTCTTTTCGTTTCAATTAAATTATTCTCATATCATATTTCATACTAATTAGTTTTAACACTAATTTGTTCATTTTGCTAATTAGTTGTCCCCGACAGCGCCACTGACTCAAGTACTAAACACATTTTACACTTTACATTACAATCTTCTGTCTTGTACTCTATGTTTACTTGCAAGTGACTCAATGCATATGAATATATAAAAAAGATGAATACGCAACTCGATTGATATATATTTTGATATACTATATATTAAATATGTATATATTTATTCATCTGTAGTCAACTAATTTCACTTTTCATTTATCATTACCTTTTGCTTCTATCTGGTTCTAGACACAGATCAGCTCCTAATTAATTTCACTATCACTAGCAACAACCGATGGCGGAGGCAACCCTAGATTATATAATTATTATAAAAGCCAAAAAGTTTGCTATATAATTTTGCTTTATTTTTCATGGGCTTGCTGATTGTTTCGTTGGTTTTGTAGTTTTCAAAGCATGCTTCGTGAAATAAGTTAGCGCTGAATTGGCAAGTAGCATTGATAATGACAATTAATATTTAAGGCATTTGATGCAGAATTAATGAAGACTAAGATCACAAAGGGGTTAATGAAGCAAACCTTGACCCAATAAATAATAAAACAAAAAAATAATAAAAAAACCTTTTCGTATCATCAGTTCGTTGCCTAAGTCTTTTGTTTTGAGAGGCAGACAAACGAATAATGCAAGCGTATATAGGTTGAACTTGTTGTATGCTCAAAGATTTATCAGGAATAAGTCTAATAAATTTACAGAAATTAGTTGTTCATTTTCTTCTAAAAATCTTCAATTCAGAGAACTATATACAAATCTGCATCAAGACTATGATTTATGGTTCGTTTAGATATAAAACTCTATCCACATCTATGAAATTTATATTAAACCTCTTTATTATTATTTATTTTTTATCTCTTTTATTTATTAAGTAACGAAGAGCAGCTCCTTTAGTTATGTTAATGCATAATTCCATTTTTTTTAAGCTAATGCCATAAAGTATACTATATAAAATGATTTACAGCTCTTTAACTTTTTTTTTTAGTTTAACAATATATTTATTTCAAGTGACTGCATTAACAGCTTCTATACAACAGAAGGTTAGGTCAATATTTTAGTATATAAATGTGTTGTTAAGTTACTACAATTGGAATGTATGGGTTCAACGCTTAAATAAATAAAAAAAAAAAAAAAAAAAAAAAAAAAAATTAACAGCTTAGCTTTCTACGTAATTCACATATCAAACTTACATTATATTTCAATTAAATTTTCTTCCAACTGCTAATTAAGTAAATATTTCACATACTTTTAACTCGCTTGCGTTTAACGATATTTTAATAGCTCTTTAATGAATTAGATTTGAATCTATGAATGATCAAATTTATTCATTTATTCCAACGTATATTCTTTGCTATTTTACTCGCCTTTTCTCTTAAAGCTCTACATCTGCCACGGATATATTTGAACCTGCTTTTATTATATATATTTTACTGGGAGTGTTATTCGCGTTAAATATATATTTTCAATTATCTAGACTCTAGTTGCAATGGCGCCATAAATAATAGCCTTTGGTTCTCAAAATTATATTCATTTCGCATTTGTCACTCCCCATAATGGGAGTATGCAAACTTTTTTGAAAACAGTTGATGAACATGGTGTATATATATTTATTATATTTCAAGTTCCTTATTAAGTGGAGATACTGCAGATATTGCAAACAACCCAATTTGCTCATTTGACTGCGTATAAGTAGAGTAAGAAATATAACCTTTTTACATAATCCACCAATATACCCGTTTGCATTTCATAAATAAGCATAGCAAGCAGAGCTACTGTATCAGCTCTGATGACGCGTCGCAACGCCTCAAACTCACCTCGTTGCTGTGCCCATTTTGGCTTATCTCGAAAAATTCTGGGGACTACCTGTGTTTGTTTGTGTTGTTTGGGTTTGTTTTCAATGTCTGGCATGTATTTAGCGTGAAGACAGGTAGAAGTGTTTTATGACTTAGCCAATAAATCGTTACCTGTTGGACTTATAATTGAATTAAACATTTCCACAGATTAGATTGGAACTGAGGTTTAGAAGCCAATAAATAAGGGAACGAATTGTATAGAGAGCTGTCTCCAAGAATTGCCGACCGATGGAATTTTCCAACTAGACGGAGAGAAAGCTCGTGATAAGAACTTCCTTGACAGTTGAGGGAAGCTTGAATATTATAGTAAAGAGTCTTAGTAGTAGACATTTTTGTTAGTAGAATCAATTGATTATAGTTTCAAAAAATGAGAGTTCGAGTATTAAGCATTCGCTGTTGGCTTGTAACTCTGCAATTTTGTGATTCACAAATCTCTTTACTTGACTTATTTCGATAAAATTTTAGCCTGACAGACAATTGACGCAATTCGTGCTTCAATCTGTAGCATTTGTGTTGACTTTTGTTGGCTCATAATATCTTTTAACATGTACTTGATAATAGCTAGTATTGTACTTATTATTGTGGGATGAACTTGTTGTTGATAAATCTAAAAGATTTCATGCTCTACTAACTAATGAATCAGTCAATTTCACTCATGTCTCGTCTATTACTTGTATTAACTCAAAATATAATTAATTGAACGCGCATTGAAACAACAAATTCTACAATTCTGATAAACAATAAAATCGAGTTATATAAATGCATTTGCATGCAACTATTAAGAAAAAGCAGAGAAATAATATAAAATTCAGTTGATTATTATGCATATAATGAAATATATATAAATTTATATATATTTATATATTGCATATATTAAGTACAATTCCCCTATTAACTACCTTATGTTCGGTTGAAAGACCGAACAGACTCAAATCAACAAAATCGCATTGCTGTTTGGCATAGCTAATCAGTGTTTTGGCCTAGACCAGAGAGTGCCCAATCAATGTCATCGAATGGTTGTCGGCTCAATTGTTGGTAATTAGCATGCGCCACGTTGTGCTCACAATACCGAATAATACCGATACCGCTAGCATTATAGTTATCTATTCGCCAATTTAGTCAGCCACACATTTAGTTTCCAGTTCTAGGGAACTTGAACTTGAATTTACATGTGATTGACTCATCGCTCACAGCGCTCTGTGTTCACGTAGCGCAAAAATTAAGGAACTGATTATGATTGGCCAACTTTGGTTATGGTCAAGTTCAAACAACAAAACGTTTTGCATATGAAAAGCGAGAGTGTTGCAGTTGCAGTTGAGCGCTCGAAGAGCAAATGCCCTGGAATTATGTTTTACATGTTAAAATATGAAATCAAATTGATTATATTTATAGATGTATCAATTACTTAAATTGTAAATTTCCTATATAGTTTATATATATATAAGAAATTATAAATTATTAATTAATTAATCAAGTCTCACATTAGATTGCCAAACATTAGTATATATTTCAAGTGAAGTGTATTTATTTACATGAAATTCATCATCTATTTCATACAGGCATAATTTTAGCCAGCTTTGGCATCTTATAAAGCCATCTAGGCAATCACTCTAGGTACAGGGTATATTGATATAAAACGATGAGCTGGTTTGTTTTGGTTTGTAGCACAGCGCAATGCGGGCCAAACGTCGTAAAATAAATAAATGAAATGCATTGCATTGCAACTGTTCATTTAGTTGTTGTAGAAAATATGTCAATAGTATAATTGCGAGCCGGATTACCTATAAATACAGTATATATATATGTATCTAACATGAACGGGCGTGTATTTCGCATTTCATACGTATTGCAATTGCATTACAAACAGCAATTATTTGCGCCCCTAAACATTGCAAACTGTCTAAATAAAAGGAATCTAAACACAAATCGTATGTATCATTAATATGTTATGCTGCCCATAGCTTGTACAGCTACAGAGATATAGATATAGATATAGAGAGGTACAACTATAGAGTTACAGTTAGAGCAGAGCGTGGCTGGGAGGAGGTTTTTGGTGTGTAGCGAAACTGCCTTATCATTCGCTTCATACAATTATTAGAATTTTGTTTAATTGGTCTACGATTTATGATTGTTTGCATATTTTGATGATAGTTCGGGTTTTTTTTGTTTTTTTGTTTTGTGTTGTTCAAGCTCACTTCATAAATCATGAGTTTACAGCCGGAACTTAAATCATATTATCAACAACTGTTTCTACACGAAAGTTTTGCAACTTTAAAGAGTTTGACTTGAAAGTGATTTGTGGCAGACAATTTGAATCAGATAGACTTTATTGATTAGTTCATAATGAGTTTACTTGAATGCTTAAAGGCAGAAGTCTAAACTACTTAAACTATATATAGTATTATCGATTTTTCCATTAAAAGCAGTACGTCTTGCTAGCCATGATTTATATATACACAAATCTCTTGAAAATTGATTTATATTACATAATAACAACCTCACATATTAGGCAAAACGTATATACTCTCTTGAAATCATGAAAGAGCATCAATATGTAAATCAAATATCTTGATTATAATCAAACTGGAATCAAAGGCACAACTTAAAAGCAGAGCGTTTGTTTATGCCGCATGTCAGAATTAATTTTATTTATCATATATATATATATATAAATATATATATTTTTTCTTTATTTAAAATTTATATATACATTTTCAGTATTAATTGAGTTCTAAGAAGATGCACGTCTCCACTATCTAAATAATTGATAAATTTATAACAATAAAACTTGTTAACTTAGAAATACCAAAATACACATCGGATAATTGTTGCAAATGCATGAGATTAATTTGCATTGGACTTGAATTCGATTTGAATTGCATTCAATTATTGTTCTAAATAATGTAAATTGCAATGCAAATGCTCATCTGTGCAACATTGTCAACTTTTTGGTCGGCATGGAAATGCAGTTAAAACTTAAATAAAAAAAACAATTACCACCTGCGCTCAGATAATAAAATCCAATTATTCTGTTTTTTAAATCAAATTCCAGCAATACAAACAAAAATATATATTACGAAAAAAAAGTAGAAACAAAATCAACCAGCTGACATAACAATGAGAATTCCATTCGCTCAGCGAGGCATGAACTAGACCTGACTAAGAATTTCTGATTAGCGCTAAACCAACAACTATTTATTGCTGCTGCCATTAGGTGCTACTAATTGCTGCTGTCCATTCTAAGCGATGCCATTCTAAATGGGAAAAGAGAGAGTGAAAGTTGGGTGAAGTGCGCCAAGTGCTCGGCATGCCAGGAATGTGCGTTCAAGTGCTACAGATCGAAGAGTGATGACAAAACTGTTTTTGAGCGGGAGCTGCCAAAACAAGTTTGAGATGTTATCTATGTCTTGAGCTTATTGCGCATTGGCTAGCTTGACTTAGAAATCATGTCTTCAGCATTAGCTTAGCTATGTCTGCGTTGCTTTAAAAAAAAAGCAAGAATAATCATGTCTATTATTTGATATATAGTTTGATCGACGATATCAGATATTGGGCCAGGGTCAGGCAGTCCAGTGTCCCTGCGCGTCATTTTATTTCGTTACCTAATCTACAGAAGATTTTGATAAGATTTGATACGATTCGAAACGTTGCTCAGCTGTCCACGGGCTAGAAGTGTGCTGGGAGTTTTTTTTTTCATATATTTTCCCCGTATGGCTCTGCTCAAGTGCCGCACACATTGACAGAGACCGAGACGACTGAGACGTTGACTGCGCAGTAGCGCGGCAGCGACGCTTACAGCGCAGCGCTGCAGGCCGCACGCTTGTGCGCCGGGAACGTGTTCGAGTGGGCCGAGCGTAAAGAAAGCGCCGACAACGCGAATGCCATTGCCACATATAAATGGAGTTGCCAGCGTCGGCTCAGCGTTCAGTCGATCTGTAAACAGCAAACGCGTCGCGTCCTAGCGTCCAAGCAGCGCAAAGCATCGATCTATCAGCGAAAACGATCGATTTATTGGTTAGAAATAATCAATTTGGGTGCTCACATTTAACTACAATTAAAATGCAAAGGAACGCATTAGGCACGATCGATACTCGGCCAATTGTGCGGCACTAAAGCGAGCGGAGCGGCAAATGCTACGCCACATTAAACAGATTGTAAATAAAAAATAATAAATAATATAAAATATATACACAAATATACATAAATAATTCATTTACGCGAGCAACTGTCATAAAAAGAGCCTAAAACTATTTTTTGAAAATAAAATATAAAAAAGTGCATACATTTAACAAAAACTAAATATAATATAAAATAATTCCTACTTAAATTTAAAATAAAATATTTACAAAATGAAGCTAATTTGCTGCGGCAATAAGGGCGACATGACAGTCAACGGAAGTGGAGCTCAGACGGAGAACAAAAAGGAAGCGGAAGCCGAGGGCATTGCAAGTAAGTTCAAGAGCAAAAAAATGTAACTAAAAGTGAAGTATTTTCTTAAGAAAAATACAATTCAGGCAAAATTGTTAACAATTGCAGATTAATTTAATATAAAATATATATGAGAGAGAGAATATGTTTTGAAATATGCAAATGTCAAATATTTGCTACATTTTCTGAAAATCTAAACAAAAAGCTAAACAAAAAGTCACAAATTCAAGCTGAACTGTAACCAAGTTTCTGGCATTTCATATATATTATAATAATATATATGTCAGGAATTTCATATATATTATAATTATATATATGTCAGTAACAATCTGTTAAAGATTGATTTGCTACAAACAAATTCGAAATAGTTGCAGCCAATGTATAAAAAGCAAGGAAATAACTTTAACGTTTTATGACATTTTGTATAAAGAAATAACTTCATGTAAAATTACGTATGTTTATATATGTGTGTTTCTATATTCATTTCTAAGGCATATCAATACTTTCATTTATTTGACGATAGTATTTCGTATATGCATTCTAAGTCTTCGCGTCAGCTACACACTTTGAGGCATATATTTAGGTATATAAGTTCATTAATAAATAATTGAAGCTTGATGTTTTTCATAAATTTCAATTATCATTGCAAAAATTATATAAAAATAATTTGAAGAGAGCTTGTGTATGATTTATATGAAATAAAGCGGGGATTTTTTCAAAATAATATAAAATAATAATAATATTAATAAGTTCATAAAAAGCAAAATAATAATAATAAATTATTGAAAAATATTAAAATAAATAATCTACTCAAATTTGTAAGTTATTAAGCAACAAATAACAAACGAAGAATAAATTATAATATTAAAAAAGAAGAGCTTACCTTTAATTGAAAAAAAAAACCCCTTTAAGCAAACCCGTCTGTCTGTAAACCACATCTTGATCTATTGACATTCGAAATAATATGCAAATCATTTCTGGAGTGTTCTTTTTTTCCTATTTATTGTTTACTTTCTTGGTTCACTTCAAGTTTTCGTGTTGAAGTGAAGTGAAATTTTGTTGTTGCTGCCTTGCTTAGACGCAATTTGAAGTTGTCTTGTTAAATGTTGAGTGAAATTGTTTACAGCTTGCTCGCAAGCGGCAGCTCAAAGCAAGCCGTGACTTTGCTGATGATATATAATAATAAATGATATGCATATTATGATTAGCCGTTGCTAATTAGTTAATATACTTGGCGTGAGCATAAACAAAGTTACGCTCGATATGCGAGTTGGCCTGCTTACATATCACCATAGACAGGAAGCTGACAGCGACAGCTACAACAAGTGCAAACATTTTGCTCGTCAGAAGTTTGTATGCAAATTTGTCGAGCAATTGGAGCTAGCTGTCTGGGCTGTCTAGCCGTTGCTGAACAATGAGCAAGCAAACAAACACATGCCCAAACGATCGACCGACAAGCAGTCTGTCAAGACTCTCAAGAGACACGCGCTCTCTCGCTCACACACTCACTGTGCTTCGCACACACACACACACATACTGTCTCTCTCTCGCTCCCTCTCTCGTTGTCTCGCTGTCTCTCTAGTTACCTGTTTGGTATAGATCAACTTTAATGAGCGACAGATTTCGAGCTAGCTAGCTGCCAACTAGAGATACTTTCTTTGGACAATTAGCTACGTATATGGCTAAAACATAAATCTAGCATATTTACTAAAAACACACACACACACATACACTCACACACACACACATTTAATGTTCCTGGTTTGACTAAAAGTGGACTGCAAATATAACAGCTGCCAGCGAGTAATAAGCAATTAATAAAGGGATCGACCGCTAATTACAGGAAGGTGCTGAGTACTTTCTCTTACAGTTCATAATATGAATATAAATATATATATGCATATATATGTATGTATATATTTAGTCATTCATTTGCATTTTAATTTTTTGTTAGCACTTGATGTGCCTTCCGTACAGACATAAATTATATATTTCAAGCGATGCCAATATTTGATTATGTAATTGTATTATACTTCAAATATAAAATGAAAAAAAAAAAAAATCTTATAAATTGCAAATTATTCAGCGCTGCAAGGTAGGCGCCAGGCGCCGGCACAAGGCGTTAGGTTTATGTTTATGTTGACACCAGCACAGCAGGCACACTCACACACACGCACACACGCACACACGCACACTTGACACACAATCGAGTGACAAGTTCAAAGTTGTCTACGCGACAAAATGAGATACAGATAAAGTAACAGCTACAGATGCTGATAGACATAATGATAGATATAAAGATAGTTATATAGAGGTAAATAAAGATGCAGCTAAAGATATAGCCACGTCTAGAGATATAGCTAAAACAACATAGACAGATACATTTATAGCCATCAATAAGCTGCAGCTGCTAACTAAAACACGCTCTGCGGTTTAACCCGAAAAAAGACATGAAAAAGCCGTGTCTGAGCATGAGCAAAGAGCATGATAGACCCCCAACTGAGTTCGTGTCAGATTCATTTATAATTTTCGATTTTTGTTGATTTAGAATTCAGATTTCGAATTCAGATTTGCCCCCTCATATCCGAGAAGTGGACGCGTTGGCTTTATCTGCTTTTTTTTTTTTTTTGCATTATCAATTAGCTCTGTTTGATGGGCATTTCAAAGTCGTTCGGCTTTTGTTGTAAGCAGAAAACAAGAAAGGTCTTAAGTAATAAGTGTTTCTGGCTTATCACTGACACAATATTTGCACAAACTAGCTATCAGCCAATAATGTGATTCGATGCGATGCGACACAATACGATTCGAAGCCCTTGATAGGAAAGCAAAAGGTACTCGAACTCTGAGCGATGCATAAGCCATTTGAATGCGATATTCACACGAAATCGTGCCACGCTTCAAGATGTGTGAGAGAAAAAAAAACACCTAGCTATATAATTGATATTGGATTAACAATTGCAATTGCATTGCATCTAATTGCGAGCAGTCAACTTTAACGGCAGCTCCAGCTCGCATACATAATGCAAACAAAAAAACTTAAAGCTTGGTAAATGCAGAAAGCTCTTTGGCTGGTTCAGCACAGCACTGCAATACTCTAAACAAAAGTAACTGAACAGCTTTTTTTTGGTTGCTTAAAAGTTGCAAAAGCTTTGCTTTAAAGCTTTAGCAAAGAGCATTGCCAGATGCAATTTCGGAAGCAGTGCAGCTAACGAATTATTTTGAATTTCAAAAGCTGAATCTGGTTGAACTTATTCTGAAAAATGTAAATATTTTATGTTTAATATTAATAAATATGATTAAATAATATGAATATGTTTTATTTCTAATATTCAAAAATACGATTAAATATTAATATTGTACTTTTTAAAGTTTTTTGTTACAGTATTTTATAATAATTTTTTAGCTTCTAAGCTGCGCATTTTAAAGCTAGATTTTAATAGAGATTTTTGCAATGTTTTGATAATAATTATTATTTGAAGAACAGCTAGTTATATACTTTGTATTCTTAAATATATAAATATGAAAAAATTATTTAAAAATCGGTGCCCATTTTCAATATTGATTAATTAACAGCCTTGATTGAGCCATGCCTCAACTTTCAACGCAGATCAATCAAAGAAATGCCTTAAGATTTTATAAAATTATGTGATTGAAAGCGTTTCATTTCTGATTAATCAATTGTTATAAAGTGCACTTATGTATATAGCTGTAGATAGACAGTCGAGTTAGGCCTAGCTATAGGCTAAAGTTCTAGAACTATAAAAATGAAATTTACGACCGCACATGTAGATAGACAGAGTCTATATTAGATTACACACTCTCATCTCGTTAAACAAGTGAACGTTCGGATGGTGTTGGAAAATATTGAAACTTATTGTTTGCACAGTTGAGATGCTCTTGAAGACATCAATCGGTTAGTTATTGAACAGGCTCCGTGACGTGCGGTCAGAGCAGTTTTCGCTAAATCTAAAATCTAACTAAATAAGGAAGCAGCTGAAACAATCATATAATTTCAATATTGATTAAATTACCTAATCGACAAGTTTTCACTTTTAATAATTGTTCAACATGGTTAAGAATCGTCGCTTTGAAGAAGAAGCAGGTACTTGATGCAACACATATGAAGTTTTTATTAAATTAAATTCTATTGTATGTGTAAATTGTTGTTGAATTAAACAAATATTTAAACAGCTCTCAAAGTTGAATCTACATTATTCTGTTACGCTTCAATGCAACTCGAGTTGATTCAGAAAATATTTAAAGGCAAATCGAACTGGTTCTGTAGAGCATTGTGATAGATACAAGTGCAGTTGAGCTTAAGATAAAAATGATTGTTTCAAATGCAACTTGAACAATGTGCAGATGTTATATAACTGAAAAAAATGTAACCCTTTAGTGTAGCAGATCCCATTTAAGAACAAAAAGTCTTCTAATCTTTATAAATTTGTAATCTCTATGATAAGCAAAGGCACATGTAAGACGAGCCCCCTCTTAGTTTATAGCCAAGTCATAGGCAGTTGGAAAAAAGTAGCACAAAGTGGTTAGAACTGAAAAAACTAACAGAGCTAGCGAATGACTTATCTTAATTCTAACTCAGTTGAGGGGCTGCATAGGGCGTGGCTGTGACGACAAAAGAGGCGCCAGCTGAGGCGTGACAAAACCTCTCATTAAACAAGGTTTGTGTGAATGGAATATTTTTTTTTTTAGGTATCTCAAAATTTAGCATAGTTAATTCGCATAGTTAATCTGATTTCGTTTGTCTGCTTGATAAGCTATATCGTAAATCTGTCTGCGATATGCATGAAGAACTTGATATACGAATATGTATGGGCAACCACGTGCCAATGTGTGTTTAGCCAAAGAGCTGTTTGGGGTGATTCCATAATGAATCCACTTTCAAGTGCTACGCAAAAGAACAGGAACAGGCTAGTGACCTACAGGCGACCTACAGCTAATATGGCTGATAGCAGAGCACATATTGAAGGCGTCAATCATTCATTGATTAACGCTGAGTGTATGTAAATATATTTTTATATATAAAAACAAACACACACGCTTGTAGGATTATACTGTGACTCAAGTTGAAGTTCAATATTCCGTTTGATAATACTCTTGAATCACATCTAATCGCAATCTATTTTCAGAACATGGTCTGGGCGTACGGCACTGGCAAACTTTTCTATTTTTCTTTGCACTGACGGTGGCCTATGCCCAGCGCGTCAATCTGTCCGTCGCCTTGGTGGCCATGACAGATGCCGCTGCAGCCAATCCCAATTTTCCGGTGAGTGCTGAACTGATGCCATAGACCATATATGATTTATCTTAATTTGATGCTTTGCTCGGCAGGAGTACGCATGGCCGGAGAAGACTAAATCCTTAATCCTCAGCAGTTTCTTTTGGGGCTATGTGCTGACACAGGTTCCATCCGGTCAGCTGGCACGTAAATTTGGCGGCAAGATCACTTTGCTAGTGGGTCTCGCCATCTGCTCGGTGCTCAACATACTTACGCCAATCTTTGCCAAGTGGGGCGGCTGGCAATTGGTCTGTGCTCTGCGTGTCGTGGAGGGCTTGTGCCAGGGCGTTGTCTTTCCATCGGTGCACACGCTGATCTCCGCCTGGGTGCCGCCCAATGAGCGACCAATTCTGGGCACCTGCGCCTACGCGGGCAATCAGTTTGGCACGATTGTAATGCTGGCGACGAGTGGCCTGCTGGCCTCCTCATCTGCTGGCTGGCCGAGCATCTTTTACATTTCCGGTGGCGTTGGCTGCATTTGGTCGATTATGTTCTTCTTCTGGGGCGCCAGCTCACCGGCGGAATACAAGAAAATCTCTGTGGAGGAGCGCAAGATGATCGAGATGGCGCAAGCGAGCGAATCCGTCTCAGAACAGCCCAAAGAGAGTCTGCGCACACCTTGGCTCAGTTTCTTCACCTCGCCGGCATTCCTGGCGCTAATTGTGGCGCACAGTGCCAACAACTGGGGCTTCTGGACGCTGCTGACCGAAATACCCAGCTACATGAAGAATGTCCTGGGCAAGGATATCAAATCGAATGCCTTGCTCTCGGCTCTACCATACTTTGTCATGTTCTGCATGTCGTTTATCTTCTCGGGCATTGCCATGCAGCTGAACAAACGCAACTGCATCTCGACTGTGGTCAGCCGCAAGCTCTTCAACTCCATTGGCCTCTGGGTGCCGATGTGCGCGCTCATCGGCCTGGCCTATGTCAGCGCCGATCAAAGCAATCTGGCTGTCGCCCTGCTGACCATTACTGTTGGCTTCAATGGCTCCTGCTATCTGGGCTTCCAGATCAATCACATCGATCTATCGCCCAATTTCGCGGGCATTCTGATGGGCATCACCAATTGCGTGAGCAATATCATGAGCATTATTGCACCTCTGCTTGTCGGCTTCATTGTGACCAATGAGGTAAGTCAGAGTTAGAGAGAGCGAGCAGATTGATAGCATATTGATTTATTTTCTTTTACTCTTCAGCATGATGTGACGCAGTGGCGCGTTGTCTTCTTCATTGCTGCTGCCATTTATCTAGTGGGCAATGGTCTTTTCGTCATCTTTGGGCGCGCCAGTGTGCAGCCCTGGAACGATCCACCAGCCAAGCCACGTCGCCGCTCCACTCCCCAGGTAGAGTCTCAGCACTAGAGGCTCATTGAAAGAGACAAAGAAAGAGAGATAGATGAAGAGAGAGAAAGAGAAAATCTAGCTAGTCATCTAGTTAACAGTTCCAACCCACTAACTGCTTCGGTCAGCTTCGTGCGACTGAAGCGCAGATATTTAAATGTAATTCAAATGTTGATGTATTCTAACATCATTCGCTAATTGTATATATCTATATACAGATATATACATATTTCTATAACTATTATTTGAATTTGTAGTGTTAAGTTTAGTATGTAGTCTATAGCTAAGTCCCTGTTGCATATGTATATAAATACTAAAATGAAACCGAACGAGAAATACAACAATAAAATGTTAAGAAATCAAATGAATGCGTCTTCAATGGAGTTTTTGTGTGAATTATTTCCGAATTTCACTCAGCAAAAATTATTTTGTTGGTTTAATATTACAATAGCTTTTTCAACTCAGATTTGAATTCTACAAAGAAATTAAAAAGCAATATTTGACAATAGAAATAGATTAAAATGTCTGTAAAATGGGAAATTTAAATGGGAAATTTTTAATTTATTAATGAAATTACTCAAAATTTAAATTCACTTCAAGTTCAAACTTGACTCAGTCTAGAGTTTGGACAGTCTGCAGGTCGCACTCATGGATTGCTTTCTGTTCTCTTTAAACTGTCTATCCCTATAAAAATAGACTCGTGTGCACGATCCAGTTAGTTGCTCACCTTTTTTTTAGCTATCTAATCATAAGTTAAATTTACATATGTCAGTCACACGAGGCGTCATCAGTCAAGCGCCTCTGACAGTTGTAGGCGACAAGAAGGTTAGTCCAAAATTTATGAACTTGAAAAGACTTGAGACAAGATCAAGATGCTGTGCAACATTTTGCATCATCCGCTAGTTGCTTAAGAGTTTTCAGTGTGAAAGGAACACAAGGCTAACGTATATGATGTCTGAGAATATTAAAATGTCTAAGAATCGTCGCTTTGAAGCTGAAGGTAGGTTGGTCGATAAATTCGTATATCGATGTGAGACACACTTACTAAAGAACTCCTTTTAACTAGCTCAGTTCATTTTTTTCAAGGTGCTTTCAAGGTCATTGGCCTTAAACTTGAAGAAGCGTTAGCGTATACATAAATCAGCTAAGCTTAGACTCATGTTTAATATAAATATTTACTATAATATATATCATTTTATCAGGCTCATTGCGTCAGTTCTCTAGATCGACTCATTTCCACTTAAATATACATAACTAAGAAAATTTTTTTTATCTAACACGTAAAAGATAATAGGGGACTTGGTCTTCATAAAGTTAAGCCAAACACGTCTATTGCACATGGAGGCTCGTCTATGCTAAGAGTTTCAATGGAATGCGGAGCATAAAGTCTGCTGCCTATATCTATATATCTCTAGAGTAGAGATATATTCATATATAGAAAATCTCTACTCTATATATTTATATCCACTTCTCTTTAATTTCCCAGATTCTGCTCTGGGTGAGCGTCATATGCAAATATTTTTGCTCTTCTGTGGTCTAATGGTTGGCTTTTCTATGCGTGTCAATATCTCTGTGGCAATTGTGGCGATGACTGAGCTGCCAGTAAGAAGCTTCTTCAGTTCTCAAGCGTAGCTCAATTAAATTTATTATGCATCTCTTAGGAATATCAATGGACTGAGCACATTAAATCTCTTGTCTTGAGCAGCTTCTTGTGGGGCTATGTAGTGACTCAGGTGCCAGCTGGCATCTTGGCACGTAAATTTGGTGCCAAGGCAACGATTATGACGGGTTTATCAATCTGCTCCGTGTTGAATGTGCTGACGCCCATCTGTGCAAGATTAGGAGGCTGGCAGCTGCTCTGCGGTGTTCGTCTGCTCGGGGGCATCGGTCAAGGTGTACTATATCCGTCGTATCATACGTTGATCTCGTCCTGGGTACAGCCCAGTGAACGCGCCTCGCTGGGCACCTACGCCTACATGGGTGCTCAATTCGGCACAATCGTCATGTTGGCCACCAGCGGCATATTGGCATCCTTGGCTGGTTGGTCAAGCATCTTCTATGTATCCGGTGGGGCAGGCTGCATTTGGGTGGCTGGCTATTGGCTACGTGGATCGAAATTCGCCAGCTCAATCGAAATATATCTCGCAGGAGGAAAATCAATTGATTGAGCTAGCGCAAGCCAGAGAAGTGGAAACCAAATTGGAGCAGCCCAAGGAGAGTTTATCGCCACCGTGGATGAGTTTCTTTACGTCGCCAGCATTTCTGGCCCTCACAGCCACACACTGTGCTGCCACTTGGGGCTTTTGGACGCTGCTTGACACAGATTCCCAACTACATTAAGAATGTGCTGGGCAAGGATATCAAATCGAATGCGTTGCTCTCCTCGCTGCCCTACACTCTGAATGCTGTTGCTTAGCTGGTTCTTTATCTGGCTCTCCAAGATATTGCAGAAGAAATCCATTTCTCTGAGCTTCAGTCGCAAGTTCTTCAATTCGATTGGCCAATTTGTGCCGATGTGCCTGCTGGTTGCATTGGGCTATGTGAAACAGGAACAGGACACGCTTGCCGTCATCCTGCTCTGCCTGACTGTGGGCCTTAACTCGGGCTCTCAGCTAGGCTTCGTTATCAATCATATTGATCTCTCGCCAAATTTTGCTGGCGTTCTCATGGGTATCAGCAATGGCATTGCGAATATCATGAGCATTGCGGGTCCACTCTTAGTTGGCGTTGTTGTCACCAATGAGGTGGGTCATCTATCTATATATTTATAACTCTCTCTCTCTCTTTTCTCTCTCCTTCTATCTCTTTTCTTGATTTTAATCAACAGCAAGATGCCAGTCAATGGCGCATTGTTTTCTTTGTGACAGCTGCTTTCTATTTGGTGGGCAATGGGCTCTTCTTGATCTTTGGAAGTGCGACGATTCAGGCATGGAATGATCCAAGAGCAATGATGCGTCGCAGCTCTACGCCACAATTGGAGTCACAGAGAAATGCAGAAGATAACTAGGCTAGATCTTAAATGCTTTCTCTTGTTAGATTGATAATTTTGCAGTATTTACTATAATAAAAGAAAATGATATAAGAAATATATATTAAACTGAACTTGATGCACGCATGTCTTGAATGATTAAAGCAGAAACAGAACTCCCGGGCAAGGTTCGACCTATCTCTCAGTCTATCATTTCAAACTGACAGGAAGTTCGATTACACGCTAATAAACATTTATTGCTTAAGCTGACTACTTCAAGGTCTTATCTAAGCAAGTCAACTTTTTCAAAAAGGAAGTGGACTTTACGAATTTCAGATATTGTCAATCAATTGTTGAAAATCAAAATTCTCACTTATCATATATCAGCATAATTATCTAATGCCCAGACATTGATATGGAACACGCTTATGTATGATGTTCGTTCACTTCATTCACTTGCCGATTTATTGGGCAAACACTTTAATACTTTGTCTGTCTGCCTGCCCGTTTACGCACATCACTTATTATCTTATCAAATCGTTAATTTGTATTTGCATAAAAAAAAAACCAGCAGCATCCTCTATAATCTCTCAAACAGCTCAGCTAGTGCTTCCGAATCTCTTTAAAGATACCCAGCTGAACCATTAATAGACTTAGTTTACAACGAAATTTTGTGCTGTGCGGTAATGCACTATAGAGGATACATCTTGAAACACAATGGCAAACAGCAATGGCATAGCAAAGAATCGTCGCTTCGAAGATGAAGGTATTTCATTACTAAAAGGACTCGTCTTTAGGATTTACAATTACTTTAACTAGAGTTTGTCATAAAAATTAAAAGTAGGAAGAGTTTAGAGAAACTACTTAGGATTATCGTTTAACCTAAGAGCTGACGTTTTTCTTAATCATTTTCAGTGAGTGATCCTTTGGAATATCCTTTAGCTAGGGGAACTGTGCTGTTCCCTTTCTTACACCCCTTTAGCAACAGTTCAGTCGAGCTCTTTTTCACATGGGTTAATTAACTTTGAATTTATAGCCCTTATCAAGGCAGATAACTTTTCTTTGCGCTTAAGCTGTCATAAAGCTCAATTCTACCAAAAAAAATTTCCATTGCCATAAAGAGCTTTGTTGGCTGATGGAATAAGTAAATGGAATAATTTTGCCAATTCTGAAAAAAATTTTATCTCCAAGACTTTTTTTCTATAAAAATTTAAATTGATTTCTTTGCACACCTCTAGATTCCGGATTCGGCATGCGACACTTGCAGATGCTATTGATCTTCTGTGGCCTAACAGTTGGCTTTACGATGCGAGTTAATCTTTCAGTGGCCGTTGTGGCCATGACCAATGCCACGACAGTAAATCCCGATTTTCCAGTAAGTAAACTCAAGTGAATATTCGTTCAAATACTATAAGTCTACTTTCAGGAATATCCCTTGTCGGAGAAGACAAAGTCTTGGGTATTGAGCAGCTTCTTTTGGGGCTATGTGATGACACAGGTGCCCGCTGGGGCCTTGGCGCGTCGCTTTGGCGGCAAGGTCACCCTGTTGACGGGCGTTTCGGTCTGCTCTCTCATGACTTTATTGACCCCACTCTGCGCTCGCCTTGGTGGTTGGTCATTGATTTGTGGTTTGCGCTTCATTGAAGGCTTGTGCCAGGGCGTTTTCTTTCCCTCATGCCACACGATTATAGCTCAATGGCTGCCGCCAAGAGAGCGAGGCGCTCTGACCACTTATGCCTATACCGGAAGTCAATTTGGTACGATTCTCATGCTGGTCACAAGTGGACTGTTGGCCTCCTCATCTGGTGGCTGGCCGAGCATCTTTTATGCCTCCGGCGGCTGTGGCATCATTTGGGTTTGCATCTACTACATTTGGGGTGCGAGTACGCCGAAGGACTCTAAGAGCATTACAGCTGAGGAATTCAAATTGATCGAATTGGAGCAGGCTAAAGAGAGGACATCCAATGCGAAGCTGCCAAGTCATAGGCAGGCGGCGCCATGGCTGAGTTTCCTCACCTCGGGACCCTTTTTGGCCCTTACCGCTGCGCATTGTGTCTCGGCTTGGGGCTTTTGGACGTTGCTAACGCAAATACCCAGCTACATGAATAATGTTTTGGGCAAGGATATCAAATCGAATGCTCTACTCTCTGCTCTACCCTATGTTGCTAACTTTTTGCTAAGTTTCCCCTTCGTCTGGCTGGCCAAGTGCATGGAGAGAAGTGAATCAATATCACTTGCTTTCAGTAGGAAATTCTTTAATACAATTGGTCAATGTATTCCCATGTGCCTGCTGATTGCCCTGGGCTATGTGACCAAGGAACAGGACACTTTGGCTGTGATACTGCTGACATTTACCGTAGGCATCAATACGGCCTGTCATCTGGGCTTCCAAGTGAACCACATCGATCTGTCGCCCAACTTTGCTGGCACTCTAATGGGCATCAGCAATGCAATGGCCAGCATAATGAGTCTCAGTGCACCGCTCTTGGTGGGCGTGATTGTTACCGATAAGGTGGGTCTCACTTGCCTATGGATATGATTATATCATTATTATATTATTGCTATTATTGCTTTTTCCTTTTGCCTATCTCTTCAGCATGATGCGGAACAGTGGCGCATTGTCTTCTTTGTGGCTGCTGGATTTTATCTGGTGGGCAACGGGCTGTTCGTTCTATTTGGACGCGCTGACGTCCAGCCCTGGAATGATCCACCAGCTAAGTGTGAGCATAGCTCCATACCTCAGTTGGAGTCACAAAAATCGGATCACTGTGATAAATAATAACAAGAGATAATCTAGAAGTCTTCATTGTTATCGTACTTCACTTACTCTTAATCTCCATGAAGCCCGCTTATATTGCAGAACCTCAGTTGAGTTTGTAATCTAACTCACATTATTCTCATATTCTGTGTTGTATTTAGTTTAAGTTTCTGTTGTATATTCATAACCTAATAGCTTAAGAATGATTGTTAAAGTTATACAAATAAAAAGAAGTTAAAACATTATCAACTGCATAAAAGTTATTTTTAGCTAATAGTAAATTGTAGATCCACAATTGAACAAGTTATATAGGTTTTCCTTTTCATTATATAATTGTAAAAATATGAAAAGAAGTTGAGTTGTGCATCCTCAGTTGAAATGCCTCAAGATCTATGCATTACTACTAAAAATGTTCCGCAAGCTAATTATCATGATTTAATATTAATGATTTGCATTAAATATGTGCTCTATTTTCACACTTAAGCTATAGTCTTTTATGCATATTTAAAAATTATATATATATATATTTTAATTTATTTTATTGTTTTAAAAACTTTTTGCCTGTTCATCGCATTACCCTAATAGTTCTGTGAATATATTTGTAGAGTCGTCAGCTTATCTAATCATTTTATAAATAGGACTATTTACTTAAGATTCATAAATACTGAAGCTGTCAAGCAATTGTTGCAGCGCCGGAAAAAGTCGTAATATCTTCATCTGTCTTCCAGTTCGTGAAAAGATCTTGTGGAGAACGGTAATGCAGCGCATAGAAGACAGAATACTCAAGGAATCTACTAAAGAGGAATATAAGAGAGGATATTTGAAGGAAGACAGTCAAGATGGTGAAGAATCGTCGCTTTGAAAATCAATGTAGGTAAATGACCTCACCAAGGGTAAGGTCTACAACTAAAAGGATGCTGCAAGTTTGTGTTCATAAAGAGACGCTAAATAAATAAATATATAAAAAGAGAAAAAACAAGCTCTTCATATAAACATCATAAAATTTATTATTCATTTAAATATATTCCAATCAAATATATGTAAATAATAATGAAGATTAAATGAAATATATAAAGAAAATATTATATATAACATAATTATAATTATCATTTTCAAGTGAAGTTTCCTAACCTTAAGATAATTGAAAATACTTGTTTATCTCTTGATCTTGCAGCTACTGGATATGGTATACGACACTTGCAAATCCTTTTGCTCTTTAGCGCTCTGACCGTGGGCTTTGCAATGCGAGTTAATCTATCTGTGGCCATTGTGGCGATGGCCGAATTTCCCGTGAGTTCAAAAATGTAGTTTAACTTACCTTCCGCATGTAAGCTCCCTCTTTATAGGAATACAATTGGTCGGAGAGAATCAAGTCTCTGGTGCTGAGCAGCTTCTTTTGGGGCTATGTGACCACACAGGTGCCAGCAGGTCCGCTGGCTCGTCGATTTGGTGGCAAGGTGACAATTCTATCTGGATTATCCGTTTGCTCCGTGCTGACCGTTCTGACGCCATTCTTTGTCAGATTGGGCGGCTGGCAGATGCTTTGCGCTTTGCGCCTGATTGAGGGCGTCTTTCAAGGCTTGCTCTTCCCCTCCTGCCATACGGTAATCTCGGCCTGGGTGCCGCCCAATGAGCGCGCTACCATGGGCAACTTCACCTATGTCGGCTATCAGTTCGGCACGATTGTCATGTTGGCCACCAGCGGCCTGTTGGCCTCCATGGGCGGCTGGCCGAGCATCTTCTATGCATCGGGTGCAGCTGGATGCCTTTGGTCGGTCGCTTACTACATCTGGGGAGCCAGCACGCCGGCTCAGTCCAAGAAAATAACGCCAGAGGAGCGTGAGCTCATTGAGCTGGGACAGGCTAGCGAGCGAAGTGACGATGCCGAACTGCCCAGCCATCATCAGATCACGCCGTGGCTGAGCTTCTTCAAATCTCCACCGGTGCTGGCCTTGATTGCTGTTCAATCTGCTTATGCCTTTGGCTTTTGGACGCTGCTAACACAGATACCCAGCTATATGAAGAATGTCCTGGGCAAGGACATCAAGTCAAATGCCTTACTCTCTGCACTGCCCTATACGACGATGTTTGTGCTGAGCTTCGTGTTTGCTTGGCTTGCCAAGCGATTGCAGCGAACAGATTGTATTTCGCTCTCCTGGAATCGAAAGCTGTTCAACTCGATTGGCATGTTGGGTCCGATGGGTCTGCTCATTGCCTTGGGCTATGTGCCGGCCAGCATGGATGTCTTAGCTGTGGTGCTGCTCACCTTAACCGTGGCCATCGGATCGGCCAGCAATGTGGGTTTCCTAATCAATCACATCGATCTGTCGCCCAATTTCGCCGGCATCATAATGGGCATCTGCAATTGCTTTGCCAATTGCATGAGTCTAGCTGCTCCGCTCGTTGTGGGTGGCATTGTAACCGATAATGTGAGCATGCATTTTATTTATATTTTTCTTAAAGATTTCTTTTGTTTTATGTTTTGAATCTGTTATTGCAGAACAATGTACAGCAGTGGCGTCAGGTATTTTTCTTGGCGGCGGCCATCTACTTTGTGGGCAATGGACTCTTTGTCATCTTTGGTCGCACGAGCGTTCAGCCTTGGAACGATCCGCCAGCCAAGCAGCGAAAGGACTCAACATCTGAGCTGGAAGCACAAGACGAAAACTGATTAACAACTGGGAGATATCTTGAATCGATAAGAGATTGGATTACCATACATGTATTAGTGTTATACACTATTTAAGCTAATTGGTGATTGTATTAAAAATGAGGAAAAGAAAAAATAAATATATATAATATAATAACTTTTTTTATTTATATATATATTTTATGATATAGAATGATGATCTGTCGATGGGCTAAATACTATTATTTCTAACAGCATTAGATGGGAATCTAGCTGCAGGCAACTGAACCTTTCTTCGACTGTTAGAGCTGGACAGAAGATCGGTCGGATCAGGCCTTTCGTGAACTCCAAGTAGAGATCATAATCGAAAAATATACAAATGCAGATTCTTGAAAAAAAAAAACGCCTTGAGTTTCATAGGAATCATACATCAGCAAAGTTTTTTTTGCCACCTGTCGGAAAACTCTGGTACTACTTCTAAAAATTGAATATAGCCTACTTTTAGGCGTTCTCATAATTTCATTGGAGCATTAGAGGAAAAGTAAATAATTATAGCTCTTACTTGGGGTGTAGCCTACATTAACAATTAATATAGTTGGATAGGACAAACATGAAGCGTTTATGCATATGATTAAAATAAATAAATGGAGTATATATATAATACAAATGATAATTTTTAATTAATAACATGTATTATTAAAAAAAAAACTCAATATGTTATAAAATTTATTTTAAAATAATTTCATCTATTTTAATAGATATAAATATATATCTTTGTATTTGTTAATTAATATTGCTTTCTTTATATTTACTTTATTTATTTTATTTTCTTGGAAATACAAAATATTATATTTTAAGCAAATGTATATAATGTAAATTCTATTTTTAATTACCATTTATTATTTTCTTTAATATATTTTCACTTAATAGTTTCAATTCCTCCCTATACACAAATTACATATGAAAAACTAGCAGTATTTCAACAATTTTAAATTGAATAATTAAATAATTATGTTTTTTTATAGCTATGTTGCGCAATCGGTTTTCTAGTAATTTAATTATACAAATATACGCGATTTCTCATAAAAATTTCTGGCATGCCAATTTAAGCTGAACAAAAGCAATATTTGCATACCGTTGAACTTTTTTTTTTTTTATATTTAGTTTTATTGGACTTAGGGCAATTAAGCAGTTCTAGACCTGCCTTTGATAGCAAATGTTTGTGCACACTTTATGGCTTTGCAATGGGCCCGCATGGCAAATGTGGAAGTTGCGGTCGTGTTCGTGTGACGCGAACCTGTTGATAAGCGACTAAATTTGAATAAACGCACGCGATATGGACCTCACATTCAGAGAGACAAAAATACATACACACACTATAAACACAAACACGCACAGTCGTGCGAGTGTTTAACTGTATTTGTGTACACAAAAACGCGCTGGAATATTTCAGATTATGAAATGTTCCATGAGGCGAAACGACTTCTAAATATATAACCATAATAAAACGGTAAATTTCGAGTAAAAAAATCACAGCGAGAAGAGCTTATAAATTATGATTAAATGCACACTATACATACTTCTGTATATATGTATGAATAAAGGCATCAAGCCAAAGGATTCCCAAGAATTTTGAAATTGATTAAAAGCAACCACAATAACTGGTTTTTGTCAATTTCCATTTTAAGCCGCGCGCGTTGAGGAGAGGAAATGGGAACGACGGAAAGTCGTGGAAGAGATTGGCGTGTGCTGCACGAGCAGCTGTTCGACGAAAAAACAAAAATCCCAAAATTTTGCAGATAATGAAAACCATTAAATACGAATCTTAACGGAGTTATTTATACGATTTACAGTCAACAAGATGCTATCAGCAAATACTATAAGCCACTTGTCGTATCAGTTGACGCTGCACCCGTGCGCTTATTATTTCAATAGCTGCTGACATCAAATTGAGTTCTTCGTTCTTGTAGTTTTGTGGATGGGAGCGGCTGCAGCGCGGCAAAGGGCCCAAAGTGGGCTTAAAATTAAACCTTATCTGCATCCGAAGTACTTTATTGTCTGACAACGCGGCATGAATCAAGGTTTATGGGCGCCAGCGTTAGTGGTGAAATCGTAATCGAACAGGGGGTGCCCCTGTGTCTCTCTCTCTCTCTCTCTCTCACTACTACTCTACTAGTCTCTCATTCTCTTTTCAATTCATTTTGTGTGTGTGTTTATTTCGGTTGCAGCCTGAGCACATTTACGTCATTCCAAAGGCGTTGTACTCCATTCCAAAATTGAATTTCTGCAAATCATTTTGCAAGGCGAGCGCAAAGAGCACTAAAAAAAAACAACTACAACAATACACAAAGCTCTCGTGTGTCTACAGTACAGCACAGAAAACAGCAGTGGTTGGAAAGAGAGAGAGAGAGAGAGCGAGACGCAACAGTGTAGCGTCGGCCGAGAGCCGATTGGCATTGTACACTTGCGCATCACGTGAACGTGGTCGTCGTCGGCTGTGTGCCGAGCCGAACGTGTGAGAAACGTGATCAAAGATCACGCTGAGAGCGAGAGAGAAGGAGAGCGCAGAGCTTGCACACTCACACGTTCCTCAAATGAGCCCTGAGAGTGGGTGCGCCACGAACTGTGTATTAAATATAGACGAATGCTTATATGCATGTGGCTGTGTAAGTGTATGCAAATATAACACATATATCTATGTGTGCGTGTGTGTGTATGCATACAAATGGCAACAAATTAACGCTGCGCGGCGCCAAAGCCATTGCTGTTCTTGTTACCGGCAAAGCAAGCGTTGAAACCATTGACTTTGACGCCAGCGCGCTCTCTCTCTTTCGCTCTCTCTCTCACTCTTTAGTTCGCTCTCCATATTATACTCTTTTGCATTTTCTTCCTCTCCCACTGCCTGTCCATCGCTCTCCCTGGTTTTGTCATTAAGGTTATCGCAAATTGTTTTGCGAAACTCAATGTTGATTTTCATGCTACGCGATGTTTTTAACAATATTATATAGCTTATTTAATATTAAATGTACATACATATATATATTATTAGTTTTTGTTGATAATCATTTCATATTAAAAGGTAAAAGCTAACTGGATTGCTATAAAAAAAAAAAAAAACAACAGTTAATGATTTTTTTCTAATCATCATCTATGCACTGTCACGCTGTTTCACTACTTTTTGGATTCATGAATCAAGTTGCCTTGTGACAAAATTAATAAACTTTTTTTTTGTTTTGTCTACTCAGCAAATGGAATTAACAAATATGCAAATAAGAGTTGTTCCACTGCTGTTTTACTGTACCGCTTGATCTTTTGTCTCTATCTCTGTCTCTGTGCTGGTGCCGTGCTGCATGATGTCACAGTGATAAATCAATTTCACTGGCTGCCGCAGTGGCCTCACCCCCACAACCACACGCGGGTCCAGTCCACACCGCACATACGCAATGATAAGATTTACACATTCTACGAATTAACTGCGAGATAAGAATGCAGCCATAGATCTAATTATACAATCATACATTTAGCGAATGACTAACTTCATCATCCAGTATCCACTGCAGACGCGCGCTTCATTAAGTATACGCACCGCACCACAGCTCTCACAACTAAATCATTTAAATCTCTTTAGTCAAAGACTTGTTTGCTTTTGGCACTTTATCTGGCCAAATTGGCCAGTGGTTTTCATTGTTTATTGTTAGTTGAGAATGTATTAAGTTATATATATTTTTGAGGAAAAAAATAAACAGAATTTCGTAGACAAATAATGACGGCGTTTAGTGAGACGAATGCCGAGATACACTATAAAATTAGTAACATATTAGTTTAGCTTTGGGTTTAGTTAACCATATTTATAATATAATAATACATACATGTATTTTGTAGATTACTCTTTTAAAATCCACCAATTTTATATATTACTTCATTTATATAATATTGTTCCGCCCCAAATAAATACATGTCTATAAGTATTACTGAATTCATTTTATATACTTTTTTAAATATACATATATAGTAAATTTATATATGTATACATAAAAATGTTTTTTTTTTTTTTTAAATACTCTTCTATACTTTCTTTTATTACGTCTATTTCTGAAATGTAGACCTTAACTGATTCAATAAACTAATCAGCTTTTGTTATCATTATCATAAATAGGAAATTGTATTCGTTTATGATATGATAATGTTCTTTGAAGAAATCTATGAAAACTTTGTGATGATATGATAAATACTATGAAAGTGTGAAATTCGTGTATATGTATATGAGACATGCTTAAATTGATTGAATTTCGCATAAATATATGGTATGTGATATATGTATGCTTAAATCAATCAATCTTACTAGACTTGCATTTTTTCTAGCATAGAGATCTGGTTAAACAGTTAAAGTTTTGTTTCTTGAATGAACTTAAATGTTACATGTTAAATATATGGGCTCAAAGATGGCAAATAGTTTTAATTAATTTTAAAAATTTTTTTTGCAATAATTGAAACAAATTAAGTAAGCTATATATATAGATAACTATACAGACAGATAAATATATTTGTTTGTATAAAATTCCAGAAGAGCCAAGCACGCGATAGCATCTATCCACGTGATATATGTATATATATAGTTGTTTGTACATTTATTTGTTTTTCTAGCCAATTTAGCTTGTCAAATTGAATGAGGAAAAGTGTTATGCCTTTGCAGTTGAAGTGTATGGTTGAATGTGAAAATTCAAGTGGCTGCACGAGCTGTGAAGATGAAAAGTTCTATTTTAAATGAACTACGTGCCGCGTCAGCTGTCAACCAATGACGCCCACGCAGCAACCCATGGCTGTTGTTGACTATGTCCCACAGAGGACGCCGCCGCCGCCGCCTCAGTCGCCAACAACAACAACACAAAGACCGAGGGAAGGTAAAGAGAGAGAACAAGAGAACAAGAGATAGAGAGAGAGAGAGAGTGCATTACAATTAAAATGAAAATTCATTTACAATTGCAATCGCAATCGCAATTGCGGAAAAATAGAAACGCGTCTTTGACAGTTTGCCAGCGGGACGAAATTTCATTGAACGAGTGCAAAATGGAAGCCGCCAAACCCAAGTCAAATATTGTCTAATTGGGGGGTGGCTGGGGGCCAGGTTAGCACCTGCTACTGAAATGGATGAGTAACTATGCTGAAAAGTTTCCATACGCATGCTAATTCATGTCAATTGAGCTACATCAATTGATTGCATACAATTCAATTAGTCTCGATGACAGCCAGATGACCTGGGCAAACATCTATCTCCATATTTATATGGATATATCCGAATGTCTATTGCTAGATTGACAGATATATGTAATTGAAATTGACACATAATATGGCTGGTAAATATTTGCCTGTCCAGTCATCAGGTCTTAATGCTTGCAATGTGTTAACAAAAGCTGGACGGCACTGACTTTTGAAGGCTGGGCTCGGCTGGGCAGAACTGCGCTGATCTGGGCTAATCTATTCTGGTCTGATGGAAAATAACTCTGGTCTGTTTGCACTTGGCATGTTAATCCAATGTCAATGCTGTCCGCGACAGTATTCCATTCTATTCTATAATGAATCTGTCCTAAACTCTTGTTTGACTAAATATTTATAGCTTAGTCATACGAGGCGTATGAGTAATTTATGCTTTGATTTGCTTTGATATGACTGACTAGGAGATACCTTGAGATGAGTTTGAAGCTGTTGCCTCAAATATTGTTGTTGTGACACATAATTTAAATGAGCAGTTGAGATATATTATGGAGATGGATGTATGTGTTATAGATGGATAGCAGAATGGGCGGATATCGGGAAGAGATGGATATAATGACAGAAGAGCTAGCATACAAGCGGATAACATTTTTATGAGGCTAGAAAGAAATACAGTCGGATAAACCGAAAAATGTATGTATGTGTAAGCATATAGGCAAATAGACGGATAAACAAATAGGCAGGCGGATAAACATACATATAGACGCAGTAAAGAAGGGATAAAATGATATATGAATCTGAGTATAGAAAGAGAGAAGAACAGAAAATTAAATGTATGGAAAGACAGACAGACACGAGGATAGATCCATAGAATAATATATGGGTAGTAGGATAATCAAGCAGGCGGATAAACATATGATAGATATATGGATAAAAGAAAAAAGTGAGATAGGCACATAAAAGGCTAGGCTAGGCAGGCCGATAGACAAACAATTGGATAGGCAGCCAGGCGGATAGATAGACGCATAAAATGGTAGACAAATAAACAAATAGGAACAAATAGGCGGGCGTATTCACGGCGAGGAGAGTGAGCGAAAGAGAGAGAGACATAAAGACGTGCGAACAGAGAAATAAAGAAATATAGATATATGTATGTGTGTACAGCGAGACAGATATGTCATTGTAAATATATATGCATATATATTTGATAGATATGTGTTTCATTGAGGGTTCGGCACGCCGTAGCATACTCTTGCTCGTAAATATTAAACCCTTTAAGCCCAATGGGTTTTCAATGGGCTCAATGGGACAAGACTCTCTTAACTTGTTTATTTAACGCAGTTTAATTGGCGGCGCATACCAAGCGCAGCAGCTGTAAGAAAACATTCCACTAGCTGTAGCCAAAGACGTATTTATGTAACTAGAGGCAATGCATATATTATACAGTCGAGTCTCGATAATTCGTAATAGCAAGGGAACCGAATTTTTTACGAATTACAGAGGTTTTCGATTTACCGGGGTTTCCATTTAACGGGGTGTAAAAAATCAAAATAAGAATTGAAAGTGTTTTTATATTTCACGTCATTTCAACTATTTTAACTTATTAAAAATAAATAAAATACACATTTAATTCATTATTATGTATATATTTAAAAACAAAATTAAACATAAACAACATCATATTAACGAACAATTAAGATTTAAAAAAGCTTGTAATTTTGTATTGTTTCATGGTCTTCATAATAATTTTTTATTGTGTTTACCAAGCTTCTTAAACGATTAATTGCATTTTTCGAAACATTATAATATGAAAAAAAAAAAACACTATGAGAACGTTTGCTTGACATTTTTACGAATCGTCTTCACGCTTCAAATAAAATGAGCAAACTAATCTAAGTCCAATGAGAGAACAACGAAATTTCGCACATGAAGCGACATTTCCAGCAAAATCAAGAATTACTAATTAGAAGAGGTTACGAAATGAAATTACGAATTATAAGAGGTTTCGAAAAGAATCATAAGAGGCAAGATCATGGCCGACAAGGCAGAAAAATTACGAATTAACGAGGGGACCAAAATGTATGGGATTTTTACGAATTAACGAAGTTTTTTCAAGGGACCAGCAGTTTCTTACGAATTATTGAGGTTTTTGATTTAGCGGGGTACGAATTATCGAGACTCGACTGTATATCTATATGTATCTTTATAAGATACAGACGTATCTTTATATGTTCATATGTAAATTGCGTTTGTAGCGTGCAAAAATTTCCATATCGATATCAAATCACAATACAAACAAGCTGCATTTTAATTGTTACACTCGGAGCGGTGGGGGGTGAAGCTCTGCTGTTTGCTACCTCCTGCTTGCTGCCTCCTGCTAGCTGGCTGCTGAGCCCACACGGCATCCATACATCCGTTTCACCTGACGTCAGGTGCGCTGTTTGCCATTTGTCATTTTTTTGATAAGCGTTTGCAAAGATTTTCATTTTATTTGGGGCAGCTTTTGGGTGCGTGGGTCTGACACAATGGCGATAACATCGATAGCGATTAGATTGATTGATCAGACCGAACGAACTCAATCAGTCAGTCAGTCCGTCAGTCAGACCGTGGTTTGGTCTGACTCAAGTAGCTTACTCAATTAAAAGTCAACTCGGCTGATTTATAGCTTTGCTAAATATAGTTACAAATGCTAGTTCTTGGCTGACACTTGATTCTTTTTATGCCCACAATCTGATAGCAGCCTTATGAAATGCTTAGGCTCTACGAGCTCTAGTTGGAGAATACTAAAAAAGAATATCACTGAAATTCAATCGAAAAATTGCCTTTTAAAGTCCCATTAACTGATAAAGCACGTCGAACGTGCCTAAAAAACGTGTGGAATATGTTTGTTCCTCACAAAAAAATCTCTGATAAGAATTTAATAATATATATTTATATATACCTTTCAATATGAATAAAAATTGTGCTGTCTTTGATGTCATCACAATGAATTAAGCGAACTGCGATAGCATTTTTACCAAATCAAAGTCTCAATTGATAAGCATGAATCCATTTGTTATAAAATATTTCACTGCATATAATTGATTTAAACTATACGCAATTCAATTGATCAATTTGGAAGTGATCAATGCACTGATCAGTGTGCGGGCTGCCATTAGTTGAATTAATGAATTGTGTAAGAGTTGGAAACAAGTAATTTTGATCGCGATAATAATATATATTTATAGGTGTATATGGAAAAGATGACAGCAGCTGTCAAAGCCACAAGTAGTTTGTTTTTCTCAACTAGAATGACAGACATAGAAAAAGAAGAAAAAGAAGAAGAGAGAGCTCGACTTCCTTGCTGAGGCAGTGAACAAGTGAGTTTATCAGCGGTTTGACCTCGTAAGCGCGGCTTTAGCTTATCAACAGACAAAGAAATGAGCGAAACGAACGAACATGTAATTGAGTCCTTAAAACAATGCTCTCACTCAAACAAAAGAGCATACGAGTGCAAGCAAGAGAGAGAGAGAGAGAGAGAGAGTGGCAGCGAGAGAGCGCAGTGTGGTATGTGACTAATTTGGTATTTACAATTCATGCACAGCACGAAACGCCATTAAACAGCGCCTGTGTAAAGGAAAGAGCGAGAAAGGAAGCGACGAAGAGGCAAAGAGAGTGTCAGAGGGAGAGGGCGCGGGACGAGACTGTGTAAGTGACTTGTGACTGATAACTCGTTGTTGTGTTTACATATTGGCCGGCAAATTCAGAGAGCGGAGAGCAACCAACACACATACTAGCGCACCTACTGCTTCGTATGCGTGTGTGTGAGTGTGCGCTTGCATGCCAGCGTGTTCGGATTTCACTGATAGCAAGAGCAGCGCAAGCGAATGCTAGTGGAATTCACGCGATACACATGTGTGTGCCAGCCAACAACAACAACAACAACAACGACAACAATGAGCAGTAACAAAGTGACAACACAGCTCGCCTCTCGGTTCGCGGCGAACTCTCTCGAGTGCGGCGAGCGCGGCGATCGTCATATTTATAAAAGAATCGCCGCGGCAAGTATTTCAAGCAGTCGCAATCGCACGCTAGAACAAACTAAAAGCCGCGTTAAATTCACTCGAACGGGTCGAAAAAAAATTAAAAAAAAAAAGGAAATCTTATTTAACAAAAAAGTATCTTTAGCTATTGCTGTATTTCTCTCTTCACTTACTGTAAACTGTGGCAGCAGCAGCAGCAGCTGTTGTATCTCTATGCAGTAAACTGGGAGCTAGCTGGCTAGCGAAACGTGTTCGTAACCGTGAAATAAGCGTGGAAACGAAAACGAAATCGTTTCATTTAAATATCAAAGACATGTGCTTCAACTAGCCTAAATGTCGTCAAAGCACGTTGTTTGATACGTCCGAAAAGAAATATATACATATATATAAAATTTCCACTAGCTGCAGCTACTGCAGAGCGAAAGAGAGAGGTAGAGAGGTAGATCGAAAGAAAAGAAGATTTACATATACTTCAGCTATAACTCCGCGCCGCACACATGACAACCACTTTGAATATGGTGAAAACTGGAAAATACGCCAATGGTATGTAACAAAAAAAAAAAAAAAAAAAAAAAAAAAACACATAAATTATAGCTATACTTAAAACTGGAGTAATCCTATAAATATAGCAGCTTTAGCCTTTAACGCTTATCGTGCACGTGTCGCGTGCATTTATATAAGACAAAGTCTCGCGGGCCGAGTGCAATTGTCAATTGTCTGAAACTTGTTGCCGGAAACAGCTGCCAAACCCCAAAGACCTCAAGCACGAAAGCCCCCCAAGCCTCACCTCTGTGTAACCCCTACCCTAAACATTATAGAGTATACATATAGCTATTCTGTTCTCGCTGCCTTATAAAGCAAATGAATTGTAAACTTATTGCATTTGAAGTGCGTTTTCTTTTTTTTTTTTTTCCATAATATGTCTAAAATTGTAAATATTTTTCTACGTGATTTTCACTTTATATATAAAGTGCTATCTAGACGACCTCCGCTGCGCATACGCCAAAACTCTAAAGTGTAGACGCAACTTCTTCAAGAGATCAAATCGAGCAGTGTATAAAAAGCAAGACAAATAAAATAAATGTGGAATTTAAAATGTCTTCTTGGCTGACAAAATGAATTTTTAGCACGCTTAACGAAAATGATAAAAATAAACAAAAATAAAACGATAGGGGAGGGGGGAGTCAAGGGGGCACATCAAGAGGCAGCCAAATCGGACGTTGTATTTAGCTTTAGCTCTGTTTAATTTTTTATTATTTCAAATTATCTCTCTCACTCTCTCTCTCTCTCTCTCTCTCTCTCTCTCTCTCTTTGTTGCTGATGTAACTCAAGTTTACTTAACATTATTTACAACTATTGTGCGGGGAGCATTACGAGTCGAAAAAAATACTTGAAAAACAAATACTATTCATTATTGTTGGGGCATTTTCCATGCCATGCATAGAGAGCCTGTCTGACATCGATGAGTCCACAGCAATTATCTAATCTGATAGACTGACATGCTATATGGCATAAATATATAGAAATATATATATATACATAGAATATACTAAATATTTCACCTATTTGAGTTTGCGCGCGTGTGTGTGTGTGTGTATTAGAGATTTCTTGTTGTTATTGCTCCAATTTATCGTGCTCGTTATATGGCCGTACAGTTACTTTTAGACCTTATCGGTTATCAGCACAATTGCAGCGGACGTGTTTTGGGTAGAGTATCAAAATGTTAGAGTGTCCTTCGCCAAATTATCAGCTAACGGCCATGAGCTACAGGCATATATAAAATTGTATATATATATGTATGTATAGGCTATAGTTGGGCATTTTACAGGGTATCTATCTATCTATCTATCTAACTATTCATCTAGCTATCTATCAGGGTTAGTAAACAATCAATGAAAATCAATTTATAGTCATTTTCGGGCTAGTTAAGGTATTAAATATTATATATTATAACATATAATCATTTTACAGGGTATTCAAAATCCAATTTCCACAAATATAGAGTATCCGTTTGTTCCCTTTCACAAGGCTCCAATACCCGCTTATCAGCCCATATACACATATATAGCTACACATATGCCATATATATGCATTTTCCAGGGTATCAAGAATCAGCAATCAATCATCTGAAATCAACTTTCATAAATGTTTATTGATGATATTTATGCTCTTTGGCAACTTTTTGTTGCTTTTCCAATTATGGAGCAAACATTTAATTGCCTGCAGTTCCTTTTTTTTCATTTTCTTTCGATTAAACAAAAACGTATAAATTAACATTTAGAGCGCGACAATAAAAGACAAAAAACCAACAAAAAATAATAATAATAATAATTAAGTTCGAAGTCGAGTGCAATTGACTGTTTAATACTCGCTCATGCTTGTGAGGCAGCAAACATTAATATTCTAGCCTGAGAGACCACTTCAAAACTTGGTGATCTTAGCCATAAGCTAACTTGAACTATAATATTTTGATATACATATCTTTATCATAGTTGATAAAGATTCTAAAATATATATTTAATATTTCAGTTCTTCTCAATTTTGCTCTATAAACGAAAAAGTTTTGTTAGCCTCTGGTATATATGAGTTTATATTTCAACTCTCAAATAACCAGCTAAAGTAAAATATAGTATAATGTTCCATCAATCACGCCCTCAACGAGCACATACAAAAATCTTGATGATTTCTAAGATGAGATGAGGTCATGAATAAATTCCGAATTTCTATAGCATCTGGCACATAGAAATGATAACAAATAGATGCCAATATACTTGCTCAAACTTTGCTGAGCGAGCATAGCAAACGCTGCTCCCAAATTGTTGCTAAGCGTGAAGAAGAAGCACATAAAAACGTGCCAGATACAAATTTAAATAAATAAGAGTTTCAACAGTTTCAGAATGAATCAGCATAAAAACAGAGAGACAACAAAACAGGGGAAGAGAGAGAGAGAGAGAGCAAGAGAGAGAGAGAGAGAGAGAGAGAGATCTGTCTGTAAATTGACAAAAATCCAAAGTTCACGCAGCGCGCCAGCCTCAACATTTTTAAATTATTGAGCGAATTTAATTAATTCTAAAAATAAAGAGAATTAAAGTGAATAATAATAATTGAGTGAATTTAATTAATTAATATTTAGAAATAATGTGAGTAATAATTATTGAGCGAATAATTAAAGCAATAGAAATTTTCTAAAATAAAAGAGAATTCAAATTAATAATATTACAGTCGTCACCTTGAGCCACTGCGGTTCAATAGACGCACCTTTTGAGGCCGCACCGCAAGGTTGTTCAATTACTTGTGCAACAGCTGCCACAACAAGTGGTAAAAGAAGTGCCAGCAGCAGCAGCAGAAGAAGAAAACTCGGCACTAGCTTAGATCTAAGTCCATTTAGGGCCAGTTTGGCGTTGCTAAAAATAAAGCCCAAATCGAGTTTCAATTGTATATGCCATATAGGTAGAACTGAAATACATACATACATATATGTATATAGAAGTAGAAATTAATAGCCAACAGCTGGTGGCTGCTGGTCCAACCATCCGGCCGTGCGTCCATCTAGCTGCACATGGCCAGAAGAGAGATCTGACCGTTTGTCCGCCTCATATTGAGTTTGCACTGCGCTTGTCACGTGCGCGAGTTGGCAAAACGTTTCTACAGGTAGCTCAAGTGGCTGAGCGGGCAGGTAGGGTGGTGCTGCTGTGGTGCTGCTGCTGCTGACTGTCTGGCTGCTGATTGCTGCTCGTGGTATGTGTCGCGTGTAGCTGGTTTTCAATATGCGCTGCTGGGTACAGCACCGTCATCTGTCGCTGCTGCTGCTGCTGCTGCTGCACTTCATTGAGGCACGCAGATCTCGCGAGTAATTCACATTCACATACAAGAGTGGGCGTTGTGCGTGTGTGTTGTGGATGCATATGTGTGAGTGTGTGCCTCGGTGTGTGCGTGTGTAGCGGCCACAACAAGATTTTGACACACTCTGTTTTATTAATAAACGCGCCCCACATACAAAGAAAGAGAGAGAAAGAGAGAGAGAGAGAGAGAGAGAGAAACTAAGAGAGGAGAAGGAGAGGATGCGCACTCATTTACTTTTTTGCATTGAGAAGTGAGCGAAATGCTCCAACTCACTATTTTTTTCTCAATCTAAACTGAACTGCATATATGCTACGATATAATACTCTATAAAGTCAGAGTCTTGAAACATGATAACTTTAGCAATTAAATTTTGCTCAATCAAATGTTTATGTTTTGCTTTATGGTTTGTTCTTCTATTTTATTTACTTATTTATTTTTATTAATTTAGATCTAGGTTTGATATATAATATATAATTTTCCTATTGATAATGCTTGCAATAAATTTGTCTCAGCTCAAGATTCGCATGTGTCTTTGCTGAGCAACCGAGGAGTTTCTCCTCGTCTCATTTTTAGCCTCTCTAGAATACGAAACTTTGATAATTTCCATGTTTTGTTTACTGCTTAAATAATCAAATTCCAATTACAATGGCAAATGTAAACAAAATGCAGGATTGCAGTTCGATTCACAATGAAATTTGATTATTGAGCTAGCTGAGTTTGAGTTCTAGAAAATTTTGGTATCAGTTGACATAAGATAGTAAAAGAGAGTGAAGTTGGAATGAGGTTTGATTAACGATTCCTACAGAGGGAAAGAAATTCAGTTTGAGTTTCTGGATTATTCATATGGAAAAGTTTAAGATAAATATCGAAATGGGATTATTACATATGTAGGTAGTATACATACCACTAGGACTTACATTAAGTTATACTATTTCTTTATTTTTTTTACTCAGTTCAATTGTTTATGATTTTTGTCTAAGACTCAATTGTTCAAGCTCTTCGAACTTTTCTTGCATGTAGTTTATTTCATATATATTTATTTTATATTAAATTAATATACATTTTCAATTATTATAAACCGCAATTTTCCTTTACTACTTGCAGATAAAATCATTGGCGTTCGGCATGTGCAATGCATCCTGTGCTTTTTCTGTCTCTCCCTGGCCTATGCGTGGCGCGTGAATCTGAGCGTTGCGCTGGTGGCCATGACTGGACCATCGAATGCATCAGAGGCGAATGCAACGCTTGACAGTTCCGAGGAGACAGAGGACATTGATGTAAGAGCCGAACAATCTTGCATAGCAAACGAATGTAATTCTCTAACTCTCTATCACTCTCTTCTGCAGATGTTTAGCTTTACCGAATCGGAGAAGTCGTATATGCTGAGCAGCTTCTTCTGGGGCTATATTGTCACTCAGGTGCCTGGCGGCTACATTGCTCAACGCTATGGCGCCAAAATGTTGCTGATGGTGGGCTTGGTGGCCTGTGCCATTCTCACGCTGCTCACCCCGCTCTCCCTCAAGTTGGGCGGCTGGCAGGCGCTGTGTGTGGTGCGCGTGCTGGAGGGTCTCACCCAGGGCGCAGTGCATCCGGCTACCCATTCGCTGTTAGCCAAATGGGCGCCAGCCAACGAGCGCGGCATGTTGGCCACGATTTGCTATTCGGGCGCACAGTTTGGCACGATCATGATGTTGGCCACGAGCGGATTTATCGCCGACTCCTTTGCTGGCTGGCCCGGCATTTTCTATTTCGGCGGCATTTGCGGCTTCATCTGGGTGCTTCTCTGGTGGATATTTGCCGCCAGCACACCGGAGGAGCATAAGCGCATCACGCGCGAGGAGCTGAAATTTATCGAGGAGACGCGTTCGGTGGGCAAAATGCAGGATGCCCGTAAAATGGCGCCCACGCCATGGGGCAGCATCTTCACGTCGATGCCGTTCCTGTCGCTGCTCGTGGTGCACTGCACGCACATGTGGGGCTTCTGGACGCTGCTCACCCAGATTCCCAGCTACATGAAGAACATCTATAGCATCGACATCAAGTCCAGTTCGCTGCTGTCCTCACTGCCCTACACTGTGATGATGATTCTAAGCTTCTGCTTCGTTTGGGTGTCGAAGGTGTTGCAGAACAACAAGTCCATATCGACATCGTTCAATCGGAAATTCTTCAACTCGGTGGGTCACTGGATACCCATGCTGTCGCTGATTGGCCTGGGCTATGTGCCGCGAGAGGATTCCGTCCTGGCTGTGGTGCTGCTGACGCTGACGGTGGGCATTAGCGCCGCCACCTACCTGGGCTTCCAGGTGAATCACATTGATCTGTCGCCCAACTATGCCGGCACCCTGATGGGCATCACCAATGCGGCGGCAAATGTGATGAGTGGCCTGGCACCACTCGCAGTGGGTCAGATTGTCAAGCATCCGGTAAGTCGAACGAACTTTGATAGATATGCAATTTTGGCTAACTTTGTGTTTGATTCCAGGAGAACGTGAGTGAATGGCGTACGGTGTTCTTTGTGGCTGCCTTCTTCTATTTCATTGGCAATCTGCTGTTTCTTGTCTTCGGCCGCACGGATATCCAGAAATGGGATACACCTGACGTAGTCGATGAGGAGAGCATCGAGGCGGGCTTGCCTTTAGCGGGTGATAAAACTCGTCAACCAATCCCAATTGCAAATGGCAAACCCTAAGCCCAGGACTTAAGACTAAATCATGCTAAACTAAGTAAAATTATGATTGCATGTTTGGTGTTATAGTTGTTGTGTTTTTCTTAAAATAAGCGCCTAACATAAGACAATAGCAATTAGTTAGTTGTTAGCCAAGAATCACCTTAAAATTGCCATAATGACGATCGCGTGCTTCCAATAGCGATATTAATAATAATAACATATGATAATTGTTTAGCGTGTAGGCAGCATAAATTATTATTTCCAGTATTTCTTACATAATGTACATAAAGCAAATAACAATTGAAAATCAACAACAAAACAAATGAGTAAATCCCTGCTAGTTGACAATGTAAATAGCAAAGATTGCTATCTTTTTAAGTATATGTAAGAGCTGCTCTATTAATTGTTACGTTTTCAAGTGAAACTATATATAAATCATATACACCTTAACTAACTTAGGTCTTTAGTCAATTAGTTAAATTAGTATAAACAAACAACCAACTTGTGATGTACGAAAAATTAAATCAACTAAAAAAGGCAGAAAAGAAGACATACATATATACAAAAACAAAAACAAAAACAAAAACAAAACAAAAAAAGAAAGAAAACAAATAGAAAAAAATCAAGAAATATAAGGCCAATAATGAAGGCCAAAATTGCATAAATCAATACAAACAAAAAGCCTTTGTGTTTTAATTTCGTATAATATTTGAATCTGGCGCCCAACGATATGCGCCAGCAATCGATTAAAGCTGTGTTTGCTGTCCGATAGTTTTTTTGTGGCTATTGAACAGGCGCGCATTGTTGGCGTAACAGAGTTTATTAAAGTGGATTTAATTTGATATTAGCTATAGAAATGGAAATAGACAAGTTAAATGAAGTAACAAGTAAGAGGGCTCTAGTCGGGACTGTTCGACATTGAGCAGCTACAGCAACAAGTGAGCTGTGTTTAGTGTCTTTTGTACAGCAAGATAGTTTTGAAAGCATTAGAAATTTTTTCTGGTGTTGCAATTAAATCTGTGATTAATATTGCAATCAGCAAACATATTGTTATCCATATTAAATTTTAGATATTTGCGACCTTGACTTTTAGCTGCAACTGCAATCTTAGCTGAAAATAAAATTAAAACCAAACAAAAGACTTGGTCAATTAGTTTTAAGTAATTTTCTGAATTACGGCCTATTGATAAGCGTCAGGCTGTGTTTATTGTTCCATAGTAATTTCTTGCCAACGATAGTTGTAGCACTCTCGTTGATTGTAAACAGCTATCGTTGTTTGCAAATAAACAAAGCCTGTTGCAATGTTTGCTTGACGATAGTTGCAACTATCGTGCGCGGCAGCTGGCAGAACAGCTGGCCTGTGTATACCAACAACAGCAACGTAGAAAATTATAACAAATCGCAACGTAAGCAGCAAACGACGTCAACACAGAACAAAGTTGGCGTGTTCTTTTCGTGCAGTGCACCATAGGCTTATCAGCTACGCGAAATGTTTAGACGCTCGAACACCGCCATTGCGAATACAACAAAGCGACGGCATTAGAACTAATCAATCAACATGGTATTAGGTTGTTCGGACTGCTGCAGCCATACGGGCTATGACGCCATTGGAAATACAGGTAAATCGTAGCGCTCAGCTGGTCAATTTGATGCAGTTACAGAACATTACATATTCATTAGATATCGTTTTTATTTTTCGACAGGTCCCCGTTTCGGAGTGCGCCATCTGCAATGCATTTTAGTATTTTTCGGCTTGGCCGTGGCCTATGCCTTACGTGTGAATCTCTCCGTGGCCATCGTGGCCATGACGGACAGCAACCATACAAATCCAGCATTTCCAGAGTTCCCCTGGGACGAGAGCATCAAATCTTATCTGCTAAGCAGCTTCTTCTGGGGCTATGTCGTGACTCAGGTACCGGGCGGATATCTCTCAGCCATAATTGGTGCCAAGTATATGCTCTTCTTCGGGGTGCTCATCTGCTCCTGCTTGGCACTGCTGACACCATTCTGTGCTATTACTGGAGGCTGGAAACTGGTCGTTGTGCTGCGCGCCATCCAGGGACTCTGTCAAGGCGTCATCTTTCCATCCACCCACACATTCCTCTCCAAGTGGGCGCCAGCTGAAGAGCGTGCGCGCCTGGTTGGCTACTGCTATTCGGGCTCCCAGTTTGGCACAGTGATTATGCTGTCGGTGAGCGGATATATTGCATCCTCGTCGCTGGGCTGGCCAAGCATATTCTATATATCCGGCTGTGCCGGCATTTTGTGGTCTATGATCTGGATTTACTTGTGCGCTAGCACCCCAGCGCAGCACTTTTCAATTACGCCCACAGAGCGACGATACATTGAGACATCCGGTCAGCTGCGTCGCCCGTCAGATGCGGGTCGCGAAGAGTTCGTGGCACATCAGACTCTTCGCACGCCCTGGCTACGCATCTTCACATCGCCACCATTCCTGTCGCTCCTGTTGGCACATTGCGCGAACAACTGGGGCTTCTGGACGCTGCTCACCCAGATTCCTACATTCCTGAAGAAGCGTGCTGGGCATGGACATCAAACACAATGGTCCGCTGTCTGCGCTGCCCTACTTTGCGATGATTCTGCTCACCTGTTTCGTTTATCTGGCTGTCGGATATGCTGAAGCGCAGTGGCACCCGAATGTCGTTGAGTTTCTCGCGCAAGCTCTTCAATTCGATTGGTCCTGTGGCTGCCAATGTTGGCACTCCTGGCTTGGGCTTCGTCACGCAGGGCAGTGCGAATGCCAAGCTGGCAATTGGCCTGCTCACGCTGGCGGTGGCCACCAACTCGGCTACCTACCTGGGCTTCCACGTGAACCACATCGATCTCGTCGCCCAATTTCGCTGGCACACTGATGGGCATCACCAACTGTGCTGCGAATGTGATGAGCATCTTGGCACCACTCATTGTGGGACTCATTGTTACGGATGAGGTGAGCTTAATAAAGATTCAGACTTACAGCAGATTCATACAATTCAGATAATCTTTTCTATTCCCTTCACAGACCAATCCCACGCAATGGCGCATTGTCTTCTACTTTACGGCATTTGTCTATTTCGTTGGCAATTTAGTTTTTATTGTGTTTGGGCGTTTCACTGTCCAGCCATGGAACAGTCCCAGCTCTGTGCGAACGCGCTCTGTGTCTGTCAATGAGCATGCTGAGACGGAGCGTGCGCCTTTAATTGATTCCTAAGTATGTATATTTCCCATGCTATTCGAATTTACAATACATTCTGGGACGAGTCTTAGCAAGAAACTGATGTACCTTATCGTATGGTATTTTAATATGGAATTGATTGTCGCTATTTTATGTTAGCTTCTAGACAATTTTTACAAATAACTAGTTATGTATGATGACATATGATATACAAATTATTTAATAAATATATGCAAAGAATTTTATGTAAAGCCAAATTGTATGTATATATAAATATATATTCGAGCGTATTTATGATGTATTTCCATTCACTGTATTTATTTGTTGTCTTCTTAAGAGTATGTCTTTAGGTTTTTTATTTAGTATTTTCTTATCAGTTTGTAATTTTACTTTGTACTCTATTTGATTGTTTTTACTTCCTACTTCCCAGTTTATCGCTAAAGAAATAGTTTTTATAGCTCAGTTACTCAAGCTATATTTTACTGTCGGAAAATATTTTTTTTTATCTTTTAGCCAGCTGCCTTGACAAATACTTACGTCAGAGCTAATGCATAATAGAGCTTTCAATTATATGTAGAAAAATTTTATTTCGTGTCTGTTTTCTATCCATTATTTCTTATCTACAAGAGATTGTGTTTCAATTTCTCGGGTTTTTTATGCCTTGTTTATCGGCGCATTCGATTACAAGAGAAATATTGGTTTTTATTGTGTCTGCGCTTTATCTTTTGACTTTCCATTTCAGTCATAGCAAAATATATATATTTATTTATATTAAATATATTTTTTATATATTTATTTATGGTGGTAGGTTTCACCGTTACATTGTGGGAGCATATATCGCTGAAATGTTAGACGATTTGGTCTACAGCGATTATATTGTGGCCGCTGACTGTTGCTAATTGTATTTCTATATATACCCACCCGATATTATATAAATGTTATATTATAAGAAAATAATATTATATATCTAACTATTTACTCGATGGGATCTACTGCATTAACTGCATATTCGCCTTGGATTTAAATAATATATAGAGTATCTTACCTCTGAGATATAGTCGCCCATTTCAAAAGTATTATTCCAGTTGAGAATATATATGTTGATCGCTTTTGATTCTTATTTATGTTAGTTCTTAAATCATTTATTGTACAAACTTATCTGCTGCCTAAGGTGGTATTATGTTATGCTAAACAACTAAATATTTTAAACTATATATATTTACTAAACTGTTCGAAGCAATTCGATTAGAATATAGATGGAATACGACATTTGTGTATATGTATGCATACATACATTTATATGTATGTTTATATATAGCTCTCTATATACGCTTAATTCGTAATTTAAAGCTAGTTGCAAGCGGATGTAGGGTTAATATACTTCCGAATATCCGACTATTCGTACTGCCCTCACCTATCTCGTATCGCTTGGCCTTATCGTATTTACATGCGAAGCTCTCGATAGGCTTCAATTTCGCTCAGTGTAGCTTGTGATTGGCGGGCAAATCTTCAGAGCGTATGCAACGGCCGCGATAACAGATCTCTGTCTCGGAGGTAACTTTGGTTGATGTGGACGTCCGCATAGACGACATGCTGCATCAGATCCTTGTGGAAGTTATCCTCCTTGCCGCCAGATGGCGTTGCCAGCGTTGTCATGGCCAGCACAATCGGCGGGCGCCTCTGTGCCGCCAACTGTGGTGCTCTCGACGGGCTTCGTGCGTCCTGATGCTGGTATAATCCTGACGACGCTTGCCCACAGCTGCCAGCGCTGCAGTCACCGCCTGATCCTCGCTCTCGTCAATGGCAAACAGATCGTGGCAGCTGTTTGTCGTACCTCGGAGAAATATGCTCGGCTGCGTGTCCAGATCATCCACATCGGCCGCCGTGTCCATGCGACGCGTTGCGCTCTCATCGCTCATTGCCAACGTGGTGGACATGGTGGTCGTTGTCTCTGGCAACGCTTGTGGTGGTCACCTCGTACTCTGCCGGAGTTGTAGGCGCTGCAGCTGTGGTGGTTATCAGCTCAGCGGGGCTGCTGGTGGTGAGTGCCTCGGTGGCTGGTGTCATGGGTGTTGTTGTTGTTTCTATTGCTGACTTCAACTCCAGCTCTGCCTTTTGGTCTTTGCCCGCATAGAGAGAATTGTAGAGCTGTGGTCCCAGATTCTGTGACTCAGCTGTCTCAAAGTTCTCGCCATTGTCTGAGCCGCCAGAGATGCGTGACTTCTTCCATTTGCCACGGCCTGTTGAGGCGTCCCAAAGGTGGCTGCTTGTGGATTGACTCGGTGGCCAGCTCCTCGGGCGCCTTGCCCATGACCTCCTCCAAGAGCTCAGCAAAGGACTTTCGGGTCTGTGAATGGGGAAGAGTTTGTTAAAGACTTTCATTACTTAAACTCTCGATACTGGGAAGCTTACTTGAGATTGGGTTCCTTGAGCGCTGGTGTGGTGCGCTGTGCACCACCAGATCCACCAAGATTGCAGCTACGTTAAACTCGTAGGTTTCCGGTTGATCTGTCGGTCCCGCCGTCACAATCTCTGGCTCATTGTCGAAATTGTGTGTTTCGCTCTTGCTGCCATATTTGGGATTGAGTGGCTTGAAGCTGTTGCTGTTGCTGTTGGTATTGCCATTGCCCGTTTCGGAGGCGGGTGACCATTGCGATTCCTGGCCCTCCAGCTGGAAGGGCTGCTTGTAGCGACGACGTGGCGTGTGTGGCGTTGTCTGATGGAGTTTGGTTTAGATTAGTTAAGGGATAGTATTCTAGTTTCAGCTATTCACTCACCTGCTTCTGCTCATTCTGCTCCTGATTGTAGCGGCTCAGCTTGCGCAGATTCTGTCGTTGGGTAACGGGCTCCGCTTCCTCTTCCGGTGCAGCTGTCGACGAGGAGGCAGGATGTGTGGGACGACGCTGACGTTGGCGCACTTTGACAACACGAGTGGCGGGCAGGCGAGAGCGTAGCTATAGATGGAAATTATTAAGCCAGATTTTAACGCAGAGCAATTATCAAAGACTTACGGATGGACGCTCTCGGGCGTTGGGGTCGTGCTGGTCACCGAGGCTTCAGTTGTTGTGTTGTAGTCCTAACTCGTGGATAATTGCGACGTATGAAGGGGCGAGCGGACGTGTGGTTGTTGTCACAGGTGCCTCAGTTGTTGTTGTTGTTGTTGTGGTTGTTGTCGGCGTTGTTGTGGCTAGAGTTGTATAGATGGGACTCACTTCGTTGCGTACAATAGCCTCCGTGGGATTAAGATCTTCCTGATTGGGAAATAGCCCGGTCCATAGTTATCCTTGGAGAATTCATTGTAATGCTGCGCTATTTGCATGGGCTCCAGCAGGCTGGGAACATAAACACCCCTGTTCGCCTTGGTCGATGCTATTGCTGGGCGTTACCGTGTACAACCTGCTGGGTTTCCGAGGCGGGGCCTTCGGTATTGCCCACATCATAGGAGCTGGGTATGGCCGTGGGACTGGTGGGACGGCGTGAGGGGCGCCTTGAATACGGGATAGTTCTGCTTGAGCACATCGCGCTGATAGTCCAAATCTTGATCTTCACTTGGCTTGCCATTCTTCGAGCCCTTGTAGTGCTTCTTCTTGGTCTTGAGTGTCTGGCGCTCCTCTGTGGTCGGCTGATAGCGTATGCGATTGGGATTGCGCAGCAAGGGATTACGCGATGTGGCCGGACGACGTGTGCTGCTGGGCTGCTCCTCGCCAGCATTGTCGGCTGCAGTGCCTCGACTGCCATAGGGACGTCTGATGCGATGCGTGGGCAGCTTGGCATTACTCTCCGACTCGGAATAGGACACCGACGAGGTGGTCACCACCTTGGAAACGGCAGGCTTGCGCGTGCGCAACAATGGACGACGTGTAGGACGTGTCTCGGGCTCTGGTTCGCTGATGGGTGTTGTGGTTGCTGGCAGCTTATCCTTCTCCTGCAAATTGTTGACCAAGCCGGGTATGTCAGGGGTGAGAGGTGGCAGCTCGGAGGGCACATGATACGGATTGGGTTCATATTCTACATTCACCTCATTCTGATTATAGCTGGGACGATGGTTGAGTGGTGGCTGTGCCTGTGGATCCACATTGTAGCCCACATCTGAGGTTGTCACTGGCACTGCTGCCGGCGTATAGAAATTAACACGCTGCTTGGTCCTCTGCGTCGTGGGCTGTGGCACCTCGTAATCCTGAGAGGATTGGGTGTACTGCACCGACTGCTCGAAGGGTGGGTTTCGTGGTCTGTGGAACGCTGACGGAAGGCATCCTGTTGACGGAAGTATTGCTTCATGCGCAGCTCCTCCTCGGCTGTGGTCGAAGTGGGTGGCCGTGTGGTCAGGCGTGGCAGCTGCTCCTGCACCACGGGCTGTAGCTGTGGTGCCGTATCGAATTGTGGATATAGCTGACCATTCGAGCTGGGGAATTCAACCTGCGGCCTTGAGCTGTAGGTGAAGGAGCGTTTGTGGTGTAGCCGTCGTGGAGGTAGTCGAAGTGGTGGTTGAGGTAGAAGTGGAAGTGGAGCTAGTAGTTGAGGTGGTGCTGGGCTTAGTGCTGAGCGTGTTGAAGAAATCTTCGCCTCCAATTTGATTCAGTGTATCGAAGGGATTTGGTGTCTTGGCTGGGGCACGATAGACGGGCTGCTCCACGGCCACATGCTGGGGTCGCTTCTTCTTGTGGCGCTCCTGCTTGGCGGGCTTGGGCGAATTGACCTCCTGTTGCTGGTTACCGTCCTGCACGTAATAGTAGCTGAACTTGTTGCCACGCGTTGGCGCTGGACTGGCCAGGCCACGTTGTGGCTGTGGCTGTGGCTGGGCCTGGGTGGTGCTCTCGAAGGGATTGCGTGTGCTGGTTGGGCGCTGCGAGCGCACGGGCTGCGGCTGGACGAGCTCCTGTATGGCAGCAGTGTCCTTGGCGCGATTGATCACAATAGAGCCCACATGCGGCTCGGGCAGCAAAATCTTATTGAAGCCATTGGGCGTGCGATAGCTGAGCGGTGCCACGAAGAAGGAGACGTCCTGCAGATCGTGAGTGTGCGCCAACTGCGACAAATAAGGCAGATCGAACTTGACATAGCCGTCGGGTATGGGCATACCAGCGGGTCCAACGAAAATCTCTGGCGTCTGCTTGGTGGGCGCATCGATAACAGAGATGGCGCGTGCATTGCGCAACGCTGCAACCACATCCGATTGAGTGGGTCGGGCATTGGGTCGCAGCAGGAACATGGCCAACGGTGGCTGATGAGCCGTTGGCTTTGGCTTAGCTGTCGTGAACTGTGGCTGCGACTGAACCTGGCTTGTGGCTGGGCAAAGCTCTGGAAGATGTGCTGCGGCTGTGTTGTTGGTGGTGCTGGGACGTGTCGTGGTGCCAGAGTTGAAGAAATCGCTGCCTACGCTCGGATCTTGGGTATAGAACTGATTGATCTGATAGGGATTGACAGCGGGCAGTCCGGCGTTGACATTGAACTTGTTCACCTCGAAATTGCTGCTCGCACCGAGACCCGCAGAGTTTTGAGACTGTCGCTGCTGATTGTAGAGCGTATCGTAGGGCACATAGAGCAATTGGACTTCCTGCTGCTGCTGCTGCTGCTGCTGCTGCTGCTGATTTCCAGTGCTGGTAGCAGACGAGGGGACCAGCTGGCTTATTCTAAGCAAACACATTTCCGGCTCGGGATCAACGGGAAAAACTTGTGGCGTTACGCTCTGCAGCGATGCCTGAGTGGGTATTGGCTTGGAGTGGGGACTTTAGTGGAAAATTATCGTGAATAAAGTTCTGCTGATGCAAGGGCTTGCTCAGAGCCTGGGCGAGTGGGTTTTCTGGAAGTCGGAATACTGTTGCGGCTGCTGACCAAACAGCGAGGGTGGGCTGAACAGCGAGGAGGGAGCGGGCAGAGAGCCAGGCACCAAAGGAATGCTGAAATCTGGTAGCCCGTTTGTAGCGTGGGCGGTGCGTTGGGCTGATTGGCCTCATTGTGGAAGGGCATCTCGAATTTGAAGAACGACTGTGAGGTGGGCTCCTGGGAGGCGCTGCTCTTCAGCGGCGGCGGTGGGCCCTGATGTCGCAGCGGTGCAGCGTTGGGAAAACGTTGAAACTGATACGGATAATCAAATGGTTTGCTCAGATCGCCGAAACGCGCGCTGGGCGGAAAGGATTGCGAATAGGTAAGCACACGTCCATTGGCCGAACGATCTTTACCACTCTCTTCCAGTGGCTGTGCAAGGGGCACCCAATCCAGTGCATCGCCAGTATCAGCAGTGCCCACAGATTCCAGTTGTCTCGACCATTTGCCAGAGGATTCCTTCTGCGTCTGTGCGTAGCTGACTGTGGCCAAAAGGCCCAGCCAAACGGCAATGAGTTGCATGCGACGTTTCATAGTCAAAGTGCCTGGAAAGGAAGAGGAGAGACGGGGTTTTATTTATAAAGTCAGTTTGTCAGCAAAACTTTAGTATATTTCGTGACCCAATCATAATAACAGCTCTAGAAGAACCTCGTCACGATACGTGCAAAGAGCACAAAGCAAGGTCAGTGGGCGAGACAATTCTATTGCATTTGCATTTGAAGGAATGTGAAACCTGCTCGTAGCCCTGGACGGGTGAAAGGTTGCTTTAACCACAAGCGCACAGCAACCATTGATAATTGCCGGCTGTAGCCGGCTCTTGGACTTGGCCAAAGCAAGTCGACAACTCTGTCTCGGCCTAACGGTCCATAAATGCCAACCAATTGCCATAATTGTAGCAGTTGCATTTGGTCATTGCGAGAAATTGCGTTTAGTATAAACAGTGTCTATAATTTGTCATCATGAGCAATGTGATCAATGTGCACAATGATCTGTGATCGCTGATCGCTCAACTGTTCAATGATTTCCTTATTGCTGACTGATTTTGCATATGGATAATATGTTAATTCGTAATGGCTGGGCTGGCCTGGCGTGGCCTTTAATTGCATCATCATTATCAAGGTGCACACACACACACACGCACACACATACACACATGCAGAGAGTGGAGATTCCAAAACGAAAGTCAACTGACCGGAGTCAGCATGCGAGCAACTGATCAGCTAACTGGATAACTGCAGCTCTGATCACTTTCGTTTTCACTTTTCCACTGCATTAAAGGCGAACATGTGTCTGTGTGTGTGTTGGTATTGTTACTGTTGAAATGAAAAATGCACATGCTTATAACGGATGCCAGAGCCGACCTGACCGGACCAGACAACGCTGCGGACCAGACCCGCATTAAATGGGTTAAACGAAAGCAAAAGCTGCAAAAATAAAAATAAATGCGAAATATCGTAACAGCCGCCAAAACGGAACTCAAACCCAGAGCAGGAGCCATATAGACCCATTCGTGGAGGTCTACACAGGTGGCACAGTGAAAGAAGAAAGTTCAACTAACGCAAGAGAGTGAGAGGGAGAGGGAGAGAGAGAGGGAGAGCGAGACAACTAGTAAATTATAGAAATTAAACACACTTGCGGTCACTTTGAATAGCTAGGTTGAGGGATGGTAAGAGGGGCCAAGAGGCAATGCCTAGCCAAAACCCGTTGTCACACCCGACTGACTTCAGCGCTGCGAGAGACATTGGCCTGCACTTGAAATGATTGTCCATATGCACTTATTGTATGCGATGCAATAGCTGTGCATGTGTATGTATGTGTATCTTTGTGTCTTTGTAGCTGCATCTTTGTATCTGTATCTCAATATTGGTTTCATTCTATTTGTATTTGTATCTGTATCAGTATCTCTATCTGTATCTACGAAATTCAATTAATTTTTGTATCTTTGTGTATGTGTTCATATCTTTACAGTTTTATGTTTGCATCTCTATCCACTGATATAAGGATTGTATCTGTATTGCTATCTTTGTAAAAGTATTTCTGTATATGTAACCTTAAATCTGTATAGTTATCCTTGTACCCTTACATCTGTATCTATGTAGCTTTCCATTTATATCTTTCTATCTCTACATCTATATTTCTGTACAATGAAAGTGAAATGCGACAATGCCCTCGGTTGGGCATCTGTTGTAACATTGTTATTGTCTTTCGGTATGGTTGCAAGTGAAATTCCCTTTCAAGTTGGTAATCTTAAGGAAAGTTGAACAACATTGTGTGGGCGGTTAGTTTAACGAGCATGTGGTATGGTTTTTGTTAGCCTTGAAGTAATTGCAACTGGTCAGCTTAATGCCCGTAGGCTGCGTTGGGCAGCCAACCAGCCGGATATGTGTGTGTTGAACTCTTGGCCAAAAAGCCAAACAACAAATATGGCATAGTCTATATATATGTATATGTGTAGATCTATATGTAGGAGATACATAAGCTGCTTACAATACTGTTCCAGCCTCAAAAACCTATGTTAAATCGGCTTTCAATTTGTGCGTAATTGCAACAATTGCTCTGGCATTGACATTGCCTCATCGACTGGCTGCCGACATGATTAACTGGGTGTGGGCTTTAGTGTCGCCGGCACGCCCACACAGAGTCACGCCCAAAAATAACAAAATCTAATTATAAAGCGAAAAAAAAAAACACAACGTACTCACCATAAACAGCGGCAGCAAAGAGCAACAATGCAAATTCAAGTGGCCAATGAGTTACGTTTTGTTTCTTAATGGGATTTTTGTGAAACTGCAAGAGAAAATATGCAAATAATGTTGAAAAGGTGGTTGAAGATATTACAAAATATGAGACCCCAAACATTGCAAGTGCTGATATAAAGCAAATGAATACTCTAGGCGCAGTTGGCTAAGGATCCTATATAATTTTGGGGTTTTTTTTTTTTTATATAGGAAATGAAAATGTTACTAGTATAATTGTCAAAAAAAAAATTATATAAATTGAAAAGAAGAACTTTTAAGAGCTAAAATATAATACAGATTTTTCTCTCTTATCTTTTAATCAGAAAAATATTAATGAATTTGTTCATCTAATCTGAGAAGTGTCTCACATAGTCTCTGGATAAATTTACAACAAATTAAGATCTATGTTTAATTAGGCTAAACATTTGGATACAATTCTCTTGATTCTCTTTTTGAGTCATGCGCAATGTATATAAATTTTTATTAAATAAATATCAAAATATATATATTTAAAGAAAGTATATAAATGTCCAATTAAATTACTTATTATTTAATATATTTTCTTTTAATTATTCGCTTCTTCGCTTTGTCTTCAACACTCCATACCTTTCTTAGAGTATCTTTAGATAAAATTACTATAAATATTTGCACATAATGACAGACCTGAACGCTTAATGTACAATAAGTAGTTAACAGAGGTCTCACTGTCTCGCTGTCATGTTGCAATGCATTGCAAACAATATACACAGATACAGATACAAAAAATATACAAAAATCTCAAATGCGAGCTAAGATTTTAATTGCATTTGGTTGGCAAAATCAACGCCTCGTTGCTGGCCACGCTTTGTTGACTTCAACGCCAAATGTGACGCGACTTGGGTGTGGGTTAGATACTTGTAGCAACGCCCTGCAGCTCAAGATACAGATACTTATGTGCTCACAAAATGTTAAGAGAAAAAAAACCTACAAAATGCAGCGTACACAATTATCAGAGCACATCGAACGCATTGCGCCTCGGAGGCTGCACGTTTGGCAATGGAAACACAAAAATAATAGATTTAAAATACAAAACTACTTGTTGAATCAGTTGGCAGTTGTTGCTTGCTTACTGGGGGCAGCATTTGGCTCACAATTTATGAGTCAACAGTTGGCAATTTCGCATTGCCAAAAACTAATTGAAATGCTACGCAGCCAATTACCAAAAAATTCATAGCTCAAAAATATTGTCAGGCTAGAAAATGTAAATGATAAATGTAGAAAAGTCAAAACTTGAATACTCTAATGTATATATGTATATAATATAGATATTTGTGGGATCTTATAGCATACAGAGAGTTTTCCACTTTACTTGTTCTAGATTTTCAATTGCAGATCTTGTCTAAATAATATATATAAAACATTGTTATTGCTATATGAGCAGCTGCTTAGCAAAGCAAACATGCAACTGCATAAAACTTGACTTTTTCAATGATAAAGTAATAAGATAACAAGTTTCTGCAAATCAACATCAGAAACAAGTCTCATCTCTGCTGCATCTCATCTCCTCTGTGGATAAGTTGTCCAAGTGAACTTGCCATTTCAGCAACTCAGCAACTCAGCAACAAATGATCGGAATGCATGTTGTGTTGTCTTAGATGAAAGCCTTGACAGTGTTCAATGAAAATACTAACACACATAATAGGGAATACTTTGAAAACAAATTTGATAGATGTTTGACAAATAGTAGTCATGTTTACCAGATATATAATAAATATAGTTGGATAAAAGTTAAACTGGTTTGCCATGTGCAAAAATTGAAGCCAAAGTTATCCAATGAGTACAATTTAGGTAAGTAAAGTTGTAAAGAAGAGGTAGCACATTTGAATACAAGCAATGGGTTGTCTGCGACAATCCATTTAGATATCTGCTCAGCTTACTTATGTATATAGTTTGTCCAAGTATGTAGATATAGATATCTGCTCAGTTAACTTATATAGTTTATCCAAGCAAACCTATTGTAGTCAAATTTCTCTTCTCTTCTTTACGAAAGCTCAAGTAAAGCATGAACGATTGCCTCTGATTTGAAAGTGTTATTATTGCTGTCATCATGGAGAGCATGCTGAGACTAGACTGAGAGTTCACTAACAAAACAGCTCTTACAAATTCATTATTCACTCAAATATAAATGCCGCAAATGCCGGAATATATGTTAAGAGCAAACCAATTTCAATTGAAGTACAGATTCTGTCTCTGCAAATAAATTTCAAATGTTTTCATAAATCATAAAACACATATTGATAAACATCTATATATGGTACATATGTTCATGCCAAAACTGTGATACCCTATTGCAAAAGAGTAAAATAAATCAAAGCGTTTGGTTTAATGAGGGCTTTTGCACAAGCAGCTGCTTGCTGCACATTAAGTCGCAGCTGCGAGCTGCACGTGTGACTAACTAAATGACAGACAAGTATAACTAATTGTCTAACTGTCTCGTATATTATGAAGAAACATATATAATTGAATGAATGTCTTGCGAAAAATAGATATATATATATCTGCATATCTGTATATTTGCCGTTACACATTTTGGGTTCACACAGATCACAGTTCAAAGATACTCAACCAAAAATCGCAATCTCTAAGCCAATTATGGAGCGTTTGCTGGGTTGCAGGCAAATTTATGACTAAGATATTGAGCGCCCTCGCGCCGCAACGTTGCGTTGTCGTTTTTGGGCCAAAGGCGTTCAACGACAATGCAAAATTTATGCGCCGCGTGCTTGGGACATTGAACTCCAATGAAAACGAAAAGCGACAATGAAATGCATTTTATGGCTTTGACTGCCGCTCAAAAGACCAACAGCACCAGCCACAGCCATAGCAATAGAAATTGCCTGGCCAGTGCCCCAAGCTTGTTTTGGCTGCCGGAAAATTCAAATGCATTAAACAAGTTTTTGTTGCTGCTGCTGCCTCCGGGTGGAGCAGTGCAGACAGGCCCAATTTTGGGCGCCAAAAAAAGAAAAAAAATAATCAAATTTAATTTCGATTTCTGGTTTGCTGGGCGTCCACCAGACTAATTCCTCAAATTTTATGCCGCGACGCACATGAAGGGGCCGAAACGTGAAATGCTTCAAATTATTAAACGAAATGTAAATTTCACGCCGCTTGCGGGCTAAAAACAAAAAAAAAAAACAGTAAAGAAGATGGAAAACTTTCATTTTGTTTGCTTTCCAAATGAGCCAAAGCACCCTGCTCAGAAATCAAATGGAATCAAATATGCCGCCTCGTTAGGCAAGGGCTTACGCAATCTCAAGAATTTATGACAACCCTCGTTAGGTAAGCGATTTAGAAAGTTTTTCTCACTTCCCCTTACGGCAGTGCTGTCCTTGGAATGCGCATCACGCGCTATTACATTTTATTTTAAATTTTTAATTATTAGTTTATTTATGAAGCAACCAATTCGTATCCGATCTTTATCGGATGCTGCTGCCAGCGGTAGCTGCTTATGCATATTTAAGTATCTTAAGTACACAAAGTGAGCAGAGGGAATATATGGCTTGAGTTGTTAAATGCCTGAATTGAGCATGACACAGTCGACCTCTGTAGTGAGAGTAAGAGTGCAAAGAGTACATGTCCGCATTCCAGTTAAATAATTTTCACTTTGGTTTATAGCATCATCAATTGGCTGTGAAAATGTTGAAAACTTTTGCGATTAGGTCACAAAAGGGCAGCGTCACTTTGAAGCTTTGCTTAGTTGATCTAAAGTATTTGGTAAGCTAGAATTATAGTGACATTTTTTCATAGGCCTGAAACTGCAAGCATAGATTCGCATATATTTACTGCAACTATATAAATATTTATATATAATTGAAGTCTATGTATTTTATGTCGCAACTTTTCATAACTAAAACTAGTTTGACATTTATTTTCTTGCGCAATTAATTTTAATTTGTTAATTTTGTTGGCATTTGAAATATTTCTTAGAATTTTCTTTGCTCTGTTGATTGAGTAATATTATTATAATTTATAATTAGCCGTTGATTTAATGCTAAAAAAAATCCAGACAGCTCTTGACTTTGAGCTCAAATAAAGAATAATTTTTATAAATACAAATGATGTCAAATAATTAATCTAGAATTATTTCAAGCTTTCTCAATCAAACTCTACAAAAAACGGAGTTTGTATTGAAGTCGAATCTAATCTATGAATTTATTTAGAATTATTTCAAGCTGTGTATATAAGTTCTTATAATCATTAAATTTATATATTTTAAAGATTACTCTACAATTTATATTTATTTTTACAAAACAATTTATATTTTCTTAACAATTCATAATGCAAAAGAAATGAAGAAAATTTCTTTTTGCTCATTAACATTCATTAAGATAAAAGAAAACATTAAATTGAAATGCTGACTCATGCTCAGAGTTTTGCATTTGAAAGCGAAAGTATTTTGCGTGAAAGTGCGTGTAAGTATGTGACCACTGTACAGTGGCTGCCAGCGCGGTGGCCGGACATGCTCAATTGAGCAAGAATTGGAAATAGCCCAAGCCTTAATCACGTTTGATTTGGCCTTAAAGCTTAACCAAAATGTTTTGCTCAAGCCAAAGTATCGACAAGTTATATATAGATATATATGATTTACATTGCGCAAGAGTCCAAGCGGATGCCTGAGGCTTAATGACTCAAAAGCATAGTTTAAATTGTTAAAAATTATTAAAATTGTTTTTTTTTTTTTTTTTTTTTTTTGGGGGTTTTTATCGGCTGACCTGATTGATTTCGCAGCCTATTGCGCAAGGATTGCGCAACACGCTAATTACATAGAGCTAAAACAATGTGACAATTGCAAAAGTTAACTAAGTATAGACACAATAACTAACAGTTGACAAAACAAAAGCCACAGAGTCAGCCAAGTGTGGCCCCCAACTCAACTCAAGCAGGCAGCCTAAAGAAAGCAAAAGTTGTGTGTGAGTGGAGGCATAAGTACATACAACATATATATATATATACAGTGTATATTTATACATATGTACATTCTCACAGTGAGCTTGTGCAATAAGCTGCTCGAAATTTACATAAACGAGTGCATTTAGATATATAGATGCTGCTTTATAGATGCACATTAGCAATCAATTCAGAGACACGATATGTGGAGTAGATACCAACACGTTGCTCGGACTGTGAGAAAATATTGCACCGAATGACAAATATATAAAGAAACACACACATATACATATCTATACACATGTGTGTATCCATGTCTAGCAGCAACTAAAACTGGCTAACAAATATCTTTCGATAGCCTCAACTTGTTTTGTTTTCTATCTCTCTCTCACTTTTCTAGACTGTGGTCTAGAAACGAAATTGTACGCCTTGCTTGACACGGCTGACTAATCAACTGTCGAAGCGTTGATCTGGCACATGCACCCAGGGGGCAGCTGCAACTTGCAACTGCAACAGCAGCAGCTCACGATTTATGCGACAGCAACAACAATATTTGCCTGTATTTGCTTTAGCCTTTTATTTGCTCTTCTGATCTATACGATATTTATGCAGTATTTTCTTGTAGTAGTAGTTGTTGTTGTTTTTGTTGGTATATACCAAACATAATTGTTGTTATGCAGCTTAAGCATATTTACGCAGCTCTTTAGTTGATTTTTCAATTTGAATCTTCGATTTGGTGTTGTTTGCCCAACAAGTTTGTGTCTTAAGTCTTTTGTTTTAGTGTGAAATTCAGCTGCAGCTGAAAGTCTTTTTGATGTTTGTTGAATAAAAGATGAGAGACTAATCAGCTGCAGGAGAGAGTTAAGGATAGGTTTTCGTCTTAAGTTGACGTTGATCTATGTTGGGTAATTAAAAAAAAAAAAAAACTAAATAAATAAACAGAAATTCAAATCAAATAAATCGCAAGAGCTTGTTAGCTGGGCTTGTCCAAATGAACAAAGCCAGGTAGAAGTCATTGATGTTAGCAGCAAATGGTCAATCTTCACCTTGTTTTAGATGCACATCATAGTAATTATAATAACAATTAACGAAGTGTTTTGCCAAAGCGTGGGAAGCTGCTAATAATGATTGCAGTTATGAGAGACTTCAAAGTGTCGAAATAGTTTGAAATAATTATATTTATTTCGTTTAAATGTTAATGTTTAAAATTGTATATAGAGTAAGGTAATATATTTTAAATATATAAATTAAATATATTTTAAAAATATATAAATATATTCTTTTACAAAATTGTATATATTTTTATAGGAATTCTTTTTTTATTTAAAAGTTTTCTTTGATATTATCTCTATTAATTGCTTATTCTTTTATTATAGAAAGTTTGCTTGGTAAATATGTAATTACAGAAAAACTCAGCGTTTTATATTATCTCAGTAAAGATAGATGGGTGGAAAGCAGAGAAAATATAAATTTATTATGTTTAAAAAATTTTAAGATTCTTTTTTAGTTTAGCTTGCATTTTATACTTTAATTTATGATGCTGAAGAGCATTTTTAGAAAAAATATAAAAATAGATCAAACAACAAAGACTGGGCTAATGTATTTCTAGATCAGTCTAAAGCTTTTGCAATATATTGTATCTTTCAGCGTGTTATCTAGCCGTAACATCTTCAATGCTTAAATGTTACATCAAAACACACAACTTTCTTTGCGCAAACTTTGCTCAAACAAAGACAACAATTTAGCATAAAAGCCAACAAGACTTCTAGTTATATAAAATATGAATAGCTATATGTGCATATTTATGGTTATATAAAATATTAATGGCTATATGTGTTGTCTAATCTCTGGTTTAAGAGAGATCTGCAGCAGTCATTTTATATCACAGAAATGCCAATTCTAATTACGAATGAAAAACATTTCTTTATTATGCCTCAGGCCACATAAAACTTGGCAACAAAGAAAAGTCGAGTTTTTATAGCTTCCGTTGGTTAAGACAAAATCTTTTTTTTATAAAAGAGTTGTAATACCTGTTGAGAGAGCACTAAAATGCGCCTCAATTAACAAGGCAACAGAAAAAAAAAAAAAACAATTCAAATAAATTGGCCCACAAATTGCTGCCGTTTGCGGCGACTGTCGAAGTTTCTGGCTGAGACCGCACAGGGCGGTTGGCACGTGCAATGACATAGCTTCTGGGCATTTGGGCAATCCATAAATGTGTGTGTGTATGTGTGTGTGGGTATTTGCACGTTTCACTTTCGTTCACACACAAAACAATTGTGGCACGCGACGTGCAGCCTGCTGGGCGTGAAGGGGGCACAAAGGCTTTAAACGGCGTAGCATGTGTTTTATTTATGGTTTTTTTTTTCGTATTTTTCGTTTTGTTTTTTTTTTTCGACTGTCTATAAATACGGCTAAGAGCCAAATAAACAAACATGAAGCGCCACACACACACACACAAATATATATATATATTATATATATATATATTATGACAATAAAGAAAAAGTGAGTTTTGGCTGGTTTTTGCTTTTGTTTTTGTTTTCTTGACACTTTCGCGACTTTGTTGGCCAATGCGTCGGCTACGTGATTTTAGCCACAGCCAAAGGCTAAGAAAAAACGTTGAACGGACATTGCCTGCGTTTATTGTAATTAGAAAGTATTTAATTTCGCACACGAACAAAATAAAATCAGAAATGATACATATATACATATATATATATAAACAATAAATATATAGAAATAAATTCCATAATAAATATGTGTGAGGCAAGTTTCGCTTTCATGTTTTGATGATTGCCAAAATGACAACAGAATGCGGCACATTAGCTTCGTTATGGTCATACGCGATACGCATACACACAGTGAGTGCGGCTTGATGGATTGTTGCCCATGTTGATGATGGCCCATTGAAAGCGAAAAGCAGCGAGCTGCGGCAGCTGCCAACATTTGTCATAGCACTGCTCAACTGTCTCGCTGTCTACTATGTAAATGTTTAGATAAACCAGGTTATATTTTTCTGTTTTTTTATTTTCGTGCTAGCCGAAAATTTCACTTAAGTGAAAATTGGGTTGAGTTTGTCTTGTTAAGATCTTTATCTAGATGGGTCTTTGTGTCAATGGGTCGCGGCTGCAGAGCATCCGCTGTGCTGCACAATAAATCGTTTGAACACTATTGACAGACGGCTCTCTATTGCTGCTGTTCTAGCGCTGTCGCTATCTCTGTCTCGCTCAAATTGCATGCTACTTGATGAAGATGAAAACAAAAATCAAATTTCCAAATAATTAGAGCATGAAAATAAACAGAAAATTGCGGGCCAATGAATGTGTGTGTGTGTGTGTGTGTTTTTGGCTGATAAATTTCTATTTGCCTTTTTTGGCAGGTGCTGCTACTTACCTCTAGACAGCTTCAGCTGCTGCAAGTGGGCAGCACTCTTGCTTATATCTATCTTCCGCTCTCTGCCCCTCGCTATTAATGTTTTAATTTTGTGTGTAATTTGCGAAATTATCAAGCACCACTAGCGTGTCGGGGGGGCCAAAAGGGGGGGTGTGGCTGGCAGTGCAATGAACGCGTACGAAAAATTTCACTTGCTGCTATTTTTACAAAAAATATCTCCCACTTTGATGGCACACAAAATGCAGTAGCAGCAGCAGCAGCAGCAATAAAACTACAAAACACAAACAACTCGTTCAGGAAGCGCACGCACTTTCAATCCGCTCTGGTACCACTGTGCACTAGTTAAAACAGTTTTACAATTTACAGTTAACAGTGAAGCTTGCTTGCCGTTGAGTTTGATTGTTGTTGTTTCTCTTAGCCGGAGCTAACGCGTCTGCATCGCTGGCGTGCCGTTAACAGACTGAAGAAATGAAAAGCGTCTGTGGCCAAAAGTAAGTAAGAGTGGTTTGTGGTTTGCTTTTCAGCCAGCGGCGCCGGCGTTGACTGCGCAGCGACAGAGGCGACAACGATGGCAGCGGGGCGACGCGAGCGACGCTTAAAGCGGCTTTTAAACATTTGTGTAGCTGCAGCTTTTAGCCAGGCCACAAAAACTGTACCAGCACGCACACACAAACACACACATACGACTCACACACACACACACACCACACCCAGTGCTCGTAGCAAACAAAAGACTTAGGCAACAAACTTGCTCGCTCTTCAACTGTTCTTCTGCCACAGGAATTCGCTGTTGCTGCTGCCGACCGGAAAATTAGCTCAAAGCTATAAATGTCACCTCAACTTAGTTGGCGAGTCTAACTTCTGTAACGCTGAGCTCACTTATTGAGCGCAATTTTGCAATTGTCGCCAAGTGTTCGGGTAAATCGATTATTGCATTTGGCTCCAAATCAACTCTTGCTGCAGTTGAGGCTATTCATGAATCATGTGCTGCGACCCCGCCAGCCTTAGCTGCCATAAGAGAAACATATTTATCTCTCTCTCTCTCTCTCTATCTCTATATTGACTCATTGCCACGTCTTAGATCCGTATATCAAGCTTTAATGGGATTTCGCTGCTGGTGGCATGTGGGGTACTCAAGGTCGTCTCGCAATTCAATTCTCTGTTACATAAATTCCATTGTATTTAATTAGGTTGTTTGTTTGTTATATCTCTGCTTCTATTATGCAGGCAGCCCTTGTGTTGGCTTTGAATTCGTTATTATTTAAAGATATTGTTTAGAATTGGCTTAAAATTAAATTGCAATTTAGTTGCGCATAACTTGAACTTGAAAAAGTTCAAATTGTAATTGAAGATCTTTTTCGTTTCAGCTTTTCTAGCTGACTCATGTAGTTCATATAGTTAATCAAAGAGCTCAAACTTGTTTAGCAATTTTAATTACGTTCTTAGCTCTTTTATATAATAGAAAAATTATGGTAAATATGGAAAACTTGAAAAGTAGTAAAAGTTGGACTACAGAATATTAATTTTAATTTATGTTTTATTAATTTTAATATAATATAATTTAATATTAATTCGAAAAAATATTTTCGAATAAATTTAATGAACGATTTAAATAATTTCTTTTTTTGTCTTAAAACTTCACTAATTATAAAAAAACACATTCACTAAAATAAAATTATAAATATAAGAAATCAGAATCAAATTTAGTCAAATAAATTATAATAATTTATGTTGATTAAATATAATAATGTATAATAAAAATAAATTATAATAATAAACTAACCAAAAAAGGAAATTCTTTCAAATTTATAAGAACAGCAAACAAGAACAAGAAATAAATAAATAAATTCAATAAAATTAACGCACATAAATCTACAAAAATATTTCCGCTATCTAAAGCCAAATGAAACTAAGAATTTATAATAAAATCTGTCAAATAATATACTTGCTGAGACATTGCCAGAAATGTAGTTCGATTAAAATGATCTGCCCAAACGGTAGAGTCTTCTAGGCACTCTTAACAGCCTTCGTTTATAATGTGGCTTTGTCTTGTCAAGAATTTTGGCCTTAAGCAGAGTTTTCGTACTTCTTTGCTTGTTGAAGATTTTTCTATAAAACAATTAAAATATTCTCAGAGCCAAAGTTTTGTTTTCCGCTATCAAAGCAGCTGCAATTGTTTTGCCCGACTTTTATAGATCGTGGAAATTAAGTTAATTAGCATAGACATGCACACACATACATATAGAGTGATATAGTGATATGTATGTTATTTACGTTACAGTCTATGCAAATTATGTGTGTGCAATTAGGTAACGACTCGAAGCTGTTTCTGCAACTTGTCAAAAATTGTGTTGGTCAAAGACGAAAACCATCAACAAGCTGCGGCTTGTGCGGCCTGTGGCCTGTGTAGCATGTGGCAAGCAATTGCGTTATGTATGTAATTCATTACAACATTACAGCGTTTTCTTCTTCTCTTTTATACTGTATTGCAGTGCAAATGGCTAATGGGAGTATATTAGTTTACAGCAAGAGCGTGTGACGGGAGAAGAAGAAATGTGCTGAATTCAGTAAACTTAATTCAGATGGAGATTGATGAAATCGAAGACTGTCTCTCTCTCTCTCTCTCTCTCTGTCTGCTCTCTCTCTCTTTCTCTCTCTGTCACAAACAAGGTATATTTCTTTAAAGCCTACTTCATACTCTTTCTTTGTCTCTCTATAACTCTTCTCTTCCTCTCCATCTCTATGCTCATCTCCATTCACTTCCTCGCCTGTCGCCTTCTTATATAACTCTGCTAATTTCAGGGTATCTACTAGTCAGTCACTCTTCCAACTATTACCTGTTTGATAATAGACTTGAACTACGTGGCATGCATTCAAGCGTAACGGCACTTCCGCTCTGCAGCTTTGAGTCCATTGTCTAGAAGCAGAACGAAACACTTTCGTTTTTATAGCTCAACGGGCAACAGCAGCAGCAGCAGCAGCAGCAGCAATTGAAGTCAATTGACGCTGCATTTGTTGACCTTTTCACAGGTGTTTGATACCCGTGGCAAATGGCGCTCACACGCCCAAATGCCAACAATGACAACAGCAACAGCAACAATAGCGACCTTCAGTCTTCGTTTATATATATTATGTTCAACTCAGTTATTTTGCTGTTATTTTTCCCAAGCATTTTCCAAGACGTATGCGGAAAAGTTTAACAAATAAATTTGCATAAAAATGCGAGCCAAAATGCTCGCAATTCACTCGCTAAGCAAAATCTTTTCCCATAGCTAATTGAGTTATGTGTCGCATTTAAATCATTGTAGAATTTTGTTTCAAGTGAATTCAACTTGTGATTTTTCGTTTAATAATATTGGTGTGCAGCGGCAGCTGATGCAACAGTGACATGCCTGACGACGGCTTGCCAATATTATTATGCAACATCCCAACTGGCCAACAGACCAGATTTGGCCAGGAGACGCATCGACGCATCGAAGCATCGAGGCATCGAGGGCATCGTGTGACGAGGCAGCCAGTCATCGCGAATGCCGTCAGCCATTTTTCGAAACTAAAACAACTTTTTTTGATTTCATTTTCCTTTTGGTTATTTTTTTGTGCACCTGCAACTCCCCCCCCAGCCCAGGCCCATGCAAGCCTCAACTCTCTATCTAACTTTGGCTTGGGTGCCAAAATGCCTTGCGATTGCCATATATAGAGTATATGGGACTCTTTGAAAAACACTTCCTGCTGCTGCCGCCTGTGGTCAACTATGCTTGAGATCTGCTCGTAAAATGGATTACAAGTGCGCCCCAGAGACACCACACATGGCACACACACACATATGTCTTGGTGTCTGTGGTTTAGTTTGGTTTCCTTCCTTATGTCTTGGATTTGGGTTAGCTAAACATTTATTCAAGTCTCTCTGCTTGCTGTTGTTGCACTCTAATATGGAGCCTGCCTGGCACATGCTGTGTCTTTGCTACCAGTTTTTCTTTAAGTGTATTCCTTATAGAGTTGCTCTATTATTGGGCTCGAAGTATTTATTTCCTACAGTTTTGCGCTGTTGGCTATTAAAGAGAAAATATTGTAGAGAAATTAGCTAAAGTTATGAAATAGTTTAACATAACAAAAATAAAATAAAACCAAAATAAGGAAAAAATATAAATATGTAAATATTTTTAATATTTATATGGATATAAAAATCTTGTGAAATATATAATAAATATGTTTCCTCATGTAATAATTGCAGACTACAAAATTAATAAAATAGGTCTTGCAATGATTTATCAAACTCTTTGGTATATAACTGACAAATTTATTGTGATAAAAATTCATTAATAATTATATAATTATTTATTAATTAAAAGTATTATAAAAGTTAAGTTAAAAAGTTAATTAGTTTAAGCTTTTTTGCTTAACATTGCCATAAATTCAGAGTAGAGAAAAAAAGACTTGATTGGTATTTGGATTCTATTGCAGGCAAAGCAGCTACAAACTTGTTTTTTAAGCTTTATGAAATATCTAAGATATTTTGATTAAAAATTCTTAGAAATTTAATCTTATCTTAAAAAAAGAATAAAAAGTAATTTACTACTATATATATATATTTTTTTGTATTTTTTATTTAAACAATGTTTCTGGCTAGCTATCACGGGCAACTTTCGAGTTTTTACATAAATATTAAATATTTATAGCTAAAATCAGTTCTACATTAAGATTATTATAGCAAGTATAAATCAACGAGAGAAAGTCTTTATAGAATGAACTATTTATACTCCTTCAAAATATAATTATTAAATTGAACGTAAAAGCAGATTTCTCAATTAGTTGTCTCTTAAAAATAATCTGCATAAATTGGCTTGCCAGCATTTTCGTCTGTATCTTTGGCTAATGCCGCTCAATTCTTAAACGAGGTTTGGAAGTCAAAGGTCATTAAAGATTCTTGCCAAATATAGACTGGGACGTATCTTCGCTTAGGAGGGTATTCCAATTTACCATAATCGCCCATTTCTGGTCATTTTTGTTTGTTTGTTGTTTTCCCGACTCGGACTGCAATTAAAATTTTGTAATATGTCGAGCAGCAGCAACAAATAAAATTGTGGCAAAACATTTGCTTTGAGCAAACAAAAAAAAAAAAAAAATGGCTGTGGCATGGAATGTTGCTGGCAGTAAATAATTGAAGCGCTTTCAAAATCTGTTTTTCAATTTCACTAAATGAGAGCGACAGAGAGAGAGAGAGAGGGGCCAGAGCTATGTATGTTACTTCATATAGCAAAGGCCTTGCAACGCCAATTTGTTAAAGAAATAATTATGGCAATGCGGCGTTTAGAAACATTCGAACTATCCAAATGAAATTGAAAACAATCGAACGCGGCCCAGCAACAACATATATACATATATAGCATATATATGTTTGTATATCTCTGTTTTCACTTTCCTTTCCCTAGTTGGTGCAGCGACTGCATTGCATTTCAATTTTATATTTCTATTACTCATTTTTTTTTCGTTTCATTTTTCTTTTCGTTTTTGAGTTTTTCCATATATATATGTATGTAATTTTTTGGAGTGCTCTTCATGTTAATTGCTGTGCGGACAGGTGTGAGTCAAGTGGATATGGAACTGTTAGCTGGGAACTGTTCAACAGGCCCTCCACTTGCAGCGAAAGCTAATAATGTCTTGACTAATTAAACCCTATGGGAAGCATTAAAACTTACTGCCCCAGCACAAATTTCACTGCCAAAAAAAAGAGTTTAAATGTAATTTCGAATTACGTGCCAGCCGGAAATCGAAATCCGCAAAAATAAAAAATAAAAACAGCTAACCAAAATGACAATCACTGTTCACTCGTCTGTCTCATTCCATTGCGATCTGTGCCAATCGCTCTAGCTCGTTATATGGCATTTGTATAGATCAACATTGCGGCATGCGCAGGCGTTGTGAAAAGTCACGCAAATTCATTAACATCAATGCGATAAAAATTCGTGATCGGGTCAAGAAACTATTTGCTCATCTCATGTTTAATGTGGGCTTGGCATGCACAATGCGCAGCCACAGTGAGTTTGGCTCTAATCATTGCTGAACTCACTTATAAATTCAATTTGTTGTACTTCAATCTGTGCAGCTCCTTGTCGCTGTCAATCTCAAGTGCATTGCGCGTTGTGCGCTGCCTTTGGCTATGTGAGTGAAATTTGTTTGCTGCTCCATAAGCATCTGTTTTGACATTATTGTTGCATGGAAATTAGCAGCAACAACAGTAACAACAAGTACGACAAGCCAAGCCGTTCGCTCGCTTCGACTCGCCTAATGAGCAGCGCACAACGTGGCGTATACGCGATGCGATCCAATGCGATCCAATGCGATGCGATGCGATGCGATGCGATCTAATGTGGAGCACAGGCGCTGCGACGTTTGGCCAAGCGCACCTTTTGCTATGGCCACATGGCGGCGCACTTCATGCTCATGGGTTTCTTTATGCTATAATGAGGTGCTTTTGTTAAATGTATATGTATACCCTGTAATTGTATGGGAACTGTGAGACTGATGACTAAAGATGTCTTAGCTTGCTTTGAAGCTAGAAAAGCGGAAGAAACTTTTATTTTAAATAATTTGTTATATATATTTTTTTAAATATATATAATTTGAAATAATATAAGACTTGATATGGAGATAGCTTACTTTCCTTTGATTTTATAGTTAAGAATTTAAAATTCAATAAATTGACTCTAATTTTCATCTTCAGTTTAGGCATTTTTTCTTGATATTTCGAAATGCTGATAATTTTCTGACTTCTTATGTATGCCAAATGTACAGGGTATTTACAGGTTTACCTCTGCCGATAGAGGCATATGTACTTGCCTGTCCATATCTGCCTATAAGCAAAGTATGAAGTATATCAAAAGCTGCTCTTCGCCACTTCAACAATTTACAGGGTATTTGCTGATCGTGGCGCGTCTGTTGCAAACATTTTTAATTATTGCTGTTTGTTTGGTGTAAATTGTTTAAAAACGCGATCTCACTCGGTCATTTGCTGTTGTTGTAGCTGTTGATGTCGATGTTAATGTGAATGTTGTTGTTAATGTTGTTGTTGTTGCTAATGTTACTACTGCTGTTGTTGTTGCTAATGTTAATCATACGCTGAATTGCACTTTATGTGTTAGATAAGAAGGTGTTGTAGCTGTTGTTGTTTGCCATTGTTGTTGTCAACTGTTTGACAAGTGCTTGACTCTTATGTAAAGTGATTTCTATTATTATTGAATCGTTGGGCAGATGTCCTCGTTTTCAGATTTGCTGTCTGCTGTAAGCCGCAACACACCTCAATCGAAACGCACTTAGCCCGCGCTAAGCTGCCCACACTTATGCACATGATGCTGCAGACGCTCTGACACAGATATCAGTATAATAATGACAATGTAATTGCCAGATCGTTTCATTGGCAGACTCCTCGCTGCAAGCAGGTTCTCTGCACTAACGAAAGCATAACGACGTCGACTGCGACGGCGACGGCGACGGCGACGGCGACGTTGACGTTGTCGTTGCCATTGCATAAGCAGCACAGAAAATGGTCGAAATTTGCGAAACGCAGACCCAGTTGCAATTTCATGCATGCCAAAACGACGTACAACAACAACAAGTTAAGTGATCCCCAACATTTGGTGGGAAAGTTATCAAAATATATAGATGTGAAATATGATATGCGAAATTTGGTATTTCTATTTATAAACATTATGGTTGCTTATATTTTGCAAACAAGAAAACAATTGAGCAAATCATGAAGGGCGAATATTGGCAACGAAAGTGAGTGGGGCGGGTGTACCAATAGTAGATTTGGAAATTTCGCGTGCGTTTACAGTTATGCACGATATTTGACGCAATTGAACGAAAGCATAGAAAAAACAACAGAATAACGGCGAGAGTCGCAAGCGAAAGATAAACAAAACGAATTAGTTCAAGTTCAATTGATAAAATGAGCTAGTTGAGGCGAGGATAAGCTAAAATCACAACAGCAATATGAATTGGAAGTGGAGAAAAAAAAAAAACACTATCAGCTGCGACATAAAAGCTGTGCACAGTTTGAGTAGCGCTGACTGTGCAGCTTTCGCGCGCATGTAAGTTAACAAATAACACTTAATATAGGATATTTCATAAGTTTATAATCAACCCTCGCTATCGCGTGCTTCATAAGCTAAGAAACAGCCCTCGCAATTGCGACATTACATAAGTTGTATCAGCGCGCTATAGCTGCAATGGTCAGCGACGGTAACCGGACACTTTTGTTTTGCTGCAAGAGTTTCCGTTATCGCCAAAGATTTGCTGAGTCGGCTTGCCGACCATGACATTGTGGCGTGATGCGAGTTTTGGCTTAGCTTAAGTGAAATATTCTGTGTAATAAGTTTTTAGTTTTGAATACAGCGCTCTTCCAATAAGTCGCTTAAATAAATATTCACTCCGGCACTTGGCCGTTAAACAACTTGTTTTATTGTCTGAGCCCGAGGCCAGCAATAAGAGGCATAGTTCGCCTCTCAACCTAATCTTCACCCGCAACAGGACTGAAGAACAATAATTGGCGCCCAACTAGTGGTCGGACTCCACAACCATTAACAACTAAAGCAGCAGCACAGGAGCTGCACCAACCAGCAACAATTAAGACAGCAGCGCGGGAACTGCGAGTGACCAACCTTATAAAGAAATTTTTTTGTGTTAGTGGAATCATATTAAAAGAGCTTGCAGAAAGATCACGATTTATCCGGTCATCCACAAGAACTTCATAGTGCGATTGCTTGACAACGTCATAGCCGAATGCGATGGAGAAACCCACACACTGCAGAGTTGCGCCGCTTCACCCGGAGCCACATTTTGTCGTCTGGCTTTGGAAAGTTCATGTGCCAAAGAGCTCCATGCAGGTGGCATGGCACACTGCGAGGTCCAGCCGAGCAACCTTGACATAATCACCCATGTGGATGACGGAATCATCATCCTCAACGACGGGTCCGCAAGGATTCAGGTGGACAACGGCACTGAGGTCCAAATACAAGGCACGCATCTCATCACGTTCGGAGACCGAGTTGCAATTAACGGGACTCTGTTTTACAATCACAACAACGTACGCAATAGAGTCCCGGGTATTGCCAATTCTCCCTTGCTGAACATCACTGCCACCCAAGATGTCCTCAGTCTCCCTTACCTTCATCGTTTGAATGAACGTAATCTGGAGGTGATACAGCAATTCGAGAAAAACGCCGGAACTGATCAAGCTTATCGTGTGGCATTCATTATTGGAGCCATATGCTGTGCTTTAATCTGCATTGGCCTCACTCTTTGTCGAATCATCGGTGCAAAGAAGTCTGCAAAGCAGTTACGAGAAGTCGTCGCCGGGATTGGGTCGGCCGAGGACGGCCTTATACTTTGAAGGGGGAGTAGTTAACAAATAACACTTAATATAGGATATTTCATAAGTTTATAATCAACCCTCGCTATCGCGTGCTTCATAAGCTAAGAAACAGCCCTCGCAATTGCGACATTACATAAGTTGTATCAGCGCGCTATAGCTGCAATGGTCAGCGACGGTAACCGGACACTTTTTGTTTTGCTGCAAGAGTTTCCGTTATCGCCAAAGATTTGCTTGAGTCGGCTTGCCGACCATGACATTGTGGCGTGATGCGAGTTTTGGCTTAGCTTAAGTGAAATATTCTGTGTAATAAGTTTTTAGTTTTGAATACAGCGCTCTTCCATAAGTCGCTTAAATAAATATTCACTCCGGCACTTGGCCGTTAAACAACTTGTTTTATTGTCTGAGCCCGAGGCCAGCAATAAGAGGCATAGTTCGCCCTCTCAACCTAATCTCACCCGCAACAGGACTGAAGAACAATAATTTGTATATACACACATACACACACGCCCACTTTATGCCATGCCCACAAGCATCAGACGATGTCTGCGTAGCTGCAAGATAAGTCGCCAGCGCGTGTGTGCCGCCTCACTAATAGAATAATAAATAAAAATAAACTTCCAGTGCGAGAGCGTCAAAGCTAACAAGCTGGAAATGCTGAGAGTAAGAGTTGGAGAGAGGGAGAGCGAGAGCGAGAGCGAGAGCGACAGTAAATTGATCTAGCAGAGTTGCCAGCACACCAAAACCCCCGTTGAGCAGCCGGTTTAGCAGCGAATTTGGTGCAATGTTGGCAAGCCTGGCGCTGGAAAGAAGCCGCATTACGTGACCAAGCAACGTCGACCGGTTGGTGCGAGTGTGTGCTCAGTGTGCTTTTGGCAGTGGTCCGATCGTGTAGAACCTTTACAGCAGCAATCGCTTTTTATACGCTTCGCGCTTAATACAGGTGGGTGTGTTCTAGCAAAGTAGGAAGCACAGAGCGGGGCGGGCGGGGACTATATATACATAGTGCAAACTCTTACATAACTATAAAAATCTTCCACAGACAATCTTTATCATGTCGCTACGCATTGTGTCACAGTCCGTGTTGAATGCCTGGAGCCAGACCCTGATCCGTGGCATGTCCACCCAGGGTGGCTCCAAGAACATCGGCTTTGTCGGCTTGGGCAACATGGGCGGCCACATGGCCAACAATCTGATCAAGGCGGGTCACAAGCTCCATGTCTTTGATATCTCGAAGCCAGCGTGCGATAACCTGAAGGCCAAGGGCGCCACTGTCTACTCGAAGACCGCAGAGTTGGCACAGAATGTGGACTTTCTGTTCACCATGCTGCCCAACAATGACATTGTGGATGCCTCGTACGAGGAGATGACCGCCAATGGCGTTAATAAGAACACCATCTTCATTGACTCCTCCACAATCGATCCCACGCTCGTCAAGTCGCTGCAGAAACGCATCAGCGCCAAGGGTGCTCGATTCATTGATGCTCCCGTCTCTGGCGGTGTTCCCGGTGCCGAGCAGGCCACCTTGACCTTCATGGTGGGCGGCACTGAGGCAGAGTACAATGCCGTCAAAAGTGTGCTCGAGTGCATGGGCAAGCGCATCACCCATTGCGGTGACTATGGCATGGGCCAGGCTGCCAAATTGGCCAACAACATGATGCTGGCCATCTCCATGATTGGCGTCTCTGAGGCCATGAATCTGGCCATCCGCCTGGGCCTGAATCCCAAGACCTTCGCTGAGATTATCAACTCGTCGACTGGCCGCTGCTGGGCCTCAGAGCTGTACAATCCGGTGCCCGGCGTAACCCCCACTGCCCCGGCCAACAACTCCTACCAGGGTGGCTTCTCCACGGACCTGATTACCAAGGATTTGGGTTTGGCCTCGGGAGTGGCCACCTCCTCCAACACACCCATTCCAATGGGTGCTCTGGCCCATCAGATCTATCGCACACTCAAGTCACAGGGATTGGGCAGCAAGGACTTCTCCATCGTCTATGACTTCATGAAGAACGAGAAATACTAAACAGATTGCCACGCGGGCGGCATCTCCTATTGGACTTCCAATAGAACATCCAGTTTTGCATTTACTGCGCATTATATGAAAACCCCAATTGGGCTTTTCGATGTGCTGGCGACTTTTAAGGCTTCCTTCCCATTTTGATATGTATATTAGCTAAAAATATATATTAAAGTTGTATTTATATACAGAAATCTGTTTTATCTAATTCGATTTTTGCTCGATTACATAATAGCTGCCAAGCTCAAGTGGCATTGTGGTCTGATAAGCATATGAGAGACCAACTACTTCAATATAATTGGATTCTAGTTGGATTTAATTTATGCTCAAACAATTTACTTCCAGCACGCGTTGAAAGCTTTCGCACTTCCAGTGGCCGAACATGTGTTTTTAATTAATTTACGGAAAATATGATAAAATTGAAAGTAATTTAAAGCTTTTGCAAGTAAACAGAAATTCGAGCAAAACAAACGGCAATTAAAAACAATGTAAGCGAAAAGCTCACAGTTTGAGAGTGACCCAGCCAACAGACAGTTTGAGAGGCGCGTAGATAAAAAAGCTTTTACTTTGTTTAGTTTTTGAGCGAAATCCAAAAATATTTTGTATTTTTTTTGTTTTGTTTTTATAATAAGTTTTGGTTGTCATATTTTCGAAAAATAATTAACAAACTTAACTTAGGTGCTATTTAATTAATAATTAAATTAATTAATTAATTAGGATTTGTATATATAAAAAACGTTGCTTGTTGCGGGAATATAAAATACTTTTCGACTATCTAATTGATTTGGTTTTGTTGTTTTTTTTGTGGATTGCAATTCATATGGCATCCGCTCTATACACACATACATACATATATTTAATTAGGTATTTCTTGCTTGATGAGTTAATTACAATAATTAATTGAATAGTTGCAGCCATATGGTTAGTTAGTTATAGTATATTTATATATGTAAATATGTATTAGGTATGCGTATAAAAAGCCTTAAAATAAATCAAGGGCCAATGAAATATATATAAGTATATATAAAGTATATATAAATACATATCGTAGGGTAACTTCAGAAGTAAAGGTATTCAAATATCTGTATATATATATATATATATATATTTTCTTTTTGGATAAGCCACATAGTACGTCTAGTTGCAATTCTTTGAAAAATATCACAAATTGAAATATACAATAAATAATTAAATTTAATATTCATACGATTGCAAAGGAATTGCTCGGTTAGCATGTTTGTTTTGGTATATCTCATCTTCTTCTCGTCATTATCAACTTCTTCTTGGTAAATACATATAGATGTTTAAAAATAATTTTAGGTACACGCACTGGTTCTATATCTGTATGTATGTACTATATATATATATATATACATTGAGTATATATATCAGTATTTAGGTAAAGTTCAATATGCTTTCGGTGTATTTACAACACTGGAGAACAAATTGTTTCGCTCAGTGTATTTATATTGTAAAGTAGTGTAAATAGTTTGATTCGATTTTGAACTGAGATAGAGCAAGAGAGAAAGAGATATTAAATTGACTGAATTTAATTATAGATACTCGTTCACATGATCAATAAAAGGGGTATATTAGATGGACCATGCGTATTTGGGTAATTATGTTTGTTTACAGGTCCAAATCGGGGTATATTAGTTTTGATATGCTGGCTTACACAGTAAAGAGTACAGTATGTCCGCTTTATCCTTGCTTATTACAATTGGAATCGGGTATATTAGTTGTTTGCTTCGAAAGTAAAACGAGGTATATTGGTTTTCATATGAAGGTTTAGAGGATATAGGTTTTTTTATGTTAGTTGACAAGATGAAAATCAGGTATATGGGTTTTGTTATGCCTGACCAGAAAGGTAAACGGGTATATGACTGTATTTGCTGCTTTTGCAAGCAAGGTGAACTAATATACCCTATAAAAATATCTTATGTTAGTTCAAAAGATTAATGCCATACGTAGAGGGCTTATTAGTTTTATAATGCTGGTTCGGTAAGTTAAAAGAGCTGAAAAAAGCTTTCTTTTTTGTTTGTTAGTAAAGTCTAAATCTTAACACTTGATACTACGGATATTTATGTAGTTATAGCTAAAGCTATAGTAAAGCCAATCGGACAAGCTTAACAGCAGATGAAGTAAGATTTTGAATAAATATTACTAATGATCCACCCTTGCAATATTATTGAACTGTTGAACGAGTATGACACAGTCGATGTGGGCCGACTGTTAAAGCTCTTACTTGTTATTTGTATTGTTGTTGTTTAAGTACTTAAGTTAAGCATAAAAACTTTTGGTGCATTTAGTTAAAGTTGCGTCTTGGATTCTTGTGCCATCAATTGAATACTTGCTAATGGACTAATCGGCTAATCGCCTTGGCTTAGACTATGGCTCTTGGCCTGGCTAAATTTGTGCTTCAGTTGGCTGGTGTTGGCGCGGAAGCGCTGCATCAAATGCTGTGTACCAATTGCGCTGTGCTGCAGCGGCCCAATTACCGCATCAGCGCTGGTTATAGACTATGAGCCCTTCAATTTCTTTTTGGGATTATTTCGTGCCAGATCTGTGGTAGCCGATGGCGGCAGCTCTCTATATTGATTCTGCAAGAAGGGAAAGGAGAGAGGAGAGTTGAGACTAGATTTGAGTTGGAATTTTTGGCATACTTACAATCTCTTCATTGTCGGGCACACGAGACAGAAAGTCGAGCAGCTCGTTGTTTGGTATCGTATTGGGTCGCAATATGCGTCGGGAGAACTTCATGAGACCCCAGAAGAGCAGCAGCCAGCGCAGCGGCACGAAATGCAGCACCAATATGGCGCCCAGCAGCAGCACCACCGCCAGCCAGGTCAATTCGGGGACGGAAAAGTTAAATGTGCTGGCAAAGCGGAAATATATTATGAATTGAATATTATTGTTTTAAAAGTCAACTCACTTGATGGTGCTCTCGCCTAGTGAGGCTAAATATCCGATCGTATTTTGTACGGTCTGTGAGACTTCTTGAATGGCCTGTAGCCCGCTCTTTATTGACTTCTTTTTCCTCCTTCTCCTTATCATCGTCATCATCCTCATCGTAATTCGTAATCATAGTGACCCGCATTCGCATCTGTGGTGCCCGTTATCAAGCGTATCAGCCACTTTCTGTGAATGGCAATACAGTTAAGACTCTAGTTAGGTTTTGGGCATTATGTGTCACCTACTTCAATAGGATGAGCAGCAGCACGAGCGGCACAGTCTCTAGATCACCATAGACACAGCCAACGATCCAAAGCACAAAGGCAATGCAGGAACGCACCGGAGATTCCCACTCAAAGCAACTTCTGTGGAAGGATTAACCTATGATGAGCTCAAATCTCTTTTAGGCTTCACTCTCTACTCACTGAACATAGCGTGCTGCCTCTAGTATATCCATAATAATCTCCTTGAGACGATTCACGTTGCGCAGAGAAAGAGTTGACGCTTGAACTTCGCCTCCTGCTGTATGAGCTTCTCTTCCTTTGGCTGCAGAACGCGACAAACAGCTCGCACTTCGTTCCCAGACCACAGTCAGCTCAAGCTGTATTTGTGGAGAATTACCCCTTGGCACGCACACATAAATTCTTGTCTTTCAGCGTATACCAGCGCTTGACGCCGCTCTTGATGCGCAGCAGAGGAATCACAAGTTTACCGAGGAATTCTACGCGATGATCGCGATCCTCATCAAAAAGACTGTAATCTCCAGCACTTGAGTAATGTCTTTGATGTTGCTAAAGAGAGAGAGAGAAACAATAGTTAAGTGATAATTAAGTAAAACTTTCTCAATTGCTACCTACAAGGTAAAGATCTTTGTTCCAATTGGGCGTTAGCGTCTTGTCTACTCCGTTTGCGTTTGCAGCCGCGCATTGCCCAGTTCCAGCACGCAAAATGGATCCGATTTACCGCCTATATCAGCAGCTGCTAGTCCTGAGCGCCAAAGACTTTAACTGTCAGATGCCCGACATCACGTAGATTCTGCAGGCTTGCGCAAGAAGCTATAGCGATCTCTGATCAACTGAGTCTCTCGTGGATCCTCCTTGAAAGCCTTCAGATCGCTAATTTCCTCTAGAGCTGTCGTTCCACTGATCGTCAGCATGAGAAAGACCTCGGCCAGAGCAATCCTCCAGCTGTTTCCATATGCCATGCGTAGTCTCGCGCTGAAAGACGCTTAGATCGATGTTGGCCTTTCCATAGAGTGTATTCCGATTCCACAGTGCCCAACTCCAGACTCTGATCCTCGTCGAAGAGATGCAAATCGAATTGCTCCCAGCCAGCGTTCTGTCCATGAGGTTTTGCTCTTGTACTTCTCGTTGCCCAGCCTAAAGAGAGCATTCGAAATAGTTTATGCCTTTCTTCATAATCTCTATGGACTTACCTAAATTTAAAATGTATGTCGATGAGCTTGCTGCCGGTCTTCGGCCAGCGGCAGATCTTTGGCCTTGACCAACAATATTGTCACCACGGAGCTCCAGATTTGTGATTTCCAGACGTTTCGATGACTCAGCCAATTTGGAGTTGCGTTGAAAGTGCTGTAAGTTGATGCGGAAAAACAAATCTCAATTGAGACACAAAATCATTGAAAGAGTAAAGCTTAAAGTTGACCTCCTTTAGCTCCTCGCAGCCAGCTCCAGCTGCTCACGGAATTCGCTGTGTTGCTGCCGCAGATGCTTGAGCAACATGCGCGGCACAGCCCGGTAAATGGGCCCAGGCCAATCCATAATCCGAGCACAGCTCAAATCACAGGCCACTTCGCAAGCGAAAGCAATGCGCAATGACTAAAGCAACAATTGGCTTTAGCTCTATGCTCTCTCAGCACATGACTCTGCGATAACCTTGGGTCGGGCATATACACTAAAACATACGCTCTGCCAACCTATCAGCTCGCTTCGCCGACTGAGTCGCTGATAAGCAGCGACTGTCTTTAATTGGTGTCGAGCGACCTTTGTACCATGAATCTAATTGCCCCCCCCTAACTGAGCACACCTATGGCGGTGCATTGCACGAGTAGTATCTATAATTAATTTCGAGAACAAACTTTAGAAAAAAGTTGTATACCAAATGGGTTACTTAACCTGTGGCTAAGTAATGAAAAAAGTCGAACATCTCATTTGCTAAAGTACTATAATGGGTGATAATGGTAATTTGTATGGATAGTCGAATTATATCCAAAGGGAAGAGGATAGGAGTGAGTGGAGGAGGAGTTACCCTCTCTTTCACTGGAAAGTTGAAAATGAGAGTGAGAGAGAGAGAGGAGGGAGATACAGAGACAGTATGTAATAGAGAGGAAGAATAAAAGAGAAAATATTGAATGCAGGAGAGATACATAGGACAAAGAAAAGAGAGAGAGAGAGAGAGAGAGGAATGAGAAAGAAGGGGAGGATAAGAGTAGTAAGAGAGTATACGCTCAATATGTTTAGAGTATACAATTTTCTTCATGGTGTGACTAACCCGACACCCAGTTTTATTGTTACTGTTTACTTTGAACAATTCGGCGTATTTCCCTGTGTCATTGCTAGCTGTTGTTGCTTTTGCTGTGTTTGTTGCTCAAGTTGAGCGGTTTACGTCTACTTGTAATGAGCAGTCGAATGGCAGCAGCGATCAAAGCAGGCGAAAACAAAGCACAGAGTTAATGTCTGAGAGGGTGTGGAAGGTCGTCGTGGCTGAGTACATAGCATTGACATGTTACACATGTAAATAGACCCACACTCGTGTGGGTTGAGTGGCTTCAGCGAGCTTTGAGGTTGCTAATTGAGCGATTTGGCAAGAGTGAAGAGTGAAGAGTTTGGGTCATAAATCTGCACGCTAACTGAAGAGAGTTTCGATTGCCAAAGAATGACAGAACAATAAAGTAATCGACGATTATGTAAAGTGAATGGGCGCAAAGCGAAAGGACGGAAGTTGCCCTGAATGTTGATGGATGAGCTACAAATAGTAGCTAAATCGGCAGCAGCGAAATGTGGAAATAGTATGTGAGAGATATGTATGTGATTGACTTTCGCTTTGAAAGCAGAATAATGGGGCGATTATTGAAATCAATGAATTGAAAAAAAAGAAGGAAAATCAAAAGTAGCTAAAAGTGAGCTTTTAACTTGAATTTAAATCTCAGCAATGCAAAAGTCGAGTCTGAGTTCCTTAACTAGTAGACTGAATGTATCTGTATCTATAATATACGTTGCCACAGAAACTTATGGATAAATGACCTGTTAGTCGTAGCTAACAAAAAGGGCGGGTTAAAGGAGACAAGAGCCATCAGAGCTGAGATAAATTTGTAGCTCAATCAAATCAATGTCTGCCAGTAGCAATAGTCGTATCTGATCTCTAAGATACATTGTATCTTATGCTTGACTTTCACCTTGGGACTTGGTTGGCTGTTGCCAAATTGATTGTCGCTGAACAAATTGTTGATTGCATTTATTGTGACAGCCACCTACCATTTCCCTTGTCTCCTGACTGCGCGGCCAGAGCGTCAATTGATGAGTATCTCGCCATGCTGAGGCCCGGCTCACCGTTGCTCGTATCGCTCAGCTGCAGATTGATATCTTCCGCTTTGCCCAGCTCCAGTTGAGTGAGATCGATTTTCGCCGAGCCCATAAAATCATCCTGCAGTCCCCAATCATAGTCGAAGACCTGTGGGGAATCATTTTGATGATTTTCGGTTAACTGTTTGTGTTGTTGCTGCAGCGAGCATCGATTGCGAATCAATTTGCCAAATTGAACGTCATGCTGGCAATTATTTCGTAGCTTGTTGTTGTTGTTGACGCTAGTGTGGAAAATTGAGTTTTGATTTGTCTGCTGTGAAATAAATTACCATTTTCTATTGCCGCATTCATTGCCAGCAGCAGCAGCAGCAGTTGGATTGCCTTTCGGCTGTTATCACTTGAAGCTTAGAGCTTTATTATTTAGCAATTTCATTTCAATGGAATAATTTTATAAGGTTTCTTAATTCGTTACTTTTTGTTGAGTGTTTGTTTGAGTATTTCCCTTGAATACCTACTAAATCCTTAAGTTGATAAAGTAATTACAAGCTTAGAGCTCTGCTAGCAAAGAATCATTTATTTATTATATTATTTTTAATTTCTTTTTATATTTATTAATATTATTCAGATATATATTCTTTTGGATTTTTATTTATTCTAGTTTCATTTATTTTATTTGTATTTTTATTTGTACTTTTATTTATAATTATTTAAATATTTTTATTTTAATTTAATTTTTATAAACTACAAGAAAACTTAAAGCTTTAGCAGTATTCTATTTAATTTAAGTAATTTAATTAACTTCATCTCTTCTACTATACGATTTTCTCTATTACTTTTAATCGCTTTACAGAAAAAGAAAAATTATTCTTTTAGAAATAAATTTCTAAAAGCAAAACCAATTTGCTTTATTTTCATTACATATACAAGTTTATGCATTTGTACTGTTTTGAAAGCTTTAAACAAGTTTTACTTCGCTTTAAGCCTACTTTAATACTTTATTCACTGAAAGTTTTAAGCTCCCCTAACTAGCTTAACTATGAGTTTCTGATGAACATCTAATTTTGTTAGTTTTGTCTTAAGCTTTAAAGCTTTTTGCTTGAAAATTCAAGGTTCATGCTTTATGCATCTGCAGCTTAGGTTTGTTTTATGCTCTCCTCATCCCATGCTTACCTTCACTATAATCGGCTGAAAGGGATCCTCCACGGGCACGATGAACACCTCGTCCCACACGGGATTGAGGTCGCGGTGTATGGTGCGCGACTTGTGCAAGCAGCCGGTCCGCCCACCTTGAATTTGACATAAGGATCACTCAGTCCTGATGCAGAGGAAAACACAAAGGAAACATAAGTGACTGACAGACAGGGCGTGTTGGAGTGTATTTCTGCTAGCCTTTGTGGGCGTGTATCTGTGTGTGTTGTGGCTAGTCTCTAGTGGCTAGTGGCCTGTCGCTTACCGTTCTTGTCCATGGCCACCAGGTCGCAGCCGGATTTGAGATGGACGCGCAGCTGAAAGAAGACGAATTGTCGTAATTGTGTCTCCCGCTTGCGACGCAGCTCGTCGGCCTGCAGTTGCGGTCGTTAGTGATGGGCAATTTTGCAATCGTTTATCGTTTATCGTTTATCGTTAATCGATCAACGACAGTTTTTGTCGTTGTGCGTGCGTCAAGTATTGCAGAAAAAAGCAGCAAATGAATTTCGAAACGAATTTCGTGTTTTTAGTGGAAATAGAAAAACAAATTCCAATTGAAATAGTTGCAAATGAAAATCGAAAAACAATGAAAACAAAAATGAAATAAAAATAATAAAAGAAAAAAGCGTTTGCACCTAAGACTCACCTGCAGTGCATCTAGCTGCTGCTGCTGCGCCGTTACCGCCGCTGAGCTGTTGGGCATTTCCGTTCTCGGGATGCTCATCAGATGCGTCCCTCCATGGAGCCGCCGAAACGTTGAATAACCTGCGCCATTTTGGCAGTGGCCCGAAAGTCACGCGCCAACTGCGAACCGCCAATTGTGGTGGCTCGATGTCGTGGACTCTGGGTCACGGAGCTGCTCTCCGAGCTGTAGTCGGCGGCATAGTCGGTGCTCTCCTCGAGAAAGTCGCTGGGCGATTTGCGACCACTGCGATCTTTGCTCTTCGTGCGGCTCCAGCGATGCTTCAAATTGTTGAAGAAGCCGTGCGTCTTCTGCAGCACGCCCACACCGCTGGCCACACCCCCAAGGCTGCTGCTGCCACCGCCACCACCGCCGCCGCTGCTACCGACGCCGACGAGTTGCTGTGGTGAGGCGGCGCTCTTGGCACGTTTCGGCGACAAGTGCGGCGATTCGTTGCTGTGATGGCAATCGTGTCCGTTCAGCTCGGAAGCGGATTTGCTTAGATGTTTCCCCAGGCGCTTGCTGCAGCTGCGGCGAGCCCTGCGGCGAGATGCCAACTCCACTCGGTGGCGAAGCACTGGCAGCGCTGGCATCGATGCTGCCCTCGTTGCCCAAGCGACTGCTGCTGCTGCTCGGACGCTGCTCCTCACGCTCCAAGTAGTGGATACGAGCTGAGAGAGGGAAAGAGAAAGAGAGAGAGAGAGAGAGAGAGAGTGTGGATTAAGCACTTGTGCGTAGCAACTCAAGAATCGATTTAACAAGCAAATTTTAAATGCGTTGCGTTTCGGCGCACGAATCATATACGACTAAATGCCACTCAGCTGCTGCATGACATCATTTGGATGCCGTTAGAGAAGGAGAGAGAGAGAGGGTGGTGCGAGGGTGCGGGGGTGCGAGACTATGAAAGAGAGAGAGAGAGCGAGCGGGAGAATAGGTGGCCAGAGTTCTTTTGCCTTTGCCGAGTAGCCGCAGCTGGCTTATATCACAGTCGGGGAATCGCAACACTGCGACCCAGCCCAGTGAACCAAAGCCAAAATATTTGAATACCCTATAGTCAAAGTGAGACGGGTATATTAGTTTGCCGTGCAAGAGCCAGCTTTGTAGAGCATCAGCTGGAATCACAAAGGAAGCATTTTTAAAGCTACTTCGACATGTTGTTTATGTAGAAGAGGTCAAGCCGTATAGGTAACATACTAGACGGTATAATAACGAGTTAGTTATATAAAACGAAGCAGTAAAGGAGGCATATATGTGGAAGTAGAATTAGAACTTTTAGAATTAGAATTCTGAAGCTTATTTAAAAAACTTAAATAAAATATATAACGGTTGCAGTGTTGTGAAAAGCTATAAGTCAGTTTTAGAGTCATATATCAAGGCTTTCACTTTGATATATATATTTGTTTTATATATGTAATGCAAAAAGTTAATGGTCATATAAGTTTTATCAGCTGATAATTGACAGCGCTCTATGAAACGTTAATCAGAACAACCACAGTTATAGAGTCACATTTCTAATTTATGATACAAGAATTAATATTTGTTATTCATTTTTAATTTTATACCAAATTTAAGTATTTTTATATAACTATTTAATTTCAGTGTGTTTTCACACACTATTTTCTATACCAACTCCAACTCTCTATTATTTTCTGCTGCACATTCAAACTCACAGTTGCAGAGTCACTGCACTGCAATTTTCATTTTATTTTGCACAACACGCCGCAGAGCTTCAACAATTTGTTTTAACCTGCAATTGGAAAGATTTGTTTAACTTGTGGCACAAGCGAAAATGTTGCATGCTTCTGAGGCTGCTGCTGCTGCTGCTCGTTGTTTCTTGTGCAACTTGGGCTGCAGTTCCATTAGGCGCACCGTGAATAACTAAGCATATGTTGATCAAGCCCATATCCGCTCACACTCTGATGTAGCTTGCTTGCTCTCAAGCAAATAGAGAAAATTAAATTTGCATAACTTGAGCAGGGTCCAAAAGAAAACAAAAAAAAAGATTTATTGCGAAAAAAAAATTATGAATTGCGCGAGGCGGCACGAGATGCGCCACGAACTGCACGGCAGCAGTGCTCCTAAAAGACTGCCATAAAGCGCTCAGTGCAAGCTCGACGCTTGCCAGTTGCGAGCGCCATCTATAGGCTGGCAGCGCAAACACACACACAGTGGCAGAACAACACAATGTTGACTAGTTAGGCGCTGTCTCTTCAAGCATGTGTGCGTGTGTGTGAGTGTGTTTATTGTTTGCCATTGAATGGAAGCGAAAAACACGATTGTAACTGAGGCTGAGTCTGAGTGTGTGTGGGTGTGTCTGTGTGTTGGTGATATTATTGCGGCGTTGGCTGTTGCATTATTAATGCCGTATGCTGCGCTGCTGCTGCATCACAAATTGGAGAGGGCGCTCATAAAATGCAAATGAAGGCGCTGATAAAGTTAAGTATATATCTATGTGTGTGTGTGTGTGTGTGTAGGTTTGTAGGGTATCTCTGTGTGTCTGTGGCTGCTGCGTAGCCAAGCTTTACGCACTCAATAAGGAAAAAGCTTAAGCACCACAGCTGCCGCACATCCAGCTAAGAGCCCTGTGGCAATAGCTGTTATGAATGAATTTTTTATTCAAAATTCGTGACAACTGAATTTTGCGTATTCAACAACAAATATAGCCAAAAAATGTATAATATATATAGAATCGTGGTACATATATATCTATATATCTGTTGCCCCAGGACACGCAAAGGGCAGGCATAATGTTAGCGCCAGATTTTTACATAAGCAACTGCCAAAAATGCCAGCAAAGGGAACGTTTAAATTATATTTAAGCGCTTCTACAGAGCAAACAGCCGCAACAACAACAACTAACTTTGTTACTTTATGCATATTCATTATGCACAAGGGAGTATATTTGTTTGTTGAATTTGAAGGCCAGAATACTATAAGTTTTATGCACTTTCTTCAATTGAGGATATAGCAAAGTCAGTTAAACATATGAAAGGTGCCCCCATCAACTAGCAGTCGTAACTCCTATTTAACAGCATTTCAGCTAATATAAAAAACCTCCCCTGTATAGAACTCTACCTATCATATTATGAATTATGCATTTTATAATAAATTTCTTTGGTTTTTAGACTATGAGCGAACATCAAGCAGTCAGTTACGCAAGAGACTACAAAGTTCTTATTGCTTTTTTTTTTTGGCTGTTTCACATTTTAATTAATTTAATGCAAGGAGCGAGCAAAAGAAGGTGTGCGTGGGTGTGGGTGTACCCTGGCCCACACATACTTATAGTAATTATTATGTGCACTCTAGCTGCCCGCTCATAAAAACGCTCCCCCGGTGTAATCAACTGGCATTTGGGGGAATTATTTACAAGCTTGTGCTGAGCAGCAGCGGCGCATTATAAAATATTCAATTGGATGACAATTGACCGCAACTTTTTAGTTTTGTGACACCTGCTCGAATATTTACGACACTAGTGTAAATAATTCAGCAAATATGCTCGAATGCCTAATGGAAACGTTGTTTATGCAAGTTGTGCGCACGGGAACTGAATTCGAGAAGCTCTACAAATGGGAAAGTCAGTGTAAGTCAGCATATGTCTGAATATGTGCATATGTATGTGTGTAGAAGTAATGCAAACATATATATGTTTTTTGTTGATTTAAAATGTAAATATTAGATTGAAGATGTAGTGCCGAGCGCAGCATCTACTTAACTAAGTTTCCTGACTATTCGGACTCAGTGCTTGACTGGTGAATATATAAATGGCTTGGATATCACACAGTTTTTAGCCTGGTTTTCGGGAGCGAGTTGTTTAGCATTCTATGGAGAGGACCCTATAGAAGTCAGATCATCCGTACCTACAAGGATTTAAAGGATTCGAGAAAAAACAATCCTTAAATACTTGCAATGGGTTTGGCATTTGAAGGACTGTCAAGATGTCCTTTGCACTGTAAGAAGTTTGCATGCTGCTGATGAACAATTAACAATCAGCAGGGACAACAGTCTAGCAGATCTATATCTATAAACTTTGGTAGCCAAGATGTTATTTATAGCCATCCCCAAAAGTATATTATATATTATTCCGTCAAGAAGAAACTCGGAATGTATTTTGTTGGTTTTTTCATTTGCCAACTATAATTAAATCAGAAATTTACATTAAAACAACATCAACTATAAAGTTTTCATATAACACGCAAATTATACAACAAATTATTGAATAAAAATGTACAGCTTATTAAAAGCAATTAATTCTGTTTATTGTTCAGCACAAATGCAGTTTCGTTCGATCTCAATCAGCGCTATTAGTACAAGCTAAATCTGCAGGGTATCTATAGGTCAATGTCCGGGAAATTAGTGAAAATGCTAGAAAGTAATTTCAAAAAAGAATAATTGTAAAATAATACACTATAAGAAATAAACTAAATTAAAAAAACTTTTACATGCAACTACAAAGTGCTACAGGGTATCTCAATGATGTTCACAGCTGCTCTATACGAGTGTAATTATGCTACTTTAGGCAGTCAACGTGAAACTTTTTAAGCAATGATTTTGTTGGCCATTAAAAGTTTCGTCCGCCCAAGCGCAAAGACCGTCTCGAATAACACACATACGCAACGTTGCCAGCCAGAGAGCATGTTGCTACTGGGCAGCAAACACTGCATGTGGCATGTGGTGTTTGGAGTGTGGCATGTGGCGTGTGGCATGTGGCATGTGGTACATTTTATGACCGTTAGGCAAATAATGTCAATACGCAGCAGCATTTCTGCCAATTTAATGACTTCCTTTTTATATTGGCTTTTGTACTTGATTTTGACTGCGTGGAGGTAAAGAAAAACATATGAGAGCTAAAAAGTGATTGACTAAGGGACACTCATTTAATAACTATTGTTATTCGATTAAATATATTTATCATGCATTGAAAAGAGAATAAGAGTTATTTTATGTATGCATGTATGTCAAAATATCTATCTTTAAATATATATAAAAGTTTATCATAAATTGTGCTTAAGTCCTCTTTCCTCATTAACTAAATTGAGAAAAATAGATAGATTCAACTATACGATTTATATTAAATCACTTATCGTATTTATAATATATAGAAATATACAAAAAAATATGAAAACAAAACTCAACAAAATAATGTCTGTTATATTTTTCATTATTTTTTCTCAAAACCTTGAAAAATCATGGTTTATTAAAACTAAATTATTAAATATATTTTATAATCATTTGCCAATTGATTAGACTACCCTCGCTTGATATGTCTAAAAGCTTATATGTTTATTTAATATACTGAATTTTTTTAAGGCAATGCGTCAGTCTATATTGATATTTGCTTATTGAAATTACCCCACAGCATACTCTTCATATTTACAGGGTATCACTGAAATTGCTATTAGCATTTTTATTGGTATACGGAAATGCGTGGCATGCCGTTGCTGTTCTGTTGCTGCGTGTTTTTGTTGTTGTTGTTAGGCAATTTCAGCTTGCATCAACGTAAATGACATCGAGCATTATTACATCGGTCATATGATTACAAAAGTGGATCATATCTAAATCGAAATATTGTCAAAGCAATCAGGTAAATGCAACAGAATAAATGTCACTTAATATGCCCACACAGGCCAGCAGTTGGGCTATATCAATAATGAATATGAATTGGAGGCATATGCAATCCATATATATGTATATGGGCATATGTATATATGATATTTGTAGTTCAATGCTTGGGTTTAGCCAATAAATCAAGCTCGAGGTCAATAATTAATTATTTAATAGCTGATACTAGAGGCTATATAAATATACTACATATAAATATGTGTGTGAGTGTGTGTGTTTGTGTGTGTGTGTAAGTTTTTTGTTATATATTAGCCAAAAAGACTTTGGTATTTTGTTAACTGTCACTGTCTGCTGTCAGTTGCCTGCTGCTCACCTGTTGAGGCAAATATTGCTGACATTTTCAATACACTATGCTTGTTCTAGCTGCTATTATTTTTAGCACTCAGGCTTAGGTGGGTTGTAGCTCAGGGTGGATGCTGCTCTGTGTTGCACAGTGGGTTTGCGTCTTGTACTGTGAGAGAGCGAGCGGTCAAAAATAGTTCCAGTTGAGATATCGAGTTGAATTTTTTATTTTATAAAAGGCATTTAAGCAACTAAATTAAAACAATAAGGGGCGTGCGTGGTTCGTCCATTGTACGCCCTACAAACATTTTTTTAGCAAGACAAAAATAAAAAAAAAAAATTAAAAATCAATATAATTCAAGAAAAAAATTACAAGAATAAAATATAAGTTTATTAAACGAAAAACAAATAAATAAAAAACAAAAAAATTCTAACAATAAATAATAAATCATATATTAATGTTGCAGTTTCGTAACATTTTTCTAGTATGTTGCTACTAACATTTTTTAATTCCTCGACAATCACCCAGATCGGTACTATAGCCATTTCTTCATAACTTATCCATGTATAATTTCAGTCAAGTCTTTAATTTTTGTGCATTGGTTCTATTTTCTGTGCACCAAAAGATCAAAGATATATAGGTATAGGCAAAAACCCCACTTATACAAATTGTCTGCCAGAATCAAATCAAATAAAAATAATTACTTAATAAGCCCATGAATGATTATCTAAATCAGACAAACAACAATCGAAGCAGACCGAACAGTAACAATAGCACAATTCGCCAAAAGATGTTGCGTAGGGCAACGCTGACCTTGAAATATGTAAGGCGTTTGCAACCGACATGTCATCACTTTTTTCATGTTTACACACCCATGGGCAAATTTCGGCAGCTAAAGTAACATTTTTATTACCTTAATACACAGACAATTACAACGAGGTATAAGCCATTCTTGGCATCTTGTGGGATCATAACTAAAAGTCTACCTAAACATTAAAAATACGTTCACAAAACACATAAAAATATTGACTTAAATAAATTACATTACAAGGAACAATTTGATGAGTTGGCTAATTATTTAAATTAGGAATTAAAGTAAATGCCTTCAACTTCAAAATGCATGCTTTAGAATTAAAATTGGACCACTTAAACTGATGTTTGAACACTTTGAATTGCAATTATGATTGCAAAATTCTTACTGAGCGCTGCTGCTGCGCGAAAATGAACACGTTTCATGACTTCTATGTTATTTTTAGAAAGTACCATTGCAAATCTAGAAAAAAGCGGTTTGCCATCAGAAGTTTGGACATTTAAGAGGACAATTCATGTATGTTTTGTCTAAATAGCTGGTAATGGATTTTTTGATTTTTGGCCTATGGGCGCAACCACTGTGTGTTGCTCAGTGGGCAACAATGTATCCTTTTTTGTTTTGCATTCTGTTTGTCGCTTAGCTTCTGGCTGTTTATGTTGCCCATTTGTTGTTTTCTACGCTTAAAGTTCATTTTATTATTATTTTTTTCTGCTCTTTACTCATGTTGTTTGTTATTGTTGCTGTTGCCCGGCAGCAGCAGCAGCAGCAGCAGCAGCAGCAGTAGTAAGTGACGTCATCTGGCGCCGTTTGGCTGTGATTGTTGTTGCCCCAAACTGCGAATCATAGTTGGCGTCATGTGGCTGTATAGCAACGAGTAACTAGCAACGGGCATGGGGCAAAGGGCAAGGGGCAACGGGCAACAAGCAACGTGCCACGCATAACGCCCATTGCGATGGTAGTTAACGTTGATATTGTTGCTAATGATACTAAGTATACCCTGCATTATGTGTGTGTCATGAGAGAGTGAGATAGAGCGCGGGTATATTGAACTGAAGCATATATATTTAGCAGACATTTATTAGATATCCTTTGAAAAGTTCTTATACGATGACTTGGTATGTATGTTTACAAATAATATGCAATTCCTTACTATTTATACCCTGTACATGGATAGTAAGAATGTGAGGGTCGATTTGATTTTAAAAGTTTGTTACTTAACTCTATACACTTTTGCAGTTTACTTAAATTATACAAGAGCTGATTAAGCTCGTTCTATGAATAGCATAATTATTCCAACTAGTTAATGTCGTCTATTGCAGTTAGCAATAAATAACTTCATATTTTTTTCTATTTTAAGTGTAAGCTCCGCCTAGTGCCAGCACAGTATGCACAGCATATAACAATTCAATTATCTAAGCACAAGCAATTATAATTAAGCCAAAAGTGCTGAACAACTTTTTCATGGCACTTTCGAAGCTTGCAATAAATATAAAAGTTGAGTCGCGTATATAACATTTAATATATACTATTAAAACAACTCAATTATAAACAATACTATAAACTAATCTTTATGTATTTTAATTGAAGAATTTATACCTAGTACAGTAGTACTGCTTCGTATCTATATATCAAGTGTTATATGGAATTCAAGCTGAACTGATAACTAAAACTAGTTATAGTTATCTAAGGATATCTTGTCTAAGCTTATCTTAAGCTATTATTATATTCTAATAAGAAATTCGTATATGAAATAAGACGTCTAACAGTTTCTTTTGTTATACTAAATTGCTCAATTAAAATAAAACATTCTATTTTACTTTAATGGATATCTCTTTTGTCGAGAGAGCAACAGCCAAAAGCTAAATCATACCCTTAGCCATTTTGGGCACAATATTGTTATGGCAGTTCGAGCAGTTGCTGTTGTTATTGTTGTTGTTGTTGTTGTTGATTATAGTGGTTTTAGTGTGCTTAGTGTTTTTAATTCGCATGTTCGACTAACACGCAAGCCTAGTTGGTGGTCGCTTATCAGAAACCATAGATTTTTTAGCTCTGATTCCACAGAAGTTTTAAGTCTTTTTTTTTGCGGTTTGCTTTTGACATTAGAATTGAGAACTCATTGTGAATGCTTCACAATGCATGCCAGAATTAAGTTATTCAGCTGTGATAAATATATCTTAACCGAAACGACAGAATTTCCCATTTGATAAACAAATCATGAAAGCTTTTGCTTTTTTCGCACAGCTGCTAGCCAGATGAAGCGATACCTATTTATGATTATACATGATGATATATACTATATAAATTTTATATGTAAATGTCTGTATATATGTATATTACGGTGTAGAAATTTTCACATTGTTTTTGGGCCTCCAAACTTTTGTGGCCAAAGCGTAAAGTTAAGCAAAATTTGTTGTTGTTTTGGTATAAAAGAGAATTTCCACTTGCTCAAGTCAAGTGCTGCGCAATGGCTTTCCCTTCTGCTGCTTCGTCTTTTACAGCTTTGAATTATTCATGCAACATTTTAGACTCGGGATGTGTGTTTGCTTAAGGCTTACAGCTGTTGCTCAGACGCTTCAATTTATTGGAGTTTGTATTTTCTTCACTTGACTAGGCAAAATTATTGGGCAAAAAATGACTTTATTCGATTCACTGCGTAAGGAGATAACGCATTGCAACTGCAACACAGCATACAAAGAAAGGTAAGGAAAAGAAAAGCATAGCGTGCAAAGAGCAATTAAAGAACAACTGTAGTTTGGCCAGGTAGCTTAAGGTGAAAGCAGGCATGTGCTATGCGGCGCATACGTAATCTGAAGGTGAGAGCAAAGGGCGGCGATGGGTCGTATACGTAATGTGCAATTCCGTGAATTCTTTTCTGCTCGATGGGGCAATAATTCACACAGCAAACTGAGAGAGCAAACAAAAATACAATAAGACAAAAAAAAAAAAACGAGTTTAATCAAAGGCAATCAAGGCACTGAACCAAGCCAACTGAAACGCTCTGTTGCAGTTGTATGAAAACACAAATCAAATGCGATTAAATAAGAAAATCGATTTTCTATGAATGTGAATTCGAAATGAAAATTTGTTTTCGGTTCACTGAGCTAGCATGAGTTAGACATTATTATTATCAATTTATAAAGTAAATATTTTTTACTTATTGAATATAAATGTGATATAAATTAATATAAATGAAAGCTGTTATGAAAATGCAAATGATATTTCTATTAAATTATGCAAATTGCTATGGAAATTATTGAGAAATGTTTGGAAATTATACAAAAAGAGCTTTAATAGAGATGCAAAATTATTTATAGATTGTAAAATTATTTAGAAATAATTTTGAAAATATTTAAAAGTCTTTTGAATGCATTTAGCATGATATCAAAACTGTTTCTATATTTATAAAAAAAAAAAAAAAAATAAATAAAACTAAAAATTATAAACTATTGAACGCTACTGAAACTATATTAAAGCTGTTAACAGAGAACTCGAAAGTATGCAAAAACTCTTATTAGTTTCCAAATTGGAAATAGATTCTAATTGGATTGGCATGTAATTAGCTTTAAAGAGCTCCGCTTTTAGCAGCTTTAAATATGATAACTTTACGTGTATCGTAAGCCACTGTAAAGGATGATTATATAATAAACATTAAACCCAAAAGGTTGCTGCTATGCATAAATTATGATGCAGTGCAAAGAGTTGAAATCAAAAGCCTCTTTGAAAATGTACAAATTTAATAAATTGCAGATAAGATTATGTGAAATTCAAGAACGTGGCATAATAAGTCAGCATAATGAAGTTGCATAAACAAGAAGGCTTAACGCCAAAGCCAACATTTAACACACACACACACAAACATACAGACAGATACTTCTATCAAACTGAGCTCAACTTTTATGATAAGCCTCTTGTTAAGCTGCCACAACAAAAGCAAAGTTGTCAGACTCATTGCGTAATTTCTGCCAGTGTAGCTGTGCCGCGCTAATCACCCATCAAAATCATGCCGTTTATGACATGGCAAACGCTGCAGACCTAAGCCCAGGCCATAAAAGTCCATTAAAGTCCATGAATGTCACATGAATGCGAAGGCAGAAGCGTTGCATTGTTGATCAACTGCAGGCGGTTGGCGTTAATTAATGCGGGTCACTCATCAAAATTGATGCTTTAATTAGATGAAAGTGGATGGAGCAGGGAGAGTGTAAGAGAGAGAGGGAGTGTGTGTAAGTCAGAGTGAGAAGCCAACTGCACTCGAGTGGATGTCAGGTTTTGTGGCCTTGGCTCCTATTTTAATTAACTCTTTGCTCTTTGCAGCTAAAATGTCACTGGCAAGTAATTAAAACTTTTCCACAAAACACAAAACAGCTGAGTGGCATGTGGCAAAGCGGTAAGTATCATGTTGCAGCAGCAGCAGCAGCACAACAAATGTACACAGATGAAGCGACAAATAAATCTGTCTCACTTTCAGTCTCCTTCGCTCTCTCTCTCTCTCTCTATCTCTCGTGACTGTCACATTATGTGGATGGCAGCTGCCACCTGGCAAAGCCGATTTCCACTGTTAACATTTGCAGTTTACATTCAATTTCATGTAGCCAATTTGCGAATGGGACTGCAAATTTCAATCAGGCGATGCCTGCATCTGCCTGAACTTGCGGCACGCTGCGGCACACAGCGGGACAGCAATCTTATGACAAGTCGAGGCCACAGGCGGCGGCGACAGACACGCCCCTTTACGCCCAGTCGCACGTCGCGGCAGCCAAGATGCTGACAAGTCAAATGGGCGTCTAATTGGGAGGCAGCTACGAGCGTGAAAGAGAGAGAGAGAGAGAGAGAGAGAGGATAGAAGCGACAGCTAAATATTGTCGCCCAACTAATGCCACAATTTATCAGCGACAAAGACCGCGCAGCAATAATTAAAAAAAAAAACTTTGTAGAATAAAATGACACGCGACAGCCAAGAGAACTTTGAGAAAAGGGGGAGATGGAGATGGATTTGGGTATTTGTAAATATGCTGCAAGCAATTGTATATTAGCCACAAGGCAGCACGTAAACTGTGGCATGTACTAACATTTATATACAATGCAAATGTGTGTGTGTGTGTGAGTGAATGTGTGTGTTTGGCGGAAGCGCTGCGGCATGCTAAGGCGCCATAACCCCATGACGAATAACATCCGTGTGACTGTGCGTGGAATCGCCAGAGCGGCTAACCCATTGAAAAAAAAAAAAAATAAATAAATAAAAAAGCAAAGCGAGGAGAGATTGAAAAGTATTTGAAATGGTGACAATAAAAAGGGTACAAAATGTAATCTATTCAGCTGGAACAAGAAGCAACAATCTGATGCAAATTTATGTAAGTAGCACGAGTCTTTATTGCTCGCCTGTATTCCATGTGCTCTCTCGCTCTAACTCTTCTCTTCCCTAAGTTTGTCTATTGAATCGCTTTCTTTAGGTTCTTCTATTCTCAAACTCTTCAGCTTGCTGTTTCTTCGTCTCCTCTTCATGCTCTATTTTCTTCTTAATCTTCCCATCTCCTCTTTATCTACCCATCTCCTTAATCGCCCTTCCTCTCACAGTCCTGGAATCTTTGCGTCTCTTTGGCTTTCTCTCACTCTGTTTTTAAAAATCTGATCTATCTTGCTCGCAGAGAGATATCTTTAATCTTCATCCAACTCTATATCATAATATATCTCGTTCTTCACCCAATTCTCTACACATCTCTTCTTGTGTTTCTCTCTCTTCTTGCTTTATCTCTATTTTTTATCTCTCACTCCTTTTCTCAGCTATACTTCAATACAACTACTTTCATTTCTCTCTATTTCTCTAATTTTCTAACTTTTCCTTTACAAAATTTGGAGTCCCTCTCGTTCCACAAATTTATGCACCAACTAATTTTTGCCCGAACAGCGAATAAAAATAGCACACACAGTAATGGCTCTGGCTGTAGCTGTAGCTGCGACTGTGGCAGAGCATGCTAAACATGGCCCACTCTCGCTCGAGTGGGGCTCAAAGTTGCGAGCTTAGCTGTGGCGCAAGCCTGGGCCAAGTGTGGAAGCGAGTCAAGCGAATGCCTAAAGGATAACGCATTACAGCTTGCCACCACTTTAAGCTGCTTTAAATATTCGCATATACAAACAGCAGCTGTAGCAGGAGCAGGGGCAGGGGCAGGGGCAGGGAGCAGCAGTAGGTGACAGAGGGCAAGCGATGAACCCGTTACCTTTACCAGGCTCCGCTCTGTCAACATCTTTATATCAATTTTGGCAAAAGCGGAAAACCATTTATTTTATAAACCATAAGTGTGTGTATATGTATGTGTGTGTGTGTGTGTGTGAGTGTATTTTTTTACTTATTACTTACGCATGTTTAGTGGCCAAGCGTATGCGTGTGTGTATGTGTGTGCGTGTGTGTGTGCTCACAGGCACGCGACTTGGCACCAATACAAATGAACTATAATTTTTGAGGGTTTCTGTGATGGAAAGGCGCCTCAATTGCCTGTGCATTCATTCGTTTGTTGCTGGTTACATCGATACATTTTGGCTGATGCTGCTGCTGCTGTTGCCGGAACTCCTTCTTCTCTTTTTCTTTTCTTTGCACTTATGAAAACAAACTTTGATTTGCTTTCAGCTTCATTCACTACACTACACACACACACACACTCAGAGACTAATTGCAGTTGCTGCCCCTTTATCCTGCAGCTTTGGAACACACACGCGAGATGAATTGAATTGCGCTTGGCACTTGGTTGAGTGCTGTTTGGCTGTCGCATGTACAGCACACAAAACTCGCGCGCTCTTCACTTCGTTTTGTGGCTTGGCCGCGTCGCTGCTTCTCTGCGTTGCTGCGTCCGGCAACGTGGAGAGTTTTTGCGCAACTGAATTTTCGCTGAGAGCTTTTGGTCGCTCGCACTAGGTCGGAAAGCTTACGAATTTTGTGTTTGCGCTCACCACAGAGACAATTGAGTGTAGTCGTAGTCGTAGTAGCAGTAGTAGTAGTAGTAGGCCTTGTTGAGTTGTTATTTTTGTTTTTTTTTTTTGTTTTTTTTGGTGGGTGTCTATTATGGGCGGCTCCTGTAAACAGGATAATAAATTGGCGGCTCAATAGGATGAGACAAAGCTCATACACTTGACTATCCAAATAAATATATGTAGCTCTGCTATGTGCGCCTATTATTGAATATGACAAATGACAAAGTATTTCAATTTCAATTTCAATTTCAATTTAGTATGCAGTAAGTACATAGCTGTTATCATTTTGTTTGTACTAACACCTCTCTAACCTGTGCTTAAATGTGCGCACACTTTTAAGCACACACTCGAGCTTTGTGCGGCACCACTGCTTTGTGCATTCCACTCAGCCCAAGGGCTCTGCTCTACTCTGACTGCGCTCTAATTCACGCCGAGTGTAAGTGTACCGAACTTCAAAGCGACTCAAAGTTTACAGTTATATCCTTCCAGCAAGCGCTGCTTAAAATAGCTGCAATTGGCCTCTCTTTCGCTCTGCGCTGAGCGCTGTGCGCAGCTCGTGCTCTTCGCCGTCGCGCTCTGCTCTTCTGATAACGGCAATCGGCATTTGCCGATCGTTTAGCTAGGCTCACGGTTGTTCGGCGTTCGACTAGCGCTGCCTTGGTCAGTCACACGGGAGTTGTGCAGCCGTCGTTGGGTCCATTTGCCAGTCGATTGTCTCAGTGCCTTTACACAAAATCAACTACACAAATTTTATTGAAAAGAATCTTAGTATAACCAGCTGGCACGCATGTTTTAAAGAAGAGCCAACTAGGTATAGTCAACAAATTTGCTGGAAAGAAAGAAAAAGCTGTAACAAGTGCAAGAGCTAAAGAAAGACTGGTAAGTCCCATGCTGTAATCGGGCTCGTGCGCTTTGTTAGACTATTTCTCGTGCGCCATTTAATCTGCGGCGACCGTTATCTCAGTGTGTAGGTGGGTGAGAGGAGTGCAGTAGAAGACAACTCTGACCATGGAGTTCAAAACTCTCTCTCCCTTTCTCTCTAAACGTCGCAGTTAGTTTTTGCACTTTTCGCAATTTCTACTTTCATTCTGCCTGCTAGTTGCTCTTACATTCCCATGCAGCTATCTCATTCTCGCCTTGCCATCTTAATGCTCAGATCTATGTGTGCTCCGACTGTGTGTGTGAGAGAGACTTTGAGTATGTGTGTGCGTGTGCAGTCGTTGCTTTTGCATACAGTTTTCGATACACTTTGATCCCGCCAATACATTTTGATAATTTTATTATATTTGTTATTTAATTAGGATTCTTTTTTTTTTTTTTTTGTTAATTTTTTTCGCACTTTTTTTTTCTTGCTATGCGATGCAATAAGCGCTATAAATATCAAATTAAACGCCATGCATATGTAAATGTTTATAATAATATTTCTGTTTGGAAATGATTTAGGCTCAGAATGCGCCAGAAATTGTTGTTCGCTGCTAATGCGAGCGAATTTCGCAGATTAAAATGTGTCTGTAGCAAAAGATCTATTAATATTTACCTATTATTCACACTACTTAGCTGATTAGCTTAGCTATGAGTAGGCTTTACCCTATACAAATGTTGTCTATATAAAAGGGTATACTCATTTGCCCATTAAATGTAGCGCACTTTAAAGTATATATGTAAATAAAAACTATATATACTTTTAGTTCACTATTTAGTACTTGTTCCCGCTACCATTATCATGCACATTGCTTTATGTGGGCGATATATAACCTTCGGAATGTTTACTATATAAAGTTTCTAAAGTATCATATATATTTAGTATACATAAACTATATATTAAGAGTATTCTATTATTCTTATACTATCACATTTCACTTATCACCAAGCCGAAGCCAACTATTCAGAGCATTCCCGGCTTAAGAACAAAGTTCGAATTTTGTATTCGCATATATACGGACATAGACACACGTCTGTATATATATGTGTCTAAATATATATATATTACTTAATTTGTTTTGATTTTTGTTGTTAGTCACTGTGCCGGAAAGCTGAAGATTTCTACAGCTATTGATAGCTCCTCCCATTAGTTTTGCCAGACAGCCAACAAATACAAAATAAACGCAACAAATTTCTTTCTCTTTTTTTTTTTTTTTTTTTTTTGCATTCAAATGTATAAAAAGTGCGATGCGACACGATGCTGCGGGCTGATAATGCTAATATGAATATTGAATATGAATATGAATATTCAATATATAGCGCACTGGCCATGAGCCGAGAGACGTGATGTCAGACGGTGTCACTTATACGTACCTATTTGCTTTAGAGGTAGTATAGGTCGCTTTTGGGGTTGTCATCATCCAATCACGCTGCAAATTGAATCATTTAGGATTGAATAGAATAGATATAATATAGATGTAAAGGAAATGGGAAATCTTATTGAAAATATGCGTGGAGTACAGATATCTTTTTGATAAAAGAAAACTAAATTTTAAAAATTTCACAATATTTGCTCATTTTTTTATACACTAACAGATTTTTATAATATACATAATATGTCTATCTGAAGAAAAACTAAAGATATCGAGTATATCAATTCGTATAATAGACTAGACAGTTCTATGTCAGAAAGATATTGCAATATTGAAGCTATGCTATTTATATATTGATCACACAAATATATATAGGATTACGTTATATTTTTTTTACATTCTTTGACTTGCCTATCAACAATTGATTAATTTAAATTGACTGAATTTAAATACCCCCTGCGAGAGTATTTACCTATACATATATTATATAAAATATGCCATTAATCATAGCAGAGCAGAGCAGAACTGAAGCAGCATCCGCAGCATGGCACAGGAGACAACGATGGGGGTTAAAGATCAGCATACGCAGCACGATGCGATCGGTGATGATGAAGTCAGCGAACTGCAGCGACCGCCCAGCTTCTATCAGAAGGTGCGTGAGCAGGTGGAACGATTTGCCAGCACTCGATTGGGTCAGTTCGTTATTGAGAGGGCCGATCGTGGCTTAAAGCTGATCGAGGATACAACCAAATGGAGTCTTCCGCAAGGTAAGCACTAACAATGAGCTGAACAATTGATAGATTGAACTCCAATTGCTCTAATCTGCGCCTCTCTCAACTCCCTCTCTCTCTCTCTCTCTCTCTCTCTCTCTCTTTCTAGATAAGAACTCGAGCTCAGTTGTGCTGGAACGTCCCTTGCCCTGGGTTCCATTTCTACTGTTGATCATCACGCTGCGCCTGGTGCGCATCTGGCTGTCAGTGGGTGCCTTGATGATAGGCAATGGACCCGTCTCTCCAACGGATATGATTTACTTTATACAAAACGCGTCGTCGCAAGCTGCGCGCCATTCGCGTGCATGGCTGAGGACAATGCGTACAGGCCAGCAGGAGTCGTCGAAGCAGAGCGAGCAGCAGCAGCTATGCTTGAGAAGCTCAGCCAATGGCTTTCACGTGCCATCTGTCGACCAGGTGTGCAGCGTGTCAATAGCGGCAGAGTGTTCAATATACATGCCATGACAGCGAACAAGCAACAGGTGAGAACAGGTGTAGATGAATGCAGCGAACGTATAGGCTAATCGAATCAAATTCAATTCCCATTAAATGAAATAGACTAACCAGAAGAATGAAAGCGTCGCTAAGCGTCCGCGTGATGAGGACTTGAATGCCGATCAGAATTTAACTATCGATGAAATGCTCTCCAAATATGCCAATGAGAACTCTGAAGATGATTCGGATTTCGTGCCGAATGCCGAGGATGAGAATACGACCAGCGGCACCAGCAGCGAGAGCGAAAGTGAATCCCACAGCAGCGAGCAGATTAGCAGCAACGAAGAGCAAGAGCTGGCCGAGCAGGTAGACCAGAAAACCCTGATACCCAAATAGAGCTATAAGTAACTATCCCTCTCCCTCTCTCTCTAGCACAAGGGAGAACATCAAACCCAACAAATCCACTGCAAATCATGTGCAGAAGCCTAAGGAAACACCACAGGCTACACTCAATGGCAATGGCAAAGGCAACGGCAACGGCAATGGCAATGAAAGAGAGCCGATGGAAGTTGGTAATGGATATTGAACTTCCTCTCTAGCTCTCTGTTATTAGAAACACATACACACACACACACACACAACACACAAACACGCATAAACGTACACCCTCACACCTGCACACTCACACACCTATGCAAAGTCAACAGACAGACCCCCTTCAGCAGTACATAGACCAACTAAGTCTAAGTCTAGTTTAATTGCAAGTATCGATTAACGATTAACGATTTAAGCCTAAGATTTATTTTTTTTTTGAAGTTTTCTTTTTTGATAGTTGAAACGATAAACTGAAATAACAGAAAAATATAATTGTGTCCAGAAAACAAGTCCTTCATTTTGCCTAACCAAACCCTGCCCTGACATACCCTATCTTCTACTCACATTTAGCTGCCCTGAAGGAGGAGCAATGGAAGTCCTCGCCCGGACACTTGAGCGCCGCCTGCTGAACACGCGACTGTACATAATACAGCAGCTGCGTAATTTGTAGCATCCCCCAATCTCTGATTTTGGGTTAACATTTTAAACTTTAGTATTTTGCTTTTGTTTTTGTTATTCTGTGCATGTGTTCAAACACAATAGCCAACATTGAATCCACAAGCAGCAACAGTTCCCACACTGATACTGAACCCAATGAACCTGATCCTGTTCCCGATCCCATTAACATCAACTCCAAGTCGAACTCAAACTGCAGCTCCAGCTCCAATTCCAAGTCCAGCTCCAGCTCCAGCTCCAACTCCAACTCCGATACGGATAGCAGCAGCACAAGCACTGTCTGCCCCCAGGAGCAGCAAGTCATCGATAGCTCCCACTCGACTAATACTAATCCTCCTGTAGCTGTTTCCACTGAGATTACAGCTCAACCCACTGTAGAGACTGCAGCCACAAAGATCCCCAACGCCTGCCAACCCAAATCCATCTACTATAGAGATCTTAAAGCCTGCCAGTCCAGTTCAATCCACTAAGATCCCAACGCTCGTCAAGCCAGAATCTCCGACCTTATTGCCTGTCCATCTAGATCAATCCACTGAGAGTCTAGATCAACCCACCATTGAGACCCTAACGCCTGCCACCTCCTCTGAAGACATATTCTATAGTCCGATTGGTTCGTTTGCCTAGCCGCCTTCAATTCATAGTGTAATATATATGTATATATATATACTCGCTTTCTCACAGGTTCTCCCGATACCTTCAATTCCGACTTTGTCAACCAGTCTGTGTTGCGTAATGTCATCATCAATGCGGTGCCCAGTAAGTAGACTCTCCAGATATTATTTCGACATGGCATTCAATGATTTCATAATTGCCTATTTCATTCACAGCTCATTCGACGCCCAACTCTGAGCTAGAGGAAATACATTCAGCTGGCTCTGATGTGGAGGAGGCAACCAGGCAGTGCATTGCTCTAGCCCATTCCCTCGAACAACAGGACACGCCGCCCACAGCCAAGCAGCCCCCACTCAAGCGACCACAGCAGCAGCAGCAGCAGCAGCAGCAACGGCAATTCAATCATCCTCATCAGCGTTATCGCGGACGCAATCGACGCTAAGCGAATGTATAGCTCTATATGCCTAGCCTATACCTCAATATCCTCTACCCTAAATCCTTGTTCTTAAATAGTTTCCTTACTTACTTCACCATATTGTTAGCCTTATACGAAAAGTAAACATCAAGAACTTACCACAGCTTTGTAATCAATTCTCTAATCAGAGTACGGCTCGAACTGGAAGCGTATATCCCCACGAGGCGAGAGTATTATTGTGCTTTCATACTGCAGAGGCGTCTCGGCTAGCCAGCTGATCTTGTAGCGCCGCAATAGTCGAGCTAGCAGCGTCTCCATTTCCAGCTCAGCGATGCGTTTGCCTATGCAAGTGCGTGGTCCAAAACCAAAGGGTAGATAAACAAAGGGATTACGACTTCGTGCCTCAGGACACGCCTTTGTCTCCTCATCCATATCACGTTTGAGCCAACGCTCGGGCACAAATTGTGCGCTGCTCGCAAAATATTCATCACTATTGGAGACCTCTAGAACGCCCATAAGCACACCAGTGCCGCGTGGCACACGATAGCCGGATAAAACTAGATCTGTAGTGGTTATACGAAAGTTACCCGGCGTTATGGACGTAATCCTGAGGCCCTCCTTAATGCAGGCGCGCAAATAAGGCATATTTTTGGTATTCTTCGCAGTCAAGGCATCGTCGGAGTTGGGCAAAATGCGCTGCAGTTCGCGCTGAAGCTGCGATTGCTTCTCGGGATTGCAAGCGATGTGATATAGAATGGTGATAAAGGCTGACGAGGTCTGCAATTGGAGTAGTAGTACAAGGAATATCATACTAACATAACCAATTAAGTGCTCACCGTATCTATGCCAGCCATTAGCATATCCATGACCATGACCACAGCCACCTGTTTATTGAGAGCCAATAGCTGCTGTAGGACGCACTTATTCTCCGACTGCTCTTCGTGTTCAAATCGCTTGATAGCCGCATCTATATAGCTAGTCGTGATCTCAGTGATGTGATCGTAGGTCTTGAGGAACTTCTTAAAATCCGACGTCTTGTAATACCGCCAGATTGATGGCTGAAGATCGTACTTGAAGCTATATTTGAAGAACTCGGACATATGCTGTGCTAAAGGTGCAGCATTTGCATCTGGATAATCGCTCAATAGGCCCAAGCGTGTATTTAGAGCTACATAACTGATTGATTCAAGAGCCCACATCTTGAGCTCCTCATGAAATTCCGCGCTGAGTGTGTGCGTTCCGGGATTACGTAGGGTTTCCAATCTAGAGAAGCACTTTGAATATATTTATGGAGACTATAGTCTTGGATTAGTATACTTACTTAGATATGAACTCTTTGGATATTTGATCGATTTGCGGCAGATTCTGTCTGACATTTTGCACCTTCATCAGCACCGGATTCACTTTATTTCGTATATCTGCCCAGGATTTTCCTTGTCTGTGTGGGAAGGATAAACATTTGATATATATCTTGTTTTATATTAAATATTGCTCACTCGGAAACTAGTCCGCCAATGCCACCAAAAACATCTGGTCGAATCACTTTGCGATAGTAGGTAAAAGTCTCTAGACCTATGCGTATAGGCCACATGCCTTCATTTCTATAGGTAATCTCAAAGTCTTTGGGATTGTAGGTGAACACAACATCATTCTTGCCCATTACACCAGGCAAACGATATATATCGCCATACCACTCACGCATGCGACGATTCATTTGTACCAGATTCGTGTTTTGCAGTTCACCTAAAATAGGCCCATCAGCCTTACTTATCTTTTATCAAACTATTTCACGTAATTCAACTTACCGCCTGGCAGAAAGTATGATAGTAAACGTAAAGCACCTGGTCCTGGTAGGGCTAAATAGTCTTTCGCCTGCATCCATTCCTCATCAGTGCGCGTTGGCGTTGTTTTCAACAGTGCCTCCCAATGGTTCTGTATTACAGTAAATTTCCAAGCGGGTCTGATTGTTTGTTTTCAAAGCTTACTCAAGCACTCTCTCTCTCTCTCTCACTCACGCACACACACACGGACACGCGCGCTCTCTTCGAACCGCATTCTCTTATGCACTCAGCTGTGTTACTCACCTGCTGCTGCTGCTGTTGCTGTTGCTGCAACGCATTACCCACAGTCAAACACCTCCCCTTGATCAGCTGATGCGTATTGAAGAGCCGTTGGCTAGGCACTCTGTATTTCCACATATTAAATGCACTTAACGAGCTTGTTTAGTCTCTTATGGAATACAAGTTTTAAATATAAAACGCAATTTCCTTAAATGTCGCAAATATCACAAACAAACCGTTCACGAGCATAGGCGAGCTAGAACTAAATTGTTTTATAAAGCTTTCTGCTTAATTTGCTAGCAATTTTTTGCACATTAATGCATGTTTTTCGCCGCAAAACTTTGGTATTGGTTTGTGTATTGACTAAGTACTCAAAGTTTGCCAATTAAAAAAAAAAAAAGTAAATGAATAAATAAAAATGCAAATTCACGCATTGCCTATTTAAAAAAATAAATCATTAAATTAAAATAATTTGCTTTTAAATTTGAGTATTATATTTACGCATGGCCTAGCTTACAATTCACTTTGGCACTGGTTTGTGAGTAGACTTTGTAATTGCCGCATGTACTAAAACTATCAACAAATACGCTTCGCTTTACAGCTGGTTTTTGTATTGGCTAATGCGTTTATCTTTGGCAAAGGCAACATATTCGAAGCTTAATGTTCGAATCTACTTTTTCGCAGTTGTGCTCGTGGTTTGTGTATTAGCTAATGCATTGAGCATTGGCCAAGCGGCGTGTGCTAAAATGCACACTTAGTTGGACGTGGTTTATGTATTGACTACTCCATAAAATGGTCATACATGTGCTAAAATAAATAACAGAAAACACCCTTTGCCTTTGAATGGTTTGTACATTAGTTAAAACTTTAACCCATTTAAACTTTATGATTTTTTTAATACATTTATTCATTGCATGCGTAAAATTGTTTTTGTTTTTTTTATCTTTTTAATTTTAAAATGTTGATTTTTGTTTAAGTTGTCACACAATTTGAATAATATCTTTTTTATTGAATGATCGTTTGCGGTTTGCTGATATGTTTCGTATCGTAACGTATGTTCTTTATGTCATGTACATTGAAAATTTGAATAAGAGTCAAGAGAGTTGAAAGTTTAAGAAATATACATAGTTGTTTTCTTTTTGTTTCTTTGTTTTAAGGTACATTATAGATTAGCTTGTTTTTGTTTTTTTTATGTAAATACATATACATATTTAAGTTTTCAAGTAGACATACATCAATATAATATTTAGGTATATATATATATATAATGGATATATATCAATGTCGATTGGAGGCTTAGAGTGAGTTAAACATTGATATTATGTACTATGGTTTTTAATTGGCATAGTTCAAAGGATAAAAGTTAACTACATGTACATCAACTATATATATGTTGTTTATATATATATATATGTATAATACTAAATTCAGCACACAAAAACAAATTGTTGGTATAGTTTTACTGGGTTTGGTTTCTCTTCTTCTCTCATTTTGTTGTATAAAAATATTAACAAATTATAAACGTTGTTCGTTGTTCGCTGCTAACTATATGTATATATGGTTGATTGGTATTTATTGTTGGTATTGTTTTTAGTATTATTTGAAACGTAAGTAATTGAGAAAACATTCTGCGGAGGACCTTCAGTCTTGTTCTTTTTTTTGTCATTTTGTTTTTTTCATTATTGGACTTGATATTGCTACTTGATTTCATTGGAAATATATTTCAGTTTTGCATAGAATTGATTTAGTATTATTAAGGCGTATTCAACACACCTAGATTGTGTGTATTGTATTGTGTGTTTGGATTGTTTTGAACAATTCTAGATGGTGTGTTTGTGTGTGTGTGTGCTTCACTGAGTTCTCTGTGCTGAAGATCCCCTTAAAAACTAGCACTTAAATGTATTCCAACTAACTAAAATAGAATTAACTTAAAAAATTAAAACTGTTACGTTGGGTCATCATAGCAGATGATTATTAATTATAATACAAACCAACCCATAACTGTTATATATATATATATCTATATGTATGGATAGTATTTTCCTTAGCTTAATTTAAATGCTCACATTGAGTTGATATGCATTAAGTTAAGTTTTTTCTTTTGTTGGTATTTTTCACATTAGTTCGAAAGTATGAATTGGATGTATATGATATGTATATAGATATATCTTAGACTGTTAGCATTATGATATGATTTAACTAGTATTTTTTATATATATTTTTAGTCTAATAATTACAAATAAACTTTGCTAAAAAATTTGGTTTTTAAAAAATATTAATATTTTATTACATGGGTGCATATATACATATATTGTATATATATATATTTCTTTTTCACGCAGTGCATTTAACTAGTTAAATTTGTCTAAGGACTTGTTTATAATTTGTTTTGGGTATTTTACTTTAAAGCTAGAAAACTAGTTGACAAATTTGACTCAAATGGAATTTGCTGCTAAATATATGGCATAACAATTAACAAATCGAATACAAACTTAAGCATCTAATTGATTTTAATATTTTAAAATATTAATTAATAATAGCTTATCTATATAAATATTTTGTATATATGTATGTATATAATTTCACTGTCTTATTCAGTAGAATTTTAGCATTTCGCTGATATGTTTTGAGTTCATGGTTGATTTTGCATCTCTCTTTTTGATATGTTTACGTTTGACTAATTTATATATTCTATATTAAGGTTGAGTAGCTCCGATATTTTTGCAATTTAGCTATGTTTAATTTATATATTAAATTAGTTTTTGGTTTTTATTTTTCTGTTCTGCAACACTTTTAATTCAGCCGACGGGTTTTTCTTTCTTTCTAAATAATTTAGTTTTTTTTTTTTTAATTGAATTTCAAATTAATTGCATTTTGTTTAACGCTTATCTTACTTATATAAAATCACATTTAGTTGCTTAAATAAATTTTTTTCACACATACACTCTCTCTCTCTCTTTTGCAACACACATGCACACAGTTCAGCTCTCTACAGCTTTCTCTCTCTCTCTCTTTCTTTCTCTTTCGTTCCCCCCTTTAGACAGTTTCCATACATCATGTAGATATTGCTTTTATATATATTATTTCTTTTTTTTTTCATTTTTCAATGCATTTTCATGCTTTGCTGCATCCCATGCATCTCCCTCTCCCTCTTTCTCTCACTCTCAGTCCGCCTCTCTCCCTCTCACGCTTTTCTGTTGTGCTGCTGAAAATCTGCGTTTGCTGCTTCTTTTTTTCGCATTAAAGCATTTTCGTGGGCGCCAAAGTTCGCATAATTGAACTGTCAGCCCTGTTGGCAGGCAGCCAGACAGAGAGGCAGAGGCAGAGGGAGAGAGAGAGAGAGTGAGAGGGAAAGCTGCAGCCCTGCTGCACGCAGTACATTTTTTCCTTTCATTTGTTGTTGTTGTTGTTGGGTTTATAATTAAAGTGCAGTCAGGAAATGTTGTTGGTGGTTTCCCATTTCAATTTCCATTTCCATTTCGTTTCAGTCCATGTTTCTCGCTATTCTCGCTCATCGGTTACTCTCGGCCAGCCCAGATCCTCGCCAACCAGCTCATAGAAGCGCTGATTGTATTCGGCAAAGAATTTGCGTAAACGCGACACCACCACAGGATTAACATGCGGATGCTTGCGTCCCTTGGTCTCGCGCAGACAACGATCGCCATTATCGTAGCGCAGGCAATAAAAACCTTTTGTCTCATTGAAGTAGAAATGTTCGCTGCGCACGCGATGCTCAATGCCTGCAAAGGAACGAAGCAAATATATAGAAATATAGCTATAGCTATAGAACGTTATAGAGCTCACCTAGAAATGCCTCGATGCGCTTGAGCTGAGAGAGCGGATCTTCGATCAAACGATCGCCATTGACCACCAGCAGCTGCTCCCGCGGAAAGACCTCCAGCCAACGATGCAAATGCACATGATACATGGATATGCTCAGAGGACGATAGGCTTCATTGACAGTGCCATTCGGAAATATGGCCAGCTCCTCAAAGGATCTATGCAAAATATCAATATGATCAATCTCTCGCTATCTCTCTCTCTCTCTCTCTCTCTCTCTCTCTCTCTCTCTCTCTCTCTCTACTTACTTTGCCGCCAACTGTGCTGCACTGGGCGTGGTTGTGGGCGTGCTCATGGTTGTTGCAGCAGCTGGAGCTGCACGTCTCTTGGTTGCAGTTGCACTCAGCTTAGTTTCCTTGGCGCCAGCACCACTGCCCAGAGCATTATCGTAGGGCCCATAAGCCGAATGCAGTTTATCATAGAGCGACGCTTTTGTTGCTGGCATCTTGGCACCGTAGCCCGAACCCGAGCCTGAGCCCGAGCTAGGTGCATTGCTCTCGGCCAGCGGCAATATCGCTGTGGCCGCATGGCTACGCAACTGTGTGTAGTCCGAGATGGCACGAGTCACCGGCTCACGCACAATCAAAAGCAATTTGATGCTAGCATTCATGGCACGCACACGTTCCGGCACCTGTAAAATGGCAAAGAAAAATATTTTTACTCCAACTGCTGATACTTTAAGCTGAACACTTATATATATATATACTCGATATATGTATGTGTAGATATTGTATATAGCATATATCGTGCATAATGCCAAGTTATGTTGGCGAGCAGTTAAGCGACTAATGAATTTACAGGCTGCCAACAGCCTCCACACTGTGCGCCGAGAACAATAAAACTTAAACGGAAAACATGGCTGTAGAATATCGTCGTCGATGCCAAAGCGTTGGCATTGGAGGCGCCAAGATATATGCTATATGCATAGACTAACAAATACCCTGTAATACAGATCTTTAAGCAATGCAAGGGAAATTATAGAATTAAACTCAATATACAAAGACCAAGTAAATAATATCATAAGAGATTTAGTAAGAGAGCAGAATGCAGACTACTAGAAGAGTAGTATTATTAGAGTTTAAGAGATCGATTAGTAGTAGTAGTAGTAATAAAGTAGTTGCAGACTAGTATTATTTTAAGAGTTTTAGTAGTTTTAGTAGTAGTAGTAGTAGTAGTTGTAGTAAAATAGTACTAATAGTAGTAGTAGAATAGTTTTAGAATAGTAGTATCATGAGAGTTTTAGTAGTAGCTTAAACTACTACTAAATGTTGTAGAATAAAAGTAGTATAGTAGTATATATTCTAAATTTCAAAATAATCAATTTTACATTCTCTTCCATCATCCATGCTCTAACTAATCTATCCTATCCCCGCAAGCGGCTGCTATATGTGCACAGGGTATTAATTAAATAGCCAACGAGGCAAGCTAAATAAAGTTAATCAATTTCAATGGATTGGCATGGGAGGAGAGAGAGGGGACTGTTGTCCATGAAGTATGCAACAAGTGCAAGCGAATGGCAAACTTTCATCTAGATGAACCAGAAGAAAAAAAACAGACCGCATCGGCCCTTTGTTAAAACTCTGCCAACACACACACAAAGGGAACAAATGGCTATATAAACCATATACATATATATAAATATTTGTATATATATATATATATATATATATATATATTTAAATGTGTATGTGTGTGTGTGTGTTTGTATGTATGCAATTTATAAAGTAGCCCGGGTAAATATTAGCGCTTTCATGACTGCATGACTCCAACTCGACTCGCTGCCTGCCAACCTGCTCTCATCCTCTTTCTCTCTCACGTTTTCTCTCTCTCACTCTGGCACAAGTACACCATGGGGATCTGCATTATTTATGGACGCGTGGCTAATTTTATACTGCAAATGCGACGAGTAGCTTTAAATGTGCACAAATTTAAATAAAATACAATTATCTAGACAGAGAGAGAGATGCAGTTAGACAAGGAGAGCTTGCTTGGACAGGAGGTCATTCTCAGAGGACAGCTAACAGTCAGTTTATATTTCACTCTATCACTCTCTCTCACTCTCCCTCGGCCCACGAGCGCATGCCAATAAATATTAATCATGACATTAATGAAGATTTAACAAATGGAACGAAATGGAACGGAACACTGAATGAGGTTATATACGGGTGGGGAACAGCTGCAAACTGCCAACTGTAAACTGCAAGCCAGCTACAAATTGAAAGCATAAACTGAATGAATTATTGCATTGCCATGACACCAACCAAATCCCAGTTTCCCAGCAACCCGCTACAACCCACTGGCAAACACCCACCCACCCGGGCACCGGTTGCCCTGGCTATCAGCTATCCCTTGGCTTCCCAGAGCTGAAGGCTTCAATTTCACTGACACATGGAACATCCGGCTCGACCAGCAAATTGCATCAGCATCAACTGCTGCGGCAGCCGTAGCAGAAGTAGTGGCAGCAACACAGGCACTCTGCGGGCAACAGGCAGCTCAGCAATAAGAACAAAAAAAAAAAAAAATGCTGTACCAAGAAAAAAAAGGTAAGGACTGTATGGTTTGTGTGAAGTTTTGCTACACTCAGTTATTCAGGCAGAGAAAATAAAGTTCCTATGAATTTTTTATGCCCTATACTCATAGAATATTAATAGTAGGGATAATATTGAGATAAGGTATATGTAGATATACTTGATCACATAGATATGTCCAACCATTTATCTAGAGATTGCAATAAAAGTTGATAGACAGAAGATGGAAGTTAGAACATCTTCCATCAAAAAGAAAATAGTTAGTAGATAATAAACAGTAGATCGAAGAAGGAAGGAAGTAGATAAGAGATAGAAGATAGTTGAGAGAATATGAAAGATTGAAGAAGAGAAGATAAAAGATTGAATATAGTTGGGAGAATATGAATGATGAAATATAGTATAATCGGAAGAGGAAATACCGAAATGAAAAGAAAAAAAGGTTCTAAATTTAGTATTTTTTATATTTACTAAAAATACTATATTTACACGGAGAACTATGAGATACCATACTAGATAGCTAACAGTAGTTATTTAAGCTACCCTGCTAAGAGGTAACATTAAATTAAATATTTAAACTATTAAAAGTTGTTTATTTGTTTGTTGAAAATGAAAAGCTTAAAAGGTTAACTCTTAACTCTTGATGACACCCCATTTGCCAGCATTGTGCAGGGTGCTAGAAACAATAATAAAACAGACTGCAGTTCGAAACCAGCTGAACCAGTTTGTGGGCGTATGGCAATCGTGCAGTGGTGCAGTGGTGCCTCAAAAAGGGGGCGGGGCACGATGTGTGTTAGATGACGCCGTTTGGCAAATGAATTTGCAAACATTTCCGCTGCCAAAATTGGTTGGATACGGACACGGACACAGACACGGACACGAGAGTGGAATACGGAAATTGGCAAAGAGACAAGCTGAAAAAAAGAGAGAGAGAGGGAGAGAGAGAGGGAGAGCACCTGAACATTGACTGCGTTTCGCTTTAATTTGATAGATGTCGAATGCAATCTGTGGCTCCCAGATACTATCTCTATATATATATATATGTGTATATATGTGTACGTATGTATGTATACTCTAGTTAGTGCCATGGCCAGTTAATTAATAATTAGGGTCGGTCATGTGCAGCGGACGGGCCTAATTGCCAATTACGACATCAAAGTGTATGCAAAAATGTTTCCACCCACCTCGGGTGTGACAAAGTAGCTGGGACTCTTCTCGATGGTTATTTGGCCTCGAAACGAATGGGGCATCTTCTTGCGATACCATTCCAAGCCACGCAGATAGTTTTCATCGCGGTCGAAGAAGTGCACCTCGCCGCCCGCCTTCTGGATGCGCGGATGCAAATAGAGCATCTCGAGCAGGGCTCGAGTGCCGCACTTGCGTACGCCAATTATCAGGGCCTGTAATTGAAGTGCAAATGCAAATTGCAGCAATTAACGATGTTCGGGTAATTCGACACACACACACACTCTCTTGAGGGAGGGGCTGAGCTTACCTGGGGCAGACGTCGACTGGTCTTGGGGAAATGTACACGACTGGAGGGAAACACCATAGGATGACTCAGCTGATTCGAACTGGCCACAGGCTTCACAAACACTGGCAAATGATTGGCATTCGATGCGGTATAGGCGACGGCCGATGCAGATGCTGCCAGCGAAAGGCGATGCCGTTCATGCACCGCCTGTGCTGCCTGTATATTGTAGACGGCGCTGTCGTACAGCACGTGAAACGTAAGAAACAATGAGATTAGCATGACCGTTAAAAAGACAACGGCCAGCTTTGGACGGGAGACCCCAACGACTAGAATGCAATCCGTGTGCGAGGCATCAGTGCCAACGGGACGCATTGCCGACTTGGGCAACCAGCTGGAAAAAAAAATATATAAAAATGAGATTAAAGAGATTAGCAAGAAATAAAATGAAGAGATATATAAATGTAAACAAAAAGATATATTGATTATACATAGATATTTAGCATATTGGAGTTTGGCAGAAGTTTCAGTTCTTGTTGAAGCTTGTTGTTTGAAGCCAAGGAAAACCTTATACAAAATCACAAAATAATTTGTTATATTAAAATACATTTATAATATATTTGATAAATCCATCTTATATGCCATGCTTAAGGGCTCAGTGTCAGTTTCGAATGAAAACTATTTTTATGCATGAGATTTCTCTAGCTGGACAGGCAAAAACACAGACGGATGGACAAAAAGGATAAGGGACAAAACAGATTGACATATTGACGACATGAAAGATATATATATAACTATAGCTCACAGCTTCTTCTACCCTTTTTACCCTAACACTTTCCATTTCCATTCCATCAACTACTTCAGCGCATGATAATAAACAAAACTAACAACGAAAAGGCAAATATTATTGAAGATTATTATTGCCACGATTGTATTGTATAAACAGAATAAGCTTTTACCCCTGTTTGCCACTTACAATTGTTGCCCATCTTAAAAATCTATAATATTGATTGCCTTACAGAGATTCATTCCTCTCAGTTTCCGTAACAAAATTTATGCACTCTCATTCCAGCTACAATTGCATTAATATTTAAAAAGGTATTCATGCCATGTATAACAGCTGAAGGAACTGTGAGTACTCGAAAATGATTAAATCTATATAATATTGAATACAAATTATAATATAATTCCACGAAAATTGACTGCATAATCAGCAAATTGAGATAAACCCTTTTTCGTAAATACTTTTACTTGACAATTCGATTAGCTCAAATGTCAAAGGGTTCATTTACATTGATTCTTTCTTTTGCTATTTTTTGTTATTTTTAAGTTAATCGTTATTCCCGGAATAACGACGCCTGCCTCGAGCTATTCATTGAAATGGCCTTTCCCCTAGCAATTTGCAATGACTAAAAACACAAGTTGTAGCCTCAATATGCAATTACAATTGAAATATATATCTGTGTTAATGGTTCGCTGTGCCACTAGAAACTAACTGTAAAGTATATCAATTAATCTAATGGACGACGCCTCGCTTCAAATGGCAGACGCCTGTCGCTAAGCTAATTAGATTCCCGCCTCAACTGCCGCTGAGTAATTAAAGTGCTGGCCCAAGCGACAGACTCCTGCCCCGACCCCAAACTCTTTCCCCACCATCAACTCCTGACTGCCGATGACTCACTAGTGCTACCGAAAAACTGCTTGCAGAGTTGACATCGTCAGGTGTCGCAACTAACCACCTGCCGCCACTAAGAAACTTCCAAGCTCCTAATACCGTTGCTGCTGCTGCTGCTGCATCAAAAGGCTCGCCTGTCAGCGCTTAGGCGAATTCCATTATAAACGTTTCCGCTTAGACCATAGCAAAAACACGGCTCGCATTATGACTCCGCTGCCATACGTCGCGTATACGTAACGTTCGCCCCGTCTAATGGATGACTTCATTTGCAGCAGCAGCAGCAGCAGCAACAGCAGCAGTCGACGCCGCCGCTGGCAGTGAGTCGACGGCTGGCTAAGTGCATTTATATATAGCTAGCTTTAAAGGTGGCTTTGATGTTTAGAGCTCGACTGGGTGTGGGGCAAAAGCATGGGCAACAGGCAGTTGGCAGCTGGTAGCTACTAGCTGCTCGCTGGTGTTCCATCCTGTTGGCCGAGTTTTGCCTGCGACACCTCGTTAAAAGTAACGACACAGCGTGTGCCGTGCTGTGATGTGGTGTGGTGTGGTGTGGTGTGGTGCTGCCCACAAGGCGTCACTTCACACATTTTCAAACTTCTGTCTACTTCAACTTCTCTCTCTCTCTCGCTCTCTATCATTCATTCTCTCTCCACACACTCACACACAGACGTCGCGACGTCTCGCGGCTATGGCATGCTTTAAGTTTCCTCTACATAGAGACGGACCTCGCCTGGCCTCGTTTCGGGTAGGCGTGGCTGGCTGCCCACTTGAGTTGGCATCTGCATAAACGCAATGCTTCCCTTTGACTCCCCTGTTATTGTTGTTGCTCCGGTAGCTTCTGTTATTATAGCTGCAGCTGCTGCTTGTTGTGGTTGCTATTGCTGCCACTGCGGCCATTGCTGCTGCTGCTGCTGCTGCTTCAGCTGCTGTCACGCATTCAAGTTGACAGCACAGTTGCAACTCCATTCCCGCCTTTGTCCTTTGCCAACCGCCTGCAGGCAGCTTAAACAACTTAAATCCCAGCCAAGTTGACTTTGTTTTAAACGAGCTCAAACATTCCCACCAATTCGCTGCAAAGCGGCTTAAAGACTTAGCCAAAAACCTCGACACGAACCCAACAATTGCAGCTAGTGGTGCAATTAATATTGCCAACTTTTTACATTTATCCATTCGATTCAACACACAGATATGATTTGTGATGGCGCCTTAATTAAAAGTGTATAAAAAATAAAGTTTCGAACTTCACTTGCAGCAATGGCGTGTGAAATAAGAACAATTCAGGAAGGCTTAAACTGTGTGAATGAAATATTAAACTCTTGAGTAAGTCTTATAGATTTATTATTTCTGCTGATGCCATATAGAGATATATAATTCTTCAAACTGAAAGTTTGTTTAATTACAATAAGGAATATAAAACATTTAAAAATAGTTTTTTACAGAGTTTAGCTTCCAAGAATCAGATATTATTTTTCACTTCTTTTTTTTCGAAGCAATTTTTGCTTAATAAATTCTATTGTCAATTTTGGCTTTAGAAACGCTCACATAAACAGAATGGTCAACTGTCAGCTTTAGCTCTAACCTTTTACATTTTTGTTCTGCTTTCAGCATTAGCTTTAACTTTTAGCTCTAGCTGAAGAATCTTCAACCTTCATCCAATCCAAGTACCCACTGCTGTTATCAGTTATATTCCAATAAACCTTCAAGTCCATTTATTCATGCCCTACCATTAGCCCCATTTGATTATATCCAGTTCCTCTATATATGTTGTCATCTACTTTGGTATCTTAGACTGCATGCGCATGCAATTTCAAAATTTAATTGGCCTACAATCAAATGTTTGTCAAAAAAAAAAAAAAAATAAGAATATATTATATATACACATATATAAAAGCATAGCTGTTGAAATTGACTACGAAAATTGTTGTCCAGCCATTAACATGCATGCAATTTTCATTCGAGTCGTTCAAATGTAAATTTTATGAAAGCATCAGACGTGCTTACATTGACTTTTTCTCTACGTTTGACATTGGTAATTCTAACAGAGAAATTCAACGTGTGCTTCAATGACTAAAAGTTACTCTATAATTTCAATAAAGAAATGCTATGTTGCGAGAAAAATTGTCTAACATATAATTTAAATAAAATGCTCAACTAAATTATAAATTATAATAAATTATCAATTAATTTATAATGGTATGAATATATATCTTTATCATATTTGCTGCAAGAATTATGCTTGAACCAAACGATCTATTTGATTTATAATTATATTTATATATAATTTATTTTCTACATTATATATATAACTTATTTGATTTTATTTAATATATTTATATTTGAGAAAATAAATAAAATATATTTTTATATTTTAGTTTCATGATAGAAATATTATTAATATTTTATTATCAAAACGTTTGCATTTAAATGAAATATATTATGTTTATCGATATACCCCTTACAATCTACTTGTTACAGGACACAAGTTATCTAACAAGTCTCATGGTCGAGGGAGTGCCTGAATCAGCATTAGCCCACGGGGAATATGCAGCTCTAATCTAAGCAAGATACCCCACTCTGACCCTTAATGATAGCCACGGCAACAGCTCAGCTCAGCTCAGCTTAGTGCTACGAATACTCACAGGATGTCCAGCGGCAATTTGACAGAACAATCGCGCAGTGTCGCCGTTGCTGATGCGGATGCCTGATGCTGTTGGTGTTGATGATGATGATGATGTTGTTGTTGCTGCTGCTGCTGCTGTCTCTGGTGGTATTGCTGTGCATGATGATGTTGCTGCAGCTGGTGTTGCTGCTGATGTTGCTGCTGGTGTTGATTATGGCCATGATGTTGATGCTGCAATAGATGCTGGTACTCGTGCGCCTGCTGATCCGCATCCGAATGATGCGAATGATGATGATGATGCTGCTGCTGCAATGGCTGCTGCTCGCTGTTGACGTTGCTGTTGCTGTTGCTGTTGCTGCTGCTGCTGCTACTGCTGCTGCCAGTTGCTGCACGTCTCTTGGCGGCAGTCATCAGGCTGACGTTCAATGGAGCCAAAATTATTACCGCTGGCTGTTCGGAGGCGGCGACTAATTGGCCAGCTGCTGGCCGCACGTACGCGACAGGAAAGCTTCCCAAACGTCTGTTCGCTGCTTTTAGGGTCGTTGCGCTGGCTGCCTAGGTTGAACTTCAATGAAAGGCTGCTGCAGCTTCTGCTCCCGCAACAGCAGTGGCTGATTTATGGTCACTGCCGTGCCCACGCCTACTTTTATCCTTACACCACCTTTTCCTTTTCTTTTTTTTTTTTTTTTTGGTCGAGCTCGCTTTTTGTGCGCTTAATTAAATTCTCAGCAAGTGGCAGTCGTTGTAAGCGATTGCTATTGCTGTTGCAGCTCTTTAGACAGCTCGCTGTTCACCTTTAAATTTTACTGCATTCACTTATGCAAAAGCCGCTGCACAGGCAGCCAATTTGATATGGATTGATCATCAGCATTGCAAGCATTGCAAGTGTTGGCCCAGCAGCTGTTGTGTTGCTTCTCGTCCATCGCAGCCCCATCAGCTGTAAAGAAAAAGGGGGTCAGAGTACACATTAAACATTTGTCTATTTTGTTTCACTTTGTTCAAGTACTTAGGCAATACAATAATTCATGTATTTATTCAAAGGCAAGTTTAACATTAACATAAACACAAAACCTGTCGAGCACATACATTATTGAGCTTTTCGACTTAGTCGCGTTTAATACTCGAATATGTACGGATCGAATTCAACTCTCTATAACATGTTTCAGTTCTGGCGGGAAGGCAAGGACTGTCGCAGATCTAATACTCGGATATATACTAATCATTTGCACTCTCAATATAGATCCCTGGACGGCTCAAGTGTATTTGCTCAGCTCGCCATGGCCAGTGATATGCATCTGTTCGGCATATTTATTATTTGTCTACAAAATCGGCCCTCAATTCATGAAGCATCGCAAGCCCTACAATTTGAAGAATATAATACTCATCTATAACATCTGTCAAATGATCTATAATGCAATCATCTTTCTTCTGGCAAGTAACAAGAGAGCAAGCAGCTCATCAATTCAATTCAAGTTCAATAATTTAAGCTTTTCCTTAAAGGTTTTTTATTATATATGGTTCGAAAATATATACGATAGAAGTTGCATGGAGACCCTTAAGCTAGACAATCCGAAAAAGTGGATAGAACGCTGGGTTACCTATGCCTATTTCATCAACAAGATATTCGATCTGCTGGATACGATATTCTTTGTGCTGCGCAAGAGCTACAAGCAGATCACAGTGCTTCACGTATATCATCATGCCATGATGGTCTTCTGCATGTACTGGGTAATACGACTCTACGGCGTCGGTGGCCAATACTCAGTGATGGGATTATGTAATTCAGCTGTGCACTTCATTATGTACTTTTACTACTGTATGTCGGCCCTGCGACCTAACGCAAAGGCGAGTTTCTGGTGGAAGAAGTACATAACTATTGCACAAATAGTACAGTTTATGATATATTTAGTACAAAGCATTATAGTTTTTGTCTTTAATCCCAGCTGTCAGTTTCCGTTGTTTTTGCAATGGAAACAGGTATTTCAGTCAGTCCTCATGATCGTCATGTTTAGCAATTTCTATTATAAAACATATGTTAAGCCAAAGCAAAAAACTGAATAAATCTATATAAATTATGTAACAAAATCTCTCTCTTTTTTTCGATTTGTCTACTTTAATTATCAAATTTTATAATATATATTTTACTATATATGGAACTACTGCACTAAATATCTATCTACACTTATCATAAATTAACATAATCAGTATCTAAGCTTTGACCCACAGTGCAAGAGTTCAAGCCGCAGCCTTGAAACTTATTGCATATATTTGAATCCATTGAAAATGGGAATTCAGTGTATAATGGTTTACATATTCTTGATCAGCACTGCCCGCCTGTCCGTCTGTCCGTCTGTCCGTCCGTATGAACGTCGAGATTTCGGAAGCTAAAAACTAAACTAGAGAGCTGAGATTTCACATGAATACTCGTATGTTAGTTACGCAGTACGAACTTATTTTGATATAGGATTATATATAGAATGTATAAAGAAACGGAAAGAAAGCATGAAACTGCTGGTGAAGCCTTTGCTTTTCTAGTCTTCTACTCTTTTAGTCGGGCATAGTTCAATTCGTTCTTCTTTGTGGCCAAATCAATTCACTATATTTCCTCAAATTGTTTATTCCTAAAAACCTTGACCGAATACATACATAAATTTCCTAGGTATACAATTTAGGTAGGTATACAATTAAAAAAAAACAAAAAACTTCGAAAAAGTGTTGTTCGACCTCGGAATTAAAATGCTTGAGCTAAACGGAAATCTAAAATTATATGAAACCTTTTTTGAGTTTTTGTTTGGTTGATTGAATAAATTGTAAGGTGTAGTTTTTTTTTTTAATAAGTAACTCAATATTATAGGAGTTTGGAAATCCAATTCCATTTGTTTTTTTAAGAGATTTATATATATTATTCAAATGTAAATTAAATCTTAAGGCATTTCAATAGATAGTGTATAAAGGGATTTTATAAAACATTCTCTTGCAATTAGTTCTCTCTTTCTCTTTCTCTTTCCCTCTCTCACTCTCTCTCTCTCTCACTCTCTCTTTCCCACTCTCGGTCTTTCTTTCGGTCTTTTCGATCAAATTTACCTCACCCATTTATCGTTCTCTTTACCTAGTAATTTTGTTTACTTAATAATAACGTTTATCTAATATGGATCATATATCATAAAATAATTATCTTTCCTTTTGTTTAATGTCTATTTTATTTAAGCTCAAACTAACGGCAGTGGTTATATTTTCGTTCTCATCAATATTTTTCAATGTTCATGTTTTATATGCACTCATTTATATGTACATATTCATGTACAAAGTACACTAAATTTTGGGGCTCACAAAGTAAATAGAGTATATTGCATACAGGTAATATCTAGCTCAATCAATTTATTCATTGTGAACAAGTATTATGCAATCGGTTCAATACAGCTGCATTTCAGTTCAATCTGAATGAATACAAACTTTCAAATTCGACTTTTTGTATGAACAAGTTACGGACTTTTCTTGGAGCATGAAACTTTTAAATTTGATCAGTCTTGAATTGGTTTCTGAACTATTCGGAACTACGTCGGGGAATAAATTGACATCACGATGAAATTCCTTGATAGGTTTGAATTACCACGAGCTGGTAATAAATATTTACAGTGTAGTCCATGTGACAAGGACCTTATATCAAAATTACTCTTCAGATCCTGGAACAAAGGAATTCTTTCTGCTGGACTCGCCATGGCCATCGGCTCTCATTTGCATGGGATATTTATTATTCGTACTTAAGCTTGGACCAATTTTTATGAAAAATCATAAGCCGTATAACATTAAAACCATAATGCTTATCTATAATGCCATTCAAGTGCTGTACAATGGATTGATGTTCTCTTACGTAAATATTTTCAATATCACAATGCATATAAGAAAAACTTTTAAATATTTCGTAATAGGGGATATACCGATTTTTTATTAGTCCAGTGTACGATATGAGATGCATGGAAACCCTTTCGCTTGACCATCCGCTGAAGCCTGAAGAACATCTGATTTCATATGTGTTCCTATTGAATAAGTTGCTCGACATGCTGGATACCTTGTTCTTCGTATTACGAAAAAGTTATAAGCAAATAACTATACTTCATGTTTTCCATCATGCCCTTATGTTCTCTGGTATGTACTGGGTAGTGAGAATGTACGGAACCGGAGCGCAATACTCAATGATGGGTTTCTTTAACTCCTTCGTGCATACCGTCATGTACTCTTACTACTTTATATCGGCTCTCTATCCCCAACTTAAGGGCAGTCTCTGGTGGAAGAAGTACATCACTCGACTCCAATTGGCACAGTTTGTGTTGTTATTCTTCCAACCAATACATGTGCTCATATTTAATCCGACATGTGGATTTCCATTTATAATGCATTTGATCAACTGGCGACGGCTTTACTTTTTACACTCATGTTTAGCAATTTTTATTATCATGCTTATATTAACCCCAAACCATTGAAAATGCAGTGAACTGTATTTAGCTCAACATTAAAATGCTAAATAAGATAAGAAATATACAAAAACTGTTTGACAATACAATTCTTCCAAAAAACCGAACTGGTTTTCCTCTTCGAATAGATAAGGGGTAGTTACCATTGGATACGACTAATCAATGTATAGGTCATAGTTCGTATTGTCTCTTTATAAGATCGAACAACACTTGTATAGAAAGACTTTCGATAATTATAAATAAATGCGGTACTTGACACCGCTTTCACACACAAATATTTTTGAGATATTTTGAATTTTTCAGAGATATATGCAAACTATTCCAAAATCAACTTGCGTCAATTTTGGGTCATTTTGCATGCACGTGCCCAGAAATGTGTGTGTAAGTAGACGTAAATCAATTACAAACAGAATTAAAATTTAATTTCATTCCATGAGATTGACTGGGACTTCATTCACAATTGTTAAAAAATTTAATAAAATGGATGGTGACAGTAGCTGAAATGTGCTCAACATGAAGAGTTTCCTGCACCTCATTATTTGAGCTTGAAACATTGAAACAGTTTTAATTTTGTAGTTGAATGTCTTGAGCTATCATCATATTTCTGTTCACATTTCTGTTCTCTTATCTAAGTAAACACCTATATCCTTATAGGTTATAAGGCAAGTGGCATTCAAACATGTGCGCAGCTAGTTAATTAATGCATGACTTAAATGAATTTCTATTTGAATATCAACTATGCACTGTAGTCGTTGAGTCTTTCAATTAGCTAACTAAAGACGCAACACATATATGAAGATATATTTATAGCAAATCAAGTGAAAATAAATCTTATAAATATAAATATATATAAATATGTAGTTCTAACTATATAACGAAAATCTCTAGTCTTAATTGAACTTATTGAATAGAGCGTACTCAACTGTCGGCAAATTCTAAATTCTATCGTTGCTCGTTTCAATTCAATTTCTTAGTTGTGGCATTTAAGTAGCTGTTGCTTGGTGTCGATTTCTATTTTAGAGTCGCAGTTGAGGCTCACAAGTCACTGAGTTTTCCGTAAGAAAAGGATAGGGCAGCGGAAAATAGTTCAGTAAAATGGGTGTCGATATAATTGAGCTTTTCAGCAGACCTGCAAAAGGTGAAATTTACGATTTGACATTTGTCTATAATTGAATAATTCAATAAGTTTTTTATTTTTAAATAGATCCTGTCATGGCTAGCTCTATGCCAATGATGAACTCGGGATGGATTGTGGCAGCTATTTTGATTGGCTATTTAGTATTTGTGTTAAAAGTGGGAAAAACGTTTATGCAGCACCGCAATCCGTACAATATTAAGAAACTAATGCAGGTCTATAACGTGGTGCAAGTGATCTACAATGCCGTATTGTTTGCCTATGTACGTAAATGTGTTGAGTTTCATCAAAAAGCAATCAGTGAATAATGAATTGCCTTTTGCAGGGACTCGATATGTTCTTCTTCAATCCAGTGTACAATATACGGTGCATAGAACTACTCCCAGCCGATCATCCAGCCAAGACAACTGAGCGCATATTGGCCTATTTATATTTGTTGAACAAAATATTCGATCTGATGGATACGGTGTTCTTTGTGCTGCGCAAGAGCTACAAACAGATCACGTTTCTACATGTCTATCATCATGTGATGATGGTTTTCTCAACGTACTGGGTAATACGTATATATGGTGGCTCTGGCCAATATCATGTGATGGGCACATTGAATACTTTTGTGCATACCGTTATGTATTCCTATTACTTCATATCCGCCATGAATCCGAATCTCAAAGGCAGCCTCTGGTGGAAGAAGTACATTACCGAAATTCAATTAATCCAATTTGTCATATTATTGTTACAATCGATAATCGTGCTCATCTTTAATCCCACCTGCCAATTTCCCTTGTTTCTGCAGTATATGCAACTCTTTCAGGCATCGGTCATGCTCATTTTGTTTGGCAAATTTTATATCAATTCATATTTAAAGGTAAATCAAAGAAAACTCAATAGGAATATTTAGTTTGTCCTTTTTTCTTTATTTTGTTCTGTTTTTAAATTGGAATTAAAGAATAGTGTTTGAAGAAACCAAAACTGTTTATTCATTGTTCTTTTCACAATTTATGGGAATATCAATTATATTTTGCATAATCGCACTGTTGCACTGTTGGAAGCCTTGAGCCGAAACTTGAACTCGACTACTTAGAAGTACTATATTACGTACAGTGAGTGTGTTTATAAAGTGCTTAATTGGGTTAAATGAATATCTAATTGAGATTAGAAGCTTTGACGCATCTAATAAATATGAATTATCGCAAATCGCATAAAGCTTTACTAACAATTTCTTTCTATAGTTTTCTATAGCTTTTGCGTGAGCTTTTAATTATTCGTTTATTGTTCCAATTCTATTTCGTTTTAAAAGTTCGATTCAGTGCTAATTAGGAAGCTTTAAATCACTTTCTAAACACCTCAATTAGATATGACATTCGCGTTCATTCGCAAATCGTATTTCAAGCTCAATCGACGAAACGTGCTTTTCAACCATGTACAATATATTTAATATACCATCACCTGGTAAAGTAAATAACATATATATGCATTTATATAAAATTAATGTAATCTTTATATCTATTTATGCAGATCCCAATCCGTTGCCATTGACAAATTCACCATGGCCAGTTTTCTTAATCCTAACAAGTTATTTGATATTTGTTCTAAAAGTTGGTAAGATCTATATGCGAAATCGTAAACCCTACGACTTGACGAAAGTATTACGCATCTACAATCTTGGCCAGGTGGCATACAATATCATCCTCTTTAGTACTGTCAGTAAATAATGAATATCTTTCAATTGGATTTAAAGGAAGTTTGTTTGATACAATTCTTTGGTATTTTCCATTCTAGACATTCTACTTTCTGATCATTGAGGGAATTTGCAATCTACACTGCATGGAAACCTTTCCCTTCGGACATCGCCATAAAAACGTGGAGCGCTATATACACTATGCCTACTACATCAACAAGCTCATTGATCTGCTAGACACGATATTCTTTGTGCTGCGCAAGAGCTACAAGCAGATCTCATTTTTGCATGTCTATCATCACGTGATAATGTTCATTGGCTGCTACCTGGTTATGCGCTTCTATGGCACCGGCGGCCACTTCAATTGCCTCGGCCTGTTCAACACTTTTGTGCATGTCATCATGTATTTCTATTACTTCCTCTCGGCGCAATATCCGGGCATCAAATCAAACATCTGGTGGAAGAAGTATATCACGATTACGCAGCTCGTGCAGTTCGTAATGCTCTTCACCTATTCCGCCTATGTGCTGATTTTTGCCGAGAACTGTAACTTCCCCAAAGGTTTGATAATGCTGCTCGGCTTTCAAGCTCTGCTCATGATGTATATGTTTGGCAATTTCTATGTGAAGACCTATACAAAGATCCAGAAGAGATCCAAACAAGACTAAGACTACGACAATAATGTATAAGATTTCATTTTTGCTTTGCATTGAAATGTAAATAAAGTTGAATGGAAATGAAATCGTATTGGATTTTAGTTACCTAATGAGCAAAGGGCCTTTCTCTGTGATCTAGATTCTAAATAGCCAATGATTTGCAATTCATGTGTGCCACTCACGCCGTACAGTGGGGCAATCAAAGGGGCCAGCTAGGGGCGACTGATTCGCAATTTATTAAGACGCTGCCGCGTCTGAGAAAAGTAACAGAAAATGCTGTAAAAATGGCAGCAACAGCTTGAAAAATAGACGGAAAAACAGCTGTAGGCAATCAAACACACACGCACACGTGGACACACACACACACACACACACATGCACACTCAAACAGAGAGAAAGAACACATTGTTAGCTACACTTGATAAGCATGATTCAAGTCGAGTGGGAAATCCAAAAAAACACTCGCAAAGTAACGATGTGCAGTGAATGTCGGCACGCATACACACATGCACATACATGCACACACACACACTTACACAGACACACACATACTTAGCTAGCTGACAGTTTCCGCTTGATTGTCGAAATGCTAAAAGTAGAGAGCTTTAGCAGAAAGTGCTTGACTACAAAATACCCTGTCTAGGGCTTATAGTGCCCTTGCTTTGTTTTACTTGCTTTCTGCAATACGAAATACCAAAAGAAAACAAAAGGGACTGATTTTATGATACCCTGTTAACAGCTTATAGGGGCAAAAGGTTTAATCGTTTGATTAGTGAACTACCAATTGATAAATGACGAAGTGAGAAAAGTACTTGACTGTAAAATATATATAAATATACTGCTCTTAGCTTATATAGTAAGATTTTGGGAGTGAATAACAACTTCTATAAAATATATATGCTGCGCTCCTTAGATGGATTTGTCTATGTGAACATTTTAATTAGACATCTGTATAAAAAATTTAATTCCTATACCAATTTTTAATTATGAAATTGTTACAGAATATGTTAAAAGCAAAAATTGAGCTCACATAATTCTCAAAATTGACAGACAGAATAAATTGTCAATATATGCATTCATTTTGATAGCGATGAGCTAAAATACAAAGCCCAAATTCCCATTAAGCCTTCAACAGCTAACAGCTACCATTACAATCGACCCCAAGACTCAACGTCAACAGGGTATAAATAGCAACTGATAAGACAGCCAACAGCGTTATAACTGCAGCTCTATACAAACTGAGCTGTGTGGCCAAGCCAAGCGCAGCCCAGACAAGCAACAGCAAGTTGCATTTGTGGCCCAAGCCGAATCGAACATTTTTGAAGTGGGTTTGTGTGTTTGTCTTTTTTTTTTTTTTTTTTTTCGTTTATTTTTATTATTTTGCTCTGCTAACAACAGCTGCAACTATTGTGGCAAATATGGCAAATGGCAATTGAAAAAACAAAAGTCTCTTGGGACAGCAACAGAAATCCTTTTCCATGTACTTTCACACTTTATGCGCTTAACAAAGACGCGTTGACAAGATGAAAAGGAAACAGCTTAAGAGGTGAGAGCGGGAGCAAACACATAGTCGGGAGAAACCGCAACGAGGTCAGGCGCATGCACAAGGATAAAGAAAATGGACAGGCTTGTTAAATAAAGGGAAGGGAAGGGAAGCGACGCGAGAGCCCTAAGAAGCACAAAATTGGCTATAAAATGAACGATGCACTGAGATAGGGTTACAAGAGAGTGAGAGGCAAAGCGAGAGAGATTCGGTTTCCACTAAGTTTTATCTTTTGTCTCTCTATGTATGTGTGTGTGTGTGTGTGTGTACATTTGAGACAAAGTCAAATGGAAATCTGCATAAAACCCTTCAGGCTGCATTGATACAAGCAGCGAGCGAGGCATTCGATTGCACACACACACACACACATACATCGCCGGGGCAAAGCCATAGAAAAGTTTCCTTTCAATTGCACAAGCAAAGCGCGCGCATCCAAAGCAAATGCACAAAACTATATATATACATATATATAAATTTAGATATATAGATATATGTATGAATTTATATGCGCTTTTCAGCTGCTTAAACTTAATAGGATTTTGCTTAACAAAAATAAACTTTAAAGAGCAAAACATCTGCAGCAAAAAAAAAAAATAGATAGCAAAGGTGAAGAAAGAATGAGAGAGAGAGGATGAGAAAGCGCATAATTGAAATTAATATGCAGCCACATAAATTCCATTTAGAGCTCAACTGGCTGGCTCAATTAGGATTTTTGCAAGCATATATGCTGACACACACACACACACACTTATGCATATTTGTGTGACCCGTTAGCTTTGCTTGCGCCCGACTTGCAGCGACGCTTGCCAACTTGTACCATAATTTACACTCTATCGAACGATAACAAACAACCTGCATAATGTATGGCGCTTTATAAACTCCCAGCAGCGGAGGCGTGGTCACTGGAAGAGTAGGGAGAAAAAGAGACAGAGAGACAGAGCCAGAGCGAAAGCGTGCGAGGGTTACGCTGGCTATAGAGCAACGTTTGGCTATTGAAACACAATGTTGTTATTGAACGATGGGGTCACAAAGTGGCACAAACAACGCTTGAAGATGTGCAGCATTGGTGTGTGTGTTGGTGTGTGTGTGCGTGTGTGTATGGCACAAACTATAAAATACTAGCACACTCGCTGCTGCATTATCCTTGAATGCCAGCCAAAAGTGCATGAAAAACGCTGTCACTAACAGCTATGCAGGTGTGAGTGTATAAGTGTGTCTGCTGCAAGGACACGGCGAGGGCAGATCTTGATTGTTGTGTAGATTAAAATTAATGAAAAGTGAAGTAAAAAGGTGTTGTGAAGGCTATTGAAGTCAAGGGTAAGGTATATTTTTAATGAAAATGACAAAAATAAGCATTAATAATAAACATAACAACTTTAAAAACAATTCTAGCTAGACTTCTTCTTCTAATGCTCCTCTGTCTTTACAGACTAGCCTCAATGGCTAACAGCAACTTTAAGTGCCACCCTCGCTAGCTAACGCCGTTAGCTGTCCACGCCAAACTATGGAACTTGGACTCTTTGCCGGTTAGTGCTGCATATGTTTTGCAGTTAATTTGCGCATTCACGCTTCATTGTCTTTGGCCTCGACCGTTTTAGACTAAAGGGTATTAGTAAGTAGAGTATTAGTGATAGTCGACGGGCATTTAATGACCCTTCGGCTCAAGCTTAAGCATTCTTTTTTTTTTTTTTTTGGTTATTCATGCTGATGGCGAACCCAAACATTTTAAAGGTCAATGCGGCATTTGCATTTAAATGTTCATTGAAGCACTAAATGTGGAACGTTTCCGTAATGTACATTACGCATACGCAGCGCATGCATCGTGCAATCGTGTTTCATGTTTCGTGTGCTGGCATAATAAAATTTTAATTCGCAACGATTGATGGGCTGCACACGCATCAATGGCTGATCCTAAATCCAAAATGACAACAGCAACAAACAGCAAAAGTCGCCAAGAGGCCATAGCTAAAGTCTGAGGCAGAGGCAGAGGCAGAGGCAACACATTAAATTTTATATGCCATCCGGCGCTTATTTGCATACACCCACACACACACACGCATCCACACACCCACACACTTATTGGTTGTGTGTATAAAGCTGTAACATTGATTGGATTTGTTTGAGCTTTGCAACAGCAACAGAAAAAGGGAGACACATTGAGACGGGGGCGTGCCTCATGGGTTAAGTTTAAGTGCCTGGCATTTGGCAAATGCCATAGAAGCTCTCGTGCAGCCTGTAGCTTAGGCACACACACACACAGACACACACATTCATAGACATTCACATTCTGTGTAATATTTTCTCATTTGCTCGACCAAAATTGCGGCTGCATCGTTTAATTTAATGCTCCTTAATTACGCTCCTATATATTCATCTCTCACACTCAAGCATGTCTTTTGCGTAATGAAATGGAATTGAACATTGAGCAGCGGCGCCTGCTTCTCCTGCTCCAAACGTAGCTCCAACTAAAGCCAAAGTTAAAGCTAAAGCAAATGGCAAAAGTCGTACAGCTTAATTATTTAGAATTGTAAATAAGTGCTGCATCTGTGCCTAATTGACAGCATACATTTGTAACTTCAGGTTAGTTTAATAAACAAGCATCGATGGCTTGTCTTAGAGAAAGATTTAATGCTAAATGAGCTTTCAAGTTGATATCGAATTGAATTTATAGCTAAAAATTATATATTTTTATTTGAAGTAAGACTGGTAAATGAATTTAACATGATTTAATCAAGTTTATCAAAACTTGACTTATGTTAATATATGAAAATCGCATAGAAAGGCTAAATTTTGTAAGACTATGTAAAACTTAATGAAGGGAACATAAAGGAAAGAGCGAAAACTAGAAGCAAAAACTCAAAGAAAAGAAAACGAAAAGAGTTGAGAAATAAGACACAAGAGAATTTCTGAAAGTAAGAGTAGAAAAGAGAAAGCAATAAGAAATGAATAAAGAGAGAAATAAATATCAAATATTAGACGCAGAAATTGAAATCATCAAAATTCACCAATTGAGAGAGCAGAAAAAAAGAAGACAACAGAAATAGCTAAAGAATAAGCGCAGCAGAGCAAGATAGAATATAAAAATATTTTTTTCCAGTTAAAAGCTAAAATAATTCCACATTCAACTTGTATAAACAAAAGCCATTGCCGTTCTTCTTCGCACAAAACGCAATTGACGTCATAGACACAATTAAACAAAAGTTAAAATGACTTGAACGCAATTAAATTGAAGTTGATGAAATTCGCATTTAACTGCACTTAGTCATAAATTCAATTCAATTATGCAGTTATTACTGCATAAATAGAGGATAAATACATTAAAATAAAATAATAAAAAAACAATACACAATGCGCAAAACAATTCAACAATGTGTATCATGGTCAACATCCCTTGGCCCTCAGCTGTACCATTCAGACGGAAACTGAAACTGAAACTCAAACTGAAACAGAAACAGAAACCTCAACGAATCAACAGTTTATTTTTACCCCTTTTTGCTTTTTTTTCATTTTGCGTTGTTTATGCTATAAACATGTGACTAAATAATGTTCTTGGTTGACTATTTGTGAAATGTAAATATTGCAGCGAGTAAATAAACAAATAGACAACAAGTAAAACTGAACTAGTCAACGGAAAGCGACCATATGATACTCTACAAATAAATACGAATACGAATGCAAATAAGGAAATTGGTAAAAGAGTTAAACAATAAGTTTAGATTTGAATATGATATATATAAGGGAAGCGTACATACAAACAAAATTTATATATAAATATATATTGTTCGAGCATGAGCATAATATTTGCTACCATTCTCAACGTTTCCGAAACAATCGCGTATAGGAATATGGAAGAAAAAAAACCTTTAGTACTATGCTCAAACAATAATAAAACATATAGTAGTTAAGAAATTTGAATAAAGGTCGTCGCTTTTCAAAGCAATGATCAGTTGAGCATAGAGCTCTGTCGCTCACTCATCTGAGTGTAGAATACTAGATCGATGTTCTCACTCATTTGGGTGTATGAGTCGATCGAAGTAAGTTACCAAGTGATAGAGGGAGAAGGACGGACGCAAAGAGAGAGAGAGCAGGAGAGAAAGAGATCATCAAGAGAGCATCTTTCTTTCTCCAGTATCTCCCTTGGATACAAGTTATATATCAAAGCAGAGCATAGATTGCTCTAGCTTACACAATATTCATATACTTTACGCTCAATATACAGGGAAGATTATCATAATGCTTTTTATATAAAGAACCCATTCAAGAAGGGATTTCTGCGTATAATTGTTTACTGAAAACTGAAAGAAGCTTGGCAGATTCTATGCTGATGCTGAGAAGAGCAAGCTGACTATATCAAGTCCGTCAAGTCCGTCTCTCCGTCTATCTGAAATATAATAGCAGCTCTTCACATGATTCGTACTCTTACTTCTTGCACATTAATTAAATGCAAATATACGAAAATATAAAAGTCAAATATAATATTAATACACATATTAACGCTCAGAGTCACGTAAACCCGATATTTACATGGTATACTCGTTCGCATTATGGTTATCAATACACACGCACACACACACACACACACACACACGGAAAGACAACTGCAAATTGTAATTAATCAATGTTATTTTAAGCAACTGACATGATTAAAGACATTTGAATGATTAATTAAATGCCATAAATGTCGATAATAAAGCTGAATTCCTTGTTGCGCTGACTTTTAAAGTAGATTTTGGCATAATTGGTATTCGGGCCGCCAGCTTCTAGGCGCGCATAGCCGCCGTTGCCATTCTTGATCTGATCGGTAACCACAATTTGTGTGATGAGACGCTGCGTACCCTGGTGTCAAGTGATAAATTAAAATTCAATTAAAAAAATGATTCAAATTAAAAAAAATGTTTTTAAATCAATGTAAGCAACGCACAGTTTGCTGGAATACGTAGGTGCGCGTGACAACGCGTAAGAATTTCGATTTCTCCGATATGATAACACGTTCCAGGTGCATATCCCGAAACGTACGACTGCCCCACGTAATGCTATGACTTTGATTGGTGCCAGCGGCATGGACGACAGCGAACAGCGCGCATGAGACCAACAATGCTAAGTAAACGACTTTCATGTTCTTGGGCACAATTAATTATCACGCTTACGAACGAATTGGATCGCATTTATATACGAAACCACAAACAATGAGTCCAAAAAAAAAGAAGAAAAAAAAGTATTGTTTGCATTGTAAGCAAGCTTCAGTTGTTGTGTTGTCAGATTCTCATTAATGGCCACAGCTGGCGTGCCAATCTGCAAAACAAAACGCCCATAACGCACCTGTGTGAAGATACAAATACAAATATATATACATATATATCTATATAGAGTGGGAGAGAGAGTGAGACATGGAAATAGAATTGTCTCTTTTTGCATATATGCAATTTGAGGAAAAGTTTAAGAACAACATTTTATGCACGCTGCAAAGTCAATGAGAATGTCAGGGACAGCTAGCTAAATTTATCTATCAGGCAGCAAGGAAAAATAAGTAAAAAAAAAACAAAAAAAAAATGAAAGCAGAGAAGAAGACGAAAAAAAAAATTGAAACGAAAAGAAACGAGAATTCCTCACAGCACATTAAACATGCAAATTTCAAAATGGATTACACATGAATACCTAAAATGTTTAGCTGGGGTCCAGGGGCCAACTCAGGGATCACAGCAAACAGAACGAGTGAGTTAGACAGAGAGCGAGAGTGTGAGAGAGTGAGAATGGGAGATGTTTTTGCTTACAGCTGTGGGCGTGTTGCTTTAAACTTGCTTTAGGCAAAATATTTATTTAATTTTTGTTAACTACCCCTCGCACACGCACACACACACACACACACACACCCACACATATGCACAGATCCAATTTACTCAAGTACAAAGACCCTGTCGCGTATATTGTTGAAATTTTATTGTGCAAACATGAGAGTGTGCAAAATTTATGTGTGTATGTGTGTGCGAGTGTGTGTGTGTGTGTGTGGGTGTGTGGTTCAGCTTTATGGTTGCCACGTTGGTTTTGTTTCTCATTTACGTATGTATGTGTGTGTGTGTGTGCATAAACAAACTCTAAGCTTGCGAAGCGTTGTTAAGTTGTGGCAATAGAAACACATATACATAAACACACACACACACAAACACACATATATATATTTGTATATATTTCAATATATATTTATGCACGTTTCTGTGCACCGCAGAAATAAAAACGATTTTTGGCAAACAAATCAACTAGACAACAGCGGCACCATAACAAATCACAAGTACGAAATCATTAAATTCAACACTGCTGAAATACTCTTTTGCGATTTACTTGAGAGAGCTCAGGTGGAGCTAGTACGATAGACTGAGTGTGTGAGAGAGAGAGAGAGACAGAGTGAAAGACTGTGCTACAAATTGTATAAATGTACAAAATACTTAGTCAACAGCTGCGAGTGTTGAACATTTATATCTACATGTTTACCCATAGCTACAACTGGTTGGGAATTCTAAGAACATTTCTGGAAGTTGAACTTTTTTTATAATTATTTCCTGTAACAATAAACATGTATGCAAATTATTTACTTGCAAACATATGCTAAAATATGCTACAAAATTAAATTTTGTTACTTTTAAAACAGTTTAAAATGCAAAGATTGAATACAATAATAGCTGAATGCTTGAACATATTGCAAGTTAATATTAATACTGCAATGCAAGCTAAAGTTTTAGAAGAATTAAAAGAATAAGAATAAGAATATTAAATATTAAATGATCTATTTGTAGCATTTCTAAAAGCGAAAAATATTTTGAAATTAATTCAAATACCAATTAAAATTCATATACAGAGTTACTATATGAGCAAAACATTTAACAACAATCCCAATTACAAGCTCAACTGGAAAAAACCACACAGAAATTCAGTTAGTCAAGAGATTTGGCCATTCGAAGGCAACGACAAACATGTTAGCATAGTTGTTGGACCCGTTGGACATACACAAAAGCAATTTTGTGCATAGGTGGACAATAAAAAGGACTGAAATCGTAACAAGAGCGAACGACCACAGAGGGGGTCATAATATTTGTATTGTCCTTTGTCCGTTGTCTGTTTTGTTGTTATATTTATATACATATACATATACATACATGTGTATGTAGATTGAGATAAGAGAAATAAGAAATTGTTATATGTATCTCATTTGAATGCATCGATGCAGCTGACATATGAAACCACAAGCATCACATAAATTGATAACATATTTATTTTAAATTTGCTTTGAGATTTGCCACAAGCCTCTCTCGCTCTAACTCTTGTGCTGCTATCTGTTTTGCTAGCTTTAAATGGGCAGCGGCACTTATGCCTCAAGCGATTTAAATAAATTTTAATTAAAGCAAATGGCACTTGAAACAAAACACGCATTGCCAACACACTAGACAGAGACAGCAACAGTAATTACAGATTGAAATTGAGTGGAAGTGAGAGGCAGTAGTGGAAGAGATAGAGAGAGAGAGAGAGTATGAGTTACGTGTTGTTTGTGCATGAAATCAAGTGCTGTTGCTTTATGTTCTTGTTGTTGTAGTACTCTACATACACACACACACATCGAAATTAACAGCCATTGCACACACACACACACATACATTCGCTATCCTCGTGACAAGCTGAGACAAAATAAACAAACAAACAGGACACAACTTCATTTGATTAGGTTAGCAACAGGCGAGCAGAAGAACCATAGACAGTGCAAAAGAGATAGAGAGAGAGAGAGAGAGAGAGAGGCGGAAGTTAAAAGGGCACAATATATATAAAGAGCTGGCGAGCAGCTAGGTAGATACTATATAAAGGCACTATCGCGCCCGCAGCAATTTTCACGCTAGCGAGCGAGCAACAGAAAGAGAGAGAGAGAGAGTGCTCGAGCCTCGAGCTCAGTTAAGTTATAGAGCAAGATAGATAGTGCAGACTATTAGTAAACAGTGAAGCAGCATAGAAAATGTGACGCTGGACAAATGAGTAAAAGTTGCTTCTACTGAATTGTAATTAGATAGCAGACCCTACTCAACAAGCATATTCATCTATCCAACTACGCCTAACACACACACACATACATTTATATATTGTACATATGTACATTATAGAAGCATGACAGCGGGGTATGACTTTAATAGCAGTTATTAGCCACAAATGTGGCTTTTGGGCAGCTAAGCAGCACGAAATTAGACGGCTTTCGTTTCTATAATCTGTGTGGTGTTTGTCATATTTGTTGTTTTTTTAACAACGTGTGCCACATGCCACACACGCACACACACAGAAAGAGAGAGAGAGAGGTAGAGTGTGTGTGTAGGCTTTTGATAAAATCCACTTGTTTTTGGGCGACTCATCACAATCCCCCAGCTAAAAGCAAATACCCTCTTCAAAGCCATTAGACGTCATTGTATTTAGCTGTGGTTGGGCAGCAGCCAGCCACGTCTTTGACAATATCCGAAACTTGAGCGACATTTGCCACTAGTGCCAGTGCGAGAGAGAGTACGAGAGTGTGGGCATGTGGGCGTGTGGACGTGGCAGAGCGCGTTAGCTCTGCTGCAAATAAATGCCATTTAAGGCCTTAGCATGCTAAACGACATTAACGTGGCACCCAAGTGTCAGTTAACGCCTGTCACATACAACATACAACAGCAACAACAACAAGCAGCAGCAACAACCACAAAGTTGTGTACGCAACGCCAAGTTTTTGCCACTTCACACAGCATTACGCATACGCCGCATGAGCCGCAACCAAAAAAACAGATTCAAGAACAATTACGCTAAACATTTGTTAGATTTGCAATTTTCATACAACAACAATATGACAGACTAACAAATGCCCTGTTAGTTGTTGAAAATATATGTCATTTAATTTTATTTTTAAAATTAATTTCGATTTTGTATAGAACTTCAACTTGATTATAATAATTAATTTTAATGAGATTTATCGCAAAATTAACGCATTTTTTAATACATTTGTATTTCAATCTTTAGCTGACTAAGCTCTAAGACCCTTCAGCTTAACAAAAAATGTAAAAGAATATTCGTTTTAGTTTTTGAGAAAAAACTACTTAATATTTATATTCATATGAAATTTTATGAAATTGAAGCTCCCTTGTGGGCCACATGCATTAAGCATATATCCATTTAATAATATCCCTTCACTTTGAGCATTTGCAGCATTTTAGTTGTGTCGCAATTCTCTAAAGAACTCTCGCAAATAAAAAGTTGGTATTGTCACAATTGTTGCCCAGCTTCGACATCTCACTTGTGACTTTGAAAAGGGGTTTTTATGTTGTACTTCTTCAGTTTCTACTTAGTTTTTCTCTCGCTCTCTCTTTTATGCTTGTGGTCCGAGTGGCTTATGGTCCGCTGTCAGTGTGCATACAAATGTTGAATTGCAAGTAAATTGCAACAAATGTTGCACTTTGCACCACAGTCATGGCGTGGTGCACCCACAGCCACAGCCACAGCCACAGCCACAGTCAGAGTCAGAGCCACAGTCATAGCCGCGTACCCGTGACAGTTTCAATGAATGCCAAATGCGAAATCACAGTTGTGCCACAAAATCTTGACAACTGCAGCAGTAGTAGCAGCAGCAGCTGCCACTGCTGCTCGGCATGCAAATTGGCCTTTTGGCTTTTCGTACTTCAGCTGGGTCCTGCCATGGCTTGGCCCTGCTGATAAGACGGCAAATAAGTTACCAACACTTGCGAGACAATTGTCGACTCTGCACCTTGCTACAGCGGATATATAAAGAAAAATACAAAAGAAAAACAAGAAACTTGTCGGCAAACAATGAAAATTACTTTTCATATTTAATTGCCTGGCAAAGGCAAACGAGTCCAGTTCCAGTGCAAAAGAAAGCAAACAAAAGTGTCATATGATATTAAAGAGAACTTTAAATTGAAATGGCAATTGGCCACATGCCACATGCCGCATGCCACATGCCAACTGTGCACACGAAAAGACGCAAGCACTTCAAACTCTTGACTTGACTTCAACTTGGCCAAAAATTAGACGTGCTAAGCAAGTAATGGAGACAGCAAATGCTTATTATTTGCATAAAACAAACACACACACACTGACACACACACATGGGAAGCAGCCATGTCACAGGTAAACTCACATAGTCTTTGGGGCGTAAAAATGCAAATTTTCGTTGCAAATTTAAATGTCATCTAACAATTCAGTTGTTAAACTCACATTAAGAGCACGAAATGCTTGTCAGCGCAGCTGAAGCAGCAGCAGCAGCATTCTTGCCACATGCCACATGCAGCTGCTGAGAAAAACAACAGAATTACGTTACACAGACGCAGCGTGGTACGTGCCAAAGCGAAAACAATTTAAAGAAAACTTATGGCAATGCAGCTGCAGCTGAAAACGTCTTAGAGTCGCAAATATTTATTGAGTTTGCTAGCGACATTCATTTAGATGTGAAAAATAAACTTAAGCTAGAGTAAAATCAATTGAAATAAAATATATATATATTGCTCACAATATCTCTTGAACGCTTGCTCCATGTCTGCAAATAAAAGTGTCTATTACACTCGCACTTTGATAAACAAACTCTGAGAGCCATCGCTTTGCATCGTTTCTTCAACGAGATCGTTGGAGTTCGTATTTTGTGTATGTATTGGTGAGTTGCATTCGCTAAACATATCCATAGCATATGTGAATGTGTATGTGTGTGGGACTCTAAGTTCTATCTGCTCACCTACTGAAACTCATTATGCGAACGCCAATCGTATCGCTCTCTAAATGATGTTCGGCAAATGAGCGTCACACGAATGCGCAAAGCGCTCAGCCGAATGCCAAAATGAAACGAAACGAAGCAGCAGAGTGAGAGCAAATGAATATGAGGACTTCTCTTCGGCTGATCTCGTGAAGAGAGCGTAAAATTTCAAACAGTTTGCATTTATTGGCGAGCTTAATTAAAAATATATTTATTTATGAAAAATATGATATAAATTTCGTTTTAATTTTGGAAATTTTGTAGAAAGAGAAGAAAGTGAATTTTTTTAAATTTTATATATTCTATTTATTTTTTTCCTTCTTTGTCATTTTATTTTATGTATATTATTGTATGGAAATATATAAAAATATCTTGAATTGAATTTACAATTGAATTTTGAATTGCATTTCTTATTGAATGGTAATATTTTATGAATTATAAATTTCGTAATGCAAAATATTTTCATAAATTTTGTTTTATTCACGTTCAAACAAACAACACTCAAAACAAAATATACAGCATTAAACTAATAAATTTGATAAATATATTTTGATTATTTTATAAAGCAAATTGCTAGAGCCAAATTAAATATGTTTTGATGAAATTTATTTAGCTTAATTTAAGTTTCTTTGCCCATAATACATTCAATGGAAGCGATATGAAATGCATTTACCAGATGGCTAAATAATAGCCAAATAGTTGACTCTTAAAATGCCAGTTTATCCCAGGCATTAGACCTACAGGGTATTTACCCTGTACGCCTAAAGCTTATAATATTTAGGTAATTCTAGAGCGCCTACAAAACCAAAAATAAAAAAAAAAAGTAAAAAGTGAAAGCTGAAAAAAGTTTGAGCGCAAAACTTTTTACTTTGTCGTTGTGAATGCGAATGTGGTTACTAAAAAGTCGATGTTGTTGTTGTTATTTGTAGCTGAGGCATGCGTTGCAGCTTCAGTATTGCCATTCGATGTCAATTTAAAGTTTTTTATTTTTATTTAGTTTTTTTCCATCATCTTCTGCTTCGTTTTGGCCTTACGTTGGGTCGGATAAAGTTTCAACAGCAAATTTTTCGCATTGTTCGCAGCGGCCTGCCGGGTAATCGGACCTAGCCAAAGGCAGCGCCAACAACAACAACAACAACAGCAAAAGCAAAGGCAAAGGCTAAGGCTAAGCTTGGCATAATCGATTTGCTTTGGCCTTTTCATTTTAATAACTTCTATTTTTTTCATCAACTTCTTCTTTTTTTTTATACTTTGTTCCCGAAGGGGAAAAAGTATATTGGGTTTGTGCAATGTCCGTCTTGCTGTCCGTCCGTCTGTCCGTCTGTCCGTCTGTCCGTCTGTCCGTCCGTCCGGTCTGTCCGTCTGTCCGTCTGTCCGTCTGTCCGTATGAACGCAATATTTTTCGGCGCTATTAGAGCTAGAGAGACTTGAAATTTTAAACATATACTCATATATGTTTCCCGAATTATAAGTGTAAAAATTTTCCCGATCCGCCCACTAGGGGCGTGGCAAATCGGAAAACTCTTCCGCCCATAGTTAAGTTATCATACTAGATGATGAGCTAGAGAGTTGCAATTTGAAATGTATACTCGGGGTGACAACCCAGTTCAAAAAGCTATGGCGGATACGCCCATTGGGGGCGTGGCAAATCGGGAAATACGTATCTTCTACACCGTTAAAGCTAGAACGCTAAAATTTTGCATGTGAGTTAATGTTATGATTCTAAGAAGATCGATCAAAAAGTTTTATGTCTACGCCCATTGGGGGCGTGGCAATCGGACCTGAATATATAGTGATTTTTTCAAATTGTGCTATATTTTGAACACTATTGACACTAGAGACTTGAAATTTTGCATGTATACTCGGGTTGACAACCCAAGACTAATAAGCTATGGTAGATATATCTACGCCCACAGGGGGCGTGGCAAACCGCAAAAGTTTATATCTCCTACAGTTTTAGAGCTAGAAGCTTGAAAATTGGATGGTTGAGTTACTAATGTTCTCCTCTATCGATGCCCAAAAATAATTCTTCAGCCTCTTTGGGGGCGTGGCACATCGAAAAATACCCTGTAATTTTCGCATTTTTGGAATGTAAGGCAACCAAATTTTGCAGGCATGTTAGCCTCGGCCCTTTCTAAGAACTGGCAAAAAATTATGCGTCTACGCCGCCTGGGGGCGTGGCAAATCGGCAAAGAAGTTGGTTGTGGCCAACTGCATAATTCATGCATACAATAGCTTAGTAGCAATTGCTAAGATGGCAAAAAAGCATTTTAACATAAATATAATAATATTAATAAATTTAAAAAATAAAATTCATAAGTTTTTGATTAATAAATAAAAAGTTTCCAGCGGGATTCGAACCTGGGTCTTTTGAAAACAACATGTAATCGTTAGCTAAACCTAAATAATTCACAGCTGATCAGCTGACCAGCTGATCAGCAGCTTGTGACGTCACAAAACAATACAATCGCAATTCTTGCAATATGTATACACTTTTGGATGTGTATACACGTACACATGCATACATACATATATGCATGCATAGAAAACTGCCTGCCACACAGCGTCGCAAATCGGAAAGCATAAAGCAGTTTTAGTTTTTACTTAAATGCACAATTCATATGCGTATGTTTATAAATGATTATCAATTGGCAGCAAGCATTTTATAATAAATATACAAATATTAAAAAAATAAAAAATTAATAATTTTTGAAAAAAAGTTTCTGCGGGATTCGAGACCCACGCACCTAAGTATAGCTTGGCATAGCGCTTACCACCAGCGCCACTGCCCTGACTTGGGTTTCGTTAACTAAAACCAAATAAGGTATTGCTAGAGCGCCTTTTGACAAAACTAAAGTAACGATCGAAAAATTCTTAATTCAGTCACAATTCTTAGAATATTCTGGCATCCAAGCTTTTGTATGTATACATAGAAAGTTGTGTGTATACTCGTATAGTGTGTACATGTGTAAATCTGTATGCATGTGTAGGAAAAACGTTTGTTGCTTGCCATGTACGTTTTCTAATTGCCGAAATATTTCGTAATTAAATGTTTATTAAAAATAAGATGCACCTATGGGAACAAAGTATATCGCTGTTAGTTGCGCCTAACTGCAACGTTCTTACTTGTTTTTTTTTGTGCACAGGCGGCGCCTGACAACAAAAAACTTGGCTGCAACAAAGTGCGGCAACAATTACGTGCGGCAAACAAGCAACTGCAATCGACAATGCTAACAATGGTTGAAAGGTGCACAGAATAGAGGCAGAGCAGAGCAGACTAGCAAGAGTAAGTTGAAGAAAAAGGGGATGGCAAGTCCAAAGCACAAGTTGCCAATGCCAAACTGGGTTAAAGACTTCGTCTTCGTTTGTGCCACTTCCCTTGACATTTGGCAGCAGCTGCAGGTGCAGATGCATTCAACTGCAAGCTTCGCCATAATTGAGGCACGCGCAAAACAAATGCTGAGAGCAGCAGCCACTGCAGCCACAGGAGCAGAAAAAACAATTTCGGAACTGCTCTTATTTTCTTTTTGTGCAACGTGCCACACGAAAATCATTATTTATAATTTACAATACGCATTTACTAGCTAAAATTGCATGTAACTAATTTATTTATGCATGCTGCAACTAAACCGCAAAACTGGCTTAAATACAACAACAGCAAAGAGATATTTGTATGATATTGCATTTTATACAATATATATATGTATATATGTATATATATTTCGCCCACTCGTTGTAGTTTAATTCAATTGAAGTTGATTAAAAATTAATTTCAAATTAAATGTGCGCTCAATGATTTTGCGCTTTCAATTGCCATGTATGGGCAGGGACAGAAAGAGAGAGAGTGAGTGAGAGAGAAGTTAGTGGCATCATTTGGTCGTGTATAAATGTCAGAGCTTAGCGGGGTAGTTAAAAGCTGTCAGCAAAAGTAAAAATTCGACACGTTTTCCCCCAAAACTCACATATAAGTCAAATGGCAAAAGTTGAAATACACTCACACACTCACACACTCACATACTCGGCAAACACACACACACACACACACACATACACAGCTTATACAACTTATACAATGCTGACTAATAAGTACACGAGCAGCTCAAGCGGAAACGGAAGTTGTTGCAAAGTCCGTTGAAATCAATTTTAAAGGTAAACTTGTTACAAGTTACTGAAATACAGAAACAACTACAACAACAACAGCAACATTTCACGAAAAGCAAAACTAATTGCAATGCTCATTATACCCAATATACCACGTAAAGCATATGTAAGGCCTTTTGTGGTATTTCAAGTGCAGAGTGAAAAGTTGAGAAATGTCTGTAGAATATGTTTAGTCATTTTTGTTGTTATTAGACAATATTAATACATATTAATACATAAATAATGCTGAAAACTAAATATATTAAAGGAAAACTCATACCTAAGAGAACGCAAGCAAATTATTTATGTTTCAAAAGACAAAAACGTGAAAAAATATTTATAAATAAATATAAATAAAAATACATCTATATGTATAATTTAAATAATAATAAATATATTTTAAAGACTACGTATTTTCAAATTTTACAGAGTATTTGCCAGTCATAAACTTTCCCATCTCCCCGTCTATTTTTGTTGTTGTTGTTAATGGGCCTGTGAGCCAAGTTGTTGTTGTTGTTGTTGTTTTGTGCAATTGAAGTTGTAGTTGCAGTTGTAGTTAAAGTTACAGTTGCTCTAGCTGTTATCGATTGTTGCACACACACACACACACACACACATATATGTAACACTCATATATATGCCATATGTGCTACGTGCTCCAGATGCGCCCCATTAGCGTTTCGCATGCCCCAGCAAAAGTTTCAAAATTTATTTGCCTCATTTTGTGCACATTGTTTGGCTGGCTCGCTGTTGGAATCTGCGTGTTGTGGCACGGTAAAGTTGCCTGCAACGCTGGCAGCCTGCAATTAAAAGTGAAGCAATGCCCAGCTCCACTCCCCCAACCCACTACTCCTCCACCCCACAAAAACGAACCGAACCGAACCAAACGCTTCTCTAATGCACAGCACTTTAATTAACTTCCCCAGCCCGCAACTAATGGCAATTTATGTGCGTTAATAAACGCTCAATGGCAAAAAGCAGCAGCAGAGGCACCAAAATATGAAGTAAAATGTGTAAAAAGAGTTTAAGGATTTTGCATTACCCTCAATTTCCAGTCGACGTCTGCAATCAGCGTTATCAAAGTCATTTAATTCTCAGAAATCTGGCCAAAGTTGTTAAAAACCCATTTAAAACTGTCACCATAATGAACGTTCAGCATCTACCATCTTCCGCGAGCTTGGATTCCATCTTTCCGTTCCATTCCGTTGCGTTCCACATTGCATTTCACTCGGGCTGCTGCTACTGTTGCTGTTGCTGCAACTGGAAAATGGCAGCTGCACGCCCTGCCAGACTTTCACTAGGGATGTTAATTAGAAAACTCTTGAAAATGATTAAAAACTTTCGTGGCTGTCAGACGGCCAAAAAGAGTTGCCAACTTTTGCTTCCTGCTGTAAAAATGAGACGACACTCAACGAGAAAGATGAAGAGAGAATGACAAAGAGAGACAGCGAAAGAGAAAAAGAGAGGAGACAGCAAAGTGCACTCTGTATGACGGCTGTATTGTCTGATACTTAAAAACTTTGCCCATGTTCTAAGCTGCGCTGCACATGGAGCATCAGCGTAATATATATGTATATATAGATAGCATTTAGAGAGCAGTATCAAGCTTATGCTATGATATATTGTTTTGTTTAAGACATTCTTTATGTTAAGTATTGACAGATAAGCTGCTAAAACATATCAAAATTAAGCACTACACTATATGGTGTGAGCAGAGTTATATACTTTTCATCCAGCAACCTAAAGCAATTGAATATATCTCACCATATTGACTTCTAGAACATACTGAACATTTGGAATTGAAACACGCAAGCATTACTATTAACATTGAAATCATCTACATTCCAGTTTCTAAAACATACAGAAACGAAACACTCGAAAATTCAACCACAGAAACACTTGGAATCGATAAATATAAGAGATCTACCATACTCTTCAGATGACTTATAGAACCTTTGGAATATTCATACTTAACTTATCATATTACAAATAAACATAAAATTTCACACACAAGCAAAGCATTTGACGACCGCAACACACACATTTTCATATTCTAATTTAAAAAGTCAATTTCGCAGTTCTAATGTCAATTGAGAAAATCCCACAAGACATATCTAATGCGCCGCAATAATAATAGGCTTACATATGTAATATAGCTGAGATTGCTGTCGTTGTCTTTAATTTTTAACAGTTTAAACTGGCAATAAACACTTGCACTCTAATCAACAATTTGCACATCTCTGGGCTTAGCAAGTGAGCTGTGAAGCTGTGTGATGCGACACTAGCCTCAACTGCCGCACCTGCCGCTCGCCTGTTGGCATCTTTTATTAGTGTCAATTAAGTGAAATACTACAAATAGACATTGAGATTGAGATAAAAAGATAAACACGAGATACTGCCACAAACCAGATAAACAGATATCACAATGGCAGATATCACAATGGCAATTGTAACTGAAATCTGCTAGAGCAATCTCAGCGTTTGCGGTTCACTTGAGCTAAATTGCTGCCATGTGTGAAATCAGTTGACAACGCGACCTCAAAGTGTGTGCAGTGCTGATCAAATTTATCGAAAATGTCCGGGAAGCAAGCCAAGCTCAAGTGCGTGGAGCCGAAGAAACCAAAAGAGGAGTGGGGCAACGGATTGGAATTTCTATTTTCTTGCATCTCTTTGTCTGTGGGCCTGGGCAACATTTGGCGTTTTCCCTACATTGCCTTTCAGAATGGTGGCGGCACCTTTGTAATACCCTATTTGATAGCGCTCTTGGTTATTGGACGACCCGTGTACTATTTAGAGATCTCACTGGGACAATTTCGTGGCGGTGGCGTTTTACGCGCCTTCGATCTGGCACCGCTGCTCAAAGGTGTGGCTGCTGGCCAGGTGTTAGCCACAGGCGCCTCCATTACCTACTACTCAAGCATCATGGCGTTGACGTTGCGCTTCCTGCTGGCCTCGTTCAGTGCCGAGCTGCCCTGGAGCAGCTGTTGGAAGAGCTGGGGCAGTGACTGTCACGATGGCAACACGGCAAATGCCAGTGGCAAAATGTCACCAGCACAGCTCTATTTTGAGTGAGTGCATTGGGAATTCCCTAGCTAGATCTACGATATAGTTATATATTAAATGAGTGAGCATGGATCTATTCTAAATCAAACTTTACTGGAATGTTTCATGCTCGTGATAATAGAATTAATTTTTATTGATTAGCAATTATATAATATATATACATAGTCTTTGCATACCAAAATGACATTATCTTTTGCATCTAGTCGATACATTGCTGTCATTAAGCTCTTTTCGCTATGCATACATATGTAGGAAATGCTGACCAATGACAATATATCTTTATATATATTTGATATAATTATATAGATAAAAGTATACTATATATATATATATATATATATATATTTCATAAATTTCCTAAATTCATTCCGTCAACCTTCAAAATAAAGCTAATGCATGGCTATAAAACATTTGTAGAAAGAGACCAAAGCGAATTAAGCTTTTAGTTAATTAATATATATTTATATTTATATTTATATTTATATTTATATATTCATATTAGGTATATAAATCAATATAAAAACCCAACTAAATCGATAATAATCTCCAATCGATTAAAACTCTTCAACTACAATAAATCCCATTTCTCTAATCATACTCGAAACAGGCGTGAAATCCTTCATGAGCTGCCCAACTTGGATGCTGGTGTGGGCATGCCTAATTGGCAGCTAGTTGGTTGCTTAGCTGTAGCCTGGCTCATCATTGGCGCCGTGCTCATACGTGGCATCAAGAGCAGCGGCAAGGCCGCCTACTTTCTGGGCGTGTTTCCGTATGTGGTGCTATTGGTGCTGCTGTTGCGTGCCGTGACGTTGCCCGGTGCCTGGGATGGCATTGTGTACTTCTTCAAGCCACAATGGCAGGAGCTGCTCAATCCATTGGTTTGGTACGCAGCTGTTACCCAGGTCTTCTTCTCGCTGGCCATTTGCTTTGGCACCGTGATTACGTACGCCTCCTACAACAATTTCCATCGGAATGTGTACAAGTAGGTGCCATGAATGAACTTAACTCAACACGGATCAGCAGCTACAGCTGCCATCTCCCTTCCACATCTACATTTGCAGCGACATTGTTATCATCACAACAATGGACTCGTGCTCCTCGATAATTGCCGGCTGCATTACGTTTGGCATTCTCGGCAATTTGGCCAAACAGACGGGCATCACGGACATTGGCAGTGTGGTGAAGGGTGGCACCGGCTTGGCCTTCATCTCGTATCCGGAGGCAATTGCCAAATTTGAGTATGTGCCACAGGTAAGCTAACGAGAGGAGAGCGCGCCGTGTGCGCTTTAAAACACAACTACCTAAAGATGTTTGCGGTCCTCTTCTTTCTGATGCTATTTGTACTAGGCATTGGCAGCACCGTCGGCATGGGCTCCTGCATCTTACGCGTCATCCGCGACCAATTTGGCAAACGTGCCGGTCCCAGTTGGGCACTCGCTGCCACACTCGTTGCACTCGGCTTTGGTGCGAGCATCGTTTATGTGACACCCGGCGGGCAGTTTATAGTCAATCTGATCGATTTCTATGGCGTCTCCTTTACCGCTCTAATACTTGCCATTGGCGAGCTGCTGGCCGTGGCCTGGTTCTATGGTACGTTTGTGTTAACTGTGTTAACTCTAGCATATCCTTTCATTGCTCCACCTTCTTCTGCTTCATTCTATCCTTCTTCTTTTATTTTTTTTTTTTTTTGGGCTCAGGCGTGCGCCGCTTCTGCGCGGATATCAAATTCATGATGGGCATTGAAACGGGCTGGTATTGGCGTTTGTGCTGGGCTTACATTACGCCCGGCCTTATGGCCGCCGTGCTGCTCTATACGCTGCTCAACATGCAGGAATTGACATACAAAGGCGTGCCATATCCACCAATAGCAAATGGTAAGGCATTTCACAGTCAACTGACATGCACTTCAGAAATTTACAGCTAATGCTATCTCAGCTGCAATAGTTCATTATGTATTGATTTGTGAACGGAATTGTTGAGCTAGCATTGCAGCTGATTATTGAGATTAACACATGGCTAAATATTCATATTGCTTGATTGGAATTGATTGATAATTATTGTAGTCAACTAATTTGAAATTTAGCTATCAATTATGAATGCATCCATTATACTAATGGATAGTAGCATAAGTGCCTAAATTATTAATATTAGTATTCGAGATTGTAGACTTAAGAAATTGCTTGATCGATTAAAGATTTTAAAATCTATAAATCTCTAAAGCTTATCTGCAGAGAAAGACAATTCAAATGTACTCTGCCGATTATCTCCAGAGTCACTTTTTAGTTTAAAAAAACATTCTTTTTATTTTATAATTCAATATATTTATTTCATCTTCAACTCTTTGCCCCACAGTCTTTGGCTACATCTTGGCTGCCTTGGGCCTATTACAGCTGCCTGGCTGGGCTTTCTATGCCTACTACAAACAGCGTCAAAATGGCAGCAGCTTTTGGGAGGTAATTCTAAATACGAATTCTTATCTACGACACTATACAACTATGATTATCTTTCAGCGTCTTTGCGCTGCTAGCAGACCAGCCGAGTCCTGGGCACCAGCCATTGCACAGCTGCCGCAGCAACAGCAGCACTAGAATTTGCCCTTAGCTGTCGTTGCGTATACGTAATGTGTTTAGAGCATGTGTCAAGTGCATGTGCAAGTGTTTAAACTACGAAAAATGCAATCTTTTGACACTGTCCAAAAATAAAAACAGAAAGAAAAACAAGTCAAGCCAAACAACAAAGTTCATTGTGTGCTGGGCAAATTTACTGAAGAAAATAAAAAACCAAAAATAAAAACTTTCTATAGAGAGAGAGAGACACACACACACACATTAAATACTCTTTGTCACATATATTTTGTGCCGTTGGCTGCATTTTTATGATTAATTAAATTCTTAGCTAAAAGCAAAAAATTATTATATAAATTTTTTTTTTGTTCTATAAACTTTTTAACAACTAAGTGAATAGAATATGAAATGTGGATGCATTTTAGAGAGTTTCTAATGAAAGCGCTGCAAAAGTTTAAATGCTGTAACTACAAGAGTATATAAAATGCTGCTGTTTGCAACTAGAGCGACAACAGCAACAACAGCAACAACAACAACAACAACAACAACTGGGAACAACTTGAACAACAAACAACTCGAGCAACAACAACAACAACAACAATATGGATAAACTGAGGGAGCAACCAACTGCAAACGCTTTTAATTACCCCAGGGCGTGCCTTGTGCCACGTCAACAGCATGCAGCATGCGGCATGCGGCATTTGGCAGCAATCGTGCCCTAGCGCAGGATGTGGCATGTCAATGGGTGGGCGAAATAGCTAAAGCAGCTGATGCAGCCATACAAATGAAAAATGAAAACTGGAAAATGGAAAATGCGAAGCTGTAGCTGTGCTTTCTGTGTGTGTGTGTGTCCGCTAGCTTGCAATGCCAGACATGTCGGCAAATGCGGAAATGCGCAAATATCAAATGAAAACAAGCGACTGAAATGAACGAAACGTTAAATAAAACATTTTGCCTATCCGTTGTTCAACTCATTTAGAGAGAGAGACAGAGGCAGAGAGAGAGAGAGAGGTGACTGAGCTGCTGCTGCTGCGGCTGCTGTGACACGGGACAACAAATCAAAATGGCGCACAAATGGCCATAGCTTGCATATATGAATGTATGTGTGTACGTGTGTGTGTGTGTGTCTGTCTAACTGTCCATGTGTGTGTGTGACAAAAGTTGAAATGTAAATATGCAAAAGCGAGGCGTGCGAGCAACTCACAGTTTGGCATTGCATTGTGTGAGTGTGTGTGAATGTGTTTGTGTGTGCATGTATGTGTATCTGTGTGTGCGTGTGTGCGTACGCGCTTCAGTTGTCAAAAAGTGACAGTGTTAAATTTTTTGCGCTTCGCGTCAGCCCTAGCAAAGCGCTCTTCTTGCCGCTTTCATTCACAGCGCCAACAACAACAACATGAAATTGAAGTGTGTGTTGACTTTGACTGACGCGTTGTTAGCCGTAAAGTGTGGGTGCCCTGCGACGTCACAACCTTCTGGCATTGCGTGCTCTTACAGCCGGCACACCCAGAGCACAAATACACTGGCAGACACGCACACACACAAATAGATAGACATGTCCATACATACACACATACAAATACAGCTGAGACTTACACAACATATATAAATGGCCTGCTTCGAGCTGGTTGCGTTTTTCAATACCCTATACACATTTTGAGCAGTAAGGGTATTTAAGCTGGATTTTATTTTATATGAATTCATAATTTATTTAAAACTTCACAGTCAAGTAGAAGTTAGTAGATAGAGACTATGAAACTAAGAGTAAAATTAGGCTCTGCTGAAAAGGTTGAAAAAAAAAAACGTTAGATTTAGTTGATAAAGCTTATCTATAGCTATTTAAGATATAGTTTATATAGTTTCTCTAGTTTCTATAGCTTCTCTTAACTTCTGTAGCTCTGATGGCTTTTAGTTCTTTCATAGATTCTCTAGCTTATTCAGCTTCGATAGTACTTCTAGTTGCTATATCTTATATAGCTTCTATATAGCTTCTCTAGTGCCCATAGCTTCTGTAACTTATCTACTTTCCATCGCTTACAAAGCTTGCATAGATTATCTACTCTACATAGTATCGAGTGCTTTATATATGATCTAATATTGCTATTATTATTGCTTCTCCAACCTTTGCAGCTACTATAATTTCTATAGCTTCCTTAAATTCTCGAACTTTTTCATCTTCTATATTATTAAAAGCTTAAAGAGATACCCTAACTGCTAAAACTCCTCTAAGCTTCATAACTTCACAACTTCGATAGTTTCTAGAATAAGGCAATTGCTTTACTTGGAATAATTCGACTCTTGCTCAGCTTGAAGGAGCGCACTCCAAACACTAAAGAGCTGAAAGCTTATGGAGCAGGCAAAAATTCATGCAGTTTATAGCACTTGATAAGTTTTATTAAGATTATTTTCAAACAAGCAAGTGAGATGAGATAAAAAAAAATATATGCTAAGCTATGATTGAAGAGCAAAAGACTTGAAGACTTTATTCAACTTTTGTTTCTCAGAAAATAGCCTTCAATGTTGACCTACCAAATACCCTTTACGTAAACTCTAATATAAAGTATTATAAACAATAAAAAAACTCTTATTTGTATATATATGTAATGAATTGCCAACTAACTGATTGCTAATCAAGCTATAGCTACGATTGCCCAATGCTTGTTTAGTCATAAAACAATTCAACTTTACTACATTTAAATGTTTTCCTTTTTTAACTTTCAACTTATTTACAGGGTATAGCTGAGTCAAATCACTTTACCTCCTTTTTCTTTTCTTTGTTTATTGCTTTAACGATGCGCGTAAATCTTGACATACTTTTCTATCCAACTAGGGCGACGCTAGCAGCCAAAGGGCAGGCATAACACACATATTGAGACACACACACACATTCGTAAACGCACCCACACACTCACACACACACACACACAGTGAAGCACTTGCGCGCGCTTTATTAGCAGCAAGCCAACAGCTCATCTCAGCCATAAAGTATGCTTCATATGCCATGCAGCTGCCACACACACACACACACACAGACATACATACGCACGTTCATATACTATTGGACAAGTGGCACAGCTGTCCACAGTTGACTGGCCATTCATTCAATTCCTGCATCCATTTATGTAAAGTGGTCCAAGCTGTTCAGAAAATCTACATGAGCTCAACCTACACCTGCCCAGCACCTGCCTGAGCAACAACAACAAGTTTTGGACATGTATCTGGTACTTTTTGATTATGAATATGAAAACGACTCCGCAAGCTGATGGCAAAAAGTTGTTGATAAAACTCTGCTATGCACTTCTTGTGGTACTCAAAAGGGAACGAGCTTCGTAGCTTCAGAGTCGGATTATAGACATGTGCAGCTAAAACGTTTATCGTGTAGCCACATTTTGAAGACTTTATCGTACAATGTGTCGTATGCAACAGCTGAGTCATCTCTAAGAACGGCATTTACTTTGTTAACCTGCATTGTTGCTTGGCTTATGCTTGGCCAACTTCAATGGCCAGTTAAGTGCATGGCAATTTCAATTTAATTGCATTCACTATCGCATTAGAGTGGAGATCGATGTGAGCCCATTTCATATACATACATACATACATATGTGTATGTCGTCCTTTTTGTGGTCTTGTCATTAGAAATTAATGGCCAACAACTTGGCTAACTGCTGTCCAACTGTTCGACAGTTAGTCGGTTAGTTTGTTAATTAGCTAAAGTTCTTGTTTAAATATACATTATGCAGTGCACGATAGGTGAAACAATATAGTTTCTATATATATATATATATCTGTGTGAGTGAGCTCGAACTTTGTCGGCTGCCAAATTAAATCATACTTTGGCTAAAGACTTGCCCAGCTATTATCGCTGGTTAATTGGGTCTAGACAACATAAATTTTTGTTACTGGCCTGGCCTTGGCTTATTATCTAATTTACGTCTATTTACGACGAGCGGTTGCCGCTTATCAAAGTCACAATAAATAAAGAGAAAATCGCTGATGAATGACCGCCCACACGCTACGATCTGACTGGTCAGATGGTCCTCCTGCTCGTGCTGCTGCTCCTGCTCCTCCTGCTCCATCACTCATCCTCCTCCCTTGACAATTTGTGTGGTCTGCGCTAATGCCATTCCAAAGCCAATTACGCTTATTACATAATTTAACAATAAGAACAACAGCAACTGGCATTTAGATAACCTAAACAAATGCTGTTTAGCGATGTCAGCAAAATACATCAAATAATAAATTAAAATAGAAGAAAGTTTTCTTCCTGTATTCATCGAATATAAAATACTCTTTCGCTTTGATGCGAAATAGAATATTTATTATTATTAAAAGGTAGTAGTAGTTGACAGGAATAGTAGTATATAGTAAAGACCAGCTGAGATTGTAGACCGACTCCAAAGTATTCCTTCTAGCGTAACGCTGCATATGTCAAGAGAGAAGTCTCCATCTCGGAAGGGTAGTAAAAAAAAAACAAAAAAGAAAACATAAGGGCAACCCAAAGAGTCCCCTGAGTGTTTCAACCGAGAATTGGGCCTCGTACAATTGGGAAATTTAGGCGTTTGACGAGAGCGAGAGACATCGGTAAAGTGAATAGGGATTTGAATGACCAGAAACAGAAACAGCAACAGAAATACAAGCAAAATAACAAGAAGAAGAAGAAGCAGCAACAGCTGTAGCTGCAGCAGCAACAGTAGTAATAGCAGTACAAAAGTAAAGCCAAACAATTAAGAAAGCCTAAAAGCCGTAAGAGCTGCCAGAATTTTTAGACAAAAGCCGCACCCCATTTGCCACACCCAAGCAACTAACTAATGCCCAACCAATAGATGGAAAACAGAAACAAAGAAAAGAAAAAGAAGAAGAATAAAAAACAGAAACAGAAACAAATGCAAGGGAATTGAAAGAAATGCGTAGAATCAGAATCAGAAACAGGAGAAGCTCGAGCGGGACTCAAAAGGAGTTGCCATGCGTGCTGACAACATAATGCGAATAATGTGGAAAATATTTTCCATGTCTGCTAATGTCTGTCTGTGTGTGCGTGTGTGTGTGTGTGTGTGTGTGTGTGGGCGTGAGGTGTTATGCTGGAGTGAGTTGGGTGGCCAGACACCAACGAAAAACAGCGACAGTGAAATCCTATTAAGAAGTTTGCTATCGCAAATTAAAATCTAAATGCGCCAACCAAATGATGGCGACGTCTGCGCTACGGGAGGGTACTGAGACGTTGGCTCAAGCTGAACAAAAGGGCGCTACGCCCACACACACACACACACACGCACATTCACTGGGGTAGAGCGAGCATCGTCTGCTTACATTTTGAATTATAAGCAAGCGAAAAATTTAATAAAGGTTGTCCCAAAATATGCACGCCAAGGCGAAAAGGCAGACTCAAGACAACCGCAAAGACGTCGCGCAAGTTGGCTGAGCGAAAGGCAAGGGGAGCGACCGGGGGAGACGCAGGAGTCGCAAGAGAACCAGGAGGGAGACGCTGATTGTAGAATTGACGAGGACGCGAACGTAGCACAGACTATGACAATGTCAAAGAGTTTGTGCACGCAATGTGGGCGTGGCAGCTGTGGCCCTGGCCCCACAACAGCGTTGAGGACGACGGCAAAAGTTTTCACTTTTATTTAAATACCCTGCATACGCTTAAGTTCACTATGAAGGTATATATATATAGAAAAGAAAGTTTTTCTTAAACTTCTTAGAGTTTATATATATACATATATATTAATAGACATTCCAGAGACATAAATCAATATAGTTTACTAATGCTGTCTCTTTAAATAAATTCACTAATTCAAAGTTTGAGAGAAGCGATATATCTAGGTTATAGCTGCTTTCAGGCCAATTTAAATCTATTATAAAATCTTTAAACTCGAATTTGCTTTTCAGCTTATCGCTTGTTGGCTTGCCTACAAAATATAGCTGAGTTTCAAGACAGATAGACAGAGTATTTCATATTCGTTTTCATTTCATCTACTATAGAAACTCATATTCGTTTTTCATTTTAACTGCCAAATGGCAAAAGTTTCTCTTTTTTTTTGTCTTTTTTTCTTTTTGTGTGGCCTTTGTTTTCTTGCGTTGCCATTCGCAACTTTAAGTTCTTATTAAATTGTCTGTGAAAGTGTGAGCGTGTAGAGCTCCGTGTGTTTATATATGAGTTTTGGCTTAGCCAACAACACAGCAACAATTGACAGCAAAACAAACGATTGTCATTGTCAAGTATGTGCGTCAACCTTTGAACCCGCCTGCGAGTGTACAGCCTTAAAACGTGTCTGAGCGTTGCTCTATTGCCCCACACACACCATGCTCCAATCACGCCCACTTCTGGACTTTTGTGTGCTGCCAGCAGCTCGCTTTAAATTGTATTGTTAATTCTTTTGGGGTAACCCGTTTTGCGTCAATCCGATTTTGGACCCCAAAATGGAGTAGAGTGCGGCAACGGGGACCGAAAAATGCGTAATGGAACTTTCTTTTCTTTTTCATTTTTGTTTAGGACCTTTGTGCGCGCTATGCAAACATTGCCTGCCAGTGACAACAATTGTCATTTGCCCACCCGCAACTCGTTGACTGCTTTGCTTTGCTTCTTTGGCAACCCTCGAAGCATTCAGCTTGAATTGCAACAGTTTGTGGCAATTGAAACAATGATATGGCCATGGCACAAGTTAGCTTTAACTACATCTCTATCTACCTATACTACCCACTCACTCTCTCACTCACTCACCATCTCTCCCTCTGTCTCAGTCTATCTCTGTCTATCTCTAGCTGTGCAACATCCGCTTCTATTTGTAGCATTTTTTACACCATTTGCATATTCCTATAGAGCACAGTTTCCGGTTCCTCTACTCCCCTCTCTCTCTCCCTCTCTCTCTCTCTATCTGTTTACCTTATAGCATTGTTTACTTGGCGCTGCTCCATTCGGTACCTCAATGCGCATAAATCAAGCGCCAAGCACAAATATTTTGCCAGCGACAACAAATATATAATGACCCCACCATAGCTCCACCTCCCGCATACCTGTACAGTTATCTTCCTACACTCCACTTCCAACTCTCCATCTCTCCCTCTCCTCTCTCACTGTTTTTAACTCAGTAAATCTATGCGCTGGCTGCTGAAGTTTGTCTGTCGCATTGACTGCATTCACAGTTATCGCATTTCCTCTTATAAATACTCTTATTGTAAGATAATACAAAGTTCTCATCGCGCTTATTGAAGTTAAATCGAAAGATGTTTTATTGTAGAGAATTCTTTGTAAATTTGATTTCATTTACTAATATTACGTTTTTTTCTTTTTCATTTGCTTTTCATTTCAATTATCTTTTGTAATAAGAATAGTTGTCTTTGATTTATTATTTTCTTATAATTTTTCTTAGTTATTCTATAGAAATCGTATTCAATTTCAATCAATAGCTTGGTGTACTGAAGTTTTTTACAAATTTTATATCATTTACTATCAACTTGTTCAATTTCTCTTTTCATTGTTTTTATAAGGTATGTAAATGGCTTTTGTCGCATGAAGTCCTTTATAAATTGCAACCATTTTTATCAAATGCTTGAATATTTTAGTTTTACTCATTTATTCAACCAAATTCATCGAATCTTACATATGTATATACAAATTCCTATTTTAGGCTGTTCGATCTATCATTCGCTATATTTTAGAATGTTATATTTTATATTTTAGAATTTATATGTGATATTTTATATTTTATATTTGATATTTTAGATTTTATATGTTATATTGTATATTTCATATGTAATATTTTATATTTTATATTTTATATTCTACATTTACATATAACATTATTATTTTGTACTTTCCTATTTCATTTTGTATTTTTGTTTTTTGCAAATTTTCTTATTAGTTGTTCTTCTTCTACTTATTGATTGATTTTCTAGAGTATTCCCTTGTCTGTTAAATTTCTGTATCTTCATTTTTGCACCCATTATTTGTTGCTGCGGCTGCTTTAGTTTATTTCTTTCATTGTTCTATTTGCTTGCGCTTTGCTGATTTCATTTTGATTACAGCAAATTGTTTTTAGTTGCTGTCGCTTTCCGTTTTCCATTTCCCTACTCTCAATATATATATACACCTACATATATATATATAGGTGTATATATGTAATATGTATTTATTTCTATTTAAGCTCTTGGGGTGCGCTTTTGCCATTCTCTGTGCCCATTTATTTGCATTTCTTGCATAATCATGGATTATTTATATTGCTCTCTATCAGCGATCAGCACCATAATTACTTTTCCTGGTTATATGGCCATGGCCATTGCCTAATAATATCGCCGATAACGCCAATACAAATAAATATGGCGTGTGACCTTAGTGCGCGCCGGTTCACCATCAAAATGTGAATAAACATTTCGTTGTTTGCAGTGTAAATTTGGGCCGAAAACAAATGAATACAGTTAACGGTAAACGACTTATACAATGGATTATGTGAATATTAGATAATAATGATAATAGCGCAAGTTGCTCGACAAATATATATATTTACATATATATAAAAAAAAATATTGCTTGACTTCAAGCTACCGCGCAAATACTTTTGCCATAAGCCAGCTGTATTATACCTCTTATATGGGCCACTTACTTTTTTTTAGCCAACATTTTCTAACTCGTTTTGTTCTCCGCAAAATGCGCAAATTGCAGCAAATATATATATTTTTTTTATTTTAAATTTTTTTTTTTTTAGTTTTATTCAAACACTCGCATAACAAAAGAATTGGTCGAGGTCACTAGGCACGTGCGAGAGTTTTCAAAATGGCGTCCGGAACAGTAAAAACAACAACAAGAACAACAGTAGCGAGAGCTACTACCAAAATTAGTTGCTCCGCATGCAGTTTTTGTGTTAGATTTCGACAATTTTTTGTTCGTTTTGGATTTTGTCCCGCTGCGCTTTTAGTGCCATTTATTGAAGCCCTCTTTATGCAGCCGCAAGTTTTTAATGAAATCAACATTAAACAAAAACGAAACAGTTGACAAGCAGCAAAACCCTTTCAAATGCAGAGGCATACGCTATGGTAACTCCTGGCAGTCTAATGAGCAGCCAACTTCACTTTAGTTTTTTTTCACTTCACCTTAATTTGCGTCTAGGTTTTTGCCATCTACTCTTTGGCCTGACTGCAGCAGGCAGTCTGCAAATTTTTGCGCTATCCCTGTCTGCCTGTCATGATCCTCCATTCCTGCTCCATCATTTTATTCGCAAACGTTGCATCGTTGTAATGCAAATTGGTTTCTGCTACGTCTCGCATCTCACAGCTCGCATGCTGTAACGTTGACATTTGACATTTCTCTATGCATTGCTGCTGGTTCAGATATCAATTTTAAAAGCTGACAAATTGCAATGAAATGCGTCGCAAATTGAAATGAAATATGATAGAGCGAATGAGAGGGAGAGAGACAGAGAGGAAGTGGTGGATTCATAGACTGCGTGGAGTTGGGTGACTGTGAGTGGGTATTAGGAACGCCGTTTCTATCAGGGAACAACTAAACAAATTATTGCGTGGGCATGGAAAATGTGTGTGTCTGTGTGTGTGTGTGTGTGTGTGGGAACGTTAATGCGAGCTGACTTATGTCATATTCATGGCTCGCAGGCAGGCAGGCAGGCAGGCAGGCACACATGCCACATCCGCACACCAACATACACACACACACACATGCACACGTATGCAGTGGGCGCGCTTCGATTAAACAAACCTACTCAAATATGCAGTGACATTGAGCCAAAGACAAAAGCCAAGCGTCAAGGCAGCTCAACGTTTTCCCGTGTATGTGAGACAATGGCACGCATGCATACAGAGACACACACACACACACACATATGCACAGACGCCCCTAAACATTGTATATACACAAGTGCAAGTACCGTGGCTAAGGTCAGAGACAGTTGCATAACATTAAAATAGGATACGGATGCGACTGCAGCCGCTTTGTGTGTTGGCTAATTAAAAAAAAAAAAAAAAAAATACATCTAAAGACTGCTATTGCATAAGCCAAAAACAAGAGACGCAAAGCGAGCAGCTGTCTGTGACAGCTGTCCGCGTATGTGTGTATATGCTGCAAATTGTCAACGCAACACATGCAACATGAACGACGCTCAAGGATATGCATACAAGCAAACAAAAAATCAAGCCTCTGTATATATGTACATATTTGTATGTGTGTGTGTGTATGTATTTGTGTGCGAGTAACGCTTGCGTAACGTAAAAGTAGCCTTGAACTGCAGCCTGTCGCTTTCAATGGATTTGCATTCCATGCACTGCACACACACACACACACAGAGATTCACACACATATACACGCACAGACATTACCAAGGTCACGCCAACGCCAGCCGCAAATGATAGTTGGAGTGAGCGGGAGCAAGATAGGGTTATGCTTTCAAACGGCATTAAACGCACACACATACAACCAACCCAGTACATATGTATTTGTGTGGCTGTCAAGCCACAACCGAAATGTCAGAAAACTGTCGTAAACTTTTGCCTAATTGGCGCTCAAACAAATACAGCGCGACAGAAAGAGACAGAGAATGAGAGCAAGAGCATAGTAAAAAGTAACGGCAATAGCGCAACAACAGCACAATGTTAAATGCAACTGTGTTAGCTAAAGGGAGCGCGCACAAAATCTCGTCATTCAATGCGTTCGTTCTCTGCAATATAATAACGGTTAAACACGCAGAGTCAAACGACAGCAGAAGCAGCAGCAGCAGCAGCAGAACGCCGCGGCGACAGCACACAAAAACAAAAACTTGGAAAAAGCAAATGTGCAAGCAGCAGGGCAGGCAAACGAGCAAAGCGAAACAACAGTTGGATAATGACGTCAAATGAAACGCAGAGAGTTTTGGCGAACAACTCAGCTTGTAAAAGAGTGAGAGCGAGATAGACTTAGCGCAAGCTGCTTAAGAGGGTTGCCAGATCAACAGCAGCAGCAGCAGCAATAATAAAAACTGAAAAGGGTTTCTCTGCTTGTCCACTGTATAAATAGAATAAATGCTTAACTATTTATTATATAAATACGCATTAGCTTTAATGTTTTTGTGTGTATATTATGCATATTATATTGTCTACCATTACCCCAAAAGTCAGACGCTTGCCAATCAGTCAATTAGAGGAAATACATATATACGCACACACATGCATGCAAACACACATATATGCTAATGGCTTAAGCTGCCTTGTTATTTGAGTCACCCTCGCTCATACAAACACACACACACAAGTGTGTAAGCGTGTAGCTGCCTCTGCCGCGGCCTCTGCTTCTGACTCTGCTTCTGCCTCTGCTTCTGCTACTGCCTCTGCCGCTGCCCGGCGAGCCATTTAATGGCCTTTTCACTCACACACACATTGAAACACTGGTCCTTTGAAATCGCTATTTGGTTATGCTGGCAGCTCTTTCACTTATTTTTTTTTTTTATTTTTTCTGCTGCTGCTTCTCTTTCACTCTTCTGACTGCGCGCGTTGTGTGCAAGTTGGACATAAAAATGGAGTTACATTTATGACCCACATCAGGAATACACAGATAGAAACGAAACGCCAAATGAGTGGACCGAGGAATAGGCGACGGCGGGGCGGCGAGTGGGTGACGTTGTTGGGCAAGGACAGTGGGACGAATACTGCGAAAGCTGCGTGTCGGTGGGCGTGTTTGAGGCGCCCACTTCGCCTGCAAGCAAACCAGCTAGCATTCATGAGAATATTTTATTTTACTGTTATTTGTGTTTGCCATTTTCTCTGTGTACGTTTTGTTATTGTGTTTTGCCTCTTTCATTCGGCATTTCGATGGCCATTTACTTTTGACTCCAGTTACACCCTTTGCTCTTTTAACGCTTGTTTTTGTTATATACTTATACTTTCTACTTTCTTCTCTTTCGTCAAATTGCCGCCGTTTCTTTATTTTATTTATTTATTTTTTTCTGCTTCTTGTCTAGCACTTGGCTCTGCCGAGCGCACACCTCACAGTTTTCGCCGTCAAATCGCCGCTAACTCGCTGCCGCCGCCGTCGCTGTTTATTTTACCGTACACATTTTTCAAGGCTAAAAATGCGTATCGGATTTTGTTGAGGTGTGCAATGATTTGCGTGCCAGACACACACACGCATGCAGGTATACATATATATATATTTAGTTATATGCAGCTTAATGGCTGGCCACTTAAAATTGAGCTTGCAGTTAACTTACCCTGTTAGTCCAGTGTTACTGCTGCTGCTGCTGCTGCGTCTTTACACATTAAGTATTCAGCACATTTTTGCATGCACGTGCATGCGCCGCCATTTAATCTTGCGCCATTCACTAGATCCCCGCGCGTCTTTCGCACACTGACCCAGTTCGCTTTGTTTTGCGTGTTTATCTTGCACACGTTTCTACACTATGCGGCTGCTGTTTGCCGCCTGTTGTTGTTCTTGCTCTTGTTGTTGTTTCTGCTTCCTTTTTTTCTTTTTTGCACTACATGGAATGAGTAACGCTCTCAGTAACGGGATCGTTATTATTGCACTACTTTTTGTTGTTCTTTATGCATGCCTTTGCCATTTAAATGGCAGCATTTTTTGCTGCTCGGTAACGGAAACTGCTGTTATTACGTGCAGGCTACTATTGTTGTTGTTGTTGCTGCTGCTACTGCTGTTTTTGTTGTTGTTGTTATAGTTTCTAATGGTGGCGGTACAAATTACAGTGGGCGCACTTTGTTTGCGTCTGGCCATAAAACTGTTGGCCTCTACTGTTCAGCCCAAAAGTATGCGACAGTAAATTGATTACACTTTCACCGTTACTGCGAGCGTCCTTAAGCTTTCGCATGCTTTCAACACACTTCTTCTTAACCCGCTCGTGTGCATTTTTTAAGCGCTTGTTTTCACTGTTTGTTTTTCTATTGTGTTGCTAATTTCGTTACTTTCACTTTGTTAGGCTTTCGCCTTGTCTGCCTGTGCGTGTGTGGGTGTGCACTTGTGTGTCGATGTTCGTCGGCCCGTGTCTGTATGTGTGTGTGTGTTTGTAAGCCCACGTGTGCGTGGCTGCAGCCAGTTTCTGTTACTGTTTCTATGTGTGTGCGTGTGTTTGTGTGTGTATCTGTGCGTCAGTTTTCGTTATTCAAGTTTTCGTGCATTGATTTTTCACTTTACTTTATTTAATTTCTCTTTGTTTTATTTTGTTTCTTCTTGGTAAAATATCTTTGCACAATCGCGCCTGGAACTTTTGTTGTGCGTTCCTCACGTCGTTTTGATTACATTTCTGTTCAGTTTTGCGCGCGCTTGTTTAACGTTTAACGTGTGCGTCTATTTGTGTGCGAGTGTGTGTCTTTGTGTAGCAGGTGGAAAATAAAATAGTTGCTCGATGCGATCCACGGGCGCAGCGCACGTCCGTTCGCCACGACTCTTCACACATTTCTGAGAGAGCGCGCGCTTCATAAAATGTTTACGTTTGGCTTCCTTTCCAATCAGGCCATCTCGCTCGCTCACTCTCCGAGCCTGTGTCTTTGCAATTGGCTTTGCATTGCCTTTGCATGCTCTCTTTGTGTTTGCATTATTTTGCAGCTGAGCTAGCGGCGCCAGAATGTCTACGCATAAATAATACGCACGTGGCTCGTAGAGCAGAAGCAGAGCAGCGAAACATGAAAGCTGCTCTCAATGCAAAGTAAATCCTTACTGATTGGTGCGTGAATGAATGAGGCGATGGGCCAAGGTGACTTTGAGCGCACCTACAAATGTTTGTAAATTGAATATTATGTAAAGGGTTAACAAATGTTATTAAAAATATATATATATTAAATATGAAATATGAAGAAAATATATAATTATATAAGAAATAAGAATATATAAGAATTTGAATTAATTTTAAATTATATATTATTAATAAAGAAAATATATTTCTTTTATTTTTACTTCTACTAAATTAATTTAAGATTCATTTCATTATTTAATCATTCTTTATTTATTATTATTTTTTTTACATTACTTAATTTTATATTATGTTATATTTCATAAGTAACCGGATATGCCTCTCGGCATACCATCGCTACTTCTAACTGTAAACAAATCGCAGGAGAGAAATTCCGTTGCAAACACACATCAATGGCCACGCTCACTGTGTCGCTCTCCCGCTATCTCTCTCTTTCACTCTTACACTAGCCACTCTCTTTTGCTTTTGTTCTGACTCATGCGCTCTCCGACGTACGCTCAATGCGCAGCTTCTTAATGTCTTTCTTTAGCTAGCGCTCGCTGCCGCTGCCGCTGCCGCTGCCTCTGTCTTTACTTCTGCTGCTGCTACTGCTGCTGCTGTCGCATGCGAAGCACGTGAACTTTTGTGTTTACTTTTTAATTTTCTTTCAGTTCGCAGGGTTTGGTATTGTTGTTTTTGTTTTTATTGTGATTGTTTTGCCACTGCCAGCGTCTGTTGCTGCGCTGCTTTTGTTTTGCTTTCTTACGGTTTGCTTGCGTTTTGCATTGCATTTACCATTTCCATTCATGGTGGCATCAAAGACGAATTGCTATGAGGTTAGTTTGAGGCTGGTTGCCTTAGCCAACGATCGGCATGGAAATTGGCGCAAAATATGCCCCAGTTGGCTCCCAGCGGCTGCCTGCTTATGCATCGTCTACTTCTTCTTCTTCTTCAGCTACATATTTTGCTTATGCACATTTTGGGACCTCCAATGCAGTTTGCATATGCTAAAAACCTGTTTTCACAGGTGTGTCTTGTTAAATCATGCATGCTGATTGTGCTGCGGTTGTGGTCTCTCGGATGCCGCAACACTGCAGCCAGCTGTGTGTTGTTTGCATGCTGATTTGCATTCTTTTTTTTTTTTCCTTTCTCTACCTCTCTCTTTTAAATTTGTATTAAACAGTTAGCAAAAATGTTGTTTGGAGCACAGTGCTGCCAATTAGTAAATGCGCAGACCGCAGCAAAGCAGATGCAAATCATGCGGCGTTGCCAGAGTTTTCGCCTACCCAAAAATGTACAAGTTGTAAACAAAGCGCTTTGATTTTTGGGCAAACCAAGTGCATGATAAGCAAATAAACAACGAGCAGATAGCAGAGTGGGAGAGAGAGGGATAGAGGGGGAAGAGTACGACTGTTGATACAGTAGAGCAACCTCTATAGCTATCTCCCTCTGCCCCTCTATGTTGTTTCATCAGCTCTTGCTATGAGTAATTGCTCTTGTGCATGAGCCAGCGTCTATCTGTCTGGCAATGCCCAAAACGAAGCTATGTGTGTGTGTGTGTGTTTGCTTGGTTTGCTGGCCATTTAAGCCTGGCCCACGTAGCGTCCACCACATTAAGGTAAACTGTTGATTTCCAGCAATGTTTTTGCGGTCGAGCCGAAGCAGCCAGCCAAATTTCAGCTGTTGACAATGCACACAGCTCTATATGTGTACGTGTATGTTGTGTGTGTGTGGTGCATGTGCTTGCATGCTGCGGCTCATAATGGCATTAGCAGCAACTAAAAGCTGCATCCCTGAAAAAAAGGTCAACAGTCGTGCAAACAAATGCAATTGTAAAAGAGAATGAGCAAGAGAGAGAAAGGGAGATAAAGGGAGCAAAAAGCATGCCCTTCCATTAGCATTGCCGACTTCTCTGCCCCGTGCCCCCCCCCCCCTGCTACGGTCACCTTTCCGCTTTCCACTTAGCTCTGGTATGCAAATTCGGTAGCAGTAGCTTTGAGTGCTGCGCATAAAAATTGACAAAATGGAGTCGTGTCTTTTGGGCGCAGCAAAAGTATCTATGAAAAATGTAAAACACAAAACGAAGCCAAATTCCAAATGCACACAGGACAGACAATCACACACACACACACACATACACACGTACAGCTGGTATTAGTTTGAATGGTTTATTTTTCGTTGAGAGTCGATAATTTAATGTATGCTCAGACACTGGGGAATAGAGAAACCAAAAAATGCAAAAAGCCCCAGAGACGAACCCTTTATGTGTTACTGCTTTTTTTTATCTCTTTGAGTGTGTGTGTGGTTCCAGCTGTTTGGTGGGCGGGAACTTGGCCTAAATATAGAATGCTAAGAGCCTACAATTCATTGACCAATTCAACACACTAAATAGTGGTTAACAGTTATGGTTGTTTTTCTTGTTGCTGTTTGTCAGTTGTTGTTTCTGTTTGCGGTTTCGAGACTCCATCCGCTGGTAAGCCATGCTAAGCTTGTTTTGAGCCTTTCAAGCTGGCATACTCACATTTAAATGGATTTTGAGGATATCAAATATGCAAAGATTTGGCAAGAGATATGACTTGTTTAGTGATGAGAAAGGAATCAAGTTAAATGCTGCAATCAAATATGCAAAAGATTTTCATTTGCAGCAATAAAGTCAAACGAAAAGTATTTAAAAGCTGCAAAGAAGGGATACTAAAGTAATATGAAATAATATTAATGTGCATATGGTAATTTAATAATAAATTTTAATCAAGAACTTTCAGTAATGCAAATTTCGCGCTAAAAAGTATGCTATATAAATGAGAAAAATTATATATATATATTTTTTGTATGCATTGTACATAAAAGAAAACCTAAGAAATATTGTATAATTTGTGAGAGCTATATATAAATATTAAATATATGGTTTTTTTTTTTAATTGTATCTAGAATATCGTTTAATACTCATACACAGTAGTGGCAATTTGATAATTTAATATTAACAAATTTCACATCATTTTATTGGCACAAGATATTAATTATATATACATAAATAACCTCTCTCAATGTAAATACATAGATAATATATTAGCTGTGCAGCTTCTGCTTAACAAACGCTATCAATTTATTTATTGTATATATTTATGTATATTTTATTATTATTTTTTTTTTTTTAATTTCAATTCCTATCTTTTTTATTTCTAATTGTTTTTCTATTTTTGTCTAGATTAAAAAAAATATATATTTTCCATTCCCTTTTTATTCGTTTATTATTTCATTTAAAATTTTTGTTTGCTTTTGCAAATGTTAAAATGAAATTAATTTTCTAGATAAATTGCCCAAGGTAAACAATTTGTAAAAGTAAACAATAAATATGGCTGCAGCTTAAATAGTTGAAAAAAAAATGTATTAAAAATGTATGAAGAATATTTAAATACCTAATTCGCATATATATTTAAAAATCTAAGCTAGTAAAATCTTAAGTAATTTAATCTTAGCTAACTTAACTGACAGTTAACATTTTATATTATTATTCATAAATTTATATATAAATTATTATAATAAATCTATATAGAAAATATATGAGATAGTGTTTAAATATTTTATTATTTTGTGGTCCGCAAATATCACGATTAAGTTACCTTATAGGAAAAACCTTGTGGAAATTTTCAATTACTTTTGTAGCTCTCAAAAGAAATTCAATTTCTGAATGGCCTAAAATTCAAAATTTTGCTTATATTTATATTTATAACTTTCTATATTCCATTATATTTATTTTGTTTATTTATTAAATGCATTAAAATTATAATTTCAATTTAACCTTCGCTTATTATTGCTAGAAATAAAAATGATCTAAAATATATTTTCATTTTATTCTCAATGCACTTGACAAAAAGATTGCAAATTAAATTGTAATATGTTATTCATTTAAATAACGAAAGTGCATTAAATATTCGACTGCAATTTTAATTGATAGTTTATGTGGTTTTTGAGCGCTGTGTGCGAAAGCCGCAGATTGTAATTAATTGAATTTATGTGATGCACGCTTCATATATCATGTATGCACGTGTGCACGTGTATCTCTAGCGTTATATATCTCTCTCTCTCTCTCATTCTGCCTCTCCCTCTGCGTATATTTGCCCATTTAGGCGAATAAACATTTATCCTATATGCAAATTGGAATCAAATGCAGATACAGTTGAAATTAGCGAGACTAATACACAGCTAACCGCAGACTAAATGAGCAGCAGCAGCGGTTCCAGATAGTTATATAGATAGATTGTTTATATATACATTTATCTGAATCTATATTTAGCAATACACTGTGATAACAATCTGTCATGTTTCGCTTGAGCAATTCGTTTCAATATAAATTAGTTAGATAATCAATCAAATTAGTTATTCCAGCAACAACAACTTTGACCTCTTGAGCTTACTCAGGTAACTTGTCTGGCAAACGTTTAATATCTTCAGTTGCTTTGCTTCAAATTATGTTAAGCATTAAATTTAAGGCAATTTACAATTTTAATGCTCATCCCCAACTCATTTTAGACATTTTATAGCTCCATCTCTATCTCTGTTGCGCTATTTATATCTCCTTTTCTCTACCTCTTGCTTTGCCTCACTCTCGCTCTCACTTTGCGGAGTTCACGCTTAGCTGCGAGCATAAATACATCGTGCATGGCTTGGGGGCAAAGCAAACTTTGATTTGCATACAAGAAGTTATATATTACAATAAAGTTTATCTTGATTTTTTTTTTTTAAGTGTAGCTTATGGTATTAGCAGTGAACGAGGGTGTTGAACTGAAAGATACTCTGTAATTAAGGCATTGAAACACTAATTTAAAAGCAGTTGAGTGAATGAATAATTAATTATTAAAGAAATCAATATGACACGTTTTATAGATTCTTAGGCTAACATGTAGCATAAAGACAGAGAGAATAAAGAACGGACAGACGGACAAATGGAAAGTTGCACATATGAATAGATAGACAGGCAGACGGAGAGATGAATATCAATCAACTCAACTACTGCTGCTAATCAAGATATATAATAAATGCATTATGGCATCTACTTCTTATGCTCCGAGAGTAATCGACTTCGTCGGCTCATCTCGTTCAGCAAGCGGCTCGCTGATGCTGCCTTTCGTATGTATGTGAATGTGAAGATCATTTGCTCACTCTGCCAACATCGATCGTATCGCTCTCTAAATGATGTTCGTCAACCGAAACTCAAAACGAAAAGAAACGAAGTCTCGCGCTCAGAGCAAAAGCGAATGCATATAATTTGTTAACGATTGATCTCAGCGATGCGAGGGTCAATAATAAAATAATATGATATATATAGAAGACTGCTTAGAACCATTAGAAGAATTTGATGTCAGCTCTAGACAAATCAATGAGAACAGATCTAAAAATACACAACAATTTGTTGCAGTGCACATTTATAGATGAAAATTGCTTTAAGCAAAATTTTGCTATTTTTTTTTTTAGAGATTAGGCAATCAGCTTGTGAGCTGGCATTCCGCGCTGTTTGCTTTGCATTTGCTACGTGGCGCGATGGCGGCGGCTACGCCAGAGATAGAGATAGAGAGAGAGAGGCGTGCCATGGCAAGAGAAAGATTTGTCTCTTAAATATTCCATGCGTGATCGAATGCACAGCGACACGCAAAACTCTTGGGCTAGACAGACAGACGGTGAGGGGGAAAGGAGGAAAAGGGGGACAGCCAGGCAGCCAGCGTGAATTGAATACAAGACGCTGTTGGCTTGCTGCTGCCCACCTGCTTGGGGTGGGGGCCAGGGTTGGGGTACTTCGACATTAATGTCAATTTTGATGCCTGATTTATGGCAAAGCATTTGGGACGCTGTGTCACGGCCGCATGACTTCATTTCAATTCAATTGGCTGCTTTTGCAAAAGATGCGGCACAGACTTGACGCCAAGGAATGCGACAAATATTACCTAAACACACATACATAAATATAGAATGTGTGTGTGTGTGTGTGTATAGATAGCTCTGTCTTGGCTTGAAGAGCACGTGACCCGGTAACCTTAAAAGCCACATTGCCACGCCCACACGGCGCGCACCGCCAAAGGCCAACACACACAAATTGACAGACAAAAATAAATTAAAAAAAATATATAAAAATACTAGAAGAAAGCCCATTGAAGCTCTGCTCAACTCGACTCAGTTCACCTGTCGCCCACACCTTTTGCTGACACAATTTCGCAGTTGAATTTGTTTTTGTTAAGGATGCTGCTTAAGTGCAGGCAGCAGCAGGCAACTGCCGAAATTGCGCTGCATTTGCATTGTCAGCGAACAGGCAATGCCTGGCTGCAGCTGCTGCTGCACTATCGTGCATAGTTTAGCGTCAGTTAATGCGCCACCTAGCGCCTGGCGGCGGAAGCACTCAGCTTGCACGATTTATGAGCAAAGATTTTGAGCGCATTTTGCATTTCTCTTAACGCAGCTGATAAAACTGTTCGCACCAGCATATTCTAACTCTCTATCTGTGTGTGTGTGTGTGTGTGTGTGAGTTAGTGTTGGTGTATTTGTTGCGCAGTGTAATTTAAAGTTATGTCATGGAACGTCAACTTGTTTGGCTTTCATTTGCTATCCATTCGTCCACATACAGAGGGCAGCGGGCACTTGACTGCGCCACTTGGCTGTAATCCCCGACAAGTGTCCAATTTTCTGTATATAATCCATTAAAATGAACAACGCAACGATGGGTGGTAATGAAAGTTTTGTGATTTAGAGGAGAGAGAATGACAGATAGAGAGAGAGAGAGATAGATTGAATTGCCTGTTGAAACATATATTTGAATAAATTTTCTCTTAACTGCTGCAACAGGCAGAAAATTGATGTTCGCTTCTGTAGGCATTCTTAATCAGCATACATAGTCTAGTTGATCTAGCTACATATATTCGTCTATTTTGTTCATTTTCTCTACTCTACACTTTACTGCATATCTGAGTTTATACTGAACAACTCTATGCTCCATACTCTATCCTATATACGCTACTACTACTCTCTCTATCTCTCTCTCTTTCTCTCTTTTAATTCAACTCTCTATCCCAGTTAACCTACTCTATAGATTGCACCATAATCGGCTACTCTATGTTCCATACATATCCCATTCGTTCCTTTACTGTTTACTCAACACTATATTCTCTATTTTATTTTACTATAACTACAGTAGAGGAGAGCAAACTTATCCATAGTGCAGGGATAGATATCTATCTACTATATCCCTACTCTCTGCCCTCCTCTCTCTACTTTAGTCTACATTTTACTACTTATCATTTTCTACTACTACATACACTACTTATTCCATACACTACTCCATAAGCTATTATTCTATACCCTATTCTACTATTTCCTCTCATCTTTACTCTACTCTGCACTCAATTTTATTACTCTATTCTCTAACCTATTCCATAACACATTTTATACACAATTTCCTATTTCCTACTCTAGATGCCATTTCTAGTTATCATCTTCTTATATACCCTAAAATGTCCAGCAACAACTCTACAGTCCCTCTTCTGCAAATAGCTCTCACTTCAGCTATTATTTCGCATTTTGCCAACTACTCGAGCCGCCCTCGTGTCAGCTCAAAATGCTCGCAGTGCTCATCCACTTGGCTCCGCTACTCTCTAAGTGTACTCAATGCAGCACTGAAATTCATTTAACGACTTGCCGCACTTTAACAACACGCACACACACACACACGCATATTCACACCCACCCACACACAAACACACACACACACACATGAGCAAGTTGTTGTTCCTGTTGCGCAAGTTTTTTTTTTTCTTTTCTTTTTGGGAGGGAAAATATTTGGCGTTGGTCGGGAAGACAAAAGTCGACAATGGCGGTAAGTGTAACCTGACCTTGACACGTTCTGCACACACACACACACACACACACACGCTCTCCCAACTACCTATACCCGCCACGCCCCCTGCTTAAAAGCTGACTTGCCTTGGATGGGCGCGCGCTGTTATTTCACTTTTTTCTCTTTGACATTCGTTTGGCTTACGTAAATTGAATTTTCTGTTTGATGAATGTAAACCTTGTGAGATTTGTGTGTGGGTGGGCGTAGGTGTGCCGGTGTGTAGGTGTAGGGTATTGTGTATGTGTGTATTGTGCCTGCAGCTATGCAAGCTTGCAGCTTGCAGCGAAATGCGAGGCTGCGTGATTTACACAAATTTTGGCCAACAACTTTTGCCAAAGGTCAGAATATTAATGTATTTCAATGAGCCAATACCAGAGCAACAACAACAACAACAATAGCAGCAGCAGCAGCAGCCGTGTCCGTGCCAGATGTGGCAGCCGTTACGAATGAGATACGGCACAAAAACTTTTACTTTTACTTTTAGTTGAATTTTTGGACATATCTGCGTCGGCCGCTTCGTGCCAGCCAGCCTGTAAGTGGAAAACTTCTTCATGTTTATTCATTCATCTCGACATGCCCAAGAGCAGAAAGCAATAACAACAACAACTGACAACAACAACAAGAACAACAATAAAAGCATCTGTGTCCATTGGCTACAAGTGGTCGAACAATCGCACATGATGCACGAACAAACGGCCAAGAATCTGTCAATGCGTGGGCATTGGTCCCAAATGTGGGCGCCTAATGCGATTTAGAGACCATCAGACAGCCAAAAAAAAAAAAAAAGAATACTCAAACTTTGCCAGCGTTGAGCTCAATGAGTAGCTTATTGCGGCTGGATTGCTGATTTATTTATCTATTAGCGCAGGTCTTTGAGCAAATCCTTATTAAATTCGATCAGCTTTGACCTTTCTCTAAATTAGCTATGAAATTGAGTGGTGAACCTTAAGTAAATCAGAAAAATAAAACAAAAATCTACAAAATTGACAAAGAAACAATCAAATTGAGACGTGTAGCTGGGCTTTTCAATATTCATTCTTTGGTAGACAGATAAGAAATTTGGTGTCAGATTTTAAATTACAGGTCAAAACAAATATGTTTATATTGACTTGTTGATTAAAATCTGGCTTCTTATCTATCTATAAACATATCTATATACATATGCATTGCTTCATTGAATAGCTTGTTTTGACACATTTGCAGTGTTCCAATTTGTTTCAAATATAACATATACAAATTTTTAATTTTAAACATTTGACATTTTCAAATAAGCTTACAATGCGCGCTCAAAAACTTTTATGGTAGCAAATCGATAAGCTATCGATATGACAGCTATACACTTAACATACGTTCCACACCAAAAATTTAAATAGCAAAGCGAGGCATTCGGCTTTATTTTTATATTTTATGTCAAAAAGACTTGTTTTTAGCCCTGATTTGGATCCAAAATGCACAGCATCGTCTCGGGATCAGTTAAGCAATCTACACAAATATATATAGCATATAAATACATATTGTTAAATTGTTCATAGTAATTGCACTCAAATTACCCGCAGCAACGTAGCAAATAGACGCAGTCAGCGCCCAAGCAGTGAGCATTACAATTTTAATGATGCTTTCCATTGAGAGAATATTTACAGACTGCAGGGAAAAAACTATGAGAAACCCCAGCTCACAATTGAAGAGATAAGACAATCTACTTATCAGCTCCTATTTTAATTATATGCTAAACAGCAGCACTATCATCATTGCCACAAATGTAATGTATTTCAATCATCAGTGCGTTACATATAACTTATAAACATATTTGCCTGCCAATATTCAATTTAACAATTTTCTAATTAGAAATAGTTAATGCAAGTTGTTTTTCAAAAAGGGCGCTTTACTTGTGGCGGCTTGACGATATGTTATTAAAAATACAAAATACACACAACTGCACTCTCACGCTATAAAACACGACTCAAACTGTTAAATTCGATTGCAGCCGATTGTCAGCTCTTTAGCCTATGTTAAATTTTCGTTAACAGAAACATATGTTTTTGTTTTTATATGAATAAGAAAATAATTTATATATGACGAAGCTGCTACGATGGATGAAAAAGATAACCCCTTCGATATGGATAGCCCCAGATTTGATGCTGATCGCTATTTGGAGAGGCTATTAAAGGATTGCTCACTCAAGCAGATCATGGACACAGAAGCCGCCGTCGTAAAAGACACTCAGACGTTGCACTCGGATATGCAGACGCTCGTCTACGAGAATTACAACAAATTCATTTCAGCCACGGACACGATACGCAAAATGAAAGATGACTTTAAGCAGATGGAAACGGATGTGAATCTACTGATGAATAAAATGCAATCGATTACCACGTTCAGCGAGCAAATAACAGGCACTCTCCAAGGCACACGCTCGCAACTCTGCCGCCTCTCAGAGAAGCATTCGCTGCTCAAGCGTCTGCAGTTCCTCTCCACATTGCCAGCCAAGCTGAAGGCACTCATCGAAGAGCAGAACTATGCCCAGGCTGTGCAGGATTACTTGCATGCTCAGAAGGTGTTCGCCCAGTATGGCCGCCAGCCCTCCTTTGATGGCATTAAGCGCGATTGCGATGCCATAATGGAGGAGCTGAAGGAGCGACTACGTCTGGACTTTCAGAGTGCCGGGAATACGGCACAGTCGCTTACAGAAATTGGTGAGCTATTGCTACAGCTGGACGAGAAGACCTCCGATCTGGCCAGCGAGATGTTGCGATGCGCTAGCAAGCGACTGCACGAGCAGATCGTAATGCTGCAGGATCAGACAGAACGGGATATGCTGGAATTTGTGGATATGGGCATTGATGGCTTTCTCAATGACCTGGCCTTGGTGGTCACCTCCTATTTTGATATGTTTGTGGCCAAGCACTACGAGCAGGAACGGTAAATATTAGCTACAGATAGAGAGGAATGAGTTATATATATCTCGTTCTAGCGATGACTTCCAGGAGAACGCCCTGAATGCATTGAATGTCTTTCTCAATGAGAACATTGACAACTATCTGACCTTAGTGCAGGATCGCGTCGAATCTGACATTGGCTATGGCGACACGCAGGTGATGCTGCGCGCTCTGGATCGACTGCATCGCCGGCTACAGGCCATGCGCAACATTTGCCGCGGCTTACAGGTGCAAAGGAACACGCTGGACATCATCATCGGAGCTGCTCATCAGCTGTGCGATGCCCATGGCAAGAGCTTAAAGGATCACTTTGCAGATAGTCTGAGCGCTGTGCGTTTATCCTTGGTGTCGGCCAAGAGTGATGTGAATCTGAGCGAACTCATTAGCAATCTGTATGTAGCCATGGTGGAGAAGATCAAGGGCGTGCTGCAGGATTTGATGATCTTTCTGCGCACCGATTGGTCCTTCAATATAAAGGCGGAAAATAAGGGCGCGCTGTGCGTGGAAGGGATTAGGGAGCAGCTGCTAATCGGCTTCCTGCGTCACATCTCGAAAGTGATGTCTGGCTTTGCGGATGTCTCCAGCTCCAGTCCGCCCAATCTGCTGCTGGTGCTGTCCAAGACGTGCCTCGAACTAGAGCAGCAGGGCGTGCATATGCTGGTAAGTAAGCTGCTTGAAGCTTGATTATAAATTCTAGTTAAATTGTTTATCAATTCACTTTTCAGATTGCTCTGGTCGATGATCTCTATGAAATTGATTCGGAGAACAGCGCCACGCTCACACACGAAACCGAAATTTGTGCCGAGATGCGCGAGACAGCACAATCCCTGCTCGATTCCTATGTGCGTCTGCAGGGCACAAATATCTCGCAAATGCTGCGCAAGAGCGTGGAGACACGTGATTGGCTCAACTGCCTGGAGCCGCGCTCGGTGCGTGCCGTCATGAAACGCGTTGTCGAGGAACTTGGCAGCATAGAGACGGTGCTGGCCAGCCTCTACGAGAGCGCGGGCAATGCGGCGGGCTTTCGCACCACAGCGAGCAGCGATTCGAGTCGTAAAACCTACTTCAGCAATTTCAATGCATCGAAGCCACAATATCGTTCCAATTGGTCAAATTATACACCCTCGCAGCTGGAGTCCAGCTATGTATCCAATATACATCGTTTATTCTCTGAGCGCGTAGACATCTTTACCTCGGTGGAATTTAGCAAGGCTTCCATTGTCATGGGCATCATTAAAATTGGACTCAAGGTGGGTTTGGCCAAAGTTACAAAGTTATGTTAACTATAATCTCTCTCTTTAATCTCTCCACAGACGCTGCTGGAGTGCGTGCGCCTGCGCACGTTTAGCAAATTTGGGCTGCAGCAAATCCAGGTGGATGCGCACTATTTGCAAATGAATCTCTGGCGTTTCGTCAGCGATGAGAAGTAAGTGCTAAATATTTATAATCTATAAATTGAAATTGAATAATATTTAATCTACTTTCGCAGCTTGGTTAACTTTTTGCTGGACGAGATTCTGGGCTCGGCTGTGCATCGTTGCTTGGAGTCTGTTTTAATGGAACCGAATGCCGTGGAGATCATTTGCGAGCGTGGTTAGTAGTACACTGTAACAAATTCCAAGCACAAACAAATATCTCTCAATGCAACAACATTCCCGGCTTTCTATATTTCCCTTTCTATTGATCGCTGCTAGCTTAAGGATTAATTTACAAATATTTAAAAGAAAATAAACTGAATTATGTATAATACATATGTATATATGTATATTTTTAATATTTACATATGTATAATATGTATAAACTACTCCGCTGGCTGTGAACTGAGCGTGAGCATGTACTCAATGTCCTCGCCCTTCAAATCCTCCTCGTCGTCATCAGGATGCTGTGCCGAGCTGGTTGTCACCAGAATATTGTGCGTCTCCAGCTGACCATCACTGGCATCTGTTGTTATGGTTATCATGCTCGTCGTCTGGTTGCTCTTGCTATTGTCCATTCCCATGCGATTTTGCATGCGCGCTTTGCGCGCCTCCTCAAACTCCTTGGGATGGCTCTTCTTGCGATGCGAATGCTTGTTAGCATTCGAATTGAAGGTCTTGGGACAATGCGGACACTTGTAGAGCACTTCGCCGGTATGCGTGGCCATGTGCTCCTTCAGATTGATGGCCTTCTTGAACTTTTTCTTGCACACACTGCAGCCATGCACACGATCCGCATTGTGCACATAGCGCTGATGGCTGAGCATGGCACTCCGATTGGGCGAAACCTTGCCACAAATGTTGCAAGTACACTCCTCGGACGAGCCATTGTGCCGTCGTACATGTTTCTTTAAGCTATACTTATTCTTGTGCCATGACCCACAGATGTCACACTGCACCTTAGGCTCCGTAATGCCAGCATGCTCCAGCTGATGGCGCTGAAAGGCGGCACGTCCGCGTATCACCTGGGCACAAATGTCGCACATGGTGCCATAGTTGCCATGAACCATCTTGACGTGAGTGCACAGCATCGACATGCTGGGGAATCTACAATAGAAAGAGAGAAGAAGAAAAAATGAGTTAGTTTATAAAGGGGAAGTTGTAATAGAGACAATTTAGTGGAAAGGGGAGAGTTTGCTTGGATTAAACAGACAGAGAGATTAGCTTCGGTAACCACAGACAGCATATAAACTATAACCGTTCTTACAAGAACATCTATATCTACACAGCGCACTCTCAAGAGTCAATCATTCAGAAGCTGTCACAATTGTCACAGCTACGTCACATTTTGTTACGCTCACCGCCGCTCGCATATGTCGCATGGCACATTGCGCTCTTTGTGTATGACCCTATGCTGATCCAATAAATACTGCTTCGTATAGCGCTTGGGACAGTGTTCGCACATGAATTTCTTTTGTTCGTCTGGCTGATGTTTCAGCAGCTCGTGATTGCGCATGCATTGCTTGTCCGCAAAGGTGCGATCGCACAACTCGCATCTAAAACAAAGATTAAACATTAGCTAGATATACTTAAAAAAAAACAGTAGATTGTTCTCTGGGACGATATGGTCGAGTTTACCACTCACTTGAATTTCTCGGGATTCGAATGGCGATCGATGTGATCGGTGAGAAAGGAACGTTTGTAGAACTTCTTGTTGCAACAGACGGCATAGCCCTTGCGATGATGCGCAAGCATCATGTGCTTGCAGAGCGTCAAGAATGTCTCCTGGCCCTCATGGCAAATGCTGCAGGTGAGGCGCATATGTTGGGCGATTTTCTGATCGATCTCTTGCATCGATTTCTTATAATCCACATAGCGTTTGCTCTTCGGCAATTCCTCCTCGGCATTCGGGCTAACTTTTTCGGCTTTTGAGCGGCCTCGACGTTTCGCAGGCGTCGGCTGCTCAGCTGCAGTAGCAGTAGACGCAGCAGCCGGAACCGTTGCTGCTTTTGTCACTTGCTGAGCTTTGCTCTTGGAGCGTGTTGAGCGCGTCTCCCGACGCTCTAGCAGTACAGTTTCTGTATTCGGCACTTGTTCGGCTGCCCCAGTGTCGCTCTTGGCTTCGGCGCCGGGCTCGGTAGCTGGCTCTTCCTGTTTCGCCAGCACATCGTTCAGAAATTGCTCATTGCTAAACGATGCAGCTGCATCGCTCTCATTTCCACTCGCATATAAAGGCTCCACCGTGGGCATTTGCCCCTCATTTGCCAAATCCTCGCCATCGGCATCGGCATCGCATTCACTGTGAATAAGAAAATCTTTTGAATCCTCTTGTTTGTCGTACTCTTCCTGCTTCTGTTCGGTATTGTTGCTCCGTGGATTGAACCTCTCATCTCTGTCCTGAAGCTCGCCTACTTTAATGGAGAATCTTTCGGTAAGTAGCCGATGTGCCTTCTCTACACTTGCGTAGAACTCATTAAAATCGCTGACGCGCGTCCAGCAGCCTACGCAAATGTCCGTCGATATAGGATCATCACATTTTGGCTATAAATTAATGTGTTTTGTTTACAAATTGCAAAATTTAAATTTATACAAACAGTTTACCTCGAACCAGAAATATTTGGCCAGCACTGCAGCAACGTTCAGGGACAAGCCTACGGCTTCAAATATTTGAATGGTGTCGCTGGCACTGTTCAGGCACAGACGGCAAATCATTTTCGTATTGATTATTCCATTAAATCCGTCAATAACAAATACTAAATTCGCACAATATTACAAATTGAGCATCAAAACAATCTGCTGCTTCTTTTTTGTCCATCGATAAGTATGTCATGTTATCGATAAGTGCTGTAAAATGCAGCTGTGCTTATCAGACAACATTATTTTGGTGCCGGCAGATGGCGCAACAAGATTCAAGCGCGCTATTTGAAATTACATTCCCAAAGCTTCAAATTAAAGTTAAATAAATTGTACAACATTTGATAATTTAATGTTTGGAGAGTTGGTAATTTATTTAAGATAAAGTTGAATTAATTATTATGTAATCATATGTATAACTAAGTTCTTGTTGTTTATTTGTTGGTTTTCTTGTTTATTTTTGTTTTTGTTTTCATTTCTTTTGTTTGTATTTTTTTCGGAACTAAATATTTAATTATATTTAAAATCACAGCAGTCTTTTAATAATAGATTTCTCAATTTGTGTTTAATTCAATTTGAACGCATATCGAAGGCGCCATTACTAACCATTTAACAAACGAACAAAGTTTTACTAAATACATAAACTTTTAAAATGTTACGGAATCAAAGAGCCTTACACATATAATGCTTACGAATATCGGAGCAAAAACTGCATACTAACTACAGAAATTACCATTTATCAGCATTTATCATTATCTATCTCTATTGAATAAACTGTTTTGTTTGAAATTGAAATCGTGCTGAATCATTAGCGCTATACACATTTGCCATATCGAATTGCACAGAATTGAAAATTATATATATGTGTATGTATATTAGGCTTAACTATTTTACTACATATTAGTTACATATTAAATTATCCATATTTATATATACCGCTAGAACGTCAGAAAATTTATGAAAAAATTTAGCTACTGGAATGCATTTAAATCGTTTTCGTTTGAGTTGTTCCAAAAAATTAAACAAAAAGAAATAAAAAAATATTATATATATATAGAGTTCAAGTTGGATTTAAAAACCTGCCTGTTTGGGGTATGTATGCGTGTGTGTATATATATATAGATATATCTATTTAGTTTTTTAAGCCTAAGGTGCATTATCATAGCTACATATATATATACCACGTATATACAGCTAAAATCGGAGCTATACAAATTTTAAAAAATGCATAATTATTTATCTAAATAGTTAACATTATTATGCAAATTGATAATTAAAAATTTTGATTAAAGTTACAAAGTTATTTGAGGAACAGATCTAATAAAACATAATCTTCAATAATTTCCAATAACAATAACAAAATATAAACTGAACGAGGAAATTATTGTTGATCTTCTTTCCCTATCTCTTTCCCCATTGCTTATTGCTGTATATTCGTACGGCTGTTTGAATAAAATTGTTGTTTCTCCTTTTCTTTTACCTCTTTTCTTACACGCACACACACACACAGGTGCGAAAACCATTTTACACACGGATATAGTCATACTTTACATATTTAATTATGCACTTTTCTATGTACATATCGGCTTAAATCACAGCTACGCAGAGTTTATAGGCAAGGCGAGTCAATTACGTTTGGTTTGTCTAAACTACAGGACATACAGAGACACAGATACAGATACAAATACAAAGATACACACACGCACGCACACAGTTACACATAGATAGCTTTAGCCCGCCACCTGTTGCATGGTTATGGTACTAATCAGCTGCTGGCATATTTTACCATACTCGAACTGATCACCCGAGATGCGTCGCAGTTTGATGCCCTTGGCAGCGCCATGATGATCCCGACTTCGTCCCTCGCACACCTGCACCTCGATCTGCAGGCCACCAGAGTACTCTAAGCTCAGATTCGTCGTCGGCTCGGCATAGCTGGCTGTGTTGCAGGCAGGCGCATTACTGTTGCTGGAGTTGTGGCTGGTGTTGCTGCTGCTGCTGTTAATGGCTGCGGCATGTGACATCGCTTCACTGGAAGCATTCGAGGCACTGCTATGCCGCGACTCGGCGCCACTATCCTCCGAGCTAATGCTGCCCTTGTGCAGCACAAAACCCTTGGGCGGCATCGTCGAATCAATTGTCTGCTTCACCATCTCCAGTATGCGCGTGGAATCGAGATTGGAGCACTCATGTGGCAGCGGCACTTCGTAGCACATCTCATCGGACATGCGACGCGAATCGCACATGGAGTCGGGCGTCAAATGGCCACACTCCGTGTGATCACCCATTTCGGAATGTGAGTCGGATTTGAAGCCCGAACTGGCCGACGGCTCCTGGCAGGACGGTGACAAATTATTCGAATCGTTGCTCAGTGAATCATCGGAGAAGCCCAGCGATTTATCGCTGCCACGCCTATGCGCCTCCGCCTGAGCTGAACTCTGGACGGCATGGCTATGGTTCGAACCAACCGGCTCACAGTCCAAGCTGGCCTTGCGTCCAATGCCACGCGTTATCGATGGCATATCGCTGCTGGCCTCGGTAATGATGAGACCCTGTTTGTGGAGAAGTTACAGGATTAGTTTCATTCATTATACAGAGTCAATTATCGTAGCTAACCTGCAGCGACATTACCGGCGTATGCGGTTCCAGTGAATCCTCGCTATCCCTGCTATTATCCGAGGAGAGCGCCACGAGCGTAATCTCGCTGCCTTGGACATCCGTTAGGCAGATCTGTGGCGTTATGCCACCCGTACAGCCTGCATAGGGCGTGCCCGTGCTTATGGTATGACACATCTGGCCATTGCCATTCTCCTCCTGGATGATGCACAGATTGGGCGATGCTGGCGGCGTTGGCACCACACGCACCGGCTGTGCGGGCGATAGATTTAATGGCTTCGGATCATAGTACGCTGCCGCGGGCATAAACCAATTCGATGTGCCGGCAAAGTCAGCCGCCTGATCCATGTTGCAGACGTCCATGGACAAGTCAAGCGGTTGCTGGGCAACACCTTCGCTGGCAGCGGAAGTGCCACGGGTGATTGACCCGCCGCCTGTGCTCAGCCCAGAGATGCCTTTGGTGATTTGATGCAGCGGCGAGGTGGATGCCGCGGCTGCATTGACATTCACACAGGGATTAAATGGTCCCGTGCCGGGTAGATACGGATTTGGATTGGGCGAGCAGCTGCCACTGAATCCACTGCCACTGTTGCTATTACTATGACTATTGGCCATGCAGCTGCTGTAGACGGGCGACTGGCAGCCGCTGCTGCTGTTCGAATTGCTCGCTCCCAGATTGATGCTGCTGAACTGACCCACCAGCTGCTGTTGCTGCGGCTGTAGCGGCAGCGTTAGCGACAATGCCACACCACCCGCTGCTGCCATGCCCAACGTCACCGGCGCTGCTCCCGTCTGATACTGATAGCCACAGATGGGCTGACCGAACATTTGCTTGGCGGACGTGAGTGAGGCATTGGGACCGTGCGGCAGTGTCAATGGCGACACACTGTAGCTGTGCATGGGCTGCGGCTGATGGTGCAGATGCGACTGATCCAAATAGCCACCGCTCACTGCTGCACCACTCGCTGCATGAGCAGCCAGACCCAGCTGCGGTGCCAAATCAATGGGCACCACATTCGATGAGATTATCTTTTTGGCAATATCAAAGCTGACGCGCTGCTCCTTCACCAGACGATCCAAGGCGGGCATCAGATTCTTAATGGCCTCTGGCGGCACCTCGATGTCGTGACCGCGACGCAGTGCCAGCTGCAAATTTGTGGGTTTGCCATGTATGGGTGAGCCTGCCAAGGGAGAGAAAGAGAGAGATGAGTTGGGATAAACAAAAAGAAAGAGTGCGTTAAAGAGAGAGAGAGAGAGTGAAATTCCGTCTCTCTTTGCGTGTTTTCTTTTTCCTAACGAGCTTTGTATTGAATTTCTTTTTAGCTTACCTGGTAGACTGATCGAATTTTCTAAAAGCGGCGGACTGGGTGCAACCAAAAAATTTCTCTGTGCGATACCTTTTTGCAGCAATTGGCATTCCTGCAGCGGACCCTGGAACTGTGAGCGTGAGCCCTCCGAGGCGCGACGCACTGGACTGTAGCGTCCTATAAGCGACAATTTCCGATAGAGAGAGAGAGAGAGAGAGAGAGAAGAGATGTGTAAAATATATTAGTAACATTTCTTGATTTAACTTTCATGAAACGTCGTTTGGCGAGCAACCTTATGAGAGCTCTCTACGACCACTCCACTTACCACCCTCCTGCACAGTGGGCAGCTTACAGTGGGCGGCGCGATAGGCGCGTCGATTGTTCGCCGCCGTTGTGGGTGCTACGAGCAGTGGCACTGAGCTGCTGCCACCACTGCCGCTGACACCGCCCCCGGCTATGCTCAATGGCAATGAGTGAGGTGCGCCAGAGCCAGCCATGGCAATGCCCAAGCCAAATGTAGCCACATTGGGCGGGGATTGGCTGAGCGATTTGAGTGTGGGCGGCAAATAGTCGCGATTCATGCGAGATTCAACTTCGCGTATGAGCTCAGGGCAAATGACTGAGGTGAGCAGCAGGTGGGCAGGTGAGCAGCAGGTGAGTGTTTGCGAGAGGGATTTCAAGCGTGCAGCAGCAGCAGCAGTAGCGGCAGTTGATTGATCGTTTGTTGTTGTTGTTGTTAGGGTTGTTGTTGTTGTTGTTGTGCAGCAGACGTTTTTTTATATATATTTTTTTTTTAGCGGTTTACACACAAGCCAAATAATATCCGAAAATCATAAAACGAAATACAAAAAAAAAAAAAAAAGAATTTAAAAATAAAATTATATAAAAATTATATGAAATATTAATTATTAAATTAAAGAAATTACTTGTTAAATTGAAAGCTATTAGAAAGCAAATATGTGTATATGATAAACTTAAGGCAAACTAAATTAAAGGCGTGGCTAAAGCGAGGCAGCAATGGATGGCGAGTATACAAAGTTAGCAAAAGGCTAATAAAATGATTTATTCGTTTCATTTTGTGGATCAACTTTTGTTTTCCACTCTTGAATTTATCGGCTACTCAAAAATTGTATATTTACTTATTGTTGTTTAATAAGTGGCTCCAAATTCATTAAAACTAAAATTTACCTTTATTTTGTGAATTTTTTTCTACTATCAAATTTCCCTTTATTTTGTTAATTTTCCTATTATATAATATGTCTACAAGTCTCTCTTTATTTTGCTAATTTTATTTTGTTAAATGTATATTCATTTCCCTTTATTTTGCAATATTTCCTTTCAATATTTCCTACTAAGATCAGTTAAAAATTTCCTTTTAATATTCGACATTATTCATACATCAGTAAAATGTATTTGAATTTCCATTTAGTTCGTCATAATTGTGCCCTTGTAATATTATTACTAATATACCTTTATTTGACCTTTAGCTTCAGCTTGGTCAGATTATTACTAATTGCACGTTTTTCCCGCAATTTCACATTATTTATATTTGCATTTGTCAAAATTCCTTTCTACTAATATTTTATATATTTAAGTAATCTATTAGATAACCAGCAATAATCCATGTACATATACGTACATATATCTGTATAAATATGTAGGTATATATAATTCGTACCTGGCGGTCGTTCCGTCACGGTCAGCAGACCTGTGCGTCGGGTGCGCATATTCCCACCGCCCCCACCATTGCCGGTGGGCGTTTGGGCCTGTGCACCTGGCTGGCCCATTTGCATGTGAGCCATTTCGCCAGGGCTGTGGCCAACGGACAGATCCTCGGTGCAGCCCACGGTATGACGCTTAACACAGCCACGCTTTTGCATATATCTATAAGGAGTAAGATAAAGTCAGTTAATTCAGTCTAGCAGCTGATTAAAGATTCGAGCTTTGCCTTTGTATCTCCTCGCTGCACTCCTCGCCGCTGTTTTCCGGACAACAGTGCAACTGAGCTGCTGTCGTCGCCTGCTCACCGAGCGGTGACAGCTCTGTTGTGCCAGGCGCTGCATTCATATTGGCATTGATGTAATAGCCCGTGGTGTCCATTTGCTGTGGATTTGCTGCCACACCGCTATTGCCCGCCGAAATGCCGGCGGGATAATAAATATGCAGATTGGCGCCACCATCCGAAGCACGGCGTCCAAACGAACCTGCGGCAGCCGAAGTACAGTGATTAATAATCTATTCCATTAGTTGCAAGATATACAAAACTTACTGGCACCCATCACAACGGGCGGCTTGAGCAGATGCTGATCCTTGATGGTTAAATTATGCAGCGGCTGATTCTGCAGCATGGGCAAATTTGTGGGATAATAGAGCGTCGCTTGGCCCGCATCATTACACTGCGGCGTACACTTGAAGTCAATGGGCGGCATTTGAGGATTGGCCAGCGCCTGTTCATGGGCCACATCACCCGGTCCGACCGTGTGGCGACGCGTATTCGCACCCGCAACGCCACCCGCTGTGGCGCTCAAGTGCTGTGAATTGACAGGTGGCTGAAAAGTTAAGAAATAACTATTAATTAATTGTTCAAATTAAGAACTGAGCTCGTTTGGCTCACCTCATTGGCACGCGCCAGACACTCCAGCTCAAAGTCACCAAACTTTTCTAGATCAACGCCCACGTCGGCACACCAGCCAAAGCCTAGCGCCGTATTGGACGCATTCACATTGCTGCTCAGCGGACTGAGCCGATCAAGAGATTCCTGTTTAACGGGCTCCGAGCGATCCACAACGCCCGTGGTGATGCTTGTCTTGCGGGATCTTGAGTAGGCAAGGTTCGCATGATGCTGCAGTCTTTGGTTTTCGCGTCGCTTCTGCAGCAGCTTATCCTGCAGCAGATTGTATATGGCATAAATATTATCGAAACGTTGCTCATGCACCGACTGTGCAATCATATCGGCCGTCAGGCCAGGCAGCTGCAGCATGTGCGTCATGACCACAGCATCTAGCTGTGGTGGCGATGAAACCTCTGAGCTCTCACCACCCGACAGCGATGTCGTTGAGCTGCCCAAAGAGTTTGGACTGCATTTGTGCGGTGCCAGCGCTGCCAAAGGGCAATGCATTGGCATCCAGACGCTCCTCCTGCTGCAGCTCTGCTTGCCAATCGCTCAGCCAACGATGTTTGATAATCTGTTTGATGGTATAACGACGATCCGGTTCGACGACAAGCATATTTCTAATCAAATGCTCACAGTCTGTGGAGGAAGCAAAAAGTTTAGAAATGTAATCATAAATAAAATAAGTTTTCTTCGACTCACCCTGCGACATGAAGAAGGGTATACGAAATTTGCCCTGCACCACGCGACTTTTCAGCTCCAATATGGTCGTGCCATCGAAAGGTAAGGCGCCACAGACTAGAGCATAGAGCACAACACCCAAACTCCAGATATCCGACTTGGGTCCGTCGTATTCCAGGCCCTGAAATACCTCAGGAGCCGCATAGGGCGGTGAGCCGCACCACGTGCGCAACAGACTGCCCGCCTCATAGTGGTTGCTAAAGCCAAAGTCAGCCAGCTGCAAGTGAGAGGATTTGCCGATATTAAAGATCATTCATAGAATGTCTTTCCCTTATTCACTCACCTTTATGTTCATGTCCTTGTCGAGCAGCACATTCTCTGCCTTGAGATCTCGATGCACCACGCCACGTAAATGACAATAGTGCACCGCCGAGATGAGCTGTGTGAAGACACGTGCCGCCTCCGGCTCCTTCATGCGTCCATTGGCCACCAAATGGTCAAAGATCTCGCCATTGGGCGCATATTCGGTAACCAGATAGATCATCGACTGTGATTCCATCACCTCGTAGAGGCGTGTTATATGCGGATGACGCAGCGATTTCAATATCGATATCTCGCGAAACGTCTTGCTCAGGTATTCCTCGTTGAGGCATGTCTTATCGATGATCTTGATGGCCACCTGGAATTTGAGAGTACAGGAAACAAAGCAGATCAAATCAGTCAATGTTACACTCGGCCACACAACGTATACAATGGAAATCATGCAACAACAACAACAGAGACAAATTCGGATATGAATGCAAAAAAAAAAAAATGTGTTTTTTGGGTTTGGCACCAGAAGGTGAACGAACCGGGCTGAAAAGGAGAATGCGACGATTGACAAACAAGAGCGAACACCGAGAAACAGCAAGAAATTCCATCTCTGTGTGGGCTGGTTGCTGACAACATCTTGCAAGTGACAACATATATGTATATGACGACTATTTAATACACTTTAAAAGTATTTATTCTATATAACAATTTTATAATAATTAATAATACAAATTCTATGCTTTATACATTTGGGGTAGTTTAACTATAAATACTACTTAAATTACAAAACCTTTTTTTTATAACATCTAATATCTAAGTTATTTATAGAAAATAAATCTATTATAGCATAAATTTAAAATTCAATATATAGAACATATTAAAAGAAAATATAAAATGATTTACTATAATATCTAAAGCCTAAACAATTTTAAATTAAATAAAAAAATATTTAATTTATACAATACAAAATATATGCTAAAATAAAATATAATATATAATATAAATTATATAAATGTTCTTAGTACTCTTCATAAGCTATACAAAATGTCCCATATTGCCGTCATACCCCACGCAAGAATATTTAAAGAAAAAAAAAGAGACAATATATAAACGTGTCTCGACGGGGATAGCACGACCGCATTTGTTGCTGGGGGTCAGGTGGTAGGTGGCGCACTGTCTGCAACCACAGTGGCAGCAGCTACAACAACAACAACAACAGCAGCAGCAAACACGACAAGCACGACAACGACGACGACGACAAACAACGCCAAAGATGGCGCGAGTGTTAAATTCTGTGAGGCTGTAGTAAGAGAGGTGCTGCCAATGACAATGATGACAATGATGATGATGATGATGGGAGCAGGGGATCGGGTAACGCCGCATGGCGTAGGGTAGACTGAAGAAGCAGAGTCAACAACAACAACAACAAATTAAATAAAAATAAAAACATTCTTTACACACGACTTTAGACAACGTTGTCCGTTTATTTGCTTTTGTATTTTCTGCCAAGCATTTCAATAATTATTTAACAAAAAAACTGAAATAATTAACAATCAAGCGTATGGATTGTGCGCACGATAGAGTGAGCAATACACAGAGGGAGAGAGCGAGTGAGCGAGTGAGAGAGGCAGAGTAAGTTGCTCTTATAGCAGCAACAACATCATCATGATGAGCCTCACACCGGTTTTCCAATTTGTTGTTATTGTTGTTGCTGTTGCTGTCGCTGCCTCAACATTTAAACAAATTGAGTTTTGTGGCCGTTTTGGCTATTAAGCCTTAAACAGCACTTTCAACTCGCATGCATAATTGAATATAAATAAATAATAAGCAAAAAAAAAAACGTTTAAAAAACAAATTTTCTAATTTATTTTACATGGCATCACATGGGCGTATGCGTAATATATTATATATGTTTCGCCTCGAGATAGACACCGTCTACTTATTTTAATCATTCTTTTGCGATAATCACAAAATTAATAAAGTACTTTTAAATTAAAAAATCGAAACATTTGTTACTGTAGCTGCGGCTGGCTGTTTTTTCCTATTGCAACACTTGGCGTATGCGTAATATTTCTGCATTGTCATTTGCCAAATTGTGATTTTATTTATTTGCTTTGCTTAACTGTTTGCTAATCACTATACATAGAGAAACTCATGTTAGATAAATGAGCAGAAAGATGGCTAGATAGAATAGATAGATGATATATATGTAGTTAGTTAGATAGATAGATAGATAGACAGATAGCCAAATAGATAGGGCTAAAGGCAGTTAGGAAATTGAAAACTACAAGTAATTTAACAGGACAATTTTCTAAGCATTATACATATCGATGGATAGATAGTACTGTCTACCTATCTGTATAGCTGCATGATAAATTAAAAAGTTAAGTATAAGTATAGGTATAGGAATATACCAGATAGTATTGAGTATCAAAAGATAGGAATGAATATTGTATAGATAGACAAATGTCTGCCTATTTGACTACAAACTTTCGGTTGATGCCTATTCAAATATATTATATATTTGATTACAAACTTTCGGCTGATGCCTATTCAAATATATTATAATACTATATATATACATGGCAAACTATCATCATATTTATTTACAATTGAAAGGTCAATTCAATTAAAAGTTTTGGATTAATAAAATATGTTATTACCGAAGTAGGTCCCCATTCTACGCTAGACACTGCAAATGATGTACCACACAATAATTGCATTGAGACAATTGTTTTGTCAGCTGCTGATGGGCACACAAGGCAAAAATGTTGTGCCATCGTTTGCGAAATGCCATTGCCACGTGCCATTTTGACCTTTTGCCGCGAATGCGATGAACCTTAAGAACAAACGCTACTAAATGAGACATTCAAAGTAAGCGCAACAGCAACAGCAACAGCAACAAACAGCCACAATGTCACATTTGGATATCCTTCGCTTGGCATAACACAAAATATAAGGGAAAATATTATATAGCCAAGGCAAATACAAGGCAAAAAGGTTGGCTCCTTGGCGCACATATTGATTTACAGTCTGGAGGACTACAACAACAGAGAACAGCAACAAAAGCGAATACTAAATGCTATTACAAAATGTAAATTCCTTTTGATTGCCAAAGCTGTGACTCATTTGAGTCGTTCACGGTTCACCATTTTAGAATTCGAATTAACTTGAAAGCTGAAACATCAATTTACATTTGAGACGTTCTCTCTCGCTTGAATTGCATTTGCTAAATGGAAGAAGATTTACGACGTGTAACTGAGCACGAAATCAAGAAGGGCAATCGAGTTGAGCTTTAGCCAGCGACTTGAGCTGTTCTTTCATAAGTAGTTCAAGTCAATGGTGAATTAGTTACTTAAATTGTTATCAGCAGATAAGATAATGCTTGAGAGATATGCATAGATTATTAAAAGGAACTAGTTCAGTTGTATTTTCTCTTCAGAATGCTAACAATTCTAATCAAATAATTTAAATTATAGCTTAGATGAGTCATATATAAAATGAACTAGTTCATTTGGATTCTGGAGTACATCATTCTTCGTATCAAATACTTCTGTATTGTAAAGGGTAGTGTAAAGCTTGCCATCGACAGAAATGGTTCTGATTGAACTAGTTCCTTACGAATTCTTCCTTTTCATGTTCAAGAACTACTTCAGTTGCGTTCTTGCTGAACTAAGCCCTTCAAATGGAACTATATTCATTCCAAATCATATCAAAACTTCTCTTTATTATATATGTATGTATGTAAATTATATAAAAGATATTCTCATCCTTTCTCAAATGCTTCCCTTCCAAACGAAATCGTTCTCTCGCTCCATTTTCTCGTACTCCTCCCGCAGCATCTGCCAGCTCTTTGGCATTCTGAACACTCAAACGTTCCAGCTGACCATTGAGTGAAATGATGCGCTCTCGCACCACATTCACCGTATACAGACTGAGACGTTCCGGCTTGAAGACATCCTCTTTGAGTGTGTTCATATAATGCCACATCTCCTGCAATTGGCCACGTTTCTCGGCATGATGCTTACGCAGCTTCTCATCCATTTCCAGCTTCAGTCGATCAATGTCATTGATGAGGCCAGCGACTTTATGGCTGCTCGAAGGCCGGCGACTGGCAGCCACAGATTTCTTATCCTTGCCGCCATTATCCTTGTCGACAGCGCCCTCATCATCGTCTCTCTCATCTCCTCCAGCTACCTCAGGGTCGTTGTCATCGAGAAATTGTTGGCATTCAGCTTGACTTGATTGCAATTCAAGATACTTTGCTGCGCCTTCAAAACGCATCAGTTCACACAACAGGCTGGTGGGCGTGGTCGTTGGCTTCTTTTTGGCCCGCATTGGTTTTGCAGGTGCTTTGGCCTTATGGCTGGAAAGCGTGGCTAGCGCCTCAATATCGTGGCTCCACGCGCTTCGACGACATGTGACCTGCTTGCTGCCCCAAAACGTTAGCGCCACACAAATGTTGCACAATGCAGGGCGAGTCCTTGCAACTTGTATTGTTATTGTTTGCTGTTATTGCTGTGCTGTGACTGTTGTCGTTGCTGTTGCTGTTGCTGCTGCTGCTGTTTACACGCGGTAATCAAACGTGTGTTGCCAACTCAACCACCCCGCCTCGCTACATCTGGCTTTGTGTTTAATCCAATAGTTGAAACGCGCCCACTTTTTCTCTGCTGTTGCTGCAATTGATGCTGCCTCTTGGTCTCTCTTAATCTCGCACTCTCTCTTTTGCTCTCTCTCTCTCTCTCTCTCTCATTTAACCCTTGTGCGTTGCAGGCAATTATGCCAAGGGTCGCTAAACTTTATGTGGGTTAGCTTAGGCTTCACTTTAAACAATTTCCCCAAATGTTTAGCGCCGCTGGAGAAAATCGATTATTACAAAAATTCTCATAGCTCTGGCCTACTTAGCGTAAGGGCAAGTTCCAGCAGTAGCTAACTAGGAAATACGTACATAAATGAAAACAAAAAACAAGTATTTAATGCGTCGAGGGGGGCTTTGACATTTAATCAAGTAAAAAGGCGATAAATCATTTATAGAAAGTGTTGAAATAATTGAGGTTTTCTTGCTTAGTCAATGCGATTGAGGGAGTTTGAGTGACAGAGATAGAGAGAATGAGCCAGAGTGAGGAAGAGATAGAGAGAGAGAGACTCTAGAGAGAGACTCTAGAGAGTGAGATAGAGAGGGAGAGACAGCCAGAAGAGAAGACCGTAGACAGTGAGAGAAAGAGATAGAGCGAGTAGCGTAAAACCTAGACCCTAGCTAGCTAGATTATAAGGTAGCTGTGCACGTGATTGATTCGCAAATTGTTGCGTTGTTTACGTAGCTTTGTTGTTGGTTGTTAATTTACGACTGGAAGCGTATTTTGATAACGCGCTTGTTATCATATGAATGCCAATGTTTATCGAGTGTGTGTGCATGTGTCTCTGATGTATGTGTGTGTGTGTGTGTGCGTGTGAGTATGTGTCAGCCACAACAACAAGTTGCAGACGTTAAAGTAAAATTGAAGCGCGAAATCAACAATAAATTAGATAGCTAAACATGATAGCTAAACCAACTGAATACCCTATAAAAGTATTAAAGCAAGATATGCCTGCATAAAGAAAACAAGAGAGATTAAATAGGAAATACTAGAATTTTTAGCATTTGGAAAGTTGTTAAAGAATATAAATTTATATATATTGAATATGGTATAGCATAGATAGAGTATATCAAATTAAAATTTTCATATTCGATCTACGTCAAATCAACGTCAAACTAATTCTTATGCAAGAGTAATTTACAGGGTATTTCGATTGCTGCTTGGACAGTCATATGCAAAAAGAGACAGAACCCAAAAAAAAACAAACAACAACTTTTGGGCAAAAGACGCAAAAAAAAAGAAGGCAACGCAAAAACAACAAGAGCTGCGAAAATAGTTAATGAAAAAGTAAATAAAAATTGTTAAACGATTTGGGCAACCATGCGACTGAGTCGTAAAGCCATATCATATGTATATACACGTGTATATACATATAAATACATACAAATTTATATATGCATACATAAGTGTTGCTGTTTCTATATATACTTCAGCTGAGATCTGCGAGTGGCCAGCCAGCAACAAGTTTGAGATCGCGTTGCCGTGGCCAGACAGCGTGAGCTCAAGTTAATATATTTGGCCATAGCGAATGATCAATCAATGTTGCCTCAGTGCGCAACGGGGAGCGTGATTATTATTATTATTGTTATTATTATTATTATTATAAAAAATAATATTACTGAGTTCGTGGTTAGCAAAACATAAAATAAAAAAGAAAAGAAAACAAATGGCAGAAGAAACTAGTAAAAAAAATCATTCCAAGCATTCGAGTACAACTGACTACACTATACTCGCTCAGCATACACTAAATTTATCCTATAGGTAACATGGAATATATTTTCATCTATATTAAATTTCAGACAGATCTTTTAACAATATCAACAATAAATTCTAGTTAACAAATTTTAAAGTTTCATCCCCAATTAATTTGCTCTTCAAAACTTTATCTTACTACAGCTCTATATATAACACATTCAATTTCTACAAGCATTGCCCCAAACCTATATACTCTTTTCATTTGTCTAGACAATTTCTATAAAAATAAAAGTCGAAATCACTCGAAATTTTCCAACAGCAAATCTAGTTCTAGCCTGTCACAATTGGAGCGTTAATCAGCGGAATGCCTCAATTCTTGCACGCGCCCATAAATTCAATTAAATATCCCCATGTTCAATCAGAATCAATCAATCAATCAATTAATCAGCAAAGGCATAAGGTAAGCAATTAAAAATAACAAAAAAAAAAGGGCATTTGCATTTGCATTGGGCCAGAAAATGAAATTCAGGAATAAGGTATATATATTTTTATCAAATATTCATATTAATGAAGGGCCTAATTAAATTGATACCTCGCTCTATAATTGATAAGCTGCTCAACTTTTAGGTGCAGGCCAAAGTTTTTTATTTGTTTTAATTTTTATTTTTAATTATTGCGTTTATAGCGCTTATAAACGCTTTATGCTTGATTTATGGAAATTGCTTGGAGAAAATGAAAGCATTTCAAATACCCTTCTTACTCTATATAAATCTCTCTCTTTTTTCTATTCATTAAAAAACAAAATAAGTCTCTAAGAATACAATGAAAGGAGAACATTTATTATTTATATAATTTGTTATTTATATAACTTTTTTAGTTGCACTTAACTTGATGAGAATCGAAAAGAGAGGCAGAATTAATTTTTGGTTTAAGTGCTTGCTTACCAAAAGCTACTATCTGTATTTCCACTATTTATATACTTGTATTTTATAACTATTACATTTTATTCTATAAAATATTGAACAAAATCACATATCTTCAAGGTAAGCTCAATAACATTTGTATATTGTATATCAAATGTTATACATATATTTATATATAATAAATATATGATTTGAGCATTACAAACTCAATTTCTTATCGATGTTGTTTACACACTATATAACAGAATGTCCACACATACATACATCTATATGCCCCATTGCTAAAGCGAAATGCGCTAGCAGATAAGCTAAAGGTATGGCCAATAATAATAATAATGACCGCTATGATAATATGGCCAAACTCATGTACTTAAAACATTGCAATTTCACACACACACATACACATAGAGGACACACATGTGGGTCTTCGTGTCCGTTGTGAATGTTAAGTAAGATAAGTGAATGTGAGTGGACCTTGAAATTGACAAACAGCTGTATGTTTCCCCTCTTTTGCCCCTTCACACTTTCCTACTCTTTCCCGGCCAGTTATTAACATATTGGAAAACAACAAAATCAAGAACAAACTGTAAAAACAAACAGAATGAAATGAAAACAAATGAAAATGGAAATAAAGTGAAATTAATAAAATATGCGCATCATATGTAAATTGTTTTTGGTTTTGTTATTGTTTTGTTTTTGGCCTTTGCTTTTGTTTTGTTTCGTGTGTTTTTTCTTTCTTTTTTTCTTTCATAAATCCAGCCGCCATTTTGAATTGCAAGCACGTGCTTTTTTTTGCTTTTTTTTTTTTTGCTGTGGGATGAATCTCTACACTTTTGTGTGGAGACTAAGCACACAACAACATAGTCTGTTGACAGTTCGCCTCTTCATCTTCTTCTTCTGTCTGTCTGTCGATTCTGTTCTCTATTATTTGCATTCGTTGTCAATTATGCATAAAACGAGGCATTTTTCTGTTTGGCCTACAAATTTGCACTTATTGTTGTGATAAACTATTAAAGAGCATTCGTTTGTTGTTGTTGTTGTTGCTGTGGCTGTTGTTGTAGCTGTTACAGTTGTTCCAATTGTTGTTGTTGCTTGTTGTGTCACTTGACAGTCGAAATTATCAGCATTCGCATGTAGTTAACAGCCACTGTGACAGCTGTGCGCTTTATTGTTCTACTCTATACAAACATATGTAGGTCTGCATACCCACACACACACACACACTCATACATATCTCTCTCTCTGTGTGTGTGTGTCTTTCTCTCTATGTCTGTTTACCCTAAGCCCACAGCGCCCCGTTAACCAGCTGAAGGTGATTCATTATCACTTCTGCTAACAGCAGCAGCTGTTAAATGCATTCGGAATTTATAATATAGTACAAAGAATGTTGAGAAATTGTCGCTCAGCTGATAGAGCGCAGGAGGTAAGGGCATGGACATTTGATTGACTAACGAAATACCCTGTAAATCATATTTAAATACATATATAAATATATATTATAAACTATATAAATGATTTATATTGAAGCATAAGGAATTTAAAGAAAACACAACTAGTACATACCCTGTTATTTGGATATTTACTTTATATTTAATGAACAATCGTATTTTGAATTGTTTGATTATACAGCATTATCTATAGACATACCAAAACTTTTAAGCAACAAGTGGCATGTGCCGAAAATGCGATTGCATGACTACTAAATACCCTGCAAACATTATTTATAGTATTTAATAGCCAACATACCCTTTAAGCCAACACGCTCAGGTGCAGTCAAGAAGACGAACAAAATGTGCTTTTTAAGCACTTTTACAAACAGGTGCGAATGCCCGCACACCTGATTACGACATGTACTAATTAAATGCAGCATCCCAGCCATTTTAGAGATGCATTTAAGAGATAAGTTTTTACGGAAATTATTCTCAAAAATATTTGTAAATGCAAATTACATTTGACAGCAGGAAAGAAAGACAAAAAAAAAATCAACAAAACGATCTTAAGCAGAACGAAACAAAGCTTAATTACTTCCGCAAACAGAGACAGAGGGAAAGTGAGAAAGCGAGCAAGAGAGAGCGAGCAAGCAAGAGAGAGCGAGCAAGGCGATCACAATTACAGGTGAGTGTGTATGTGTGGGTAGGGCTCCAACATGTCTTCCACGTTAGAGCTAGATAACAAAACGAGAGCGGGGAAGGCGGGAGAGCGGGACAGACATGAAGTTAAATGCGTTTCAATTAGCATCATCTGATCTGAGAGTTGAGACCGACAGAGCAGCGGCGTCTGTTGCTCTCAGGCCAATTGTATGCAAAAACATAAAGCAAATAAATATCATGGAGGGTAGACGAAGGGCAGGCAAAGGGAGCGTGATTCGAAGCAACAACTGGCCGATCAGCCAGTACAAATATATAGTGTCAATAAATTGGGTAAACAGTTAAGTATACTATGCGCATATATTTACGCGGCAATAAACAAAACAACAAAAGCATTATAATAACTAAAATCAATTTGATTAAGCCAAATGCGCAGCCTAACGGCGAAACGAAAAATGGAAAATAAAAACAAATAAAATAAAACATACATATATGCGATGCGTGAGTGCAATCGATATATGAAGATATCTATATATGTATGTATGTATGGGTATATATGATAGAATTTATAAGATCTCTCGGTGAGAGTCAAGGCAAATCTTTGCTAGACGAAATTACAACAGCGTTAGGCAGAGAATTGAGAGTTGCTCATAATTTTTATAGCAAAAAGTAAGAAGTACTTCTTTACTATATCTATAGTAATATGCAGCAGTGGACTTTTCTTAGAGATATATCTCATTGTGTTCGCATAGATCTAATACAAATACTTTATTATTTTAGTTATCCAGCATTTAATTATCTACTAACTTTTTACCTATTCACTTACTCATTAACTATTCATTATCCATATTTATTATCTATTATTTAGTGAACTATTCTAATTATCTATAATTTGTCTATAATTTTTATGTGTTTTCTTTTTTAAATTATTTATTATCGTTTTATCTATTCATTTATCATCTATTATCTATTGCAAATATCTATCAGCTATATATTATTTAATTATAATTATTATCTGTTTTATATTATTCATTATTTATTATCGTTTCATTTATGAATTTATTAACTATTGTCTATTACAAAAGATCTATCATCTATTGATCTATCTATAATACATAATTTACTATCTATTTTCCAGTATCTATCATCAATTATCTCTCATCCAACATCCATCACATATCATCTATCCTCTTTTATCTATAATGTATAATGTAGTCATTTATCACACATTATTTATTAACCATCATCTATTATCTAAAGTAACAAAAATAAAGTATATAGTTACACTTTAGAATATATCTCTGTTATATAGCTAATATACAACTCAAGATCTTAATGAATGTTCGCTTTAATATTTCCTCACATTAACCCATTCTAAACATAGATATAATAGACTTGACTTTACGATATTTAAAGATAATTTCTATAAGTGTATGTGAATCATGAATATCGTATTGCATAAATACATATATTTATATGTACTTATATGCACATTGCAAGCTTAACTCACCTTTGTTTTGGTCACAATATTTGTGGCTAGCTTAACGACGGCAAAATTTCCTTTGCCAATGGTTTTCTCCAGCTCGTAGTAGCCGACACGTAAGAGTTTATCCACAGATATTTTGCTCGTCGATGGCACTTTGTAATTTTGTGGCGTTGATGTGGAGGCGGCCATTGCACGTTGTTGTTATTATTATTGTTGTTGTTGTTGTTGTTGTTGTTACTGCTGTTGGTTTTGGTAATTGGCTAAAGTTGCGTTGCCTGCGCCGCCTCCCTACCACTCGTTGTTGTTGTTGTTGCTGCTGTTGTTGCTGTTGTTGCTGTTGATGTTGTGAACGCAGGAAGTTCACTTAAGCTGCATTTTCTTTTGTTTGCCGAGCTTGAATTCATTTGCCATACAAAGCCGCTGCTGCTGCACACAAACACACACGCATTCACTCTCACTCACACACATACACATATACGCACAGTCACACTCACTCACTCACACACACACACGCACACGACGAGGAACAGCAGCAGCGTACAATTTTAATTCGATTCGTAGCTTTCAAATTGAATTGTTGCAATTATTTGCGCCTTGCATTCGCTGTGTCAAAGGTCAACGGCAGCTGTTGCGTTGCTGTTGTTCTCGTTGTTGTCGCTGTGGCATCTGCTCCCGACTGGGCCATTGGATACGGCCACGTGGCCAAATGCAACGAGCACGTGAGGCGTCTCCGATTTGATTTGACTTGTGGCACGTTGACAGCCGCACTTGAGACGTTGTTGTTTGTTGATATTTGTTGTTATTGTTATTGTTGATATTGTTGTTTTCTTTTTTTTTTTTTGTTGAGGCGTTTTCTCTTTTCACATTTTTAGCCTTGTTGTCGCTGTGCTGTGTTTGCAAACATTATATAAAAAAAAGGCAATTAAAAGTAAATCACATTTGATATTTGACCTTGGTTTAGCGTTGATTTTTTTTTTTATCACTTTTGTTGCTGCTGCTGCTAGTGGGCGTGGCCAACAAACAGCTGTTGTCTCTTTTATCTAAGGCAAACAGAAAACCTACACACCACAGCTATGTAACAACTTTTAGCAGACAGTGTAGTAAACCAGTGTCTGCCATAGCACGCTCTCTCTCTCTCTCTCGCTTTACACTGCTTCCTCCTCCTACTGGCTGTCGCCTACTACACAACATTGCAAGCGAATTACCTCTCGCCCTCTCCCTCTCGCACTGCGTACTATGCTAACTCTCTCGCCGTAAGCTGATCTCGCCTGACCAAATTGCGCCTTCTTCTTGCTCTCCTTCTCCTGCTTTTGCTTCTGCTGACTGTCGCCTGCTACATCAGCTGCGTTCATTGCAGACCACGACAAAACTTAATGGGTTAATGTACAGCATCAAGGTCGCGTGGCCAGACACACACACACACACACACACACACACGCATACATTCACAAACATACTCACACACGCATACGCTGTTTGAGTGCGCGAGCGAGACGGCACGCGTGGCCCAAGTCAAGTGGCGAATGTTTGCTGGAGCAGGCGTGCAAGTCAACAAATTCTTCATTGAAATCAATTTAAGGCAGCAACAGTGCGAAATAGTTGTGGAAAGAGGAAGCAGGGCAGCGCAAACACAACAAGTACACACACACACGCTCACGCACGTGAGTTGAGTTGTTAAGGGCTTAACCAAAATTGCTTGAACATTAAGAAAAAGACACAAATACTTTTTTGCTAAATAAATTCCCTTTGAAATTCATTTCAATGAATCTGCTCAATTACAAAAGCTGAATGCTATGAACATCGACAACGCACAAAAAAAGACCTTAAATTTATTATTAAAATTACCTACGCACTTTCAAATGCCCTATTGTGTTTGCTTTATAGAGTATAACATCACACACATACACACATACATACATACATACACATACACGTACACGTATGCATGACGATAAATTTGTAAACAACTTGCTGGTGCGAAAGAGCAACGGCAGCTGGAGTGGCCAGCCAACAATGCAAAAAAAAACTTTTAAGTGGTTTTTCTCAGCCATTTAATTTGCACATTTTCACGTTTCTTCAACATTTTTTCAAGCGAGTGCGAAGCGAATCGCATCAAATTATTAAATACCAATTGAAAATGATTTGATGTTTGTTTATTAAACGAGTAGAAAAGACAGAAAACAGTTCCAAATGGTCGCAGAAGCAGCAAATAGAGGAAGGAGCGGATGAGGTGCTGAAGCAGAGCGAAATCACACTTACACTCACACACACAAAACTGAAAGTCAATGTACAAAAATCAACAGAGTGCGACTGCGACGAATATTATTTCAACTAAATGGATGCGAATGCAGTGACGACGTTGACCTGTGCCTGGAAGCGCCGCATCAAAGCTGAATGAACTTCCAAAATGGAAGGAGCATTTGAAGCTGGAGCTTCATTTGACTTGACAACTTCCAACGCACGCACGCAAACACATTGAGAGTAAGAGCGGGAGAGTGAGAGTGAGAGCAAAAGAGAGTTGCGAAAGCGTAGCCAGCTGTAAAAGACGTCACAAGGCAGCGTCAATTCGCGGCGAAAATAAGACGAAAATCATTATCATAAATTGCGTTGATGTGTGCTGTCATTCACAACTGAAGGCGGCATGCATGGCACGGCGAAAGTAAACGGGACGGCGAATTGAATGCCGGACAGTAAGAACAAAAAAGTTAAGTTAGTCAAGCAACTGTAAATCAAATCAAATTGAGATAGATCAGTTTAGATAGATACTTAATATGGAATGGAGCTATACTTATGAAGAGCACTATGAGCATATGTACATGCATACATACATATGTACATACATCCATACACTTATACACCATATCTGTTGGGCATAGCTGATAACTAAGGCACCGCAGTAGTTCTTATTACTGTTGTTGTTATTGTTATTCTACTCGCACTCATGCCCTCTGCTGGCGACAACAACAAACCGACAGTAAAATCAGAAAAGACAAAATACGAGAATGATTAAAAAAACAACAAGCATAACAAAAGAAAAAAAAAACAACAAAAGTCGCGCGCGCACGAAATAAGAAAAAAAGAGTAACAACAACAACCAAGCAAAGTAAATGAGCCAACAAATATAAAAGAGTAGAAAAAAACAAAAGCTAGAGAACGACTTCGACTTACAAACAGCAGCGGCAGCGACAGCAGCAGCAGCCAGACAGCAGAGACGACAATAACAACAACAGTTCAGAAGCGCCAGTGCTCAGAGCAGAAGGCAAATAAAACGTAAGAGCAAGCAGCAGAGCGCGCGACGATGTGTGTATGAGTGTATAAGTGTGTGTGAGAGTGTAGTCGGCGGGGGCGCAGCAACAGTTACGGGGCAGACAGGTTACGCTGTGCGTGTGTGAGTGCGCTGGTATATGCATGTACATATGTACAAGCGTATCTGCATGTGTGTGTGAGCTTGGATAGGTTCAAGGAGTCAAGGAAATTCGCAAAAAAACAACACCAGAAATTACAATATGAAGCAGCATGATGACAATTACACACACACACATGAGCTGACACATACATATACGTACGTATGTATGCATGTGTGTGGCTGTGGAGGGGCGAAAAACGAAACTTGTCGAGGTCGAGCATACAAAACCACTCGAATAATACGTACGTAGTATGTGTGCAAACAAGCGAAAGATAGAGAGAACGAGAGAGAGAGGAAGACAGTGAAAGCACACAACGCTTACACACATACACATGGTTTGATAACGGGGCGAATGAAAAAAGCAAATTTACAAACGCAAGGTGTCCAATTAGACCACTCAACAGCAATTAGCTTTTCTTCTTCGGCCTTATTTGCGTTTTACTGGAGTTGCTATGACGTTCGCAGTCAAACAAACACAAACACACACACGCACACATGGGTTTGCGGGCGAGAGCTGGCGCGCACACTCACACACCACGCACCACAGATACATATGTAGCTATGCAATCGAAAAACGTCCACGACTTCCAAGTGGAAAAGCGTACGTAGTTTTCGCCGTCATTTTGGCTGCGGGCAAAAAAAAAAAAACACATACACCAGCATAATTGCCATTCATGAATATTTTTTGCTTCCGCATGTCGTCGCACACACACACACACAGCCGGACTCGAAACCATATAAAGAAATTACTTACTACTTACTCACGCATTCGTGCATATGTATGTGTTTATAATTGGAAATTTAGTTCGCCGCGCCCCTCCCTCTCCCCTCTCCACTCCCTGCACCTATCCAACTACCTACTCCTGCTTTGCTATAACATATTTTTGTTGTTTTTTACTTTTCCAGCCGCAGCAGCCGCCCAAGCAGCAATAGCAACAATAACAGGCACTGGCCTCAAATATGAAACACTTTGTTTAATCTCTGTCTCCAATTCCAATTTTGATTTGCGTACACATACGAATGCTTCTATCTTTATATTAAATTTTGTTTCAATATTTCATATATTGTCGCCAGATTTCTTTTCACATATTATTGTATTACAATATAAATATGAATATATATACCATATATATGTACACAATTATATATACATATATATGTTATATATATTTAATTCTTATCACTTGTGCTTTGTTATTGCCTTTTGGCTGGTTGTTTTCTCGCTTGCACTGAACTTGAACGCGTGGGCGTAGCCTTGCGCCGCGATTTATATTATCAAGTGCCCTCGCTTTCGGCTATTGGAATTTTTTTATATTGTTTAAGTGGCGATTCTTATACGAATTTAGCGCGAAGCGCGGCCTACCTGTGTACGAAGCAAAAACTCGGCACCAACTGATTGGCTTTTCGTTCTCTTCACACACGTACAACACAACACGCACACAAAAACACATTCACTCTCTTGCTGTCACACAGCGTTGCATGTGTGCGTTGATCGGCCCTGTTAAATAATGACAGCACTCTGTTAAGTAAGCAAATTTCTCTGTTAGTATTTATTTAAGTAAGTTGGCAGCACACATCTGTACTTGCGGGCATTTTGAACAAAATTTAAGTATTTCTTTTCAAAGGTTATTGAATATTCGATTTTGTTTCGCACATTGAACGGTTGTAACGCAATTAGTTAAAGCGCTTTTCTATCTGAATCTTCCAACAGTTATCTTTGTCAAATTATAACATAGCCGATCGCCTCGTTAGCGGCGTCATTGTCAAACAGGATTTCGTGTATTTTCTCCCAGATGCCGATAATGATGCCGTTCGTGCCCTCGGCATCGCTGACACTTTATCTATCAACTTCTCGCTCATCAACGTCTTGGGCAACTCTCGTGCCTCATACCAATGCGGATTGACGCGTTTCACCCAGAAAGCTGCTACCCAAATGCAGACCACTCAGCAATTTGGCAACGCAACCGACATTCACCATTCTGTTGTTTGCTCTTAATTTTTGTCTAATTCTTTGTTCTTCGTGGTGTGTGTGTGTGTGGAGTGTATGTTTGGTTCGATTAAGCACAGGTTGTTCTATTTTCTTTATTGTTAATACTGAATTACCCAAAAAAAAAAAAAAAAACCATACAGAATATTACGGAAATTTAATGTTTTACCGTTCGAAAGCCTATATTAAGTGAGCACGATTTTTCAAATTTCCAATTTTTATCTCAATTCTGAATTTGAATTGCGCGCCTGCTTAACCGACAAAATAAAAATACCAACAATGTCTTCCACTTCAATGGACAACAGCGAAGCGAGAGAGCGTGTGTAGACTTCCAATTGGAGTTCCAATTCGAATCCTTGCGCTGGAAGTGAAGCCGCAATGAATGAAATTTTCCATTGTGACCGGCAAAGGAAGGCGCAAAAGCGCGCATGCGACAGACAAACGACAAACGTGACGTCAGCAGCGAAAGCTCTAACTGTAAACACGTGGGCGCGCTTTTAAACTAGAAAAAAAAAAAACGAGAGGAACAACAACAGCAACAAAAAACAGCTGAGATGCTGCGGCGCTTTGCTTGGCGCGTCAACGTTTTTCGGCTCTCGAGCTGAAGCTTTGCATACAACAATAATGGCACGAGGCATATATTCAAAATTTTAAATGTTTCCAACCTATAAATTTCAAGTAAAAAATTGTTTGATTTTATTCATAAGCTAATTAGCATTTCATAACATAATGATGGTACGACGTCGCGGCATGGGAGTTAGCTTAAGCGCCTTCCAGCCGTCGTCATCGCCGCCGCCGCAGCAGCATCAGCCACAGCAGCCGATGGGCCAGATGAACCTGTCCTGGCTTAGCGGCGCAACGCATCAATGGACGCCGCGTCGCGAGACGTTCGTCTCGAGCGTTTGCAACAAAATGGTGGGCGCAGTGCCGCGGATGCCGAAGCTACGCGCGCCCGAGCCGAGCAGTCGCAAGCTAAGTCGCCTGCGGCGAAATCTAATGAACATTTCGCCGCAATTCACGAGCACAGCGAATTGGCAGCAGCCCGTGCGGCGAGCCCAGCCCAATATGTGGTACAATTCAAATGCTCACATACAGCCGAATTCGCCGCTCTGGTCGCATTCGATTATGACGGCCTATGCGAAGGGACAGCAGCAGACAATTAATGATATATCGCTGCAGTTAAAGCAACAGTTACGCCAGCTCAATCAGCAATGTCTGCGAAGTCAACAGCTGCAGCAGCAACAGCAACAGCAGCAGCAGCATCAGCAACAGCAGCAGCAGCAGCAACAGCAACGGCAGCAGCAGCAGCAGCAAAATATGCATTTTAAGCCCAGTTTTGTGCCGTTCAATTTTGGCAAATGTGCAAATAATTTAATAAGTTGTCTGGAGAGCAATGCTACCTTTGCGCAAAAGCAAGCGGCAAAAATAAATATAATGAAGCAGCATCAGCAGCAGCAACAGGAACAGAAACAACAGCAGCAGCAATCACAGCAACTTCTGCAGCAGCAACAACAGCAACAGTCTCTGCCGCAGCAGCAGCAATTCCCGCAGCAGAAATCCTCGCAGTCGACCCTAGCCATTACAGATGACTTTGACTATGTGAAGCTGGCCAAGCATATCGCCAAACAGATTAGGGATTCAATGGAGCTAGCGCCCAAATCGCCGGTGAGCGTAAAAGCTGTTAATAGTGAGAGCAGCACAACGTTAATTAACCAATTCATGGCACAAGTAGGTCGCAAGCAAATCGATTCCGATCTTAAAGAAGACAGACTAACGGTCAATTCGAGGCAAGAAATCGATGCGAATTTGAAGTATATAACTGAGCTGCTATTGGCGGATTTATCAGAGAAATTGAAGAGACAGGCAAGGGTTTTGTCCGAGCAACAGGATAGTCTGGCAACGCCGGAGCAGCTAGAGCAAATTCTAATAGATGAGGACAGTGTAGCAACGCTGTGTCAAGGATCAGAATTGAAAGCCATTGAGTCTGATGACAGTGTGGCAACCCTCAAAACGTCCCAAGAAGATGCCGAGTGTTTTGACAATAGTCCATCAACTTTAGGGCGGTCTGGTAAGTCTATAAGTAGGATGACAATGCAAACTGCCAGGCAGTCGGACGACAGTTTGGCATCACTGTTGCGTGCGGAACCGCAAGTGTTACGGCAGTGCTCAAAGCTGTCTATCAACAGTCTGGCAACGCCATGTCCATCCGAAGCGAACTTGTCGCAGTCAGACAAAATGATGGCAACACTATGGCTTTCACAACAGAAGTCAATGCCCTCTATCAACAGTATGGCAACGTCATGTACGTCTTGCTCTGACCTATCCGAATTGAATGCAATACAGTCCGAGAACAATCTGGCATCGCCGTCGCATTCAGAGCAGCGCCCGTCACCGCTAAACACAGAGAAATCAGTCAACTTTGCGGCAAAGGTCGAGAAGCCTGAACTAGAGCTATCGCCGCTAAGCTCTGCCACAGGTCTGGCAACGCCGTGGCCGTCACGGGAAAGCTCAACTGACGCCATAAAGTCCGTCAGTTTGACAACGTTGCAAAGCGAAGCCGAGCAGAAAAGAAGCCACGAAAAGTTGAGCGATCTGGCAACAGAGCATGCCGACAGCCAATGCATTGAACACAATTTCAGTTTAACAATCGAAGAGCTGGAACTCTTGCAAGGGATTCTACAGGAAGAGGATCAACAACAAAACAATTTGAAATGGTCCACGATACAAAATCCCGATTATTTCAAACTGAATCCACAGGAAATCAACACAAATCAATTGTGGAAGTCGCTCTTGATGAAGCTGCTGCATAAACCCAATAAAGACGACAAACGCTTGACGGGCGGCGATCGCAATGAGACTAACAATGATGTTCCCATCTATCTGATGGATGCTGCTAATGATGACACAACGAATCAAAGTCAAATGAAGAAGAGATCGAAGCGAAAATCTAAAGTCAAGAATAAGGTTATACCGAGTGGATATAGGCATAGAATGAACCACTTTCCACTGAGAGATCGTGAAGTAGAGCTCATGCGAATGAACACTCGCTGGCCATTGCATTGGCCCAGTCCGCGTGTCATCCATCATATGAACAGAAAAAGGAAGAAGATGGTACTGCGCGGCCTGTGCGGTGCACGTTTAGGCAACTCAAAGCTAAGCACTAGCTCTAAATCGATGATGAAGCAACGATCGCGCCCGAACAATCAAAAGAAATCACTTTATCGCATGCATAAACCCCTTTTGAACCAGCCACCCTTTGTACGAAACTATTCGGAGTTTTGGTTCCACTAAGTGAAACATCCTATATCTGTATATCTATATCAGTGCATGGATCGCACATAAGAACATCACATAGTTACTGGAGATTCTAACTATGATCTGTTCTTATGTGCAATCCATGTACTATATGTTTATATTTATATATGTAGACTTGACTGATAAATTGCTTAAATAAAGTTTGAGTCGAATCTAGATTTACATTTTCTCTGTATTTCTTCTCATCATACCAAGTCCAGTTTTATCTATTTCTTAGTTATCCTTTTTTCCACATTTGAAACTAGGTTAACTCTCGTCAAAACTTAGCTAGACTTATCAAACTGGCTTTGTTTTCATTTCGATTGTAGATTGTAAAATATTTATTTGTTAAAATTCTTTGTTTACACTTGTCTAATACGATAGATAATGTGAACCGTACCAATAACAGAATTAGTTTGCGCTTTTAGTAGTTAAAAGCAATGGCTCAAAATCTGACCGGTATTAATAGCGATCTTCGCAAAGATTCAGATGAGGATCACGCATTTCGTAAGCGTCAACAGAAACAGTATCCTGGGCTATATAAAAAAGCGTATCAGATAATTTACCAGAAGTCATGCCCAGAGGTGTCAACAGATTTGTGCCAGAAGAAAAATTTTCAAGTGTCCCAGAAGCCATATCCAAAGTTGCCTTGCCAGGAGATGTTGCAGAGTCAAGTCCCCAAGTTATCCGAACAGCCATACCAAGAAATTGATCAGGAATCGAAGCAGAATCCATTAGCAAAGTTGTGCGAGGAACCGTATCAAATAGTGTATAAAGTCCTAAATCAGAAGTCAAGCTCTGACGAATTGTCCCCGAAGGTCTCGCGGCAATCATTGCTCAATGCCCACCCTAAGTTATCTAAGGAGCCGTACCAGGAGTGGTGTGTGGACTCATATTCAGAGTTATCCCCAGAGAAGTATCAGAAGTTGTACTACGAAAAGAGTCAGAAGTCGTATGTGGTAGAACGCCACGATCAGTGCCCAAAGTTGTGCCAGGAAGACTACATAAACCCTTGCTCAAAGGAGCATCAAAATCCATACCAGGAATTGTCTGAGAAGTCACACCCACAGAAGTATAAGGAAGTGTTATTGCCTGAAGAGTCGGACATATGGAAATATCAGGAATTATACGAGCATATGCTCTCCGCTGAGGCGCTGACGCGAGAGCAGTCTACAGACGTATCTAAGGAACCAGAATTATCACATAAAAGTTTCCCCAAGTTTCAGTACTCCGACTGCCTACAGAATACAGAGTTTTCTATAAAATTGAATCAGGAAGTGACAATGACGCCGAATGCAATCGACAGGCCAATCAAAATATTGCCACCAAGTCGTAGGCTCGCAGGCATGGGCTATGGTAATATTAGCCAGAAGAGAACCTGCAGTAATGTACCCAGAAATAGTAAAAATCAGACGTCAAGAACGCCATGTGGAATGTGTGATATTTCATCGCAAACGTGTGAACGGGGTGGTAATTACAGTCATTCGCCATCTAATGCACCAGGTTCTCGCCCACCAGCTGATATCCGTTTCCATGAACCATATCCCAGCGCTCGACGTCCTGGTCAGAGCCAAGGACCGCGATCCATACAACGAAACGAAACTAATTGGGAGTCTTATGAAGCGGATCAAGTAAACCAACCCATAAATAATTCTGATCGTCCCCGGGCAAACACGTGCCGAATGTGCTGTGAATCCAACGATGGTAAATCATCGCAGTGTTGTGGCAAATCAAAGTGCGCCAAGCCACCGCCCAAACCTTTCTGCGAACCGTGTGGATCCAATAACCCGCCGCCCGAAACGTACAGAAAGACCAAGGGCGAAAAGGGATACAGTGTCGAACCGCAAATACGTAGCAAATCGTGCCCTCCCGCAAAGCCGGTTGACCAATCGTGTCAGATCTGTGCAACACCAGATTATAGCAGCTATAGCAAATCGTATGGTGCAGGTCCATCTCAACAATCGGCTTTTCAATCACCTAGCAACTCAGCTAAACCTAATTATCGTGACTCAACCAAAGCAAATTTACAGCTTTGTCCGCATTGCGAAAAACTCTTCGAGCAACGAGCTGTACCTAGTTCGTACAGAGAGGATAGCTACGAATCAGATTACGCGTCATCGGAGCCACGCGGAAAATACAGACCGCAAAAGCAGTGTGAGCCAGCAGAATCAACGGATTCGCATATTTGCAGGAATCCTTCGTGCAGTAAGGCCTTAAAAAAGCCAAGCACTTATGGCTATCGACCCTGCCAGGCGCCACAGTTTCCCGAAACGCAGTTCACTGTGAACGAATCCAAAGTGGACTATATGGAGCTACAGTCCGGAAGCGGGCGATTTTATAAAAATCCCTTAACCGTATCCAGCTGCAGTTGCAATATTAAAGAGCGTTTCATACCCGAATCGAGAAGGAATTCAGAGCCACCATATCCATACTGTGACTATAGCCGTAGCCGATCGGAGGGAATGCATGGCAGAAATCATGGCTTACCCCCACTCAACAATAATGCGTGTGGCGCAAATTTTGTGCCCGTAAACTATTTCCAGGAGAAATCTACGCCCAAAAGAAAGCAGAGATTCTCCTCGGGTGTAAGCATAAACTTTTGATATATATCTATAGATCGAACTTGGCTCATACTTCCAATTACATTGCAGCTAGCGCCAAGGGTCTCCAACATTACACAGCGGCCAGGTGCTCAGTCAGTTAGCAGCTCTTTTGTAAGTGCCTCTGAATTGAGTAAGAAGTTTCCTATAACTCCCTTAACTACCTCTTCTCTTATCATTCATCAGGCGCATGTAATGCCAGAGAGCAGCTTACATTTGGCAAAGCGACGTTATAAGCTATACAATCGACGTCTATCTGGCTGTGGTGTAAGTTAAAGTTATTTCTAAAAGAAATATATATCAATATTAGAATTTCATTTACAGGCCACGATGACTACCAAGAAATTTTTACAGCTGAGCATGAAGAGTCGTCTTTTTTGCCCAAGCAAACTACATACAAAATTAATGCCAAGCGTGAGTCAATGCAAAGATATTTATTATTCTATTTCAAACATTTCCCTGCACAGCATCAATCAATTTTCACACAGAGGAGTCAACGTATGCCCATAGCCAAGCCCTGCACAGTGCGTGTGCCGAGCAAGGCACTGCGTTTATCCGAATGCCTGTGTCAAAAGTGCAGGCAGCGGTGTCGCGGTGGAAAGCTAACGGCGAATACAAATAGCTTGCACAGCACCAGAAATACAAGAATTTCCAGGCCCAAGGTACAGACTCAAACAGCGGCGCAGCGATCCAATCAAGCCTCCGGCTCAAGGCCTAATCGAACTCAGTCGACGACAGTAAAACGTGAAAAGGTCTCGATTCAAACACAAACCCATTCACGATCCTCGCGACTCCGCGATCAGTACGCACAGGCCACAATCAGAGCTAAGTTGCGACCCGATCTACCAACAAGATATCAGCCACAGTCACAAAATCAACAAAATTCCCGATCAACTTCTCGTCCATTAACTCGGAATACATCGATGCTGCAAAGAACCGATCGAGCTGCGGCTCAAAAGCGACAACAACAACTACAACAACAACAACAACGTCAAGTAGCAGAAAGGCTGCAGAATCGGGAAACAGAACGAAGGCAGGAACTAGTTCAAGAGTGTGAACGTAGGCAGGATCAAGAGTCGGAAAACAAAAACCAAAAGAGCTCCAACTTGACATCGCATCCTCAACAATTACCGAATGACCCAGTGCGTGTGATGCCATCGTCCCATATGCGGTCTCATGACAGTGCCGGATGCATGGGCACAAACATTCATCATTTCTATCGTGGCAGCTTTCTGTCCATTCGTCCCACTTTACCGTCCGATGATACTCAGGTTGCCAGCGGCAGCAGACAACGTCAGTCGCTCTTGCATGTCGCGGAGAGCATATTGAGAACTGACTTCATGCAGCCCCCTAAGCCCAGAGGTTCGTCATTTATTGTGCAAAACAAATGGCAGTATATTCCCAATTTCAATGGCTTTGCGGGCGCCATGGCGATTCAGAATCTGAAAAGCACGAATGAATCACGACATATCAACAAAAACGGTGGCTGGTTGCGACCCTTTCGCAAGCTGTTGCCCAATTGGCTGTTCAATAGCAAAATAAAGGCAACGAGTGCATAGGCAACGCTGTCAGAAAGCATTTAAAAAAAAAAAAAAATGAAAAAAGAAAACAACAAAATCTTGGCTACGCTTCGAAAGTTTTTCAAAATATGGCACGTTTCGGTTTCAGGAAAATTATAAACCACTACAAAAACTCCAAGAATAACAGCGTCAAAGCCCCCGAGCAGAAGTTTGAGGCTCAGTCCGATCAAACAGAGCAGGATGTCAGCTGTGGCGAGGAAATCGATTCGATAGCTGCTGAGGTAGACATGGAATCGATGCCTAGCCAAGATCAGCTCTACGTTCAGGATGTTGCGGATCTGCAGCCAACTGCCGTGCCACAATATGAGTTGGATGAGTATACCTTGCCAACCAGCCGTAAATTTACAAGAGAATATCATCGACCCAACCTGAATGTCACACGAAGCAGATCGCGCCGACCGAAAGCCATGAGACATCACAATGCACAGAGAAGATCATGTGCCATTTGTAGACAACAAGAGGTTGAAGCGGGTCATTCATCCGATGGTTGTATTTGTGATAGATGCAATTCAACGATTCGTACAACTTTTGAGAATTTCATGGATGAATCGCAACGTTTTCAATCGGGCCAACAAGCGGAGAATGACAATAAAGCGGAATCACAGCCAACCCACCTAGATAAAGGTCAGCAGGCAACCGACTATGGAGAACGGCGACAATCCATTAATTCAAACGATGTGCCACCACCCTTCAGTATCGTCGTGCTGCAGGATTGTGAGAATACTGATCAGATAATTGAACAGCTGACAAGTGTTTTGACTCAAATTCTACCGCAACAAGGCAGAAATTCAATTAACAGCAACAACAGGAACGCCGCATACTCTAATAGTTGCAGCAATATACTCAACAACTATCATAATGCCTGCAACAACAATAGGAAGTTCAACTACAACAACAATAGGAACTTTGACTACAACAGCAATAGGAACTTTGACTACAACAACAACAACAACAACAATTGTTATGGGAGCGATTACGCGAATAATCGGTTGGTAAAGTAAAAAGTTTATGGAAACTTTGGACTACCAAAGCTATGAATACTTAGAGAAACATGAGTTTTTAGGCGAAAGATGAGAAACCTAAGGGAGACTACCAAAGATTGGCAGTCTTAATTAACAAGCTAGGGAACAAGGAAACTGCGGGCTACCATAGTTATATTTGCTTAGGTAGAGAAAGAGGAAGAGAAAGCTAAGGAACCCTCTGACTACCAAAGATTTGCAGACTTAGTTAAAGGGAAAATAGGGATATTAGGGATATATACAATATCAATCCATCTTGTTAAACTGTATTTCTTCTTAGCCCCGTAAGTCCAACGAATACCTGCACTTGTTGTCCATCCACCTTTTATGATAACGAACCAGCAGGCACTAGAAAAGCGTGTAAGTAAAGCCCGAAAATCAACAAATCAATTATTTCAATAAAATCTCTTTAATCTCTGGTATTAGCTGCGGATTGGCAATCTATTTGCTCATGTGGTAAAGATGGTGTGGGTTCACAACCACACAGTAAGCATAAGAGCAAGAACCACAAGAGTATTAACAAAAGAAAATCTAATATCAAAATCAAAAGCAAAAGCAGCCACAATACGAACCACAATGACGATTGCAACTGTTCCGCATATGGTGATGATGATGATGATGATAATAATTGCAAGGACTGTGGTGCCTGTGATTGCGATTGTTGCAAAAAGAATCCGGAGAATGAAATGCTTCTTAAGCTCTTCGTACAGGTAATGGAGATGTTTATCAACTCGACCAAACAGCGCGAACATCCTAAGAAGGAGAAAAAGTCGAAAAAGGGCAAAGATGGACAAGCTAAAGATGGCTCAAAGAAGGGAAAGAAGAAAAAAGACAAATCAGAGGGCGCCGATAGGGCCGGAAAAGTTAAGCAAGGCAAATCAAAAGGTAAACAAAACGCTAACGGCAATACACAAATTAATAATTCAAATCGGATTCTGCCCGAATCGGATAAACAGCACGCTAGACGCCAAAATTCGAATCGAGTGGGTGCAGGTGATGCCACCAAATGTGGCAACGCTGCCGTCACATGTGCCAACAGTGGGCAGAGGCCAATAGATGTCGTTCCAGTTGCCAAGGGCCTTCGGCCTGTGGCTCACTATCGACCCGGCATTGTGCAGCATCCAGTCAGCTATTTGCTCGCCAAAAATGGCGAGTGTGTACGGCGTAGTCTGGTCCGTACGGCGGCGGGTGCCACACTACATGAGCGGGTGTACAGCGAAGTATTCACTTCAACTACAAACCCATATCGAAAGGACCATTCGAGGAATGCCGTGCGCTGTCATTCCACACAGTTTTCGCGTTGAGTACACTAATTACGCATTGTGTAGATCGTATATTGTATCTGAACCATCTGTATATGGGAGTTGGCATTATACCTATATGGAACATATAATGCATAATTTTGCTCAACCGCGTGGTGGTTTATAGCTACAAAATTCAATTAAAACTCAGAATCAGTAAATTTCCGTAGATAATCCAGATATCCCATAAGCATTCTAAAATAAATTTGGTATAACACAGAGAAAGTTTTAATCTTATTTTATTCTCAAATAACCCTACTCTCTACTCTCTACTCTTTACTCTCTACTCTGTACTCTCTACTACGGATTTGGGAATCCCTGTCAAAGGCAACAGGCTAAAGGATTTTTGCATTTGCTTTTGCTGCTTCAGCTTCAGCTTCCGCTTCCGTTTCCGCTGGCCCAGATTAACTTCTGAGCGGCGCAAATCAAACGGGGCACAGCTACGGGACAAACAATTAACGCCACAGGCGTTTCCTTATACCCCGACAGCCCAGACTTCTGCGCACCAGGCGCAAAGTCACTAATCACCAACAATATTTGGTGTCGGACAATGGGTTTTTTGGCTGGTACGAGTATAGGAAGTCCATATATGCCAAGATGTACCTGTACCATATTTTAGGACGTGAGCATACAATGGGCGCGTCGAGCGATTTCCTGCGCTGCATTTCACACTGCCAGACGAGCATCTAATTGCCCATTGGCCACATGTCCTGCTGTGTGCGGACAACAGTAAACAGTCAGCCACGAAAGGAAAATGTTAATTGCAGCTACCCGAAACGCACTTTTCCACAGTCGTGGCTGAGGCCAATGTGCGGCGTATAGCAGGACATCCTTTTCCTTGTTTTTGTTGTTTGCCAACATTCATTTTTACAAGCACGCATCGCTGCCTCTCTTTCGCTCCCACTAGCCAGCTACCCTCCCTTTCTACACAGGAATACATATACATATATATATTTTTTTGTTTGTGTACAAAGTACGCGCCTTCACAGCATTTCCGCTCATCATTCGTAAAATTTTTGTCGGCCCGCTCAAGCAACAGATGATGACGAACCCATCCATCCCTTCCCTGCCTTTGCCTGTGTTTCCTTTCCTTAAGCCCATGTGCTGCTGCTGCTGCTGCTGCTGCTGTAAGTAATACAGGATGCATTTTGTGCAGGAAGTGCAATTGTTCAATGTTTGCCTCAAATTTGAGCAAATGTTTGCAAAACGTGTTCGTGCGCGTACAAAATTGAATTTAAATCGATTTGCTGCCTTCGAAGAGGGAAACTTGCCTGCTCAATTGTGGGGCAGACTGAAGTGCATAAGAAATGCTATATATATATAGACATATATAGCAATAAATATAGTTAAGAGTTTGTTGCTCGTTGCTCGAGTTAAGTATCTACTTAAGCAAGTATTTACTTTGGCTTTTCCAATTTAGCTTGCATTTTATACATATATAGAGCTATTATTAATGCATTAGACTTAGTTGGAGTGCGTAATCGAGTTGAAACTTATACTAAATTATGTGTAGTTTATGTATATAACAAAGTTTATGGGAACTACTATAGCTATAGCATATTAGCAGCTGTTTATAGCTAATGGAAATTAGAGTTTCAGGTTCAAATCTTTCTCTACATATTTTGCTTAATATGATTCGATTAAACATATACAAAATACTTACAGAAAGTTAATTTATAAGTTCTTCTATACAAAAATCTATAAATTTATAAATACATATATGTAAAATAGTCTGCGATCAAATAAATAAATTGTACCAGAGCTAAACATATCTAAATCTCAATTAATTTGTTCTCAACTTATTTTGACGACATCGACATTGAGCACGAACTTAACCTGATTTGTAGTCTATATATAGTTTACATTAGTTACAACTACGTGCTGCATAAATCTGTTAGGCAACTTCAACTTTTATACATTTTATAAAGTCTTCTAGATTCTAGCTGCAGCACAGCTAATCCAACTGCTTCAGCTCATTAAAATCAGTATAGATATCTGCTGACAAGCCCTTAAACAAACTTCAGTTCAGCAAAGTTTTGTTTTAGCTTTTTAATAAACTTAATGCTGTTTAATCTAGCAAAATCTGTTTTTACATCTTATTCAATGCGAACTACTGCCTCGATTCTTGCATCGATTGTAGATACATTGCGCTTCAGCTCAGCTGCTTTACTCTAATCAAATATATATGTACTTATATAGACTTTGTAATACATTCTACTTCTGCCTATTTTGATATCCCTTTACTTATCTGTCGCTGACAAGCTTCTTCCGCAAACTTCAGATCAGCTGAGCTTGCTGATGTTATTTATAAACAGTTCAACTTACATTGCGACAATTGACAAACAATGAATCTCACTCTGTCTCTCATACAAGCTCTCCCTCTCTCTCTCTCTTTCTCTCTCTCTTTCTCTTTCGTTCCCTTGCTGACAGCAATTGGTGAGCTTTGCTTCAGTTATTCAGTTGATTGTTCTTGTGCATGTTGTGGGTTTACTTGGGAAACAAACCATTTTACGTGACACATTTCCGAGTCGCTGTACACGTTGTAGTTGCCGTTAATCAGATTCACGGCGCATTTCTACACAAAGTTCTTAAGGTTTTTATTTTTTGTATTTTTTTTTTTTCTTCTGCTTTCATACGTTCTCTTCTCTCTTTATATATTTTCATTGTTATCATTTGAAAATGCCTTAATCCGAATTTATGAAATGAAAGCGGAAGTCTGTGCGGCTTGTTTCCCATTCTTGTGCCCACAAGCATTTGCTCTCGCTCGCTTCTATCTCTTTCATTTTTTACAAATCTACCTTGCTCAGTCGTCTGTTAGGGGGGGTTTCTCAGCGTTTTGTGTGTGTGGCATTTGAATGTCTCTCGGAATCTGTTCGGTTTGGTTTTACGATCGCTTTTTATTCCCTCTCTTTATATATATATATTGTCTGTCTATATAGTTACTTCTGGGCTTTACGTACAGCTTGGCTCTACAAAAAAATTGGTGTTAATGATCGTTTTTCTTCTCTTCATATCTTTATTTTTTATGAGCGGGGGGCGGCAGCTGCCAACACGAAATGACAAACGATTCTACGCCTATTTATGATGAGCCAACGAAATTACCACAAGTCTGATGAAATGAACTAGTATAATTTTAGGGAACTCCCCTCGGAACAACTAAATAGTTCCAGCTGAAAAGTTTATGGGGATGACTGTTTATTGATTTATAGTTCGAGAAAGTGCCAATAAAATGGCAGTCCATGAGCCTGTCTAGGATGAGCCATGCCATGTGGGCGTGTGGTTTATGTTTTCTCAACCGTCTAGCGTCCCCTCAGCGCAGATCATAAAATTCACTTTTCTGTATATTTTGGGTGCAGTTTTAATGTCTCAGACAGAGCCTGAACAGTTTTTGGCCATTAATCGTTTAGTCGAGGGTGGCTGCAGCGCTATATAACTGCATATACATATATATGCCTATATATAGCGGCACATTTGGTACTTGTGATAACATTTGATTAGCAGCGTCTGCTCTTGGCATCTATATGGGGTTTTCCCTAAAAGTATTTCCTCACTATATTTGGAATTTGATATATGAACGGCACACGCCCCTGACGGCCTGACTGCCTGACTGCCAGACTGCTGCTTTCCTCCCTTGTCGCAGTCGCTGCCAGCTGTAAGATCTCAGATTGAGAATTGACTATTAGAAATTATCATAATTTTACTAGGAGACTCTATTGTGTACGAAAAGTAATTTTTAAATGGAGTATTCTTGTATTGTTCAAGTATTTAAACTAATGCTGCTGCTGTATACCAATTCCAAATTGTTATATGCTATTCTGATGTTGATTAAGTATTTATTATAAGAATCTTAAATACTTCTACTAACTTCTCTAACTTTTAAGCTAAAATATAAAATAATGGAATTTTCAGCATTTACCTTACGAATCTAGAGAATCAATTGTCAGAGACTTAGGCAATAAGACAGGGTATACTGATCTATTGCTGTCTCCACCTGTTAATAAATATCGATTACTTAAACAAATTTTTGTAAATCATTTACTAGGATCAATTTTATGAAAGCATAATCATATTAATGATCAGTACACATTGAAATTCATTCAAAATTCTTGTTTAATAAATACATAAATAATAACCATAGAAAAAGAACAGCAACTTCTTACAGAATATCTAGTATTCGATCAATATGCCATACAGAACTTTGTACTGCCTGTCAAGCGTTTACTTCCTTATGCTTAACGCATTTATTTTAATTATGCGCGAGCACAAATACCTGTAATTGAAAATAAACAGGCTAAGCAAATAGGTAAGGAATCACAAATATAGAAAATATAAAAAAACAGACATACAGGCATACAAACATACATATGTATGTCTGCACACACTCGTCTATATATGCGGAATATTAACGCACAAGCCATAGAAAGTCACGTACCAGCAAACATGTATTAGTTGCTGAGCCTAAGCAAACATCCTTTGTCTTTGTCTGTGGGCTTCCTGTCCGATGCTTATCATGTGTGTGTGAGCATTTCACAATGCATTGTGTGGGCCAAGAGAACACGTTGTGGAAGATGTGGAAAAACAATGGCAAAATGCAATTGGAGGCAGGCCGAGAGCAAAGCCAGCTGGACAGGATGCCTACTGGGCTGGAGACGGATTAACGGCAGCTAGCTAGATATATATATATTTTTTATTTTTAGCAGGATGTGTGCAGCTCAGACCAAATCGGATCACAGAGAGTTGGTTCCATAAGTAGCGTTAGGCATAGAGAACTAATCATGCATCAGCGACTGGACACAGACAGAGAAAAAAAAAGAGAGCGAGAGAGACGAGTGGCGACGCCTGCTATCAATTAGGCAGCCAATTAAAGCACTTAATTTATTTGGTCTACGATCGATGTGAGTGATAAACAAGCCATTAGATGCGGGCACAAGAGGACTCTACCTTAAATACCCTATCTCACTCTCACTCATTCTGTTTATCCACAGCTGTCTGCTCGCTCAGCGAAATGCGAGCAGGCTTCAAAAGCAGACAGCGACAGGACGAGGCAAAGACAGTCAAAGAACCGTTTTGGGCTATATTTGGCAATTAGAGATACTTCGTATAACTAATGATGTACAGATACATAAACAGTTAGATATATAGCTATGTATACAGATGCAGAAGCATTATGCAGCTCACGCTCAGATACATTGAAGAGCTGTAGATACATTGTACACATATTGCTATAGAGAAAGATACATTTGACAGGTTTAGATACAGCTACATTCGACAGACACAGCCATTTTGATACAGATACATTTTATAGCTAGTACAGATACATTCAACAGTTACACATACTTTATATGGCAACAGCTTCCAAATGCAGATACATTTTCAATTATTTGTAGTTACAGATACATTTTCATTGTAAGGCTCTAGCCACAGATTCACCGAACAGCTGCACAGCAACATTCAATAGCCATGGCTACAATTACAGTTTCAGATACATTGTATAGCTACAGATACAGATAGGAAGCCAGACAAAGGTGCAATCTTAAGTGAAAAACCCAATAGCTATAATTGCGTCGTTCGTGTTTAGATAATTTCTTTGGAATTGCCTGCTGCAAAGGAACAGCAGCTGTTGCTGCCGTTGCCGCTGCCGTTGCTGTTGCAATTTGAACTCACGCACAGGACGCGCGTCCTCGTGCCTCGACAAGGGGGCGCGTCTCGGGCATTGGTTATTCCAATGAAGTGAACGATCGGCAAGCCAAAAGGCCGCGTAACTCGAGTATTCCACTTCACGCTTGCCTATAAATTCGATGAAAGGATTCTGGCACTTAGCTGGCCCAAAACATATGCGCAGCTCTAACACATGCTAGCAGGATCAAATAGAAATGCCACCCGACTGATCCTTTTTCTATTCTTCTTCTCTGCTCGTCTCAATTCGTTTGGCTGTCAGTTTGAAAAGGAAGTCGACGCCGCAAAGCGCGCATTCAAATATGCGATTGCTGTCATGGAGGCAAAAGGATTTCCTGTAATTACAGAACGTCGTCTAGGCAGCATAATTAGTCAACGCATAAATATATGTATATATGTATTTATAATGTATGTGGCACGTGATGGCCACCGAATTTGTTGCCTACTGAAATCGTTTATTAATATGTACAAGAAAAAGATATTTCAATGAGAACTGAAGTTGATAAATTATAGTCTGTCAACATCGGAGGAGCAGCAAGACTCAATAGAGATTAATAATGAGTTCGAATGGTAGCTGAAAGAGGATCATTTGTATTGAAAGCTAATACATAGATAGATCTAGATGACATAAAACTGCAGTAGCTAGATAATGATTCTGCATAATTTCTATATTTATTTCTACTTTTACTTTTCAGATAACATCTTAAATATACCAAATCCCTAGAGAACAAAACCCCTAATACCAATTGTCTCCAAGTCTTTAGCTGCTCTAAAAATCGATTGCCCATGACTACGATTTGCTATCTCAATCTGCAAGGGTTGTTATTGTTGCCAATACAAATCTTTATTTTGTTGAACCAGCGATCCATGTGTTAATCGATTTAATGCTGAACAATACGAACTCTACATTCTATGAATGAAACAAGTCCAAACGCTTAGTTATTGTGCGACGCGACATACACAATGGGACTAAAAATTTGTCCACTGCTGTCAGGTAGGCGTCTTACCAATAGAGCTCGACAGCAAGTGCACTGCGACATAACAAAATATAAGGAAAATACCAAAATAAAATAAATAATGAAAAACTAATTTATTATAAGTAAAAAATAAAAATTAAGCTATATTAAAAAAATAAAAATAATTTACTAATGAAATACTAAGAAACGTATTAAAATTTTTGCCAGTGTATCAGAGAGCGCTGCATGCCAACAGCCAAGAGAACGGGAGAGCGGAGTTATCTGGTGAGCGAGCGAGTGTGCGTCTGTGTATGTAGCTTAGAGAGACAGAGAGATAAAGATAGTGAGTGAGAGAGAGCGCCGGCAAAGGCAACAAAACCCGCTGCACAGCGACGATCGCAATCAGTTGAGAACGTGAAGTGCGCGTGAACAGAACGTAGAAGCTGGCTCACAAGCAAACACACACACACACACACATCAGCACACAGATACACGCATCCGACAGATACAACAACTAGCTGAAATACGCAGATACTCGTACGCAATAACAACAACTAACAGCGAATTGCAGCTGCAAACTGGAATTTTGTGTGAAGTGAACAAAAAGCAACAAAAATAAAGAAACTCGAAGCTAACAAAAAAAAAAGTTGCAACAATTTGAAAATAAATTAAAAACCAAAAGAAAACAACAACAACAAAACTTTCGAAATACGAGCCGATAGTAAAGTAAGTCAGCAACAGCTGCTCAATTCATGTTGTTGCCGTCGTTCTTGTTGTTGTTGTAATTGTGAGATAGATTTCTTGCAAATTGTGAAAATCTGACAAATAGCTTCAGCTGTCCCCCGGCCTCCTCCAGTGAAAATCAACGGACAAAGAGCAGAGCAGACAGAGACAAGCAAAAAGTAAACAAGAGAAAAAAAAAAGAAAAAGCTAAAGCGAAAGCGAACAAGTGCAATTTCTATTTTTCGCGAAAACCAGCAAAAGAAAACAACAAAGATATATACATATATCTTTCGTAAATATCTATATGTATATACAGTAAAAATTTCGAGCGACATCAACTGAAATTGCATTCGCAATTCCGCGCAGGAAGTTCCATAAACCAAACGCAAATAAAAGAAATTCATAAACAATTTACAAATAAGCACGTATATATCATACAAAAGTCTTTATATACATTAATAAAGATATATCGTAACGGATATTGTCGGCAAACAGCAAGCAGAATTGGCAAATTTTGGATTAACTTTTCACTAGGTAAGCAGCCATATCTATAGGCATATGAAACATGACTTGATTGACTGATTGATGGCTTTTATAGCAGCTAAAGGGTTAAGGTCTGATAAGACCTAATTGATTGACGGATTGAGATAACTCATTTAGATGATATTTCAAAGAAATTCTCTTGAATATGTTGGAGCTATCAATTCAATTGAAGTTTGATATATAGCAGTTTTCCTGAAGATTTTGAATCATATTAACATGGTTGAAGTTTGAAGGCTAAAAATCGAGGCACTTATTACTATGGCAGAAGCTGAGGTTTCCCAGGAATTCAAACTTCAAATTAGGCTCTTTTATTTAACTTTCAGTTAATATATTGATATATAAACGAAAGCTCATGCAAGTTTAAGGAATTATGAAAAGCCGGATGTTTATATTTCTCGAATCCCACAGCAGTTATTCCATTTTTCACACCCGCATGCTTAACAAATTATTGATTTGACCCGCACAAAGGCGGTTTATATATATATATATATATATATATATATATATTTTTTTTTTCTTTTTTCCGAGTAAAGCTGTCGTTCATTAAACAAATTGTTGGTTTCATTAACAACAGTTTATTGTTGTATTTGGTTGGTCTCATTTTCGTTTGTTGTGTGTGCTTAGTGTAAACGTCTTGTTTGACATGTTGAGGAATGGCACAATTAATTTTATACTTTTTCCTTGTGTGCACAGTTTCGTTTTATGTTTGTCCACCATTCACGCTAATTGACCTCTAAAAGGTGAGCATATATAGGTATTTATATATATATATATATATGCCAGCTCAAAAATCATTTAAATTAACATAAGCAACATTTAGCAGAGAGAAAGAAAATAGATTTGTTGAAAAAAATTGAAAGTGCCAGCGCGTTTTGTTATGTTTCATTATAAAGCTATAGGTCAGCCTCGACGGCAAGACACAATCAATCTAGCCTTGAGTTGGCATCGTGAGATTTCAACAGCACAATATGTGGGCAAAGACTGCGACTACTTAAGGAGTATTGGGTATAGATTATAAGAGATCTATGAAGAAATAGAGAGATGAGTTGGAAAAAGCTAAAGAGGGGAGTTGGGATTAGGTAAATATAAAACTCAAAACTCTCATCAATCTAATGATTTCATCAATGCAAATGAAATTTTCTAAAAATAACTTCTAAGAACTTTTGTTACTCTATGAAAAAGGAATGCGAATATAGAATCTATTCTATTAATAGACAATAATAGAGTCTAGACTGATAAATATATACTCATAAAACAAAGACTTCTTCAACTGACTATATCTAATCCAACTAAAGGCATCTGTTACCCACACCCATTGCATAGCTGTCTTGGAACAAATGTGACTATAATAGTATTATACTATAGTTCAACTTGCAGTACTTTAGCCTTTAGTTGAAATTTGAGCAAGTTTAGACACAAACTCTTTGTACATTGTTGCGAATTCTTTGGCCAACTACAGTTATAAGCCAGGTCTTTGACGCTAGCCCTTCTCGAAAACCGTTCGCAGTAAATTTTTTTTTCTTTTAGACTCAATGTGCAGTTGCCATGACCGCATTCATAGTTTTTTTTTTTGTGTGTAACTTGTGCAAAAGCAAAAATAAACCTAACAACAGAATTGTCAAAGCGGCAAGCAGTTAAGGTGAGCGGCTAGGCGGGGCAGCCGCAGCCACAAGACAAAGCGACACACTCGAAATGCCAAGACGGCAGCTGCAAAAAACAAAAAAAAAAAATGTAAAATAATAATATGAAACCAGTAGAATCAACTTTAGTCAAGCGAGAGAGAGAGAGGCAGGGCGAGTGAGAGAGCGTCAAAGCTGGCTGCATTTTGGGCGCTTTGTTAGCCTGTGCAGCCCGTATATTGTGAATGCGCGCGCATGCGCAAAGGATGTGACCCAAGTGGAGAGTGAGAGAACGTTGAAACTATTGTGGCAGTCGGCTCTTTGTAATCTTTGCAGCTGCTCTTGCCACACATATCAAAAACGCACCTGGCCACACAACGGGAGCAATAAAATTGAATGCAAAAAGTGGATGAACGATTGGGAAATACTCTAAAAGCAAATATTTAATATAGACGGATATAGAAATGAGAGAAATATTATTATTATATAGACATAGACTCAATAAGAGTCTACATATGATATTTCAGCTCTATAGCTCAAGAGTTTCTCGAGTTGCGCTATGGAAGAGCAATATAACCGAATGCAGAATGTTAATGAATATTTAGAAAATACTCAAAAGCATATATATAATATATAAATTTATCGAACGGGAAGAGGTATTAAAATAACATATATTTCATTTAAACTCTATATATAAATAATCAGCTCTCTAGCTCTCAAGCTTCTCGAGTTATGCTGAAGAGGAAAGCAAAGTTCATAATTCAGATCTCAGGGAATTATTATAGCAATTTGAAAGCCAACTCTGTTACATATCTAATAGATATTACCTATATACACTGAAAGCAGTATACCGCTTTGCAATAATATACAGGGTATACTAACACTTAATTAAATGCCAATGCAATCTCACTCAAGCATTCACTTTATCTTTTTCCGTCCCCCTCATACTCTCTCTCTCTTTCTGTCGCTCTGATTCATTCTCACTTTGACCCATTAAAGGAAATAGCTAGTTCATGACATGTTTGTGTCAAATTAATTGTCAATGCAATTGCTTAGATAAGAGCCTGGTAAAATTTCCCAATAAAATCAGATATTTTTATTGGCGATAAGCATTTGTTTGCGCATTTCCTGCTTAGCAGCCAGGGTAAATCCCACCTGAACTGCACTCGCACATCAATGAGCACAGAGTTGTTCGCTCTCTCTCGTTGAGCTTGGCGTGTCTTGGCTGTGGCGCGTGTCGCGCCACACAGCAGCCGCCCAGTTGCATAGTTGCCTTGTTGCCTTGTTGCATGCCACGCTACATTGCCAGCGACACGTGTGGGGCGTGAAATGTTCAATGCCTGTCAGACGACGACGTTGTCGGGGCCGTCGCCGACTCGTCATCATCAAAGCATTTGCTTTACGTTCTGTTTTCATTTAATTTCCAACTAAATATTTACAGCACAGACTAACTGCAGCCCCCGCTCGATCCTAGAACTTGCTCACTCTATCTCTCTTCCTCTCCCTCTGTCTTTGTCCCCCCATGCCAACTGCGTTTGGCGCCATTTGCTTTATTTTTAAACGAGGAAAAGTCGTCACACATCCGTCCATCAATGCGCCTCCCGCGTCCCAAATGAAAATGATGAATGACTATGCGATGGGCGCAGTTCCAACATTTCAATGTGCTCCCTGCGTGACCCATACCCGGCCCCTGGCTGCAGCCCTCCAATGCTCCAACCGTATTGCTGCGCTTTTGCAGACGTCAGGCAGACGCCGATGCTGACGTCGACAGCGACAGTGACAGCGACTGCGTTACATGATTTGTAATATCAGCAAACATATACATATGTATATACATACATATTCAAGCACATACATATTTAGGAATCCGGTTTTGTTGTTGCTGGCTTGGCCGGCGAAAAGCAACAACAAAAATATGTTTATTTTTAACAATATTCAGCAGATTATCATCTGTCGTCTGCTGCTGTCTATAATTGTTGCTGTTGTATGCACTCTGTAAAATATATTCATACATATATATTTGTTATTGAATGAACAAGTTTATTTGCCTTGAATTTGTAGCCAAGCAATTTGAAACAGTTCTCTTTCTTTCTCTCTCTAGCTCATTTTCGGCCCTTCTTCTAAAAACCTTTTTCACATCAGCGCCTCAAAACTCCTCAGCTGGAAATTTTACTTAATTTGAGAACCCCTCAAGAAAATAAAACTTAGAAAAACAACAGCAAATTGACTTGGGAGGAAGCGCATAATTTAGACATGCGCAAGTGTATCTATGAGATACACATTCGCAGACGCAGATACAGCAACAGTCACAACTACAACTACAGCTAGAGCTTAGGATTCGTGCGCGTTCAAATTGTAATCAAATTAATGGCAGCTAGGCAAAACAAAATTTACATAGTTTGCTGTGTTTGCTATTTGTCAGACATTTGATATGTAAACCAAGCGAAAGAAAATTGCAGAGAGAGAGAGAGAGAAGAGAGAGAGAGCGAACGTGTCCAAGCGTGGGAAAGACGAAAAGATACCCTATAAAGGGAAGTATGTGTGAATCTAGAAGAGAGCAACCTCACATTCAGATCAAAATTTATAGGGCACCTAATATACTAGAAAGTTGACGTTAATTGGTAACGGCCCTTTAGCACTTTTAGATACTAAAATAAATACTAAGATGTGCAGATACATATAGGATGTGTAAAAGGTATTATTTAGCGCAAAATTAAAACTTTCCCTGTCACCATTGCAACTATACGGCCTATCATATATTATGCAAACTTCTTTATAGGGTATACAAAATCTATATGCGAAATTGTGCAAAAGATTTGTGATGCCTGGCAAAAAAAAAAATAAAAGTTCGCGGTAGATGAGTTCTTCAAAAAACGGAAGCGACCTGCAGATAAAGATGGGAGGCGTCAACAGACAAATACACAGCAAAGATTTAAGTGTAGAACAGCTTGTGTATGTGTGTGTGTGTGGGGAGCAAATTACGCACTTAAAGTGCTCGCCAAATGACAGGAAACGCGTCATTTTTACGAACTTCAAATTACGATTTTACGTTTCGTCGTTTTCGTTGCTGCTGTTGTTGTTGTTGTAGTTGTTGCTGCTGCTGTTGTCGGCAGAAGAAGCAGCGTGTGTATGGGTGAGTGTGTCAGTGTTTATATAGTAGCTGGCACTAAGTAGCAACAACAACAAAAGAACAACAACAAACGACAGTGCAAAGTGCAGACGTCAACGTAATTAAAACTGGCGTAAATGCATTTGTATGTATGTTTGAGTGTGTGTGTTGATTGTGTATGGCATATCGCACATTTGCTCAGCTTGTGTGTGTGTGTGTCAGAGTTTCCTTTTGTGCATCCTGTGCGCGGGCGGAGGCGGATATGCGCACATTGCGCAGACTTCCTGTCATTGACTCCAACTAGTAACAGAAAACCATTTCCTACCCATGGCAGTGACAGACCCTGAGCTAAGGGCAGACGACGACGCGTGCTCAGCACGCGTTTTGCGTGTAGCTAAACCAAAAAGGAAAGCCAATGTTGACAAATTAACAAACGAAAAAAAAAAAAACAGAAAAACATACATAGATAGACAACTTGATCGATGTGTGGGGGTTAATGATTATTTTGGCCCTTGTCACAACGGAAGCACGACAGACACATGGCATATGCAGCATTATCTAATGAATAATTGCTTTATGCGATGTCGATCCTGTTGCATCGGCTTTAATAATTGACATGTGCAACATCACCTTTTGAGTAATTGCGCAGTGAAATCGATCCTACTGCAATTAGCTTAAATCCTAACATTACCTATTGAGTAATTGCACTCTGCATTCAGTCCTGCATCATTTGCCCCCCTAACATTAACACGCCTACTGAACTGCTGACAACTTTAATGGTCGGTTTATCTGTACGTCTCCCCTTGACGCTGTGGGAAATCTGTAAATATAGTCGCCGGGAAATTACCTCATGAGGTGGTCTTCACAGCGCACAAAATTCAAACTGTTATAATTATCTAATTTAGAGCGCCCGCTGTGTACATGGCCTGTGGTGCGGTCACATTTGATATGTAAATGTGATTAAGGAATGTTGATCGTTTATCGAAACTGCTTATCGACAGCGCTCAAGCGCTAATATAGCGCCATCAAATAATATATAAATAAAAAAGTAAATAAACTGCATTTCAAGCGTCGTCTTGGACAAACTTAGGCATGTTTATGGCATCCGCTGTAGCCTGAGTCACCAATGCAGCAGACGGACATACAGACATCCATACTGATTCATGCATTTTTCGTTGCATTAGCTTAGGCCAGGGCTTTGACGGAAAGACGGCATTCTTGAATGCCCAATTTATATGTTAATAACTTAGTTTGCTCAACATTTCTCCCCCCATCCCAGAAAAAGCATAAATATACAAATATTGTGTGTACATGCCCCAACAAGTGGTTCGGTGGGCATTGTGTGTGGCTTCCTGGCCGTCAAACAAAGAGAACAACGAAAAAGAGTTTTTCAGAGTTGAATTTATTTGTCTTTCATACAATATTTGTTGATTCATTCGAATTCGAATTCGGTGCTCGTGGGAATTATCGCGCCGCGCTTACACATACATGTATGTATGTACGTACACACACTCACATTAGCGGATAATTAAAATTGCGGGTTCAAACTTCGATTCCTTGGCGAATTCTCAGCTTGGCTTAACGCACTTCCTTGAGCGGAAGGTCTTGAAACGAGTTCCGGAAAACTATTAACACAGGCAAATGACAAATGGGCCAATACACAAGGGTTCTGCCACAGTTGGCTTCCCCCTATTTTGGTTTGGGTAAGGTGTGTGAAATGAAATCTCGGATGGCGGTGGTCGCCATAACGCCCGCGGCTTCCGTTGCCTTCCACACACACATACGCTTGCGCGTCGTACACATTTTAGCATTGGCTTTGGCTTTAGTTTTGCGCCGGCGGATGTTTTGCTTGTCATTGTCATTTTCATTTCCATGCCCATTCGCATTTGCCATTCTGATTGCCCATGCTCGCCGTCTTTAAAGTCTTGTCGCTTTTTGTTTTGATCAGCTCATTCGCAAGTTGGCGATTCGCCGCTGCCGCTACTTCTGCCACTGCCGCTGCACCCCGTTTGCTAATTGTTTCCGCTGCCGCATTGCTTCTGATTATTATCGTAATCGATGCGATTCCGGTTTGGCACTTGCCTTTCTATGTCAGCCAACACAATTAAACAAACCACTGAGCCATCAAATAATTGTCAGCAATACAAATGTGGGCCATTTATAAAAATGTGGCCATGGCTAATAACAGCGCCTGCCGCTGTTGTTGCCACTGTTGCGGCGACTGTTATTTTCGCCTCATTGTTGCTGTTGTTATTGTTGTTGTTATCGATATGACAGCAGCGTAATCATTATTCAGCGCTTCCTTTCGCGTGCGAACCGCCCCTCTCTGCTGCGCCACATATATGTACATGCGATCGTTCAAACGTACCATTTTTTTTTTTATTATTTCGATGACAACAAGGTCAGATTTAATTTTGCGCTACAATAACAAAAAAAGTAAAAAACATCATTTAAAGCACAACAACAGAAATGCGCAGACCACGGCGAAATTTGAATACGCTTACTTAACAGCGCTGTTAAGCTAAATTACATGTAGATTTATGTTAGCTGACATGAATTTAATTTAATTTTTTAAAAGTGCGAAAATTTCGAAGATAGGAACATATTTAAGAAGCATATGAATAAAATTTAGGTCACCTTTATTACGTATTATCTTTAAAGCCCACAAACCTGATGACTAAGTTTTGAGGCTTTTTATATGTACATACATATGTATATTGCACGTACAATGCGGCGTATGCGTATTATTGTTGCCGTTGATGCGATTAAACAATTGTCCGGTTGTGAAAGCATTTCCGCCACTTGACTTCAGTCCACAAACAAACACACACATATCCACTCACACAGTTCCTTTTTTGCCCCTCTTTGCTAATGAATCACTTCCATTAATCAGCGTCATTTCTATCTATCATTTGCAGCTCACTGCTTCACGATGCAATTGGAGGCCAGTTACCCGAAATACGCCGGACGCGTGCCGCCATTGGACCTGTCTCAGGTCAATGCCGGCCAAGAACAGTTGCAGCAGCTGTGGGCGAACAACAAGCGTCATCATCCCTACCTACAAATGTTGGACAAGACTCTGCTCAGGTCCGATGACATCAACAACAACAACAATAGCAGCAACAACAATAACAACAACAACAACAATAACAACAACACAACATCAGCAGCAACAACAACAACGGCATTCAACATCATAAGAGCAGCCTGCCATATCCCATGGGTTCCGATGGTTTGCCTTTGGATCCGCGTGATTGGACACGTGCTGATGTGTGGAAATGGTTGATCAATATGACTGTGTCGGAGGGCCTAGAAGTAACGCCCGAGCTGCCGCAGAAGTTCCCAATGAACGGCAAAGCCCTCTGTCTGATGAGCATGGATATGTATCTGTGTCGTGTGCCCGTCGGTGGCAAGATGCTCTATCGTGATTTCCGTGTGCGTCTCGCACGCGCCATGGCGTTGCTCTCCTAAAAACAAAACAAAAACAAAAAAATAAAACACAAACTGAATACCCAAGCGAAATACCCTAAGGTTGTAAATATACCTAGTATATATAGCATACACATATACATACATATACAAATATATATATATATATATATAGAGTTACCTAGTCTTAAGTCGTAGCCCTATATGCATTTGCTTAATCGCTTAAGTGGTCGAAGTATGCCCCGACCAGTGCCTAGCTCTATCTTTTATTAGCGATCCGGCACGATTGCCGGGGCGTACTTCAAATGCTGTCCTATTAGTCATCTAAGTATTTGCATCTAATGAAAATATAAAATGAAATTTTATGAAAATTCAAAAATGAACTTTTCGTGTATTTTTATTTGAAGTGGATTGAGTATTCTCTTTTAATGGAAGTGGAGCTGGGATCTTAAGAGATAAGAACCTATTGCTTATGTTCTTCAAAAATGGCAGATGGAATATATGAAAGAGCTTCAGGAGAAAGTAATGATGTAATAGAGCAATGCCTTAATAGGTTTCTATATTTAGCTATGAGAAGTAACTGGAAGGAAGTCCGTGTTGGAAAGTATTTCGAGATGGTCAAAATTTAAACAGTTATACGAGTTATACTCTTGTATATACTGTATTATATTGTTATACTTTTTTATTGTTTATACGGTCTTTATTGTTATACTGGTATATTGTTATACTGCTATACTGCGATACTGTTATACTACTATACTGGCGTACTGCAACATTTGTTCCTGCGGATATTACTCTAGTCAGAAATTTTCAAATAAAGCTAATCACTGAAGGCCTCTCAGTTTAGGGCCGTACATAAAACAGTAATGACCATATATAGCTGCCTATGTATGTAGTATCATTAAATAAAATTGAAGGCACTCGAAGCATTTTAATAATCTCAACAATATAATTAAGTAGCTATAAGTGTCTGCATATGCGAGATGTTTTGTCTAGGTATTCCGTCTGGCTGTAAAGTCAAGATAAGTCTTATCAAAGAAATTCCAATAAGTAGATATGCAGGTATTTAAAAAGTTGCAAAAAGTATTTCGAATGAAAAGCCTTCAACGCTTCCAGTTCCGGACTTCAACTGATATGCGGAAAGTATTTATAAAAGATTAAGCTTCCACTTAAAGTATTTATAAAAAAGAGATTAAGTAGTAAGTGTACTATACAGTCATGTCTCTCTCTCTCTCTCTCTCTCTCTCTCTCTCTCTCTCTCACTCTTCGTCTGTCCCTTTTCCCTGTCCCCCCCAATTTTGGATAACTTGATGTTCATTAATTCCGAACGTATTATTTCTTAATCTTTGACTTGACTTTCTCTAAACAATTTTTGAATGGGCACAAGTTGCATTTGAGTTTAGTATTTTATGTGCTGTTTATGTCTCTCACAATTTCAAATGGTAAAATGGAACCATGCACTATATATATATATTATATGTAGGTACTAAAGAGGAAACAACGCGCATTGACATGTTGCCCCATTAGCACATCATTAGGGAAAGAGCTGAACAAAACTCGTATCGTATCTCAATGGAAGTGCAATAAACTCTTTGTTATTGTTGGCCAAGAAGTTAATGTTAACATTCGGCAGAACACCCATGAATCTTTATTTTTAGACCAGACAGTGCGTGATTTATGTATATGGAAAGCAAGAGATACAGAGAGAGAGAGAGGAGAGAGAGACAGAGAGCGCGAGATGGAGGCCGAAGGCAGACTGGGGCAAAGTCTAGACTTTGCTTCTAATTGTGAAGCAATGATATTTGGTTGAAGCAAATCGAAAGGTTTGCTTGCCATTCTAATAGCCATTGGCAGGTGTAGAATAGATAGAGAAAGGCATGATATGTCAGCCTATATAAAAAACCTTCCCGTTTAGCTGTCTTTCCATTTGTTTATCTGAAAATTTAGGATCAGACACTTACAGACGTAGTTTAATCAACCTTTTTTTCCTGGATTCGGCAACCGTAAGATGTATGTATAGAACGAGCCAAGAATGCCCAAAGCAGCAGCTGTGTTCAAGGTTAGGGTATTTTGCCAGTCGGGCAATTTTAACTAGAGCAGTTTCAGTTGCTTTTATTTCCTCTTTTTTTTTTTGCACAATTATGACACGCGACTAGTCATTGAGTCATGATAATCAGCCAAATAGAACCCAAAAAAGAACTGTGAGAGAAGAAGAACGGAAAGAGAGAGGTAGAAAGGCAGAGAGGGAGTAAGGGAGATAGAGCTAGGTAGCGCTAGGTATAGAGCTAAATAGTTGCTGATTCAAGCGCTTCATCCGCCCGTGCATCCGCTTCTGTTGGGTTTGCTCTATGAATGAATAGCAACAGATACAAACACAGTCATAGATACAGATACAGATACATGCTCAATCATAGATACAGATATGCCGACTCTTCCTGTATGTGGCCGCTGCTGCTGCTGCTGTTGTAACTTTGGAACTTTGCATTTAGTTGCAGTTTTATAAATTTGTCTGTCTGTCTCTTTGTCTGTCTGCCTGTGTATTTTTCTGTTTTTTTAATTCTCTCTTTAGTTTGGCATCCGGGATGTTGTTTGTGCGCCAGTCCGAAAGGTAAAGGAAGTGAGACAAATGGGCCAACCACCGACAACAACAACAGCAGCAGCAACAACAGCGGGGGCAAGTACTCTGCTTGTACCTTTGTGCGGCTACCTTGTAATATGAACAGATGTCGTCAAGAAGAAGCGACCGACACGACCTGCCACATGCCACATGCTGCTGCATGCTGCATGCGCCTCATGCCGCATGCCACACATAACACAGCTGACGCAACGAAATTTCGTGCGAAGGAAAAATATTGATACAAGTGATGAGAGTGGATGCACCTAAATAAAGAGAAGAGCTGTAAGAAATATATTTTTATTTGATAGATGTTATAGTAAATGTTTATAGATCTATTGAATCAATACGATCTATAGCATCTATTGGATCTACAGCGTCTACAGGGTCTACAGGCCAAATGGAAAGGTTTACAGATGGAACTAAACTTCAGTAATGAAATCTGCCGATCACAGTAGGCAGTTGAATAATTTTAATAATATTATATTTCGTCTTGAAGTTTTCGAATACACTTTCCCACTTTTTTATTTCGTTTTCGATTGTTTTTATTTTAAAATTTAAATCAAAAATGCAATCACACAACCGCTTTCTAAAGAGGTAATTGCCCTGTGGCTCGATACGTTTCAATCAATTACTAAGTCTTATATCGTAGTATTATGCCCGTACAGATATACAAGTCATCCAGTGCCGTGTACATGACCTGCTTATCGAAGATCTCGATATCGGCATTTGTGCCCGAATGTAATCAAAAGTTAGTTGTGGAGAAGGCCATTGTTCAAGCCCTGGACGAGAGCATCATGCCCCAGGCGTACGCCGACAGGCAGCAGGAGGCCGAAGAGCTCTTGCACCGTTCGCAAACAAACTTCCGCAAAGTGGTTGCCGCTCGGAGTACGCCCGCGAAAAAAGTGCAATGGGGCAAGAATACCAAATTTTGGATCAATAAAGAGCTTGAAGTGGAACGACCTATATCTGATAGCAAGATGAAGCATTATGAGCGCGTGTACAGGGCCCATTGTCGCAACCAGTTGGAAAACCCAAACTTAAGTCCAGTACCACCCTTTCGACTAACAGTTGGTGCGTATTTTACTTGAGCTCATAATTTACAATTCATATGCTCATTTCTTCCTTTCGTTCTTACCTCTTGCCTTCCTTCCCTCCCTATTCACAGTGGGAATTTGTCAAAGTTTCTCTTTCTGCTGTTCGTTCTGTGCTTTACATTCTATCTGATGGGTGACGTATCGCGATAAGTATATTTCCGCCTTGTTTTTCCGCTTGTAATTTTCTTAATGGAATGTGAAAATACATAAATGTGATTTGTGATTTGAGTCTGTGTCTGTTTCTTTTTGAATTCCCCCCGATCGAATCAATCAATCAAGCAATGCGAATGCGCCTAGCAAAACAAAGGCGAATAAACTGAAACCAAAGACCGGGAAAATTTTGTAGGAAATGCCGCTTATGTAAAGTAGAATATCCGCCGGGGCAGCCCCGAAGTCCAAAACTGAAGCCAAGGTGCGAAAACAATAAAAAAAAAAAAAAAAAACGAAACAAACGGAAGTGGAAACCAACGACGTTTCCTTCCAAGCCACGATCGTCATCATCATTGTCATCTTCATGATGAGCTACACAATTCTAAGCTACAGATTTGCCAATTTACTCGAAATGACTTTTCACCCATTTTCCGGCACCCAAAAAGAAGAAAACAAAAATTAACTTTTGTATACTGCAAAGGACATGACTTAACTAAAAAATTTGTTTGGTTGCCCGACATCAATAGGCTAGACTCAAGTGTTTCGGTTTCTTGTTAATCAAGTTCTGACCCAAAGTTTGTCGGCAGAAAATAACACCAGACGTCTAAACGAAACATCAACAACCACAAACATTGGGGCCCAATAGCGGGGGTTACGATTGTGCAATTGAACTCTTCGGGGGCAGTCGCCTCTTTAATTAGTTCATTGGCAGCAAAACGAAGGAAAACAGGGGAATGGGAATGGGAATGGGAATGGGAATGGGCGCGATATTTCCCACGAACTCTGCAATCGACGGGGTAAACAATGAAATGAATCAACAAATATGAAAAAATACAACTCGAAAATTGAAGAGAAGTGCAGGCTATAGATTGAAATGGCTGAACAACGAATAGATACCCTGTATGGTAGGTAGAATGTGTGAAATAAGATAAAGATATGGGAGAGTGTAAGGAAGAAGAAGAGAGAGAGATAAAGTTAGGGCTAACAATTTCATACTATTTCTCTCTCTTTCTCTCTCTCTCGAGAAAAAATGAGAAAGTTAGAGCAACAACCGTCAAGAAGAAGGAGAAGAAATATAATATATTATATACAGAATTGATTAAGCGAGTAGGAGAGCTAAAGAAATAAACTGAGCCAGAAGAGAAACAAAGCAAAAGCAATTTAGTTAGATCTACCTCCACTTACAGCTTTTCTATTTTCTGCATACTTATATATATATTGAAAGTTATCGTTAGGAACGGAATGGAATTGGAAAATGCCCTTCTAACTTTACAGCTCTTAAAATCTGAGCAATGGCTATACAGTAGCACTACAGTTAGCATACCCTTTCGGTGCTTCTCTTCTTACTCTTTGTTAGATCAACTATTTGCTTAGCTACCCGCGATTTCCAATATTTACGTGGTATATTTAAGGAGAGAACACTTTGAGCGCTGTCCCGCTGTGGAGCACAGCACAGCACACAGTCTCCTTGTCTCTCTCTCGTTCGCTTGGAAGCTGCCTCAAAGAGCCACTTGTTCCGCGGCTCGTGTTTTTGTTTGTTTATTTGAATTTTTTGTTGTCGATGTTTTTTAGTGAATTGTTGGAACATGCTCTGTGTGGCATTAACATATGATTGATCGAAGCTGGGAAATTTGAGACAGCAACGAGAGAAATAAAGAAAATGGACAAGCCCACGACAAGACGATAAAAGCTATCTAGTTATATCTAGCTGTCCGTCCGTCATCGTCCCCTTAAATGCCCATTTGGTGACTCAGTTTCGACGGCGGATGTCATAAAGTACGCTTACGGGAATGAGCTTAGATAACGCGCTGTGTGGCATGCCATTAACACTAAAAAGTTCAGTCGGACTCGAGTCGATTGATGGAAAATATAAAAAATTAAATTCGTAAGCTTCGGGCGGTCTAGAAACTAGAGAATTAATTAGTTCATTTTCATTAAACGCAGCGGGAGGACCCAACACGAAGCAGCAGCAGCAGCAGTAGTTGGGGGGCGTGGCCACATTGAGAACATCCGGTTACATTAGATGCAGCTCCCACCCCAAAATAAATAATGTGGTGGTTACCAAAGCACTTGAAGTTCAGTGGGTTTCTCACGCCCACGCTGGGACTATCTCCCAATGATTGCCATGAGAAGGGAAAAGCCAAAAGCTGTGTGAAATGCTGCTCAAGAAAATGCGACAGAGACAAAGCAAAAGAAAGAGAGCGGTGCAGATTCAGTGAGGGAGGCAGAGAGGGGAGGTTACTAAACTGTCACAGACTGAGAGAGTGAGAGAGAGAGCGAAGCGTGTGGGCAGAGGCATTCTGCATAAAGAGTGAACTGTGATTGCCACATCTCAAGTTCATGGAATAAATGAAACGCTGCCACTCGATGTAGTCAAGTGTAAAGAAACTCTTTTAGCTCCCCTCTCGCAACACTTTGTGCCACTCCACATATATATATTTTTTTTGGCTGCTCTGCTTTGTCTTTGAAAGCAATAAATAAATTCTTGTAATTTAATAACATGTGTGTGAAATGCGGGGTTGAGTTTACGTAGAGTGTGAGCAGGAGAAAGAGAGAGTGGGCGAGAAGTGAGAGGGGAAGACGGAACAGACTCAAGTCAAGAGCTGGACTAAGCATCGTTAGTGCATTGAGTTAAGTTAGTTGCAAAAGATTGTAGTTGATTGGCTGATATGGTTAAATAAGAGTGGGAGAGAGAATCAGATTTCATGATCTTAATCTAAGCACTTCAGCTACTGGAAATGAATACGTTTTAGATTCCAATTTATCTATTATACAAGTTTTATTAATAACACTTTTAGTATTTGTATTGTATTAGTATTGACCTTAAAAATATTTATTTAATTTTATTTTATACTAATTAACATTTCAATATAGTTTTCTCTTCATGTTCCATTCATATTGCGTATTCAGCTCATTTTAGCAGCCTGCTCTATGGAGATTATAGATTTCTTCAACCCTTCCAACGCAGCTGTCATAAATAAGCCTCTCAGCTCAATTATGCTGATAGACAGGCGTGCATTTATAATACAGGTGCACAGAGGGAGAGAGAGAGGAAGGCATAGGAGAGAGGAGAGCGAGCTGACAACTATCATACATATATTACAGTGTTTGCTGTGTGGGCGTGTCAACACTTTCAATTTTGATGTCGTTGCCGTTGTGCTAGCAGCTTGCAGCATTTACAATTTTGAGTGACAATCGTTGGAGGCAACGCTGCTCTTTGGGAATGCCGGCCTGCATAGCCAAACGAAAGATGGCCAGGAACGAGGAACGAGGCTAGACCGAAGGCAACTGTTTGTGACATTGTCTGCGCCTTGTCTGCCAAAAGAAGACAACGATGACGACGACGATGGACGACGTCTGTTGTGCTTCCGTTTCCTGCGCGCATAAATTTTAATGAGGGAACGCAATATCAATTGAAAGCAGCATAAACTAAATAAAGCCTTGACTTTGAAAAAAGTCAAAGTCAGTCAAATGTTGGCCAACCAGTTCAATTCCGGAGGGGTGAAAGCGGAGATGCGGCGCGGCTTTTACTTGGCTTTTACCCAAGCCACAATATTTGCAGACAACTAAAAAATAATATATAAATAAATTCATGTATATATATCCATATATATGTGCAGGAAACTAGTTTTTCAGGTTCGGCGCATGGCCTGTGATAACAACAATTGCAATTGCACAGGCGGCTGAAATGCCTTTAAGACTGGCCAAGACTGCAAAACATGCCAGGAATGTTAATTGAGCAAAAACAAAAAAAAATTCAGACAACTATAAAAAGTGCCAGCACAGTGAGAACATATCGCGTGTTTTCTGATGGAATATAATAGCAAAAGCTTGGCGTTACTCTGATACCATAATTATGATGCTTTAAAGAAGAGGAAGAACAACAATAAAAAAAAATATATATATAGAAAAAAAGAGGTGTAGAAATTGTGCTCGTATTATAAGTCGTCGACATTCTTGCAGAGCAAAATGAGCTAGCACAAATAAACATGGGCAAATGGAATTAGAGTTTGCGTATCTGTATCTGGCAAATGTATCTGTATCTATGTTCGGTCTGTCGCTTGTCCTGCTTGGCGGTTTGTTGACTTGGGTCTCGTGGTTGCAGTCAGTGGAGCGAACTGGGCATACGGAAGCCATAAGCCATGCATGCTGCGTGCTGGCTGCTGTTGCTCTTGACTAGCCAACGTCTGGGCAGATTTCTATGCAATTGCTCATGTTTCGGCTGGGCTGTTGAACTCCAGCGCCAAGGCGCTCAAGCGAAGAGCTGCACACAGAACACACACACACACACACACATATATATATATATACGTCTCATACTACTCATAAACGTGCTCAGAAATGGCAACATATCAAAATCAATCATACAGATGCTCCTGCTCCTGCTGCTGCATAAAGAAAAGAAAAGATGATGCGTGCAAAATCACCTAAAATTACAGGAAGCAAAGCGCAAAGCACTTGCCGAAATGGCCAAAATCATTCAATTATGTTGTTGGTACATGTTGCCACAGGTAACAAACTGGTAACCGCAACAAGGATGTGCTGTCAGAATGCACACAGCTGCAACAATATGGGGCGTGGGTCAGTATTGGCAAAACAATTACGCAAGCAACCTGAGGATTAAGACCTGTTGCGCCGCTTAAGGACAGCCAGTTGTTTATGTTTATGAAAGGAAGTAGAACACTCAAAAAATAAATCAGGAAATCAATAAATTAAGAGGGCAGTGAATGGGGTCAGCGATCCAGGGCAATTATTAATAAGTAAATTGCTTTCTCAAATGTAAATTCAAATATTCGCGCAGTAACTATCGGTCTTAAGTTGCAACAGTAATAGCAAATAGTTGATAGTTGGTGTTAAATGTAAATATTAACATAAATATGAAATACTACATGTTAAATATTTCCATATCGAATAGAACGATGTGTATTGACACAGCTGCATAATTTTTTGTAGCTCCATAAACATAAATATACTTAAACAAAAAAACAAAAGCATATATGTCTAGCCTACTTATTTTAGCCACACGAGCGCGCATATATTGTACAATGAATAAATTTATAAAGACAGCTGAAATTCAAAAGGCGCGCGCAAACATCGACTAGTTTTAATTTGTTAGCATTAGCAGCACCATATCGAGCTTAACAGTCTGATGTTAAATCAATAACCTATCGGACAATCGAATAGAACGATTAATTATTGAGCCAACGTCAGACAGCTGCGAGTCATTTTTTTGTTCTCATAAAAAAATGCGTAAAACGTAAACAAAGTAGCTTAAAACAAGAAAAAACAAACGTCAATACACAAATACTTATGCAAAAAAGTATCTCTCGGCCAGGCCAATGAGTTACGAGACCTACGTTCACGCCCTGACTCAACCCTACAGGCATTCGCCCAACAAGTTGAGCACTTCTCTGGCGTCGCTCTGCAAGCTGTTGTCCAATTTTACAGCGAATTGATCGACTTCGCAGCCGACTGGCATTGGCAGTGGCAAAGTCCCGTTGAGTTTACAGCATTACAGGCAACGCTGCTGAAGGTGCTGTTGCTACTCCTGCTAGGGACAGGTGTGCTAATTGCGTGGGCGTGGGGCGTTTACGGTCGAGTGATCACTGAAAAGTTTGTCAGGCCAAGTGAGTACGATTGTGAAATAGAAATTAACGAATTTATATATATTTTTGTAAATATCATTTGGTATATGGATAGTTGCAAGTATCGTTAAATTTTTGGCGAAATTCTTTTTCAGGCACCTTAAAGGAAATTGAAGAGCTCAAATTGTCTGTAGCCAAATTGAAGTTGCCGAAGGAGCATTCACCCAGAATTTAAGATCCTTTAACCATGTCGAAAATAAAGCGTTTCTTTTCCAAAAAGAAGGAGGAGGCGGCTGCCTTCAAGGTAAGCTTAGTCTAATATTCAATTCGTATATTAAATGTCGTTCTGTTTGTAGATGCGTTTGGGCGGCGGCATGGGTCAGGGCCATAAGCTGAATGAACCAAAGCCCGAAGCAGCGTCGAGCAGCTCGTCGAAGCGCGATCGGGATGTTTATGTCCCACCGCGACGCAACGAGCTGAGCAATGAGGCCCGCGCTGCAGCAAATGCGGCACTATCACGCATTGATCGCAAGGATTCGAAGGATTTCAATACCTCGTTGGCTGCCATCAAGGCACAGGCTAAGCGGGAACTGGAAGCAGAGCGCAGACAGAAGGAGATGTCTTCTAGCAGCTCCACGAATACTGGCTCTGCCACATCCAGCTCTTCGGCTCAGGAGAATCGAAATCTGGCCTGCCAGGGCGTATTCTTCCGCTGTCCTCTGATCAGCGAAGAAGTTCTACCCAAGCAGGCATGGAAGCCGAAAATCAAGGAGTTTCTCTACCAACAACTCGAGTTCGAACGTGGCCTGACCGCCTGCTTGATCATACAGAATTGCAATGTCAAGGAACGGGCAGACGAATGTATTGCGACGCTCACCAAGTATCTGGAGAACATCATTCAGCATCCAAATGAGGAGAAATTCTGTAAGATTCGCATGTCCAACAAGATCTTCTGTGAAAAGGTGCGCTATGTAGATGGCGCCTTGGATGTGCTGCATGCAGCTGGCTTCAATGAGGTGACCATAGATGATGAACCCTTTCTCGTGTGGACCAGCGATCAGATGGAACCGGGTCTGGATTTAGCCACGCTACTGGATGCCTTGAAGAATGCGGAGCCCATACAGCTGGAGCTGGATCGCAATATTAAAGTGTTGCTACCATCCCAGGCTCGTCGGGTTGTGCTCCCAGATGATTTCTATCGCATCTCACCGGAAGAAATCAAGCGAGAGCAACAGCTGCGTGCCGAGGCAATCGAAAGCTCTCAGATACTAAAGACCAAGGCCATGAGAGAGCGCGAAGAGCAGCGCACCTTGCGCATGTATCGCTACGCTCTGATCAGAGTCAAATTTCCCAATGGTCTTTATATTCAGGTGAGCTCTGTTCAAGGGTAATCTATTATCTATATGTATTTTTAATGAATATATCCATCTTTGCCGTACAGGGTACCTTTAATGTTTATGAAAAGATATCCGATATATATGAGTTTGTGCAATCTTGCCTAGCTGATGAATCACTTGACTTTAATTTGGTGTCTGCCAGTGATGGTAAATTCAATGAGGACGACATGGAGAAGACTTTATATGACTGCAAGTAAGTATATATCATAAGGCATATCAATAGTAAAACTTGTACATTAAGTATTAATGTGGGTCTTCTCTTTTCCGCAGACTCATCCCAAATATAGTTCTACTATTTGCGGTGCCTCAATTCCAACTCCTGTGGCAGCTGATGTGAATTTCTTAAAGGAGGAACTGTTTATGCTGGTGCAGTCAATGTAAATGTATTATTTATATATATATTTATTCATGCAAAATGTCGGGAATGCTTTATGGCAGCAGTTCAATGTCGCCAGGTTATTGGCCCGTTTTGAGTATAAAAATTTGTTATTTATTCCAGAAACTAATATACACTTGCTTTAAACTATCTTAAAATGTAACTTTATTCTCATTTCGATACTTTAAACTAATCGATATCACTATTGTGGTACAGCGATCTGGCGCTGCAGCTGTTATTGATTAACGGTCAGCTTTTCAAAGCTGAAGTTTGTTTTATTTGCTGATAAATGAGTATAGCATATATAGCAAAATATGTTTATATACAATTATTCTCTGAACGAAGTATTTGCATTTACCGAAATTGCTACGGTCAAAATGAATCGATATTAAGGTGCTATTGCAGCGAAATGTTGGTGCTCAACTTTGCGTCGCTGTTAACGACTTTCTCTCATCGACTGACCGCCACAGAGAGCGCAATAGCAACAGCTGTTTAATAATTATTACGCTGCGGCCACACAGTGCCGAACTGGACTATATACCGTGATATTGCAGCTAACAAATAAAAATTAGCTAAATAAGTAAATATAAATACAAACAATGAGCTTAAAATACAAATTCTAATTATTGAGTGCGAAGTGTGTGTATATGAATACAAACCAATAACAGTGATAAGTGTGATATGCAAAAATACAGGTGAGTAATGCCGCCACTCAAAACCAAACAATAACAAAACAGCTGCAACTGCTGTTTTTCGATTTGCAATAAGCTACTTAACCCTTGATTGATGGACTATATTTATGGTGCATAGGAGTGTGTGTGTATAGTTTGTGTGGTGTCATTATAATTTTTAAGTGTGGGGGTGTGTGTGGCAAACTGTCTTCGCCTCTGTTGCGTGCCGCTGCCTGGGCTCATTAACCAAATTTTATTGGTTAAGCAGAAATTGTAATTTGTAATGCGTTGTTAATTAAACCAAAAGGGCGCACAGCAATTGGCTTTAGCTTGCCGATGTGGGCCATCAAATGGCACACACACACGCACATACACACACATACACAGAACCTAAAACCTAACATTTGTATTTAATGAATCCATTTCGCCGCGCTCAGCTGCAGCGTCTATCGGCGCCGCATTCAATGCAACGGTAAAAGAAGAAAGAGAAAAAGAGCGAAAAACATGTTCGCCTTAATGAAGCTGAAATACCCTTTGTTATTGAGGATTTCAGAGAGATATTTGTAAAGTAAACCTAATGAAGGGTTCATATTAAGAAACAACAATTATTTTGAAGTTATTGCTGATAATTATGTTATATAGGAATGTCATATAAATAAAATAAATAAGAATAGAAAAAATATGTAATAGAATTTAGTAGATGTTTGAATAATTTGAAAACGTTTAGTTACTATTATTATTATAAATTTATTTATCAAACAATCTGAAGAATCGTCTTACACTCGCATGTATCTATTAACACATACATATTGCTTCACGGAACCGCAATACCCTTACGTAAGCGTATTAAAGGCAGGCATTCAATTGCAGCTTAGACTAGACCCCGACCACGGCCAAAACCAAGACCCAGACCAAGAGCATGCAGTCAATTTGGCGCAAATCTTTTGAGCCGCAGGCAAGTTGATCTTGGGAAAAGTAAATAGGAGAAAATCTGAGAGCCCTCCGCACCGCAAGACCCCAATCGGAAAACTTAATGAATCTTTTGTGTGTGGGGTTCCTTGCAGTTGCTGCTGCTAAATTAAATCGAACGTTCGGCGCGCAATCGCGCCAAATCGAAAAGCTGGAAAAAAAATGCCAGCTAAAGTCGAAAAGGACACGCAGCCGCATTAAAATTGGCCCGAAGCGTCCATTGTTGGGGGCTACTTACGGCGTTGGCCATGGGATCTGGGCCTCTTCAATTAAAACGCTTGACCCGAAGCTAGACAGAGAGTGGCGAGAGAGGAGGAGCGGGAGATAGAGCTGGCTGTGTGCTGCATCTTTTTCTAAGGTTCAAAGCTGAGGTTCAAGTGCGGTGAGATATGCATTATTTATTCTAAGCAATTTTTACTCAATGCCATTATCACTTCCTGGTTTGCTTGATAGAGAAATTGTTGCCTAACTATTTGGGACACATTGTTTTTTTTTTTTTTCTCTGGTTGCCAGCCGGTTGCACGTGCCAACCTTTGTGGCCAAGCCTCTGGCTCAACTGATTGAACGATTTGGCAAGGCAAGAGAAAGATGGAAGATCATCTTCATCTTGGCCAAAGTTGATGAGGTGCAAAATTGTGGTGCCATGAAATTGCAATCAACACATGCCAACCAAGTCATCTACTTGGCCACCAATTCCCCTCCGCGCTCTAGCCGTTTGGCTTTAGCCTTGCATTTCATTTCAAAATTGTTTACTCAACTCTGAAAATTGCAAATCGAATTTGGATTTTCGCGCCAACTAGCTGACTGGCTGAGTAGCTTGGTGCCTGCATGCTTGATTTGTTTTTGCGGTTGCTTGCTAAACCACACAGCAGCAGCAGCAGCAGCCGCCGCAATAAGCGCCTCAATTTCGAGCTCGCCCTTTAACAAGCGTTTAGACTGCAGCTCAGCTCCGCCTCCATCAACAAAAATTTCAACTGCAGCACCTCGTGACCCGTTCCCAGTGCCCGAAATTGATGTTGCTGCCGCTGCTGCTGTTGTTGCTGCTGCTGTTATTGTTGTTGTTGTTGTTGTTGTTGTTGTTGCTGTTGCTTTGTAATCGCTTTAGAACCAAGAAGTAAAAGCAAATCAGACCCCCCTATAGACCCGACACGCAAGCGCCCTGCATTTACATATTTTTGCCTGCATTTGAACTCTGAACCAAGCCGAAGCCCAGCTCAATAAATGCAACAGCGTTCAACTGAACTAACTGTGCCAGCAACAACAACAACAACAACAACATCAGCAGCAGCTGCGTCAACTGCGAAACGGAAATGCTGCGGCTTGTCACTGTAAAGAAAAACCCTTTGCTTCAATTAACACTATTGAACTTGACTTGAGAGCTATAAACTAGACGCTCACACACACACACACATGAAACAGTCATACTCTTTCACTGATTATATCTCAGATCATACTCATACTCAAAGAGTATGATCTCCCTAATTCTCTGTCTCCATCTCCATCTCTCTCACTCAGTCTTGTCCGCTATTTCTCTCTCTCTCGCTCGTCTTTCTTTCAGATTATCTGTATGTCTCTCTCGTTCTCTCAGTTTCTGGCAAAACCTCTTTCTCTTAGATTCTCTTGTTGTCCCTCTATTTCTGTCAACACTCATTCTTCTCTCTCTCTCAAATTGTCAAATCCATCTTCGCCAGCCCTCTTCTTTCCTCTCTGTCTATTTCAATGTTTCTCTCATACCTCTCGCTTTCCTTTTTTTTTTTCTTCTCTATCTCACTTCATTCTCTCCTTCTATATATCCCAAAAGTATTTCCAAGAGATCTGCCCTTATCGCTTAGCTGGCTGTCCTTTATTTTATCGAATTTACTTTATTATTTTTACTCTCACAAATTTGAATGTACATTAATTTTATCGAAATACAAACTGGATTATTTCAACGAAAAATTACTATTGTTCATATTTTAATGGATTTTTATAGAGTATTACGACGGCCTGGACAATATTCATATCTGTAAGTTTATTTTCGTTGCCATTATATCATATTTATATGCAATATTCATAGTTTGAAGTCATTATAAAATGTGAAGGGCGTTCGTATAAGGACCTTCCCCATTGTCCATTTTTACACGAACTCATTCTCTATAAGAAGGTAGTAAGCCCTATCTCCCTCTCGCCCTATTTTTCTTTCTGAAGATTGCACTCTCAAGAACTCAAATTATCAGTAGCAATACCTGATATCCCATTGAAATTTCTCTATCATTCTCGTACTCTCTTACTTAACAAGATCTTTCCGCATTACGAACAGCTAAGCTCCCTGCTTTGATTCTCATGAAGTAAATTATATATTGATATGTATATAGATATGTATAGATATTTGTCTATTTTTAAATGTTTGCTATTTTTTCAGAGTTATAGCAACATATCCATTTCTAAGAACATCCACAACCCATTCATCCACAATCATGCACACTCATTACACTACAATTCTCCATCAATTAGCAATTTGCAATCAAGAATAAGAACTTCCGGTCGGTCAGCGTATTTGTTTCTTTTCTTATTTTTATTTTTTATTTGTTGCCTCATTGAACGAGTTTAAATATTATTTTTTATGAATGAATGAAAATCTTGTCATCATGGAGCAACAGCAGCTGCCGCATCATCTCTATCGGCTCCAGGCCCCTTTGCTCTGTTGTTCTCTTCCCCATATATGATGCGCTACGGCCCCATCATTCGCGTCCAATTAGCGCAATCAAGTGGATGCTGCGGCACCAAAATGCTGTAAAAATGTTGCCCCTGCCTTGTGCCTCGTGTGCCGCCTAGACATGTATGTAAAATGTAAAAAAATCTACGCAAAAGTTCACAGCTTGATAAGATTAATTGACTGCATCAATAGTAAGATTGTCTCTGTCTCACATTCACTACACTCTTGCTCTATCTCTTTCTCTCGCTCTGTCGCTCTGTCGCTCTGTGTTACTGCAGTCAATTTGAAATACATTTGCAATTTGTCAAATTTAGGTAGCGAGCAGATAAATTAATTTCGGCATCGATTTGATCGCTTGTCTTTTGCCAAAAGCCATGTGTCTGGCTGCCAAGCTATGCCAAGCTGCTGCCTGCCGACTGCCTCATTTGGTTGCATGCCACTGCCAAGCGAGGCAGACGCTGGTCTCCCTGGTCTCCCGGCCACACATTGTAAATGTGCTTTAATGACCATTGGTCAGCAAATCTCATTTTTTGTGTCGTTGCTTTTGCGCCTGAACATGCTCAACATGGACCGCCTGCTGACCAACACACACACACACACGCACACTCACACACCTCTCGTTGGTTGCCAAATAGTAGTTCGTAAGTTGTACCTGCCCCGTAACTTAAATAATGACCACTGTCCACATGCTGCACATTTGCACATATTTTGCGCATTTTCCCATTTTCCTAACCAATTTTATCGCCATCTCTATCAATCTAACTCCTATGCCTCTCTCAACACCCCAAAAAATAAAATCAAATGAAAATAAAATAAAGTTTACACTTGGCTTTTCTCCAAGTTGGTCGTCAGCTGAAAAATGGGATTACAAATTGCGCACATTTGTCTAATTAAATCCCTGCTCCAATAACGAGATCTTAGATTACAATCTCACAGCGGTGCGTAATGGTCGTTTTGGACTTGGGTCAGTTGGCGCTGAGCATCCATCCCCCATCTCTCTCTCTCTCTTCTCCGTCTCTTGGAGCTCCTCTGATAAAGTTGGCAATTGTTCAGGTGGCTGCCAAAGTGCTTAAGTTTTGATTAGTTTCCTGGGGCGGTCAATTCAAATTTAAAGAAGCTGTTGGATAATAGCTATGATGACTTCTTAGATAGAATACGATATGCAAAAGGGAAAGTCATTCTGTATATCTATTATATAGGAGATGTGTTATACATATATAGAAGGGATTTATATTCTAATATAATTAAAAATATTCGTATGAAAAGGTAAATGTTGTGCTTTATAGTATATAAATAGATTACTTATAAATAGATGTTGTATACGAATAATTCAACTCTTTTTCCTCTCGCAGACACTAACTCCCACATTTTAGCCCATTTCAATATCATATAAAGTCGATTTATAAATTATGCCCCCCTCTGCTATCCACCACATTTTTCTGCCGCCCTCTCTCATAATTCTCAAATAGGGGCTTTTGTGTTGGTTTTAAGTGGCCCGTTGTCTGGCACATAAAATGTTTGCTGCTGACCAATTAGAGCTCTGTGAGTGGCCAACGTGGCTGCTGGCCAAATGCAACCCCCAGCTGGACGAATGACCGCACACAACAACAAAAAAGCACAACTGCACTGCACCAGCATCTAATAAAATTAAGCAAAAACAACACACGAAGAGTGAAATAAAATAAAATAATAATAAGCCAAGGCGCAGCAGCAGCTGCAGTCAACTCAAACTCAACGAACATGAAATGACTCCAACGAGCCGTTGTCGTTCGCTATCAGTTGTCTTTTTGGATTTCCACTCAATTTGTGCTTAGTTCACTCAACTGATAAGAGCACGTGTTGCTGCATGCGCCATCTCTGTCGCACATGCATGCCCATGCAGCCTGAAGAGACAAGCTCTAAGCGCCAGGCTCCTTTTGTTTTCACTCAGCTCGCGAGGTTGCCAGATGGTTGATAGAGTTGAGCTGTTGCTTTGAGAATTTCTTATACTTCTGAGGATATTCTAGTTGTAAGATATGTAGTATACATATTATAAATGTATATTTATAACTTTTAACTTTATTGTTCACATCGCTACGCATTCTCTTTATTTTTCATTCATCTCAAATTTTTTAAAACCCGCTCTACATTTAACTGCTCTTTTACATTTTTGAAGCTGCGAAAGCAACAGATGCTTGCTAAAGCATAAGCCAGAGTGAGTGAGCAAGTTAGCGCGTGAGAAAATGAGCGTTTGAGCACGTAAGCCCAGTGGAATAATTGAGCGCGAGAGCGTATTTAAGCGTAGGAGAGCGCAGCTGTGCCTGCCTGAGTTACTTTGCCTTGTTGCCGGCGACAGCAAGCATGCGCTCTTCTGTCTGACCAGTTGGTTGTGCAGTAGCGGCACCGATTACGGACGCCGACGCCAGTTCGACTTAGTTTTGAGCTTCAGTCACAGCCTCAAGACGCAGCGATTCAGTCCGGTTTTGGAGCCCACTAACGTTGAGCGCGTCACGCGGATTGCAGCAAAAGTTGATTCTACTTCTACTTGTTGTTGTTGTTTATTACTGTTGTTGTTGTCGCCGTTAATGTTTGTTGTTGCCGTTGGCTAAAAGAAAAAAGAAAAAAAAACGCATTTCCTCCATAAATATCCGAAGTGCGTCGCACAGTGAGAAATTCAAATAGCCGTCGGCTCATGCACAAAAGTGCATTAGCTGTGCGAATTTCAAAGAAAACCATAAAACATATAAGCAAAACACTAGACAGATGCAGCTCAATAAATTGAATCTATGATCAAAAGTGCCCAATACTGAGAACTGGAAACGAACGTAAGTTAAGCATGAAATAATAAAAATACTGCTCCATCTATTTTGATTTCCCATTTAAAAGATAAGAGGAGACAGCTTCCTTTCCTTCAAAAATTGAAAGTGACTTCGAAACGCATATTCGGATCTGATTTTGAGAACTGTTGCTCAGTTTTCGTTCAATTTCTTATCGCTATTCCAAAAAGATCATAAAAAATCGTTTTCAAAGTTTTTTTTTTTCTTTCTTATTGAATCAGTCTTCGCTCTCGCCACTGATAAGCGATGAACGTACGTTGTATATTCATAAATCTGTTTGCGGCATTGATTAGGTTTTTTTTTATATTTTTATTTTAGAAGGGGATGCTACATAGTGTATATATTTTTCATATTGAATATTTGTTTAGATTACGCGTTCGGGGCTTTCCCAATGCCTCTTAGAGAATCAGTTTTCAATATTAATAATGTTTGCCACAAAAGCCGCTGGCAGTGTACAACGAAATCATGTAGAAGTGATTAAATTAATTAATGATATAGACACTGCGCAATAATGTCCACGCACACACACACAGTGAGAGAGAGAGAGAGAGACGATACCAGAGTCTGCCTTCTATCGTAGCCATGCACCATTCCATGCGAGATGCCATGTTGCATCTCCTGCAAGTTGCTGTTCAGCGATGTTGCATGGCACCGCATGATGCTCCTCTGTGGCTCCGATGCTCCTTTTGGTTTTCTCGAAGCTCGGAGGCGCATTGATCGTTGTCTTAACTTGTCGTACACGATGTCTTATACGTGTAGCAACAATTTATTTCACTGACCGATCCACTCGCAATCGATCGACGATCGCCGCATCGCATCGGTAACAGCGACGATCAATCAGGCAGCCTTTGCTAACCCAACTATGATCAATATTAGTTAAACTAAAAAAAAAAATAATACAGCATGTCTTCTGCCTGTCTATCTAGCTACTAGGGCTCTTCAGATTACAAACTTGTTCGCCTTTATGTGCTGATCCTTCAAGTATTAATCGCAAGAAGCAGATGGAGATCATAAAGATCTCGTGTTTTAAGTAACACACAATAAATTTGTTGCAATTGCAATTTTTTATAATATTTTCAAAATATTTATTGAATGTATTTTTAGATCAGTTGATTGTAGAAACACTTGAAGAGATCAGCTGATTGTCAAACATATTTTTAAATCATTAGGCCATTAACCAATTCCATAGAATTTCTTAGCTTAGGTTGTTTTATTTTTGAGATTATATATAAATATTTATTATTATAAATGTTTATATATATATACCCATTATCAATTGATCTGTGGAAAACTTCGAGCAGATTAGTTGATTTGATTAGCTTGTTGTTATAAATGAAATCAAAATCTCACTTTTCAGTTGAATCTTTCGACACATTAAATATTATGAAAGTATGGCAAATATATTACAATAAATTTGCATACTATCCAAGACAAATTTGGAAGCTTAAAAAACATTTTTATAATACATATATTTATAACAATTGAAATTTGCTAAAATCATTATCAATATATTATGGTTTATCAGTATTGTTATTTATTGTAGAAGCTTTAATTTATAAATTTTGTTGATTCATATAGATGTGTATAAATATGTAATATATATGGATCAAACAAAAATGAATATATTTTATATGTATGGAAATGTATATATATTTGATTATAGCTTATCAGTCGAGAAAGTGCCTCTTTTTTTTCATATATAATGAATATATATTGTATATACCGTCTATATGTAGCTTATATACATGTTATATATAATCTGTATTTAGCTATGCCTAAATATTTTTAATGATCAGATCACATATGTAGTATATATTTCATATATATTGTATGGATATATGCATTTTATTCATCTTTTCGTATCATATATTGAAATATTTTGCTATCTATAGATACATATATAGCTTATCTCTTTTCTATCTATCTACATATGTATGCAAGTTGTTATATGTCACATAATTGTGTACAGTAAAACTCCATAAGGTAAAGCTAACAACACCATTTGACCTCGCACTTTGGTGTTTGGGGATTTGTGTTTTATTTTTATGACTTGTCGTAATAGTTTTTACTTTAGTCTACACTTATATGTATTTCAAAGATGTTTTAATGGTTGCATCTGCCCTCGCCGCGCGTAGGGTTTAAGCTTTTCAGTGTTTTATGTGCCGCCAGAGATGAAGATGCTATTATATCTGTGTGAGTAACTGTGTTTTAACTTCTTACGTGTGGTATTTTTTTTGTTTTTTTTTTTTCGCTTTTTATACCTTTCTGTCTTCTTTGCTACTAATATCTGTGTCCAAAGTGCTAATTGAAGCATCTCTAGTCTCTGTAGGGGTCAAACACTGTCAAAGTTCTTTGGGTTTCTGTGCTTTGTTTATGTGTAAAGAGATGGGTGAATGGAAAAGAGAGAGAGAGAGAGAGAGAGAGAGAGAGAGAGAGAGACGAGGAGATGAGAGAAGAGGAGAGGTGAGAGATAGAGCTTGAGGCACTGTAGTTATGTCTATTCAACTGACTGAGGACAAGTGCCTACTATACACCTCTTTCAGGTAAACTGTCAAGCTGCAGTTTGTTGTCGAGCCATGTTTACAGAGTTCGATGTTGAATTAATTAAACTAACTTGCAATGCTACATACACCCACACACCCACACACACACTTGAGTCTTACCTGCACCTCAATTTGTACTTTTCAAAAGCAAATTCTGCCTCTTGGCCGAAATTGGTCAAATGTAACCTGAGGCCATTGACTGACCTGCCCGCAAGGCAGTCTTGCAAGAGCTGGATGAGCAGCCAGCCTCAACTCATCAGTTGTCCTTTGGTATATGCTGAATATGTATATATATGTATATATATTTGATAAAAGTTGAGCCATTTAATGTTGAGCTCAAGGTAAATTTAATGCTGTTAGCTAGACAGCAATTGTTTCTTTATGGCTTCAATTAAAAACTCGACAAGTGCAGCTTCACTTTATTCCTTTTATTTGATTTTCATCATTTTATTGATTTGCTAAAGTCAACTGTTTTTGTATGCCATACGAGTTTTAGATGGAAGTTCAGTTTGTAATATATATGTATATATATTTCTAATATTTTGATTCGAAATTTTAAAAAACCTTAGCTTATCTAAATAAGGTAAAATAAATTGTATAATAAATACACTCACTATTACTCATGTATATATAATATAATCAATTCAAGTAGATCAATCTTTTTTCAATATATATAAATATATATATTCAAAAAACAAGCTGAAATGAAATTTAATTTCCTGCATCTGTAGCAGAGGTCAGTTTCTGTTGTATAAAGCTCATCAGCTTAGTCAGCTAACGCTGCCGCCTCCTGCTCAGCATCCTTCTGTTGAAGGTGCAGACAAAGTGTTGTTGGGTGCCATTGATTGGAATATTCATTGAATAGTTTTTTAAGCTGATTTATATGCCATTGTGTGCTGCTGCTGTTGCTGTCATCAATTTAATAAATATTTAATTTCAATGCTCTGGTCAACGGCTTGCTTCTAAATCCGCAGACACACATAAAAGATTCAATCAAGCGAAGACATGGCATGCACCTTCATCCTGCTGCAGCAAATGATGATGATGATGTTGATGATGATGATGATGTTGTACTCAGTTATTAATAATAATAACGAGTACACACACACACACACACACCTCGAGAGTTGCCGACATCGTTGGTCGTAATTTGCTAAACGCACAATCGCTTCCTATAAATCAAGGAGAGCGCAGGAGGAGAATTATCGCTATAACTAAACCTGTTGCCCCGTCCTACCTCCCTCCCCGCTCTTTCTGTTTGCGACCTATTCAGATCAAATGGAGCAGCAGTACGTTCGCCATAATTCACCTGGCAATATCATAAATGTATTCACTATTCACAGACTTTTGTCAGTGAATGCACCCAAATTCAAAGCCGCAGACGTCACTGCTATCAATCTCTCAGTTTAAACAGAGCTCCAGCTCCAGCTCTAGGTTCACAGCCTTCTATTTCGTAGTACTCCTATTGCTGCGCAGATTGGCTACGTACCGCTCAAAGGAAAGCGACCGTCGCAATAGATCGCACATTGCAGATAGAGGCGTGCCTGCCACTCGACTCTCTGGTGCTGTTGATGCTGCTGATGGGGAGGGCGGGTGGCAGGTGAGCTACGCTGCAGTTGAGCGAGGGTAGGTGAATAAAAAGTAACAAAAGCATTACGATTCTGTGCGAATTCAATGAAATTTGTACTACTCTTCAAAAAGATATATTTATACTTTAATATTTCTTAAATATAATTTTAAGAAAATTAATGTTTAAAATACATTTTTTTTTAAGTTTAGATATTTTCGAAAACTTCTATTTATTTTTATAATATTATTTTAATAGTATCTGAATAAAGTTAGAAAATCATAAGCTTTATATAGATTTTTTAGCGGATCTTGGTGGTTAGAACATTTATATTGTACATTCTATTGAGCTTTTCCATCCCTCTCTTGGCGGACTGATTGATCGCTCTGATGCTTTCCTCTCTTTGAGTTCTTTCCTATATTATTATATATTATACTCTCTCTCCTCCTCCGCCACCTTCTTTCCAGCCGCCTCTCCCCTCCTATCTTTACCTGTAATACAGTCACCCGACTTCCCTTTCTCCCTTTCTGCCTTTTTGCTCTCCACAGCTCTATCCGCTCTTCGCATTTATATTGTCAATGTCGTACCCATCCCCCAGTTGTCTCTATAGAGCCTATACAAAAGACACCCACAAAAAAAAAAGGAGTAAAGGAGATAAGAAAACTCAACAATGCCCTGCAATTTTATCCACAAAGAATGGAACGCAGCAGCGCGTACGACTTGCGAGATGCTGAATGCAGTGCGCAGATCTTAGTCTAGCTTTCAGCTCTTGGCTCTCGGCTCTCACATTTGGCAGTTGGCAGTTGGCAGTTCGCATTTGCAGTTAGCAATTCGCTGTTTGAAGTTGGGGCATTGGGCATTTTCATGGTGCGCCGTTAGGCAGTGTTATTCAGTTTTGTTATAAATTATAGTGCCGCATGCATTGCAATGAATATGGCTGTTGTTGTGAGGCGGGTCGCCATAGAGTGAAAACTTGGGCGGCTATAAAAAACAACAACAACAACAACAACACAAACAACAGCCGCCCTCGCACGTAGCGCTAATCCAAAAAAAAAAAGAGAAACAAAAAAATACTGACTCCTCCTCGATGCTGCGACTGTGGTAAAATATTTTACAGTGTACCGCTATAAAATTTGGTATTCCAAGACGCCACACACTACTCAGGGAGGCTATGAGGCTGGGCAGGAGGCTGAGGCTGAGGCAGTAGGCTTGGAAGCAGGCTGAAGCCGAGGAAGAGTATGAGATGGGGTGCTGAAGCTGAGGCTGAGGCAGAGATAGGGGCAGAGGTAGAGGCTTGGCAGCAGACTGAGGCTGAGGCTGGAGAGGAGGCGGACACTGTGGTAGAGGCTGAGTTGTAGGCTGTGGGGCTGCCATTACCACGTTGTAGGCATGTTGTAAATGCCAGTCGAACTGCTGTGCATGTTGTCTCGTGTGTGTTGCGAATATATTCGTGTGTGTGTGTGTGTGGTGTGTGAGTGTTTGTTGTCTTGGCCATAAAAACAAAAAATGAGCCCACGTTTAACATGGCGCATTTTCATTTGCTGGCGGCGCATCAGACAACAAATAAAAAACACGAAAAAAAATAAGACAACAATATATACATACATACATAGACATATACCAACATCAAATCACCTCGCGAAATCTGCCCAAACTCTTGCCCCACTTTAGGCTCATTAGAAAAGTGTTTTGATTTTTTATTATTATTACCCGAATTTTTAATTGCACTGGATTTTTATACAATTTTGTAGCGAAAGGAACTTTGAATGGGTTTGTAAAGATTGTGAGGGTGTCTTGAGAGAAGGAAATTGCAATTGCGGTTTCTTCATAAGATAAAGTAGGTAATAATACACTTTTTAAGTGATTTTTCATATGTTATATCCAAAACAAAATTCATTACAAATTCTGCAATAATGAAATATGTAACTTTTCTGTTCTGATTATCTATTTTGCTTTATAATATCACAAGCTAACTATGTTACAAATTTCACTTAAATCGATCGTTGTTCAATAGTTCTTAGAATAGCCGCTATAGGTTGCTTAAGACTTAAACGAGCCAGCTGCTGTAGATGTTTTAGCTTACAAATGCCAAATGTAGCGTGTGACAATATTTGATGAGACCAACAACCCACGCGATGGACGGGCTGGCTGTGGATGTGGGGGTTGGGGGCTGTTCGACAGGGGCCAGCAGATGGCAGACAAACAAAGCGCCGCAGTTGTCAAGTCGCAACTGCAACAACAACAGCAAAGACAAATGCGACTCTGTGCTATGCTAATTACTGGACATGACGGCAGCGAGCGCTTTTGGAATCGGCGGCAGCCAAAGTAACAACAACAACAACAGCAATGAACAACCTACAACAACAACAACAAACAACGAACGTCGCACCAATGTGAACAAAAGGCGCAAAACGTTTTTACGCACACTCACATACACACACACACACACCACGCACACATGCACAGAAAAGCCAGCAGCAGTCGCATTTGCATTGGCATAAGCAGCCATAAACTTAGCAACCAAACAACAACTACAACAACATCGTGGCGATCGTTGTTGTTTATGGAAAGATATGTACTATGTGTACTTAGCGCGCTGTTTTTCTATATGCAAAACCTTTTATTTTGTCTCCTTTCTTAGTATGGCTTTATGTTTTTGTTGTTTTTGTGTAACTTTGAAATCTTGCGCTGTAAAAGCGAATTTCCTTATTTAGCACAAGAGGAAAACTCTTGTGAATGCCCGAAAATGGTGTTTTAAAAAATGCTTGTAATATCAGTTGTAATGTTTAGGATGATCTTTTTTTGTGGTAGAAATGGAAATTAAGCAGTTCATATAGCATGTATGAACTAATTTAGAAATCCACTAGTATGCCTGCGATCTGAAATTGTTCTACTATAGCTTTGATTTATGTTAAGGGTCAATGATATCCCTAGCAATCCCAAAGCTTTATATACTATAGATTTGAATGATTTATCTTGATACTGGAATTTTTCTTTTAGAATCTAATAGAAGTCCTATATGACATTGTTATATAATAACGGAGGTTTTATTCAAATTTGGAAATTAATTCCACAAATAAATGCAAAAGTTGAACGTATAGAACGAAGTAGAACATATAAACGAAAGAGTCAAGCAGCTTTACAAAAACACACCTTTCTTAGTAATAGACACCTCTATAATAACAATAATAATAACAATATTCAGATTAAACTCAGTTTTTCCAATCAAAACAGAAATTATTATATCGTCAGCAAAGTTACAACAGCAAATATCCGGTATCAAATTCCAGGCAAAGTCTATGGAAACTTTAGATATTTGCACAGATTGCAAATGCAGCCGTTTAAAAAGTAATTTAAGTAAGGGTTTGTACATTCTCAATCGACTGTTCAAATTCTTATAATAATAGCTGAGTCAAAGATATTTGATTAGTAAATATTTAAATATAAAATATTTTTATGATATTTTTATATGATTATACCTAATAATACATATGATGTATGATATGTATACACAATAAATGCTTTGCTTCATAATAATTCATTTTCAATGGCTTCAACTTTTATCTAGAAATATCATTATAAGATCAACCTTGTTTTAATGCATAAACATTAAGGAGCACATAGATCATCCAAGACACACACCTTCTGTCTTTAGCTAATTTATAGACATGTAGCTACTGCAAATTAAAAATATATGCATGTCTTCATAATAATTAGATCTATATATACATATATCTCTATTAATCGGTCGTTGCTGTTCTAATTAACTAACCAACGACGATTATTCGTTCGCTCGTTTCGCACAATTCCCATTGCTTGGATTGATGAGAGAGGAGAGAGAGATAGAGAGCAGAGAGTGTGTATAATGAATATTTCACGTTCCGCACATCATTAATCATCGGTGCGGGCGTGGCTTGAGCCCGTAATTGAAGATCTTTCAATGGGACTCATCGAGCTGCGGGTGAGCATTAGCTAATGCTGTGGGTTAACTGCCACCGCCCTCTGCCACAAATTGCACGAAATTCAATTCTAATTAGAGCTCATTCAATAAGCCACCACAACTTGAAACCAGTTTAATTGTTTCACGTAGTTCGGCTTGGCCAGACATGTCGTCAATTGCAATTTTCTAGTTTTGCAATAACAAATTTTATAGAGTTCAACACGAAATCGAAACTTTCGTTTGTTTTTATTTCTTTTCTCTTAGCCAGGTAGCAAAGGCCTCACGATATTTGCGTGCCTTGGTAAAATTGAATGGAAGTCAATTGGCAGTCACGTTTAATACTCCTTCTATAGTATAGCTAGCACTCGATCCTCTGGTCCTCTGGTCAAATTAAATTGTCAGTTGTTCGAGCCAAAAAACCATACAGCAAAAAAAAAACGAAGCGAGTCAAAGTCTTTGTAAGGAGTTTCCTTTGGAGTTTCCTTTTAAGCTGCATTCGAAATGTTCGAATACGTTTTTCCACAATTTCCCCCAAAAAAATGTAACCAAGTAGTTCACAATTTTTTTTTGTAAACTTTTTTTTTGTTATGGCCATGAAATGTGTACAAAACAATGACAACGACAACTGCTGCAACAACAACTGCAACTGACAACAGCAGCAGCAGCAACTGACAACAACAACAACAACTGCAACAACTGACATCGGCAGAGGACAAAACGAAAATCACGAACCCGGAAGCTGGCTCAACTTTGTCGCTGTTTCAACTCTTTGCTCTCTCTCTCTCTCTATTTGTCATTCTCTCTCTTCTCATGCTCGCTCTTCTCTGCTTATCTCTTATTATCTGGCTGCACTGTTCTCTCTGTCTCTCCCTCTCTCTCTCCTTATTTCCTTTGAATATTCACACTCTGCCAGGGCAGTTTCTATTGTATCTAAACGATCTAAAGATCAGCTACGTATATTTACATATCTATCCTAGTCCTTTGTATTACATTTATTTAGATAATTGTAATTCTTTAATATCAAAAATGAAATCTTAACTATTTTTAATCTATAATTTTCTTTTCTATTTTCAAGTTCAATTAGAAACCTATGTGTGATGAGAATGTTCTCTTTAACTGAATAAAATTTCCACTTTATAATGAAAAATTCGATTACAAACGTTCTTTCCTTCAAATACATAAATAATAATAAATATCACATATAAATGTGTTTATAATCAAAAAGAGCTTCTATTCTCTTCTTCGTACAAGCACATCTACTTTTTGTACAGCCCTCGTTGAGCTTTACTGTTTTTCTGGCTCTGTTCTGCTGCGCTTCTTAGTACAGGGTATCACATGGTGCGCCGCTTTTGTGTTGTTGTTGTTGTTTGTTGGTTTTGTTGCTTGTTTTTGTCTTCAATTTCTTCATTTTCGAGGCAAGCAAAGCAAACCGCCCACCGACACCGCATGGCAAAATTTCCGCTGAAGATCAGCTGAATGGAGAGGAGCAGGAAAGGGAGGGAGCTCAGTAGAGAGCCAAAAGCAGAGAACGTCGGTCGTTCGTTCGGTCGGTCGGTCGGTTGGTCGCTTGGTCGAAAATTTGTTCGCGCTTGTTGACAATTGTCGTGTAAGGCCCATAAGAATTTGAAATGTGCAGCGCGCATGTTAAGCTGGACAATGAGGACAGTGGACAGACAGCAGAGAGGAGTTTTTGGGAGTTGCAGAGGTACATGAGGGACTAGAGGGCAGCGACTGAGATAGCAGCAGCTGAGGCAGTCAGATCAGCGGCAGTTTGGGTGTAGAACCATGACGCTTGGCCAACGGCAGCCGCAGTGTATGTCCGGTTCTGGTGTAAATTACTTTAGCACAAACAGCAACGAAGTGCCACAAGGATGAGCCATTCAATTCGAATAGCCAGTTGCCAGTTGCTATTGCCAGTTGCAGTAGCAGTTGCTAGTTGCAGAGTTGGAGAGTTGCCCAGTTGTGGCCAGGGGGTTACATGAGTGGCAATGCGGCTGTGGCTCTATCTCTGGCTGTGGCAGCGAGTCGTCAAAGGGGCAATCAATCAAGCAGCCAAGTGGCGGCCAAAAGAATGCTGATGCCAACTAAATGGAACCTGTTCTGATTGGTCCACGAGTCAGCTCTAGTCTGGCGGCAGCGACGGCGACGTCGGCGCAATGCCATAGTTTATAATACCCTGTAAATATAATACATTATAGGTGGGATGTGCACTAAATGAATCTATATAAAGTATATAAATAGCCAACTTATTAAGCCCTAGCAGCTTTTATACCCACACAATTTCTAGTTTATAGCTTATAATTGATATATGATCTGATAGCAAAAAGAAACGTGTGCTGAGACATGCTGAGAAACTTGCTTATTACAGCGTATTTTATTAATTACTTTATAGTTAATTGAGAAATGAAAAAATACCCAGCTAGTTGCAGGGTATGTTGCAGTCGAACCTGTTTGATTGATTCCAACGTGCTATGTCCACTATGGCTATCAGTGTTAAATCTACAAGATCATTTTCTCAGCGCTGTGGCGGCTCGCAAACCCATAATTTGTGATTGTTATAAAGTCGAACCGGGCCAATCTCGAGCGAGTGGACGGACAGATGGATGGATGGGTGGATGGAACGGACGAACTGCTCCGACCAGTCAATCAGACCAGGTTCGCAGCCAGGTCTCAGCCGTGGTAATAGACTCGTCGCACGCGTAATGAATTGAAACGTTTCTGATGCTTATGATCTTTTCATATTTCTGTTGTTGTTGTTGTTGTTGGTTGTAGTTGTTGTTGCTGTAAACTGCAGCACGTTTGTCCATTGGCTGCCATCGATCATTTGTGCATTCAACTTCAGTTGAATTTCGGCTTAGATACTTCTCTTGCTATATATCTCCTTTTAGCTTCTCAGAACTCAGCTCTGAGAAGTGGGCCATTGTCTGTACGTGTATGGCGATGTTGTGGCTTTTCATTTGATTTATTTTTGCTTAGCTTTAGCCAAAGCCAAAGCGTTGACAGCCGGCAACGCGCGCTCCTCAGTCACTTAAACTGTGATTCTAACTGAATTTGAAGGATGAACGTTGCTAGGTATGGGAAATTGGAGTTAGGGAAATTTATTATAGTGAACAAAAGTGTATGCGATTGTACTAATTGAACTAAATATATTAAGATATATACTCGTAGGCGTATGCTATCTAAATCTGAATAGACCTGTGTAATATTCTGAATAAGCTTTGCGTTTTGCAGTCAATTTAGATCATTTCGCATATATATTACGATCTAACGTGTAGATGTGCTGATTTAGCTTTCTGGTCTAACTCTCTCACTTCCCTCTCCTCTCTCTCTCTCTCTCTTCGATTCTCTATCTCTTTGTTTATTAACTCTCCCTTCCATCCTTTTTGTTATTATTGCGCGTGATTTTAGGTTATGTAATAACTCTTGGTCTTTCAGAAGTTTAAGTTTCATCTTTCACAGCATTGGCGTCGGGATCAAAGACAACTTTTCAATGTTTATCATTTTAGAAGCCCTGATTCATATATTTCGATTTCGCCCTTCTCATTCTTTATTTAAAAATTTTAGATACATGATATTATTCGATTATATTGGAGCTTCTTATATATTTATTATTTTGTGAAACTCATGTGTAATTCCACTTTATTCCTCATTTGTTTAGTCGTTGTGCACCTAATAATCTTAAACAATTATTATAGTCACATTACTGGCTCACAAGGAAAGGAAACTTGGCAAGTTTGAGTTTCTTATACTAATAAAGCTTAACTGGCGACGTATCATATTTCCTTCCTAAATTCAAGATAACTCAATATCTTATAATAACACAGCTGGATACTGTTGCTTATGACTGTGAATCATAATACATTTTTCTGGATAGTAAAGTAAAAAGTAGAAAATTAAAGTAAATTGTTACAATTTACTTAGTTAAAGCTGAGCCTCCCAGTTCAAAGAGTATTAAAGCTTATTTATATACAGATTCCTAACAAATCCGTAAATATATTTTTTCCCATTGAACCCCTTGAACCTGCTTTAGTTTAAAATATTCTCTGCCGCAAGCAAACATTTTTCGTGGAATTTCATTGAATAGCGCTTTTGGGCTGTTTGGCCGTGATGTCAAGTCACAATTTGGCTCATCTCTCATTTGTTAGCGACTCGCTGGCCACCTAGCGATATCAAATGAATTGAATCTGCGGAGTTGAAAGCTTGTGGCACGAATTGACTGCCAAACGAGAATGAACGAACGAACCAAACGAACGACCCGCCCGTTCAGTGGTAACAGTTTTTGGCCAATAGCACAGCTGATTTTGGCCTTAAGTATTTGATGGCTTATCCAGCTGCAATTGTAATGAAAGTGGGGTGAGTCTAAGCTGAATTAGAGGGGTTATTATGAAGGTGGCTTTTTTATAAAGTAAATACATATATGGGCTAGGGCATTACTTTGTAATTCCTCTCAAGATTTGGCTGTTTTGGTTGATATTATATAGATGGGATTGGGTATTAAAAAAATCTCTATTCTTCTATTTCCTAATATTCTTTTTCTTTTTTTTTATTTAGAGAATATATAGGTTAAAGACATTTATCTGTAGTCCAACTACAATTATCCTAAAAATAGGGGTATCCTTACTTATCATTTGGATTACATCTAGGCCTCAGATTCAGTCTAAATCCTTGTATAGCTTCAGCTGCGTTTGCTGAGACTTGGCACCACCCACTCTCTCTCCTTCTCTCTCTCTCTTTTCTCTCAGCGAGTTATTATAAATACACCCTCCAGCATGTCTAAGGCTTTCCACTTTCCAGTCATCTCAAGCCGTCCTTCCTTTATTTTATTTTATTTTTATTTTTTCGGCTAGATTGTCTACGCGCGTGCTCGCTCGCTCGCTCGCTCGCCTATCGCGAACTGTCATCATTTTCAAATTATTTCTCGTTGAATATCTAATCAAGATTCATGCATGATCGCGGCTAAATTGCTTCCAGGCTACAGCCACAATAACAACAACAGCAGCAGCATAGGAACAGGCAACAACAATGCATAATGCAACAGACAGAGCCAAGGCAAGGAACGTGCAACAGGCAAAGCTGCAACGCTGCAACAGTGCAACATGCCCCCAAAAAGTCGAGACGCTGCCTTTAGCTTGGCTCGCTTGAATTTTTGTTGCTTAGCTGTGATGGGCTTGCTTAATTGAAGAGAGGAGTATATTAGTTTTATTTAGCTCTGTGTGCTGAAGCAAGAAGGGCTTGAGGCCTGGTTCTAAGACTTTTTAGTTACGTTTACTGGCAATTGGCATAAGCTTTACTAAATTGATTTTTCTCTTGTCAAGACAGACTCTATGTCGAAATTTCAAGTTTATATATCAAAGTCCAGAGATCTCTGGGAATCCTATACTATTTTGAGAGCTCTTAAAGCTAAAGACTTTAAATCTAAACTTCTAATCCTTAGCTTAGCTTGCCCTTGCTTTTCAAGCGAGTATGATGCAGTCGCTGTTGCTCACTTGCAACATTCATTACTTCTTTTTCATTTTATTTAATTTTTCTTTCGGCATTGTTTTCTTTATTATTATTATTTTTTTCCATTGGCTACTTTTAATAGTGTTGTTGGGCGATTTCTGGGGGCACCTCGGACCAGTTATTGTTGTTTGTTCTGCAGCTCGAGGAATTAGTTTTCAACAATTGTTTGTGAATGCAACTCAAATATGAATCAGAGATGATGCCTTGGCTTGTTTTTCAGTTTCTCAGTTGATTTCTCTGTTTGCACTTGAACTTTAGCTCATCTCATATGATTTGCTTAATTGAAGCTAGTCAACGTCTCGTTGGCTATGTAGGTAAAAATATGTAACTCAATTACACGATTCGCAGTTGACGCGCTCGAGTCCGAGCTCGAGTCCAAGTCCGCATTTTGAGTCCGTGTCGAGTCGAGTCAATTGCCAACTACTTGAATATATTTTTTTATTATTATTTCGAATTGCACTTGGGTAAATTTGTACGGGATGCACGCACAGGGTGATTCGTTTGCATTGGCAAATAGTGGGGAACAATGCCAAGAGTTGTTAAATATAAATATATTCTTTCCTTTATCTCCCTCTCTCTCTTTCTTTCTTTTCCTCTCCCTCTCCGTCTATTTACCAAGTATTTGTAAATGATATTTTAATTAAATTATAGAACGTCAATCGGATCGTTAATTTGTTGTTGCTCTCATTGTTCGCATTGTGGTTGTTGCTGCTGCTGCTCAGCCAGTAGAGTCTTATTTAATTGTTATTAACTTTTGTGTGACATTTGTGACTTTTGGTGTTGGCATCAATTGACGCCAACAGCGCGCTGTGGCACATGCAACCGTTTTCTTCATATATGCGACTCGAACTAATTGTTGACCCAAAGCCTGGCCTCAAAAATGTTTTTTCTTTTTATTATTAGATTTACAGGGCAGCAATCCCACCGTCCCCTCAGCCTCCTCTGCTGCGCCACACACTGAACAGACAAACGGAACCAATTTCGTTTATAAAGCTCATATATATCAAGGCAAAAGAAACTGAATAAACGAGCTTAATATATAATATCGCCTGCGGCAACAGCTATGACATTTTTATTTAGCATTGCAAGGGCCAGCCAAAATTTACGACCCTGCTTCTATAGAAGCTGGAAGAGGGAGCGGAGCGGGAGTGGGAGAGTGAGATTGCCCGTGTGTCTGTACCAGGTATAGGTAGTGCATTGAGAACGAACTGACAGCTCTCAGTGAAGCAAAGGAAACGCCCCTCAGCCTGCAGCTTGCATACAGCTAACAGCTACCCATATTTTTACATTTATTGTATGTGCTTTTGATAGGGTGATAGGGATAGAGAGAGAGCTAGGGAGGGAGGAGGCAGCGAGAGAGCGGGAGAGCGAGAGAGAGTTCGATCATTTTTGTAGACAGCTTGTTAAGCAGCTACTGAGAGTAGCTAGGGAAGCAAGATGTGATCACATTGGGAATAAATATATATAGATTTACTATACTCGATCATATGTTGCTTTTTAGTTATATTTGTAGCTGCTTAGCTTCATTTAAATTTTAAATATTATTTGATTACTATTTCATATAGCTGTCAAAGGAATTATTACATTAGTGTATTGTACTCATATTGAAATTAAAAAAAAAATATTATATAAATTAAAGTATTCAATATGAATATATTAAAATTGACAAAAAGTGTATCTGCCATGTATATGAAATCTTCCTTGTTTTAGAAAAGGTTCTTAAAATATGCAGTTTGCCTACACATAAGCTATATTCAAACTCTACTTCATATGTCATCTCCATACTCCTACATTAACTTTTGTTAGGGTATTCAAACGTCAGCTATTCGTAGTCTCGAATTCCTGCCAGTGGTTTTTCACTGCCTTCCAAAATTATTATCAAGCATGCAAATCTTTTGGCTGCCATCTTAGTGGCGAGCAGCTCGCATCGTAAATTGATTTTTATGCTTCTTGTTGTCTGTGGCAGAAGCGAAGAGAGCGCTGAACAAAAAAAAATGTGTGTGGAAAAAGATTGTATTGCAAGTCAAATAATGGCCATGGTTCCATGCTCTTCTCTTACAGCTGGCTGCTACTCGTCTTAAGGGGCCAAGAGAACTCGACGTAATTGAAATTGAAGCTCTTCGGAGGCGTTAATAACTGAGACTAGAGCAGGGCAGAGTTGGTAGAAACACAGAATGGTGCTTGTGCTAAATGGTGTGTTGCAGGATGACTGCCCCATGGACACGAACAGCCTGTTCCTGCAGCATCCCGTCTACAGAGACTATGCCCAGCAGCTGCACTCCATACAGGCCAAGTCTGTTGGCCCGGTGGGCCTGCTCTATGTGGGCCAGCGGGAGTTGGCTGCAGCGGCACCCCATGACAAGAATATTAACATCATTGGCGCCGACGATGCCACCACCTGTATTATTGTTGTTGTGCGGCATTCAGGTGAGTCACAGCTGAAATAGATATATAGAGAAAATTGCATAACTAACAAAACTACCCTCCCTTTCACTCTCTCTCTCTCTCTAGGTTCTGGTGCTGTTGCTTTGGCGCATTTTGATGGCAGTGGCGTGGATGAAGCTGTCTGCACCATGGTATCACGTGTCCAGGAGCTGGCACTTGGTTATCCCGAGGGACGCATCGAATTGCAGTTAATTGGCGGCTATCGGGACTCGCAGGGCTATGGCGAGGATGTCTTCTATAGCATTATGCGTGAGTAACTGAAAGTTTAATCAAGCACTTTTAATTCAGCTGCTCTTCTCCTTCTCTTCCAGAATCATTCCACAAGCATCATCTTGAGATTGATTTGACTCAGGCCTGCGTGGGCGAGTTAAATACAATGTTGCGTGGCGAGATCAATTGCCCGATTATTTATGGCGTTGGCGTCAATATAAGACTGGCGAAATCTTTCCAGCATCCTTTCCGGATCGAGGACCCGATCGACAGCTGCGCGATGCACGCATCTTTATGGGCTCACAAACGGTACGGAAACAAGAGCAGAGCATTAAGAGTCTATAATGAGAAGCCTCAGATTACAAATTTGTTACAGAATTTATATTAATTATTGAAACTTTCTCTCTTGTGCATCCACAGGTGTTGGACATCTATGATTCGACGCTTGGCATGCTACGCATTGGTCCATTCAATTATGATCCATTGCGTGGAGCGGATTTGTGGCTATCGCAAACCGATGAATTTCTGCTGCAGCATTTGTCCTCCAGCCCAGATGTGGAGCCGCCGCACTTTGCATCCCAGGTGCGAGCGACCATACGATTTATACAGGAAAATCAGTTTCCAGCTGTCACCGTCTTCAGGGACAATCGGCCGCGTTACTATAGACGCGACGATGCTACGGGCTGCTGGGCTTTGGTTAGATATTAAATGGATTTATAATTTTTAGCAATTAGTTTGTTACGCAAGAGTAGGAAAAACACCAAGTGGAAGTGGAAAAAATAAAACAACTATAAATTCGAAAATAGGAAAATGAAAATAGTTTTCCATCAATATATATGTATAACTGTAGCTCACAAAATGTCAGGCGGTTGCATTGTGTTTTTATTATTTGTCAATTCAGATGTGTACTATATGTGCATATATAGATATATCTGTATATGTTTCCTTTAGCTATCTTTAATTTATACTTTATAATCTTTGCTCTGCTTAAACTTTTGCAATTTAATTGTTGAGTTAATTGTATGTCTAATGTCATATATACATATATATACAAATATATATATAATTATATGTACATTTATATATAGATATACAGCAAGAAAAAAAACTTTAGAATGCGCCTTATAAATGGATCTGAAAGTAAACAGAATTATACATTATTATTATTATAATTATTATTATTATTATTATCATTATTATTATTATTGTACATGCATATATGTAAATATATATATGTAATTCTTATTAAACTGAATTTAAAAACAAAAAAATAGCTAAATATATAATAAAGAGATAAAAAAAAAACATTTTAAATACAATCATGTTAGTTTGTAAACATAAACTGTAATCAAATTAAAAATGGCTTGGCTATTCGTACATACACAGCACACCTAATAAACTACAACATTGTTTTATTGCTTAACTAAATAAATTAAAGTAAATTTGAATTTTAAAACCCATCTATCATCTAACAGCTTGCTGTTAAGCTAACATATTTGCTCCACGCTGTTGCATTTTCTTTCTGGCCAACAAATGGTCACACTGGCTCGAATAGTATAATCGATTCTATCCAATTTATCGGCAGTCGTGTCGTCGTTGTCTTGGGCTGTGTTACTGGTTGGGCAGTAAAAGTTTTCAATTTTTAATACTATTTCGCATTGATTAATTTATGATATAACTACGACTACTGCAACCCATACAAATTGCGGCTGCGCTTGCAATGCAAGCACATTTCTTTTGGAGGACTACAAAACAAAACAACTAAAAAGACTGAACACTGAACGATTTCTAATCACACTCGAAAGGCTTTCTACCACAAACCACGAAAGTAACATCACATAAACAAACACACACTGTGTTGAACAGCCACTGCGGAAAAAACACACGCACACACACACATATCATACAGAAGGAAAAAGAAAATAAAAAAGTGTGCCAAAGCCAGCTCGCCCGTAAGCCACACTGCCGAATTCATCAGCATAAGAGAAACAAATAAGAATTTGTATACAGCATACAGAAGAGCAAAGCGGATCAGAGTGATACACAAATACATATTAATTGGCTGTCCGCTAGGCGACTGTAGTGAATATTGATGCACACAGTTGGCGCTGCTGAGCAGAGGCAAGAGGCGCCGTGTTTTTCCGAGTTTTGCTTTGGACAACGACGACGACAACGTAAGTAGTTTGGAATTTTGTTAATTGTTTGGCTTGTCGCATGAGACAAAAGTAGAACGTAAATTAAATCTGTATGTGTGGCAAAATTTGAAATTTGCCGATTGACACACGCAAACACAAACACACACACACACAGACATCTGTGCAAATATCAGAAGCATATGAATTTGCAAGAAGCTGGCCATGTTTACAGTTATTTTGCATGCATTTCGACACAGAGTTGTCAACGTGGGTCAATGAGAAACGATGACAGTCGTGCTGACTTAACTGTTATATGTAAATATATATATATATGTATATATGTATACATGCATGTGTGTGTGTTTATAAAGTGAAATTGAATTTTTGCAAAAATTTTGCATGATAATTTGCAAAGAAAAAAAAAAAAAAAAAGAGAGATAGGGAAAAGATTGTGCTCTGCATATTTAATGATTGATTTGTATTGTTTTTGCTTTTTCTTCCAGCAATAATAATTTATTAGAATGAACGGCAAGACGCCCGTCATTAGCGGCGCATCCAGCGTCGATTTATATGTAACGCACTTGGATCACGTTGGACCCTATTTGAAGCTATATGGGCAGGCGAATCGGGATGCTGCCTTTTTGATAAGCACGCGCATCGAGACGCTGCTGCCCACCTGCTTTGCCATAGACCCAAGTTGGTCAAACGAACGCCAACAGGCCCTGCTTATACCTGGCACCTTTTGTGTGTTCAAGCGAACAAATGGCGCCGCACCTGGCGATGTGGAATATATGCGAACGCGTGTGCTCAGTGCTGGGCTCGATGACAAACAAGCGAACAATCGCAGCAGCAGCAACAGCAGTGGCAGCAGCAGTCAGATGCGCGTCGAGATTGAGTTTCTTGATTATGGCTCAAGCGAAATGTGAGCAGCCACGATGTGAGTATATTTGCAATGTAATAAAGTAACTTCACTATCGCAATGCACTGATATCGTTTATGATTGTTTCAGCTGCTCTTCTCGAAACAGCCCCAGCTTCTTCAAAATGTGCCCGTGCTCTGTTCCCAGTACATTGTGCTGGGCATTTGCTCGGAATGGGATCAGACTGAATTGGATACGGTGAAACAGCTGATGGTTAATCATGTGGTCAGCATCGAGGTGGATCCAACACAGATCTGTGGCCAAAAGTTTGCCAGCGTACGCTGGAAAGACTTTGAGCTAAACGAATTTCTGGTCCAGCAGAAGCAAATTGGTGCACCAATTGACAAGGAGCTGATCATGGATCATTGCAAGAAGTTATGGAAGGCCCAGACACAATCGCCCATTGTTGAATATAACAATAATAGCATACAAAGCACGGCCAACGGCTCCAACAAGACGCCCACCGATGTGGCACGTGAACAGATCGCAGCGCGTTTGTCACTAGCAGCTCGACTGGACGTCCATCGCACGGTGGGCACAACTCCGCCGCGACCGCTGAAAACAGCTGCTGCACCAGCAGTCCCTGAGTATACATCACCCAAGCAGCAGCCGCCGCCGCAGCAGCAGGTGCTGCTGCCCACAAAAGTGGTGATGCCTACGCCATTAGCCAATTTGGTAAATATTTAATTAAACATAAAATATGTAATAATATATAATCAATATAATCTTTGATTTCCAGACAAATGTCATGCCAAATCCCGTCCAGGTGGCGTCGGCGGCGGCAACAACTGCTCACCTAGTCAATGCTCAGAAGGCGGCCATTTATGCAGCTGGCAATCATCCATACAATCAACATAGTGCCAATATCAATCAAACTTCCGAGCCCACTCATAATGTCTACACGCCCAAGACAAGTCCACGGCCACTCAATATGTATTATAATGTGCGCCTCAATAATCCCATGCAGCAGCATCGGCAACAGCAGCAACAGCCCTTGCTGCAACAGCCATCATTGAACTTTGTGCCCATACCACGTTATGCCTTGGCGCAACAGCCAAAGGCGGCTGGCCAGAAGCAGCAGCAACAACTGCAGCCCATTGTGCCAGCCTTTCGCACCACCAGCTTGACCGTTGGTCTCACCTACGATGTCTATGTGAGCTTCGTGGAGAATGGTCCGCATTTGTTTTGGGTGCAGCTAAAGAGCGCCACGAGAGATCTGAATGCCATGATGAGCCAGATTGAGCACATGCGTCTGCAGCAGCTCAATCAGTATCCGGGTGTGGGCACAGCGTGCGTGGCGCGCTTTTCCGAAGATGGTAATTGCTATCGTGCCCTAGTCAGCGCTGTCTACGGCCAGAGATTCCGTGTTGTCTATGTGGACTATGGCAACTCGGAGATGGTTGCCCTCACAGATCTCTATCAGATACCGCAGGAGCTGTTGCTGATCAAACCATTTGCCTTTCGCTTTGCACTCGCTGGCGCCAAAGAGTTGGGCACTCTCGACGAGAGCATGAAGCGAATATTCAAGAACTCGGCTTTGTACATTAATTTTCAACTAACTGTGCAGCCAGCGGAGAGCGTAGGTTCCATGCAGACCTGCCACCTGATGCATAATGTAAGCGACTTTAATATAAACTTATATCTATATTATTTTATTTAATTTACACTATTATTTTCACAGAACAACAGCATGCTGGAGGTGCTTAAGAAGCTGAAGAACTCTCGCCAAGCATATGCCAAGGCAGAGCAACTGCAAAACGACGATGCTGTCGAGATACGTTACATTGATTCGCCAAGCAATTCTACGTGCAAAAGGTCAAAAACATTGAACAATTCGAAAAGCTAATGGACGAGATGTTCGCGTACTATAATGTCAATCAATTGGTGCCCGAGCAGCTGGTGCTGGGCGCCCCGTGCGTCGTCAAATGTGACCGCGAATGGTATCGAGCGGAGCTGTTGCGCATTGATGATAGCACAATCATTGTGCGGCATGTGGACTTTGGCTACGAGCAGCATGTGAAGCGGCATTTGATTGGCAACATTGCTGAGAAGCATCTGGTGATGCCCCGGCAGGCGATCAAGTGCTGTCTGAAGGGCTTCGAGAATAGCGAGCTGAGCCAGGACAAGATTACGGATCAATTCGAAATGCTTGCCGAGGAATCGAATATCAGACGTCGCACGTTCAGCGTGCGCGTCTTTCGCATCGAACCCGACGGCCTAAATGTCGTGAATTTAATGGCCAAAAATTTAAATGTTATGAAGAAACTCTACAAGCTGTCCATGCCCTTTGAGCAGTATCTCTCGCTGGAGAAGGGTCAATTCAATACGAGTGTCACACGGGCCGAATCAACAGTATCGGATGCCATGCCGCAGCAGCTGGAGAAGGGTCAAGTGCTCAATTCAACAACTGTCGAAAGCGAGGATCGTATGCAGCTGCAAAGGCAAAAGAAGAACAATAATAATTCAAATGCGAGTGCCAATTCCAATGTGAATGCCAATGTCAGTGCCAATAGCAATGCCATTAGCAATACCAATAGCAATGCTAATGCCAACTCAAATGCTAATAGTGGTGAGTGGGACAAGCACAGCTCTGCTTCGACCAGTTCGAAGGATACTCAATCACAGCAGAGCAGCAACAAGCGTCAGCAGCAACAGGCGCGTTTGGAGCGCAACGGACCAGACCAAAATCTGGTGCGGCGCAATCGTGACGTACGCACCGACAATAGCTTCGAGAACCGCAGCACCAGCAGCTACACCAGCGGCATGAGCTCGCCGCGTAAAGCCAATCGTCAGAATGGACGTAATCGCATGGACTCACCACGTCTACAAAACGGCAAACAGGAGGCGAACAAAAATACGTGAGTGAAATATGAAAAAAAAAAGAATATAAAATGATATTTAACTTCCATTTGCTTTGCAGTCGCTTTAGCAACAGTCCATCGCCTCGTAAGGATAGTCAACAACTGCAGCAATCTCAGCGTAACGCGCCCAATCAGCGATCCTTGAATGCTCCCCAAGGATTTGCGCAGAAGCCACAGCGTCAGAAATCCACGCTAGACGGCACATCGGGCAGCTCGAAGCGTTCCAGCGGTGTTGAAAGCGATGTCAATTCCAATGCGGAAAAAACGGCAACGCCCACACCTCAGCCACAGCCCCAACCGGAGAAATATGTGCCGCTGGATAAGCCCTACGTGCTGCAGGACATTAAAACGCCCACCAAGGAGCCAGCCAGTCTGTCCTGGTGGGTGTCGCCATTCCAATTCTACGTCGTGCCAAAATCGCTAGCGACCAAATACGAGGGGCTTCTGCGCGAGCTGCGTCAATTCTATCGCCAGAAGCCGCATCAGCCCCTCCAGCTGAAGGTGGGCTCCAGTGTGGTAGTCCGCCAGCGCAAAGATAATGCCATATTGCGAGGCACGGTGGTTGCCTGCAATCATATGTTGCGCAAGTATCGCATCTTTTGCGTCGATGCTGGCAATTTGCTGACCGTCACCTCGGAGGATGTCTGGCCGCTGGAGCAACGCTTTGCCGATGTGCCTTGCCTGGCGCAACGCTGCAGCTTTGATAAGGTTGTAACGAACTATGATCACTTATATATTGTGGATCGCATGGAGAAATTTGTGCCGGCCAATGCAAAAGTTGAATGTGAATTCATGTCCAAACAGGCCGCGCAACAGCAGCATCAGAACAACAACAACAACAGCTGGAGCACATATATAGTGAAGATGCTTGTGAATGGCGCCTCGCTGCGGGACACTTTGATCAATGCTCAGTTCCTGACTGAGGTAGCGGAATGTGAGTCTCATTATGAAATTCTTTGTTTAAATAAAATTTAATTCTTATCTAATCTAATCTATTTTCAGCTGTTCGCGTTGGTCTGCTGGCTGGTCAACAGGTGCGCGGCAAATTCACCTCCATTCGCGATATGACAAACTTTAAGATTCAGCTCGAGAGCTGCAGTGATGTGAACTTCTTGTGCAGCTACGATGATGCCAAGTTCGTCAAGTCCAACAAAGATTTGGCAAAGCCCTTCAAGGAATACTACGAGGGCAAATCGTATGCTCTAAATATTAAGCATGTCTGTGAGAACAATATGTAGGGCAATGAATTAACTATATTTATACATATATTTGATTAATTTATGATTCTATATTTTAGTATACACTTGCGTCCCGTAATGCCGCTTTTCAAGGAGGAGCGCAGCGCCTACATTTGCGGCTATCCTGTTTTGGTCAACAGCTTTCAAGCGCTTGTTGTCTATACAGCTAAATCTTACCGCATTTTCGTGCAGCCCAGCGATATTGAGTCAGCCATGAAGCAGCTGCTCGATGATATGTATGGCTTTTATGCCAAGAAAGGTAAGTTATGGAATATAAAATGAAAACAATTTAATTAACTCTTTTGCATTGCAGGCAACAGCTGCGTAAATTCGAAAAGGATCAATTTGTGCTGCACTGAGCAGCGATGGCAATTGGTATCGTGCGCGCATCTTGGCCAAGGATGCCAAGAGCTCGCGCTTGGAAGTATTGTACATTGACTATGGCAATACGGAGCAATTGGCTCGTGAGCAGCTCAAGCAGCTGGAAGAGAAATTCTATGTGAACAAAAGCTGTTACGCAGTTGAGATTAATTTACCTTTTGGTCGCATTAACAACGATGAGAAGCTCAAGGGACGGTTGGCTAAACTGCTGGAGGAGCAGGTGGTCACAGTGAAGCCCATTGAGACACGACGCAATCATCTCATTGCCGACGTTCTGCTACCGAACGGCAAGGAGAGCATCGTGGAAACTTTCAAGGCAGAGAAACTAATTGCCAGCAGAGATATTGATTATATGCGCAAGCAGCTGGACAAAGAGAAGCCGCACATTTACGAGTACATTGAATGCGTAGATCTAACCACCGATGATGATGAAGAGCTGCAGCAGCGCAAGAGCAAATCGAATTCGGCGAACAGCTCGCCAAAGCCGAAGAAGCCGCAGCAAGAGCCGAAGGAGCCAAAGGAAGCAAAGCAGCGTAACAAACAAGTGGAGCAGGCACCATCACCTACTCCAGTAGCAGCTCCTGCTCCTGCTCCTGCGCCAGCACCAGCTGCTCCCAAGGCTGAATTGAAGCCTGTGGAACCGAAACCTGTTGCAGCTGCTGTGCCAGAGCCCGTGGAAGTTGTGGAATCGCCGCCGCCGCTGCCGCCAGTTGCGGCCACCGAGGAAATTCCACCAGAAGTTTCGCCACCACCTCCTGTTGCTGCAGCTGTTACACCCACACCCGATCCATATAAGGACATGGAGAAAGCTGTGCTAAGCCATTGCGATAATCCAGCACATTTCTATGTGCATCCCCTGGATGCGGTGCCCAAGCTGAAGCGTTTGACAGAGAATCTACAAATCGTGTCACCATCATTACCGCAACTAGTCGAGATTGTCAATGGGGCCGACTGCATATCCATGTATTCCATGGACAAGTCTTGGTACCGTGCCAAGATACTCGATGCTGAGCTGATGGTGCTACAGTTCATTGACTTTGGCAACACCGACTGTGTCTCGGACGCCAAGGAGATAAAGCAAAGCATGTGCTCGCAAATGGAGCCCTTCTGTCTGCCGTTCGCCCTGCCCATTGCGCCCAAGGGCAAGCTGGAGTGGGCCGATGCAGCGAATGGAATATTTAATGATTCGTACGAGAAAATTCTACACTACGAGTACTTGGCACGCGGCGACTGCCAGACGCTCAGCTATGTAAACTTGTATATCGATGGAGTTGATGTGGCTAAGAAACTGGTCGCCGATGGCTTTGCCAAGCCTTTGGACTATGTCAGTAGTGGCAGCACCTGCTACATCTCGCACGTCAACAGCATCTCCGACTTCTACATTCAGCTGGAGAGCGACTCTAAAGCTCTGGAGCTGATCGAACTCTATTTAGGCAATGCTGAGGAGCAGCTGAAGCCGTTGCAGCGCTTCGAGAAGGGCAGCATCGTGGCAGCTCTCTTTCGATGACGATGGACTCTTCTATCGTGCCGAGCTGCGGCGTCAGCTGCCCGATAGTCGTTATGAGGTGCGCTTCATTGACTATGGCAACACCTCAACCACGGCCAAATGTTTGTTGCTGTCGGAGGAAATAGCGAATGTGCCGAGCCTATCGAAACGCTGTACCCTGCAGCTGCCAGAGGATTATGTGGCCTGGTCCTCGGAGGCGGAAACCAAATTCGCCGAGCTGACTGGGGAGGGTGAGCTGGTCTTCACCACACAGCTGCTTAAGCCGGGACTTGATAATATTGTCATAAAACCTGCTGCTCGATGAGGATAATGTATTGGATCAATTGCTGCCACTCTGCACACGCAAGCTACCCAGGACGCAAGAGGAGCCACAGCCGGAAACAAATACTGAGTTGGAAGCGGGCGCAGACAGCATCACAGCCATTGTGACGCATGTGAATAGTCCCACTAGCTTCTATTTGCAGTTCGAGGCGAACAACGCGCAGGTGGATACCACGAGCGAGCTGCTTAATAGCGAGAACGCCAATCTGCAACCCAAGCAACAGATCGCCCAGCTTGGAGAGCTGTGCGTGGCTCAGTTTGCCGACGACAAGGAGTTCTATCGCGCCCGCATCCTGGAACAGCTGCCGGCCAAGCAATCGCTGCAATATCGTGTGCTCTTCATAGACTATGGCAATCAGGCGTTGGTCGAGAAGCTCTTCGAGTTACCAGCAGAGCTGGTGCAAATAAAACCTCTAGCAGAGCTGCACTCACTGGAATCGTGCCCGAATTTTATCAAATATCCCAAGGAGTCGCGTGAGGCGCTGGACGCGCTCATCGACAGCTGCAACGGCGAGGTGGCCGTGGAGTTTGTCAACAAGATTGCACAGCCGCCAGTGGTGCGATTAAAGACCATGGACAAACACGCACTCAACATATACGAGCAGCTGCAGAAGCTATTGGAGGCCGAGCTGCAGAAGCCACAGGCCCAAGCCAACAACAAGGAGTGCATCATCTCGCACGGCAGCTCGCCCAAGAGTTTCTATGTGCAGCTCAAGAAGAATTCCGCTGAGCTAGATCTGATTGTCAAGACACTACAGGGCGTATCCAGAGAGCAACTGGAGCCCCTAGCCAATCCCGCTGTGCACTTGAATGGCGTGTGCTTCTCCCAGGAGGACGATTGCTATTATCGCTGTTGCATCAAGCAGGTTTTGGAGGCAGACAAAGGCTATGAGGTGTTCCTCATGGATTATGGCAGCAGCCTGACTACCATGCAGGTGTTCGCCATGCCACAGGTAATTAGTGAAATTCAGCCGCTGGCGCTGCACTGCCAGCTGAGCGACCTCCCCGAGGATGTGTCAGATGCTAAACTGGAGGAGGCATTCGCTGCGCTATTGGAGCAGCATTTCGGTGAGGTCTACGAGCTCGTCAACGAGCTAAAAGAGGATGACACAAAGACGCAGCAATCGGTGCAGCTGCGCATCAACTACAAGACTTTGCCCAGGAGCTGGCAAGCACAGTGGCTGGCGTGCAGCAGCCGCTCGAAGTGGAGCTGCACAATTGCATTGTGGTGCAGTACGACAATGCCAAGTCGTTCTATGTGCAGATGGAACAGGATGTACCGGCGCTGGAGCAAATGACCGATAAAATGCTCGATGCCGAGCAGAACTTTGAAGTCTTTACGGAACTGCAGGTGGGTGCATTGTGCGTGGCCAAATTTCCCGAGGACGAGGTCTTCTATCGGGCAGAGATAGTCAAGCTGCTGGACGATGGCAAATGTGAGGTGCATTTCATTGATTTCGGCAACAATGCCGTCACCGATCAGTTCCGCCAGCTGCCCGCCGAGCTGGCCCAGGCGCCACGCTACAGCAAACACTGCGAGCTGGAGAGCGCCACCATGGCCAAGTGTGATGTGGCCGCCTTGGGGGCATTCATCGATACGCGCTTCTCCGAAACATTCCAACTGGAGATACTGGCCAAGAAGGATGAGCGTGAGACGCATGTCGTTCGTCTCTTCTACCAGAACACAAACATAAGCGAGCAGCTGCGCCTGCAACAGAAGCCATAGAAACAACAAAATGAATAACTAAATCCCCCAGGGGATGTCGACATTTGAAGTAAAGTCTATTGAGAGGCATACGATTTATAAAAGAGTTGCTAAAAGCACTCTTACTCACACATACACTCTTTACACACACACACATACACACTCAAGCATATTTGCAATATGAATGCAAAAGATTGTGATTAGTTTTTTGGCTAAAGTGAAAAGAAAAAACATCCGTTGTATTATCCTAATTTAGTTGAAAGAAGTTAAACTTTTTCAAGTTCATGATTTTTTGTTTGAGTGCTATACGCATATAGCCGGCAGCTTCATTGATTTTTCATGGAAAATCAAAATGGAAGCTCACTATATATCTTATCAGTAAAAAAAAAAAAAAAAACGAATATATATAAAAAAAAATATTGAAAAACGAACAAAAAAAAACGAAAAACTTGTAAAAATTGCATAAAAAAAAAAAACAAAACAAACGAAAAACAAATGCAAAAAAAAATTGTAACAAAATATATAGATGCAAATCTAAATAACGAACAGGTGTTGAGAAGGTAAAGAACGTGAAATTGCTCAACTTTAAAAACACACCAACACACACACACACACACAGAAAGCAGTCGCAAACACACACACACACACATTTAAAGCAATTTTATATAATCAAAACAGAGAGACACAGACCCTCTTTAGGGGGCCGGGCGGCTGTGTGTGTTAAAACATTTATGGGCGGGTTTTATTTATTATAACATTTTTGTTTTACGATTAACTCGCACTCTTCTTCTTTTAATACTTATTTCTTAATTTGTGACTTTCGTTTGCTCAATTCATTTTCAACTCCAAAGAGAGAGAGAGAGAGAAACAAAACAAAACAATTTAAAACATTTTTATAAAATACTTTACATTCAACTAATTATATTACAAAAAAAAAGTAAAAACAAATTTTCAAAAATCGCAAAAAAAAAAATCTAAAAACAAATTTGAAGCAAAGACTAAAACTAATGGAATATGGGTTTTGATATATATTAAAAAAAAAAAACAATGTAAGAAAGGATAGAAAATGAAACCTTTTTAAAAAAAAACACACAACGCAATGTCATATTTTTCTACCATTTCTTTTTTCATGTTGTAAACAAAAAATTAAATATATAAATAAAAAGAAAAACTAAAGAAACGCAACCCGAGAGTGCAAAAAGGATATTTCGACGTGTTTCAACTTGCAATTTACCTACAGCCTATAATCAGGTCTTACCTGTGCGCAGGTAGCGCTGCTGGACATGGAAATGAGGAAATGCCCGACATAAATCAATTTAGGACATACGCTGAGCTCTGCATTAATGACTATTTGGTTAGGGTAATAAGGGCCAGACATTGCTCTGTCAGCTTAAAACCAAAAAGTCTTTCGCTGGAAAGAACTATTCAAAAGTAGATTTAATATAGCTATAAATTTATAATTTTATAAATAAAATATATTTATTGTTAATATTGAAGAGTGTAAGTAGGGGCTTGAAATAGTTAAAAATATTTATATAAGAAACAAAAAGTTTTGCAGCTTTTGACACTTTAATGCGTCCATTCAATCAATTCTTTATGCAGAACTGTTCCGCTTAATCCCCTAGCACGAAGTCTTTCAATATTACGTGTTGTTTGACAACTGTCAGTTGAGTTAAGAATTTTGTTTATATGTTTAATTTATTTAAGGTTTTCATTTCGTCGTCTGCGGTCTTAATGAACTAGAGCATTGTTGATAAGAATTTGTATGATTGCATAAGTTGACCCGTTCCAGTCTTATCACAGACAGAGTTTTGTAAGTAATCTTCTCGCAGTTGGAAGCAACGGAACGTGATATTCTGATTAAGTTGAACGAAAATGCTGTTGGTTGACATCGTCATCAATTTATCCAATCGATTTGTTAGCTATCAAGCGCTAATTGAAGCCGAAATTGAGCTGTACACAGACGGAGACGTACTACTACAGCAACAAAATAAAGCTGCTGAAATCAGAGAGCGAATCACAGTGGGCTGCAAACGTATTTAAGTGAACAATTACATGTGTTTTGTGCATATCAGTTTCCATATCACCGACTGGCACGAGTGCACGAAAGAGGGAGAGAAAGAGAGAGAGAGAGTAAGAGTGCAGGAAAGAGGCGAGTGAGCTTGAATGAGTGAGCGAAGAGCGAATAACGGCTCTCTTTCAATTTCATATTGCCTTTCCCACCGTTGTACAGCCCTAGCGAATGGCCTGCATTCAGTGCTGCGCATCGATGCACCAAAATAGCCAGATCAAGAAGCAAAGAAAAAAGCTAAATATAAAATATAAATATAAAAAGCCAAAAGTTCAATATTATCTACTTTTTTGACTGCATCAACGCCGAATGCAAGCTACAACAAAATCCCACATCTACATATAGTGGAAGAAGAAAATAGCAGCACTGCCTGCATTCTCTTTTATCAGCGATTTTTTTTTTTTTCGGCTCGTCCGAAAGCCGAAAGGCAGCCGAGCGCGAGCGAGAGATCTACGATCGCCTCTATGTTCACTTCAATTCCAAGTCGTCTGTCGAATAGAACGGTTCGATTCCGGTGCTCGTCGCGTTCCGTTAAACTTAAATAAAATTGAATAGAAAACAGAATTTCGTGTTAATTGAAATACGACGGAAATTTCAGTGAAACGAAAATAAATTTTGTGCAGTGTCTCTCGCCATTTATCCCCATCTACGATATACGATCACAATAAATAAAGGAAATGATCTAGCTAAAAGAATATATAAATCATGGCTGCTCAGGATAATGCACGTTAAATGGGACTATTCAACATAAATCTTTGGGATTACCTAAGAGGTAAGTGCGCTCTATTCAGGGTTAATGCTAGGGGTTATCGCACGGCCAGAGATTATACAGTTTTTCATTTTCAACTGTGAGGGAAATGTAGTATTTCCCAGTTTTTCTTTAGTCTGTTCAGCCGAATGTGTTCGCAGCCTGCTCAGATAAAACAACAGTTAAATTGAATTCAATTGAATGAAGTGGACGTGAAAGAAGAAGAGAGCACAAATTGTGTCGAAATGAAAAGTAGTAGAGTTGAGCCACTTATCGTACGTGCGTCTGGAATTGAAAAAAATGTTTTCAATTATACTTTTATAAAAACCCATTTAGATTCACTGTAAGATGAAGGATAAGAGGAGCTAGATTAGATTAGTTATATAAACCAAAGAACTGAACTAGACAGCTGACAATTCAGAGTACACAGTTAGTGTGGAAATTTATGTGATAGGTTTTTGTAGGCGTTGTTGAGGCTAACTAAATATACATTTTTTTCAAAGTCAGGACCTACATATATTTATGATATTTCTGTCTACTAAGCTTCTGTACTGCTTGCGGGCAAGTTCTTATTCTTTATACAGATTCTTGTAATGATAACCTTAATGGTTCGTGCTCTGTGTCGGGTATATTCTAGTCTAGTCTAGTTAACTTCTCGACTTATATATGCCATAATCTAATCGGCTGGCAGCGCATTTAAACTGTAGTAACGCAAATTGTATAGCTCCACATACATATGCTCGCCTTTTTTCCAAATTGTAAAACAACGAACCGTTAAATTATCAAAGGAATTGTTTGTGTAAATTACCTGCTATAAAGCAGAACCTTTATAATCTTCGTCCAATAGCGCCTAATCTAATTCATTACCCTATGATTTACTGTGGTTCTAAGTACTTGAACTATGTCACAACCGGCTTATATTTAACTACCAATGTGATTCGTCGTAGTTCTCAGAAATGTTTACTTTCATCTCTTATCTCTAGTTTCTTGATATCTATCTTCTATAAGATGATTGTTTTGGGTTTGCTCGTTGTCTTTCTAAGCCAGCATTTTGTGTTGTTTATAAATCTGACCCTTCTTCAATTTCTATTTTCTATATACATATGTGACTCGACGTATGTTCTTTAAACTCTTCTCAACTTTTTCATATAAATACCTATATATTTGTATATACACTTTATAAAATTCAATTCGGTATTCAGTTGTTAATATTCAAATATATATATTATTACATATAATGTCTATATAATTAAATACTATAAATATATTTTTATGATCTGTTTATGATCGTCATTCAACATAAACTGAATGTTTATGACATTTTTTTGCACTGTTTCTACAAGCTACAAAATCTCTGCTGGACTATAAAAACTTTACGACTCTATGAAATATATGTACGTACATACTTATATGTATGTATGAATTTATGTATATCTCTATATAATCTTCTTTAGATGGTTAATAAGTTCTTTTTATGTGAGGGCTTTACAAAAAGTCTAGACAATATTTGATATATAGTTCTTTAGTTAGTTAAGGTATTCAAAGCTCTTTCTCTAAGAAAGTTAGTTATAAATTGGGTTTTACGTTATAATTCTGTATTCTAAAGTCCTGACGAATTCGTATGCCAACTTACTCTGCTCTAGGAATTTGGCATTAGTCATGCCAAAAATTTTGATGTTTCACTTTGTTTTCATGCCTTATATCATGCATGTGTCGTTGCTTATTCCTGCCCTAGTCACAGTGCATTCCCTAGCAAGTTCTTCAATTGGATCCCAACATTGCAAGTGCCAATGGTCAGTTTGTTTTTGCTGAAACAGCTCGTTTATATTTTTTGTTACTTGGAAGTTTATTGTTTTTTGTTTCTGCTTGTGTTTTTCTTTTATTCGTTTTTTTTTCGGTATACTGTCTCTGGGGGAAAATATGCGTTCTTGATTGTGTTTAATTGAAATAAATGGGCAACGTTTTTATTACACGTTGTTGTTGTGTTGCATTCAATTAATTTCATGTTGCCTCAACTTCGACTTTGAGTTCTGTTTGTTTTCGTCATCGATGTTGCCCTTCTTAAAGCAACTGCCATGAAATCATCAGTAAGTACATATGCAGTCGAGCATCATAGACTACACAATGCTCGTTTACGCGATAAATTAGCCAAGGCTTCGTATATATTGCTATTTTTCAAGAACTCTATTTAGAGAGCAAGTTGAGAGTGCTGCAAATATTTAAGCTTAGATGATGCGTTTTATTGATATAGATTCATTTAATTTCCAATTAAAATTCTGCTAGGCTAGCTTAAACCCTGCTCAAAGTCCATAGGATTTCTTAATTATATGCTCTGCAGCATTGAGTGACATTTTAATATGAAAACGATAAATTTATATACGAGTTATAAATCAATTTTGCAAAGCTCTATATAAATCAAAGTTGTAGATTATAAATGAAAGAGTGGCATCTAGAGTAAATATATCAAGTTAATCAAGCGTATATGATAAATACTCAAAGTAAAAGCCATATAACTCTGTCAAGAATGTGACTACCAAATAAAATAACAAAACTCTTTCATTATGTTGATAAAAAAAACATGTAGCATATTGTGCACTTGGTGCCTCTACGATAAGGTTCAGTTGTTGCTTTTTTGAGTAGTTAAAGGGGCAAAGTAGAAGTAGATGAAGAAAACGCATTGAAAGGCAGGGGCGTAGCCACGATCCCTCCCTCAGCACTGACACGCAAAGTCCTAAACAAATAAATCTTTATCACACGAGTTTGCTCTGTGCACAAAACTGAAAATAAATCTTTCACAAAGCGGGAGATGCACACACCTGTTGAGGTGGTGGGGTGGCACAGATAAACATATGCATAACATATATATTCATATACATATATCTAGGTATTTGTGGAACATCGCGTAACGCCCACAAAGTGTGACAGTTCGCATCAGCGGAGCACATAAATCCATTCACAAATGTTTAGAATGTTATTAAAATATTTGAAAACTAATTTAAAGTTTTATCCATTTTTTTTTTGGTTTTTCAATTTTGGTTTTTTTATTATAGTTTTTTCTTGTCTTATTTTTTTTTACTGATCTCTCTAATCGCTCTGCTTAACATCTGCCTGCTTTATCAGCATATAAATAATATTTGGTGCCATATTTATCATGGGACCATGGCCGTAATCCATATGCTGACACGCCTCTCACCCCACTCACAGCTACCTCCAGCCCCCTTTATGAAATATTTTCCTCGTCTTGCTTTGCATTGTTTTGGCTGTGCGCCCCGTTTGTTTGAGCCACATAATATAAATAAATATGGTTACAAAGTGTTTGGTAAAAGCATAAATCCGATGCAGATTCCGTTGCCGATTCAGCTACGGATTCTGAAATTGAAATCTGATTTTCATCTGGCTGAGGGGGTGGAAGGTGGGGGGATGGCTGGCAGAGGCGGCGAACGTATTTGCCCCATTTGTGGCCCACGGCTGTTTCAGATCTCTTTTTATAGCTATCGAATAGTTTTCTCTCATGGCATTTTTAGCCCTTCCGCTCAGATATTTTATTGCCAATTCTATTGAACTTAAGTCCCAACAAATGTCTGCCATAAATATCTAAAAAAAAACTGAAATTAAATCAAATTATTTAATTTTGTGGCATATTAAGGCCTGCCAATGAATTAAAAATTATGTTTTTTTATACCTTTGTCCACTTGCGGTTGTCTGTGGCTGTTTCTTTTTTTTCTGCTGCTCGAAATATTTTTAAAATTTAATTTAAAATTTGTTGTTCAACAAGAGGAAAAGGGAGGAGAGAGAAGCAAACGATAAGTATTTTTAGCTAGAGCTCATTATTGCGGTCGCTTTTCGTGTGGAAATATGTGGAAATCACTTTAATTTTCTTTTATTTTATATTTTGTGGCTTTGTGTCGATTCGACAGGCGTCTCTAATGATGGATTTACTCGCACAGTGTGCGACAGTAGTTTACATACCTGCTCGTCTCCATATCCTGCCAGCAATTGCAAATTGTTAAAGCATATTGATTGCTGTATATGAAGTATTTGAATTCCTCAGCAGGAAAATGAAAATTTAGAGACATGAAAATAAAGAAATTGAGACTTAAATGAAGCTGATTTTCGTTCAACTTGTTTGTTTTCAAGTCAAAGTATTTCCGCTTTTGATTTCTGTTGCAAATTTAGCGCAATTCAAGCGTTAGTAAATGATTAGATTTTAGATTAGCCAAATGAGCTGATTTATGTGTTAAGTTTTTGTTTTTTTTTTTAATTCTATTTTATTTAAATGTGTACTTTTTTTCTTTTTTTTCATTTATTATAATTTAGTTTTTCTACAGATTTTACTTATTATAAAACTGATTCAATTTGATTATTTTTTGTTCGTTTTTCGTTTTGTCTCATTTCATGTTTATTTATAATTTATTTGCTATCAACAGATTTCACTTATTATAAAATTGATTTAATTTTATTTAATTTGTTAAACATATTTCTTTTTCGTATTATTATTAAAAATTGTAACCTTTCTATATTTTTTATTTTCATTTGTAAATTATTTTTATCAACAGATTTTATTTATTATATATTATTTTTATTTTTATTATTTTACTGAAGTGGTTGTTTTTTTTTTTTTCAATAATAATTTCTTTATTGACTTTAATCAGAAATCATTTCCCTTATGCTTTTTCCATCTAAATAATGTTTTACTTGCGAAATTCGAATGAGTCGATGCTATTGTTGGCCCGTTACTTGGCCAATATTATTGATTGGCTAATTTCGCTTTTGTTCGCTATCGATTAAATGGTGACATTAAAGCCCATGCATTACTTTTGCGACTCGAGGTAGCTTTGGCATATGTCTTATTGCGCTTAAATATGATCTTCATATAGATAGAAGACCCCGCCACGCCATAAGCCATACGTCATTTGGGCACGTTAAGTTCTGTTCAAATAGGCCAATTCTGAAGTGTTCTGTGTCTGCTTTTTGGGCCAAGCATATATGAACTGTAAGCATGATCGACTAGCAGATATGCTATTTATAAATACACCTTCTAGTCAAGCTAATACTCTCCTTTTGTTTGACCAATTACAAAGCATGCAATTCCTGTCGAGCCGTGCATTTCTTGCTCGTTTTTCATTCAAGCTGAACTTGAGACTTGAAATTATTATGAATGCCACAGAAATGTGTGCACGGGACGTGGGCACTGCCTATCCGACATTGTTTTGTAAAATTATACCTATGTACATGTAAACATTGAGTAAATTTATATAGGGAACAAAGACTAGCAGCCAATTAGTCATAAACACAGCTTTTGCACTTTTGCACAATCAGAATCGGAATCACGCAAAAAAAAAAAAACAAACTTTAAAATTGGCACGTGCAAAAGGGGGCGTGGAAGGGCAGAGAGATGAAGCTTTAAACATTTGCCTATTGCATGACTTTTACCAATTGCAAATTGTGTTTCATTTTCATAAAGTAGTTTTTTTTTCTTACGAAAGAGCATATGCTTCATGGGCATCAGCATGTCCGAAAGATTTTCGTTCTATTTTGTTGCTTTTGGCAATTAATCAATTTACATTTGTCTGTGTTCAATAATTATTTTCTTTGGCTTCTTCTATATCCAATTCTATTTCCCTTCGGCCTGGGTGTGTTTTTGACACGTTCCATAAAAGATTCATGCTCTTCCTTCCCGGCACATGGCTGTAGTATCTATATGATTTATGTTGCGTAGCTTACTCGCTGTTTGATGTTATATCAAAAGAGATATATAATAAATATTGTTTTTAATGATAAGATATATTATAAATTACCAAGCACAGTGAAAAAGAAACAAATAATAAAGAAATCAAGACATTTTAATGCGGATATCAGAGGCAGGTGACTCAGATCTTCAATTTTTGTAGCTTTCTTCCTAATTGCTATAAAACTTGATTAAAAATTGGCAGTGTAAATTATTTCCGGCACGACTCAGCTGTGTATTAATCACAAAAACAGCTTTTCGCTATATATATTGAAAAGGTAATTTTCTTCTGCTTCAGCTGCGTCATCTGGAGATAAACCAATTTACAGGGTATGTGCCCGTCGTGTGACTACTCTTCAGTTGACAATGCAGCTTGCATTGCATTTTGGCTGTCATGCCCCCTTGACACTGAGCATTAGCCGCACAACAACATCAACAGCAATAGCAACAACAACAGATCGTATACGTAATATTCACTTAATACAAAGCAAGCATCACTCATACGCCGCATTGACCTAGCCTTTTATTTAGCTTGCGCATCGTTTGTGCTGTAGCTCACAACTAATTCAATTTATTGCCACGCCCACACACGCTAAACGCCCAACCGAGTTCCGCTTGATCGAACGCATTGTAAATGGGACACACAGTAAAAAAAAAATGCCATAGACTGTACCCAACCTGACGATCCTCAATGGCGCGGCATTGATCTTGTGTGATCTTGTAATTTGTTAATTCGAAAATAATTGTTTTGGATTCTGTTCTTCTTTTTGTTAGTGCTGCCAACCACCCAGCCATCCACCGTAGCTTTATTTATTATTTTGATAGACCATTCGAGGGAAATAAACAGCCAGCAATAAAAAGCTGGCGAGAGAAATAAAGATTTAGCAGGCGCTATTGATGCTCCATGGCTATGGCCAATATTTGTTTTCCCATTCAATATAATCGCTCGTACTATATATATATATATATATATATGTATATACATTTATTCATGTGCTCCATAATCTATTTACAGCATGGATCTGCGCTGCCTGCTGCTGAACATTGTCTCATATCCGTTGTGAATGCTATGCTGGCCTTTGGCATTGCCAGCCAGGATGAGCGCCGCATGCTCGGTGGGGCCGGATTGAGAAACTGATGCGCATACGCTGCTCATAATATGGATCTCAAGGAGGTGCCACAGAACATGCAGACATCCGTTGAGGTGAGTCTGCTATGGTGACAACCAATTAGCCACAACGGACCTGCCACAAATAAGTTCAATTTCATTCAATCAAAAAATCTCATGACCCAAACTTAATTCATGTCTCGCATATCCCCCATGGCACATCATAAGCAGACCCCACTCAAAACACACACACACGAAAGCCAAGCTAAATTGGCTTAATTAAAGCATAAAGAGAGTTCACTTGTAGCATGGCATAAAACAGTCGACAATGTAGTCCGCATGAATATGAATAATGTCGCATATGCAAGGGACAGAAAAGCCAGAAAGAAAGAGAAAATGTGGGCGAGGGAGGGAGAGAAAGAGTGTCTTTAGTTAAGAAACATATATAGGCATATTTGTACATATATAGAATATAAAATATATGTGCATTTATTTATATATATCTGCAAAATTGTTTCTCTGCTTCTGCAGAATCAAATTTGAATTAATTTTAATTTAGTGGAATTCTGATAATTCAAAATGGCAGGGCGACCCGCATTTGCTTGAATTAAATGCCTTTATGATTTGTAGAGATTAAAAATTGGCTAGCGCTAAAGAATAATCTTTTTTTTTTTCAATAATTTATCAGCATTAACTTTCCGTTATTAAACTAGGGAAGCGAAATTGATAGAATTTCGGTAAAGTTCGAGATTTTTGTTTAGGAAATATTTAGAATTTCATTCTGTCGGGATATAAATCAATGCGACTCGACTGTCTATAAAAGTAATAAATTTTAACTGTTTTCGATACGACGATATAGCCTTGTCTATCTGTCTGTCTATTTAGTTAGTGACTTCAACTTGTCTTGAGATACTTGACACCTTGAAATATATATCTTTTGTATACCATGGTCAGTACAAGTTTAGCTTTTTATCAATAATAAATTCCTGTTACTTGCTATCGATAATAATTGATATTTATACTTGGCTTAAGGCCAGCTTGACTCTTAGAACACTAGAATATAACAAAAGTAAGAGATTCATTACAGTTTTTGTTTATTTTTATTAGGTTCAAAAATGCATGCATGATGTTGGGTATTTCAGATTTCATACCCCAACATCCCATAAATTTTATTTATTTTGGCAAATAGACAAACAATAATGTCTTTGGTATATCTTGAAAAAGTGCATGAAAAACTATGCATCTAGAAGAAAAGCTATTTAAATGTATATAGTCAAGCCCATAATTGCAGCACAGATTTTGAATATATTTGATTTAGATTTAGTCCCAACCCACAGCAGATCTTATACTGAACATATATATGTACCTACCCACAACAGATTTCATAGATATATATATATATATATATATATATATTTGTATAGCTATAGCCAACTGTCATACACCTATTGCTCTATCGTGACTTCACAATTTCTTTGTAACAATTATAAATCATGAATTAATAGTAATAATTTGCTGTGTTTTGTTTATTTCCAGGTACTGGACTTATCGTACAATCGCATTAGGAAGCTGAAAAGTGGCTCGTTCCAGAGGTATACCGATATTAAGTTTTTAATGCTATATGAGAACATGATCTTATCTGTGGAGCCGGGCACATTTGCACCGCTCACCGCGCTCCAGGTAAGCCCTAGCAAACATTTAATTAAAGCTCAAGCATTACAAAACTAATCATTCGATTGATGCACAGGAAGTTGATCTGTCGAATAATGGTCTGACCACGATTCCCATGGAGCTATTCTCGTTGCCCAGGCTGCGCAATCTCTATATAGACAGCAACGAGCTGCGGGAGTTGAGTCAAGAGCTCGAAACGCTGCAGCGACCGATTCGTGCACCGCTCGAATATCTCAATATGGCCAATTGTGATCTGCACGATATACCCGATTTGGGCATATTGCCAAGTGAGTAGCTAATCTTTATGTTAGAATTGATATAGATAGAATACAAATGAAACAGCTTAGAGTTGCCACTTATGTAGTACCAACAAGGTGGCAACCCTACAGGCAGCTTCAAGCTAAGCAATTTGACTACTTGTTAGCGAATTTTAGCAATTGCTAATATGTTAAAAATTTATGATTATAAATATAATGAACTCCAATTAAAGCTGAGAGTTTTCTTAAGTAGTATCTCTTCTTTCCCTTTTTACAGATCTCTGGCAGCTCAACGTCTCGGCGAATCCATTGACCAATTTCAACATCGATAAGCTGGCCAATTTGTGCCATTTGCGTGTCATCGATCTGACGCGAACTCAAATCAGTTCATGCGACTGCCAGCAGGTGACCAATCATTTAATGACGATTGGCGCCAATCCCAAATTCGTGCCCATTTGCATGGGTAAGTCGCGAGACAAGAAGAGAAGCAGAAAATGCAGATCCAGATGCAGCAACTGTTGCTGCATCTGCTGCTGCTTCTGCTGCTGCTTCTGCTGCTGCAGCTAATTTTGGCATGTGACCAAATTTTGAATTTTGCATTTTACAGATTCGCTAGACAGCAGCGTGTGTCCACTGCCCTACAATCGCACCGTTAACTCGGAAACATTCCGTGGCTGTTTAGACAGCGCGGAGTTGGCCGAAACGCGCAGCCTTTGGATCTTTGCCGCCGGCTGCTTCGGTGGCTTTGTCTTGGTGCTGCTGGGTGAGTTGGCTAAAGCAACTCGAGTTGTATAATTATATAATATTACATTGTTTTTTTTTTTGTTTTTCTTTTACAGTACTTTGGTATTGCATCCACAGATGGCGCAAACGGCGTGCCCATCGACGTATTAGCGTATCAATACAGAATCGCAAACATTTTGTGATATCGCCGCGTAATGCAACCAACAATCGCCGAGAGGACGAACCCCTGCACTGTGATACTGCCTCAGCATGACCCTTAGCCTACACTTAGTTAAGATCGATATAGTATATAGTTAAAGTTTAGTTATTTATTAGCCTAGTTCTAGTTACGCCAAGTTTAGTATGCCACAGACTATCAATCGAATTGCCATATACCAACTATGTGTACCAAAAATATTAGCAAGTGCCTCAAAAGCTCAAGCTATTTTAGGAATTGTTCTACTTATTTTATAGATACATTTTTAAACCTATTTTTTATATAGTTATGCTAAATGAAATATTGGCTTTTACCATAAGCGAGCAAACCCTCCAAAAAATATATGTATATATATTTTGTTTATCAAGCGATGACAACTAGCTAAACTACACATTCTAGTTAACAAATGCCAAAACACATATATATTTAATTTTTAAATCTTGTTATTTGTTTAACTGCAATTTTCTACCAAGTTTATCTGCGCACAAAATTCTAATTAATAATATGTAGCATACTTTCGAGCGCATTTAAATATTAAGTAAATACTGCCTGCTTTTATGCTGAGCACAAAATGCACACATCAATATTTGCATTGCATACTTTCGTGCGCAGCAAAACAAATTAATTCCAATAAATGAATAACTGTAAATTGGCCAATGGGCTTTGATTGATTATTAGAAATCTGTAAGAAATGAACCAGACGAATAGCGGGTAAGTGAAGGTATGTATATAAAAATATGGTAATTTTGGGTAATTGCTCAAACTCTATTTGACTTTTACCTGTGTGTAAAAGATTTCATTTTAGGTACACCTAAACTGCAGGTCAAAGTACACCGAGTACTTATCAATACGGGGCTCTTGAGTAAACATGAATAATCACGCTCCTAACATCTTTCGTGGGTGTCATTTTCAAGGCCATTATTACGGCAACAAGTGCACTTGCGCTCTTAAAAAGCTAACACGCTCCAATGACTAAAGAGAGTGCGCAGTGCGCAGAGAGCGAGCAGCAGTTGACTTTTGCTTGTTTTTTCTTTGCATATGTTCGCACCTTTGGCGCTCACTTTCTCTCTCTCCCTCTCCCTCTCATTTAGTGCGCAGTGCGCACAGCAGATAGCCGGCGAATATGGTTGAAACAGAAGAATACGAGAATAACAGAAATGAAATTCAAGCGAGCATATAATGCAAAATTCATTTTTGGCGCCTTCCTCGTCGGTTGGCGAATACCCTCGCCGCCCGCAACAGATTTGTGGTTGCTGCCTGACGGCGTACGGCGACAACTAGCCGACTGCGACGGTGACTGCGACGCAGCCCCCACGTTTAAATGGCCACGGCAGCGCAGTTGCCGTCAGTCTGCTTTGTCGTTGTCCGGAGTTTCCGTTCGCTCAATACATTCAGTTTCTTGTCGTCGCTCGTGGTAGGCAGAACAGCCAAACGCAATAACCTCCGCCAGGCAACTCAGAGAATTCGACTCGCTCTCGTCACTCAGTGTGTGAAAGCTCAACCAGCGGGCACGCCCCACCCTCCACCACCAATTTTTCATCCCCGGAACGCAATAAATCGCGAAGGACTCGGTCCGCGTGTGTTAATCAATTTTATAAAAATTACAAAAAATAGTTAACAAAAAACATTAAAAAAATAATACAAAATGAGCAGTAAGTTTTTACCAACGCCGCCAAAGAAGTGAACACAGATAAAAAAAAGTTAACTCTAAAAAGAGTCTGTGTGTGTGCGTGTGTATGTGTGTACTATGCATGGCTACTGCCTATCCATATTCAACCAAGTTGAGAGGTGCTGCTGGGCCTTCCCTTTGCAATTGTGTTTGCAATTGCGGCTGCGACTGCGACTGCGACTGCAGCTCTTCTCCGTTTCTTTTTATCGCAATTAATAAATGCCGCAAGCGAATTGCATTCTCATATTTCATAACGCCGCATCTTTGCATAAGTACATATAGATTCAATATAGTTGATATGTAACAGTTGATATGAGATTGTCAACTTCATGTGTTTTGAGGCCAGCAAATTGCGGCGACGACCTTTATTGACCTTCAATAGCATTTGCCTAGCCGCTGCCACTACCTCTGCCTCTCTGCCTCTACCTCTGAGACTGCTTGTGCGTGTATGCATGAGTATGTTAATGTGTGTGTGTGTGCATGCAGAGCATTTAGATTTCGAAAGCGAAGCGCATCAGTAAAAGACGAAAAATATATAAAATCGCACACACACACACATACCTACATGACATACATACATAAAACGTCAGTTGTTTGTTTATGAAAAGTATGCGCGAAATGGACTTAGACAAATGTTGACGCACTGATAACGTACACAGCGTGTTACGTGTGTCCAGAGAGTCAAGCTTAAAGTTCGTGAGAGGGCGAGCGTGAGAGAGGCTGATTGAGAGCGCAAGCACAGCTATGCTCAGCAATGCAATGAGAGCGTTGCGGGCAGAGGCCTAACCGTTACTCCTTTTGCTATGAGACCTTTTGGCATAGTGAGCAATTTTGTGTTATTTTCTTCTACTTCTTTTTTTTTTTTTTTTTTGTTGAAGAGAGAGAGAGTGAGGGAAAGAGGGAGCGAATGCGTGGTGAAGGTCAGTGCCAGATTTGTTGTCACTTGTCAGTTGTCGGCGTCAGCGCTCATTGATTAAAGCAAGTCGCGACCTATGTAAGTAACTGTACAAATAAGCGCCAGGCAGCAGAGAGCAAATACATATAATAATAATGATTATCAGGCTGATTACAATTTCCGCATTTAGTTGATGCGATTGCCCCTATGGCCATGCTTTAGCCCATTAGAGCTGCATTTGCCTTGGCATTTTCACACGCGTCACATGTTTGAAATGCATGAATCGAATAAATATAATCATATGCTATATGCTATATGCATACGCAGGCATCAGTTATAGATGCGTCTATTTATAGACAGAGCAGACATCTAGAAATTATGGCTGGCGACAGGCGCTAACAATTCTCTGTGGTATTTCACAATATTCGAGAAGAAAAACTTTTCCACAGCCAAAAACGCCCACAACGCCAGCAGCAACAGCAGCAGCAGCAGAAAATTAAAAGAAAATTAAATAAATGCCAATACTTATATATACACACAGACACATATACATATACATATGTATATGTATATGTGTAATTGTATATCTGATGCCCGCATAAATCATAAGGCGCTGCCTTCTCCAGTTTGAGTAGCTCCCTTGCTGTGATTTCTAAAAATGTATCTGTATCTATGAGAGTGTGCGTATCTGTATCTGTGTGTGTGTGTGTGTGTGAGCATCTGCGTATGCTGCATGCAGCTAGCAGAGTTCGCTGCTTGTCGTGCTACAATTTCATTTCACATTTTCTGGCTATTTTTAGTGGCCTCTTCACCAGATACAGATATACACATATATATATATTTATATATATATGCATACCTATGTATATCAGGCAGATACATACGCTTCTTCAGTTTTTGCCGTATAACTCGTTTTGGATGTTGGCATTGCTGCACTCGCTGATTTTTGCCGGTCTCTGCCAGTCGTTCATTGCTTTTGCCGGCTGCCACAAATGTGGCGTTCGCATTGGCATTGGCGGCGTTGCATGAGCGAGTTTTCGTATTCGTTTTTGGCCTGGCCATGCCCCTGCCCCATTCACAAGCTCGTCTCATTCATAGGTCAAATGACAGACTCTATGCCTCATTGAGCATTTGCCACGCCGCTGACCTTTTGAGCTGCAAGCTAATCAGCTGATGCCATGCCATGGTTGAGCAGGGTGCAGAGGGCAATTCGAGCTCTTTGACTTGTTAGCTAAGAGAGCGCGAAAGCTCGCACAGCAGCTGCTAAGAGCGAGCGAGCAAGCGAGCTTTTGGTTACACTGCGAGAAATTTCGAAGCAAACAGCTGTCAGAATATTGAAATTCCTTTTATTGCTAGTTAAGTAGGTGTATTATATATAAATATATTTTAAGATCGGTTCGTTTTTTTTTTCCTTTTTTTTTAAATTCTTGTGACATTTGGACAGTTCGAACAGTTGTCTTCTCAGTTTGGACAGCCAAGTGTTGTTTATTTAATTTAAATCAAAATTTATGGATGACATTTCATTCCTTTTGATATTTTCATTTCGGTAAATATAGATATACATATATTGTTGTTTTTTATATTGTTGTGACATGATATTTTCATTTGTTGTTTGTGTGCTCGCATCCGGTAAGTCACGAAGTTATTAAAAACCATTTTTAGTTTGGCCAAGTAAATGATTTCATTTTTATTTTAGGCACAACAGCTCATTGCACACATAAAATAAAAAGAATGTCAAGAACAAGATCTCAAATCTAAGAAATGAACAAAAAGATTTCAACAACACCATGAAGTCGCATTATTTTGCACCCACACACATCCATTAAATCCGTCAGATACATTTTTGTATATGAGAGCGCCACCTGCCGGACGGCGGCACAGGCTGTCACCAATGCATTCAGCTGTTGCTGTTGTTGCTGCTGCTACCGCTGTTGCTCCTCTTCCTCCTCCGTCGTTTCCATTCGTTGCCGAATGCGTAGCACAGAAGGTAGTTCTTGTTGTTGTTGTTGTTGAAATTCATATATTTATCTACATCTAAACGCTTCTCAACTACCAAATCCGGTGCGCTTTCTAATGCTGAATAAACCTTTCCAATTATTTAGGCAAAAACCCAAAAAGAAACCCCAAAAACCAAAAACCCAAAACAAACTACAATCAAAAACCAAAATAAACTCAACAAAACGAACTAATCATGAACTTAACACCAACTAAAGTGATTTACCAGCCACCTGTACAAAGAACTCTTTTTCAACTAGTAGAAATTAATGTTTCAACAAGAGATTTTACCATTGTCCATAATACAAACTGAAAATAAATTATTAATTTTTTTATGATAACGACAATCTAATGAATTTTTATTTTATTTTGTTGCATGAATATTTATTTATTTCAAATTTATAAATTTATTTATATTAATATTAAAATTGATTTAAGTTGGAATAGATTTTAAAATTAGTTATTAAATTGTATATATTTATTTGGTTGAGCAATGAATAGATAGAGAGAATAGATCGATTTATAAATATTTGTTTGTTTTTCTATATAAAATTTAGGTTTAACTATGCATCATTTAATTTCGTTGTAAATTTCAATAATCCGTTTAATTTATATAGATCTATAAACAAATTTGTAAAATGCCAAGGAAAAATTATTTCATATATACATAAATTGTGTTACATTTATGAGCTATAAGATCTGTTATATATATGTATATATAATATATTTCATAGCCTACTATAAGCATAGGCCATGTCTATCATCATATAAACTTAATTTTCATAGAACATTAAAAAGCTTGTTAATATAATTACTCAACACCTACATTAATGCAACATTTCCAAATCGAATTTCTATTTTATTTGGATAGTGAAAATGCATAGCTCATTTATATAGTGATCTATATATATATATCTATATATATATATATATATATATTGATATATATTCACTTGATACAACTAAATGCCAACAGCGCAAAATATAATTTGCTGACTAAAACAGATGCGCCTGAGAAATGAGTTTTTTCTGCTAATTCTTTCTTTTTTTTTTTTTTTTTGCAAATCCAACAAAATAGCCGAAATGGGCCTCAATATAACTGAAAACATTGCCAAAATTACTGCATGCGATCGCCGCGTGCCCCGCCCACAAGTTGTTGACGCAGATGCTTGCGCGCACACTCACACACACACACATAGACACACTCACACTCATTCGACAAGATCTTGTTCTATATAAACTATATTTATATAGATCTTATATATATAATTCTGCTGCTTGTTTATTTATAATCCATAAATCGCTCGCTGAATGCCAAACTAATAAAAGAAAAAATGAAAATGGAAAATGGAAAATTCGAAGAAGCAGCTAAAAAAAAACGAAACTTGTGCTAATGCCAAGCTTTTACCTCTCTAACTTGTCTCGGTGTAACTGTGTGGCTTACTCTACTCAATCTATTTACATATATATCCAAGCAAACTGATCTAACTTCTACTTCAACTTCTTCCTCTTCTGTGATAGAATTCGCCTGGGTTACCTTGACGACAAATGATAACTACGCTCTGGGCGCCCTGGTGTTGGCACATTCGCTAAAGCGTGCCGGCACCGCCCACCAGCTGGCTGTGCTGGTGACGCCCACCGTATCGGAGGCGATGCGCGACAGACTGAAGGACGTGTACAATGTTGTACAAGAGGTGAATGTCCTTGACTCACAGGATGCTGCCAATCTGGCACTTCTCGCCCGCCCCGAACTGGGTATCACCTTCACAAAGCTCCACTGCTGGCGTCTGGTGCAGTTCGAGAAATGTGTCTTCCTCGATGCAGATACGCTGGTAAGTAGATCATGGAATGAATATAAACGTAAATGAATGAGTATTAATGTTCTCTTTACTTTGCTATAGGTACTGAAGAACTGCGATGAGCTGTTCGAGCGCGACGAGCTCTCCGCTGCACCAGATGTCAGCTGGCCAGACTGCTTCAACTCGGGCGTCTTTGTGTTCACACCCAGCGTGGACACCTTCACCAAGATCACAGAGTTTGCCGTGCAGAATGGCAGCTTCGATGGCGGCGATCAGGGTCTGTTGAATCAATACTTTGGCGATTGGGCGACCGCAGATATCAAGAAGCATTTGCCATTTGTCTACAATGTGACGGCTTATGCTTCCTATTGCTATTTGCCCGCATTCAAACAGTAAGCTAGCGAAACATCTCTCTCTCTCTCTCTGTTAAAGCTCTTCTTTATATGTATATGTATTTGTATCTTTTAGGTTCAGAGATAAGATTAAGATTTTGCATTTTGCTGGCAAATTGAAGCCATGGCTCATACAGTTCAACTCTGAGACAAAGACCGTTGCCACGCCCAGCGAATACGCCCATGCGCAAGACCTTATCCAACACTGGTGGACAATCTTCTGTGATAATGTGCATCAGTCCCTGACCGACAATATGGTGAGTGCCTTTCATTATTCTTCATTCGATTCACACACACACACACTCTCTCTCCTTTCTCTTTCTCTCTTACTTCACGTTTCAAAGTGTGTGTGTGAAAATTGTTGTTATTCTTTAATGCTAAAACCAGTTCTTTGAGAGTTTTGCGTTTCGTCCAAACTAAAAAATAAAAACCAACTTAAATTCTAACCGAAATTATCTGTCCATTTTAACCCCTAATTTGCTGCTATGCTAAAGCATAAAACGCCGGATAATACAGATATTGCTAGTGATAATACCGATAGAAGCGTTCCACAAGAGGTAAGCCGATCTATATAGAACGCATACGAATACAACACAGTAGAGTTCACAGAGGCGAGGGTCACTCTAGCAATTCATATTTATTGTATAGCACACATTGTATATATGAGCACAATATTTATCCGATATATATATATATATATATATGATTTATTGATTCATGAAATGTAAATAATAAACATAATATTGCATTTGCTCTGAGTTTTCGCTCTAATTTTCTTTATAGTTTATTTAAGTTTAGTTTACTTTAGTTTAGTTTAGTCTGGCCACGCCCCACATTGGCCTTTATTTCTCAATTGTTGGACAGTAAATTTCTCTTAGTGGAGTATTCTCTTCTATTTCTATTCCTGCTAATGCCAATCTATGTATGTATGTGTATATAATGTATTTGAGTGTGCCTGTTTTTTGTGCTGTTGTTGTTTTTTTTCCTCCTCTTTCGATTCTGCATCGATTTGGCCCGGCGCCAACGGAATGTTTAGTTGGCCACGTCAATAAATTGAAATGATCCAAATGGCATGCAAATTGGTATTGTCAATTTATAGGGGCTTCTGTTGGGGATTGCAATAAGGCAAGAAAAAGGGTCTTAAAAGATAAAGTCTGCAGATGAAAAGTGGCACAACTGTTGGCCAACAATTATATCAAAGTATAGCTAAAGAATCAAATGTTTTCTTTAAATTTCGATAAACAAAATTTCTGTTGAAGAGAAAACCGATTTAATAGGAATTTTATGTTTCTTTTTTCTTTCAAAAATATATTGCGTTATATTCAATAATTGATCATTTGTGGACCGGAATTTGATAGCCTTGTATTTTTAGGGTGACCAGTTGTTCTCCTTTTAATATTCCAATCTGTATGTATAAAATTTCATTGTAAATATATCCAACTGTCATTAACTTTTATTTATAGATGTATTTCCACTAAATCCATAGAATATAGACTCGGTAAAAATACCCTGTAAAATGTTGTACTCTTGTTTTATCCTTCTCTTTATGGTGTGCTTCGAGCTCTTGTACAATTCTGTTCACTTATTGTAGCCTTAAGTCTTATAATTTGATGCTTGTAAGTTTTTAAAATTTATTTTTAATTTTCAACTCTTATCATGCGCTTAACTATCGCAAACAAAAAAAAAAAAAAAAAAAAAAAATATCGCTTAAATCACAAACCAAAAAGTGTATTTGCTTGAACATAACGCACTCGTCGAGCTATGCTGAATATACTTACGATATGGACAGCTACTATCATGAGCAAGAGCAACAACAACAACAACAACAACATCACCAATACTATGAACAACCACAGCAATATGTGCCGCATGTCCGTGAATATCGTGATCCATGGGCAGATTACTATGAGCAAGTGGAGCGACAACAAAATGAATCTGAACCACAAGTCGAACCCGAACCTGAACCCAAACCAGAACCAGCACCAGAATTCTGCCAGCATGACCAGGGCGAGAGAAGAGCAAGTTGGAGCCAATGTCAGAGCGATGCATGTCCTAGACCCACATCACCATCACCTCAAGCACCACAAGCACCACCACAACCAATTACAACCACTGCCAATGAAGAGTCCATAGCAATAGATGTAAATAATAGCAATGAGCAATCGCAATCGCAATCGCAATCGCAGTCGCAAACACAAGAACAAGAACCCACCTACGAACCACACACGAACCACCATCCAACGACACAAACCACCTCAAATCACAATACACAAACTGATGAAGTTGAAGAAGAAGCCGTCGAAGCTGAGGTAAAAACTACAAATGATACGGGCAAATGTCAACAAATGCACCACCAACATAAACACCACCACCAAACACAACCAAACACCTATCCACCAGTTCCCACATCAGATTTCTTGTTATTCTCATTGTCTTCTGGGTTTGCTCTGTCTACTGTCTCATGTTGTCTCATGTCGCGTCGCGTCTCACGTCCTGCGTCTATCGTCCTGTAGTTAAATTGACTTTGGCTGCTGTTGCTGCTGCTGCTGTTGGTTGCCACATTTGCATGTCCCATTATCACACAACGTGTCCATCGTGCACTGTCCACTGTTCCACTGTCTTCATTATCTTTATGCACATCATCATCATCATCATTCATCATCATGTTGTGGGCTGCCGCTGCTGCTGCTGCTGCTGTTGCTGTTGCTGTTGCTGCTGCATTTGCTGATTTATTGCTTGCTTTGGCCTCTTTCAAAAAGGCATTAAGTAGTCCTTGAGCTGTTCAAGCGTATGCGACTCGTGTGTGGGTGCGTGCGTGTTGTGTGGCACTTTGGCATTTAAATGTCAATGGGATTTCTTTTTCTTTTTTTTTTTAAATATTATTGTTTACACTCACACACCTCTGCACACCCACACGCCCACCCAGTACAGCTTCATCTGCATTGAGCGTGGTCTGCACATGGTAATCTGCCTGCCACACAGGGACATGCGGTACACACATACATAGCAGCTTGCAGCGACCAACAACAACAACAACAACAACTACTACTACTACTACTACTATAAGAAAGAGGCGTGCATTAATCATACGCCACTTTGTGCAAGCGCAAATAACTAACAAGCTAATTAAATGTACATACAACTAAAACTGAAATGTAAACTAAAATTAGACAAATAATGAATTAATGAATGTCTCAAGCATGCATCTACGTAACGCACACCCAGCAACAGCTTTTGTGTTTTGTGTATTTGGAATAGTATTTGTAATTTATTTTGGACATTCTCTAACACTTGGCCAATTGGATCATCTTTGTTTTTATAGGCTGGCCTCGCTGGCGCCCTGGCGCAGCTGCGCATCGGCGTGCAGCGCACACCCGAACAGGAGCAGTACGAGAATCTGATGCGTCGCCAGTGCTGGGAGTCTGGACAGATTGATTATGCGGGCGCCGATGCGTTCGACAACATCTGGAAGAAGATAACGCAGACGCTGGAGGCCAAGCCGGACAAGGAGGCGGAAACTGGTAGTTCATAGATACGAAGCTAATATATGTAGTGAACAGACAAGCAACAACAACAAATCGTTATTTATGTGTGAACACAGACAAATATTCACACACACACACACACGCACACTCACGCACACGCACACACACTCAACTGTGCCAAGTTAAAAGAAAACGAAAAAAAAAAACAAACAGAAATTTAAGCCAAGTGCTGTCAAGTGTCATGCAAAATGCCATATTTAATTGCTAGACACACACACACACACACGTAGCCTAGTTAGCAGCAGTAGCACATATCATAAAATTGAAAAAAGAAACATATATATATATGTGATGTATATGTATACACCGTTTGTATATAATATGAAAAAAAAAAAACAGAAATTTTAATTAAGTTTTCAAATTAAACTTTTTTACACTCGTCAACGACGCTGCTGCTCTCAACGTTACAAATTCACTTAACTGTGTGTGTGTGTGTGACACACTTGGCACACACACGCATACAGAGGCACACACCTACACACACACACACGTGGAGCCAGACATATCCTTGGCACAACAACCACAAAACTTTTACACTTCATTGTATTTTAATTGAAAATTCTGATATGTTTTTTTTTTTTTTTTTTTTTTGCCCTCTTGAGTCTTAACACTTTTTTATGTTAGCTCATCTGCATAAAGAGCCCCCAAAAAAACTCCCAAATTCCCCTCATCAATTAGAATTTTAATTTATTTTCTCTAATGAAAAATGTGTGTATAAAATGTAAAATAAAATGTTTTCTTAAATATATATATACATAAATATTAATATTTCGAAACTAACTAGAAAGTGTTGCCTGTTGTGTGTTAAATGTGTGAGTGCGTGTGTGTGAGTGTGATTTGTATGTGTGTGTGTGTGAACACACACGAACTCTTTCACACAGCAAACCAACAAAGTTCTTTCTTTATATCCTTTATGTTGTAATTTACATTGAAATATTGTCTATTTATTCAAGAACACAAAACACTAAGAACAAAAAACTTTTCGTTTGAAATATGCATTTTTATTTTAGTCTAAGATATGTTCGTGTTTCTTAACTTCCCGCCAACACTCTCTCTCTCTCTCTCTGCTCGTCTTGTAAGTGAGTTATAAGTTTGTTTTATTTGATCTTTTTTTTTTATACATTTATTGTTTTCAGTCGTTTATTTCTAAGTTCTCAAAACGTCATCAATGCATCACAGTCCCATCCATATGTTGTGTGAACTTTTATACCCATAGCTGTGGGGTTTATACCTATATATTACGAGATCTACTATTGATTGATATAGATCATCATCTTCAATCAGCTTCATTAGCACTGCTTGAATTGCATCTTGAAACACATCAATTGCCGCTCTTCATTCATTCTTCAATCATGCCTGATTAGCTTCTGTTAAATACAATGCTCTTTGTCAGTTGCGCCAGTTAAAATCAAAACTACCCTAAACGCATTTTCCAGATAACGATAACGATAACGATAGCGATAATACCTTAGGCATTAATCAATTGCTTAATAAAACCGCAAATAAACTGCTGCAGCAGCAGAGGCCAACAAATGCAGCCAGAACTGAGCCCAGCCCCAGCCTCAACCTCAGTCCCAGCTCCAGCTTCAGTTCCAGCTTAAGCTTGCCAACTAATCAGGGCTCAATTGTGGCCGAGGTCAAAGCCAGCCCCGCAGCCGCCACAACTAACAAACTTCCAACTAACGCACAGAAAATCTCAACCAACAAAGCACCAGCTGTGGAGCAGCAATCAGCCAGAGCAGCCGCAGCAGCATCAGCATCCGCAGCAGCAGCCGCAGCAGCAGCAACAACAACAACAACAACATCATTGGGTACAACAACGAAACCACAACGTGTCCAGGCAGCCACACAATCAGCGCCAATAGCGCAACCGACCCAACAACATATCCTGCAACAGAATGCGGCACCCACCAAGCCGATTAGGCAGAAGGCGTCGCGTAAGTTTAAATAACAATTACTGCAACTGCTGATGCACTACAGCTGCCTGCCGCAACTGGCGAGCAGGACAGCGCTGCTGCGATTTACCCTGCGACTGGATGCCTGACAACGAAAACTGAATATCTGCCGGAGCCGGTGCATGTCTGAGCCCAGCAAGTACAACTACAGTAGAACCTGAATAATATAATACAAAAATAATAACAAAAGTAAAAAAAAACGACAAGAAAACGCTGTACAAATGTTGCTTAAACGAATTTTAAAAGAAAAACCAAAAAAACAATAATTTACCAAATGCGCCTTAGATGAAACTAATTTGCAATATCTTAGCATAGGAAATAAATATCTTAGCATAACATGCCACAAGTGCTTGCCACTCACAAACACAAATACACGCCGACCCAGATCGTTAGCTACAAAAAATTTTATGTACACACTCACACACTCGCACACACATACATTCACACCAATTGCAACTTCTTTACCCTACACACGAAGAGCTCCTGACCTCCGCCGACATTGAGGATGGCAAAATTGAGTATGACAAGGCCACCGGTGCCAGCACCCAGTATAAACTGATCGATGGCGGCTATGAGATGATCATCACGACGCCGCAGCCGAATGGCACGGTCAAGACCCAGGTGAAAACGTTCTGGGACCCCGAAGCCCGTCAGCGAAGAGGACCTGGCCAAGGAGCAGGCCAACAAAAAGATCATCAAGCAGCGCCTGGGCAAAGAGATACGCATCGATGAGAAGACCACCATGCTGACTCGCGCCATCGAGGGTGGGCTACGAGGAGGTGTACACCACCGTCAATGAGGATGGCTCGCGCAGCATGCGCACCAAGACCTTCTATGATTCCGGTGCCCACGGAAATCAATGAGAAGACTACCACCAAGGTCAACAAGACCAAGAAGAATGTCACCCGTAAGTCGTCGGTGGACTTCGAACCGACTCGACGGAGTCCTCGTCGCGCCGCATTGTGCAGAAGATGCAGAAGAATGTGAGTGACTCGCAGTCCAACTATCGCGAGGACACCCACCATCGAGGAGACGCGTCGTGTTAGCCAGAACATTGAGATCACCGAGAACAATCGCACCGTGCGCAAGAACTCGCTGCAGGAGCAGAGCATCAAGGCTGTCACCCAGAGCAGCGGTGACTCCACCAAGAAGAAGAAGAAGCCTAAGTCGTCGGCACCACCACCACCAGCCGACTTTGTGCAGAACGATACCACAACCGTGGCCTCGAAGCGTGTGCCCGGCGGCGTTGAGTACACCTACTCGACGGAATTGGAGTCGGGCAAGACGATCACCACCTCGAAGACCGTTTTACGAGGAGGAGGAAGTCGAGCTCACCGAGGAGGAGATCAAGCAGTATAAGAAGGCCTTGAAGGAAGCTGAGAAGCACAAGAACGTGACCAGCACCAAGAAGCTCAAGTCCGAGTCGGGCACCAAGAAGATTGTGCCCCTCCGAGAATCCGGGTGACGTGACCACCGTGGAGACCATCAAGATTGAGGGCGGCACCGAGTATCACTACACCACCGTGACCTCCGAGGGTATTGTGAAGAAGGCAGTGAAGACTGTGTACGATCCGGTGCCCAGCAGCAAATCGAATCCCGATGACACCGACGAGGAGGAGATCATTGAGGAATACGAGGAGGAGATCATCGAGCCCGGCGAGAAGACGGTCAAGACTATTGAGACTGTGAAAGCAGTTGCCTCACAAGTTCGAAGGTATATAGTATTCCAAATCAGCTTAAAACTCAACTAAAACTCTCAATCATTTCTTCAACACAGAGGAAGTGACCATCACCCACTGAGAAGAAGGAAAGAAGGTAAAGAAGTCCATGAATCATCAGCCAGTAGATCGCGCTCGGCACAATCAACACTCAGACACAACACACACCCACACACACTTTTACACGCGCCAGCTTATGTAATCGTTGACAATTGAATTGTATATTTTTGACCTATAAGATCGGAAATTATGAATACCCCTAATATGTATTTCAGCGCCCAGTTCAGATAGCTGTCGCTGGTCTTTGTACGCTTCTCGTAAGCTTTGTTATTAATTATTTTGGCAGCTTTCTGTTGCCCTGAAGCGTGTCGACAAAAAGTCTCTTGTAAAATGTTTACACAACTCTCAAAATTGTATTAGAAATCTCAAAAAAGTTAACAAAATTATCAATTTATTCAAACCAATTAACATAATCACACACATTTGTTCACACATTTGTTTACCAATAAAACGTTTTGAGTTATAAAAAAAAAAAAAATAAGAAAAGAGAATTTTGTTCTAGTTTCGCTTGGACTTTGTTTTGGGCTGCTTCGCAGATCTGAAACTGCGGCAAAGCAGAAGCACAGCTAGCATAGTCAAAGAAGACTAGGGCTAAGGCAATGCCAACTATGTCCAAGAGATAAAACTGATACCAGGGCAAATTGACACCAGCGGGTACCAAATGTGGAGCTCCGCGATGTTCAATGACATAATCTATCCAGTACATCGCCGTATCCACTGCACTCATTGGACGATCGCGGAAGATGCGTGAAGGCACGCTTCATATTATCCCTATACTTGGGATTCTCCAGCAGCTCTGTGAGGGAGTAGCGTAGCTCCTCCACTGTTAGTGTACGGTAATCCACGCCCAGTGTATAGCCAGAAGCTTTACCCTTCTTAATATTCAAATACTGATCAGCATAGACGGGCATGCCGAGCACTGGCACACCATAATAAACCGCCTCCTGCGTGCCAAAGAGGCCTCCGTGGGATATGAAAAACCTTGACGTTCGGATGGGGCGAGTATATCAGTCTGAGGTAACCAATCCTGAATCATCACATTGGCTGGCAGATTGGGACAATTTGTCATCCTCGAACTTCCAGAGGACGCGTTGCTTTAGGCTGCCAAATACATCGAGGAATATCTTGAGCTTCTCGGGCGGAAGGTCCGCACAACGAACTTGAGAGCCTATTAGGAAGATTTTTAGATGAATTCACTACATTTCTTATGAACAAGTTACCTAAACTGAAGTAGATGGCTCCATGCTTGGCTTCATCTAAGAATTTTGTATTTTGGGCGGCAATGGCTTTGGCGTTTTATGTGCAGTCCACCCACTGGAATCATATTGAAGGAAAATCGGTCTGGGAGCTTCGAGAGGCATATAAGTATTCAATAGAATGAGCGAAATATTTCGTTCTAGTTCCCTGATGGTGGGCAACTTATCGAATGACTTGGAAAAGTGTTGTCTCAGTATCTCATCCTGGGCCGAATAGTACCAGTATTTGCGCAGTAGCTCTTCGGCAAGTGAGACGTAGACATTGTCAATGCGCTCCGACAGAGACATGCGATCTGTGTAGGGTTTCCAGCCGTGGGCCACATATGACCAGGGCGTGATGATGGCCAGTCAGGGGAACTCATGTAGTTGGCAAAGGTGAATGTGAACACGGTTATACGGGTATTTGATAGAGATGACCCAGAAGGAGAGCGCCCTCATTGAAGAACTGTTTCGGCCAGCAACAAATCGTATTTTCCTACTTTATCCTTTGCATGGATAAGTTTTCAGGACTTCCGGGGATCAAAAGCCATATTTGTGCTCTTCAATCCCATGTGAAAGTACATTTTGAGCATCGTCAATGTAGAGACATCAGTTAGTTCTATAATAGAGTTGACTTTTGTCGTTTCCAGATCTGTGAACGATATTAAATAAGTTTCTGCTGTTGAGATTCTGGAGTAATTCAATACTCACTGGAGGGCCAAAAGTTGTATTGTGGTATTACGATCTCTGTATAGTTCGAGCCCAGGTTCTCTTTGGCCAGGGAGAAGGGTGTGATGTTGGTTACCTCATGTCCACGCTGCACCAACTCCCTGATAACAGCATTCAGCATCATAAAATGACTCCTTCCAGGAAAGAAGAAGGCAGTCAAGATACGCGAGCCAGTTCCTAGCTTCAAATGCTGCAGTCCCACCAAAGCCAGCAGCAGAATCTTCAATGCGAATCTCAGTTGCTGTAGGTCAAGTAGATAATTGGGTAGCTTTTGAAATGGCCAATCGTGGACACTTAAATTGATATTCTTATCTGTATTATTATCTTTATTGCTCTAGTAGCAAAAATGTGTTATTATTTCTATAACGATTTAAGTTCTAATCTATCTCACAAGATTACGAACAGACTCAAACGTTTGTTTTATCGCTTACGTGCCTATTAAAAATATCTATTAAGTTAATCAGGTTCTGAACAGCTGTTTGTTCAACTTGTTAACGTTTAGATTAGCGTGTTTCTTGAATATAGTTTGTATTTCACCATGATGCTGATAAGTGTGCTATTATATAACTATTATAGATCAATCACTTGAAAAGCCTTGAACATGAAGGAAAATCAATGTATAGTTATATATGTACATTGTATACCTATACATTCAGACTACATTATCTTTACATTATTTGCTCTAGGTTTAACTATTCCATATGACAGCTAGATTCAAAAAGTTTTGTTCTCACGCTTAATTTAATTAAATTTATTTGTTTTTCAATTTATCACCATTTTTAAGTTCCGATTTGGCTTCACTCAGACGGCCGATCCCTAACACGACTCAAAGATGACTGAGGAAGCTCGACAAGCTCTCTTTGTGCCAAGCCTGAAAAATCAGTTCGGGGCGATTATATACATATGTATATGCCTGAATAATATATTGCGTTCTGATTGGCTGCTCTTTTAGGTGTTAATTTCGAATGCCGCCAATCGAGTTTGCCTTAAATTCAGCATTGAAGAGCTGTATTGCAGCTCTCTTGAAGAAATTCATTTGTGGAATGAGAGAAAAACTCCATAATTTTAACAATTTGTAAAACTATAAATTTATTCAATTCAATATACATACTAAAAGCATCTAATTGCTGATCGCCTAGGAGTATCTCTAAGATATATTTCTAATTTCGCTTGGATTTGGTTTGGGCTTTTCGCAGATCTGAAACTGCGGCAAAGCAGAAGCAGACCCAAAATGGGCAGCATAATTAAAGCCAATGCAATGCCAACTATGTCCAGGAGATAGAATTTATACCAGGGCAGATTGACTCCCTCGGATACCAAATGTGGAGCTCCACGATGTTTAATCACATAATCAATCCAGAACATAGCCGTGTCCATTGCACTCATTGGACGATCGCGGAAGATGCGGGACGCTCTCTTCATGTTATCTCTATACTTGGGATTCTCCAGCAGCTCCGTCAAGGAATAGCGTAGCTCCTGTTCCGTAACTGTACGGTAACTTACGCTCAAAGCAAATTCAGCTGCTTGACCTTTCTTGATATTCAAGTACTGATCAGCATAGATGGGCATGCCGAGCACTGGCACACCATAATAAACCGCCTCCTGAGTGCCAAAGAGACCTCCGTGGGATATGAAAACCTTGACGTTCGGATGATTGAGTATTTCGGTCTGTGGCATCCACTTTTGGACCATCACATTGGCTGGAAGATTCTGCAATTTCTCATCCTCGAATTTCCAGAGGACGCGTTGCTTCATGCTACCAAACACACCAAGGAACATCTTGATCTTCTCGGGTGGAAAATCCGCACTTCGTACTTGAGAGCCTATAATAGACTATGTTATCCAAGATCACTGCAGAAAATATAAATTTGTAGCTTACCCAAACTAAAGTAGATGGCTCCATCCTTGGCTTCATCAAGGAACTTTTTAATATTTGTTGGCAAAGCCTTCGGTGATATTATATGAAGTGCACCGACAGGAATCATGTTGAACGCTGTAGGTCTAGGGGCTTCCAAGGGCATGAAACTATTTAGAAGAATAACTGAAATGTTCCGTTCTAGCTGCTTAATGGTTGGCAAATCGTTGATCTTCTTGGAAAAGTGTCTCTGCAAATATCTCGTTCTGAGCAGGATAATACCAGAAGTAGCGCATCATTTCCTCTGCGAACGAGCAGAAAACGCTGTCAATACGTTCTGTAAGCGACATGCGATTTGTATATGGGTTTCAGCCGTGAGCCACATACGACCAGGGATTGATGATACCCGTCAGGGAACTCAGATAGTTTGAGTAAGCCGAAGGTTGTGACGGTAATAATAGGTATTTGATAGAGATGTCCCAGGATGAGGGCGCCCTCATTGAAAGAACTGCTGCTGCTCGGCCAGAAGCAGATCATATTTGCCCACTTTGTCCTTGGCATTGATCAGATTCAGAACTTCCTTCTGCTCAAGGGCAAGTTCGTTGCTTTCCAACCCCATTGTAATAGGCCACCTTGAGGAACAGGAATAGTGCTAATATCTGTCATGTCCAGCGCTGACTTGGCACTCGTTAGCTCCAAAACTGAAAGGTTACATACGGTTAACAGTTAGTTAGCATTATTTTAGCCGAAGACCGATAGACGTACTTGTTCCCATATATTATATTGTGGTATTAGAATTTCGGTGTAGTTCGCACCCAAGTTCTCCTTGGCCAATGAGAATGGCGTAATGAAAGGGTCACCCTCGTGTCCTCTATGCACTAATTCTCTGATAATCGCATCGGTTATCATAAAATGGCTTTTGGCGGGGAAAAAGAAGGGGGCCAGAATACGATAGCCAGCTCCAGTTTCCAAATGCTGCAAGGCAATGAGGCCCAGCAGGAAGACTTTCAAGAGGCTCTTCTGTTGCTGTTGGTCAAGAGGATAAATTATTAAGGAATTTGTTTATCTACATCAAATTCTGAATCTAGCTTTACATAACTAGGGCAGACAGTTAGCTCTTGTCCTGGCGATTGCATTGCATTTTCCTTATCACTTTTGCACGAGCATTTATAATTAAATCGCATTTTCTATTGATTTGTAAAGTATCAATACTAATGCGTTCTATTGCAGTAGATGTCTAGCATTATATATGTAAACATTTTTATTTATCATTTGACAATTTTGTTAAGCTTTGTTTTCAGTCTATAAATATTTATTTAAAATATTTTTTATTGCACTCAATTTATTTGATTAATTTAGATTTATTTGCCCACCATTTTCAATTTGCTTGCTGCACTATACAATTTCCTCAGGTTGCAGTCGACCGATCCATGCCTCGATGCACAAACGAGTGAAACGTTGCATTCCTTGCAATAAATATATATATGCGCTCTAGGCGACTTATCGCCGATGCACCTGTGATGAAATACGCCAAGCAAATGCCCTGCACTGCACTGATACGATGAGTAATACGCAAAATGCATTTTGCTAGCGCTCTCATGCAGGGCCTTTATCAGTCAAGTGCAATCCTAGGCAAATTATCTAACACTTAACCATCGTTATTTACTTGAATAGTAACTGTTGTATAGATTCGCAGATATATATTTAAATATATAACAATTAATCCTTCAAGCAATCAGTTAAGTATTTAATAAGGGTATTTTAATGTCGAATCATTCTGTTGAGAATATCTTTTGTTTTGCTTTTCCGATGAGTCGACAATTTAGGAGCGTGTTCAGATCGGAGTAGTGCTTGGAATATATAACGTGGTCTGACACTTTCAAGCTTTTATTATTATTATATATATTTATAAATATATTTATAAATTGACAGCTATTTCAATCGGCAGCAGTAATTGGCATTACAAATAATGATGGATTATTGATTTAATGGGCTTTTGCTAGGCCGCTCAGCACGGCGTTGTTTATATTTATGAAGAGTGCTTTCAGTCCCTATAAAAAACTTACTTGATCTCAATAGACGGGTCTGCGTAAAATGTGAATGGCATAATTCTGAGTGCCAAATGCAGCTTCAAATGCTGCAGACCTCACCATAGCCTGCAGCAAGAACTTCAATGCGAATATCTGTTGCTGTAGGTCAAGTAGATAATTTTGTTGCTTGTGAAATTGCCAAGCGATGACAATTGATATTCTTATCTTTATTGTAAATTGCTCCAGTGGCAACAAATTTGTTTATTTTTTGTTCTATAACAATTTCACCTTATCTTTTTTCACAAGATTACGACCTGTCTCAAACGTTTGTTTTATCGCTTACGTGCTTAAAGTTATCTATCAAATGAATATAGTTCTTTCTCTATTTGGCGTCGTCAAGTAATTTTAAACAGTTTTTCGCTAAATTTGTGTCTTTTTTACATAGTTTGAATTTCACAATTTATTGATACATGCAATAATTATACAATGCCTTTGGTATTTATATAAATCAATCTATCTATCTATATTTTAAATGCATATAAAAATATTTTCAAAGATATATATGTATATCTATACTCTAATCCAACCCTATTAAATATGATATCTGTCTTCTCATGTTGTCTAAAGCATCTAATTGCTGATCGCTTAAGAGTATTTCTAAGATCTATTCCTAATTTCGCTTAGACTTAGTTTTAGGCTTCTTCGCAGACCTGAAACTGCGGCAAAGCAGAAGCAGACCCGAAATGGACAGCAGAATTAAAGCTAATGCAATGGCAACGATGTCCAGGAGATAGAACTGATACCAAGGCAGATTGACACCCTCGGACACCATATGTGGAGCTCCACGGTGTTCAACGACATAATCAATCCAGAACATAGCCGTGTCCATTGCACTCATTGGACGATCGCGGAAGATGCGGGAGGCTCTCTTCACGTTATCTCTATACTTGGGATTCTCCAGCAGCTCCGTCAAGGAGTAGCGTAGCTCCTGTTCCGTAACTGTACGGTAACTTACGCTCAAAGCAAAGCCGGCTGCTTCACCTTTCTTAATATTCAAATGCTGATCAGCATAGACGGGCATACCGAGCACAGGCACACCAAAATGAACTGCCTCTTGAGTTCCGAAGAGACCTCCGTGGGATATGAAAACCTTGACATTCGGATGGTTGAGTATATCGGCCTGTGGCATCCACTTTTGGACCATCACATTGGCTGGGAGATTGGGTAATTTATCATCCTCGAACTTCCAGAGGACACGTTGCTTCAAGCTACCAAACACACCAAGGAACATCTTGATCTTCTCGCTCGGGAAATCCGCGCTTCGCACTTGAGAACCTATTATAGATTATGTTATCAATAATCATAGCAAGGAACTAGACTTTGAAACTCACCTAAACTAAAGTATATGGCTCCATCCTTGGCTTCATCTAAGAACTTTTTAATATTTGTTGGCAAAGCCTTCGGTGGTTTTATGTGTAATCCTCCGATGGGAATCATGTTGAATGCCAAAGGCCTAGGAGTTTCCAAGGGCACATAGCTATTCAGAAGAATGGCTGAGATATTCCGCTCTAGCTGCTTAATGGTTGGCAGATCCTTGAACTGTTTGGACAAGTGCCTCTGTAATATCTCATCCTGGCCAGGATAATACCAGAAGTATCGCACCACTTCCTCAACAAGTGAGATGAAAACGTTATCAATACGTTCTGTGAGCGACATTCGATCCGTATACGGTTTCCATCCGTGAACCACATATGACCAGGGATTGATGATGCCCGTCAGGGAACTCAGATAGTTTGAGTAGCCGAAGGTTGTGACGGTAATAATAGGTATTTGATAGAGATGTCCCAGGATGAGGGTGCCCTCATTGTAAAACTGCTCGGCCAGAAGCAGATCATATTTGCCAACTTTGTCCTTGGCATTGATAAGATTCTGAACTTCCTTTTGCTCAAAGGCAAAGTTTGTACTGCCCAACCCCATCTTATAGCCCATCTTGAGGAATGTAATAGAGTTGATATCTGCCATGTCCAGCACTGATTTGGCTTTGCTCGTGTCCAAAACTGAAAAGGTCGGCGAATTAATTAAAATTAATTTTCTCTCCTCAATACACTTACCTGCGTTCCATATGTTGTATTGTGGTATTAGAATTTCGGTATAGTTCGCACCCAAGTTTTCCTTGGCCAATGAGAATGGCGTGATGAAGGTTACCTGGTGTCCTCTATGCACCAATTCTTTGATAATGGAATCGGTTAACATAAAATGACTTTTGCCAGGAAAGAAGAATGGGGCCAGAATACGATAGCAAGCTCCGATTTCCATGTGCTGCAGGGCAACTAGGCCGAGCAGGAGGACTTTCAAGACGCTTTTCGATTGCTGTGGGTAAGATAGATAATTTATTTATTGGCCTACAAAACATATCTAATCAATTGATATATAATCACTTCATAGTCGCTTTTCAAACATTTCTGTCTACTAAAGTAGCTTTAAATTCTTAACGCTTATCTCGCGATTTATGTATTTTTCAATTGATTTTGTACTCTCTGAATATTAATAGGGCTTTAGAATATAATGGAACTAGTTGTCAAGGGGCAAAAATAGCAAAGAATATTACAAGAATATTTGCAAACGTTTGCCGATAGATAAAGAGAGATAGGCACAGAGAGAGAGAGAGAGGGAGAGAGAGAGAGAGAGAGAGAGAGAGAGAGAGAGAGGAGACGAGAGAGAGAGAGAGAGAGAGAAAGAAACTAGTTTAAAGCAGATAAATGCTGAAATATTAAATTGTTTTCTTGCACATTTGTTTTCCACTCAATTTATTTATTTGATTAATTCAGTTTAAGTTTAGTTTATTTTTATACCATTTTCAATTTGCCTGCTGCACTGTAGGAACTGCTCTGGTTTCGGTCGACCGATCCACGCCGCGATTTACAAACGACTGAGACGTTGACGGCATGGGGTCCGCTAGATAATATATTGGACCCCAGGCAACTTATCAGCGTCGTGATGAAATTCGCTGCCCAAATTCCTTGCGGGAAGGTGGAGATAAGGTTGATGACCGAAATGTGATTGGATTTCATTTAATCTTACTGATTAAATTAAACTCCATCACATTTGAAATGATAGAGATGTGTATATAAACCGTTGGAAATCTACTAATTACAGGATATTTATCAGTCGACTACTTTGTTGAATCAATTATCTATTACTCAAGTAATGCCTTTGAATTATTTAATCAAATCTAGCTTTTTTCCCTTTTTTTTTCATATTTGACAGCCATAAAAATTACAGGGTATTTTTATAGCTAACCAGTCAGTCACCGATGAGTCGGTAGAAATCTGCGTTATCATGAGAGATATGCTAGAAATGTGGACACGCGCTCCATTTAATAAATCATAATTGAGCGCACCATGAGACGCAACAAATGAGGTGTAACGTGGTACAAACGTTACGATCCGGGATATCGTTATAGATTATTATGCACGAGGCGAATGGGGGAGCTCACATAGCCTAAGAGATATACCCTGTACTTTAATCTGCATTACTGGGGGGTTTAAGGGCATTCTGTATCCTGAAAGTTGCTTGCACTAAGAGTATTGAATACAAGCAAATATTTCTTAAATATTTATAATAAAAATGATTTTTTTTTATTAATATATAAATATTTTATTGTGTTGCCCTCGCATCTCAATTTCAATAATAATTTAAATATAAAAAAAAACTCCTTCCCTAAAAAAAAAGGGGTTTTTCCAATTGCAGAAACGTATTATAAGTATCTCGTAGTAAATTCAATTTAATTTTTTTGTAAAAACTCTGAGAGCAGGAGAGAGGAGAAGGGAGAATGAGAGTGAGATTTAAAATAAGAACATAAGTATAATATATATTATTCGTGTTATCAGCTACTATATGAAATCGTGTCTATAATATATATAAGATACATACATATATAGTATATTAAAGGCTAATTTAATTGACAGCAGCAAGTACAACTAGAAACATTGATTTAATGGGATTTCGCTTTGCTGTGTTTCCTGCCGCTTCCCTGGAGGAGACGTATGGCCAGCAGGATGAGAGAGAGAGCACCCAATCCGAGGACTGCCAGAAAGGCAATCACATCCAGCAAATAGAATTTATACCAGCTCAGGTCGAGGCCAGCGGATCGCATGTGCGGTGCGCCCTTGTGTCGTATCACGTACTCGATCCAGTAGACGGCGCTGCGACGCGGCGACATCGGACGATCCCTGAAGATGCGAGAGACGCGCTGCACATTCTCTGCATAGCTGGCGTTGTAGATGAGCTGCAGCAGCGAGTCGCGGAGCAGATCTTCCGTAATGGATTGAAAATGCAGACTAATGCCGTAGCCACCCAGCACGGCCTTGTTCATGTTGAGATGCTGCGAGTGACGAGAACTTTGCTTAGAATCTTCTATTTGATCTCCATAAGTCACTCACCTGATCACAGTAGAAGGGCATGCCCAGCATGGGCACGGCATAGTGCACGCCCTCCTGGGTGCCAAAGAGACCGCCGTGGGTGATGAATACCTTGATATTGGGATGAGCCAAGATGTCCGCCTGGGGCAGCCATTTGCGTATCATGACGTTGGGTGGCAGCTGGTCAATGGACTCATCTTCGAATTTCCACAGCACACGCTGTTTCATGGAGCCAAAGACCTTGAGGAACAGCTGCAACATGTCTTTGGGCATCTCTTTGCTCTGCACATTGCTGCCTGAAGTGGAGAGAGGAGAAATTTCGTTATTTAGGCAGATTTTTTTAAATTAGAGTTTGGATTCACTCCTACCCAGGCTAAAGAAGATGGCGCCATCTGTTGCCGCGTCGAGGAAACTTTGCATGTCTGCAGGCAACGGCTTGGGCGGATAGATGTGCATGCCGCCCACTGGCACCATGGCGTCTACAGTGGGACGTGCTGTCGTCAGCGGTGCGTGACTGTTGAGCAGCATAACCGAGATTTGCTTCTCCATGTGCCTGACCTTGGGTACTTCAGCTGCGGGCCGAACGGACAATCGATTTACAGATTTTAGACTATTAAATTGGCTTAGCACTTACTCAAAGCCTTGCCGAAGTACTCCTCAGTGATGCGGTCCATTTTGGGAAAGTAGTTCAACAGGCGATCAAAGTCCTCGTAGAGCGAGGCGTATGTATTGCGCACTCGCTCCACGAAGGACATGCGATCGGTGAAGGGCATGAAACCGTGCGGCACAAACGACCACGGCGTAATCAGGCCCATCATTTGGCTCATATGATTCTCATAGCCCAACGTGCTGGTGGTGACAATGGGTATATTGTATTTGTAGGCCAGTGCCAGAAAGGCCTCCTGATAGAACTGCTCGGCAAGCAACAGATCGAAGACGCCTTCCGTCTGGCGAGCGTGGATTAGCGCCTGCACCTTGGGCTGACGGAGCGCATGCTCCGTGGTCTTCAGTCCAATGATCTCCAACATCTTGAGAAAATCATGGTTCTTCATCTGCGTCAAGTCGAACAGATGCTGTACGCCAAAGTTAACTTTCACTGTGACAAATCGAGAAGGTTTCGTAAGTATTAGAGTCTTTCATAAGTTCCTCTCTCTCCCGCTCTCTCTCTCTCTCTTTAGCTCTCTCACCATCATGCCAGAAGTCGTAGACAGGTTCGATCAGCAGCTCCGTGTAGTTGCTGCCGAGCTGCTGAGCGGAGAGCGTAAAGGCAGTGATCATCGTGACATTATGTCCGCTCTCCACGAGCTCTCTTATCAGCGCCGTGTGCATCATGAAATGACTTTTGCCTGGGCCATGAACGAATTGTTAGAAGAGTTGCTATTGCAGTACAGTAAAGCTTGCCTACCTGGAAATGCGTACACAGCTAAAATGTTCGCTGGCCTCGCCTGTGGCAGTGCAACCAGCGCGTAGCACAGTAAAACAAGGCTCGAAGACTTCATTCTGGCGTATTGAGTGTGAGTTTATATTAATTTTCGTTTTTTGTTCTTCACTAATTTTCACTTTTATCGATTTTTAATTATTATTATATTTCGTCTTTTATTTTAATATAAATTAGTATTTTGATGTATTTTTTTTACAATTATTTATTTATTTAATTTTACTATATTTTTTATTTAGCTGGTAAGACAAGCAGAGTAAAATTGTAATTATTTAAAGTTTTTTATTTTCTTTATTTTATATCAACTTATATTTCTATTCAATTTTAAAGAGATTCAAACGCATTTTCCCAGCAGCAGCTGTTCTCTCTCCCAGCCGGCTAAGCTTAACAGGCGAGCAAACTCAGCTAATGTATGCTAAGCTCGTCAGTTCATTTCACATTTATCACTGTCTCTTTATATCAATTAAACATTCAATTCAAATTCATTACAGCAAAAGCAGCAAATGGACTTCAGCTCGACTGCCTTTCGGTGCTTGCAGCTCTGTAAGTGCGCAGCTCTCTAATGCAAGTGCATTTCGTATACCCTATACGTTTATCTCTTTTATTTGATTTAGATATTATATGTTTATATTGTGTCAGTTGAAATGTGTATATATGTTTTGGTCAAAACGAGTTTAAAGTTTATTTAAATATTTAAGTAATTCACTTTCTAGCATCCACTTGATTATATTTATTCAATTTACATTCGAATTTGTTAAGCTTCGCTCGTTCGATGCACGGCGCGATTCACAAATGACTGAGATGCTGTAGGCACTGGAAGTCACATATTAGCGTAGCTAGGAAATTCGCTTTGTATATATATTTGTCATACAATTCAAATACCCTGTTAAACATTGACAAGCTCAAATGGTTATGTCAAGGGGCAGAGCTGCTATGTTTGCCTTACTTTGGCTTTATCAATAAGATTTTCTATGATAGAAGTGCATATGTAAGAGAAGAATAAATGTAGTTAGTAATGGGTATTATTTCTGTGAATACACTGCTTATCTAACACTCAACTGCTGCAACTCAATTAAATAATCATATCTTGACAGCTATGACATACATATTTGATTAATTATAGGGTATATTTGTTATATTACTTCCCAGGGTATATTTATTTGGCACAATCCAACACAATGCTCGATGATTCGCCTGTTTTACAAATACGTGCTATCAACCAAGATGAGCTGAACATATATAGAGAATATTGAACACGCGTGTAATCAGCTGGAGCAAAGTTATTTTTGCTTATGAATATTTATGAAGGCCGGCAAACGTTGTTGACAGCTGCGATTCCAACTAGTAAGAATGACACATAAATTTAATGAATTTCGATCTTCGTGTGTTGCCGAGGTGCAAACGTGTGATAGTCCAGAGAGAAGCACAGCCAATCCAATCTTCCGATAGACTACATCGGACTGCAATTGACGAACAACTAAATGTCCAGTTCAGTTTTAACTAAGGCTAAAGCTTTATTCTTTTTTTTGATAAAACTAAATAGTAGCAGTTGAACGTCTCTAGCAACTCAAATAATGTTTGTATTTTTTTTTGTTTTTTTTTAGATTGCATAATGTTTGTATTGTCCATCTGTTTATTTTTTATTTCTCACTATCTTTTCATTTCACTTATACATTCAATTCAAATTCATTACAGCAAATACATTTCATCCCGAGTGTCTTTTATCGATTGCAGCTCGATAAGTGCGCAGTTCTCTGCAGCGCTGTGCAGCTTATTACACATTTTCTATACCCTGGAAAGTAGAGCAAATAACGCTCTATAATGTATATCAAATAATCAGCTTAATTATAGCAAAAACTTTTATTTAAGCTACTTAATTTCAGTTTTCATATACTCTTCCAATATATATATGTCATTAGAAAAAAAGGAAACTCTAAATATTTATAAGGTATATTATAAAGAATGTACTTAGTTTTTGTAATATCTTCTTTGCTAACTAAGTTGCAATGAGTCGTCTGAAATAATAATTATATAAGATGCATGCATGTAATTTGTATTTTAATTAAACCTATTATTATTTTGCCTTGCATTACGCTCGAGTGAATAACACAGGCACAGTAGAACTCACTTAAAATATAAATAAATCCTAACGAGATTGTAACAACTTTTATATAAATATAAGCCCTAATTGTAGCTTAGAGTAAATTAATATATATAATATGTGATTTTATTTATATCTAAATATATTCCAATAAAAATACAGCAACTCACTTAAACCGACTTTTTACTTTTAAAAGAGCAACAATTGAAGATATTGAAGTATAAGATCCAGCTAATTTAGCAAAGTTCACAACCAATTCGCTTGCTGCTCCCGAATAGCCATATTCAAAAATCATTGCATACTTTTGTGCGGTGCCATGAATGTCGAAAAATGCATTTTTGTTGCATACTCTAGAGGGCAGCTCTCTAATTTGAAAGAAATTTTTTATTTTTTTTATTTCAAGATATTTTGCCTTTATATCCTTGCACAGGATGAAAGGATATGGTGTATTCGGTTTGTAATGATCATTCCTATACGTCCCCATCAAAAAATTGTGGGCTCATCTAAGAATCTAGGACTTGTCAATTTACAGTACCTGACGAGCTGTGAAGACCTAGAAAATCACCAAAAACACACAGAATCCTTAATATCTCAGCAGCCACTGTGCTCATTTCGTTGTGTTTTAGCACGTTGCTAGTCCTGGTGACCCCACATCGTTTGACACCATGCTTGCCAGGATATGCAAGGATACAGCTGAACTAGAATGATTTTTCTCCTAACGCGATTGTCGTTATATCTCAGTTCCTTGAGGGACTTTTATCCTTTTGATTGTTAATTCTAAATAAGAAGGCAACTGGGTATCTTTGATGTAAATCACATCCTGATAGTCCTTCAAATGGCAAAGTTAAGGTGCTCCTTGGCCATTTTTCGACCAAACCCCTTGCAAAAATTTGAGAAAATATTTTGAACGAATCCTGGAATTCTGAGAATGCCAATCGATAGTCCTAAGCGTCAGCAGCTCACAAAAGTAAGTCCTTTCCAGATCCTTAAGGAGATGAGCGAGATGTGGCTATGAAAAGAATGTCCTGATTTTGAAAAATAGCTCTACATCCAAGGATCAAAATTGGTCGCCCTAAGAAGGGTGATTTTAATAAAAAAAAAGTATTTGCATTTCCAATGTAATTTATTGTGTGTTTGATTTGTATTAATATTATTATTTTTATTGTATTTTAGTTTATGCTAGCAGTAGGTGGTAGGCATTAGGCAATTACGTACATATGTATAAATATGTATATTAATATATATATATATATATATATATATATATGTATATTCGAATATATATCGACTAAATTTTAATATGTATTATTAGGAATCGTAATTTGATAACGAAGCGGCTTGTTTAGTCATAGGTAGTAAGTACTGTACATTAGGCAATATTAACGACACTTTAAGTTATATTCTTTTCGCTTTTTACAATACAAAAATCACATTCGATTTCTTGTTGTTGTTTCCAAATGAATGCAAAGTTTTAAATAGATATCGAATATTTATAGCTTAAAACTCATTTGCTGGCAATTAACAAACTCGTCTGCTGCACGCCACAAAGTGCATAGTTTATCTTCAATTTTCATTTTCAATTTGAAAATTTGTGAATTTTCATTTTATGCACAAAGGCAATTTGTGGCCGAGTTGCTCGTTGGGGCGGGATTAGGGATGGAACGGGATGGGCGGGGCAAGGCTTGGGCGTGTATTGCTTATGTTATTAGTCTAGGCCTTAATCTAAGCAGGGAGGCTTAAGCGAAATTCAATTTATTGTACGTGTGTGCAGGAGGCAAGCAGAAGACGAGCGAGCAGGACCAGCCAGGACGACCAGGACGACAGACTACCAGGCTACCAGCCAGGCAGTCAGGCTGCTGCCTAATTGTGGCTGCTCTTCTTTTATAATAAATAGCTGCTGCCTCGGGCGCTGCACATTCTGTTGATGGGCACACATTTGCGCACTTGCAGCATACGCACACACACACACACACACACACGACATCTGCCATATGTGTAGCCATATGTGGGCGTGTGAGTGTGTGTGTGTGTGTTGTTGTGGGTGGATTTGTCGACTACGTCTGGTTTCCTTCTTGTGGCTTTTTCTCAAAACAACAAAATAACGAAAAAGTAAACAGGAAAGAAATATTGTTGGGGCTGTCATAAATAATGCTCGGCTCATAACTAAGATTTGGTCCTGCGAGATGAAGCTGTTGGCACGTGCTTGGAATGTGCTGCGGCTGCTGCTGATGCTGCCTTTGCTGCTGTTGCTTAGCCTCACTATATATACTTGGATATATAGCGCTTCGTTACAAGTCGCCCAGCCTTACGCTTGCGTATGGTGAAGCGTATTAACTGCTAATCGCTAAAAATGTGGCGACCTGCGGCTGGCCACCGTGGATATAGCTGCAAGTAGAGACAGTAAAGACTGATTAGCTACTGGTCAAACAGAGACGTCCATATATTTCCATTTGCTTACGCCGAGCAGATTACGTGGCACGTTAGCCCTCCTCGCCAGCTGCATTACGTGCCCACCACCATTCGTTCTCGGCATCGTCGCCCTTGCGCAGCACGATCAGCGGCTCGTTCACGTGAAAGCTCAGCTCGTCGCTGTTTTGCGCTTCATAAGAGAACACTGCATAGACGTCGCCATTGTTCAAAATGCCCAACTTCTCTTGAATGCCTAAACACAGAGAGAGAGAGAGAGAGTCAGAAAGAGAGCGCGTTTAGCGTCAGCTTCTCCTTACTGTACAAATACTCGGAGCAGCCATCAAAGCCCTCCTCATCCTCCTCGCATCTTCTCCGCTGGCGTCTCATGATCGGAGAGCGTCGAGGCAAATAGACAGGCGCCGCTCTCCACACAGAAACTTGGACCATGTTCAAATTATTGCAGCTGGCAGCGCAGTGCAGCGGCGTCCAGCCATCCGAATCCTGCGCATTCACATCGCAGCCAAATGCACAAGGAATCTGAAAAGGCAAATCAGGCAGATATAATATGAAAATATATATATGTAAATTAAAGATAATTTCTTTTGATTATTTTCCACTCACTTGACTATGTCTAGGTGTCCCGCCACAGATGGCATTGTGCAGCGCCGTGATGCCCTCATCATTGGCCGCACTTGGATTGGCCACCTGCATGGCCGTCTTCTTGACCAGCTCCAGTTCACCCTCCAGGCTGGCATCGAGCAGCAGCGCCCAGCGGATCAAAGCTACCCGACGCCCCCAGCTTTCGGTTTGCTGGTGGTGCGCTCCTTCAGGCTGCTACTGCCCCCACTGTGGCTCACCTCCACTTGGGTGCGCTCCAGTCGATCGGGCTCATCCACACTCGAGCTGCTCTGCGAGTTGCTGTTGGGCGAGTGCTGCGGCGATTCGATTGTGCTGCGGCTAGGCTCCTGCTGTTTGGGTTGCTGGAGCAACTGTTGCGGCCCGGGCTCTGCCTTGCGGGGCAGCTGCTGCGCCCCAGCCTTGGCCAGGCCACCACCCACAGGCAGCGCCTTGAGTCGCGGCGGTTGCTCGAATATGGGCTGCTTGCGTATGGTTAGCGGCTTGGCTTTAATGGGCAAATTGTCATTGATGTTGAGCGACTGCAGCCCGAAGCTAGGCTGGGCTGCTGGCGCCTGTGCTGTTTGGGCCTGCGCCTTACTGGATGTGGCTGCTGCTGATGCTGCTGCACTTGCTGCTGTTGTTGCTGTTCCACTCAGCTCGCTGGGCTGCTCTGTGGGCGACATTTTGCTGGGCTTGGGCGGCCAAAGCGGGTCGCAGCTCAGCCGAACTATTTGTCACCACATTGGGCGCCACACGATTCACCTTGGGGCTGTAGTTGATCATTTGGGTATGGATGAGCTGCCGCCACTGCTGCTGCTGCTGCTGTTGCTCATCGAGGTGGGCGCCACGCTGCTGATGGGTTTGCGCGGCGGCACTGCCACCTGCACCTGTAGAGGCTTCGTGGTGGTGGTCTGCTGCTGCTGTGCTGCTGCTGGGGGCGCCTGCATTCGATACAGCCATGGCCACGGATTTGCTGACTGCCCCTAGCGGCATGCTGTGCACGGTTAGCTGTTGCTGCGTGTTGCGCTCGGACAACGTTTCGCTAGTCACCGAAATCTCATTCTTTTTAATGGATGTTGACTCCTGTGACTCTTTTGCCTGCTGATTCAATTTATTAATCAGCGCCGAGGCGGAGCTGCTGCTCGTGATGCTCTTCGGTATTTTGCTGGCAGCAGCTGGTGAAGTAATTGTTGTTGTTGCTGTTGCTGTAGTTGCTGCAGCTGTTGCCTCTGCCGCCGCTGCTGCTGCTGCTGCTGCTGCCGCCTCTCTATCCCGCTTCTTGGGCCCCACCTCTGCATAAATATGCGTTGTGCTGTCCATGGCTTCTGTTTGCGCTTGCTTGCGCAAGCTCTGCCTCCGTCTTTAGCTTCTTGGCCAATTTTGATTCATCGCTTTCGCTGCTGCTCGTTGCCGTTGCCGTTGTTGTTGCAGCTGCAGCTACAACTGCAGCACTGCCTGCATTGCTGCTGGGATAGAAGCTCTGGCCGGGCGTCAGTTTTACGTGGCTGTGACTCAGATCTTGAATGAGCTGATTCTGTTGATTCGTATTGGCCGTTGCTGCCGCATGCTTCAACATGTTGCCCGCGCTCAGATAGCTGGCCGTCGTTGTAATCGTCGACTTCTGGGGCGTGTGTATGAAGGGCTCCACGGCGGCCACGTTTGACACTGCCCCGTGCCATGGCACGCTCCGCCGCTCGGGCCGGCGGCTGCCGCTGCGGCTGCAGCTGCCAGCTGATTGACCTGCTTCTGCAGCAGTTGTTGCTTCAAGGCTGCCACGCCTCCATGCTTGGAGGCAGGCTGACGATGTTGCTGCTGTTGTTGCTGCTGTTGTTGCTGTTGTTGCTGCTGTTGCTGCTGTTGTTGCTGTTGTTGCTGTTGTTGCTGTTGTTGCTGTTGAGCAGCAACTGCAGCTGTCGCTGCCAGTAGCTGCAATTGTTGCTGCTGTGCTGCTGCTTGTTGTTGTTGCTGTTGCTGTTGCTGCTGCTGTTGCTGCTGCTGCTGCTGTCTGCTGTTGCTGTTGCTGCTGGTGATGTGTGTTCGCCTGCTTTTTCCGCTGCAGGCGCGTTTGCAGCTCGTAAATACGTTGATCCACAGAGCGCAGCTCCGCCTGTCGCTGCTGCAGGGCCTCGCGTTGCATGTGCAAGCGCGCATCCTGCTGCAAGGACAACTGATTGCGATACTAGATAACAGCAAAGAATAGAGAAAACAATAGATCCTAATTAGCATTGGATAATCTCATGGCCCCACTCCGCCACTCACCATCAGCTCGCGTCGCAGCTTCTCCAGCTCCCGTGAGGCCTGCGGCGGCAAAGCCTGCGCCGCCGTCTGTCCGGTTGCGGCCAGCAGATTGACAGGACATCTTCGGTCTCGCCGCAGCTCCTCCAGCTGGCGTGTAAGCGCCTCCACCTTGGCCACCGCCAAACTGAGCTCCTTCTCCTTCTCGCTGAAGAGCGCACGAATCGAGTCCAAGTCATTTGCCTAAGCCAAAAGTTAAAGGGATTAGTTAGGCCATCCGTGGCAGCAGCCCCAAAGCCCCACCAAGTCGCTTATTTCCTAATGAAGTTGGCGCACTTTTCGCGGGCTAATTGAAGGCAGTGGACACGCAGGTTCGTTCGTAAACGGGGGTCGCCTGCTTAAATATGCTCTAAAAAGGCCGCTTAGCTTAACTTGCCTTTGCATTGCGCCACCTTTACGCCTTTCGCCTCACATCTTTGCTCTGTTGCTTTCATTTGCTGGCTAACCTTTTATACTCACTTATATATATATATAATATATATCTTTTAATCGTTAGCATATTTCTGTGAAATTCACACCTTAAAACATTTGCAGCGTCTGGTCACACATGCGCTGAGTAGGGTCCTGAGCATCCGTCGGATGCTGTCTGAACTAATTATGGCCCAAACAAGGCGCAACTGAACCCTCATTAACATAACATCTAGTCAGCGGGTTGTCTGTGTCTGTGTCTGTGCGCCTGTGCCTGTGCTGTGTTTGTGTGAGTGTTAGGTATGGGTGTTGGATGTGGGCGTGGGTGGGCGTGTCTGTGCTTCGTGGCTAAATCGCCAATGCCAGCACAGTCAATGCCAACAACAATTAGGTAAGCTAAAGGACGAGCCTGCCAGATACTCAGCAAACGCAAAGTAATTTGCTTTTGAATATATTCAAAGAAATTCTCAATTGACATACATACATATACTTGTCGTTTTCTGTTATAATAGAGCTATAATCGATAGGCTTTGATTTGAATTAAGTATGAAGTAAAGTTTCTTTAAGAGAAATTTATATTTTTATCTCATATATTTTGATCATAAATAGATAGCAACAATAAATGTAACATATTCAAGCTATATTGCTATTCTAGCAGAACTATAAAAAAGTAAAGGCAAACCTAAGTAAAATGCAGTAGATAAACAAAATCTAATAAAAATATTGGCTTTAGCCTTTACACATCTGATTTATTGCTTTTCTTATGGTCTCTCAATTGTTTCATTTCTAAATACCCCATATGATATGCATCTTTAATGGGTATAAGTTATAACAAGGCCATCAACAAGGATAACATCTTTGGCAGGTCAGCTCAAGAGCCACCCACAGGCAATCATAAAGGACAACAAAGTGCCACACATACATAAATTAAAGTTACACACACACACGCACTCATATACAGTTACACGCATGCTGAGGTAGCGCCACTCAACACGATTTTAACACATGTTAATCCCGCAGTCGTCCCTGTCGGCTACACCCACAGCCCACACCCACATCCCACATCCCACATCCACATCCATATCCACGGCAAGCGCGCTTGTCGTGCATGCGGTGCTTAAACTCAATTGGACCCATCTTCACTTTGTAGTTGCCCTGCACTCGTTGGATCCCCCTGCTCTCTACATCTCTCCCTTGCTCTCTTTGCTCATATACTCACTCAGTGTTACATTGTAGGTCTTCTGTAGATCCACTTGACCCCCGCAGTGCGCGTAAGCGTCGCGCTTGGACTCCTGGGCCTCCACACGCTCTCGCAGGCGACGCAGTCGCTCCCCCTCGGCGCTGGCCACCGCGCTGCGCACCTCCTGCGATTTGAGGAAGCGCAACCGTTGCTCCTTTGTGGCCAGCAGCTGGTGCTGGCTGTCGATTTGCTGCTGCTGTCGCAATGCCATCGCCTCAACTCGGCTGATCGTCAGCCTGCTGGGCACCTGCATCGTGGATAGAGATAGAGGACAGAGATATGAGTCAAGTGGGTGGGATTAGCTTGGATTATAGTGGTATACACATAAGTGGGTGTCGCACCACACACAACCCCATTCCCCTCTGTCCGTGTGCAGAGATCGATTAGAGATTCAGCTGCGGATAAGCTGCTTCAAAAAGGCTGTTATTGGCGTTGTCGTTGCCACACCTCCACATCGAGCAGGGGGTGGGGGGCCGGATGGGCGCATCAATAGCGTCAAAGTGAAAATGAAATTTCCACAATTTATTAAACGTTATCTGCCAATCGTTGCCTTCAGCTAGAGCTTCCAGCTACCATCTCCCAGCTCCCAGCTCGTGTTCTGCAGTCGTGTTGTCAAGTCAAGTCAACTTGTCAACATCCACTGCTGGTCGCAGTCGGAGCCGGAGCCGGAGTCGCAGTCGTGGTCATGGTCACGGCCCGGTTGCTTCCCCCCACAACGTCTGATACCACCATAAATCAAGTTATGTTTATGTGTGTGAAAAATGAAAGCTAATTTGCTACCTTTTTATTTAGGGCCTAGCGGAAAAGCGGAAAGAAAACAGAAAACAGAAAAAAAAATAAATTTCGAGAATAACAAAAGAGACGTTCGCATAAATAGATTAAAGTTGACCTCACACCTTCGCTCATCGTCGCTCCCTCCCTCCCTCGTTAGATTTGGCAGCTAATCGTGCACTGAACATAAAACTGGATACTGATATTCCTTATTACTTATAATCATATGTATAATATGTATTTTCATTAACATAATAGGAAATTTATAATTATAATATATTGTTGCGCCTACTTTAAGAAATAAAACATGTGAAATAATAAATGAAACATTCACATTAGCTTTCAACTGCATTGGATTTCTTTCAGTGTAGTTGATGGTTTGCAGTTTACTTACGTTAAGCTTCGGTTCGGATGTCACCACCCGTGTGGGACTCTGGGAACCGTTGATGTTGCTGCTGGCCATGCCCAAGCCCATGCCCATGGCCATGCCCACTGCCACAGCTGCTGCTGCTGCTGCCGTTGCTGCCGTTGAGCGCTGAGGTGGTCCTCGAGGCGGGCATCAATGAGGCGGGCGGCATTTTGGGCAGGTTGCCCGACACGGGCCGACACACGCAGGTTAGCATCGTCAATAAGGCTCAACTCTTTCGATTTTTTTGATTTCGGGTATTTTCTTCGTTATATTTTGTTCACTTTTTTTCTGCACAGTTATTGACTTTGATTACGTTAACGTTTCGAATTCGCCTTCGAAATATTGTCACACCTTTTGCTGTTCTTTTTGCATTTGCGCTTTTTATTGCTGCCTCTGGATTTACTTAAAAATGCACTCGCAGTTGTAATATTTACGTCTGTGTATGGGTGTGTGTGTGTGTGGGTTGTGGCATGCAGGTTATATGTCCTTCGTCCTGCAACTATTATTTCTCTTTTTGATTCCCCTTTTTTTTTTTATTATTTTTGAATGTGACTTGCTTCGCTGCTCAGCTGCTGCTGCTGTTTGCAAATTTGTTTTTATTGTTGCAGAAAATATAGCGAATGTCGCCATGACTTGCAAGTACCAGCCACGCCCACTACCCAGCACCCACCGCTACCGCTGCACCTAACCACCCGCTGGCTGCACTTGGCACTTGGTCCCCGCTGAGCGTTGTCTGCGACCAGCTGCCTTCACTATGTACTCGTTAATGGATTTTCAATTCAGCGCCTGATTGAAAGCATACTTTGTACTGCACTGTATGCATGTGTGTGTGTGAGCATAGTGTGTGTGTGTGTGTGTGTGTGTGTGTAGTGTTTGCCATGCGAGTGTTGGTTGTCATTGGCAACGGGCAGCGTCAACAGCCGTGACAACAACAGGCGCTCAATGGCCCCCAGCACGACAGCCATAACAATTAAAGACTCTAACAGCTGGGCTTGACACGCCACATAGATACCCTGTAAGTTGTATAGAGAGGTGCATAGAGCGAGCAAAAGAAGTAAAGCAATTCTCTCTGTCGCTGTCTTTGATGATGATATTTACTTGAATTTCTGTAGAGCTCGAAACAAGCATGACTATGCAATACCCTGTAAAAGAGCATGCTAATATATACATTAATCAACTATCTTCTTATCATTTATTATATTTTACTTTTAACTAATCTTTATTAGATAGATGAGCTGCCAGCTAGCAAGACTTGCAGATACCCTGTAAGTAGTGTAATGCATTTCAGCAGCTTAAGTAGCTTTTACTTTGGCTACAGCTCTTCGGTCTACTTTTTTGCATATTAAAAAGTCTTCGATAGTTCTTTCACACAGTTGCGACGACTCCCAGATACCCATTAATATACATAGAAATCAAAGCAACACGCACAGTACATCTAATTCCATTCCCATTTCCCTCACTCTCGCACTTTGCATTAAACTTCCATTTACTTCCTGTTTTATTAGTCTCGGCAGCTAACTTAATCCTAGATATGTATGTATGTGGGGCATATCTATAACAGCAGCAACTCGACTACAAGCCAAGCTAACGGCTCAGTTGCGTGTGCATAATCACTCGCACTTGCTAAATAAGAGTGGGTCAAACAATAGTTAATGCAAGTCAAATAGGCAAGTCGGCAAACGACGAACCACTAAAAACGTAGCGCCTAGGTATTAAAAACAAGGCGACGTTGACGGTAGCGGGGGCAGCTGCCACGCCCACACACACACAAACAGACAGACAGACAGAGAGACAGAGACGGCGACAGAGACAAACAGAAGGCAACTAAACACTGAGCAAACAACAAAATGTCGTCATGTGTTTTGTTGGCAAATGGAAAATGAATGCGACGGGCAACTAACGAGGCGTGTGGTGCAGGGAGTTGGGCGAAAGGGTAGATAGGTGGCTGAGGGAGTGTAAGTATGTGTGTGTGTGTGTGTGGGGTGCTTGTGAATCGCAACGTCTGTGCTGTGCGACATGTCAGCAGCTGTGCTGGCTGCACAATTGGCTTTGGTCACACTGGCGCACAGCCATATTGATGATGAGACGCGCCACACTCGACGAAGTCAAGCGGAAGCAGGCAAAGGGCAAAGAGAACAGCAGGCGTGGAGTGGAGAGAGAGAGAGAGAGGAGCGAAGGACAAGCTGTCCCTGATCAATGACAGGCAACAGAAATTGCATTTCACAAAAGCATTTTGCAGTGGCGAAAAGACGCGAAATATATATATATATATATATACAGAGACTGGCACACACAGAAGACTCAATTTATGGCGCTTTTATAGCTAATATAAGGTCATGTATGAGTACAAAAGAACGTGAAGAAGAAGCAGAAGCAGAAATATCAACAGCAGCAGGAGCAGGAGTAGCAGCAGCAGGACCAGGAGCACAAGCAGCAGTGTGTAATCAGAGTTCGCTACGTAATTTGTGCCAATTTGATTGATTGATTCGTTGCAGTCAATTTTTGATTGGAATTAAGAAGAACCTAAATACCAACTGTCAACAAATAAGTCAACAGAGTGAAACAGAGAGAGAGAGAGGGAGGGACAGAGATAGATGACAGAGTGAATGTGAGTGTGGGTGTGTGTGCAGCACGCACTCATTCACTCTGCCACTCTGCCACTCTCTCATTCAATCGATTAAAGACAAACATTTTGGTTGCGCATATTTTCCAATTAACAAAGTTTGTCATAATAACTCGCTCGGCATCTCGATCCTGCAATGTGGAATGTGGCCTCAGGCATTCTGTCAGCCATTTATGCCACTAAAAAGGGACACCAGCAGTGTCTGAGCGAGAGGGGCAGAGACAGAGAGAGAGAGAGAGAGAGAGAGCGAGAGTTAGGGCAAACTTAAACTTTAGCAAAGGAATTTCAAATATTTTCGCTGGCTCAGCACCACATAAAGAACAACAACAACAACAACAATAATAGGAGCAGCAGCAGCAAAAAAACGCAACTATTTATGTTGCAGTGTGTCCAAAGGCATGAGGCGTGGCCAGTGGCGCCACCCAGCAGGGCGCATTAGGGTGTGGCATAGCCTAGCCAAAGCAATATAATTGTACATTGAAAGAAGTTCGCGAAGCCGTCGGCGTTTGCTGTCGTCATAGCGGCTCTATGTTTGCTATTGTTGCTGTTGTTGCCTTAGAAGCAACAAGCATTTTATTGATTTTAGCCCTTTTTAGCAGTAAACACCCACGAGGGCAGCTGGCGCTGCATTGAGGCACTGGCCAGTTGGCTATGGGTTAGCTGGGAGTTTTTGCCTTTTACCCCTGAGGGGCGGGGACGCTAACTGCTCCACCTTTGGGGCTCTGGCTTCGCGTGCGCGCACGTTTATTGCTAATTCTTTTTCGTTCTTCTTCTTCCTTTCTTCTTCTTCTACTTCTTGTATTTTTGCTGCACGCGCTCTTTGTTTTGTTTTCGTTTCCCCATTTCATCTTGTTTTGTCATTTGTCGTTTCAACTTTGCATACCCTAACATTAGGCATTTGCATTTTAAACACATTCAAAGTGAAAGAGCAAACGCTACTGGAGTGCAGTCAGAGCGGACTTAAGCAACTGACAAACTCTTTAATTTTTCCATTAGAAACTCTGCACAAAGTAGCGGAACAACTCTTGCCCAAAATAAAATAGAAAAAAGTTCTAGAAACTTAGTTTTGATCAAATAAAGCTTAAAAACTTTAGTTGTTTAAGTAAATATATTAATAAGTCTATTTGGCAAAATGACAGTGGGTTTAATAGAAGCTAGATTCCCAAGCTGTTATTAAAAACTTATGCCCAAAGTTTTGAAAACTTTCTGCTAGACTAAAGCTGCTCATAATGGAAAATGCTGCAGCAAGGTGTTAATATATTTATCAATGAATTTGTAAGTCATTTCCTATAATATACATATTTTTTTTTTTTTTTTTTGCTTTTCTTCCTTCAATACTTGCCATATTTTCATATATTTTCATTGTCAAATTTTAATTGATTTTTTATATATACAAATTATTCTTACAAAATCTATTTTTTTCTGTTCAAACTTTAGTTTATTTTTGTTTAACCTTTCTCTCTTATGCAAAACAATTTATCAAATTTTGCAATTTAGTTTGTCAACATACTTTTTGCTGCCAGTGTAGTAGCTCTAGGCCTGGCAAGTTTGCTTAATTTATTTTTGATTTCATAACTATTTCTACCTTAAAAGTTTGGCTTTTAAAAGCTAAAATAGTTTCAATCAAATTAAGGTCAGGCTTTCAGAATTTTAGGTATTAAAGTGTATGAAGTAAAATTAAATATGAACAATAAGAGTAACAGAGGATATAGTCAGCTTTATTCTTTCAGCTTTCTAGAAATCAAAGCTAAAATGAAATGTAAAAGCAATTGAATATATACTCATCATATATACGAGTGTATAATAAATATTAAAATTTCCTTAACATTTTCAATAGAGTATTTCATAGTCGTACATCTACTCTTTTAACGCAATTCGTTCTAGTTCAAGTGTCGCGCTCTTAAGTTTCTTAAAAGTTCTGGTCGCTGGTGCTGCTGCTACTGCTGCTGCTGCTGCTGTTGCTGTCACGTTCCTGCTGCACATTTCGAAATCGATTACAAACAGGATATGCACAGCGGAAGTGTGTTTTATGAGTGACGGAGAGAGCGGGGGCAGGGCAAACAGAGAGCAGACATCAGCTGAGGCGATTAGCAAACTGCGACAGCCGCTGTCCAGGAAGCGCAGGACTGCTGCTGCTGCTGCTGCTGCTGTTGCTGCTGCTGCAGTTGCAGGTGTGGCTACGCCTGTGGGGCTGAAAACCCCTTGGTTGAGTGAGAGCTGCACGTTGTTTAATGAATTTACATGGCATCGAAGATCTCTGATATCGTGCATGAGCCATTTGTGTATTGTGCACAACAATGTGGGCCGAGGGCGAACGTGTGCCAGCTGCTGGCTAGCTTACAGCTGTGCTGCAGCAATGCGACATGGGTGCACAGTTCACTTGCTTTGTGGGTCGCACAAATGCAACGCACTCCCTCTCTCTCTCTCTCGTTCTTTCTCCTTCTCTTGCAACTCTACAACGCTTGCCGCTTTCCACGTCTTATCCTGTGTAAGGCGGAAAAAAGGAAGGCTTGTTCCAAGTGGTTTCAGTTGTGAGTGGCTTTCGCTGTGCTGCAAAACTTTTGCACACTCACATGTTTTGTGTATGTGTGTTGGGTGGCTTGGGTGGTGCGCCTATTTGTTGGGGAACTTAAGTTGTCGCTCACGCGAAGCTGTTCGCATTTAGAGGCCAGCTTGATGTGCTTCACGTTGCTGTTGAATGTCCGGTGAGACGAGAGAGTGGGGCAAGTTGTGGTTGCTGCTTGTGGTTGGTTCGATGGTTTCAGTTTTGGTTCGGTTTTCGGTTTCGGTTTTGAGCTCTTCTTATTTGTGTTTGGGCAAAGGACGCGTTGTAATTTCTCTGAGCGTCATTCATTCAACGTTTTCTTTCAGCTTTTATTTTTTCCCGTTTTTTTTTGCACCCCCATTTTTTTTTGTGTGTGTGAATTTCCTCTTTTAGTTTCTGGTGTTCTTTTTCTTTTTTTTTTTGTTTCTTTGAGGTCAGCCGCCTGACGATTTCGTGCCAAACGCTTAACACTCCACAAAGTTGCGAGTTGAAGCAATTTTACGCAACAGTAATTAAAGCGCAGCGTGGAGTGCTGAGGGGAGAGCGAAAGACTGAGAGAGAGAGAGAGAGAGGGAGGGGCAGGGGCAGCTGTAGGTAGGCTCGCTGTTTGGTTACACGTGAGCGGGCGCCAGGTCAGCACGGGGCTTGTTTATTTGGTGGCGCAGCAAAGCGAATTAAATTGCCCCAGCCTCAAGGTCGCACAATTGAATTCGAAACACCAATTAAAATGCCAAACGAAATGAGCTGCGCTCGGCTCGCGCGCTCTCTCTCACTCCCTCTCTCTCTCTCTCTCGTTTTAATTACGCTCCAGATGAGCCGCCGCTCAATACAAATGATAATGATACGCTTTTCAAATCGACTTATTGATTACCGAACAAAAACCGACCCATAATTAATGTGCCCGTAATGAGAGCTAAATGCAATGCAGAGAATATATAAATAAAAAGATAAATATATGTAAATATCTATATAGATATAAATAAAAATATATATAAATAATTAGAGACATTAAATGTAGCCTTAATCAATATATTGCATTTAAAATGTTTAGTTCCAGTTTTTAACGGTAGTTTTAATGAAAAGATTTAAAGAAGGAGCTTAAATAATTATAAATCAAAATCGTATGCCAAGAGTTAGGATAATAGATAATAGATAAATAAATATAAAAAATAAATAAATAAATATAAAAAATAAACAAATAAAAAAGCTAAACTTGTTCATATTTGTAGTTTTTAATTGAAACTCTTCAAGTTATGACCAAAAATTATATATAAACAACAAAATATGCATAAGAAACTATATATTTATTTATTTAGTCTTTATAGTGAAATACTGAACACGTCTTAGCTGCACAGAGAGTGAGAAAGCAGCAAAGAAAATGTTTATTCAAGGCACTATTTAAATAACTAAGCACGTTGCGGTGGGCCATAATTTATTACGTAATTCTCGCTTTAGTTACAAAAATAAACAAATTTGTTAAGAGACAGCGACATTGACATTTAGATATGTATATACAATTTAACTGCCTTGAGGTGGGTGTAGTACAAAAATCTTGGAAATTGTTGTTTATAGTCATTTAAGGCTATTTACCTTTAACATTTGGTCTGTACTTATTGTAACTATATTATATATACGCTTCAAATGGTATTTAACACATTTTTGAGTATATTTATAGAAATACAAAGTCAAACAAAGTATTTGACAAAGTTTCAAAGTTTCCAAGACTTGGCAGCACGTTAGTATATATAATATATGATGTACAAAATGCCTTTTAAGATTCGTAAAGTATTAATTTGTGTTTTATTGACTTTCCTAATCATAAAACAACAGCTGTCGAATCGGCCACAAAAAAGACCAAGTATATATGCTTTAAGGCTTTAAGGCAAAGATATTCTGCTCATCAAAGAGTCTTAAGAAGACTTTCCCGTGCAAAAGACTCTCTCTTTATAAAAATCTTTCACTACTCTTCTTTAGCATACTTCTTCATAAGAAACCTCTTGAGTAGACCCTCTCATGACAAGATTCTCTCTTGTCAAGATGTTTAAAAGACTTAAAAGACTCTCTTCCTGTGAAGGCTCCCTCCTCAGACTCAATATTCATACGACTCTCTCTCTCTTCCTCTCTCTCTCTTTCTCTTTCTCTCCCTCGCTCACTCGCTTTCTGTCTGCCTTTTCAATCATTCTATAAATTTTTCATAAAATTCTTTCAAGACGTATTCATAAAACCGTCTCCATGTGACTATTTCAAAAAGTTTCCTCCCACACTCATCTAACAGTTAACTTAAATAAATACTATTTAATTACAGTCGTATCAATGACATTCCTCAAATGTATTTAACAATTATTCAACACTCGATTAATCAGAGCACAAAGAATTCTCCGAATACTTTCAATTAATGCGAAAAACGCGCACAAATTCAATAAATAAAGACTCCCTAAATGGATTACGCGCTTCAAGAAACCCAAAATAAATTCATATACACGCACATACATATATGTATGTACCTACATACTCGTATATATAGAAATATATTATATATTTTTTCGCACAAACGATTTGCGTTAATTAAGTGCGTCGGAATGATGAACACATGCAAAGGTTTACAAAATTTTCTACTTTTTGCATTTTTGCTTTTATTGTTGGTTTTTTGTTTGGAAATTTAATTATAAAATTTGAAAATTTCATTTAATGCTTTGAATTGAAATCTCATACTCGTTCCTCGCCGCTGCTCTGCTGCTATTGTTGTTGTTAAAAAAAAAAAATTGCGGCAAAAATAATAAAACAAATGCAATAGCACGGCAATTCAATAGTGAGCATATGAAATCCGTATTACAAAAAAAACAAAGCGTAATACGTAATGAAAACAACGTGCAGCTGTCCGGCCTTTTTGTACATTACATATACATATATACAACATGTATGTATATACATATATCTTGTATGTATATTTTATTTTTGGACTGCGCATTAAAAATTGATACGCCCCCTCGCGCTTGTTATTTCTGTCGGACACTGATTATTTACGCGCCGCACAAAAAGCCAACTGGCCACAAGGCAACAAAAAGAAAAGTGCAGGATGAGGGAAAAAGAAAGAACCGGATTCCGGCTCAAAAACCCCCTTCCGGGCAGCGTCACAATGCTTGGCAATTATTCAAAACATGAGAGAGAAGGTTTGCAACAAATAAGTTCGCTCGCCTCGCTTCTTTCTTTCGTGAGCACTCTGATTGCGGCACAATAATTGTTGCAATTTCGTGCCAAAGTATTCGCTATTAGCCTGCATATTTGAGTGTTGCTAGCCACGACTACCGTCCGTAAAATCCGGATCTGGACGTCAGCTGTGCTGGTGCTCGCTGCTGGTGTTGCTGCTTTTTGACCAAATGACTATTCAAACTTTCACTGTTGTAATTATTATAATAAATGAAGCGCTATTTGGTAGGCAGTGACTGCCATTTGGCAGTGCTTTGTTTCGCCATAGGAGGCGTGCTGCTGCAAGTGGGGTCATGGGGGTGTGTGGGTCGTGATTAGGGGGCCAAGCGCTGGCCCAAACACAGGTTATTGCCTTGGGCATGTCCTTCGGAGCAACGCGTCACTGCCAGCTGGTGAATCTGTAGTCCTACAGGCTGCCTATTTAGCGATGCCCTGTAGTCATTAGGGATTTCAAATGGGCATTATAGCCAGCATGGACATTATGTGCAGGTGGGAAAAGTGTTCATTAAACAATTATATTTAAAATCATATTATGCAGTATTTTAAACCATTATTCGAAATATAGTAAAAGTAAGTTTTAATGGAAATTTTGTAGTATATAGTTGATATTAAAAGAAAGTTATTGACGTAACAAATTGATTCAAGTTGAATTTAGCAACTAGTGGAATCAGCTTAAATAGTTTATATATAATTAAATTAAATGTCTATAGCTTCAGCAACAGCTCATAAAAAGAATTGATCAAAGCAATTGTCCATTTGGGTAAGTGCAAGACGAAAAATTTTGACTCAGCTCAGAAACAGATTTAATGAAGCATTGCAAAGATCTGACTTGCATAAGAGCTGACTAAATTTGTCATGGGAATTACTAATGCAAACGATACAAAATAATGCAAAGCATAAAACATCAATCTTTCATTATAGTTGAACTCTATTCGAAATTTTGGTAACGTCTATAAAGATAATTTAAATGTCAATTGCATTTACTTAAGCATATGCAATATACAGGATAACTTGAAGTCTACTATTACAAAACTGTTGGAGATTTCTTGTTTATTATTAACTCGACGTACGCCCCACATTTGTACAGTTGTTCATTTGTCGAGAGTAGCATTTGGTAATAGAAAATAGAAACCAGAACCCGCCAGGCCCAAATCAGCATGACATGAACTGAAATTAGAATAGAAACCAGACACAAATACACACACATATACACACTCCCACTAACACACACACATTTAATTTTATATGACAGCTTTGTATGACAATTATTTAAATGTTCCAGCTCCTATATATCTTATTTTGTAATTTCTTTCTTCCTTTTTTTGTATTCCTGCCACGTGTCCCATTTGGCATTTGGGTCGATATAGCGCAATGGAGTTAAAAGCAAGCACTTAAGGCCACATAAATTATGCAAAAAATAACAACAACAAGAAAATAAATAAATTACCATTTAAATAATTTGAATGTGCAGCACTTAAAGTGAAATAAATATATAATTTAATAATTTATTTGCGTACGAGTGCAATTTATCTGCGCAAAAGACAATTGAGATACGCTTAGATAAATCAAAGATGTCTTTGCAAATCTTGCCGCATTCTTAAGCAAACAAAAAACGAGAAGCAGAAGCAGTAGCAGCAGCGACTGCTTATCGCAAGTTTGAATTGCACTCTGATGAGTTTGCATTGAATTAGCCAGTTCCGCAATTTGTTTTGGCCAAAAAGCAACGACTGCCAAATATTTCCGCATTGCTGCATCACACACACAAACGAGACGGAGACAAACTTGTTCAAACTTGACCATAAACGTAATTTTTGGTATTTTCATTGCAACATTCCATTTTCATTTTCATTTCCATTCCAATTTCTATTTCTATTTCTATTTCTATTTATATTTCAATTGTCATTTGTCTCCATTTTCCCTTTTCCATTTGCATTTCCATTTCCATTTTCATTTCTATTTCCATTTACATTCGCATTACCATAGCTATTGCTAACCAAAATAACAATAAAGCACAAACTGTCTGGACCATCAGCTGTGTGTGGCATAGGCGAGTCGCCCTAAGTGCTGTCTGCGGTCAGCATTGAACATTCATTGCGTTGACCTTGACTGTCTTGCTTCGGCTTCCTCTTTGTGCTCATCTCCGTCTTCTTCTTCTGCTTTGTCTTCACACACTCATTAAGGCAGAGACAGGGGCCATCAGTGAAGGTAATCTATTAGATCTTATTGATGCATTTACAGCGCAGTCAAATGCTAATTACACACTTAACCACAGAGCGCTCCAATCAGAGCCAATCTTTGTGCAATGTGTGTGCAATCAAATGAACAAGGCAAATTATTGTTGACTTGCTAGCTGAACTATTGATATACCCAGTATGGAGGATTGGTGAAATAGGATAATGTTAGATGGGATAAACACTCGAGAGCCTTGTCATAAATTATCTATAATTAACGTAACATGAAATATTATTGTTAAGCATTAATCAGATTTAGTTAGGCTTGCAAAAGTGTTATATATAAAATATTATAGATAGTAAACTATTCTGTAAAAGTATAGAATATGTTAATTATATCAACAGCTTAACTTAGATGCAATGTTAACGTGACTGCATTTTCTAACATTGCCGTTAACATTCTGCTAACATTTACATGTGCGCATTACGCTCTCCCAACAATATTCTCTTTACTATTACATAGCTATTCCAACAATTTTAATCTCTCCTTAAACTAACTTTTCATTCAATGCCTAGCTTTACTTAGCTAATATGCCACCTTCTCAATTTCAAGGCGCTGCTATCTTCTACATGAATTACATTCACTTTAACAGATAAAACAACAAGATTATGTTAATGCGAGTTCAACATGTTAACTGCGTTTGGCTTAAGTGCCTTAAAAGATTTTCGATTGCTTTTAAATGAAACTAATGACGCGCCCATTGAAAACTTTTTTGGGCATGTTAAATGCTTTGTAGCTCAAACACGTTCTGGCTCACATATACCCAATGCGATAGTTGTGTGTGCGTGTGTGTGTGCGTGTGTGGTTTAGTGTGTCTACAGGATATATTAAGTACAAGCCAAGAACCACAATGAGAGCTCAAACGTTTAGTCTGCCGCTTGATTAAAACAACATTTACGCAACAATCCAAGAAGAACAATGAACAGAACAAAACCAAAAACCAGGCAAACAGCTGCGGGGCAACAAAAGACAGAGTGAAAGAGTTGGCCAAGGCAGCAGCAAGAGAGAAAGAGAGAGAGTGCGAGCGAGAGCGAGAGAGGGCACCACATGAGACAGAGTTTGAGGTAAACATGGGAATCCGCACGGATTCGTTCACTGAGTCGCCCACTTGCAAACATCAATTGAACTCTTTTGTTCAGCTCGAGGCAATAACAATAACAATAACAGCAGCAATATCTACAGCTACAGCTACAGCTACAGCCACCAGCTTTTAGCTACCAGCAGCAGCAACAACAACAACAACAACAACAACAACAACAACGACTGGCAACGGCATTTATTGTATGTAATTCGGAATCAATCAATATCACGCATACGCCATGTCTGCTTACCAAATCAAACGCACACACATACAGTGCCTCTCTCCCTGCCCTGTCCTTCTTCCCTCTCTCTCTCTCTCTCTCTGTCCATCTCTTTTCGGCTATCGTTTCGCTGTCTCTTTCTTTCATCTGCTTAGCGCCTATTTAATTAAGTTAATGTAGTTAAATCTGCTTAAGCAAATATTTTCAGCTGCTCTACTGCGGCAATTCAACACAATGCAAAGAGATAAAACGCTGCCTGCTACGCCTCCCTCCTTCATCCCCTTGCGCTGCTCGCTCATCTGCTGGTTGCTGCTGCTGGTGCTGCTGCTGCTTCAGCTGCTGCTGCTGCTGCTCCCAGAAGTAAACCAAGTCAAAAGGCGCACACACAAAAGGCATTCATTACATAGACAACATGGACCAAGGCAAAACTTTCAGTTTTTCTTCTTTTTTTTCTGAAATCGACGACGACAGATTTGCGACATAGAGGCTGAGGGTGACTGAGACTGACTCTCCGGACTATGGAAGTTGGCACCGAGCATCATTAATATTAAGTAATCGTGAAGGATGCTCTCTGCCCGCTCTCTGGTGCGTAATGTCTTGGGCGGGCTAACCCGACTGACCAACCTGTGCACTAAAGTTCACCAACCTTCGAGCTAACGCCCACTCAATGACCACACCCACTGTCCACTGTCCAGTGTCCAGTGACCATGAACATTGCCAAGTGACCATGAGTGACCAAAAGTGTCTGTCCTTTGGTCGTAAATTCACTTGACCAACGCACACACACGCACTCGCTTAGGGGCCGAAAGAAAAATAAGAAGCAGATAAAGGAGAAGAAGGGAAGAGCAAACCAGTTATGAAGCGAGCATTTTGGCCCACTCGGAATGCCTCACAATGGACAGATTAGTGAAGTGCTAAGAGTTCAAATGTGTTTGGGGCCAAAATGAACTTCAAGTCATCATCCTCTCAGCGTCGGACTAGCTGATCCTAATGTCATGTGGCAAGGGACTCTGTCCACGTTTCACTGCCCAGCGTATTGTAATTGGGGCTGCTTAAGTGGTTAAAAGGTTGCCAAAGGCTAAAGGTGTGAAATGAACAATAAGCGAAACGAGGAAAACAATCGAATAACGATTATTGTGCTAACTGGAACTTAAGTGGTCTGAATTGGTTTGAATCGATCAAATTTGAAGAATTATAATTACTAGATATTGATGAATATCTAGTAGAATGAGAAATGAATTCAAAATAAAATATAATATACTAAAATTTAATTAGATTAACATTTTTAATATTGAGAGAAATCCAGTTTGAATTTCTTAAATTTCTCAATAATTTTTTAACAATTTTAAAATAAAATAATTTTGGAATAACATAAAAAATAAAGAATTTGATATTATTGAATTACTAATTTTAAAGTTAAGGAATTTTCCACACATAAAGAGGTCAATTTTGCATTTATTTCACAAACAGTTCAGATTAAAATTGTAAATAAAATGCATCAAAAACCTTAGCTCAGTTGAATAAATATATGGAATACCCTTAATGCTGCAGCTTAATATAAATATTTATCAGAAGCAAATCAATAATGAGTAGATTATATAACAAAAAGATATATTAATGCTGCAGCTCATTATAAATATTTATCAACAGCAAATAGATAAACAATATTTGATATCATGTACATTGTCATGCTCCAAATCTAATTAGATCTTATCACTTATGTTTTATCTAAAAACATTTTTTTAGGTGTATTCTAAGTCTGGGTCTTCTGGAAATTATGTAATTAACTGTTGGCTACCTTGAAACTTTTTTCATTACGATTTGGTTTCCTTTCTTCTTTTTTTTTTGTGAGGGAGTTGTGCCTACAGAATGAAAAATGCTTAAAATTTATGAGCCAAAGATACGAGAATATTGTGTACATAAATATGTAGAGGGACTCCTTTTTTCTGCCAGCTTCTTGGGGGCTAGACTTGAGAGACAGAGAGAGTGAGGAGGAGAGCGAGATAGAGCGATAGCAGACGCATGTGAATGCTCTCGAGTGGCATTTAGTATAATTTCAGACAGATGCTGGCTGTATTTTCTTCTATTTTTGCTTTCGTTTTTAATTTGAGTTAACTTGGCCTTAACCAAAAATTCAAATGAAATGAACAACGTGTCCAATGTTCGGTTGCTTTAGAAAACCAAGCCTGAGTATTACGAGTTGGAAATATATATACTATCTCTGGCTAGATATGCATGGCATTCCCTCAGTTACGGTGCCCAGTTCCAGTTGGAAAATTGCACATTAAGCTTAATTAAGAAATTCATTGGCGTGTCCAGAACGTGAATGTGATGTACTGCTGCTAATGGGCTACATTTAAAGCTGCCCCAGATCCACAAACTTCAAACTGTAAAAAGGACATCAAGCTGACCAAGCAAGCGAGCGAGCATCAAGATAGAGAGGAAGAGGGAGAGAGAGTGAGAGGGAGAGATTCAGTTGGCAATAGTTTCACTTCTTCATCTTCTCCTTCTTCGTTTTGCAATAGTTTTTGCCCACTTTTGATTGCCAGCGGCGATTGCCACACAACAACAATTGCACGAATGTAAATAGTATTGTGGCTGCTTTGGGGCCAGCAGCAGGAGCAGAAGCAGGAGCAGGAGTAGGAGCAGGAGCGGGAGCCGGAGCTGACCCAGTGGCACGCAGGACATGAACGTCGCACACTTAACAAATTAAAATGCCGCAACTTTCTGCTAAAAAGCAGCAGGTGCATAAGTGGTGGTGCCTAATGCAGTTAAGTGGGCGTGAAAAGCAGACGCTGCAAATGGCCAGGTGAGTGCGTATTATCTTGACAGCTTGCAGCTCCTCCTGTACCTCCTGCTCCTGGTGCTGCTGCTGCTGCTGCTGCTGATTGCATTAGAACTTATGTGGGCTCTGTGTTAGTCAAACAAAAAGCGCGAATAAAAAGCATAATTCATGCAGCTGCTGCTGTAGCCAGGTGGAGGTCAACAAATGACCTTATCGCCAGCCTCCCGCATCGCTTTAGACAAAAGCCCAGCTCAACGCAATGGCGTTGTCTCTACTATCAAGCTGCAAAAGTTTTCCACCTCGGCCATGGGGCGTATGAGCGTTAAATAAGTTGCCAGCGCCGTATATCTGCGGCTCTAGCTGCACTCAAAATTGCGCTCATTAAGCCGTAATTCAGGCCAAACGCAGGGGGAGTGGGCTGGCGTCAAGCCCACACGCTTACCGTGGAGAGCAACGGTTTTCTATGATTGCATTGGGAGCGCGACACTTGAAAAGTCAGCAACAAATCTGTGCAAATTGCAGCGCATCACAGGCAGTTGATAGAGGCTGAAGAAGGGGGCAGACGGCTGGGAGAGGGAGGAGGGGGATGGGTGAGGTCTCGTTTTGTGCACTGAGTGGCGACGTGTGACAATATTGATTTAAATGTCATAAACACCCAAAAGTAGCACGCACACACATACATACACATGGACACACACACGCACAGCAAGTGGCACATCCGTAAGATACTTTGAATGTTTTTAGAGATACACGAAGCGGAAGCCAAGTCAAGAAGACGATGAAAAACAAACAGGCCGGCGCGTTGTCAACAAGGTGTGCAAGCGTGTGTGTGCGTGTGTGTGTGTGCGTGTGTGTGGCTCACTAATGTGTGTAATATGCCACACACGTAGCCAACTATTAACTAAAATGGAGCGAACACAAATGACAGCGCACATTTGTGGGCTGACCGAAACCAAAGCCGGCAGATTTCGACTCAGGGATCGTAAATATCACCCAAAAAACAAAAGAAAACAGAGATGAAGAAGAGCAACAGCCAGTCAAATACAAAAACAATAAGAGCAATCGCAGCAGTAGCAGCAGCAGTCGCAGCAGCAGTTAGTGAGCTTTGCTTGTCATTTGTAACAGATGCGGGCGCCCGTCCACAATTGACTACACACACACAGACAGACAAACAGAGTGTGAGGCATTGCCTTTTGGGAGGGAGGATGGTGCGTTTGGTTGAGTGCCTTGGTAATTGGGCGCCACGCACAGCGAGTGCTCTGATATTGCACAGATATACTCAGTTATATATATACATATGTCTCTATATATATGTTTGTCTGCACGTCAAAGGCCTGCTGGCAAACGCTTTGTCAATCGACCGCGCTCCCCCTCAAAACCCTCCTCCTCTCACACCCCATCACGCCCCTTTTTTTTTTTTTGAGTGCGCCTCCCGTAATTGCGAGCAAAGATAAGCGCTTTATTACCGATTCACTGGCTTTTATCGCATTTTAATAACTCACAAAATGCGACCACGAAATTCACGTCGCTTTTGCGTTTCCGTTACGTTAAACGTTACACGTTACACGTTACGTTATTTGGCGCCGTTACGTCTGCGTGCTGTGTTCCGTTGCGTTGCGTTACGCGCTGCGTTGCGTCTGTCGTCGTCGCCAGGCAATGCACAACTGAAACCGAAAGCGAATTAGCGGTAAAAAGCAGAAAACAGAACTGAACGCGTCGGCGACTGCTGCTGCTTTAAACGCTTTCACTCTGGCCCAATGGCTACCAACCGACCGACAGCCGAATATGTCACACACACACGAAGCACCGTAAGTCCGACTCGTGTCACAGCCGAAGCCGAATAGACTGCAGCTGTTCCGCTAGCATACGCAGCTGGCCTTAGAAGCACGAACGAGTGTGTGGAGCAGACGAGCTGGGAGTCGGGGGGTGGTCGGGTTAGTTCACTTGCTCACTTGCATTACCAAATGCTAAGGATACGGCGCTAGGCACGGAAGTGCGTGCGCTAACAATACAGCACAGTGGTACGAAATGTTTATATAAAGTGAAATTTGTAACTAATTATTGTAAAGCGATTAGAAAATAGTTTAAGAAGTATTTAGCAATTTTTTTTTTTAATTCATGGAATATCAACATGTTATGTTAAATTAAAATAAAAATATAATAAATAAATAATTCGTTTTTCTTTACCAGTAAAAACTTTTAATTTAAAAAATATATTTTTTAATCAGTTTTAAAATTTATTACTACACTAAAATAATAAATATTCTTTTAAAAATAACTGAAAAATAAACCAATAAATGAAATATATTAAAAATATCAATTATGCTGAGACACGCAGCTTATTAAATTTTTAATATACAAAAATATATAAATATTTTAAATATTCATTTGTTAATATGATATTTATCTATATTTTGTTAACCTTAGTTAACTCTTTTTACTTTATTTTCTAAAGTACCTGAGCTACTGTACAATGCATTTACCTGAAAAAACTTGGTCCTATTAATGAAAAACCAATCAAGTTTACTGTAGCGTTGCAGCCTTAGTTAAGTTATGCAAATTGCATAGTAAATACTATGTTTCTTTCATTATATTTTTTTCTTATAATTTAATATAAGCTGACAATGCTTTCGCATGAGCATGGGCAACCACTGTGCGAGTGCTGTCTTTTAGTTCAGTTGCGCAAATTAGCCGCCTGCTCGGCCGTTTGTCATTTTTTGCGGCACAACTGCTAAGCTCTAGCTGTGAGTGCGTGTGAGTGTGTGAGAGTGTGTGTGTGTGTGAGAGTGTGTGTATGTTTGTGTGCTGTAAACTTTGAATGCAAGCGCCTGCTAGTGTGTTCTGCTGCCAGTTTGTTGCAGCAAATCATTGCCGACTTTTGTGCGCAAATATTTACGACAAAGTCAGCCAACGACTGCTGAGTGGCAGCTGCTGCTGTTGCAGCTGCAGCTGCTGTGTGGGTGGGCAAAGACAAAGACGTGCGTCTAACTACAGCGGCAGCAGCAACAGCAGTAGAAGCAGCAGCGACAACAACCTGTCACAACGACAAGGCGCAGCACAGAACACAATGCGACATTAGCTCTTTGCCGGGTCAGCACTGGCGTCCACTAACACACACAGGCATACGCACACACATGCATAGACACACCCTACACACACCCTGCTTACATGTGTCTGCCAACAGCTGAGCCAGCGTTTGGTCCGCTTCACCCTTGGCCTTCTAAACAAAAGACAAACTTGTTCAGCGCGCGCTTTACTGTTTTTTTTTTTTTTCTTTCTTTGCTCAGCCTGGGGACTTGCTGCCAATGCATTGCCACGGGCTATGCCCCACGTGTGTGTGTGTGTGTGTGTGCTTGTTGTACATATGTCTTTTTGCAAATTAATTTATAAACACAATTGACATTGAGCGAAAATGTAAATATGCCGTTGAGAATGGCTGCCTTGCATTAAAATTTCAAGCGCTACTCAGTCACATCTGCATGCCAGGCAATTGCTATGCATATGTCTCCTTCTCTCTGTATATGTGTGTGTGTGCGCGTGACCCCATAACTGTAACTGTAACTGTATCTGTTACTTTGTGTTATTGTGTGTATCTTTGGCGTGTGTGCGTGGTTGTTTGTCCTTTTGGCCCAGCCTTGGCATTTATTTGGCCAAATAACAGAAATGAGAGCACGCAACCAACCCAATGTTGCACTTAAGAAAATAAACTACACTACAGCCGCCTTCCGCTACTGCTCCTGCTCCTGCAGGAGCACTCCAACTATAGCTAGTAGAATGAGGCTTAGCACTACTACCTTCAGGGGCGACAACTGAATTGTCATTTACCTAGCTGCAACACGTTGCGTATGCTTAAATGCCAAAACATTTGTCGACTAATTTGAAAGTTTTGCGAGACAGTTGGGCTGCAGCTACAGCTGCTGCTGCCCCATGTTGCATGAGTTGCAATTAGAGAGCTGTCAGAATATGGTATAGCCAAGACTGAAGCATTAAGCTGACGTGTTCCATTGTAATTATGAAATTGTATATGTCTTTGTCTAACCAACGAGCACTCCCCATAAGTCTTCTTAATTAACCTGCCGTCTGTCGCTTGGGCTAAGCGAGAGAGTGGTATCTGCCTGCTTACTTCCTCTTCCACTCACACTCCCAGTCTCCTAGTTTCTCTTTCGTTACCTCTTTAATTAATAACAAATTGAGTTTTTTGGCTAAGAACTTTTAATTAATATAGTTTCAAACTAATTGAAGTGAAGCATCAAGTTTATATCTGAAATATTTTCACTTGCTCTTGGCTTTGATTAGAAGCTTGCAATTTTCTTGGTTACATTTTGCAAGGATTGAACAGTTGCTTAAAGCACTTTCGAAATTGTTAGATAAGAATGAAAGATGACTAAGTGAAATTTGCAAATACTTTTTATTGCATACTAAATACAATTTCAGCACAAATGTATGTTATAGAACAATGGATAAAGCTGATAGTAAAGAATAGATTTAATAAAAATATTAAACTTTTATATTTTTAGCCATGATTTTTTATATGATCTTCACAATATTAATATTTATAAATAAATAAATTTCTTGTGTTTAATTTACGTTCATTTGCTTGTATTGTTCGTAGAGATTCAGACATTTAAATGAAAGTAATTGGCCAAATGAATGAATGAATCTGTTGGAAAAAGTGGTTGCAGAACAAAATTATCCTAAACTATCTAAGCTCACATTATTTAACCTAAAACCACAATTCCTCACATATGAACAGAAAAATTTTACAAGCTCGAATTCCATTTCATGAAAATGAAAATGAAAAGGGAATGAAAAATATGCAAAGGTCATCCAGAATGGAATTGCTCTACAGCTTTATTTTATTACTAATGAAATGATTCAAATTAAGTTTTAAATTCTTAGCCATTTAAATTCAACTGTGATTCCCCTTTCGATTCACTCAGAACATAAAACCCAAACTAAATAGAATTTCTACATTTTATATAAATATTATTATATACCATGCTGACATAGCAGCTACTTGCTGCTTCTTCTTCTTCTTCTGCTGCTTTCAGTGCCACAAATAAGTGTAATACACTGTTCAAAATGCCACTTCACATGCCCCATTACCAAATCGTTTGCTTGCAGCTCAAGCAGCTCTCACTTGGCTCTCGCAGCGAACTTTGGCTGCGCGCAAAAGTATGCAGCAGATTTTTTTATACTTTCATATACTTCAGTAAAAAATGTAATCGAAATCAATTTGATAATCCCAGAGCGCATTCTACATACTTATATATATATACTATATAGTGACACCGTTATGTTGCCAGGAAATGGACTGCTAGCAAAACATAATCGTAAAATTTCACTGTAATCCCCAAGCCAAAGGAATTTCGGTTTGGTAACTTTTGCTTACTGGCTAAACGGTTATTAACTTTCGTATGTGTCGCTGAGCCCTACCCACTGCCGCCGCATGCCCCATGCAACACACACACACACACGAGAACAACAACAAGCAGTTTACTGCAAACCACTGTAACGACAACAACAACAACAGCAAGAATGACAGGCAACTTTATTACTAAATACAGTCATATAAATTCGTATGTTTACACCACAAAACGTGACGCAGACGGAGGCGCCGCTTGCTGTTGTTCTGTTGCCTGTCCGAGTGGACGGCAGCACCAGCAGCAGCAGCAGGAGGAGCAGCAGGCGGACATTGGGAATTGGGTTGGCTTGCTGTTGGGCATATCGCTTGTTTTGGCAGCCACAAAAACAACAACAACAAGAACAACAACCTGTCGTTGACTTTCAAACTGATTTGCAATTTTCTAAAAAAGAACTTGCGCCTGGCAGAGCACGTCGAGCCGCAGCTGAAGAGCAGCTCGAGGATTAACATGCAAAGGCATGCAACACAGGTCAGGTGTAACTATGGGTGTGTATGGGTGTATATTGCCTCATCTGCTGCTGCTGCCGCTGCTGCTCATCATCATCAACTAACCAAACCACAAAATATGCTGACTGCCACAAGTTGAGGCAGAGGCAGCTGCCTGTGTGTATGAGTCTATATATCCCATTGTGTGTGTGTGTGTGTGCGTCCTTTTGTCTGTGTCGCGCTTGGCTTTGGCTTTTTTCGTTAAGCAAAAATTGTAAAACTCATTTACATAACAATTACCCAAACGTTGCGAACCTTTTGCAAAAACTGATGCCCAAAACGCAAACAAACTGCGGCTTGACTAAGTTTTCAACTGGCATATCACCTCTCTCTCTCGCTCCCTCTCTTTGTCTCTACCTCCCTCTCTCCCTACGACTTTCTCTTTGTTGCTGTCGTGTGCGTCACATGTTGCGTTTTGAAATTTTGTTTAACCCTTTTTTTGGGGGTTTTTTGTTTGTACTGTTGACTGGCGCCACCTGGCGGCGTCATTGCACAGTCGCATTCTATTTAGATTGCTTTTCATGCTGTAATATCCAGCACGAGCGCTTCCTCGCTCCCTCAATCTCGTTCCACATCGTGTCAGTTGCATTCTCTTAACTTTTCTTAACAACTGTCACGCCGCTTAATGCCCTTTGTCTCTTGCGGCATGACCCTTCTGTCTGTCCATCCGTCTATCTGTCCTGTCTCCCTCTCTCTTTCTCTCTCGCTCTCTCTCTGTTTGCCTGTCTGTGGCACAATTTAGTTGATATATGAACTGCAATGGCACTTACAATTTCATCCAAAGTGTTCGCCGGCTCCTTCATACCATGACGTTAGAGCTTCAGCCAATCTGCAAATGACAAAAAAGCAAAAAAGAAAAAATTCATATATAAATGGAAAGCTGAGTAAAAAGAGAGAAAATAAGCAAAGCGCCAAATAAGCAAAAGCAATGCAAACACAAGTGCTCAAAAAGTGAAAAAAAAAAAAAACACTGTTTGATTGAAGTCTATATACCCTAACAGAATGTGCCCTAAGCAGAGAGTTGACTAAATTTACATATATGTATATATTTTATTAAATTTAATAGTAATATAATTGAAAGTAAATATTAATGTTTGAATTGCACTGAAACAATTATTATTAATTTATCTAAATAATTGTAAATTTTTTAATATTAATCAAGAAAACTACTTTCTGAAATACTAAGCTTCTTTTTGCGGTAGTTGTCATACTTGTGAGAGGCTTCAGCTGCTCCCTCCTCGTTGCATCTCTGATAACAAATGATCAGAAAATATCTTAAGGCAGAGTATAAGAGCCAAACAAACAAACAATCATTAGAAATAAGAGACGCTTGGCAGCACAGGTTTCACTGTATGTGAATACGTATGTGAGTATGCGTGTGTGTGTGTATTTGCTTTGCAAATATATTTAACAAGGCCACACAATTTAAATTTGTATTTCCATTCGGTCCGCTTGCTATTGTGTTATTCTTTGTCACCGTGCGTGTCTGTATGAGAGAGAGTGTGTGTGTGTGTGTGTATGAGTGTTTGGCTGCTAACAAAGCAAAAACCACACACACACACACACACAGAGGCAGACAGACACACTAACACATGTGGTCTAACCGCCTTATCAATTTCGAGCACTTGCCGCATTAAAAAAATATATATTAAAATATATATATGTATATATAATATATATATGTATTTGTAAGTTTTTTATGTTTCCATATGCCAAACCCTACTCTATTCTCTATCTCTCTCACTCCCTTTCTCACTCTCTCTCTCTATTTAACAATCGCTGCCCTTCGCTCTATCTCTTTATTTGACTTATTTAGTTGAAACCAAAAGAATGAAAACAGAACAAAAACACAGACCAAAAAAAAAAAAAAAAAAAAAAAATTGCTTATTAAAATGTTTGCCCAAGTCCTTCGTCATTTGCATTTCACTTACAGTCTTTGTCGCAGTCCTTGTGCCCAGCTTCACCCAGTTCCCTTACCCAACCCCCCCCCCCCCCCTTGCCAGCGCCCACGCACACACACACACACAAGCTAACCCCTGCTGGTGCTTCGCCTAGACAAGGTTTATTTTTTTAAATTGATTGCCACATAAATTTCATGTAATCTAATAAAATTTGAATTGTCGTTGTCGTAAATGTCACACACACAAACACAAACACACACACACATACACAATCACAAACACACACACACTCGCACACACTTGCACACACTCGCATTGCCTCTTAGAATTCCTGGCACAATTGCAAGTCCAGGCAGCTTGTCATCAGGCACATCCACACATACGCTCGATTGTCTGCCACGCCCACACCCCACATCCCATGGCCGCCCATTTGGAAATGCTGATGAAGTTTCAACTTTGAACGAGCGATAAGCTAATCAAATTAATTCAAGTTAAAACTTGGCAAGCGAATTTGCAACAAATTAATGTTATTTCATGGCTTCTTAAACTTGACACTGCGGTCGTCGTGCCACAGCAGCAGCAGCAGGCACCCCTCTCTCTCTGTCTCTCTCTCTCTGTCTCTCTCTTTCTCTCTCTCTCTGTCTCTATCACTCAATCTCTTGCTCTAGCTCTGTCTCTCTCTCTGTTTGCCCCTTGCCTTAACATAACAGCTCGCAGCAGTTCAAAGTAATTCATTTCTGATTGGAAGTTTCCTGTCAGCATTTATCTACTTCTTTTTCTGCACTGCTCTTTATGAAATGGCTCTGGCACATTTCATAAAGCTGTTTGGGAGTGCAAATTGTTAACCTGATATATATATAGATATATAAATATATATACATATATGTATATTCTTAAACAACAATTAAATCCTACAGCTTGTCTGCCTAATCTATTCCACTTCTCTCTTAAATCACTTTTAAAGATATAAATAAAATCTCTTGCATCAAATATATATCTCTATACAATTCTATTTAATTTATATCATATCTAATCTTAAGGGTATTTAGGTTTCACCTCTGCCAACTGCTCAAACTCCAATTACTTTTCTATATTTTTTGTCTGCTTGTAAACTGAGTAAAAAGTTTGCAGCATGGCTTAAAGTGCGGCTAGCTGTGCCAGTCCACATGTGTGTGCGTATGAGTGTGCGTATGAGTGTGTCTGTGTGTGCGTGTTAGATTTTTCAAGTCTGTGCATTTATAGCTTTATACAGTCGTGTGGCATATGTGAGAAGTGCTGCCAAGCAACTAAACAATAAAGTTGAAAATTCACTTGAGACGCACAAGGAAATTGACTGCTGCTGTTGCTCTCCATCCGTCTCTGGCCTCCTCCCCTGGGGAGTTTTTGATCAACAACAATCAGCAACAACAATCAACAACAACAACAATAAACGAGAGTTTGACAAAGTAGATCAATGTGGATTTTCTTATATCAAAGATTCGCATGCAAATTGTGCGGCCGCCCGCATTTTTTTGCTTGCTTGCTTGCTGCTGCTCTGAGTACATTTTTCTGCTCGTTTATTGGCAAAAAGTTTTTCTTCTTTTTGGCCAAAATACTTTTGCTTTAGGGCCACTTTTAATGGGCCCCAAACAACTTAATCAACTCAATAAGCCCCATAAGGCACACGGGCAGACACTCAGACAGAGAGACAAACAAACAGACAAAAGGACAGACAGCCAGACAGACAGACAGCTCCGCTAGACGTAGACAACTTATCGTTGGCCCACACGACGTATGCGTAATATTTCGTTTGGCTTCTGCTATCGCTCGCAGCACAATCAAAACTGAGCTGAATATGAGAAAACGTTTGCACGTCACATATCACAGCTCGCCCGCTGCTCAATGCAATTCCAAAATGCATAAAAATAAATATGAACAGAAAATACAACAACAACAAAAGAGAAGAGGAAGAAGCAGCGATATACAAAAAAAAAAAAAAAAAAAAAAACAAATAGCAACTGCCGCAATGCCAAACGTGTCAAATGCATAAAAATCTAAATTTCCAAAAAAAAAACACAAAACGAAAAGCTGAAAAGCTGAAAAGAGCTAAGAAAAGAGTAATAAAAAAAGAGGAATTGAAGGGAATACTAAGCTGCATAATACTCAGTTTAAAATGAAATTTAAAATATTTTTATGATTTTTATTTGTGACTTATGAGTGATATATGAACAGAGGAATTATGCATTGAAATAGAATTGATTGCTTAACAAAAATGTGTACGTTAATTTTATTTTTTTTATTTATTTTATTTTTAATACTATTATTTTTTATTATTTATTTATTTTTCATTTTATAAATAGATTTTAATCTATATCTTTCACTTAATTTAATTTAATTTTGTATAAATTTTGAATATTATTATTATTATTTCTTTTATTTATTTATTTTTTATTTCTTCAGAATTCTCAATCAATCAAATTGAACTCTTAAAGCATTAGCATATATCGTTTTATCTATTCAACTGCTAATCCTATATACCCCACTTTAAGCTGTCAGCAGCAGCAGACTATATAAAAGAAAAAGAAACGTTTTGTTTTTACTTCTTTTTTTTCTTCTTTTTTGTTTTGTAGAAATCATGTGATGCACATGCAAAATTGTGCATACACAAAAAATAATTCGCATAACGAAAACTGAGCTACAGCAGCAGCAAATTGCAATGCTAAAGCAGGAAAAGTTCATTAAGAGAGAGAGAGAGAGAGAGAGAGAAAGTAAGACAAAGCGAGTCAGGAATACAGAGATAACATTTCATAGCCAGCAGATCCTTTATAGTGCAAGGCATAGAAATGGGAATAGCAATAACAGATGCTCGCAGCTGAACTAGAAATAAAACCATATTTAACATTGCACATGCGAGTCAATACAAAGACAACAACAAGCAACAACAACAACAATAAACAACAACAAATAGTAACCGCAAAATTGTAATTGTATCAAAGTATTTGTTGTTTTTAGCTTTTGCACATTATCCAGATAGATAATATGCTGCGTTAGCCAACTGTTTATTATTGCATTATTAAGCGGTTTTTTGTTTAGTGGATAGAGAGAAATAGAGAGACAAAGAGAGAGAGAGAGAGAGAGAGAGAGAGATAGAGGCAGTGGGCTTTGTAAGCTTTTGCTTACAGCCAGCCAATTGCACAATTCAGCATATCAAATTGCATTTCCGTTTGGAAAGTTACGCCCGACTTAACCAAAGGCACAATTGAGTGAATTTTTAATAAGCATAAATATTTCAAATCAAATATTTCGAATTCAATTTGATAACAAAAACAAAGCAGCGCGACAGCAACTAATTGGGTATGCTTGACTAGAAAATTGTGTTGAATAAAAAATTGAATTATGCATACAAAATTTCAGATTGATTTTTATATTAAAAATAATTTTTTTAAATATCTTTTAATGAAAATGCGAACTATACCCTATGCTCTAGCATTGATCTGAGGTATTATAATTTGTGCTTGTGGCTTTTTTGAAACGTTTCGCAGGCAGCCAGATGAAGGGGCTGCGGCTGCCAGGGTTTGGGTGGGCGGACTGAACAGATGCGGGTGGGATATAGGCCACAAATTTGTGTGCATTTTGGTTGTTTGCATTTTGGCACATGCCAGCGGGCCCAGAATGTGCGTGAGTGTGCGTATTTGCCACTGTTGGTGTGTGCGTGTGTGTGTGTTTGCGTGTAGTCGTGTCAAATGCAGCAACAACAGCTAACATGAGCGTGAATATCAGCACCTGCAGCTGCAGCATGATTGTGGCAGCAGCAAACTAATTAAAATAGCTGCGGTGACAAGGAATAGTATGCTCTCCCTCCCTCTCTCTCTCTCCTTTACTAGGGCTACATAACAAGCAGACTTAGTGGTAAATACACTCATGTCTGAGATATATATGTATATATAGACATAATATATATAATATTTAATGACAAATTCCGTTGCAAAATTATCAATGGCGCTGCAGATACATTTAATAGCAGCAGATACAAGTGCATCGTGCAAATGCAGCTGTATACACAGTAATGTCTGCAAATGTCTGTCTGTATATATATGTATGTATATGTGTGTGTGTGTCACGCAAAGACAGTGAACATGCATACGCTTGGGCAAACAACAATTGGCATTGTTGTCTCTGGCAAAAGGTAGACAAACGAGCTACGCTCCTATAGCAATAGCTATTCAGAGAGAGAGAGAGAGAGAGACAACGAGAGAGAGGAAGAGATTTGGCGGGGCAGGCGTGTAGTTGTTCTATGGACCATCTCAATTATTTGCGTGTTAAGCATGTGCGGTTAACACAACAAATGCGCACTTGACAATGGGGTCTTAAGACAGCAAAGCTTAGCACACAGGGAATATCACAAGCAGATACAAAGATAATGCTTAAGACACAGAGACAGATGCAGATACAGATACAATTGTGGAGCTTAATGTGCACATAGAGAATTGCATACGTCAGTTGAATGCTAATCATGTTAAATGTACTTGAAAGTCTTTATATATCAGATCTTAGACACTTAGACTCTTAAAGAGTTTGAATTTAGACAAAGAAAAACGATGAAAATATACAATAAATTATAGTTAATTGTATAAAATTATAAATTTGTATTTAAATTGTTTTAATTTAAATTTTAATTGTATCAAATTATAAACTTTGTAAATTATGTAAAAAAATGTATAATAAATAAAATACAATTTTTTTAAATTATATTTTATATATAATTTTAATATTTTTTCAATTTATAAAAACTATTTTTATAATATAAAATATAATTATTATATATATTTAAAATTTTAATTTATAATTTAATCTAATTAATTTGAGAATTTCTGAATTTTCAGCTCATTTCTTGAATTTATAAAATTATTTAATTTAATTTAAAAAATGATTAAATTTAAAGCTAACTAAATATTTCCAATTTTCAGCTCAACTTTATTTAATTCAAGTCCTACACAACTATAAACCCATTTTCGCCAAGTGTTGCTATATTTCCACAATTATTAGTTGACTTTAGTGTTTCAGTGTTTAGCCAGGCAGCTGCTTGGTTGGCTAGCAGGAAACCGCATAATTAGATTCATCGAACTCTGGGCAAGCGGCCAAGTGATTTGTTTGTAGCACACGCTAACAATGGCTCCCCTCTGTGACCGCTGTCTCATTAGAGAAACCAAGAGAAAGAGAAAGAGAGAGAGCGAGAGAGACTGAGAGATAAAGAGAGAGTGGGCAAATTCCTGGCGAGTGCCGCAAATTATGGCGGCTGAATGAGTTGTTCCCGTACCAAAAAGCGAAGGCGAAGCGAAGGCGACGGAGTCTTCTTAAAGTTGTGCGCCATAAATCAATAGACTCACTGACAGCTTTGTCAATGAATGCAGAACAGAGCATGAGCAAGTGCTGAGGCGAACACACAGGCAGCCAGAGCTGCGAGGGGGGGCAGAGCGAGGCAGAGCCAGAGCCAGAGTAGTCTCTAGCCAGCCAGCACTCATAAGGCGGCAATGCCACAGCACGTATACGCCGCATTGCCCGCCGATACGCTTCAATTGCGAGCCGCCTATTTGGAGGTCATCAATAAGTGGCTGCGACCCTCAGAGAATTTTGTTGTTGCATTAGCTGATGCCGCTGTTGCTCTCGCTGCTGCTGTCAAAATGGAAAGCATTTTCCGCGCTGCCACTTTCCGTTAGATTTTTACAAAAGAAAATGTTGTATGTGTGTGTGCGTGTGTGTGTGTGGGTGGCAATTTGTACAAATTACTTAAGCTTCGATTTGCTTTATTAAAAGCAAATGCGAATGAACAGAAAAATTGCTAACGCCTAAGAAAAATAAGTAAAAATTTGCTGCTTCGCTGCACATGACTGGGAAATACCTTATAGCTTTAATATATCTCTTGTCCAATCACGCCTTTTTTAGGAAAAGAGGTGAACAAGATATGTATGATCAAATTAAAGCCCTACAGTTTTTATAGTTTCAGATGTCAGTATGAAATTTCTAAAGATTATCTACAATTAATGCACACACAAATATTTCATGCCGAATTTCTAATGAATACAGGGTATCTTTGAAAAGAAATTTGCCACGCCTACGCAAAATCTGTGCTCAGCAATTGTCAGTGGCTCATCATTCAGCTAAACATTTTCGCGTTGGCGCAGAAACAAAACAAAAAAAAAACATTTTCAATTTAATTAAATAGAAAACAAAAAACATACAAAAAAAAAAACGTTTTCATTGTTTTGGGTTTCGGCTGCCCTTCTGCCCTAGTTAGCCCTCTGCAACCGCCAAGCTCGCCCCATACCTAGCCATAGCCCTACCACCACCACCTCCACTCAACATCAACTTCGTTGTCTACACGAATTGTTAGCTTAGCCAACAAAAATTGTTTGGCCATGTTCAAATAATAATGCAAATTGTTTTGCAAATGAAATTATATAATGAATTTGGCTCGCTCAAAGTTTTTTGATAAATTAAAAAGTGAGTGAGAGAGGGAGCGAGACAAACAAAGAGACAGATAGAGAGAGAGAGAGTGAGATAACAATAGATAAGCAGCAAGCGCTGAAGCTGTGGTGTTTTTATCAATTAATGATAAAAGCCCCCCCAAAGCGATAAAAACTCTTTCTCAGCATATTTCATGAAGTAGCGCGGTCAAACCAAACGATTGCAGTCATCAAAAATTATGAAAATGAAATTTCATTTTGGCTAATTAATGAGGATGCGGCAAGCGTTGCAGCCAAAGACCGTTAAAGCAGACGTTAAGCCGGGTGATTGCGTCCAATACTGATTGCGAATTATAAACTTTATGGGCAGGAAGCAGCAGGAAGATGCTCGAGCAAGGAAATAAACAGTTGACATAAATAAATGAAATGAGCTCTTCACATTAAGTGATTTCATTTGCAGCTCAACATTATTGTTAAAGAGGCTTATGGATACGCTGTAATGCCTAGTTACAGCGGGTATATCTAGTTATTTCAATGAGAATAAAATTACGATTATTACGAAATGTATCTCTCTGTATATCTCGCTCTCAGTCAGTCTCAGGCTTAGATTGTTGTTTCACAATATTCTATTTAAGTAAACTAAATTATGTCGTTTAACATTTAGTGTTCACACAGCTTCTATCATGATGATAAAGTGTTGCATAATTTATAATATTATTACACACATATATATCGCCATCATATCTATATCACACTCTGCCGCCAACTTCACATCTCCATAAAACATTTTCATCTTCTCTTCTCTTTTTTTTTTTTTGTCCCATTTCAAATGTTTTGCTCCGTCAAGTATCAGCGATAAATAACGCGCTCTCAGCTCTGCCAGCGACAATCCGCGTTAATAGTAGTATAGGGAAGACAACCCTATGTGGATATAGCCCTACCCTACTCAAGGCAATCTAGTAAATTATCATTTTGCTGTTGCGTTTTTGTCACAAACATGGCTAATGCGCCGCATAAACTATATCTCTGCCTAGTTGTTGGCCAGTCGGCACCACTTGCGCCCCTTTCCTTGCTGTTGTTGTTGCTGCTTTACAGTTCCATTAGCAGGCAGTAAAATATGTAAATGCTGGCAAATAAATCGCAGACGACAATTTGACAAGTTGGGCAGCAGCAGCAGCAGCCAACGCCGCCGCCGCAGCAACAACAAACGCGAAGCTAAAAGAGCGCGACATGCGCTTAATGCGAAAAGGTAAGAGCCAAATCCATCAGCGAATAGCCCCACACACTACCTCTCCCTCTCTCCCTCTCTCTCTCTCTGTCTCTTCCCCTTCCCCAACGAATGATGAGTTGCGTTTACACACATAAATACGCAATTCGCTTAAGTACTCGGCTCTGCAGCGTTTCGTTTTCGTTTTCGATTTTCGCGGTCGCCGCCGCTGCCGCTGTTGTTGTTGTTGTTGTTGCTGCTGCCATGCCCCCTACGCTTCCCAAACACACACACACATCTCACCTCAGCTGAGCCCACATTTGCAATTCAATGGGGAGCCTCCTCACACACACGCACGCACACACACACACAACAATGGCAACAATAATGCGAATTGATGAAGCGTGAAGGATTTCAGGCAATTGCCGGTTCAGAATTGCGTTGCATATTCGTATATCGCACACACACACACACACACATAAACAAACCCACCCTCACACACACACACACACACACACACACATATGGCTTATTTGGCGTACCAGGAAGAGCTTTTTAGGCCGGAGATATGTAAGCATTATCATAGGTCGTAACTGTTGCAGGCAAATCGCAGGTCAAATGTGAATCTCAACTAAGTAGTTGAAGGGAAAGTGGAGTGGGTAGGAAAATGTGTAATTTTAATTGTAAATTGCGATTAAATTTATGCTGACATTGTTGCCAATTATACTAAAGTTTATGTAGATAAGGCAAAACATATGATGGCCCAGCAAATACTACGTGAAATAAGCAGAGCAGCTTGAAAGGCATAAAATCAAGTTAAGTTAAAAAGAAAATAAATAAAATGTTAATTTCTTGCATTTTTTCATGAATTTTTGGCATGCTTGGAAATATTTTAGAAGAGTTGATCAGCAATATATAGACACTAACTGTTATACTAGCAGCAACATGACTAAATAAAAGTTAAATACCGTCTCAAGCAACATCTACAGGGTATACAATACAGCATATTAACAATTTATAAAAAAAGCTTAATGCGGAATTAAAAACTTTTGCAATTAAATATTATGTTAAATTATATTATGCGAAAGATAACATGGCATACCAATATATATCTCTATATCTGTTTATATATTAAATAAATATTTATATTTAGTTGGCATATGGAAGATAAAACAAACAGAGAGTATGAGACTGACTTTATAAATCATAAATAATCCCAGTTAATTGCTTATGCATTTTCAACTGTTTCAAAGCTCATCAACAATTCTGTTTAATATCCAATATGAAATTTTTAGAAATCAACTGAAATGCTTTTAGACCAATCGAGTTGATGAATATATTGATTTTTAATCGAATCAGAAGGTGAAAAAAAAATGAATAAATAAAAATGGAGCAACGTACTCAAAGAGTTTTCCAATTGCCGCGTTACAGTTACAAATTCGTTAGATTTAGGGTTAAAAAATGCAAAAAGAAAAAATATATATGTATATAGATACATAAATAAAAGACAAAATTGTGAAAGGAAAATGGGTGAAAATAAAAATCAAATTCGTATGCAGCCGAGAGAAAACTAAAATTGCGCTGTCAGGGAAAATGAAAAAAATAAATTCTAAAGTATTTTAAATATTTTACAGAAGGCGGCAGCTGCGTGTGTGTGTGCCGCAGGGGGCGTGGCATAAAGCCAAACTCTTTTGTCGCACAACAAAACTTTGATTCTGCGATGCGGCAAATGGAGCGAACAACAGATGAGCTGCAAATTTGCATAACTGTACATATACATGTATGTGTACGTGTGAGTCTCTCTCTCTCTCGCGCTCTCTCTCTCTCTCTCTGTGTGTGTGTGTGTCTAGCTCTCCGTTGCCAAATAAACATATTTTTGGTGGCCCGTTTAAGCAGTTGGCAGGCATATAAATATCTGCAAAGCGCATTTAAGCTGTCTTGCCTCCAAATAATGTAAATAAATAAAGACAAATATAAAATGAAATATAAAAAAAGTCATGAACTAGGCCAAGCTGTAAAAATCGCACACACACACACACACACATCGAAATTGGGGCGAATGCCTTGTGGGCGTGGCTGCAACATAATAATAATAAATATTCAGTTCAGTTACAGATTCAGATTCAGTTTTAGTCGACTTTTCTCTTGCTCACTTTTCGCTTCCTTCTTTATTTTATTTCATTTTTTTTTTTTTTTTTTTGTTGAGTGCATGAATGAAACTGCGATATGAATGAAAATGTATATGAAAAACCAAACACCCACCCACACACACACACACACACCCATCATGCACTCTCTGTGTGGGTGTAAGCTGCTCGGCAAGTAAGTAAACCAAATGCGAATATGAACAGGGATTTGCATTCATAAAATATATCGCAGTCAAGGCAGATGCCCCCCAGGCCATGCCCACAGGTATCGTCAGCTGTGTGTGTGTGTGTGTGTGTGTGTGTGTGTGTCAACTTTCACTTTGTCTGTGTGTGTGTGTGTGTGTGTATTATTTGAATTATGCAAATCGCTAGCATGAAAAACAAATATTAAACTTTTCATAAAAGATTCAAAAATTAAATAAAATTTTACAAAAGACATAAAAACCAAACGGTTGCGCTCTACGTCTCTATCTCTCTCTCTCTCTCTCTCTCTCCCTCTGCTGCTGCTCAATGTCACCCATTCTGCCTTTGTACGTGTATGGTTGGGCGTGGGCGTGGCAGTAGAAGAGGCGCGCATCCAGTTTTTGGCAGCCGCATATAATATTTATATGGCAGGCCGCCTCGCATAATGATTGTACTTACATATGTAAGTAGAGGGCAGCCCCTAACTAACCTCCAACCACGCCCATTTCGCCACCCGCCTCTGGTGACTTTTGCTACGTCCCCTGCCTCTGCCCTTGCCCCTGGCCCATCTGCTCAGCAAATGGCACATATGGAAAAAGTTGGCAACTCGCTCGCCAAATAAGCAAAATAAATAAACCAAAAACAAAGGGGAAACTTTGAAGTGCTCCGTGGTGGCGGGAGGGATTGACTAGCAGATACCCTGGTTACATCTATATATATCAGATTACAGATTACAGATACAGATGCAGATAGAGAAATTGAGATAGAGATAGATCTAGCCGGTCTACCTCGCTGAGCACACATTCACTGCGTACAGGATATTAAAAAAAACTTATTTTTTTGCTCTGCTGGCACACGGTCAATTGTAACGCTCGGGATTTGGCGTATCGGCTACAGGGTAAGGGTAAGGGTAAGATGGGGCGTGGCCTCAGCACGAACACAAAGTTCGCATTTCCCGCTGCGCGCAACTAGTTGTGGCATGTGTTTTATTTCTTTACGTGTTTTCCACTTCTTCACTTCATACAATATAAACGCAAACCGAAAAGCAAGCGTCGAATTCCTTTCGGGCGTTAAATAAAATTTCGCACGCTTCGTTTGAACGGACGCCACACAAACGGACGCATCGGATGGATGGAAGGATGCTGTTGAGGTAGCAGCAAACAGCAAACACAAATACACATAGAATGTATTCCCCTCTCTCTCTCTCCCGCTCTCTCTCTCTCTCTCTCTCTCTCTCTCTCTCTCTCCTACCAGAACTCGAGGTAAAAATTCGAAAAACAAATTAAAAAGGACTGTCAACCGTCTGGTATTTTATAGCTGCTTCTTCTTCTCATTTTGCCATTTCATTTTTTACTTTTGGCCAACAACTTTCAAAATTCAAATTGTGGGCGTTGCGTACGTGCCACGCCCAGATTTGTGGTTGACTTTTAGTTTTGCCAGCGACAATTTCGGTTTCATTTGAGCAAACCAAAAAGCAAAGCAAAACAGAAAACTTTGTTTACCGTTAGTTCTCATTAGAATTCACAGCATGTTGTTTTATATTAAAAATTGTTGTTTTGCTTTTTTTTTTGTCTTTTACCTTGAATTTTTCTAAAGCGAATTTTCAATTGAGTCTGCGTAAAAATCAGTCAAGAGCCTAAAAACAAAAAAGCTGGAGCACCAAAAGTTGATGGGAAATTCCAGTAATTAAGTTTAATTAAGCTGTCAAAGACTTGAACAAAACTTGTAAAAAAAACAAAAAAAATTTTTTTTTAAATTTTAACTTTAACTTTTATGCTAGAATTCGTTCCGTTACATTTATAATACATAAATGAATATATATTGCTTTAAGAAAAAATTTCTATTTACTGTGCAAAGCTTCAAATTCAAATTTCACACGAAAGAAGAAGAGAAAATTTCGCATGTAGATCAACTGTTTAAAATGAATCAAAAGAAATGTAAATGAGAGACGGGGACAAGCGAAATACACCGGATATGCCAATGTCTTACGCTCTCTCTACCTTTCCCTCTCTCTCTCTCTCTCTCTCTCTCTCTCGCACTCTGTTATAAACTTCGGCAGTCGAAAAAAAGACTGGAAGTTCATTAAACCGTAAGTCAAAAGCTGTGACGTCATAAACATTAACTGATTCTCACGGCTGCAGCGGCTGCTTCAGCCAAAGCAGCCCAACTCAAACGGAGCGTGATGAATGTTTGGGCAACAACAGTGTTACTGACCTCACATTACATGCAGCGAAAAAACAACGACTAAAAACGTGCAGGTTCATCAATTTTTTTGTTTTTTTTTTTTTTGGTTGGGAATGAATTTGAACGAAACGAAAAAAACTGCAGCGCTGTATAGAGAAGGGTGCGAGCAGGATAGCAGCACACATACACATACACACACGCACACGCACGGGCAATCAAGTTGCGCTTAAAGTTTGGACTTCACTTTTCGCACTTTTCGTTTTCGTTGTGACGCCGACTGCGCCGCGCGGCCCATGCGCTGGAATTTCTAAAAACAACAACGCCAAAGTGAGCATAAAAAGAAAAACGAGCTATTGGTGTTGTGTCTATGTGTGCCCGTCTGTGTGTGTGTGTGTTTTTGGGCTTGACATTCCTGTTGCCAGGGCAACGTCAACAGCGCCGTCAACGTCGACGCTCTAATTGGAATGTAGCGTTGGCGCAACGTCGTCGTCGTCGTCACAGGCGCAGCCGCAGCAGCCGCACGACATAAGAAGAAAAACAAAAAACTGGCCCTGTAGCTTTTTAAAGCTCTGCTCTGACGGTTGTTGTTGTTGTTGTTGTATGTTGCTCAAAGCGTGGCTTGGAACATGTTTTTGAGCGCTGCTGCGTCGCAGTCGACCGTTGAAGCTGCGTGCGTGCGTTGCGTGTGTGTGTGTTTGTGTTTGTGTTAGTGTTTTTATTTGTATTTGTTTGTGTGGGTTTTGGGGATGCTTTTGTGGATTGTGGAAGCCAAACCGGAATGTGGCTCATTCAGTGAAAAGACGCTGACGCCTATGCCGATGCCGATGCCGACGCTGACGCAGAAGCTGAAGCTGAAGCTGACGACGAAAGCGGAGCCTTAGTCGCGCTGTTGCTGTAATATGAAGCCACTGGCCGGCAATCTATGCAGCAGCAGCGACGTCGGCAGAGAATTGTCGCTGCTTTTTGTTGTTGTTGTTGCTTGTTTTTCTGGTTTGGCATTCGCGCTCAATTGCGCCAGATTTGCGTTTTACTTGTTGTTGTTGCCGTTGTGTGGCTGATCGCAGCGACTGCGCCACGCTTCATTTCTTGCGCTATTGGGGCTTGGCTTCCACTCTTGGAAGCTGTGTGTGGAGTTGTATTAGCTGAAGCAGCCCAAAAATATATATATGTTATATGTATATATACATATATCAATTTTGTTGTACAGTTGCAGCGCCAATTGGCGACATGCGCATCGACTTGTTGCTGTTGTTGTGATTCTTGTTGTAGTAGTTGCTGCCCACTGCACCAGCAATCGCTACAAAAATTCACACAGACAATGTGAGAGTTACTGGCGGGGGGAGAGAGCGGCAGAGCGAGAGAGATGGGCAAATTATGGCGATGGCGTGCGGAAAGAGAATCACGTTTATACCGTTTTGTAAACTGATTTTTTTTTCTTCTATGCTTGCCTGCCTGCCTTCTGCCTGCCTGACTGTCTCTGTGTCTGTCTGTCTGCTTGTTGCTGCTGACTGCTTCTTCTATCTACTTCGCTGCTTGTTGTTTTTTTTTTCTGTTTCTTTCATTTTTTCAAGTGCAATTTCATTGTAGTTGTTGCCAGGCATTTCTTTCACGCACACATACACACACACACACACTGAGGCAGGCAGCGACGGGCCACGCTCATTAAATATTTTCGCTGTCGAATTTTTGTATTTATGTGCGTGCGTGTGTGTGTGTGTGTGTGTGTTGGTGTTGCTATCAAGTGCGACGCGCTCAACTTTTGCTTACCTTGTCTGCACCTTGCGCTGCGCTTGTGGGTTCCGTTGCTGCTGCTGATGCCGCTGCGACTGTTGTTGTTGTTTTTGTTACTTTTATTTTTATTTTTGTTGCACTTCTTCACTTAAGCTTTATCACGCAGCTATTTGCATTCTTTTGCTCACTTTTTGCTTTTATAATTAATTGAATATTTATATACACTCACACTCACAATTACACCAATACACACGCGCGCGCTGTCTCTCACACATCTACAATAGCAAGTGAGAGCGAGACAGAGATAGATAATTGCGACAGTTTGTTCTACGCTGGAAAAACACGTCCGCAAACAGGTAAATACGCTGAACAACTGACGCTCGTCGCCTCATCTCAATATCAATTCCATTCAGCATTGGCTTGATGGCTTTACGGTCGCGCTCTCACACTCGCTCTCCGCTCTCCCGCTCCCACACTCTCTTTCAACTCCAGCTTCGGCTTTGTGGTCGGTCGTTCGGTCATTGTCGTGTCGCCTCTGTCGCTGTTAGGCAATGCGTCTCGCTTGCACTTGCGCAGCTCATGCAACGAGCGGTGATCGCCAAAAGTACGTTACAGCGAGGCAACTTTTGAATTTTACCTGTGACGCTCGTCGCACTGCTTGCAAGAGAGCGTAAGCCGCGAGCGCTGTTCTCACGAGCGCGTTTACTCTGTATGGGTCTATCTCTCTCTCTCACTCTTCCTCTCTCTGTGTGAAGTTGCTTCTCGTTGCCCTCACGCTTGTTTACCTGTCGTTATCTTAACGTCGCTTTGAGTGCCTGGAAATTAACTAAGTGCTCTCTGGCTGGTGAGAGTCTGAGTGTGTGTGTGTGTGTGTGTGTGTGGGTGATTGTTATTTGTGTATGTTGAGTACACAACTGTAGTTATGCCAACAGCGTTTGCTGATTCTGTTAACTAAAATAACGTAAAGTAAAATAACATATGAAATCGGAGTTTAGATGGGACATTAAACTGTTAAATAAGTATTTAATATACATTTAATTTAACATTAATTTCAAACTTTATAAAACACGTATATTTCATTATTAATTTATATACTATATTAAATAGATATCTGAGCTTCAAAAAAAAGTCTTCGCTCTTTAATTGAATTAATCTACCTTCACGCAGAGCAAACAAGTTTAAATGAAGCAAAAATTAAATTTTTATATAAACTTCAAAGTTTCAACTGACATTTCAAACCGCAACAGTTCCTAGCACTGCCTCCAGATGGCGGGTACAGCTACAAAGCAGAGTTTCAAACCATTTACTGCTGAATTTCACATATAACTCTCTCGTATTTTAGATAGTTTCAAATACAGCCGCCAGCTGGCGCTTCTTACAGTATTTTACTTATTCCTAATATCATAGTAAAAGAAAAAAACCAGCTATAAAATCTAATAGATGGCGCTTGCTATTTAGCAAATTTACCAACCATTTGCAGTTTGAAAGCAATTGTGCTGGCTTTAGCAATCGCAGTGCCACTGCCAAAAGTTTTGCATGCTCTTACTCTTTATATACTTCGCTCTTTAAACGATTTACGACTTTGCCCATTAATATTGGCAGCCCTATAAAAGTCCAATTATGCAGTTTAATACGCTGCTCTGTTTAGCATACTCTTGAGCGTGTCGTTAAAAAGCGAAACTCTAAAAACCACAAGCCTAATCCAGTGGCTGCTCAACTGACGAAATGCCAATGAGCTGCCAGTGCTGCCAATCTAGCGGTTTTTCCGTCAGAATGCGAATGTGGAGTATGTGGCGAGAATTTCAGCTATTTTGATTTATGAAATTTGCTGTAGCCTGTACATGCTATAAGCGAATCTATAAAGCAAATTTATAGGTTATAGATATTGAGATTATCGCGTTTCAGATTTAGTCTGAGGCAGCGACTTCAGCTTGAGTCAGAGTCTAATTTAGGTTAGGGCTGAGCCTTCAACCTGAGTCTGAGGCTTAGCTTGATTCTAAGGCTTTTTATGCTTTTTAATCAAAATGGCTTTCGGGCGTTTTTAAATTGTTTTCTAGCTATTTCTAGCCTTTTTCTACTTGATTTGACGGCTGAAGCCCTGAAGAGTGGGCCACACTGAGATTTGTTGCTGAAAGGTGCATAAATCTGTCAAATTATGCACACACACACACACACACACACACATTCGTAATCTATCAACCGCAAACAGAAAAAAATTGTGTTTTTTTTTTTCGCTCGCTCTGAATACGTCATAAAAACGATTTAACAACCGCAAAGGCAATTGCCACGCCTGCCCGCAGCCCTTCCGTTAACGCTCTCCCACTTACGTCTCTCTCTCTCTCTCTCTCTCTCCTTCTCTGCTCTGCCTCACTCTTTCCCATTCTCTGTCACTAGCAACAGCAAATCCTGGCTAAAGGCAAACGGAAATGGCAGCCGACGCGAGGCATAAAACAATGCCATTTATGTGTGTGTGTGTGTGTGTGTGTACAAAGTATATATTTTATACACACATAGACATCCTATATAAATACATATAATGTATATATATAGTGTATACATATCTAGTTGAAATCGTGCTGTCATAGTGCCGCCCTAACTCTCTCCCCCCTCCTGCTGCCTCCGCTGCTCACGTTTTTATGGTCCATCTGCAGTCGCCTAATGCCGGCAATTAAAATAAACGCCGACTCGACTCGGATCACAGCCAGATGCCGACGCAGGCGACGCTGCTGCTGCTGCTGCTGCTGCTGCCACTGCCTCGAGGCTAGGATCAAGCAATTGCCAGCACTCAAGTCTAGTCGAGTCGAGTGTCTGCTTCACCTCGGGACTCACAACTCTCAAGAAGCAACAGCAGCAGCAGCAGCAGCAGCTGCTGCCAGGCGAACGCTGGGCTCTAACAAATGTTCGTTTAATGAAATTTTTATTCAATCAGCGCCAAGGCATTTTTGAAGGCATAGAGAGACAGAGAGAGAGAGAAAAGAGAGAGAGAGAGGCAGATTCATATAGAGATAAACAAAGATGCAGATAGAAAGAGAATGAGAGTGTGATAAAGAGAGTGAGAGATAGGAAGAGAGAGAGGACAAGTAAAAATGCCAGACAGACTCAGAGATAGAGAGAGAGAGGTAAGGCTTTTAGCTCGCTGTGAGTCTTCCACTCTCCTTCTCTCTCCCTCTCGCCATCTCTCTCTGAGTAAGAGACTAAGCTAGACAACCTGTTGATGTCTTTCATGGCATCAAATAGGAAAAGAAAAGATTTAGCCAAATGAATGTAAATGTAAATGTAATAAAATAAGCTAGAAATTGAGAGCTTTAAGCTGCCAGCTCTCTGCTGCATGCTTCGCGGAATTCGACTTAATTGATATCAATTTATATCAATAGTTGCTTAAGTCAAGCTGCAAAGCTTATTTAAGTCAATTACGTGCTTTGCTCAAACAGATTTTTAATGTGTTTTAAAAGCTTTGTAGACGCCGCTCAATCTATGTAGATTAAAAGTTAAATATGGGATTTTCAATGTTGATGATGATAAAAAGCTTAAATCAAGTGTTTTCAAAAACTAAACTAAATATTGAAAAACTAATTTGAAAGCTTCAAGTTCGTTGTTTTTTTAAACATTTTGTTTGTTTATTTTTTTGTTTATTTAAAACCTTTTCTTCAAATCGTATCTAAACAAATTTAAAAGCTTTTAGTGTATTATGCAACTTGTTAATAAATGTATTAAACTTTTTTTATTACATTTCTTGAGATTTGTAACTTTTAGTTGGCATAATTATTAATTCAATCCAAAGAAATTATTTCAGCTTTAAGGCCTAATTTGTATTCAGATATAAGATTCGAATTAATTTCTGCTCTCACACATAAATATGCTTGAAAGAAAATACTTTGCTTTGATATTGGCAACATATGCAGCAAAGATACCTTTGTGGTTGGCTGAAAACGATTTGTTTTATTCATGATGTCAACTGGCTGGCGTCGGGCGCTCAAATATATTTTCCTGTCTAATGCATAATTTCCTCAATTTTCCCTTTAATGTTCGTCATTATATTTGCTCTTGTAATGCCCGCTGTCTGTCTGTGTGCCTAGCGGCTGCAATTAGATGCTGTGGTTGAACAGAGACGGGCAGAGACAGAGAGAGACAGAGAGAGAGGGAGAGAGAGGGAGATAGAGAGGGACAAAGGTAACCGCCACGTGAAAAGTGAACAACAGTTGCTTACGTCTTGGCCACATTTTCATCACTCTCCTATTCCTTTCCCTCTCCCTCTCCCGCTCCATTCAACATCTCAAGTGAAAACATTTCTCATTAAAGTTCTTCTTTCTCAAGTTGGCTTTCAATTAGAGAGTTTTGTGCTGCGCTCTCTGGCAGTTGGGGCGCATTGAACGTAAGAGCCAACAGGTGCGCATTAAATTAGCATAGATTAAGCTTCAATTTTTGGAATAATTCGCCAAACTTGTGTTGCTTGCACTCGTCGGAGCTTAATTAAAAAGTTTATCAAAATAAAAGAAAATTTGCATAAATTTAATTAAAGCTTTCGCCTTTTAGGGGCCAAGTGAAGTTGGCAACAATTAAACGGCTTACGGGCCAGCTCAACACCTGAAGCAACTTTTCATTGCCTTTTGCTCCACTCGAGCATAAGCAAAATCAGGGAATATCTTGACTGCTGTCATCATGTGGGTCAACGAAATCAATTGACAGCTTTTCCAGCCAACTTTTTTTAACTGAAGACCCAGCAAGCAGCTGCAGACGAAGTGGAAGCAGAGGAAGTGCCAAGAAATGGCAACAGAAAGCAGGCCACAAAGGTTCACCTACCTGTGCCCTATAAATAAATCATGGCCTATGATTATGCGCTACACACACACACACACAGCGACTGTATTGATAAGATATGCTCACACCTGTTCAGGTCTCTGGCTAGCACGAACCTTCCTGACAGCGTTTGACTTAATGTCAAGAGCTTTGTTGTTCGTCCTGTGCCGAGTTGGCTTTGGTTTGTTTACATGCCACAAGCTGTGGCACGCTCAATCATAATACAATTTGACATATTGTTGCATGTTGGCCAAAGACGGCCCCCCTCCCTCCCCTCTTCCACTCTCACACCACGTCACGTGGCGTATACGTAACGAAACGAAACAAGGCAAAAAAGCAAAACCTTTCTACAGCGATTAATCAAAGCTAACATTGGGTTCTAACAGACGTCCGCTGCATTTGCCAAATGAATTTTTTCTTACATTTTGTATTATTATTTTTGTTGTTGTGGGTTTTCCTTCTATTTCAACTAAAATTTGTTGGCAGCTGCAAAAAGTTTGACTCAAGCGCTATAAATAAGAGGGCAGACGTTACGAGAGGGCAGTGTGCAATGAGAAATGTTTAAATAAATTATAAAATATAAAATATAAAATATAAAATATAAATATGAAATATAAAATATAAAATATAAAAAAAAAACTATAATGTAAAAAATTTAACGTAAAAATAAAAATATTTAAAAAAGTTGAATATTAAAGACAAAATAGATTTTTTTTTTTTTAGTTTGAATGTCTAATATTTTATATTTTGTATTTAATATTTAGTCTTTCATCTTTTTTTAATTCCATTCAAATAATGATAAAATGTTAAATATTAAAAAAATTAAAAAAAAAATGTAAATTAAGAATATAGTATATTTATATGATAAACCTATTTCATAATTATATTCACGTAGTTGAAATCATAAGCCATACAAATTGGGGCCCACCGCGGCGTATGAGTAATCCGCTAAAACTAACTGTACATTCACAGGGACAAAGAGCAAAAGAGCAAAAGAGCAAATGACATTATTGTAGCCTAAATCTAAATATATTTCACACATATACTCACGCACACACACACACACACGCATATGCAGAGAGAAACATGTCAGGCCTATCAAAACGAATGAAACGATATGAGCAACGGTTAATCCCAGCGGCAGAGCAGCGAAACTGGCAGCTGCAGAGCCGCAAGGCAGCTGTAGCTAATAAAATGTAAAAGGAATGCGAACACCAAAATAAATAAATAAATAAATAATAAATGACTGTCAGCATTTTTTTGCTGTTGACTCATAAACAGGCCAACAAAAAGGAAATAGAAACAAAGCTGCACATAAAACGGTAAAAATGCTCACAGCGACGCGCAAAAAGACAAATGTAGCAGCAGCTGCACGGGAGACAAAAGCAGCAGCAGCAGCAACAGCAACAACAACAGAGTTGACGACAATAACAGCATAAACAGTAGCAGCAGCAGCAGCAGCAGCAGCAGCAGTAGTCACAGTGACCACAACTGCAGCAGCAATATAAAACAGCGACGTCAGCAGCTAAATAAACTCTATGAATTGCAACTACAGTAACAGAATATGTAACAGCAAAAGCAGCAACAACAGCGGCGCTAGCTGCAACGTCCGCGTCAGCGTTAAAAAGGAAACCAATAACCAAACAGCAGCGCATGTGAGCGCAAAAGCAGCGGCAGTAACAAAAGTTGCGCTAGCTGCAGCAACGCCAGCGCCAAGCAAGCAGCGAGAATAACAATAACGGCGCTAGCAGCAGCGCCGTCAACGTCAACGTTGCTAACAAAGCAATAACCTACAACAACAGCAAGCACAAGGCAGCGCCGTCGGCAGCGACAGCGGCAGCAAAGTAAACAGACTACAAAAAAACAACAATGGCAAAGCGCAAAGACAAACATGGAGCATCAAACAAAAAAAGTTTTAGCTTTTAACGATGACGTGCTGAAGCGGCAAATGCATAGAAAGCTATTTTCTGTTTTTGTTTTTTATTCAACAGTATTGGTGTCGTCATCAAACCAAACGGTTCGAAGCGAACATGTTGCATGCCACACAGCAAAGCAGAGCAGACCAATCGGCAGCCGCGAATCGCATAGCTCAAAGATACGACGGCGCTTGAACGAAACGGACGCGAACGCGCAAACCGGAACGCAAATCGGAATCGCAAGCTAACGGCATATCAAAGAAACACACACAGATTTTCGCGCCAAACGGCACGACCAAAATTAATTCAAAAATATTCAAAAAAAAAATTTACATAAATTGTGAATAGTGAATAAAGTGAGTGCGAAAAATTTAAGAAATTTTGCTTGAAATTTTACTTTCATTTTTTATTTCGCTCAGTTTTTTTTTTGTCAAAATTATTCGAGCGTAACAAATTTTGCTAAAAATAAATAAAAGAAAAATAGAATACGAGTGCATAAAATTCTATATATTTCTATGTGCCTCAATGTGTGTGTGTGTGTGTTCAGTTAATACAAATTATCGACCAAATATATAGAGAGAGGTCGAGCCACGCGTGCTAAATTAACTTTCCACTTTTTTGTTGTTGATGTTGTTGCCGTCGCTGTTGTTATTATCAATTGGCCTGGATATTGACCAAGAAGCTTCATTAACTGGCAGCAGGCGCCCACATGCCACGCCCACCACTCTAAACAGGTAGCTTAAATATTTGAAAGAAATAAAATATTAATTTATTATTATTATTTATTCTTTAGTTTTTGTTCGTTTTTGCATTTTGGGGTTTGCTCTGTGATTTGTTTGGCTTTCGGCTACGCCACGCTTTTCCTGCCTAGTTTTTCCGGCTCTTAAACACTTCGACACCCAAATTCATTTGCTCATTTGGCATGTTCCTAAATATATTACACACTCGTAAAAAAAGGGAGCGGACCAGACACAAAACACCCAAAAAGAAAGCCGAACAAAAAAACAAACAAATTCAAGCGTTAAATGAAGGGAAACCGGAATAAAAAAATAAAAAAAAAATCGCTCATACGCAACGTTGACCGCGCGCCCTTAGGGAGAAATTTGGGAAGCAGTTGGAGCAGGGGCTGGAGCTGGAGCAGGGGCTGGAGCTGAGTGGCGGCTGCATTAAATATGCCGAACCATTTGGCAGCCAGAGTTTATGGCTGGCCGTGTTCGTCTTTCTTCTTCTTTTTTTTAAGTCGACTTTCGACGCTGAACGTTAAATAAATACATTTCGCAATGATTATTTCGGCTGTAAAGCATTTTGGCTATCCTTGGGGGTGTGCCGTAAAGCACTTGATATCAGCCAACTGCCCCCGATTGCAATCAATTTTAATTTTAGCCCAGCAACAGTCTCCTGCTGAGGCTAGCCAAACATTCCAGCGTGTCGAGGCATAAGAGAATTTTCGACTTTTCTTTTGGCTCTAACAATTTCAAGTGGATTCATTCAGCTTAGGCTAAAGGCAGAATTCAATTGGCCTTGGCTTTTAATGTTGATGGGGCTGTACGCACTTTGTTCTTTAGCATTTGACATCCAATTGCAATTGATTTCAATTATGCTAATAATATGTTGCATATGCTTAACATAATGTTATTCAATAGTGCGCTGCCTGGAATGCTCTGCTGCTGCCATTCAATCAAGTCTCTTTTGTTTGCTTGTTTCTTTTACATTTCAGCAGTTCTGTTAAGTTTAACAGCTAGTAAATTAAGTAATGTTAACTTGACTCTAGTTAGCTCTGTAAGTAAGATTTTTAGAAATTTGAGTAATAAAGCTAATAAATAACTAAATATATAAATAAAACGAAATATTTTAAAAATATAATTATTTTATTTAACATTCAACTACATTTTAATTTCTGTGAATCATTCACAACTTAATGTTATTGCAGGATTTTACAATTGCCAAAACATAACATGAAATCTAAATAAAAGCTTGACAACATTCAAATCAAATTATCCTCAAATAACATCATGTGAAAGTCTACAAATTTCAATAACATAATTCAGCGCTGTTAAATATTAAAAGTCACCTACTAAATGTTACGCAAATCAATGTAAACAACGCTCTAATCGCAATGCGAACATTAATGGATTTATCTACATCGTTTATGGAATACAATTCAATTAGCTAATTTAATGATTCCGACTATACTAAGCACATCTGAAATCGCTCCATACAAAATGGTTGGCACTATAAAAAAAAAAAAAAACACAAGCGAAAACAGGAAGAGAAGAAGCAGAAGAAGAAAAACACTTGCATAGCTAATGAAACGAATGGCAAACAAATCCCTCGGGCATGCAAGAACAAAAAAAAACTATACGCTCGGGCATAATCAGAGACTGTCTGCGTCTCTCTCTCGCCCTCTCTCTCTCTCGGGTTTCCGCACGTTGACACCACAATTACAAAATCCAATCACCACAACAACAACAACAACAAGACCAACTATCAACAACAATGTGGCACGAGCTATTGCTGCTGCTGCTGCACTGCGTCACATTTGGGGCACATTCGCTGGGGCAATTGGTTTGCGGCCAACATTTTGTCAATTAGACTGAAAATGCCAATTGGCACGCGACAACACGGCCACGCTCACGCCCACATAGCCAATACCAGTCCATACCCCATAGGGGACAGTGGGCGGTGGGCGTGGTAGTTGCATAGCTTTTATGTCTTATATCAAATTTGGCCAAACTAATTCCATTTGCTTTTCCACTGAGCCTCTGTTAATAGTCACTCACTCGCTCTCTCTCTCTCTCTCTACTCGCTCTGTCTCTCTCTCTCTCTGCTACTATGTGTTTCACTCAAATTTCATTTTGCATTTGGTCCTTTGGGGGTTCCAAAAAATTGTAAATTCAATTAAAAGCAGCCACAAAACAGCGGCAGCAGCAGCAGCAGCAGCAGCAGATGTTGTACGTTGAACAGGTACAACACACTTAAGCACGTTGCATACAACAGCAGAGGTAGCAGCAGCAGTTGGCGAGGCAACTGCAGTTACTGTTAATGGCCCACTAAAAGCAGCTGTTGCTAGAAACTCATACAACGTGGGGGAGTGAGAGAGATAGCTAGTGAGGTTAGAGCTTGCTTTGGACTTTTGGTTAGCTCTGAAGAGCTGCAAAACTGAAAAGCTGAAGAGCTGCCTCTGCTGTTAGCTATTTCGCGGCATTGTATTTTGGCCAAACTGCAGCTATGGCCAACTAAGTGCTCTCGGATAAACTCTGCTTATATGTATGTAGTCAAAAAGGGTATATGGATGACTGAAGAGTGCATGACTTTGTCATGGAAGAAGAAATGGAAATATTTCAAAATTTTATTAATCATTTAACAATTTCAAGGCACTTTATCATTCATGAACTTTAAAATCTTTCAAAGTAATTTTAATTTTGTATAAAAGAAATTAAATGTTGTTCAGCTCTATTTATAAATATTTGAGATTTCTATTTATTAATAATATAATATTTCCATTGTGAGCTACATAATTATTGTTGCTCTATAGTAAACTCAAGTTCAGAGCGTAATAAAGCATATTTAATATATATGTAGCTTATATCATAGCTCGCCGACAACCGTTAAACGTTTGCACCTTCTCTAGCTATAATATAAGCATGCTCTCTCGCTCTCGCTCTGACGAAGAGTCTTCGGTTCTGTTCGTTTTGGTCTTCGGTAGAGTGTTTTGCTGTGAAGCATTCGTGTGGCGCTCATTAATCGTTTGACTGTCGTACACTTAGGTTAAGTAAGTGAGCAGACTCTGAGCATGAGCCTGAGCCTTAGTCTGACTCTATGCAAACGATCTTCACTCTCACACACACTCACGCACACTATGGATCTGCTTAGCGAAGACGATGCTCCCATACACACCAATATATACTCAAAAGACTTTTCGCTTCATGAATCAATCAAATTTTTGGGGATCAACAAGAGCCAAAAAGTTTTCGTTTGATCTCAAACTCGTTGATTTCGATTTGAATCAATCTGTTAAAAACAATTTCAAACTGTAACTAGCATTAGCTAGAATGCTCTTTATTAATAGAGTATTCTTCAGTTGTTTAGACTTTTCTTCCTGTCACTCTCCCTCTCCCTCTCCCACTCCCTCTCTCATTCTCCTCATGTTGTTGTCTATTGTAGCTGACACTGCCTGCCAGAAACCTGCATAAACTAAGCCCCCTCTCCACATTCAGCTACCTTCCTCTCTCCCTCACTCTCTCCCTCTCTCTCTCTCTCTCTCTTATGCTCTTGTCCAACTCCTGCTCTCTCCATTGCCGGCATTCCTAAACTTTAGCGTATTTTATGCGCCCAGTGGCTGGGCGTGGCCACAGCTTCCGTGTGTGACAAGTTCCGTTGCTTCGCTTTGAACTATGTTTGCCCTGAGTGTGTTGTGATGTGATGTGGTGTGATGTAGTGTGTGTGTGTGTGTGTGTGTATTTGATGTGTGTTGTGTGCTTCAAGTAGTACGCTCGACGTGGCTAGAAACGTGACTGTGGCCAGGACTTACAACAAATTTCCGCATTCTCAACAATAAAAAAAAAAAAAAAAACAAGAAAAAATGCTAGCCAAATGTTTAGATAAGCGCAGGCAGCAAGGATGCGGCAGGACACTTGCCAGAACACTTTGTACGCAACTATGTGTAAGACCAGAGCTAACATGCAAAATTGTACACACACACACACACACACACAGACGAACACACACACAGATTAGCAATTGCTGCAGTTGCTCAAGCAAAAAAGGTCAAAAAATACATTTTTGTGTAAAAGCAAAAATAAATATATATAATATACTATATATAATATATATGAATTATAGATATATAATATAACTCTACGCAGCTCAACTTTCTGGCCAATTGCCAGATTTTGTATATATATAAACTCATGTATATATATATTTAAAGTTCTATTTTAGCTGGCGCCCAAAGGACGCATTCGATTTGTTGCCAATTCGTTCAGCATTGGCATTAAATAATTGCAACTGGAACTGGAACTGAAAGTGGCACTAAGTACCAGTTCCAGTTCCAGTTCCCGCGAGGCTTGACGCATTGGACAACAACTAATCCATTTAATCGATAAACCACTTCGAGTCTCAGCCAAATGACAGCGATGTGCTGCCCAGGGACTGCACTTAGTCAACATATGTGAAGTCCTTTTAAATCAGCAGCAAAAGAAAAGGAAAAAGGACAAGAAAAAGAACAAAAAGAACAATCGCAAGCCAGGCGGAAGCCACATTTACGTATAATCAAAAAGTTGAATGGAAAATGTCGACTTGAGGCGAAAAATAGAAAACAATAGAAGAATGAATGCAGAGAAATGAGCTAACCAAGCACAAATATTCTGTTCAATAATAATACAATGTGAAAGTACTTATAGCTTATAATATAGAGAGAGTAGTAGAAATAGCTACTGACCTGATTAATCATAGCTATAGGCTTTCGCTACATTTGTGTATGGCATAATAAACAACTTTTTGAGAGTAGTTTTTATATATCCTGAAGTTAGAAAATAGAAAAAGGCAATTGATATGATAAAAGATATATACAGATATAAATATAAATGCAGATATATAGTAAATAAATAAAGTTAAAATATCTGTTGTAAGAATGATAAGTTAATCGTGAAAATTACACTTTAGCTCAATTAAATGCAAAAAAAAAAAATAATAATAATTGAAGTTGCCAAGGAGCGAGCACAAAGCAAACAAATACAAGAGAAGTTTGCACACACACACACAGAGGGCGATGAAGTGGGCGTGTGTGTGTGCCAAGTGTGTGAAATCAAACGCAGCAAAGGACTCTCGACAAATGCGGCACAAAGCCAAGGCATAAGCTTACATATCTGTCTCTCTTTCTCTCTTTCTCTCTCTCTATATAGGTATATATATGAGAAAGTTAGATAAACATACTCGTAAAAGCAGCCTGTCAGACACACACACAATTAGAGGCAATAAACTGGCTTTGCAGCAAATGATCCAAAAATATAAAGAAGAAACCAAAGAATTTTTCAATTTATTTTGCGCTCAAGTTAATTATGACATACGTACATTAACACAGATTTTTACAAAGGATAAGCCGAAGGAGCAACCCATGCTCTGAATTGGGGTTGTGGGTGGCGTTTTGGCGCTGTGAGCTGTCAAAAAAACTAAATGAAGTGAATTTTTGTGTAAACAGCTGCGCCAAATTGAAAATAAAACAAGAGGAACAGCAAGAGCGAGATGGTGAGAGGAAGAGAGGGGCAGGGAGATATTGTTGAAAGCGCCTTCAAGTTGGCTACATAAAATATGCACAATATACTATAGAGTGAAAAAGAGTGTAAGAGAGAGAGAGAGAGTGTGTGAGCAAGTGTGTGTGGGAGGGAGCTAGCAATATACCATCCACATGTGTCATAATCAACATAAAAGACGTTAACTTTAAGCTAAGCAGACGCCAATTTGCGCCAACAGCAGGCGAAGCCTCTGCTCTGTTGCCTTTGTTGTTATTGCTTTTGTTGTTGTTGTTGCTGCTGTTGCCTTGTCGATTTGTGCAACGTTTTGGAAAATCTTTGACAAAAATAACATTTAGCCCCATTAATTTGCTTTGGCTCCTTTAGCCGCATCGATTTATTGAACTGTATAAAGCTAAATATCTATAAAAACAGAATTTATAACACATTTAAAGGGAAATATGTTGAGTAAATTTATGAATTTACATATGAAACTTAAAATTTCTTTATACTATATTCAATATTGGATTTTAATTGTGCTAATAGCAGTCTTTAATCATATTTTGTGGTGTCTCTGAATTTCAGTTAGCTAACTCTTGTTTTACCACTGCATTTCACTGCATTTTACCTCAACGCATTTTCATCTCTGCGCATTTTCCTAAATAATTTTCGAGAATTTGCTGCAGTTTGCTTTGCCGCAAAGTTTCACAGCTTGAGTAGAATTTGATTTGCGGTTTCGATTTATGCTTTTACTTGAATTTCTATTTAAAGTTTTGCCACACAAAATTTGTTTGCTTCCAGTACAACTAGTTTTTGATTTTGAAGATATTTTGAAGATTTCCCTATGACTATGTATTCATAATTAATTGCATAGCTGTTAACTCAAACTTCATTTACAGCTGAAATGTGATTTTTGCAAATTTAGTTTGAAATATGTTGCGAATGCAAAAGTTGAAGTTGTAAACTTGTTGATTTGACAATGTTGAGCTCTAAGCTTCGTGGCGTGTGGCACTAAGCACCTTTAGTTCATAGTACGTTAGCTTTAACTGCAAGAAATTATGGTCATCGTCACGCCACATTTAGTCCAAGGCTTTATGTACAGAGCAGTGTGAGCTATAATTATTTACTCAACGTAGTAATTGCTTAATTTATATTTCATGAATTCCAAGTATTGTAATTTATCAATTTGTCTTGTTCTCCACAGGTGTAGACAAGAAATCTTAGCAGGATTTGGCACGAGTGGCAAAGCTAATATGCTCTCTTTTGACTAGGCGCATAAGCATACGCAATTAAAGAGCGTGTAAATTGCTTTGCTCTTTTGATGATCTCATGTGAAGACGAGCATTGCATAGCATTCGTCTAGCCTTGCATTTTACGAGCGACAGTTCGGCTGATTAGCTTGAAAGAGATTCGTTGTTGTCTCTCTCTCTCTCTCTCTCTCTCTCTCTCTCTCTTTCTGTTTTAGTGCTCGTTCGTTCTCACAGCGCATTGCCTAGATCATGCTAAGGCAGCGCGCGTAGTTCGAGCATAATTAAAATGCTTTAATATATTATTGCATATATTGCTCTAAATATTTGTACAATATATTAACATAAGCTGATATACATACCCACATAGCTATACCTAAACATTGAAAACTGAATCTTGACTCACCTACAACATAAATATAAAGCCTCATCAAAGTCTTCAACAGGCCAAACTCATAGAAATTTCCATTAAAAACTCGAAACACAACAAATCAAAAAATTCTTTCATTAAATGTCTGGTATTTCCCTGTTATCAATAGACGAGTCCATTTAGCACTTTGTGTCGCTGCTGCTAATATGACTCATTGTCTGGCCACGCACATCAATTAAACGACATTAAAAAATTTCCCAAAATAAAAGGAAAATATCTACGCATTTCCAGTATTTGATGTCATGCTCTTTTTGACCGCTAAAGCTGTGAGAAATCTGAAATCTTTCGTGCTTAAATACCCTGTGATTATGTCACACAAAACGATCAAATATATAGCAAAATATATATACGTAAATCCATAGAGACACTTTTATATGCACGCGTGCCAATGGCTTCACTTTTCGAAATTCTTTTTCAAGCATTTTTCGAAATATTTCCGCACGACTTGTCAAAATTAAATGCATGGAAATTTATTTGGCCAACAACGCAATGTGTTGTTTTTTATTGACAAAAGCAAAGAAAAGAAATAATGATGAAGAAGAAAATGGCCAGCTAACAACAAGTTGATGACAAAAACAAGAATCGAGACAGAGCAATTTGTGGCGCTGGCGTACGCGGCGTATGAGTAATAAAAATTTGTTTTTCTCTCGCCTGCAGCAGCTTCGAACAAACCGCGAAGAACCGCCTCAAATGATAATGTTAATGTTAATGCGAATAAACATGTTGTTGTTCACGCACACAAAACATTATAGAAAATAAGAGCAATAGAGGAAGAAAAAGTAGTAGTAGGAGAAGAAGCAGTAGCAGCAGCAGCAGAGTAGAGAGTGAGCAAGATAACAATAGGCGCAGGAGCTGAGCTGAGCTGAGCAGAGCTATGGCTGAGGGCGTGGCTGAGGGGCTGTCTTTCCGGCAAAGGCAAGCGAACAGCGTTCTGACCTTTGTCACAATGGCACATGTTACCAGCTCTATGCATGTATGTAAGTGTGTGTGAAGCTTGTGCCTCTGTCTGTTGCCTGTTGCCTGTTGCCTGTGCCTGTGGGTGTGTCTTAGTTGTACCCCATTGAAATTAATTTTATCGCCTGCAACAGGTGTGTGAATGTGAGTGCGTATATACGTACATGGCCATGAAAACAAACGACAAGCGACAAACGCCCTTCAACAACAGGCAACAAGCAACAGGGAACAGGCAACAGTTGAGGCATAAGAAGAACACTGAACATAACATGAACCGACTTGTTACCCAATGCAGCAGCAACAGTTGAGTCCAGGAGGCACATGAGCAGCAACTACAACTACTACTTCACATACATATATACAATATATATCTAGATATATATAAGTAGTTAACATGCTTAGGCTTAGCACATTTCGGAAAATAGCACGAACTGCTCAAAAGTTGTTTTTGATGTTTGGGCTCGTTGCTAAAGCTCCAACAGCTTTACTTAAACTGCCCAGCAGCAATAAAAATAAATATACAGTCGAGTCTCGATAATTCGTAATGGCAAGGGAACAGAATTTTTTACGAATTACGGAGGTTTTCGATTTACCGGGGTTTAAAAATCAAAATGCGAATTGAAGGGGTTTTTATATTTCACTTCGTTTTAATAATTTTATCTTATTAAAAATAAATGAAATATACATTCAATTCAATATTATGTATTTAAAAACAAAATTAAACATAAACAAAATCATATTAACGAAAAATTAATATTTAAAAAAAGCTTGTAATCCATTTAGCCATTCTAGCCATTTTTAGCCGTTTTTAGCTCTTTTTCTGGGTTGTCTCACCAACTACCTCTACCTTCTTTCTAACCTTCCTGTCCTACTTTCTAATCATATTTCTATCTCTTAATCATGATTCTGTTCATAGGAAGATGCCCATTCTTATTTATCCATCCATTTGCTCATTAATGCTCAATCTACCTTTGTGGCTATTATCTAGCCATTTTTAGCGGTTTTTAGCCGTTTTTAGCTCTTTTTCTGGTTTGTCTCACCTTTCTACCTTTCTACCTTCTTTCTAACCTTCCTTCCTTCCTTCTAATCATATTTCTATCACTTAATCACGATTCTGTTCATTGGTCGATGGCCAGTCTTATTTACCCATCCATTTGCCTATTAATGTTCAATCTACCTTTCTGGCTACTATCTAGCCATTTTTAGCCGTTTTTAGCTCTTTTTCTGGTTTGTCTCACCAACTACCTTTCTACCTTCTTTCTAACCTTCCTTCCTTCCTTCCTTATAATCATATTTCTATATCTTAATCACGATTCTGTTCATTGGTTGATGACCAGTCATATTTATCCATCCATTTGCCCATTAATGCTCAATCTACCTTTGTGGCTATTATCTAGCCATTTTTAGCGGTTTTTAGCCGTTTTTAGCTCTTTTTCTGGTTTGTCTCACCAATTACCTTTCTACCTTCTTTCTAACTTTCCTTCCTACTTTCTAATAACTTTTCTAGCTTTTAATCACGATTCTGTTCTTTGGGTGATGACCAGTCTTATTTATCCATCCATTTGCCCATCAATGTTCTCTCTACCTTTCTAGTTATATTTAAGCCATTTTTAGCTCTTTTTCTGGTTTGTGCACCAACTACCTTTCTACCTTCTTTCTAAGCTCCCTATCCTGCTTTCTAATCATATTTCTATCTCTTAATCACGATTCTGTTCATTGATCGATGACCAGTCTTATTTACCCATCCATTTACCTATTAATGTTCAATCTACCTTTCTGGCTATTATCTAGCCATTTTTAGCGGTTTTTAGCCGTTTTTAGCTCTTTTTCTGGTTTGTCTCACCAACTACCTTTCTACCCTCTATCTAACTTTCCTTCCCACTTTCTAATCATATTTCTATCTCTTAATCACGATTCTGTTCATTGGTCGATGACCAGTCTTATTTACCCATCAATCTACCTTTCTGGCTATTATCTAGCCATTTTTAGCCGTTTTTAGCTTTTTTTCTGGTTTGTCTCACCAACTACCTTTCTACCTTCTGTCTAACTTTCCTTCCCACTTTCTAATCATATTTCTAGCTCTTAATCATAATTCTGTTCATTGGTTGATGACCAGTCTTATTTATCCATATATTTGCCCATTAATGTTCTATCTACCTTTCTGGCTATTATCTGGGCATATTTAGCTCTTCTCTGGTTTGTCTCACCAACTACCTTTCTACCTTCTTTCTAACTTCCCTATCCTACTTTCTAATCATATTTCTATCTCTTAATCACGATTCTGTTCATTGATCGATGCCCATTCTTATTTATCCATCCATTTGCCCATTAATGCTCAATCTACCTTTGTGGCTATTATCTAGCCATTTTTAGCGGTTTTTAGCCGTTTTTAGCTCTTTTTCTGGTTTGTCTCACCTTTCTACCTTTCTACCTTCTTTCTAACCTTCCTTCCTTCCTTCTAATCATATTTCTATCACTGAATCACGATTCTGTTCATTGATCGATGACCAGTCTTATTTATCCATCCATTTGCCCATTAATGCTCAATCTACCTTTCTGGCTACTATCTAGCCATTTTTAGCGGTTTTTAGCGGTTTTTAGCTCTTTTTCTGGTTTGTCTCACCTTTCTACCTTTCTACCTTCTTTCTAACCTTCCTATCCTACTTTCTAATCATATTTCTATCTCTTAATCACGATACTGTTTATAGGGAAGATGCCCAGTCTTATTTATCCATCCATTTGCCCATTAATGCTCAATCTACCTTTCTGGCTACTATCTAGCCATTTTTAGCGGTTTTTAGCTCTTTTTCTGGTTTGTCTCACCTTTCTACCTTTCTACCTTCTTTCTAACCTTCCTATCCTACTTTCTAATCATATTTCTATCTCTTAATCACGATTCTGTTCATTGGTTGATGACCAGTCATATTTATCCTTCCATTTGCTTATTAATGTTCAATCTATCTTTCTGGCTATTGCCGTTTTTAGCTGTTATTAGCTCTTTTTCTGGTTTACCTCACCAACTATCATTTTCACACTTCAAATAAAATGACAAAAAGGCGCCATGCATAATAGTTGCGAGACCTAACGGCAGTTTAGCTTCCAGCAAAATCAAGAATTACGAATTGCAAGAGGTTTCGAAACGAAATTACGAATTATAAGAGGCAAGATCAGCGCCGAGTGGGCAGAAAAACTACGAATTAACGAGGTGTCCAAAATGTATGGGATTTTTACGAATTAACGAAGTTTTTTCAAGGGACCAACAGTTTCCTACGAAATATTGAGGTTTTCGATTTAGAGGGGTACGAATTATCGCGATTCGACTGTATATATATTTATTTTAATATAAAATAGAACATTTCTCAGTATTTTTAGATTTTTTTTTTTTTCATCTTCACATAAATAATTGAGCTAGTAAGCAAAGTCCTTAAGCTGTTTTGCTCTGTGGCTGAGCTTAACATTTTTCTAATGAAATCTTTTTTGACCAGGCAAAGAGATTTAGAGCGAATATTTGTTAAAGGCAAAGGCTTTAGGGCTTTTGTTGGATATTATTCTTATATATATTTATATAAATTTATGTTTTGAAGTTTTTTTTTAGATTTAACATTTTACAGTAGCTTGGAGTTGAGTAGAGATATTATAGTTTATTTATATAAAATAAATAATAAATAATATTTTATTCATACAGAAAACTTATAGTTAAGACTAATTCCCAGTCCTTCAATCTCTCTCCCTCTCTCTCTCTTTCTCTCTCACATACTTGTTTAATGTTGAATCAGATTGTTTAAGGCTGTCTATTCTCTCATGGCAGCTACAGCTCAGCAACAACTGCCAAGTGGCATAGATCTAGAAGCTAGCAGCAACTTTTGGCCCGAGCGACAAACGTTGACAGGTGTCACAAGGCTCGGCTCAGCTGGAGCTCAGCTCGTGCATTGATTGACTGTGGCACACGTCAAAGTTGGCATGGCCAGACCATGCGATATCATGCGGCACTTATCGCCTTTTGTCAGCTTTATCTCAATGATAAAAAAACAAAAAAAAAAAAAACACCCCACGCACAGCTCAAGTGTGCGAATGTGTGTGTGTGTGTGTGTTGCTGATAGCTTCGAGTAGCTGGGAATCAGGCACAGCTGTCAGCGCTTGAATGTGCATCGAAATGTGTGGGCTGTACTGGGAGCAGCTGCTGCTTCAATGAACTTCCACATACCCATCTAAAAGGTGCGCTGATTAGCCAATATGTGGGGCCAAATATTTGAGTTGGCATCAAATTTATGTTAATAGACCGCTACAATGTTTATTTTTGTGTTTTCTTTTGTTTCATTTCGTTTTTGGCTAGATAAAAAATGTTCCCAAAAAAACGCACCATGTGGCATGCCTACAAAAATTGAGCCACAAAATTCTTATTCACAATCCGAAAATCTGCTATAAAAGGACAATACACACGCACAGAATAGATCATGCATGCTTTTGCCTTGCCTTTGGGGGGGGCCTGTGGCCAATCAAGGCTATTTCAGCGGACATTGTCCGGCAATTAGAGGCGTAACAGCCGCCCAGTTTATCTAGTTGTCTTTTTGGTCCTTTTTTGCAGCTGTTCTAAATGCAAACAAGCCAAACCCAAGCCCAAGCCCAGGCACCAAGCCCCCTCTAAACCCATCTGCAACACAGTTTTATGCACGAGCGAGTGACTTTGGCCTCTGCTTCTGCTTCAGGTTCAGCTTCTGCTTCAGCTTTATTCTCTGCCTCCACATCTGGGCAGCTATTGTATCCCTTTTTGCTGCTTTAAATGCATCGTTGGGTTTTCTCGTAGCAAATCAAGCGTAAAGTCACATTGACAATGCTAGTCAAGAGAGAGAGTGACAGAGAGAGAGGGGGAGGTGAACACAGAGAGAGAGAGCGAAACCTTTTACAACTGCTTACCAAGTTTAAAGGGTTCGCTTTGTATTATATTAAGCATACGCCGCGTACGCTAAGCATAAACTTTTTCTGCATTATTTACCCACTTGCCCTTTGTGTGCGTATGTGTGTGTGTCTGTGTGTGGGTGTGTGTGGGTGTGTATGTGGGTGTGTGCGACTGGGTGTTTCGCTTTGCATTGGCTTCTCAACATCACTTGAGCAGTGCCACCAGCTGGCAGCCAGTCAGCGCAAATAAACGCGCGTTTTTAATTATTTACGTTTTAATCATTCCACAAACAAAAAATTAATTACTATAAAATCTTGCACGGTAGCAGCTAAAGAAAGTACCAAAGCAGGAGTAAAAGTAAGGAAGCAAACAAAGTAAAGTAAAGCAAAGCAAGCAAAAAGTGAGGTCCTTGACATTGTCGCACTAAAAAGTTAAGCTCAGGGTGTCTAAAAAGTTGACATTCAGCTAAAGGACAACAGCTTTGTGGGTGCCGAGGGATAAAGCATATGAGTATCGAATCATAGTCCACTATCATATATGAAAGGTAAGCTAAAAATAGAAGAATCTAGGCAATGCTAGCAGCCTGACTAAGCTAATCATTGTCTGTCTGTTTGTCTGCATAAGTCAAACTCAGATTTCGCGCCTATCAATGGCGAGAATATATATAATAAGTTTTCTCATGTGCAGCACAATCAATAAGTATCGATTTGGCATATAGTATTTATAGCTTTTGCTTTTGTCGTTTATCTTGGGCTTAGTCAGAGCTTTAGATAACATATGTTCATTTTATTTGGATTTGGATGGCATAGTTCAATTTTCGTAAAAACTATAGAAACGTTTCACAAAATGAAAAGAAATAAATATTAAAAATTTATTTATTTACTTATTTTTCTATTTAAATTTAATATCTGAATGTAAACAAAACAAAACCACTTGCTATATGCATTAATACTTTAAATAATCATTATAAATACATAGATTTATATTATGTGGAACAACTAAAATAAAGCATCGCAAATGATTTTTGAATTATTAATAGGTATCAATAAATTCTTCTTAGTTAAAAAATAGAAGTAAATTGATTAAGATGTTTGTGCTGAACTGGTCAACTGAACTTAATTAAAAGGCAGCATCAGCCTATACCTATTTCAAAGGTTTTTAATATGCTGAAAGGGTATCTGACACTAGAGTAGATTTATTGCCAGATATCTGTCTAATGCGGCCAAGGAGAGACAGAAGGCAGAGTGAAGGAAAAAGCAGAGAGAGAGAGAGAGGAAGTGTAGATTGAGGCCTGGTTTCTAGTGTTTGAATTTCAATATAGAATACCTTTAAGAGATTTCCAATTTATCAAATCTATGCAAATCAACTTAAAGATTCGTACTAAACTCGTTAAGTACTTGCCAAGTTATGCTAACTAAATTGCATAAAATTACGTTAAATTGCTTTATCAAAGCTACTCAAATTTGTTAGATAAAAAACTTATAAATGCCTTTGGCTTACAATGCACTAAGACTTAGAAAACTAAACTGAAAACTATGTACTAAACTAGATATCTAGATGCAGCCTTTACCCTCTCTCTCTCTCTCTCTCTCACTCTCTCTCTTTATCTCCCTCTCTATCCACCATCTCTTTCAATAGAGCAGCAGGCACTTTTGCAGCTGACAGCTCGTTAAACTGTTTGCCAGCGACTGCTTCAAATGGCAGCTGCAAGTCCTGGGGCCCAAAACGACTTTGATGCGTAATTCGATTATGCAGTGAGTGACCAGGTTGGCAGGATTCTTGGAAGGCAAGACTCTAGATATAAACAAATTGCCAGCAGCCTATGCTGCTGCATAGCTGAGCAAGCCTGCGAGCCTAAATAGATTACAAATATGTTTTGATTGCCCAATAGCCAAGATGCTTGCCAAACATCTAGGGCCATCTGCCATTTGTTTCTTTTTAAATCTCCCTCCGGGATCCAACTAATACATAAATTCAATTTGTATCTTAGTTTTGGTATATGTGTCCAGCTCCCAGGGGCAATTGGCTTAAAGCTGGCCAAGAAATGGATTTCATTTCATTTAGCTGCTGCACTAAGCACTTTGGGCCTCGCAAATGGCAATTAGTGTCAATTAAGCACGACAGGACTTTGCTGTGCTCAGTGCCGTGGACTTTGCAGCATTCTCTCTCTGTCTTTATAGAGCTTGCAACAAGCGACGTCTTCATCAGTTGCAACACTTCGCCGCCTGCCACTTGCGGCATTCCATTTAGATCAACGCACCCTCGATAAAAAGGCAATCTCTTGGCTGTGTATATTGTTTTTTTTTTTCCTCTTCTTCTTCTTCTTTTTATTTATTTACATCATTAATTGTGAAATGTTTAAAGATGCGAGAAACGAGCAACGAGAAAGTTCCGTTTCGGATGATGCAAGCGAAATAGCACAAAGCCAAAAGAAAGCAAAGCATATCCAAAGAAATATTTATTTATAGCAGAAAAGAACTACGTGATTAAACAACAGACACACTTAGGCACTCGCAGCGTACCACCACATGAGAACTCACACACCCATACACACACATCAGCTGTGTGTGTGTGTGTGTCTTTGTCTATCAAGAGTTTCGACTACAACGCGGCAATTCGATTAGCAAATCGATAGAGTTGGCAATACCAAGAGAAGACAAGCGAGCCTATGGGGCTGTGGAACTCTTTAATGAAAGGCAGCATAGATATTAGGAAAGTATAATTTATTGGAGAATCGTATTAAAAATAGTGCATGGGAATTTAACACTATTTGTCGAGCGTAGATTCAAGCGGAATATGTTTATAAACATATATTTTAGCTGTATGTATACAATTTTCAGAGTGTTTGTTAGTTTTGGGCTTTGGTTTCTTGTTTACGCTTATATCTGTATATCATGAGCTCTTAAGCTGATTCGTAACGTAAAACGAGCTCACTCACAGATCTTGAACTGCATTCACATCTCTTGAGCTGCGCCAACAGATAGGCTTAAGATGGAAGATGAAATTTTAAAATGTTTTTCATTTAAGCCCGATCTAGTTAAAGACTCTCAAAGATATATCCTACTACATTATATTATAAAATAAAATATATAATCATACAAAACTTGTATAAATGTTTGCTATAAATAATGAATTAAATAAATAGGTTTTTCTTATTGAAAATATATTGCAATAATACACAAACAAAGGTTCACAGAAATAACTCAAATATTTTATAAATATATTCAACAAAGTAGAAGTATTAACCAAACCACAGCAAATATTTATAAAATAACAATAATAACAATTTATATTCAATTCAATTTCATAGTTAACTAATCAATTAAATAAAATTGCAAAAATAATTGAATTAAGGAAAGTTCGTCCAATGATTACACAATATTTAACTAGCTCACTTGCAATATAATCAAATTATATTTATTATATAATTCGATAGCCCTTCAGAGCAAACAATTATTCGATTGCAATAATCACATGGCCAATTGTTGTTCAATTCATTTTCACATAATTTATTAATTAAATAAAACATTTTCGTTGTTAAAACAAGTTTAAAATATGCATATACAAATATTTACACATGCGTCCCTCTCCCGTATCCAACCCCTCACACTTGAGTGCGTGAATTTTTACGCCGGATTCTGACCCAGTTTATGTGAAATGTTTTAAAAATAAATTGCGAAGGCAGGGCGGGAGGAAGGAAAGTGGCAAATGAGACGTAACTGAAAACTATGTTTAATGGCATACAAAAACGAGAAAATTAAAGAAAAAGTGAAATGAAAAATCACAGAGCAAATTATGCTGCATGTTGCCTTACACATTTCACGCCGACAACAGCAAAAAAAAAAAATGTTCGCTTTTATTTGCGTGTTTTATTATTATTATTTGTCGTTATTTTTGAAAACATGGCCAAGCAAATCTAAATTTATATTTATCAAATAGATTTTCATGTTGAACATTTTCTTATTTATTTAAGTTTTTATTTGTTCTGACATTCTTTGCTTGCTCTTCTTTTTGTTTATTTGCAGTTAATGCGAATTATGCACTCGCAGCAAGTGACAGCAGCAACCGCAACAAGAGCACCCAAATAGCTTTTAGCCGTTGTCTAACTAAACGAAACACCACCAAAAGTACAACAACCACTGTAGTAACAACCACTGCACCATAGTCAAGAAAAAACCACACACAAGTCGAGTTGAGTCGAGTCGAGTCCAGTCGCATCATGGTGGACGACATTTCGCCCATGCATCATCGCATGCAGAAGAAGACGCGCAGCGCCTCGATCTGTGCCACCGGCGCCAGCATCGAGACAGTTATACAGAACTTGCCCTCAGGCAGTGCCACGCCCGAGGGCGGAACGCCCGGCTATAGGCGCCGTCGGCCCGCCACACGCTCACAGAGTGCGCGCATCACATCGGGCGCCAGATCGGTAAGTATTATATAGACAACAAATATATATTTATATATAAAACAAATGTGAAACATCTGGCTGCTGATTGATCATCTAGAGCTTAGTTAGCTTTTCCTTTGATTTATTTCTATATTTTTTTAGCCTCAATGCAAGTATAGTAGTCCTTAGAGATGTGAGCGTACCATATGCACAGAGAATTTAAATATATATATATTAATTCTATAAAATAATTTAAGAGCTAAATAATTAATGCATGCATGGCAATTGAAGTAGCTTAGTTTTCAGATTGTAATGCAGTCGAGTAGAAAATATAATTGAAGTAATGCAAACAAGTTTTGTGTTTCGAGTTAATATTGATTTCATAAGTATATCGTAAATGAATATATAATAATAGCTAATTTATATGTCTGGCTGATTGATCGACTCTAGTTAGAGTCAAGTCACGAACAGAACACTTTGTGCCACAAATACTTATACTTCAGTCTGAATAAAAGTTGGAGCAAAGTTGAACTAAAAACCCCCAATTACTGCTCAGGTAGCTCAATATAAATATTGATAGAAATGAATTGAGTGAGAAAGACAATTTGGGGTTTTTTTTTTTTATATTTCACTTATCAACAAGTTTGGTTGGAGGAAAGTCAAATTTTGTTTGTTTGTTGTTGTTTGTTGATAAAGTAAAAGCACTACAAACTTTTATTAGAGAACAATTTCGATAAGCAATTAATTGAAAACTAAAAAGAGTCTTATAATTTATATATGATTCAGATTGAAAATTATGGTTTGTAGCAGATAATTTGAATAATAATAAGTTAATAATGAAATGGATTATCATTAAATAATAATCAATGATTTGAATTGAACTAAATCATATTTCTGCAGCAATTTGTCAAAAGTGCTGTACTTTGAAATGAATAAAATTTATTTTCCATAAGGAATTTATGAACATTTGAATAGACTACAATTAGAGTGTTTAAACTTTAAGTGGCAATAAAATAAAATCAATTAAAAGATACTAAAAATTAATAATTATGTATATAAAATATTTTGAATTAAATAAAAATGTTGAGTGGAATCATATAGAAATCAAAAGTTCAAATTTATATCAGAATAAATTTTAATAAAATGAGAAGTAAGAACTTTGGTATATATAAATGAAATAATATAAATTTAAAATGCTAAACTAATGTATATATCAGTTAAAACTTAAGCATTGTTCACTACATAGTCCAGTTCAAATAAAATAAATAAATAATATTTATATTCAATTTCTTAACAAACAAAAAACACTTTGTCGAGTTGCCTGAGTGATGCAGTCATTACGATTTGTCTTAGCCAAAAACTGGCAAATGCACTTTAAATATAGTTTCGAAATACATACATATACATATACACACACATACATCAATTAGAACTAATAACATCATAATTCGTTTGCCTGGCAAGTACTTAAAGATGCTATTCGCAGCATTGGCCAATCAGAAAGAAAAGAAAACTTTTGATACGAGCGCAAAATGTGTTTCCTTCGACGCCTGCCACAGTTTATAAAGAAATTATGATATATTGTGCTAGCAATGTGAACACTTTATGGAAATTTATCATGCGATCAACAGCTAGTAGTGCAGAAGGAAACTCAAGTGAAATTTGATGGTAATTCGAGCTGCCACGCCCCCTGGAAGCGATATTCAGCTTTGCGCATTCGTACTTCTTGTGTTAACACTTGAGTTTGTCTGCGCTACATAATTGACCGGCATCAGGGATGGACTGAGTGCGTATATCATGCGCTGGACGAGTGAACGATCCTGTCCTAGGCCACGACCCGAAACAGTTTCACGCATCTGGGCTAGCCGTGAGCTTAGATGAGTCACTTCCAATGCATCTATATTCGGTGAACTGAGACCTTTCGCATCGTCCTTTTTCTTCGTCATCTTGGCCACGCGACGGCGGCAACGGCTGAGCTGAGCGCGACGTTTGGCATCCGACAAGTCACAGGTCATCTGCGTGGCCTTCACTATTTCCGGGCACACTGGAGTCGGACGCAAGCACTGGCAATAGCTCAGATTGTGCACGAGATAATCTTCGAATTCCTCGCGTGGCTGCAGCAAATTCTGATAGCACTGCAGCGAGTCCAAATCACCCGGATCCACATGACGCGAATAACAATCCAATTTCAAATAGTGACTATAGAAATAGTTGAACAACTCCTCGGCTAGTTCCATAAAGAATTTGATTGGCTTATGGAAGGCATCGCCCAGTATGAACGGCGTCTGTTCGCTTTGATCCAATTTATTGTATTCGCGTCGCAGCGACAACAGATTGACGCGTATGCTGGATAGTCCGCGACTCATCGTCATATTCGAGCCCAAGATGATCTGATAATGCAATTGGAATTTATTCATCAACACTTCCTCGGCATCGGTGTTGCGTGGCTGCGGCTCACGGCAGATGGAGTCCGGCTGAACATGCAAATCCTGCGATATTGGCAACAGTTTGGCAGCGGCCAAGCGCTGCAGACTGAGCTCACGATGCCATTCCCTGAAGTAAGCCCTGTACGCATCGTCCAGTGTCAGCAGCTCGTTCACAATCTTGAACTCGACGCCATCGTGCTCGCGATGCACCACCTGCATAATAGCCGTACTTGCAATCTTCCATCGTAACGAGCTGGTTTGATTTGGACATTTTTTGATATATCGCTCATCGAGACTTCCGGGCATAATTATTTGTTTTGTTTATATATATTTTTTTATTTTTTGTATAAATGTAGTCAGAGCTTTGCTTATGTTTTGTGGTATTTATTTCACGCTTTAACCCTCCCGCTCCCACTTTGTCTACCCTCTCTGTATATCTGTTGTCTTTAGAGTTTTGTAGAGCAGAATTTATATGTGCTTCAAGGCAATCAGCCTACTGTGGAATGTTATTATCTGGAATACTTCAATTACAATTTCAATTTATTTCACTCCTTGTTAAAACTACAGATCTGCCTAAAATGATTTACATATGCAGGTGTATCATATCCACAGCACAGCTAGTCGCAATCCTCTTATCTTGTCTCTTCTCTTTTTGAATGCCGACTGAGCTTCTTGCTTCTTTCTCTTCTTTCTTGGAGCAGCTCTCTGCTAGTGCAAGCTTCGGCTGCTTTCATTACAACGATCGGGTCACATTCGGTTGAAGCTTGACTCTCTCGCCGTTAAACCTCGTTCACGACTTTCACATACATTCTTGAATTCTTCCCGAATACAGTCTTAAGGGTATTCATATTATTCATTTCTTTTTTTTTTTTAAATCTATAACCGCTTCTACGATAAAAACAAAATCTTCTCTACTTCCAAGTGAGAATCACATTCAATTTTGTTCTGATTTGCTTTCCCTCAAGAACACTTTATACGATCTGAAATATCTATACTCTCTCTGCCCTCCTCACATTCACACAGTTTCGCTCTCATATCATTTCACAATGATTATCGATTTGGCGGCAAATGCTCGCAGCCAAACAGTTGCTGGCATTGATTGTGAAATTGGAATAGAGCCCAAGGGGGAATATGGCCGGCAGGCAAGTGGAGAACAGGACAACAGTTTGACAGCTCAGGCAGTCAGGCACGCTGGCATTCAGGCAGTCAGGCAGTCAGGCATTGAAGTTTCACATCATAACAAACCCGATACGTTGGCTAAATCGAAACGAAGGACAGCAGCGCTGACAATCTACTAAAGCGCGCCACGTGCCATTTAAGATCTTTGCTTGTCCCCAAACGGGACACTTTTGTGCCGTTTAAGCAGCGATTCGCCCCACCATTATCAGCTACATCTGCATTTTGATTGAAAGAGTGTGTGTGTGGTGTGTGTGTGTGTGTGGTGTCTGTGTGTGTGTATGTGCGCATATGAGTGTGAATTGAATTATGTGCTGGAGCAAAATTCAATTTTTGCACAAAGCCAACATCACGTATCACATATGTAGCACACACATACATATACATATATGTAACTGCACATGTGTGTGTGTGTCACACGTTGCGTATGCGTAATGTCAGTGAACGAGCATGTGAAAAAAAACTAAAGTCTGCGCAAGCCAACACTGGTGCTTGCCGTACATCCTGCTGCGTCCTGGCCTCATTAGCACCCAGCCTCGCAGCAATGTGCACGCTGCACGCTCTTAAAGCTGCAAATGCCAAACGTTAAATTTATGAGTCTGTGGCAAAAACTCGCACAAACTCTGCAACATTTTTTCTTTGCAAACACAGACAGACAGAAAGAAAGAGAGAGTGAGAGAGAGAGGCAGGCACGCACGCACGGACACACACGCATGCATGCATACATGCATGCCATTGTTACATGTGGAGCACTGCGTATGCTCTTCGCCAGCAAACGCAATGTAATCGGACAGTTTTTAGTGCGCTCTACTGTATAAGAATGCTTGAAGAAAACGGGTATATGCGAGAGTGGGTGTGAGTGAAAGAATGCTATAGTGAATGGAAGCAGAAAGGCTTTGTAATACATATAACAAATTTAACATTGTTTATTTCTTGGCCTAGCAATTTATTTGAAATTTGGAATTTCATATGAAAAATATATATATAATTATAAAACATTTACATTTAGTTAACTTAATATAACTTCTTATGTTATTTAATTGATATAGAAGAGTATATGAGCTCCCTTATGCTATAAAATTGATTATAAGCTCTTTGGCATACTTTTAATCAATTTTATTTGATACGCATATCGTAATTTTTCATTATCAGAGCTGATCTTTTCGATATATTGGATATGCATGCACCTCTCTGTATATCTTCTATATATTTATCTATATATTTTTATATATTTTTCTCTGTGTAAATCTGTATGCATTTTTACATCTCTCTATATGTCTGTATGTCTAATAATCAGCTATAGATATATACTTTTCTGTCTGCATATCTGATGTCTATCTGTCCATTATTTTATCGATCTGTCTACATATCGCATATCAATCACTTATCTATCTGTCTGTCTGCCAATCCTAAGAACATTTCACCTATGCTCTTAATACACTCAAAATCTAATTAACACCATCCAGAACTAGGATATTATTCCCTTAGTCAATCCAATAGCGTATCCTTATTTGTTTTAGTTTACCGTTTTTTTTCTTCTGTTTTTGCTGCTCTCACAAAACTTCTCACGATTCCATAATAAGTTCACAATAAACGCACGCAGACAGCAAAGTTTAATGAGAATGTTGGATAAGCACCCAAGCAGATAAGGGAGACAAAGACAGTGCCACAGAAGCTGAGAGCGTAATGACAACTTGAAATACGCAGCTTCCCAACGAGAATGGCATTTCAGGATAAGCAGAAACTACAATTTCATTACACCAACTGCAACAATAATAACAAACAAACAAACAACAACAACAACGAAAACCCATTTCAACTGCAACGGAAACAACAACAACAACAATGAGAAGAACTAAATCCTTTTACATGCAATGCATTTGCATACGGCCCCATGGGAAAACCAATTTCTTCGTGTGGGAAATGGAAAAATGTATATCTGTAGTATTAGATACTGTTGTAATAGAGTGAAATGAATTTGTTAGTTACAGAGATTTGTATGAAAAAGGATTATCGCGCTGTGTTGCGCAATAGATAACGGACCAGCATGCAAATGTATTATCAATAATGCCAATAACGTTTGCCATTTCACATTTGATAGCTTATTGTATTATTAATAATTGACAAAATAAATAATAAACAAAGCATTTGGATTATCAGCTTTAAGCGGCTTAGAATTCATTTAAATTTCAAGCGAAAAATAATATTAAAATATATGTATATTAAATATATACATTTCATAGATAAATGATATGCCAGCAGAGCTGGTTTTTAGGCGTAAAATACTGCTCTTCACTTGATACACCCGACAAATATATATAAATGTATATATGCATCTATATTAAGCTGCACAAATGAAGTAAATTAACAGGCAGAAGCTTCAGAGCCCCAAGGACTAATTGGGTATTAAACAGATATAAATTGGTAGACAAGGCAAAAGGACTCATGTGGCCCCGCACCACGAACTGATGAGCGGCAGCCACTGAGTCAGCTCCGGATCAAATGCGCACCAAAGGCCGGATATAATTAATTTAGGCCTTAGCAGCAGTTCAGGCTAAGTGAAGACACGCTGCATCCGGCAGTGACAACAGAGAATAAACTAAGCTAAATACATATATATATATTTATAGATATATTCATACATATATATATATGTTTTTAGAGCTGCCCTGAGTCCGTGCAATATTATTTGATTAATTTGGCAGAGAAAGCAAAATAGAAAAAATGTAGTCAAAATATGGCACAAGAGCCGCAATTACGGGTCACGCGATAAATTGTTCGAGTTGGGCTGGGCCATAAAAAGACGCTTGGCATTGGCCACTAAATAAACACGACAGAACTTGGCTAATGGCTGCCAGCCAGCCAGCCAGCCAGTCAGCCGGCTCTCAGCATGGCCCAAATCCACAGACACTTGACGGCTGATGCCAGCACGTAAGCAACGCATCCGGCTAGCGCAGCGTGTGAAAGCCACAAAGTGAGCCGAGCCGAGAGCTAAGAGCCTCGTCCAACTATTAGCTGCGGCGTAGGCGGAAGAGGCGTGCCACCGAACTAAACAAAGTTCCAAGCGAACAACATTCACACTCACTCACCCACACTCTCATGTTAGTTAAAGTTTCTGAGCATCTGGCTGAGTCAGGTGGGTTTAGTGCTGCATACAGTGTTGCATAGACAGGTGGCTAAATGAGTTTTCGTTGCCGTTGCCGTTGCCATTGCCACTGTCAACACACTGCAGTTGCTACGAACTGGGATTAAGTTAGCCACAGGACGTGCATTTGAAACAAACGCAATGTTGATTGCCATTTCGAGAGAGAGAGCAAAAAAAAAAAAAAAAAACCAAACAACCCACTGAATGAATGAGTGGTGCAACACCCTTGACACTTGGCCAACCACGCAGCCACCCAACCACCTATAAGCATTTGAAATTGTGCTTGGCGTTAATCAGTCAGAGCTGTCGCCTTGATGCTGTGCCAAGTCTTGAAACAGTCCATAAATTTCGCATAGCTGCGCACAGTGTGGTGCCGTGGGGGGGCGGGGGAAGAGGGCGTGGAACGTGCTCTCTCCTGTGTGTGTGACAAACAAACAAATGCAATTTGATTTGTGTTCGACGTTTTGCAATTTAATTTCTCTTGCTTCTGCCATTGCGCTGCGCCAGTGCATAAATCAAAGATAGCCTTCGATATAGCCATTGCTGCCTTGTGACCGTGTAGTCGCCTCCTTTGTATAGCAGCTGCCCATTGCAGCTGATTGATTGCTTGCACTGGATGATGGGCTAAAAGCGAAAGATTAAGTATACGCCACTTTGGCCTTAAGCCTGGCTAGTTACAAGCCTCGTTGCAGCAAATGAGATGTCTCTAATTTCATGGTGTGGCCATACCTGGTAAGATACCTCCTTTTGCTATGCAGAGATTAAGCTCAAGCTTAACTAATTATGCGAAGCATAGGAGGGAATGTAGTTAATTACATCAAAGTACCTAGCAAGAAGTCTTTGTTTTGTTCTACACAGAGATTAAGCCACTTTGTCTTTAAGTTTAGCTATTTACGATGCTTTCGTTCATACAATTGAGATAACTTTAATTTGATAAAGTATATGCATTATTCATCAGTGTGAACAGGTTGAGATGTGTCTACGTATTGCATTCTCTCTCTCTCTCTCTCTCTCTCTCTTTCTGTTTCTTTATATACATATATTAAGTATACGCCACTTTAGCCTTAAGCTGGAACTATAATAATGCCTGTAATGCCATGAAATATAAAAAAAATATTATTAGCTTTTACAGTTTATAGCATAAATTGTTTGTTTTGTCTATACAGATTAATATACGCCACTTTAAACGTTACTTAATATTTATATAAATACATATTGCATTCTCTGTATATTGGTAATTAAGTTTACTCAACTTTAGCTTTAAGCTTAGTTAGGCGACTTACACAAGGTAAAGAACATGTCTCTGATTCCAACAATTATATAGTTTTTATATACATAAGTAATATCACTTAGTCGCAGCTATGATTAGTTGAATTTGGCTATTTCTGCTTATTTTGTTTGATATTAAAGCTCAAACTCTCTCCCTTTCTCTCTCTTTCTCTCTTTCCACAGGTACGTCGACGCGCTCAGACGCAGCAGCAGCAACAACAACAGAATACGCTGCAGGATACGCGCTCCTATTGCACCAGTGAGCCGCGTCTTAGTGAAACGGAGACACCACCGCAACGTCGCAAACTCTCACAGCGACGACCGCAACCACACGGTAAGTGTGGGGTTTGTGTAGATGGCGGGAATACCCTTAATGACCCGCAGGGGCTATCAAAAAGTGCGGCAGAGCCAGCAACAAATTAGACAAGTTGTTAAAATGCGGCATTAAAAGCAGCTCAACGTATTAGCCAAATAGACCAAACTAAATGTGGCTCATAAAAATGCTTCACTGCCAGCAGCTGGAGCAGCAGCAGCTGGAGCTGAAGCTGAAGCTGCCGGCAAATAAGTTTCGGGTGTTTATTTATAACAGCTGAGAGCACTCGAGTCTCTGTGCGACATTTGATTCGCTTTAAAGGGAATTCAGTGGCTAGAGCGCGCTCGCGTATAATAGATTTTTATTCGTATCATGTTGATTTAATTAACGCCCTGTCGAGGCATTCAGACTGGACGATCGTTGAACCTAGCCATTGACCCACTTTCCGCAGTCCATTCAATTGTATGAAACACAAAATGTACTTATGTTAACGCCCCCCTTTTTGCTGCTGTTGCTGTCGCCTTTGTGGAAATCTGTGTCAGGCAGCAAACAACAAGCAACTCGCCTCTATACAGGGCGAAAAATCAGAAAAAAACATGACATTTCCGGACTATGAAGAAAATAGGAGAGAAAACGTAAAAAAAGCCAAAAGAGTGAACCAGAAATGTATTTATTTGACTTTTGGCTTGCATTCTTGAGAACCCTTGATAAATAAATATAATTGGTTTACAGAACTCAAGAAATTGGATAATTTACATGAGAACTGAAATATAATCTCAATAAGAAACAGTATATATATGGTATATAATTAGTATATATTATAAACATGGAATTTCCGACCATTCCCAATATACGAAACGATCGAGTAGAGAAACATAGAAATACATTTGTGCTGTTGCCTGTGGTCCAATTACGCACCGTAGGAGATCAGAGCAATTGAGATAAGTTATTTTTAGCAAAAAGGGATGTTTATTTGTATGAAAAATTTCTCGATTTGGTTTAGAATTCTAAATAAAAGGCATCGCTCTTCGTAGCAACGATCAGTTCAGCACAGATCGCTGTAGCTCACACATATATAAATTCTTCTTAGGTAGGTAGTTTCTATATAAATGAAAAGTAAAGAAATATTTCGTAAGGTGTGTTTTACATGTAATCTGTGCTGCAACTAAGTGAGACTATCCATATATACATATGCTTACATATATAGCATAGCTCGCAAATAACTGTTCATCGTTCCATTCCATTGCTCTCGCTCAGAGCAAGAGTCTTTGTTTCTTTTCGTTTTGGTTTTCGGTTGAGCGTCTTCGTGTGACGCTCTTTTTATGAACTTCGTTTACGATTGATGCTCGTACAATGCGGCCCACGTAAGTGACCAGATAACTCAAAGAGTCTATATAATAGGTATTCACTTTCACACATACATGAAGACAACTCTCGCATACATACACAAAAGAGAGCAAAAAAGGTTTCTATCGAATCGCAAACGAACTTGATGAAGAACAGACGCAATCGGTTGCTCTCTGAGATTTTTTTTATCAAACTGTGAGTGAAAGACATTGAGCAACAGTCAATAGTTATTAACGAGCTCAAATATGGAAGATGAATGATGATTATATAAAATCACTGAATTTGTACGCAGGAAAGACATTGTAATATAATCATATAGTAATATAATATAATACCATACAATCTCTCCCTTTCTCTTTCTGTTTACTTTTTTGCTATTAAAATCAGATTCGTTCTACAATCTGGTTATTGCTATGAGAATGATCAACATATCTAATCAGATCTATATAAAATCTTTCATGAAATAACTCTACAACTTGCAAGACTTTCCAGTTACAAATGACTTCTTACATACACACAAATTTTTTTTAAAAATATGCAAACATTTTCAATCTAGCATAAATTTAATATTTATTAAAATTTACAAAAATTATCATGCATTTTGTGCTTCTTTTTTCAACTTATTCATATACAAATCTTTAAGAAAAGAAAAACCCAAGCACAGTGCTTCCACTTGAAGAAACCGCAACGCTTGCATCTTGCATAAATTATGGCATCGTTGATTGTAATGCAATTTAAAGAGTCAGACAGAGCGACAGCAAGAAAGAGAGAGAGAGAGTGAGGGAAAGAGAAATTAAATTAATATCATGATTTTATTTCTTTTTTCTTTTCTTTTCCTTTTTTTTGCAGGGCATAGAAAATCGAACGCCTTTCTGGACGTACCCACAATGAACATGCATCACCTGAGAGTGAACGACGACGACGAGGATGTGGATCGCCTGCGCACATTTAGTGCATCCAAAGGAGGTAAGATGGAATGGTGGCAAGGCAGTGTGTAGTATTTGTGTGTGGCACTCATCGCAGTCAGAGAATGCCGTAGATACAAAAGCCTTCTTGACCGCATTTATTTCGAAATTGAAAATCAAACCGAAACGAAACGCCGCCAGCACATAAAGCCAAGGATTAGACTTTACTTTACAATGGGGCCAGCGACATAGTACATGTCAAATGCCCACACGTCTGCAGCTGCAGACTTAGGTGAGAGAGGTGGACCAATAGATGGCCTCAAGATGTTGTTGTTGTAAGGAAATCTGAAAAGTTTGCCTCTGGCCTAAAAGGCTATCAGTGACATTTAATGCCACTTAAGATGGCCATAATGGAAGGCAACAGTAGTCTCTATATAGTTTCGGCAGATGTCATTTCTGTATTTGGGTCACGTTATTGTTACGCATACGCAACGTGGCCGAGGCGAGCATTGAAACAATAACCAAAAAAAACAGAAACCTTAACAGAGGTGGATGGATCTGTATTTGTGTATGCATGTGTGTGTGTGTGTGTGTGTGTTTGTCTTTGTATGCATATATATGCATGTCGCCTTTAAGCACGTGTTTAAGCTCAACTGCCACACACACACAGACATACACTTAAATAGAATTGACACCAAGCATTTATTTGCTTGCCCTAACAGCGGGTATTATGAGCTCTGGCCAGCAACTGCAGTCAGAGTTTCAGCTTTTTTAATTGTTAGTTGTCGTTATTGTCCTCCAGGGTAGACTCCAAGGGTCCACTGTGACCGTTGTTGACGATGTGACTACAATATATTTATCTAGCAACAGCTTTGTAGTATATATGTATGCATCATTAAATTGTCTCTTTTTATTGTTATACTGCATAATAAAGATAAGCGTGAATTACATAATTTGAGCGTATTAAATTAATTATTTTTTATATCTTATGTAATATATTATTTAACATTTTGAGTCAACAATAAATTAGATAATTTTATATAGATAACAAATTTACTAAAGATAACATTCCTCTCGACTCCAGTTCTCTCTCTCCCTCTGCCAATAAAAGAAAGCCTTCCAATTCTGCTAGGGTATTCAGCTGGCAGTCAAAACAATTTCACAAGAGCTCTTGTAAACGTCTGTGACTGTCTCCTGGCATACATTTACATGTATATATATTATATACTATAAATTTGAGTTGAGTGCGTTAAATTGTCAGAGTCTGGCGGAATGAAGTGCAGAGTGCATGGGAAGGAGCCAGAGGAGAAGGTAGACGTGAGATGTTACAAATGGCATATGAAACACGCTGCATATTAAAATTCAATGAAGTTGCCAGCATTTCTCAGCTAAATTGCTTTCAAATACATGAAAATGTTTGCATGTGCAAGTAGTTATTCCCTCGACAGTGTACGAAAGAAAGAGAGAGACAGAGAGGGAAAGAGAAAGATATACTGACAGTGTGTGTGGTGCCTTTGCGGTTCTGTTGGATGCGTCATGTGCACAAATTTAATTAAACTTAATACGCACTCGACTTGGGCACGATTCACCAAACCGTAAAGCAAGCAAAACCCCTCACATCAATTATGTTTACAGTTTGAATTTAAACAAGATTTAAAAAAAATAAAAAGGCAAGAGGAAAATAAATGCAAAGGGAAAATAAAGAAAATTTACAGAGCACACATGATTGAAGTGCGTGAGGGGAAAGAACGGTTTGCTGGTAGCTGATTAATTGAAATGCTGGCGTGTGTCAGCTGTCCGTCCAGTGTCCATCCTCAGCCAATGAAGCGCCAACCAGTGGAAAATTCAATGAAAAGCTGTCCAAAAGTACCCACAATGCGTTTGCATGTGTGTATGCCTGTCTCTCTCACTCTGCCTGTGTGCGTTTTCTGCGGCCAAGATTGAAATGGCATGGGATGTGTGGCTTGGGAGCCTTATGGACTTTTTGCGCCTGGTTATGATGACGCTCGCTGTGTAAATTGAATTATAATTGAATGATGTCCACGCACGTTCCATTGCCGTATAAATCCCTACATTCAATGGGCGTCGATGCGGGTGGGCGTGGCCATATGCCAGCGTGTATGAGCGCATCGCGAGTCATATGACTTAGATGAGTTGCTATTCATACAGCTGGCACAATACACAATTGGCTGTAGAGCGAGCTAAACGAATTATATTTGAATGAAAAATGCAATAGAAAGCGAAATTGGCAAAAATTGTCGACTGACGGATATGCTGTAAAGGGCCTGAGGAGACTTGAGTTTTAATAAAGATGAGATTGTATTTGTTGCAGTTAAATTTGAGAATATATTTATAAAGTCTGATTACCTTTGCCCAATCGTATTTACATTCAACTGTTTATAAAGACATTGAGATCTTTGCTTGAATGTTTATTATTCTGAACTGTTCCGTTTCCTCTGTGTTTTTACCACCTGCAGAGCCATTTGCTCACCCTTTGTGTATATAGTAAATATATTGCAGGGCATATCTCTAGTATACTCTAGTATTCCCAGCTAAACTCGACCTTGCTACTGATATAGTCAAACAATTGCCAAAACATGTGCAAAATCTCGTGCAACACTCATCGATCTGTAAATCAATCGGCATATGAAAATTTATATTTATTTTCTCAAATAGTTATTCATCAATAAAAAATGCGCGAAAAACGCAATTTGGCATTACGAACAAAATAGCTAAAATAATAATTTAAAGACACATCAAAACATCAAAAAAGCGAACGAACAACGTTGATTTAAAACAAGATGAAAAAAAAAACCAATAAAAACCCAAAGCCAAACAAAAGATAGGAAATTAATTTGTAGCATAAAGAAATAGAAAAGAAAAATGTTGCTTACTTTATTAGTTAGCCAGAATTCAACTATTTTGTTGATTACATATTCGAGTTCATCTAGGTAGATCTGAAATCATAAATAACTTGTGAATAACTTAACACTCGATGATTTGCACAGCTAAATTTAAACATTCGGCATTTGTACAAATATTTATTGTAACAAAACACAAAGCAAGCAAGACCCATTCGTATCAAAGCTAAACATTTTATTGCCAGGCAGTTTTCACCTTTTATTTTGTGTATGAAAATTTGCGCTATTCTACATCATTTTTCCAATTCTTTTGTGCTGCTATTGCCACCCAGCCAGGCAATTTTATGGCTTTCCAATGATGAACGAGCATGAACAATGTATGCGACTGCATAATGCGCGCCCATTGTTGGAATATAACTAAATTACAAATATTAAAGCTATCAACAATGAAAATTGTAACAAAAAAACTGTATACTAGCTGTATAGAAAGTGAATCTATGTCTCATCTCAAAATAAACACAAAATCTATTTAAAAATAAAAAAAAAAATACGTCTGTTGAGTTAGTTTTCCCTTCTTGCCAAGAAGATGCAGCAGAAGTAGATTTAGATGAATCATATGAAGTGTAAATGCTTTGAAAAGAATTTTGTACTTGTTGCTGAAAACTGTAGTAGGAAAAGTAATAGATGACCGACATAGTTGAAAAACAAAAGATTTAGTAATGCTAAAAGAATTTTCTGATATTAATTTACTACTAAATCATTGAATGCAATGTCTAATAAAAGACAAAAACTTATTCATAAATATATTAAAATTAATAATTATTATGAAAAATGCAATTAGTAATAAGAGACTGTAGTTGGTCTATAGGAATAATAATTAGTATTTCCAGCTGCAGGTTTGCCAGCAAATATACTCTTTTCGTTCGGCTAACGAGCATATGCTGATGTATTTTGCAAATTTTTATTGCCATTTTGGCAATTAATTCAATTTACACAATTAATGAGCGCTGCAGCAGCGTTTGCTTGAGCTACAATTTGCTTCACTCATTCGCCTAAATACAGAAATAACTGAATGCAATAAAGCGCGGGCAATAAATCTATTTATGACATTTAAATGTACACAAAACAAATGCCATAAACAGAGGCGCATAAGTCAAAATATTTATATAAATATTTTGTTGTGCCTTTCGTATAAATATCTATATATATTTAAATGTAAATTTACATATATATCATTGGTTTGATTGCCCGACATTGAAGCCAATATATACACATTTAAATGCATGCTTATATCTATCCATTTGGGTTTCAACTATAATTGTATTTTGATGAATACATTTCATATTTGGTTTGCTAAGTATTGAAATGAGACATAAACAAGTTTGATTGAATAGCTGGAAAATATTATGAGAAACGGTTATGTAGCCTATTTAATCTAGAGAAACATTAAAAGCCTTATTTCTCTTAGAATATATCGATTTATATATATTCAGTAAGCATCGTAGCCCAAACAGACACTAAAGAAATTTAATAATATATTATAAAAAATTACCAAAAATATTTCAAAATTTAGATTTTGTATTAACTTTATATCAAAAACGAATATCGACAGCATTGCAGAGAACAATATTAATATTAATGCAGATTATTGTTATACAATTTAAATGTGACTTTTTATTAAAGATTTTCAATATATATTCTCAAGATATTCCAGCTTAATTAGCATAAAAGTGTTTTATAATAAATTTTAATTTTTATTCAAATAAAATGATTTAAGAGCACAACTTCATCTCCCTCGAAAGACTTTGCAAATATTTAATACATGTATATTTATCAGCGCAGATATCCACTAAGACAATAGTCTTTAGAGCTCTCCTACACACCCCACTCTAGCTCCCCAACTCTCACGCTTTCAGCTACTCAAATTTCCATTCAGTTATTAGCAGCTGAAAGCCCCTTCGTCCGGTTCTTGTTTAAATTCTCTTTAATTTATTCAATTTAGCTCTTTATGCATGCAAAATTTCTCGATAAATTGCTTGTTAACTGAATAGCATAGCATGCCAATCTAAGCTGCGACACTGTGCTCAACAATATTCTCATAATAATATTAATTAATACATGCAGCATAATGCATGTCTATTAAGAGACCCAAGAGTCTCAGCCCAGTCGAGCAATCAAAATTGAATTATTTATATAAGCAAGCAAACATTTAGTATTTGACATTTAAGCATGCGATTTGCTGAGGTTTGTGTTTGTCTTTCATGTTTGTTTGCAAGCCACAAATTGAAATATATATATACACGTGTACATATATCTAAATTTGGCATACGAATTGCCTACCTCAGTGTGCTTGATTAAAATAGTTTCAGCTAATGAATTTTTAAATTTAAAGCCTCTATTCAATCTAGCTGTCAGCTAAGTGAACAGCAGAACAGTTGAACAGTTGAACAGCTGCACAGCTGCATACAAAAAGCATTTCAAATAAACCACGAAAAGAACATGAAATATATAGAAATGGGGGAATAGGGCCAGGCTGCTGCAACATTTAAAAAGGCGCAAAAAGTTGCAACATGTTAGACACGAAGGGAGAGGGAAAGAGATAGCAGTACGAGAGACAAAGCTGCACACAAAGGCTAGATAAAGCATTGTTGTTGTTGTTGCAGTTGCCCTGCGGCTGGCAACAGTAATTTTAGCTCGGCTCAACGCGGCGTATGAGCAACATATGGCAGCACGTGGCGCATACGCTGCCTATGCCCAAGCCACACGCTGCCTGCGCAGTTCCGTTGGTTTTTCTGTATTTTCTTTTCTTTCTGTTTTTTTTTTTGGTAATGCAGCTTACATCTATCCGCAGGCATCATCAATCGAGGCGACTCCTTTCGCAGACGCCGCTCGCGCAGTAATAGCCTTGCACCGATTAGTCCCATGCATACGCGCAATGCCATGGCCGGCTTGAATGGCGGCGGCAGTGGCGGCAGCAGCCTTGGCTTGGGTACCAATTACAATGGCAGCGGCATTGTCGGTGGCAGCAATAGCAATGGCTATGGCAACGACAATGCCGGCCAGGACAATCATCAGCCGGTGGAATTCTATCGCGTCGAGATGCTCGGCTCAGCGGGTGTGGGCAAACAGGCGCTTGTCTCACAATTTCGCACCTCCGATTGCATTAATGCTTACGATGGACCCGGTAAGTGCTAAGCTCTTGCAGTTGACACATAAAGACAGTCTAATAGCTTTATCTCTCCCTCTCCCTCTCCCTCTCTCTCACAGAGTGCGATGAGGCCGAACAGAATATTTCAATTATTTTGAATGGCATCGAGTCGGAGCTAAAGTTGCACACTGGCAATCCAGACAGCAAGGTAAGTCAAGGAACCATTTGTCAAATTGTAGAACACACACAAATAAACACACATACACAGATATACACACATATACATCTATATATGAACACCCACTCAATCAGTCAAACTTTGCCCAGCATTAGCTTGTGGCTAGCTGTCTCCTTTGCCTACTCCTGCGAGTGTCTGTTATAATTGTAGTTAAATATTTCATTATTAATCTGGAAGGCTGTCCACACAATTGGACTTAAGCACCACCTGCCCATCTAACTGTCGCTGCAAGAGAAATGTGGGCAAACAGTTTTAAGCTTTGATTACGCAACATTTTGTCTTGGCCTTAATTCAATTAATTACATATGCTTAGCAGAGTTAATGCAATTTGAACAGCAGCAGCAGCTGCTGCTTCATTTACAAATATTTAACATCCCTTAATTACGCCACAGGACATTTGGGAATTGGCCAAAAACTTTATGAAAACTTAAAATTGCATAAGAAGGGAGAGCGGCGAGCGGCGAGCGGAGAGCGGAGGCAGTAAAGCAAATGGTTTTTCTTTTTCCTGCTGCTGTGGCATGCAGCATGTGGCTACCGTGGTTGCATACACAAGTGGCAAATATTATGAACGAGAGTTTTGTGCCCTCAAAATAAAAGGGCAAACGTGGGCAAATGGGCGCTTCATGCAGGGCCTTGACATTCCGAGTGGTTGGAGCTGAAGAGCCGGTTAAGCCGGTCAGGTGCATGAGAAATGACAATGGCAACAATAAAGAAAAAATAATATAAATATACATAGTTGTTGTAGCTTGACTCTGAGATACGCTGCGTATCCCAAGGAGCACGAAGTGAAATATAAATATATAATAATATTAAGAAATATAGAAATAATTTAGAATTCAAAATAATACTAACAAAAATATATATAAATATAAATATAAAATTTATAAAATATTTAAATATATATAATACAATAATATAAATCAATTTTTAATAAAATATGCAATTATACAAAAAAATATGATTCATAAAAATATATAATTATATAAAATATAAAAATATATAAAATTTAATAAAATATAAATATACAAAAATATTTTTTTTAAATGTTTTTAATAAATATGCAATTATGTAAATAAAATATAAAATGTAAAAAATTGTAAAAAATATAAATATAAAATAAATACAAATTATGACAAATAAAAATATAAAAATATGAAAAAATAAACAGCAATGAAATATAAATATATATAAAAAATATGCATAATAAAAATGTATATACAAAATATACAAAAAATATATAATATATAATATTATAGGTAACAGATTCTCTATTTCATATAATCATCAAATAGAACATATTTTACCTGAGTATGAGTGAGATCTGTCACAGGTAACTCTTGCTAAGCTTCTTTATAACAAATCCCATAAGAGTCAAGAGCGAAGCTAAGCAAAGCAGAGGCACTTGCAATGGGCTGTCATAGCCCTAGCGCATCTCATATACACAGCAGGCGAAGCTTCTTTCGACTACGATTTGCTTCACTCAATAAGTCTTGATTTGAGTGAACAGCCTCTGAGCTCTTAGCAGCTTAGAATTGAGCCGATATTTGTAAGGTTTTAAGAGTTGAATCTTTATTAAGCAGACAGTAAAATGCTTCAAAACCATGAATGCATTTTTATTCAATATTCTTCTGCTCTTTCATTGAATTTCTCTAAACTTATTTATTAATAATAATCAGCAGAACTTTCATATTAAAATAACACAATTTTCGCTTATATAGAAAACTTAGCTAAAGATTTATTTTGGCTTTTCAAAATATTATTTTTTAATAACAACACGAGAAAATACAAATGTTAAAATGAATTTCATATATATATACAATCTATGCCATAAATCATATTAATAACAATGAAATTTGTATTTCAAAAAGAAAAAACAATATTTATTTTTAAAAATCAGCTCGAAACAAATATTTAAAACATATTTCTGCGCTCGCAAAAATATTTATTAAATAAATACAAATTAATGAAATATATAAACAAATAAAAATTTCAAAAAGCAATTTTGAACCATGGACCATGGGGGACTCGCATGCTGTGAATTAAGCAGATCGTTTCTGTAGCCTCAGCTAGATGACAGACAGCAATATGCTCTTATGAAATACATGCACAAGAAGCAGAAGAAGAAGAGAAAGAGCTGCTGCTGCGGCTGCTGCTGCTGTTTTCAGGCCCATACGTTTAATGATTATGAAAGCGGGGTATGCGGGTTATGGCCAAATGGCAAGAATAACAAATGCTGAACAATTTTTGCAATAATAACAACAACAAGAACAACAACAAAACCAACTAGAGCAAGAACAAGCAGAGCAGAGCGATAAACATGCAATCGAAATGCCAAATTGCTGGCCAAATGCCAAATGACCAGCAAGAAGCCCAACGGGCAATACGACGACAAAGACGTTCATCTAGATAGAGAGTATGGCTGGGGAGTGAAGAATGATCCCGAGGCAAGCAAATATATACAAACATGCATATACATACATATGTATATATATTTATATATGTATCGGATTGAGTTGAGGGCAACGCAGTTTGGCGCGAGCAATAATGGCGATGATTAAGGCGACCGACAGAGACAGGGAGAGAGAAAGCGAGAGAGTGAGAGTGAGGGAGAGAGCGTGCCAGTGTGGGTACAGAGGCATATTGCAGCGTTGACAAACAAAAGGAAATGGCAACAATTTATCCATTCTGGACACACAAAGCACAAAGCGTATTAAAAGCAAAAGTTGAAAGTTGAAAGAACAAATAATCAACAGCGAATTTGTTGCCTCAACGCAAAAGGCAAAATGCACACAAGCGTGACCGTCAATCATAAACACCTTGGCAATCACACACACACACACACAGACACACGCACTGTTCCAGTCATTTAGAACAACTTGTGCTGTGTGCATTTGGCAATCGTAAATTCCTGCCAAAATGCCGGATGTGCCTGGCGTTGCTTTATGGTCGCAAGGAAGACGGGTGGACGTAGAAGAAGCATAATAAAAAGTAGGAAAAACTTTGAAAATGCAGTGTCACATCCGCCATTTGCAACGCGCTTGTGGTAGCAGCAACTTGCTGCGAAAAGCCAGAAATAACAATGACGATATATGCTTTAAGTATGATTGGAATATATGTATAGTATCGATAAATAATCGATTAAGCAAAGAGTTTGGAGTTATTGAAACGATGTGGTGCATGAGAAACAGCAGCTATAGAAGGTCTATAGCTGCAATGTATATGTGGGATTTTTGACCCTTTAAAAGGAAATTAAGTAATTGACATGATTGGCATGTGTAGATTATCGACTAATATGAAAATTAGACTGGATGATAGAGCAGGATGTTTGCTGTTGATTTCTATCTATATCTGTTTATAAGCTAACGACTTTTAACATGACTGCAAATGAGATGAGATGCGCTCGTAAATATATGTATGTATGTTGAGCGTATTTCACTAACACTTAGAGAAAGAACTCAGAGAGTAAACAAATGTGTTAGTTCTTCAATGTGTGCATGTGCGATCGTACAGAAACCTTCTACTTACTGCTATTGGCTTTCTCTGAGTTTTATGTAACTCCACACATCAAAAGCCTATGCATGTGTGTGTGTGTGAAAGTGAGCACCGCTTACTTAACATCACTATACGAGCGTCAATCGTCTCGCTCCCTAAACGATGTTCGGGAAAAGAGCGCCACACGAATGCAATGCGCTCAACCGAAGACGAAAACGAAAAGAACCGAAGGCAAGAGACTTCGCTTAGAGTGAGAGAGAGAGTGAGTCTATGATTCTATTCGGTTAAACTCGTGAATAGAGAGTGAAGTTTCTAAGAGTAAACAGTTATTTGCGAGCTATGGATTTCCAATGAGAGAGAGAGAAAGAGAGACCAATAGACCAATTTTAATACTAAAAGCAGCCATATATATAAAAGCATCGATTAATTATTCACTTACAACGAATTTTAATATTAATAGATTAAATATGGGAAACAAAATGCAAAATATCGACATCAACTAGGCAAAGAAGGTGTAACAATAAATTATTTAATTACCAGAAGCTGCATCAACTAAAAGAGTTGTTTATAAATTATCGACATACAAATTAGCTTCTTCGATTATTTATCGAACATAAATTTGTCTGCCGCTCTCTTCTCTCTATTTGTCTTAATAAATTCGACTTATAATAATGAATCGATAAATACATCATTTCTATAGTTTCTCTTTCATACAGTAACTAATATTCAAAGTTCTACTAAGCAAAGGAACTCTTGCTCTGCTCAAAATTGAAAGATTCTTTAAGAAGTAGAAGTGGGCGGGAGGAGGGGGGGACAAGCAAAGTACAATTGCTTTGAAGTGCAACGAGAAACCGAACTCGAACTTATAAAATATTCAAAACATCTGTTAATTTAGACGCTACTTTAGAATATCATTAAAAGTCTAGCAAAAGTTTTCACAATCGCGACGGCAGACGTAGATACAGATGCAACAGAACGAAGCAAGCTGAGGTGCGCGCTCTCTCTCACTTGCTCGCTCTCCCTCTCTCTTTCACCCTTTGGTAACTATGTTCCTCGTTATGGGAGCAAAGTGGCCGTAATTTTAATTTTTACGAGCGTAAAGTAAACAAGTAAGAACGTTGCAGTTAGGCGCAACTAACAGCGATATACTTTGTTCCCATAGGTGCATCTTATTTTTTAATAAACATTTAATTAACGAAATATTTCGGCAATTAGAAAACGTACATGGCAAGCAACAAACGTTTTTCCTACACATACATATAGATTTACACATGTACACACTATACGAGTATACACACAACTTTCTATGTATACATACAAAAGTTTGGATGCCAGAATATTCTAAGAATTGTGACTGAATTAAGAATCGTTACTTTAGTTTTGTCAAAAGGCGCTCTAGCAATACCTTATTTGGTTTTAGTTAACGAAACCCAAGTCAGGGCAGTGGCGCTGGTGGTAAGCGCTATGCAAGCTATACTTAGGTGCGTGGGTTCGAATCCCGCAGAAAACTTTTTTCAAAATTATTAATTTTTTATTTTTTTAATATTTGTATATTTATTATAAAATGCTTGCTGCCAATTGATAATCATTTATAAACATACGCATATGAATTGTGCATTTAAGTAAAAACTAAAACTGCTTTATGCTTTCCGATTTGCGACGCTGTGTGGCAGGCAGCTTTTCTATGCATGCATATATGTATGTATGCATGTGTACGTGTATACACATCCAAAAGTGTATACATATTGCAAGAATTGCGATTGTATTGTTTTGTGACGTCACAAGCTGCTGATCAGCTGGTCAGCTGATCAGCTGTGAATTTATTTAGGTTTAGCTAACGATTACATGTTGTTTTCAAAAGACCCAGGTTCGAATCCCGCTGGAAACTTTTTATTTATTAATCAAAAACTTATGAATTTTATTTTTTTAAATTCATTAATATTATTATATTTATGTTAAAATGCTTTTTGCCATCTTAGCAATTGCTACTAAGCTATTGTATGCATGAATTATGCAGTTGGCCACAACAAACTTCTTTGCCGATTTGCCACGCCCCCAGGGGGCGTAGACGCATAATTTTTTGCCAGTTCTTAGAAAGGGCCGAGGCTAACATGCCTGCAAAATTTGGTTGCTTACATTCCAAAAATGCGAAAATTACAGGGTATTTTTCGATATGCCACGCCCCCAATGAGGCTGAAAAATTATTTTTGGGGGATCGATAGAGGAGAACATTAGTAACTCAACCATCCAATTTTCAAGCTTCTAGCTCTAAAACTGTAGGAGATATAAACTTTTGCGGTTTGCCACGCCCCCTGTGGGCGTAGATATATCTACCATAGCTTATTAGTCTTGGGTTGTCAACCCGAGTATACATGCAAAATTTCAAGTCTCTAGTGTCAATAGTGTCCAAAATATAGCACAATTTGAAAAATCACTATATATTCAGGTCCGATTTGCCACGCCCCCAATGGGCGTAGACATAAACTTTTTGATCGATCTTCTTAGAATCATAACATTAACTCACATGCAAAATTTCAGCGTTCTAGCTTTAACGGTGTAGAAGATACGTATTTCCCGATTTGCCACGCCCCCAATGGGCGTAGATATATCCGCCATAGCTTTTTGAACTTGGGTTGTCACCCCGAGTATACATTTCAAATTGCAACTCTCTAGCTCATCATCTAGTATGATAACTTAACTATGGGCGGAAGAGTTTTCCGATTTGCCACGCCCCTAGTGGGCGGATCGGGAAAATTTTTACACTTTATAATTCGGGAACATATATGAGTATATGTTTAAAATTTCAAGTCTCTAGCTCTAATAGCGCCGAAAAATATTGCGTTCATACGGACAGACGGACAGACGGACAGACGGACAGACGGACAGACGGACGGACAGCAAGACGGACATTGCACAAACCCAATATACTTTTTCCCCTTCGGGAACAAAGTATAAAAAGCGGCAGGAAACACGAATGCAGCAGGCAGCAGGAGGACATGGCTGTGGCCTAGCGTTTTATGGCATTGCATGCAGAGCTCGGACTGCCTCTGTCAGATGTAGTTGCTCGTTGAGCTTTACTAACTTTTAATGCTGCCTTTTAAATTAACACAAATACACACACACACAGGCGTCCGTTCACTCGCTTATGCCATTTAAGAGTTTCGAGTTGAGTTTGTAAAACTTGTTGAATAATTTTTGTTTTTTGTTTTTGTTTTTGTTTTGGTTTTGTTTCAGGAAGAGTTGGAGCAGGCGGATGCATTTCTGGTTGTCTATTCCTGCATTGATAAGGAGTCCTTTACGCGTGCCAAACAAATATTATCGCGTCTGCAGGACATGGATTTGCTGCGCCATCGACCCACCATTTTGGTGGCCAACAAAATTGATTTGGCCAGATCACGCGCCGTCTCAGCGCAGGGCAAGTTGTCCAGCCAGTGCGTGACCAACACTCATTAGCTAACCATCTACCTCTCTCTCTCCCCTCTCTTCCCTTCTCTCTTTCACTCGTTTAGATGGTAAATGTCTCGCCTGCACCTTTGGCGCCAAATTCATAGAGGTTTCGGTGGGCATTAACCATAATTGTGATGAACTGCTCGCTGGCACTTTGACCCAAATACGCTTGAAGAAGGATCAAAATCTATTGCACGTAAGTTGATAGAGAGCAAAGGGAATGTCAATGATATAGACCTCGATGATGGCTGAGTTATTAGCTGTAGGAAATACTCGACAATTTTTGTTTAACAATTATTTGTTATTCATCATTCATCAACAGCGCTTTTCACACACACTCTATCTCTCTCTGACTCTCTTTATCTATCTATCTCTATCATTGATTTGTGTAATTTTATTTATTTTCGATGTATGTGTTATGTGTAATCGATCGCTTTCGCAGCTGAATCCAAAAAAATCAAAAGACAAAACTAAATTTAAAGATAGCAAAGACAAGCACGTAGAGACTGTAGAAACTGATAAATGTCTGACACTGACTGATCTTAAGGCCGACGATGCGGTAAGTAATGCAGTCAACAAACAACAACAACTAGAGTTGAGTTCTATATGTTACTCCCCACTCCACTACCCTCTCTCTCTCTCTCTCTCTCTCTTTCTCTCTATCTTTCTATCTCTATCTTAAAGAAATACTAGACCCCCTTAGCATAAATTTCAATTGTTCTCCTATGTCAATTCCAAATGTTAACCAATTTGCATGCAGAAGTCTCGAGACCTCTACTCAAACCTTCTATAAATAGATGCCTAATATTAACCTAAATATGTCTCACATCTATTATTAATTCATAATTGATACAAAAATATAATCAATTGAATCCCCTCCTTTATAGTCCTCACCCACGACGTCGTCCCCTTTAGCAATGCATATTATTAATACCCAACGTAGCTTCTAGGCTTGCCAAAAATGAAAGTGATGTCAAATGTAGAAAACTTGTTTCGAATTTACCTCATGCATTTGTTTGTTTTGTTCTTGTTTGTTATTCCTTTGCTACATTTTGTTGTTATTTACACACACACACACAATCAATTTTCCAACTAAACCAAACACAAGTCCACAAGTGACATTTTGGGACAAAAACCAAGTTTGTTTAACCAGTAAAAATATTCCAAATATAAACATGCATAAATGAAAAAAAAAAAGTCCATAAACTATTTAAATATTCTGACTTACCATTATGTTTTTGTAGGGTACGCGCGATGGCAGCTCGCCGGCTCATTGGTATAAGAGTCGCAGCGTGATGCTGGCCAGCATGAAGGCGCGTCAGATGCTCACCTGGATACTGGGCAAGGAGGATTCCAAGTTTAAGCATTGCGAGAATTTGCAGGTGCTCTAAAGAAGAAGATAAGGACGAAAAAGAAAAAAAGAGCTCAAAAACAAGTCAAAAATTAAAGTAAAAACACCAAATAAAAGAACACATGCTTCAAGTTATACGAGAGTAAATATATATACAAATATATACAAATATATATATTAAATGTAATTATAAAGTGTATTAGATAATATGTAATTTGTAATTCAATTTAATTATATGTGAATATTTCTATATAAACAAAAACCAAATAATAAACAAGTAAGAACGTTGCAGTTAGGCGCAACTAACAGCGATATACTTTGTTCCCATAGGTGCATCTTATTTTTTAATAAACATTTAATTAACGAAATATTTCGGCAATTAGAAAACGTACATGGCAAGCAACAAACGTTTTTCCTACACATACATATAGATTTACACATGTACACACTATACGAGTATACACACAACTTTCTATGTATACATACAAAAGTTTGGATGCCAGAATATTCTAAGAATTGTGACTGAATTAAGAATCGTTACTTTAGTTTTGTCAAAAGGCGCTCTAGCAATACCTTATTTGGTTTTAGTTAACGAAACCCAAGTCAGGGCAGTGGCGCTGGTGGTAAGCGCTATGCAAGCTATACTTAGGTGCGTGGGTTCGAATCCCGCAGAAAACTTTTTTTCAAAAATTATTAATTTTTTATTTTTTTAATATTTGTATATTTATTATAAAATGCTTGCTGCCAATTGATAATCATTTATAAACATACGCATATGAATTGTGCATTTAAGTAAAAACTAAAACTGCTTTATGCTTTCCGATTTGCGACGCTGTGTGGCAGGCAGCTTTTCTATGCATGCATATATGTATGTATGCATGTGTACGTGTATACACATCCAAAAGTGTATACATATTGCAAGAATTGCGATTGTATTGTTTTGTGACGTCACAAGCTGCTGATCAGCTGGTCAGCTGATCAGCTGTGAATTTATTTAGGTTTAGCTAACGATTACATGTTGTTTTCAAAAGACCCAGGTTCGAATCCCGCTGGAAACTTTTTATTTATTAATCAAAAACTTATGAATTTTATTTTTTAAATTTATTAATATTATTATATTTATGTTAAAATGCTTTTTGCCATCTTAGCAATTGCTACTAAGCTATTGTATGCATGAATTATGCAGTTGGCCACAACAAACTTCTTTGCCGATTTGCCACGCCCCCAGGGGGCGTAGACGCATAATTTTTTGCCAGTTCTTAGAAAGGGCCGAGGCTAACATGCCTGCAAAATTTGGTTGCTTACATTCCAAAAATGCGAAAATTACAGGGTATTTTTCGATATGCCACGCCCCCAATGAGGCTGAAAAATTATTTTTGGGGGATCGATAGAGGAGAACATTAGTAACTCAACCATCCAATTTTCAAGCTTCTAGCTCTAAAACTGTAGGAGATATAAACTTTTGCGGTTTGCCACGCCCCCTGTGGGCGTAGATATATCTACCATAGCTTATTAGTCTTGGGTTGTCAACCCGAGTATACATGCAAAATTTCAAGTCTCTAGTGTCAATAGTGTCCAAAATATAGCACAATTTGAAAAATCACTATATATTCAGGTCCGATTTGCCACGCCCCCAATGGGCGTAGACATAAAACTTTTTGATCGATCTTCTTAGAATCATAACATTAACTCACATGCAAAATTTCAGCGTTCTAGCTTTAACGGTGTAGAAGATACGTATTTCCCGATTTGCCACGCCCCCAATGGGCGTAGATATATCCGCCATAGCTTTTTGAACTTGGGTTGTCACCCCGAGTATACATTTCAAATTGCAACTCTCTAGCTCATCATCTAGTATGATAACTTAACTATGGGCGGAAGAGTTTTCCGATTTGCCACGCCCCTAGTGGGCGGATCGGGAAAATTTTTACACTTTATAATTCGGGAACATATATGAGTATATGTTTAAAATTTCAAGTCTCTAGCTCTAATAGCGCCGAAAAATATTGCGTTCATACGGACAGACGGACAGACGGACAGACGGACAGACGGACAGACGGACAGACGGACAGACGGACGGACAGCAAGACGGACATTGCACAAACCCAATATACTTTTTCCCCTTCGGGAACAAAGTATAAAAAATAACCAAAGTAAAAAGAACCAGTAAACCTAACCTTACAAATGCAAACAGGTTTCGATATATCGATAACCATAACGATAAACAAACACACACACACACATTCAAGTAAACTAGAGTGCAGTCACAATTGTGTCTCTCAAGCCTGATAATCAAAAATTAAATCAAATTTAATGTAAAAAAAAAAAAAAAAAAATAAATGTAAGGAACGCGAGCAACTTTATGGAACCAAGCAAATGCAACATTTAAATATAACTATGAACAAAACGTAAATTGAGTTTCCTACTTAATGGAACAACAATTTTTTCTGAGCTTTAAGCGCGAAAAATCAACTATAAATATTTTATTTTGCCAGTAGCTATTGAGCAGAGTTTAATAACTATATAAATCCTCTTACTTCTTCAGTTTTATATAAATATAATATTTATGTATCTGTAGCGTATTTAAGAACTGAAAACTTTAGAAATTGTTAACTGTAGCATATTTTGATTTTCCGTTTTGCCTTTGTCTTCCGAATTTATTTGATTTATACTTTAATTGTTGTACATAAATATATATATGTAACTATATATGTATATTCATTATGAAAATCCATTGCAATGTAAGGAATTTGAGTGTTATCCACGCCAAGTGGCAGAAGAAAGCACAAAAAACAATAATATTTGTAAATTTAAACAGAAAAGAAAAAATAATAATATAATAATAATTAATGAACTAATTAGAATTGTTTATAGATATGTGTGTATATATGCTTAATCACATGTGAATATTTTTCAATAAATATATATTATAATAAAGAAAAATACAAATAATAATTATAAAATCCAATACAAATTTTACCACATGTATAAAATAAAAACTTTAATAAACTATATATATACATATATATTTAAATGTTAAATAATCAAATTTAATTGTTGTTTTAATTGCTTATAAACTAAACTTTTGGTATAAAACGTCTTGATATGATGGCTTTGCTCTGAGAACTGATGCAGCTGATGAGTATACTAGAAGACTAGCCTGTATTTTTACAGGGTATATGCTGTATGTATGTTAACCAAATTGTTGTTGCCTTGGATTTTTCACTTGTCTGGCAACTTCGGCACGATAACGAAATAGCGGACGAAATACATTTATCTCAGCCAATTCCATATCATCAGCAGCCTCTTCATAGGACAGATCAGCCACAGCGCGTCGCAATCTGCTTAAAGTGCGCTCCAATCTGTAGAGTTGCTCGACTTTTGCATACTCTACATCTGCTTGTGCAGTGTTTGCCGTCAGTCTTTGGGTCGGCTCAATGGAACTGGGAAAAGCACAGACGATTTGTAGCGCAACAATGAATGCGAGTAGTTGGCAAATTCTCTATTGGATAATAGGAGAGAAATATTTTATTAAATCTCAATTCATCTGCATATTTACACGGCTTACTCACCTTAGTGAACATTTTATTTAATTTTCTTTTTAACTGACTTTCTATGTTTTAAATTAGTTACAATAGAGCTGTTATCTTCTTGAATGCGGAATTCGAAGTGTAACTAAGTCGCGCCCCAGCAATGCTTTTTATACAATAGAGAGCTAAATGATATTTTGCTAAGCGGCAGTTGGCTCTAATTAGCACCTTGAATTGTTCTAATTAAACACCTTGTTTTTCACATGTAAAAATCGATTGCAATAAGCCAAGGAAATTAGCATGTTGCTTTTGTTTTGTACAGTCCAGAAAATCTGGGATGAGCACATTTATAGAGCAGTCTGTTGTCGAGGCTAGGGAAGCCGAATCATGTGCATTAGAAATGTACTTTACATTTGATTTGAATTACACGGAATCGTCAATGCAAATACAACTGACTAATAGTGTTTACTTTATTGTTTTTTATCCGGTCGCGTGTCCGTCTCATAATTAGCGCATGATCTCAACAATGGCACAATAGTATATAGTCAAACTGTCAAAATCAACACCAATTGTTAGCACGTGCAATTTTACGATATTTAAACAATGTTTAATAAGTTAATTATTCATCACAATTTAGTGTGTGGTTTTTAATTTGAATTTGAATTTTGAATTTAAGCGCGGGCATTTAATGTTAACGAACGTAAGTGTGTGGCCCTGGTAAGTTACTCTTATCGATTAAAGAGTAAACAGAGTATGGTATGCTGCTCATTTAACATTCTGTTATTTGGCTGTCGGCATGTTGGAAGAGCAAATGCCGCACATATTAAACGGCATCTAGCGCTCTCGAGCAAGCAAATCATAAGAGAAAACAAAGAATAAAATGTATATAAATTTTAAAATTGCTGCACAAACTCGAAGCTACCAGCAGAGCCCGAATCTAATACTAGAATACACGGGAGAAATAGAAGTATAATAGAGTAAATATATAATTGTAAATATATTGTCTCTTTCTTTCATATTGGAATGTGGAAGGTGAAAACAAAGCTCTGCCTACAGAGTGCAGGTGCTTCTTCTCAACTTATAAGTGATTAAATACTACTAAATGTATATAAAAATATTCAACTAGTAATTATTGAATCACCATATATAAATATACCCATACAACTTCATTGAAAGATTTTATTTTGTATGTGCAGATAAGTATGTTAAAAGTTCATTTAATTAATATAACGGTAAATATTTGCTACTTACGCATAGCCAACTACAATCTTATTTTCTTCCCTCATATCTTAATTTGTATATCTAAAACAGTTTTTTTTAGCTACAATTCCACAAAATTTCAACAACTTTCGCACATTTTTGCAATACATCTATTTCAAAATTAGCGCAGGCCAAAAAGAAATTGAAAATAAAAAGCTGCTCCACACCGACAATATTTACTCAATTTGGCACAATCCGACAAACTATCGATAACTTGCATAAATATTTGCATAAAGAGTGAGCGGTCACAGCTGTTAGTTCAATACAGACAACAGACAGAACTGGGCGGTTCGCTCATTCAGTTTCTTGAGTTGTTCGATTGAACATATACCGAACGATTCGACACAACTTTCAATGTGCTACGCTTTTTGTTTATTTGTTTAATGTTCGTTTAACGGTAAAGTAAACAATAATTATTTAATTGATTTCAACTCAGAGTTTCTTAAGTGTTGCCTTGACTGTTTGCTAAAAGTATGCAAACAGAGCACCAAGACCAACAACAATGGCAAACATACGCAGTACAACGTCACACAAACAACAAAGAGTGCCGTTTTTTTAGATATCATTAAACAAATAAACTACGTTGCAGTATTCATATTTCAAATTTGCCAGCGTAACAAATTTATTTCAATTCCATTACGTACAAATATTACTGCCGGCGATGATTCAATTTCATTTTTGGCATTTTATATCTTACCAAGCCCCACAACATATGCTTAGTTGTGTGTGTGTGTGTGTGTGTACCAGCGTATGTGTGTTTGTGTGTGTGTTTGTGCGCAAAATGTGAAGACAAAACAAATGCGATAAGGGCAACTTCATAGGAAACTAAAGCGCTCGCTGTGCAACAATCGCAAATGGGCTGCCGACACTATCTCTCCCTCCCGCTCTTTCGATCGTCGGTTTCTTCAGCCGCGTCAGCGTTACAGTCAACACTACCTGTTGATGTACTCACACAATTTACCTGCGTCTTTGTCTCTTTATTTGTGTTTTGCAGTTCTCTAATGAAATGTGCAAAATCTTGTGTAGCTTGATATGTGTTTGCTCAGCTAATCCCATTCAGGACGCGAGTCGTTATAGTTAGGTTAGTCTGTCAAAGACCTGAGCATGAATTGATTTACTTTTCACTCAAGTACCTATGTCGATTCATTTCTATAAGTAGATCATATATAGGGTCGATCGATTAAAAATATATTTACGGTTACCTTGAGATAACACAAATAATCAAATATTGTTAATAACATTGAGCAAATTTTGGTCAACTGAATATAAATGATTTATGAATGTAAACCTAAATTGGAGAAATGAATAAACACTTCTCAGTATAAGTTGATTGTAGCTAAATCTAACAAATGTTAATGAACTAAAAAAAAAAAAAATGGAACTGTTCTATGATAAAGTTATCTTCCAAGAACTGTATATATCTAATATAAACCATATGTTTAACACATTATGATTTGTACTACAGTATAGCCCTTATCACTAATTTCCGGACATTCACTCGTGTAACTCCAAATGTCTGCACTAATAGTTGAAAGTAAAATAAATATTCTATAGTTAAATTCAGTAATTAGACTGTCTTTCGGAATATTCTTATATCAGGACTAATCAAGTTTTACTGCATTTCTACATGCTAAAAACTGAATAATACTACTAACTTAAAGAATTTATATTAGCTTTTGAAATAATTTGAGGTATCCTACTTTGCAAAAATATATACATACTTCATGTTTGCAAAAGTGTTTACAATTCGTCTAATTGTTCCCTCTCTCTATCTCTTCATCCTTACCACCACCCTTTACTCAATTTCTCGTTCTCTTTCTGTTCATCTTTCTTTTTGTTCTCTTCATCTCTCTCTTACTATTGGCCTGTCTTCTCTTCTTCTATCTTTAAACCTTCTCTTCATCTATATCTCTTTATCATTTTTGCTTTCTATCTTTCTTTACTTTGATCTCTACCTCATCAAATTTTTGGCTTTCCTTTCTCTCTCTCACTCTCCTTCTGTCTTTTCTTTCTCTTTACATCACCATTTCTCTTTATCTCTCTCTTCCCCTCATTTAGCTCAATTAAGATAAGTAGCTACACGGACCTGCCCCGCTTGGACGTGTTCAGCTGCTTGATAGCGAGAACGTGCTTTTGGCCAGTCGATGAGATCGTCAGTGACGCGAACGCGCAAAATGAGTAACAGCTACAATGATATACCCATTGGCATACGGGTCCTGCAGAGTTTATCGCGGCAATGTCCGCGCTTCCATGTCCGCAAGGAGCTGTGGTAAGCCATTAATCAGAGTTGACTTTTATGGGCATATTAATGCTAGTTTTTCCCATTGTATTTTCAGCTACAAAATATCCATAATTCTGCTTACATTCGCTGCCTATGCCTGCTACCACATGTCCCGCAAACCCATATCTGTGGTCAAATCTGTGCTCCATTACAACTGTTCCGATTCGCAAGCGCAGCTCCATACGGGCATCGATTGCGGCTATGCGCCGTTTGGTAAGTTTAACTAAGTTCCTGCTAGATACTCGAGGAGTTTCCAGTCTCCATTTTGATTGCCCTGGATTGTCTAGGCTCCTTTCCTGAACACTTTCCTTAGAATGCTTTAAGTTCCTCTAGGTTCCATTTGCATCTTCTAAATCCCGTTTCGCTTCATCTGTATTATTTTATTAATCCATTTTAATTCACTCTTTCTAGATGGCCCCGATTCGAAGAGTCTGTTCGGCATGCTAGACTCTGCTTTTCTCTTCTCCTATGCGATTGCCATGTTCGTCTCTGGATTTGTGGCGGAACGCGTTTCATTGCGCTATTTTCTATCTATGGGCATGATCATGACGGGTGTCTTCACCTATCTCTTTGGCGTCGCACGCACCTCCAATATACACAGCCTCAGCTATTTCATATTTGTGCAAATCTTCGCGGGCATCTTTCAGACGACAGGCTGGCCGGGTGTTGTTACCCTGGTGGGTCGTTGGTTTGGCAAAGAGAAACGTGGTCTGATCTTTGGTATCTGGAATAGCCATACGTCGATTGGCAATATATTGGGCACACTGATTGCCGCACACTATGTGGAAAAGGATTGGGCGCTCTCCTTTGTGGTGCCCGGCATTATAATTGGAGCATTTGGATTTCTATTGTTTCTCTTTCTGGTCGATCAGCCAGAGATTGTGGGCTGTCATCCACAGCATAACCCAAACGAGCGTCGCATCATCTCAAACGAATCGGATGCGGACAACGACGATGAGACCGACAATGATGAGGAGCGGGCGCGTCGCAGCGAAGCTGTGAGTATATCTGGCTTTTGTGCTCTTCCTTCATTTCAGCTATTGCATTTTATGATTTCGCTCATCTAATATAATTCGACGCATGGCCGCAGTTATATGCACAGTCCTTTTATGCCGTTCCACAAACCGTAAGTGCATGCCATCGAGTCCACTTCTGTCCTATCCAATCGCTGTTTGTACGTGTGTGCCGCTTCTCACTTGCTTTCTGTATATGTTGTATAATATTGATATATGTGTATATATATTATATATGTTGTTTGTATTGATTTTAATGAACTTCATAATAATGTACTTGTATTATCAATACAGGATCAGGTCAGCTTTCGTTCGCCACCCACCGAACGCACGCCCATTTTGGGTCGACAGAGCTCCAGGGATCGACCTGTTGCCCATGGTCGTCCCATTAGCCTTAGCGATGCACTCCTTATACCAGGCGTCATAGAGTTCTCACTTTGCCTCTTCTTCACCAAGCTGGTTAGCTATACCTTTATGTATTGGCTGCCGCTCTATATACAGTCTTCCAGTAAGTATTTAATCTATTTTCGCTATATATGTACTCTACATATGCTACTCTTTTAGGTACCCTGGGTCCAGAGTATTCGGCTGATCTCTCCACGCTCTTCGATGTGGGCGGCATCTTGGGCGCCATATTAGCTGGCTATCTATCCGATCTCACAGGCATGTCCGCCACAGTGTGCACAGTGATGTTGTTCTTTGCCTCGCCCATAGTATGATTGCTAGATTTCCCTCCAAATATTATTTGTATTTATAATCATATCTTCTCTTATGATTCTAGCTGCTGTTGTATCAACAATATGGCACATTGTCTGTTACGATTAGCGTGGTGCTGCTCATTGTGGTGGGCATCTTTGTGAACGGCCCGTATGCATTGATCACCACCTCGGTGAGTGCTGAGCTGGGCCAGCATAGCTCATTGGAGGGCAATGCCAATGCTTTGGCTACAGTCACGGCCATAATAGATGGCACGGGTTCTATTGGTGCGGCAGTTGGGCCACTGTTAGCGGGTCTCATATCTAGCCATGGCTGGGAGAATGTCTTCTATATGCTGATCGTGGCAGATATTATAGCCATGATATTGCTAATACGTTTGGTCGTCAAGGAATGCCTTACACTGCGACGTTCGACGGCCCGCATCAGAATCGAATAGCAGCGGGTCAATAATTAATTTTATTCTAATGGAATTTAATATATCATATGTATATAGTGCACACACACACACACGCACGCTCGCTAATGTGTGTGTAGATTTGTGTTAGCTATTTTAATATCATTCAACTTCTCTTTGTACGCCTATATATATATATGCATTTGCTTAAGTACTGTGTGCTTGTGTGTGTATTCAGCAGAGAGCATATCACTTGTTTTTCTCAACCTAATTAGTTTTTTATCGCTAATTGTTTTTTATATACTTATTGTAACTATTACTGTTTGAAGCCTAATTCTTTACCATATTTTTGCAATATGTGGCACATTTAAAATATCGGCTAACGAGTTAACAGTTTTATATATATATATGTATATGATATATAATATATATTTTATACAGAGTCTCCTCCAATAAACTATAGTATAATTGTAAGGCATGTTTACACTGCTATGTAAATAGAGTTTTCGTACACTTTTCGTACCGATTAGCTAGGACACTACTGTTAAAGCGATTTGTCCCAATAAAAACGAAGAAACCATTTTAAAGCAATTGTTAATTAAATGGGTTGATATAATGTTAAAATGCTCTTAAGCCAACAGCAATGGCTCAAGTCAAGTAAGGAATTGTTAAGAATGGAACTCATGTTAAGTTAAGTAGTTAATGTTAACATAGTTAACAGAAACTTAACTTAAGAAAGTCTGATCAGACCACAAATGTTAGGCATTTGCTGTATATACTATATAAACTATATATTTTCTGTTAAAACAAGCGTTAATTAATAGTTTAAAAAATTCTATTTATTTACGTATGTATTACACTAATTGTAGAGTTCCTTTAGCCTCAACGGATTAAGAGATTTATACCAGTTTGCTACGCTTAACATTAGCCTCACGATTGCGCTTAAATTAGATACAGTCAGAGCTCTATATTCGATATAACTAGAATTGAAATGCGGACTATCTCAATTGAACTTATCACAATACGAAATGAAATGAAATGTAAAGCAAAACAAATACAACCTTAAGGCTGATATTAATATCATAAATAGGTATATATGATATCCTCTACAGTCGCTGCACACAACGTCGCACGATCTTCGCCTTGTGCTGGCAGAGCAAACGTAGCAGGAAGACGACCAGAAGCAGGCTAACCCCATAGCCAATCACGAGGACGGCGCGTTTACGTCGACGCCAACGTTGATAGTCCGTCCAGGAAACGTAACGATTGCGAAACTGTGGCGGCAGTTCGAATTTGCTGCGGCGCGGAAAGAAAGACAAATAGAAATCCTCGAGAAGATGACGCACTAGCTCATTGTCCTCGGCACGCTTAACATCCAGATTATCATTGATGCAATTGAATTTACGAGGATTACGACGCATGCGATCGAGCGCCTCGACAACCTCCGTCAGATTCGAGGTGAGCATCATAAAATTACTGTGCGAGGCGCGTTTCGGACTGACATGAAAGCGATATTTGGGCCGAACGCCAAAGTTGGCAGTCAGAGCCTCAGCCAGCAAGGGACAGCTATAGACCAGCTCACGGGTGATGGTGGGCTGCAGGAGCAAAAAGGAAATAAGTGAAATGTGCAATGAGACTTGGGTATTTCATCATTTACCAAATTGGAATCCTCGTAGCGTTCGTAGACCAACGTGGAATGCACAATCTTCTGGCTGTTCACACCCTTCTCCATATTCCTCGAGCAGTTCTGCACCACCTCCTCGAAGTAGCGCATCGCTGACCAATCCAACGGTGGCGGATAGATGCGTGTCAGGCATGTGCGTACCTCACGATCCGACCAGGTGCCCGAACCATCCGTATCGAACTCATCAAAGATTTGCTCGACACTCAGCGTTTGCGTCTCGCTCATCAGGAACGAATAATAAGCGAAAGCGAATTGCAGATCTGTTGCCGCACGGAAGCGTTGCTCAGCTGTCTGCTGCACTTGCTGCTGGAAGCGCTGATGCATATCCTCGACAATGTTGCGCTGGATAAGGAAGCCCACATGAGCCAGCACATGGCGTGCCTTAAAGCCATAGACACGATTGAGTAGCATATTGGTGGAAATCAGGGAATGCGAGTAAATGTCTGTGGATGACTTGAAATCCTCCTTGTGCAGCAGGTGACTGGAACTGGTGCTGCTCACATCGAACTCGGGATTGAGGGACTTCAGCTTATCCTTATTGAAGCGCTCCACAATGCGACGCAGCTCCAGCAAAGTGGAGACATTGCGATGCTTCATCAGCTCCTTAAAGTTGGTGGAGCTGCGCTTGAACAGCTGCTGTAGGCCCATATTGGGAAACTTGTGGACAGGCGGATGAGCCTGGGCCACCGGAGCAGCTGCTGCAGCTGCATTTTGCAGCTCCTCCTGCAATTGCCCAGCCGCTGCTGCTCCTAAACTGCCCTCACTGCAATCGCCGCCATCGTACTGGCACGCATCAATGTTGCAATGACGATCGCAAGCTCCATCTCCAATATAGGTCCAGGGACAATCCAAGGCGCAGTCGGGCACCATCCACGCTTGATAGACGCGCACCCCATCCGCCTGTGTATACAAATCCTCCGGATACAATGGTGCACCCAAGAAGATGTCATCGTTAAGATAGAGAAACCTCTTCGATAGCTTTGGTATGCGATGCAAAAAGGTTTCAATGGCAGCACTAGAGAATGTAGGCAATAGTTTGGGATCTGGAGCGAGCAGCTCGTGTGGCACTACGCTGACTCTATCATAATTCAAGTCCAGCCAGCTAGGTATTTGGCCATTGGTCACAATGTACACATGCCTTATCCAGCTGGCGTGCTTCTCCAGTGAACGCAACGAATATTTGAGCTCATTTTTGTCATCGAAACGCGAGGGATCGTAGTTGGCATCATATTTCCGAATCGATTCAATAAAATCGGGATCAGAGCCATTTACCCAGGTATAGACGGCATCTATGGGCGCACAATGAGTTTCGCCATAAAGTCTATTGTTATGACTATTCGAAGCATTGAACATCTGTTGTCCTGCTACCCAGAACAGCACACAGAGCGCTCCTAAAATTGCTAAGAAAATCAGTTTTCGTCTCGACTGCATCTTTAGCCGATAGATTTTCTCAATTGTACGCCGCATCCGCCGATGCCACCGGCGTCGCAGACGCATTTCGTATAACCTCTTTCGCACTACATTGCCATACACTTGCCGTGCACATTAAATAAATATAAATAAATTGTCTTTACTTTCCACACAATTCGCTCGAAACAATAAAAACAGAATTGATTTTAAGTCGGCCTTTTATTAGCGATGGTCCTTTAATGAGGACAAACTGGCGGATGAACTATCGATAGCAACTATCGTACTTAAGGCATAAATGTTGCGAGCTATTCTTTATGCCTATTTCAAATAAAATATAAATTCTTTTTAATATAAACTAGTTGTATTTAATTGCTTATTTTATCATAAATAGTTTATTTTAAAATTTTAAAAATCCATTAGCACCCATAACAATAATTATTTGTAATTATTTTCGCTTCGCTGTGTGCCCATATATTCAAACACACATCTTCGCTGTGACTGTCAATGCCAAATCGACTAGTATATCGGTTGAACGCATTCGCAATCGGTCAGCTGGTTGGCCATCACATGACCTGTCATATGAAAAGTTTTTCACTCTTGACAGCGCAATCGAGAATCGGGCCGTGCAAAACGAAAAACTTTTACCACATTTTTCGTTTGTAGTTTTTGTTCATTTTTGGTTGGTTTTATTTCTTTATTGTGTTGAATTATGTTCGTTTATTGATTTGTGCTTTATTTTATTATAATTTGATTTAATACAACAGCGAGCCAGGCAACAAAAAATGTTGTGGAAATCGCTGATTGCTTTGTGCGTCATTGGAGTCGCCTTGGCCGAGCAGACACCCGTTTTTCTATGGGGTGCCAACAGGTGGGTGGCTGGCTGTTTCTAATACTTAACATGTTTTATTTGCTATTTATATTTTCAATTATGCAGCCCAACGAAGCCATCGCTGCGCACTGTGCCTCAGGCTGAATTTCAAGAGCAGCTGACGGCTTTGCTCAAAGATCACATGGTGGTGGCCTTCGAGGAAAATGGCGTAAGTGCAAATGCAAACCAACTAACTTCGTATTATTAATAAGTATACGTGTGTCTACTTAACTCTAGCTAAGCAACAAGGACTTCCTGTGTTCCACCAACGAGGCCCAGTCCTGTTACGCCCAGCTACAGAGCGTCAGCCCCAAGACCTATTACACAAGCATCGAGAATCCAGCTGAGGCATTGCGTGCCGTTGCCCAGAAGCGTGAATACAACAGCGTCGATGCCAGCGGCCAGCTGGTGCATCCAGTTAAATGCGAAGCAGGCACCGCACACATTGTATCCTTTGAGAATGTGGAAGAGACACGTGCCGCTACGCTACAGTCACATGGTAAGCCCCTCTCAAGGGTCTACTCCTTAAATTGAGTAATTCTTATCTTGAATTCATATCTGTAAACAGATGCCGCCATTGCTGCCATCAGCCAGCAATTGAACTGCAAGGTAGCCTATCTGTATTTCGCTGCACCCTCCACGGCGCCCGTTGTCCAGCGTCGCGTTCGTCGTTGGACATCGGCGGAGACAGTTACCAATAGATTTGTCAGTGGAAATCAGTTCGCCATTAGCTTCATCAATGTTCAGTACTATAATCAGGCCGCTGGCACCACGACACCAGTAAACGTTCTTAGTATGGCAATTAGCAATTCCAGCGCCATTAAATTCTCCGTAGCCCTGAAAACCGATACCGCACATGATATCACCTTTGACGTTTCTTATGGCTCTGAGGAGGATTATTATACTGTGAGCAATGCTGCCTATGGCACCGATACATTCCGTACGCCTGGAGTGAACGCACCGCCAAGTTTCTCGTATACCTGCGGCAATACCACCTGGTATACTCCATCCAAGGAAAATCAGATTAATTCTCTGACCTGGACCTCGCTCCAGCTGCAGGCGCCATTCAATGACAAGACGCCGTCTGATTTTGCATTCGGTGATTCCTGGGATTGTGTGGGCTTTGTAACGCCCGGTATTCTGATGGGTCTGTTCGTCATTGTCATTTTGCTGGTGATTGTCTTCCTGGGCATGTGCTGGATGATGGACATCAAGACCATGGATCGTTTCGATGATCCCAAGGGCAAGACCATTACGATCAATGCCAGCGCTGAGTAGATCGAGTAGTGTAGCTATCACTCTCTTAGCTTCATCTTTGTTTTGTTCTTTATCTTTTGGTTTAGCTTTTGTGCATATATATATATATACATATATAGTAACGATATCCGATATCCGTTATATTCAATATTCATTCCTACCTTCGCATAATAACTATTATCAATACTAAAACTTACAAAAAAAGGCAGGAAATTAGCGCTTACAATTTATAAATCATGCAATGTACAAATTTATGCCCGCAAAGCTGAGAAGCGTCGCATTCAGCATCAACCAAGAAGAAGAACAAACACATACATGTGCAGCTTCTTAGCTTTGTAGCCGTAAATTTAATCATGTTTATATATACTTACATAGTTTTGCTTGCAACGACTTTTGCTGCTGCATTCGTTAATATTTATATCCAATATTTTGTTTAAGCTGAAAGTGTTAAAACCAGAAAAATGCACAAAAATTACTTTTAGGGACGCACACTATGTTCTGTTTGTGTGTGTGTGTTAGAGTTATGCGAGTGTGTGAGTGTGTATGAGAGAGAGTGTGTGTTAAATTGTTTAAGCTAAGCTCGACTTTTATTTTGTCATTAAGCGAAAATGTATTGTATGCCCTTGTATGATAATATAAATCATTTATGTATGCCCTCAACCCGCCCACAATAAAGTTTTTCAATTGTTTTACAAACATACCAATAAAAAAAAAAATAAATAAATAAACAAAAAAAGAACAACAAATCGTATCGACTTAATTGAATTCCCACAGTTACCAGCGCACCAAAAAACTCATAAATACAAATCAAAAGTTTTATGAAAATTTATTGACTGCGCCTCTTGCCACAATTTGTTGCTGCTATGGCTGCTGCCTCTCGACTTCACATAGGGATTAAAGATATATGACTCGATGTGTATGTATGTGTGCCCGAGTGTATGTTTGTGTTTGTGCATTCATGTTGATTGTTTGCAAAAACTTTCAAGTCTCAAAAATAGTTTTACGTAACACTTTACGCTTCGCTTCGCTGCTCTTCAGCTCTGGCTTTGGCTCTGGCTCTGGTCTGTGTGACCTGCAGCTTTCATTAAGTTGTTTTAGCTGGCTGCTCAAAAAGCATTGTTTATGACATTTTAATCTCTTGTTTATCCGCTTGACTTTATCCCAAACGTCAGCAAACTGACCACCCATACCCAAGCCAAGTCCAACTCAGCCCACCCAACACAACCAACTCTCCCTCTCTGTCTCACTGTCTCTCTTTGGTCAAGGCTTCCGCTGCTTTGGCGGCAATACAGTTCTCTGTGTTGACAGGCAGGCCTTGCTCGACTGTCAAATGAGCTGTTAAGAACACTTAAGACTATATTTCTCATTTAGTCTATATTCTCTTTTAAATGGCTAAATGGCTCTACATACCTACCTATTTATCTCCCTCCTATTCCAACTTATGTGTCTCTTGTTAGATATCTCGCTTAGACTTTACCATGGAGACAAATAAAGATTTTTTGAACATTTTAAAAGTAATTTTGGGCAGAGAGTTAGTTTTATTAGATGTCATAATTATTTATTTCAAATTGAAATTATATAGATCTTATAGAAATGCAGCTAATTTACGTGATATGATTATTCTAGTAACATATTCACATTCAGTCGTGTTACATATCGAGCAATAACTATAGTCTCACATTTTTTTTAAAATTATATTTTTAGTAAATATATGCATGAGCACTTAGGCATCTCTTTAATGTTTTCTATTGCATGCTTAAAAACTCCTATGCTTAATTCCTATGCACATATTATAAGATATTCAAGTCTCTATACATTTGACTAAAGACTCAAGCCGAGTTCATTAGATGCTGCCTAAGTACATAAATATTTTTGGTCAAAACTTTACATGCCTGACAGCTCAATGAACTCTACAGTGAGCGCTAAAAAGTATGCTATGCAGCAGCAGCATTGGCATCACTTCACTTGCTGCGCGTCCGGCTATCCACATTGCCTAAGAATCCAGTTGAGTGCACCAAGTGCCTTTTTTTTTGTGTTAATTTTCTACTGCTTCCTCTGCTTCTTTAAAACGTTTTTCTTCTTATTGCATTCGAAACAGGTCAGTGCGTCATGCACACCAAATGAGCATATGAAACGCTGCAGCAAACATTTTTGCCTTGCTGCTGCTGCTGCTGCTGCTGCTGCTGTTGGCTGACAGCGGCAAAAAAGAAAATTTGCGCTGCCAAACAAAGTGCAATATGTCCCACTCCTTTTGCAGACAATCTGCCTTGGCTGAGCTGCTGCTGCTTGGAGCTCAGCCCGCCAGCCATGGCCATGACTCTGGCCGAGTCCTATGCCTGCTGCTGCCTACGTCTCTAGCTTTGCTTGCTTTCCTCTGCCCCTACTAATGCTCTATCGGCCTTGGCCTCTGCCTCAGCTCCAACTCCTATTCCTTCTCCTCATCCTGCTCCTCATCCTGCTCCTCATCCTGCTCCTGCTGCTGCTGCTGCTCCTGCTCCTGGCCAGCGGCTGCTTTGGCTATAGAAAACAGTAATTATGCATAAGTCAACACGCGGCGCAGCGTGGCGGCATTCGTAATGAACTCCACTCAAAAGCCAAACGAGCACTTTGCACCACCCTGACCCCACCTACCCACCCCCTGGGCTGCTTCATTAAGCGCCAAGTTCAAAAGTTTTTGGCTGCCGAAAATGTCACCAACTGCAGAGTCGCCAGCAAACAAAACGCGGCGCAAATAAAAATAATAAGAAAAAAAAAATTGTATATAGTAGAAACGGAAACTTGTCTCAAAGTTCTTGGTCGTAGCCAAGTGCCAACTATGTAGGAGTTAATGTATATATACACACATATATATATAGCGGTACATATGTATGTGTATTTGTATATGTCTTGCATAAGTAACCAGGGCAACAGTTGAAGCATGCGCGTCGCCCGCTGTGCGCCAGCCGCAGTTCTGTAATAAAACCCAGCTTGGCAACAAATTGCGGCATTAGAAATGGGCTGTGGGGCAGGGGAGGGGGCGTGGCAGTGAGCGTAGTCCAAGTAGTCAACAGTTTGAAACATGTGTTTTATTTGGCTGTGGCGCTTAATGCACCTAAATGCAGTTAGCAAACTTTGTTTTCTCTCTCTCTCTCTCGCTTTTTGTTCTGCTTTGTGGCGAGTCATTAAGCTGACCGCAGGGAGAAGTTGCACAGAGAGGGCAGAGAGGGCAGAGAGTGCAGATATGCATGTGTGTGTGTATGTGTGTGTGTGTTCGTTTACGATTGCGACACAGTCAAATCATTAGCGCAACGAAAGCCGAAGTCAAACAATGCAAACGCCAGCAGGCAGCTTCAGTTAATGATGGCATTTGTGAAGCAAAGCAAAGCCAGCTGCTCAGCTCGGCTCGCTTTCCCACTCTCAGAGGGGATACCTCTCTCTCTCTCTCTCTCTCTCTCTCTCTCTCTTTTTGTCTTTCATTATCTTCATCTCGCTGTTGGCTTAATCCTCAGCTGGTTAGCTAGGTAGCCACTTGCAAAAGCCTCATTGCACGGCAAATCTGAGCTGCTTATCTGCGCCAAGTGCTGGCGACCTGGTTGCGGGCCATGTTTACATACGCTTACACAAAGACACACATATGCACACGCACAGCCCGCTCCTCTCTTTAATGCTGGGCGTGGCCTCTAATGAAGTCATTTGTGAACAGCTTTGAAACAGCTTTCGAGTATTGCCATGTCTATAGCTCCTTTAACTATGCATTATCAGATTTTCATAAAAAGAGCCAAAGCCTCGCAACCCTTTTTTAACCAGAAGCCACACACACACACACACACACAGAGCTGTGAGTTGGTCAGCTCAGCTGGACTGAAATTAATTAGTTGTCATTTTTAACAATTGAGCGTGACAAGAGTATATTGTGCCCGGTGACCAGACTCCTTTGGCAAGCTCTCGCTCCCCTCCCCGCCTCCTGCTGCTCAGTGTGGCTCTGACAAATGATGTTGCCGCTGTGTGACGTGTGACAGATAAGTGCCGAAAAAGGTTTACAACTTTTGCCAAATGCCATTTATTATTGATGTCGTCTACCCTGGTTGGGCCTGCAGCTAAATGTGTACAAATGAAAGTTCTGTCGAAAGTTTTCAGCTAGCCAACAATTAGGCATATTACATGGGCCAACCAGATAAGCTCTGACAGCCAGAAAGTCAATCAAATTGACAACCGTGTAACAAAATATACATACATTTATATATGTATATATATTTTGTATTTATATATGGCATTTACGTCTGATTCTAATTGCGGCAATTATTTGAAATTTAATTTAATTCCAGCTTTGATTATATAAAAATATAATTTGCAGAATTTGTCGATGATTTTAATTGCGGTTTTTCGATAGACAAACATATAAATATATAAACACATCTATATATATATATATCTGTCTGCGCTCTCTCTATTTTGTGGTTATTCTATCCCTCTCTCTTACTCTTTCTCTCTTATTCGTCTCCCTTTTAATCCCACATAGCACGCATACCTTTACTCAGCTGCATTAGCTCTTAAGCGTAAAAAAATGTAAATTGGCTTAGTAGAGAATGAAAAATGAAATCGGATAATACTCTCGATTAAAATTCTTGGCTTTTAAGCTAACATTGTTAACTTTATTACATCAGCTAGTTGGCTTTAATGTGCTATTAAATGCAGCTTTACTTACTATAAGCAGATTAAATAAATTCCACAATTTCTATTGTTGCAGCGAGGTGAAATGACAGAAATAAATATATAGAATTAAAATCAATTTAAATAGAATAAAATCAAATTAAATCAATTTAATAAACTTTAAAGGAATATTGTTAATAAAAAATTTTTTATTAACCTAATTAAATTTATATTAAGCTTAATAATGTTTGTCTTTTAGTTTATATTCATATATTTAAATAATTTTACATCTCATGAATTCTGGCAACATTTCATATATTTATATATAAATTTTAGCTGCTTTTGCTTGAAATCTTACACACAATTTAAGCTAGTTATGGTGCCAAGAGGAGCAGAGCAGCCTTTAGCTATTTATAAGTCGGTAAGTCGTCTGCCCTAAGCCCCAACCGTTGAGCTCGGCTGTCGTGCCAATTAACTAACTGAATCTGGCATTATGTGAGTATATAGTGAGTACATATATATTCAAGTATATATATGTATATATAATGACTGGCAGAGCAGCAGCTTGGCTGGTGTTGCAAAGCCTTAGTTAAGCTGCGGGTCAAGTTAATGTGAATACCTCAGCTGCAGCTGTGTGAAGCGTGAGGCGTGAGGTGTGAGGCGGAGGCATAGCGTAAGAGATTTTTGATATGCCATATTTACCACAGAGTGCATTAGCCTAAGACCCCGAAAAAAGAACCCATGTACAAGCACGCATGCTGCCGTCGGGCTTAACTGACTGCCTAATGCTTGACTGATAAGTTGAAAAAAGTTAAAATATGTTGGAATACTTTGTAGAGGAAATCTTTTGTAGAAATATAAATTTAGAAAATTTAGGAGCTAATTTTATAGTCTTACATTTCTTAAATATATGTTCCAAAACTGAATTGTTTTTTCTGTAAATTTATATTTTAATTTAATAAAATATACATTTAAATGCTCATACAAATCTCTCTCAGCAAGACCTTTAACAAAATCAATATACTCCTTTGTCACTGCGTGAACGAGTATAAAAATTGTATGGGAAAAAAAAGTGAGACAAAAGCTGGGGAAAATTAAAGTCAAAGTCAAAGCCGATTAGACGCTTAGCATGTTAGACATGAAGAAAGACACAAAGAAGAGGCAGAAGAGTAGCGTTTGACAGAGAACATTGTCAGGCCAAATGTGCGAATAAGTAGCAGAGATATATGAGTATGTGTATGAGAGTGTGTGTGTCGAGTGTGTGAGTGTGTGAGTGTGTCAAATGTAAATATATATATTTATATTGACACACATGCGGGCAAAGGCAGATCGAGTGCATTTTTATGTAAATATAGGAAAGTATATCAGACGCGCACACACATGCACATATATATGTACATACATATATTTGGTTAGCTATATACATATGTGAAAGTAAAGTGTGAGGGTGTGTGTGTAGGTGCGTAAAAAGGCGACAACCGATGTCGATATTTGCATAGCCTGCTTTACTGTTCCTGGGTGGATGGGTGTGCTGCCTTTCGATTTGCTTGTTTTCGCTTTTCATTTTCTATTTACGGCCTGAGAGATGCTGCAAGATGGAGACATCAAGTCACGTAGCCATAAAGACCAGTTCAACACAATAACATGCGTGAGCGCTGGAGCCAACACAGTCATGTGTTATTGATTGAGAGTTGCGAGGCTTAAACAGCAAGCAAAGCCCTGCCGCACGCTCACATGTGTGTTTGCAAATCATATTCAATATTTTGTTTGCTTTTAGATTCAACTACACAGCCAACTGCCAGATGCTACATGCTACACGCCTCCTGCTACATGTTGCCACGCTGTCTCCCCCTTTTTTTTTCTTACCGTGCCAGCTTAAAACCTTGTTGCAGTTGTTGTACTTACATTTGATTGCATTTGCCCTACACAACTTGAACTTTTGGTTCGAGGGGCGAGCGGCGTTCGCGTTGTTTGCCAAAAATTTTTTGGCCTTCCTTTACCCTGCCCAAAACTTTTGCAACTTAATCATCGAGTAAAGAGCGAGGTGAATCGTAGAAAAGACTTCTAGCAGGCAAGCCAGCAAAACCTGGGGCCAGCCGGTTGGCCCTGCCAGCGCCATCTGTTGTCGGGCAGCGGCAACAATATGTTGTTCAAGGCGTTGTAGCAAAGTTTTCACATTAAAAGCATTTCATGCCAACAAATTGGGAAATGTGTTTACCGGCATACGCATATTCCTACAAGCTTTACACATTTTATTTCTTTTAGTTTTTTTTTTTTATAATTTAATTGAAAGTCAAAAGCGAAAGTTCGCAATGCAGGGGGCGTAACCTTTCGAAAAAGTTGTTTTCCAATTTTTTTTTACAAGCAATGGAAATTGAAAAAACAAAAATAAAAATTTGTTTTTATATATATTTTTCACAGCATCTAAATAAGTTTTGAGCTGTGCTCTAAAAAGAAGTTCTTCTAGTTAGTTTTGTTTTTTACCGTTTTAGTGTTTTAACTATTTGAAAAGTGAAACTGAATTCAAAAGCCAAACAAGTGTCGATCAAATTGTGCATTTAGCTGTCGAAAGTAGCTCATAGAAAAGTTTTAGAGTTTAGAGTTCAACTGCCTGGCAAAAATTATAAATTATACAAGTTAAATGGCGTAAAGCTGATGGGGAAGTGGATTTTGTAAATAAATATTAGCGTATAAAAAAATGAATGAAATAAAAAATTTTTAGTGATTTATTAATTTAAAATTTAAATATTTATGTTAAGTATTTTATATATAAAAAAAAAAAAAATTAATATTATTGCTTAGACCTATTGCTCAGCTCATTTTAAATAAGATATTGAAATATTTTTCTGATGACAATTTTAAGAATAAATCAACTCAAAAATTGCTCATACAACATTTCTTTTTATTATTATTTTATAAAATTCGTATTCCGCATCTCTCTTAATTTATTTTAGTCAATTTGTCACACATGTTACATAAACAATATATATTTATGTGAGCATATTGCATATGCATCTAAAATCATTCAGAGAATTTATATTTCTTTCTATTTGTTCAGCTGTTCAGTTGACTTCAGCATTTTTGTATAAGAACAAAAATTGTGCATTTTCAGTTTGATTTCTTTGTATAAATAGAAAAATAAACAAGAACAACAATAATAACTAGAGAAATCGCAGCTCAGCTGCTTTGTTGACTTTGAATGGGTTTTGCCTTTAGCTCTTGTTGTTCATTTTCTTTTTTTTTTTTGTAGTTGTTGTTGTTGTTATTTGTTTGTTATTTGTTGTAATGCTGTGTGCTATTATATAGCTCTTGGCTGATAAAGCTACAGAGCGTCGTGTGCATTTTGTAGTCGAATGCAGTTTGCTCTTATACGATATAGTGATATATACATATATATATAGAGATATATATTTATATGTTGAGCGTGTATCTGCCTCAGTTTTGTCGCATTTTCCACTTGCAAACACAAATACAGTGATAGAACACATACACACACACACACACAGGCGCGCTTAGCGTAAAAAGGGACCAACGCCATTGTCAATTTTTATATGAAAATGACCAAGCATCACATATATGTATGTATGTGTGTGTGAGTGCCAAAGTGTATGTGTGAGTATTTGAGAGAGTGTGTGAGTGTGTGTGTCGATATTGTTGTTGCTTATGCTTTTGTGTTGCAGCCACAGTAACTGCTACTGCTGCTGCTGCTCCTGCTGCTGTTGTTGTTGTTATTGTTGGCTTTGCTGCTGCTTGTTCATGCTGCTCAATTCCAGTTAAGAGATAAAATTTTTATGACATCACTTTTCTTTTTCATTATTTATTTGACCGAACAACAACATCGACGCTGCATAGCGACTGCTGCTCCTGCTGCTCCTGCTGCTACTCCTGCTACTCCTGCTGCTGCTGCTTCTGCTCTGTTGTTACTCCTGACAATCCGCTGCAAATGATGAGCAACGGCCCCTTGGGAGTTTATGAACTTTATGTTTATTGAAGCCATAAATTGGTAGTGCATATGGCTCCTTGCTAGCTGTTTGCCCAGGCGTATACGTAATATCACGTATACGCTGCACAACACGTATGATTGAAGCAACCAAGTTAGAGCAGCTTTAACAAATTTGCAATTAGCCGCAATTTGCACAAATTAAATATTTAATCAGCTGCAATCCGATTGAAATCTATTTTAATTGATAGCCATATAAAAGCAGGCGACACAGTTGAAATCCGTGCATAATATGAAATTGTTTCTTGTATTTCTGCTGTATTTATTGCAGCTGCAAATCAATTTGTCCAGCTGCTGGGTAAGATTCGAATAGAATATATTTTAGCTATAGCCAACTTAGGTCACAGTATCATCTCGCAGGGCTTCTTCAAGTACACAGCATCAATTCTGCAAATTGACGTCTTGCCGCACGAAGAGGAATTGGTTATTGATTTCAGCGATTTGCATATTATCGGACGTCAGCGCGCACTGAATGGCACAATTCGCATACTCGAGGATATGGATTCGAAGACACATCAAATGTCTGTCGATCTGCTCAACGATCCGAATCTAAATGGACAATGGAAGTCTATGATATTCGCCATGCCACTCATCAATGTCTGCTATGCGATGCGCTTCTTCATTGGCAGCTACGGCAAGTCGACAATGCAATTGGGCGTGAATACGAATGTGCCATTCGATGGTACACAATGCCCGCTGCCAAAGGGCACATATTTCACGAACAATCTGCTGCTCAACAGCGAATCATGGCCAGATGTTGTGCCCTATGGTGGACTGCGAATCAATTTACGTTTCTTCAAGTGCAATAAGCCAGCGGGTGGACTAAGCCTAACCATTGATGTACAGAAGAAACAATAATTTTGGATAGATATGCTATTGATGATTTAATTGTAATGTAAACTTTGTATTTTTATTGTAAATGTATATGTGAAAAGTGTAAGAAAATTCAATAATAAATTATCTGCAAATAGCTCATATTAAATGAAATCCATTAGAAATAAAATATTCTTTGTAATTGTTATAATTTCTTTCGTAATTATATATCTTGCTTTATTAAACGAATCTAAGAGACTGCAGAAGGCGCCTTTAAGTATTACATGCAGCAGCCTTGATTGGTCTAGCTCTGTTTGTCTCTGTCTTTGTCTTTCACTCACACTCTTAGACTTAGAGAGCAACCGATTGCATCGCTTCTTCAACGACTTCGTTTGCGATCGGCTCGCGCTCGTTTTCTTCTGTGTTGCGGCTCTCTGGCGACTCTGAACGTTTGCTTCGTGAATTGAGTGTATGCATATGTATGTGAATACGAAGACGTTTTGTATAGACTTTCTTCTCATTAAGCAAGCGTCAATCGTATCGCTGCCTAAACGATGCGTGTTCAAAGAGCATCACACGAATCGTTCAACTTAAGGCGCTCAGCCGAAAAGGCAAACAAACAGAACCGAAGTCTTGCTTGGAGCGAGAGTAAATTAAGATTCTTCGTTTGGCGCTCAGCCGAAATGAAAAAACGAACATAACCGAAGTCTTGCTTAGAGCAAGAGTACATTAAGATTTTCGTTTGGCGCTCAGCCGAAAAGAAAAACGAACAGAACCGAAGTCTCTTGCTTAGAGCGAGAGTAGATTAAGATTTTTCGTTTGGCGGTCAGCCAACTCTCGCTTAAAGCGAGAGTAGATTATGATATTTCATTGATATTATTATATTTCTGCTCTGTGCAAAATATGTATACAATATAAAGCCGAAAAGTTAAAAGTTTAATATTTCATATTAATAAATATCAAATATATATGTAACAAAAAAATTTAAATTTTCAACATAATTTCCGCCTGAACACAACTTAACAGAGATCATAACATCATGCACAGATAACATAGCCACGATAACAAACAATTATATTTTTGAATTGGCAATTTTAATTAAATGAAAATGCTAGATAGTGCAGCTTCAATTACAGCTGCGACAGATGTGAAAAATGAATAAATCAGCAGAGCTTATATAATTAAAATTTTGTATATGATAACGGCAAAAAATTAAAAACAGATTTTGGAAACATTTTAATAAGGGCTAATCGGACAGCGTTTAGGCTTTAGCATTTTGTAATTATCATTAAATGGCAATTATAGCTCATGTAATTGAGCAAATTAAATTGATGCACATCTGCGATATGTGTAAAAACATTTGCAACATTTTAATGAAGCGACATATAAATATATAGAGAGAGCGATATACCAGAGCAAACTGAATCAATTAGTGAAATTCGAAATGAAGCTGTCAGCAGCAGCAGTGTTACTGCTGCATTTATTACTACTAAGAGCTAAGCTCTCCGTTGGCTGGGTAAGTCCCGAAAAGTAATGCCCAAATAATAACTATATTTGATATATTTTGAAAATACTTTACAGGGCATTTATATGTTCACAGCAAAGATAATGAAATTTGAGCCTTTGGATGGCATTGAGAAGAGTTTAATAGATTTTCGCAATATTAGCATTGTGGGCAAAGATCATGCGCTCAATGGAACGGTTCACATAGTAGAGGATATGGATCCGAAACAATTCCAAATGTCCATCGACTTTCAACACGATCCCAAGCTTAATGATCTATGGCGTCCAATGATCCTTTCTGTGCCCATTATGGATGTCTGCACGGCAATGCGTTTATTTGTGGGCACCTATGCCAAGACGACGCTGCGACAGGGCGAAAATACAAATCTTCCCTTTACGGGCAATGATTGTCCTTTGCCTCAGGGTGTTTACTATGCCAAAGAACTGCTGATTAATACCGATACCTGGCCAGACTTGACACCCTTCGGTGGGTTCAGGCTCAATATGCGTTTCTATAAGCTGGGCAGCTTTGTAGGCGGCCTGCGGCTAACTCTGCACGTGGAGCGTAAGCCTTTGTAATGTCAGGACCAGGGCCAGGGCCATTGCCAGTCCTTAAGGCACCTACAATAAATCTAAGCAGCATTGTTGAACTTAACTTGAATTGGGCTATTATTCCATCTAATGTGCACTAAATCACAAAACATTTGCTCAAATTTCATATTGCAAAGAAATGCTTTTGGATACATATATGCGAAGCTATCAAATGAATTTGTTATAAATGCTCGACAATCTGCAAATTTTCACAAATGGATCACATTAAAATACACTAAAAACCCATTAAATTCGTATAAAATCCCATTTTTGTGCATTTAATGTCATAAATCACAAAATTTCACAGCACATGCATTAGACTACCACACACACACACTCACACAGAGCTAGACAGACAACAAAACACACCAACACACACACACACACACACACACACACACACACATGAAGTTGGGGCTTAGTTGCTGCTGACAAAAGCCAAACAATGCGAATTGTGCGTTGTTTGTCGCCAGTTTTTGGGCCTGTATCCTTGCAACAGCAACAACAAAAAGAAATCCAACAACAACATCAACAACAACAACAGCAGTGGCAACAGCAATGCGAACAAAATGTATCTGCTTAGGTCCTGGCTCCAATTTCTGACCCAAACGCTCTCCAATACCCAAACCAATTGTCAAACAGGGCGTATTTAGCAAGATTTTTAAATCTAATCTAATGAATGCTTTTCATTATATAATAGAAAACAATAGATATTTAAATAGGATAGGGTTGCATTATAAGGTTAAACAATATTTAATTGAATCTTAAATGAGATATTTAGATTTGAACAAGATTAAAATAATTTAGCTTGATTATTGAGTAGAACTTTTGTTTGATATAAATATATAAAAGTGAGACTGCGCGCTGAGAATGTGTTCTAAATGTTGTTAATTATTTGTTAAATTGAAGATTAATATTTTTTTTAAGACTTTAGAACTCATTTTTTATTAGAGAACATCATTGCAATTCTTCTTGAAGAGTTTTGTATTATATACAATTTTGTACCATTCAATACACAAGCAGAGACAGAGAGAGAGAGAGAGAGAGAAGGCAATACGTACATTAAACAAAATCAATATACTATGAAAACACTTCACAAATTACTAAACATATCAAAACTTATTATCTTAGCTCAAACTACTTATAAGTAGTATTATTTGTATTAAATTCTTAACAGAAAAGTGAACTCCAAAACACCTTTAGCTAACTAACTTTCCCAATAAAGGCAACACAAATAATATTACCTATAAAAAGTTCTAGCTAATGCCATAAGAGAAACAAATCGAATGCTAACAAGTGCTAGTATATGCTAGTCGAGTCAGCCCAAAAACTCTTAACTATTCTCCACTCGTATTCAATGGGGGCGTGTGCGACGTAGATGCTATGTCTCTCTGTGTGCTGTGTGTGTTTGTGTGCGATTTTTCATGCAAATGCAGAATGTCCCTTTTTTTTGGGTTTGGCTATTGCTTGGTGTTGTATTTTGTGGTCGCAAAGCATTTAAATGCCGCACATTAATGCAATCCAGGCTGGATTTGCAAATGCTGCTGCTGCTGCTGTTGCGACTCCTGCTCTTGCTGCCGCTGCTCCTTCCCACTCCTCTGCACTTTGTCAGCTCTTTTCATTGAGCAATAAAATCGAAATATACCCAGTCAACAACATACGAAACACAATATATGTGTGTATATATGTACATGTAGACATGTGTACACAAATGTTTTGTGTGGTCAGAGAGGAAATTTGTCAGAGGCAAATTTCATTGGCATTTGATTTTATTTTCTTCTACTACTTTTATTCTTGGTCAGCCTACAAATGTAAAGCAATGGCACATAATTAATTGATTTGACAGCAGCTGGCAACACAGCAGCAGCAGCAGGAGGCAAATCCTCTAAGCCAGAAACAAGTTGTATAGCTTGAGTAGGGAGAGAGAGAGAGAGAGAGAGAGAGTGAGAACAGATGCTGTGTAACCCGGCACTCACAGCACAGCAAGCTGTCATAAAAAAAAAACTTAAAAAAAAAACAGAAAAGAATGTAAACTCTGTGAAAACTCAGTTAACCAAAGCGCATAAATGCAAGCAGCAGCTGTTGCAGCTGCTCATGTTTGCCAGCGCCCAGACACGAATATATATTTATATATGTATGCAGTCTAGGCAACAAAACACTTTGCCAACAAGCAGGTAACAGCACTAGCAACAGCAACAATAAAAGTGAAAAGTGCATTGGCAAATACTATAAACGTGTTCGTCTGCCGCGTTCCACCTTACTCAACAAACTTGCTATCAGACTGCAGTAAAGCTGGCCATATTTTTGTGCTCATTCCTCCAGTTAGATTGCTGTATAAATATATATATGTATGTGTATATGTAGTCGTTGTGTGTGTGTTTGCACCTGCTCAGATATATGTTTCGGTTAGCAATTCGCTACTCTGTCCATGCAGAGGCGCTTATTTGGCTGCCCTATGAATAATGGCAATGGCATTGCCTTGCGAGCCTTCGAGCTTATTGTGTGAATTATTAGCGTTGTGTGTATTAAAATGCAGCTCAAGCTAATGCGCACAAGCACACACACACACACAGAGCGAGAGAGAGAGCGAGAGTGAGACAGCCAGATAACAGTTCAAGCTTGGCGCTTGGCCCACGCTGCGTATGTGTGATGTGATTTACAAGCCAAAACTACTCGACGGCGCATTTAATGTGTGCGGCCACAAGAGTGTTTAACAGTTAACTGCAAACAGCTCGAGCAGCTGGTAGCAAAAGCACACACAAAAGCCCATAAATAGATCCAAATACACACATATATCTCTATACAAATACCAGTCTATATACATACATACATATATCTCTGTCTGTGCATGCCCTGGACAATTCTCAGAATCTTGAGCGTCTCATTTGCTTATATTCCTTGGGCTGGATTTAATCTGCACTTGGCCAAGACCAAATGGCAATTGGCTAAACGTATTTGAATTATTTAATCATGTTTACCAAGAATTTGGCAAATTTGTAAACCTCATTCAATTAAATATGAAACATTTGCAGAGTTTGATTCAAGCTTGCGAAATCTAAACAATGAATTCATGTAAATTTCATATTAAATTACTAATTATCTGATTTTTCTCTTTTTTAATATTTATGGGGAGTTTATAAGAAATAAATGAAATAACAATTAAATATTTCTATAGCTATACAAAAATTTATAACGAAAAGATTTAGAGCAATTTTTTACTTTAACTTAAAATTTTAACAATTTATTTTGGCTATCATTCAGGCATCTGTAATAACTCTCTCTCTCTCTATGCATTCGAAAACATATACATATTTTTATAAAAAAAAACTCCTGCATTTATCACGACTTTAAATACTAAAATAGTATTAGCTTAACAGATTTTTAGTTCGTAGTGAAAACTTTGCAAAAGTAAAGTTTTTTGTTTTGCTTTCATTTGAATTTGTGAACGAGAAATGTTTGCGTTTCGCATATGAAATTTATTAATTCATAGTCAGGAGTTTTATAACACAATTATAGTGAAACTTTATTTATTTATTAATTTTTTTTGTATATTTATGTTTGTGTTTTATGTAGCAACATCAAATTGAATAATCCAATTATATATAGAGTCGCTGCAATATAGGGCAACAGCAATGGCAGTTCCATTAGCATATTGTGTGTATGTAAATAACACTTGTAAATATATTTAATATTTATTGATATTCATGTATGTATACATTAATTTAAGCATTCAGTAAGCGTATTATTCGCTTTTAATTACAGTGTCTAAAGCTGCACGAGGCGCGGCACATTTTAATGAGACGCAGATTCAGCTGCTGCCAGCTCCTGGTTGCAGTTGCAGCTGCTGCTGCTGCTGCTGTTTGTATTTATTGTTGCTGCTTGATCGACTTTAATTAAATTCTGCATTATTGAGCGCTGTTCTATGGCGTGTTCAGTGTAAATTATATGCTCCTGTCTATGCTGATAAGAAATCTACATCTCTAGCTTGCTTACGCTGCGTATGCGTGATGTAATTGATGAGTGTACGCAGCGCGTATGTCAATATATATGCTGTTGCTGTTGTTGTTGTTGCTGTTGATGTTGTTGTTGGTTGCATTTGTGTGCAGTGACCTGCATTGCTGTCAGTCTGCTTGGGCAGGCGCCACTTCAGCATTGCCAGCCAAACAGGAAACGGATGCAAAACTGTGACACAGGAAACGCAGTTGTCAACGTTGTTGCAACTGCAACAGCTAGAGCAGCCAGAGCAGCCAGAGCAACTGCAACTGCAGCTGCAACAATTAAAGCGATAAAAGCGCAAAATGGTCACATTTCAGCAGCGTTAATCAGCAGCAGACGACAGCCGCATGGATGCGGATATGAGCAGCAACAGCAGCAGTTGAGAGGCGACGCTTTGCTGGCAGTTGAGCGGCAGTGAGGGGCGACGCTGCTGAGGGAACGGACATTTGGAATGGCAATTTAAAGCCACTTGGCAAAGCCTCGGGCTCATGTAATGAGCGCACTTGGCGCGCAGTGCAGCCAGCGGGCAACGTTAGGGCCTGGCCACATGATGACATACATTTACCGACCAGCGTTAACGCTTAATGGCCGCCACGAGCAACAATGCACTGAGAGAAATTATTAAGTACTTAATATACATGTATATTGGAATTAAATGAAACTTAAGAGTAAACTACAGAGCTATTACGAAACTTAAATTCGAATGTATTTATGTTTATTTAATAAACTTAATTTAATTTTTAAAATTTTCACAGCTAGTTTTGACCATTTTCTTTGCGTGTACTCGCATAGCTAAAGCTCCGACCATAAAATGCAGCTTTAACTTTGCGTAAATTAAGGCATTTAATTGATTGGCCAGCTTGATACGGGGTTGCCTGATTGAACTAATGGACGAGACACAGCAGGCGAGTACAGGTATCCCGTCGACACACAGAGATAGAGAGAGAGAGAGAGAGGGAGAGAGAGAGGGAAAGAGTGTGCGTAGTCCTACAGTATATATAGCATCCCATGTGAATGTCGCCAGGCTCTTTGTCTTGCACGCCAGTCAGCCACTCAATTAAGTGCATTTGGCTTTGATGTACGGCAAATGCATGGCAATGGGTGGCAAATAAGTTGGTGAACAGGTAGGTAGACAGGCTACAACAACAACAACAACAACCACTACTACTCTGGCCACGTAATTCAATTTTATGGAGACTATCAAAATAGATTGCTCAAACAGCGAGCCAAACAGAAGAGGATTTATAGAGTCTGGCTGTGCAGAAACCAAATTGTAACTGGTATAGAAAATTCTTCTCTTCTAATGAGAGGTAATAAATTAGAGTAATCTACACTTTAATTACAGCTAATTGAACTTAAAGGCTCCACTTGAATTACTGAAATTCACAGAGAGAGGCGATATGCGAGTCAAGCAGGGGAAGGGAAAGTAGAGAGTGCAAATGTTTAAAATTATTGAAGAGAGCTAAAGGCCTACGATTACTAGATAGATACTCTACAATAATGATCTAAAGGTAAAGCTTAAATTGCTGAAAAACGCATAGAGAGGCGATTGCTTAGAAAGAAAGTTAGAGCCAAAGCTATGCCTACAGTAAAAGCAATCAATACATTCTTTCATTTCATCTCTATAATATAGTTTATCTCAGAATCCTAGATCATAGGCCTCGCTTGGAGCCACTCAGAGTCTCATAGAAATCCCTTGAAATGTCACACGAATTTGTTTAAGAAAAATGCGGCATGTGAGCAAAGCAGCGCTCTCAATTCAAGCATTAACAATAGAAATCTGTGCTGGAGCTATGGCCGCAGTGAATTGTTTTTGATGCCAATATTTGCCAACTGACGTGTTCTATGGAGCATAACGCATACGACGCATTGATTTTGCGTGTTTCCATAGCACACATTTGGCATTTGGGGCGCCTAATGCAATCAAATGCCATTTGAGGCGCAACAGCAGTTGAAATGCGAACTCCAAAATGCAAATGCAGTTAACCAAATGCGGAGACTCCACAGATTCGCTGGCTCTCTAATCCATTAGGTGCTTTTAGCCTGATAAACAGCCAGCAGATACAGATACAGAGAGAGAGAGAAGCGAGAGAGAGAGAGAGAGAGAGAGATAGATAGAGAGAGAGAGAAGGGAGTAAACCGCACTGGCAACAGCAGACGAGGCCACAAAAGCCAAACGGCATTCACAGCATTTCGCAACATACTCCGATTTTTATAACCCAAACAGTGGGTATATCTATTTTCTTAGGAAACGTGAAACGCTGAGTGCAGAGAGAGAGAGAAGAGGGAGAGAGAGAGAGTTAAGAAACATGATAAAGCTTTAATCTGTAAACATTCTGGAACTGTGTGAGCTGAGGAATCATGCGCTTTGTTTCTGTAAATATAATATTTCTGTATATATAATATTTATTCAAAGAAAATTTAGCAGCTAAACTTTTAATATATTTTTTTCCAATATAATATATATTAAAAAAAAAAAATATTTGTTCAATATAATATTTTTTTTTTTCAATATAATAAATTATTTTAAAAAAATATTTATTAAATTTAATATATAGGAATAATCAGCCAATTATGCTTATAAAAATATTTTCATAGCAATATATGCATTTAATTATTTATTTATTTAAAATTTTTTTTTTGGGAAGCAACTCAAAGAAATTTAGCCAATTATAAGCATCAGCTCCTCAAAAGCTAACTCTGATTGCTATACCATATGCGTTCTATGGGAATAATCAGCCAGTTATGTATGTTTTATATACCCTTTCAAGCGGCATGCCTGCTGTGCTTTTTTCTTCACATTTTCTTCTATATGGGGCTTTTCGCGTTTCGCCACACATTAGCGTTGGCTGGAGCTGAACAAAAGCAGCCGCTGTGCCGGCTACAGCTGCAGCCGCCGCTGACCAAATGCTGTCTGAGTTTTGTGGAATTGGGTCAAGCGTTGGCCACAAAAGCGGGGCTAGCTATGGCAAACGGCAGCAAACGGCAAACGGCAAACAGCAAATGGCAAATGGCAACGCCTGACCACCGAGGCATGCATTTTAATTGCAAATTTCAGGCCAAACAGTGGTAAGAAATGTGAAGAGGGGGAGTGGTAGCAGGGGGTGAGTAGAGCGTCGAGGTACTGCAAATAATTTATTTGAGGCGCTTAGCACGAGATTAACGGTAAATGTAACCCAACCAACGAACCGGAAATGGATTACGTAAAAGCGGAAGTCGAAAGTCACACGTAATTTAATATCACGCTGGCAATTTACGAGCGCGCAACACAGAGGCCAACGGACGTTCTCGGGTGGGTGGGCGTGGCTGTAGATATTGACTGAATGTGTTTCATGTGCAGGACGCCATCTCGACGTTTGGTTTGGTTGCTTGGTAATTGCATCTGTCGTCAGCGACTGCAATTGGCAATAGAATTTAAGTTAACGACGCAACGCAAGTCAAGCACTTTAAATTCTGGCCAAAATTGACAGCTCATGTTGCCACGGGCAGCCACGAGGACATCGAAGAGGAGCAGCAGGAGGTGGAGCTGGAGTGGAACGAGGAGGAGGTGGTCGCATATGCTCAGTCATATTTTATACACGCGTCGCGTTCGCTCCCTGACAGCGTTGCCAGGCACTTTCATCACTCAACTTTCAACTTGCCCTCGTTGATCAAACCTTTTTTTTTTTTTTATTGCTCGGGGCAACCTTAATTGGCTTTCGAGGCAAAATGTGTTTCAAATCTGATTACACATATGTAAGCATTCGCCAAACGAGCTCATAGCCAAATGTCTGACAGGGTCCGTCCATCTGTCTGCCTCTCTGTTCGTCCTTTCGTACGTCCGTCTGTCTGTGGAAAAATTCACGCTTTTTCACTTGGTCCGTTTAGCATGCCCAAATGCCCAAATGCTCAATTCAACTGGCATTTCTTTTCGTCATTAGCAACTCGATAAACCGTTTTGCTGACAGCTTTAATGCAACTCATTTTAATGTTATTAACAGCTTTGAGTATTAGCCAAGTTAATTTGGATGACCTTTGCCCTATCGCCAGTTGCTGACCTTTTGCGTGTCGGCGCCAAACCAACAACAATGCGAGTTGTTAACAATTATGTACAGATTTCAGCTGCCAATGTTTGTTCAACTTATTCTCAGACACACAAACACACATACAGAGATTTACACACACACATATGCAAATACACAGCCACTTCCAGTTCCTGTTTCGCTTGTCAGAACTTCACGCTATGCGATTTGTTTTGGGTTTTCAATACTCTGTAGTTGTTGTAGAGTTTCAACAGGCTATGCTTGTTTACAGACTAAACACAGATTGTGTGCAAGCGTTAGTATGATGAATTTTGGTAGAATAATACAGTTTTGAGATAACATGTAAATTAGCTAGACAACAGGCAGAGCGTTGCTCAGTGCAGAATTACCTTTGGCAAAATTAGCTGTAGAGCAGAATTTCCCTTTAAGGCAGAGCGCCCTTTTATTGCAGAATTTCGTTTCACGGCAGAATTCCCTTTCAGTGCAGCAGAAATTGCCTGCAGAGCACAATTTCCCTGCAGGGTAGAATTCCCTGTCAGAGTTTGAATTCCCTTTAGGGCAATTTATAATTGAGTTACAACGGAAGAGAAAAGTGACCAATAGCCGCACAGCTTTACCTAAGATCTCGCTCAACTATCGGCATGCAGTGTTATAGCAGCTAACTGCTAGTCGTGCATTGCCATAGCATTGAGCGCCGCTCTTGTTTTCTGTAAACAACATAATTTGGATGGCGTTTTATTGGAGAGAAGCATTTATAAAAACAAACACACACACACACATATATATATGCGTATATATATATTGGAACAAGTGGAAAAAGTTTTGCTTTTTTATTGCGAAGCACTGAACCGAAATTTGAAATCCACAATCGAAATTTCGCAATCCCCAAATGGACAATTGCAGTTGCAGTCAGGCGTAACCCGTTGGCAGCGATAATTGTTTTTTGAAGTGTCCGCTGGCTAGACTTTATTTATTGTTTGTGCAACACACACACACACGCACCATGTGACAGTGACAGAAGTTTAGAGAGAGAGTGAGAGGGAGAAAGGATCAATGTGTTTTTTCTTCTCCGACTGCAACTGACCGCGAGTTCATCAACGTCTGCCACGCCCCTCCACAGGGCGTATGCTGCATGTTCATCAAGCGCGTTTGTTTGCCTCTGTTTGTTTTACATTTTCAGCAATTTGATTGACTTTTTGGCTTTGAATTGATTCAAAGCGTAATTAATGCATATTTTATTTAAAATGTTGGTAAATTTGAAATTTCTTTACCCAAACTGAACGCCGCTTTGGCTGAACAGCTGGCAAGTTATGAGCGCGAAACTTGTTGGCCAAACAACAATAAAATAAATTGCGCCAAGTGCTAAACAAAAAGTTGTGGCACGCACCCAGCCCCCCTTTGGCATCAACGGCCCCCGCCCCACAACTCAGCTGGCAACTTGTGTCAATTGTCATTTGCTGCGTTGCCCAGACACCGAGCCAGCCAGAGACTTTGCCTTTTGTCCCTTTGTCTCTTGTTTTATTGCCCGCTGTTGTGCTTATTATTTATATTAGAGCAGCAGGCACAGCAGGTTGCCTCGCTGCTGCTGTTGGTGGAGGTGTAAAGTTATTTGATTTGCCTCCACGTCAGCCACATTTTATGAAGTGCTCACAGCGGGCTTTACAATTTGTTTGCACTTCGTTCTAATACAGCAATGGGTAAGAGAAAAGTAAATTCACTGAGCTGTAAACGACAAACGGAAGTTGAATTTCCGACAACACAAAACACAAGAAAAAAGGAGCATAATAATATAGATATGAGCAGCAAACAAAAACATCAGCTACAATTTTGTATATTAAATTTGCTCTGCCATACGAAAATATATAGAAAAAAAATAAAAAAAAAAAAGTGTGGGCGTTTGGCACTTGGCTTGAAGCCTTAAATAGGCACACACAATTTGCATATCAATGAGCCCCAGGATTATATATGTGTTTGCATATAAATATACACATACATATACACATGTATATTGTTATGCATTCATATATTCAAGAGCATATATTATTATATTGTGCCACATGGCATTTTGCCATGTCGCTTTGTTTTCTCTTTCGCATTCATTCCTGTACAATATTTGTAATGTAATTAACTGGCAAAGCAGCTCAATTTGCTTAATTCAAGAGAGAAAAACCGCATATAATATTTATATTAATAAATATTTATATATTTAATATAATTAATATGTAACTTTACATGTATTAATTAATATTTATTTTAGCTTTGTGTGTATAACAAATTTATTACTATTTTTAACGTTAGATTTCATTAACAGCAGCATGCTGGTCTCTCACATTGCCTATGTTATGCTATTAACAGCATTCTCCACTGTTAATAACGTAACTTCTTCTGGGAAATTTTGCCATTTTCGGGTATTTAGTCGTTTTTATACCCTGAGCCCATTGAAAATGGGAAATCAGGGTATAATTGCTTTATTCAAATTCGAATTTCTTTAACATTTTAATAAAACTCCAAACTATAAGGTCAAATACATTGTACATGTAAGCTTATTACTACTGACAACTACAAGCAACTGTTATTACGATTACTTCTTCTACAGACAGTTGACTCTACTACTACTCCCTTATAGACTTGCTCTGTGGAGTGAGAGAGAGAGAGAGAGAGAGAGAAAGAGTTTACCTTTTTCAAGTCCCCTTCAATTTATTGTCAACACAACTAATTGTTGCTTGTTGTGCATAAAGAGAAACTCGTAATGTTTAATGATGGCAAATTGAACAAAATACATCTAATTGAGTTACCCATTCAAGAGTCTTAAGATTATAGCTGAATGCTGGCATTACCATTGCTATTGCCATTACTATTGTCATTTCCATTGCTATTGCAATTTATATTAAATTCTCTATTATTCGTGCATATTGATATCAATAATAACATTGTGTTTTGCCCAGCAGCTGCTACTTTTTGCTTTCATTTCTCTAACAGCACCACTCTCACTCTCTCTCTATCTCTCTCTTTTCTAAATGCAAATATCTAAATGGGGTATATCGCTTATGTGAATAGCTATGCAGTTGGTGTTAAGAAATTACGTCAGACAAAAAAATGTAACAGAATCTTCTTTGCGAGAGAGAGAGAGACTCTTAAATGTCTAGTTAAGCTCATCTCTAATTTTTTGTACTCAATGCTAAATAACAGTAAACTCTAATCACAGCAGCATTTAGAGTATCTCTTAGTCATGCACTCTCTTTATATATCTCTCTCGCTCTCTCTCTCTCTCGCCTTAAGCACTCTTATTTACATTACATTTCGATTGGCAGCAGTAAGAAAATATCTAACGTCCAACGTCCAACTCTCTGCCGCTGCTTCAGATGCTGCCTCAGCTGCTTCTATTTATGCGTCCGCTGCTGTTGTTGGCTTTCATCTCTTATTACATTGTGCACAAATGCAAAGCACTTGGACTGGACTGAAGCTCTTTCGAGCTGAAGGTTTCATCACAAGAAGTTAGAATGCTGCAGCTGAAACTGTTGCCAAAGTCGCCGCCAAGTCCGTTGCTTTCAATAAATATTTATGAAAAATTATATATAATACACACACACACACGCACATACAGTTTTATAGATATGTATATTTATATATATTTGCTCGTTACTTTCATTCTTCTTTTATTTTTATTTTTTGTATTTTGCATTTTGGTGTTGCGTTTTAATCTAAATGTTAATTCGCTTCAAATGAATCAGTTAAGCAACGCAGACGGCAAACGCTGCGTATGCTTAATGCCAAATTGAATTTGTTTTGCACCCTATGTGTGTGTGTGTGAGTGTGTGTGTGTGTGTGTGAATTAATTGAAGTGCGGCGCATAATAAAATGCTCCTTGGGGAGCAATTGGCGCGTTGAAGTTCAAGTGCTGCTGCGTTTCCAAGTCAAATACTTAATTGCAAAAATAAAAAAAAAATAAAATGGAAAAAAACTCGTCAAGGTGTCGGATTTCAATTAAATCTACAATGTTGCGGTTAATTGCGTGATAGGTTAAAACAGTTGAACTTTGGCTTTAATGTCAGAGTTGAGCGTAAATTGCTCTGCAATTGCTCATGAGCAAATGAACAGTGAAACAATTGCAATGCTGGCAATGTCGATGCTTCTCTGTCCGTCCACACACACTTGATTTTTGGCTCATGAGTCATAATTAAGGCCATCATTGGCTCTTTGAAGCCCTCCTTTGATGCAACAAATTGAAATAAATTGCCAAAAGCTCGCATCGAATTTCATATGCAACGGCGCTAACGAACTGGCTGGATGGCTAGCTGGCTAGTTGGCTCGCCGTTCGGGCCAACATGTTGCATACACGTTTATTTTGGCCTCGCTTTCGGGTCATGTCAGCTGCGGCTTGTCAAACAAAGCGAGGCAAGAATTGGAGAGTTGAATTGGTTGGCAAACATTGGCAACATTTATCAAATGCGGAATGGCAGTTGGCATCATTAATAATTGCACTCGGTCTGTCATGTTATTTAAGCGCCGCCCCTAAACAATTGATAGAATATCGACAATTCGGCCCACTGGGGATATATGTATGTATGTTTATATGTACATCTGTTGTTTACAACATCTAACCTGATTGATGATCCAAACTGACCAAGTTACGAGCATAAATTCCAAACAAATCATTAAACAAATGTCAAATGGTTGAACATTTGCATTGAGTAATTGTTTTCACAAACAAACATTTCTTGGCAAATATGATTTCGGATTAAGGTCAATAATTTTCATATATAAAAAATGTAGGAGTAGTTGAAATTTAAAAAGATTGTATAAAGTAAAATTTAATTAAACAAAATTGTATATTTCTTATTATTCGTTGATATAATGTCATATATATTTTTTATTTAAAATAAGCTAACAGCTTTTAAGAGCATTCAGATACCCATCTGCATATTTTGATATATTTATATCTAAAACTTGCATACTAATTCTCTTAAATTCTATAAAAATTCTCACTCACGCTTACATATCTAAGTAAAGCTTTACAATACTCACGTGTGCTCTTCAACGCTTCTTCTTTCTACCTATTGCTGAATGTGATGGCACGACGCAAAAAAATGTTTAACAAAAAAAAAACCATAAGAATACATATGTCAAAATGCCAATTGATACTTGAACTCAATCACACTAGACAAAATACGAATACTTCACACTCATTTAATTAATTTAACTATATCAAACACGCAAAAAGCATTGCATCCAATCAAACGAACGAGCGCAGAAACACAATCAAACAAAGAGCAGACGCGCACAGACTAAATTGTCTAATTACACTCACGCACGCCACTGCACTTAACCACAAACACATGCCGGTATTCAGCAATAAGAAATTGCACTCACAATAAGAAATTATACACATGCTCTCTTCTCACATTTTACTTTCGGCTGTGCCATAACAGGATCCTAAGCGCAGCAACGTGAGCGACTTCTCTCGCTCTTCAGTTTTGCTGCTGCTGTCCAAACATTTTAGGGGATCAAGCGCCACAACAATAATGGCGTGTCAACAGCGCGAGCATAAATTATTGCCCACAAGTATAACGTACGCAGACAGCGCGCGCTCTCGTTCCTTTCACTCTCTCTCTTACTCTCTCTTATTGTGTTTCCTTACACTTTATCTAAATACAGCTGGGACATTTGTGTAGACGAAAAAATGGCTAATCTTTTGACTGATTGTTTTTATGACAGAGTATTTTTTTAGCTTTTAAAGGCTAAATTTTTAGCAGTTTATAAAAAAAAGACCTCAGCAATTGCTTAAATCTGCATAAATGAATAAATAATGCCTATTTAATGTGAATTTAAATTGTAATATATCTATGTCCACAGTCCACAATCCACAGCTCAAATCCCGTTGAGAGAGCTCCACATTTGCTATCATAAACTATTTAAGTCCTTTTGTTTTATTTAAGTTCGACCCATTTCGCATTGGCTGCATAAACATAAATTGCAAATTAGAGCAAATAAAGTTTTTCCTGTAACAATTTTTTATACATTCCGTTTGTCAACGGCGGAAACCCAATCATAATATCTCTCGTTCGTCACATCATTTCTGAATAGAGCCTCGGGCTGAATGCTTTTAATTTGAGTTTCATCTAGTCACAGAGCCATAAACGTGGCCATCTGCTGCTGCACGAATAGAAAATAGGGATCTATGCATATATATATATATATATATTTATGTCCAATAAGGTTGCCTGCGGCAAATTTGTCAACTATGCGACTAGAATAATGTGCGCAACTTTAAAACAAGCGAATTGTGCGAATAAATGGCATAGATAACTTTATGGCCAACAGTGCACTTTGTCTAACCCATCAGCCACACACACACACAACACACACATACGCACACGTAGAGCGGAGAGTGAGCGACACATAGTTGATAAAGTAGAGGTCGTTGCGGGGGCCAAATGTAGTTAGCCTTCGGCTTTGGCATGCATTTAACATGGAAAAGAAGCGTTGCAGAGGGAGAGGCAAAGAGCAACAAAGAGAGGCAAAGAGAGGCAGAAAAAGAGAACGGGTAGGTAGAGCTGGGTGATGCAGGCCAAGCTCGTGATGCCATTGCAGTGCGCGCTCTCTTCTTCATTTTTTTTCGGAGTGTGTGTAATTGTGTGTGTGTGTGTGTGGGTGATGCTCATAGCGGCAGTCGCAGCTACGTGACATGCATAGCTCATTGCGCCTGGCCAGAGCATTGGGCAGAAAATATTGCAGTTGTGATATGCTTAAGCTGCCAGCAGCAGCAGAAAGCAAGAGAGTGACAGAGAGAGGTCGAGCGAGATAGCGATCTGTTATCCTGCTGCTTCTTAGCACAGTTGCTAAAGCAAAGTTTTTGAGGTGCTAATGAAAATTGCGCAACTTTCGCGCAAATCACGCAACGCAACGCAAGTTTTTAGCAGCGGCAGCCGCACAAATGGAAATTCAGCGGCTAATTGTACGCTGTGTGGGCGTGGCATGAACCCCCGTATACTAACAAAAGCGCGAGCTAATTAGGCACCTAGCCTAAAATAATTTGTTGCTCTTCAAAACAATTAAAGCGTGCGACTGCTGAAACTGTTAAAGCCAAATGTTCGAGCTAAATGTGTTTCCATGTAGAGCATAGAAACTTTTTTTTTTTTTTTTGGGAAATGGCTTGAAGGGTTAGGTGTAGGAGAGAGTGAAGAGCAGAAAGAAAAACTATCAGAAAATTGTTTGCTCTAATTGTATTTTCATTCATAATTTCAGATTATGATGGCCTTAGAATTGTATAAGTATAAGAATATTATATTTATAAAAGAGTTTTAGGAGGAAACAGAACTTGATAAGTTTAATAGGTAGGTAGCATCTTAATTGATATTGATATGAATGCTTTCTGTAGTAAATCTGTTTCATTTGAAATTTTTGTTGAGAAATATCTCTCTCTCTATATCGCCCATCATCTCTTTCTATCTCTATGAATTTTCATGAACTATTTGCCCGACTTATAACATTACCCTGTGGCAGTTATAGATATACTATATCCAGATATATAACACACATGCATTGTGACATGAATCTGTTAAGTGATATGTTTGCCAATAGAATGTTTTCTATAGCTTAAAGATCGCATGTTATCAATAAAATAGGAAATCATTTTTTGTTTCGCTTTTGCTTGTATCACGCATACGCGCTGTTGTCTCTGCTGGCGTGTCACGCACTAGCGAAAAGCACGCAGCACACGCAACTCTAACATTACAATTTGCTGCTTTTTTTTTTGTTGTATATTTTTTCTTCTTTTTTGGGTAACAAGCAAAACCAATTTGCAGTAGAAGCAGCAACAGCAACAGCAGCTACGGCAGTTAATTTTAATTACGCACATGGCAGTTAATGTTGCGACACGGCGTCTCAATTTAGACACCTTTTTGCGAGGCACACACACACACACGCAGACACAGATCTCACTCTAATGCACAGCTGCCAAAACACAACATAACGTACATACTCTCTCTCTCTCTCTCTCACACACACACACACACACACTTGTGCACAAATTGCCATTAAAAGCGCAGAAGGGCGGCGTTGCCAAAATGAATAAACGACAATGGCTTTTGCGGCCAACTGCGTGTGTGTGTGTGTGTTGTGTACCCTTTATATATATACACATACATACATATATGAGCTGGGCTGTGCTGGCGTCAATCGTTTCATTTAAAGCGCAGCGCTTCAGGCAGCCAAAGGTAAAAGAACAAAACAAATTAATTTTGTTCAGGTGTGCGGCCAGGTTGCCAGCTATAACTTTGTTCATATATGCGCGCCACACTCTCTCTGTGTGTGTGTGTGTGTTGAGTGGGTGTGCGTGTGTTTATGACTATGTAGCAAAAGCCTGAAGCACAACTGTTACGCACTCAACAGCAAGAGAGAGAGAGAGAGAGGGAGAGGGAGAGAGGGAGAGAGGGAGAGAGATTCGCTCGAGCAAAGTGCACAGATGCGTGTAAGCAAATGGTTTATTGTAGCCCTCCAGGGTTTATTTCAGTTTTGTCATAAAGACTGCAAATGCATTAATGTATCAAAATATACATATATGCATATATATATATATATATATATATATATACACTTATAGCAAGCATGGCTGTTAATGTCTTCCTATAAGCATGAAAATTTGTATATACTTACACTATATGATCTATAAACGTATGAGTATGAGTCTTGCTTTATGGCTGCTCGAGGGATAATGTACTTATGCATGTGATATATTAATGCTTTTCTTTTTTTGAAAAGCTGACATTATAATGCAACTATTTTCCGAAATGTTGTATAAATCTTGTAGATTATATTTAGTTATATAATATAAGCTGTGAGAGTCTCCCTTAAGGAGTGAAATTTAGCAGTTTTATAACTCTTAAACTAAAAATCGAAAATGCTATAATATGTGCGCAACATCTTGAGTTGGCGTATAAGAAACTCAATCATGCGAAACATTTTAAAAAACAATTAATAATAATAAACAAAGTAACTATCTAACTACTTTATTCCCAGAGATCTCTGAACATGACAATTGAGTAGCCAATAGATAGATACTGAACAATATCATAAAGCATTTCCTGATTTCCGACTACAAAAACCTTCTCTTTCTTGAGCTGTCTTTAAGCTTGGAATACAAATAATTTTCTGCTATAATTTTTCATGAAAATAAATAAATAAAGAAAAAAGTATTCACTTCAAATATCACACAACAAACTAGAGTCCTCTCTCTACATGGTATCTTACTTTCAAGCAGTTTTCCCCCACGCATTAGCAACGGCGCCCAAAAAGCCGTTGGCTTTGCGTAAAAGTGAAATATGTTTTCCTTGGCACACATTTGGCGCATTAACCAAAAATTACGTTCGTGCGTTTGCTGGCGGATATTAAAGCCAAGTTAGAAGTGCGGCATACCTAAGCAGCGCAGAGCAGCTGAGTTGAGGCTGAAAACAATTATAAACGCATTGAGAGAGAAATCCGAATTGCAATTTATACATATATATAATTCATATGAGTTTTATTTAAAAGTTAGTTTCCTCACTTTGCAATTGCTTACAGACTCGTACAATACAGATCTTCCCATATTCATATATATATCTAGACTCTATGTCAGATGTCTTTTTTTTTTGCTTACTTCTTCGTTTCCAATATTGGGCAAGTGATTGCGCCTAACTAACTAACCAATCAATCAATCAATCAATCAATCAATCAATCAACTTTTATATATCATTGAGCTTTACATCGGTTTGTAGATATAGATATATATATATCTGCTCTATGTGTATATATATAGTTAAATGTGTTTATAAGAAGATTAACTTTGTATTCCGTTAAATCTGGAATATCTTTAATTAACTGTTGATTATAAATAGTTTTTTTTTTCTTTATTTTTTTCTTTGATAATTCAAAATTGAAGCATAAAATTTTGGAATATTATTTATAAAGTTTTCGTTAGCAAATAAAGAAAGAAATTGTTAAGTATTTTGGTTTCATTTCATTTAACATTTAACGTTGATATTTATGTTACATATTTCATATAGTTGTTTGTTGCTCAGGTTTCTCTTTCTTCGTCTTCTTCTTGCCATTAATATCGTTTCTAAGAAGTTCTCAATCCGTGGAATTTTTATGAGAATTTACTTAAGTGGGCCTTAGCAATGCTTAAACATATATCAGATAGCGAGTGATGTCAAAAAGTTCAATTCAATTGGAGCCAATGAGAAGTAAATTAATTTTGTAATTATTATGTTAATTAATTTTGATACCTTGCACTAACTTTAATCTAAATATCACTCGGGTTTTATTTTATTTTTGGTTTGAATTCGGTTTTTTTTTTTTTTTTTTTGGTTTTCTTGTTTTTGGGTTTCGACCACAGATTCTACAGACTAAAATTTGTAGCTCGCCTCGGGTTGGGGCGTTGTCGTCCATCTGGTATTCGATTGAGCTACACTTCCTCGTAGCTGCGACACTTGGGCAACGGGCCAGACCATTTGCCGTCGGGCTGACATTTTGGCCGCTCGGGGGGCCCCGTGCTGTGATCCTCGTTCGTCTGTATCTGTATGAAGCCGGGCCGGCACTGCACGCTCAGATAATCGCCCGCATCATAGTTGAATTTGAGTGGTGCAATTAGGCCGTTGGGTGGATCGCCCGGATAGGGGCACTGCGATTTGCCTGAGCGAGATCGAAGAGCGGAGATCGTAGATCGTAGATTGTGGAACGTGGAACGTGGAACGTAGGTCGGAGATCGGAGATCGTAGCGTATTGGATGCATGGATGATCGTTGTTTTGGGCATGCAAGACGCATTTAGTATATTGTGGGGATGATGGTACGTACATGGAATGAATCGTGATGGTATAACGGTGTCGGTATACGTGATCGGTTTATCGATAAGCGAGCATTTAACGGTGATCGATTGGTATCGTTATACAGCGAAAATACAACACAAGTAACATTAATTCATTTGATTTGTGAGTGGTGGCCCACTTTTTTTTTTTTTTTTTTTTTTTTGGAAGAGTACGCAAGGTATCGGCAGCGTATCTGTGCATTTTAATTGGCATTTATCAGTTGTCTACTTACAAAATGGTGGCGAGTGCGACCAGAACCCGTTCTCCGTGCATATGATGCTTGACTCGCCGACCAGAGTGTGGCCATCGTTGCAGCTGAATGTGACCAAAGCGCCAACGGTCAAACGCCTCTGGCTCAAGCTGGTGCCCCCAATACGTCCATTTAACGGCGCCACTGGCATCACGCACTGAATGACTGCAAAAGAACAAGGATAAATGAAATGAAATGAAAAGAAATGAATTATTTATTGAACGAATACAAGTGTAAAGCAAGCAGACTTCGCTGAACTGGGATAATCCATTAATGAAGTGATGACAAAAATAATAATAACAAATGAAATATACATGAAAAATTATCAATGAATGTTGAGGAATAAGCAGAAAGATAATGTATAAATATATTCATTAAAATTAAGCGTAATTGGCTGAGAGAAAGCACTAAATAACAAGAAATTGAGAAACATATAGAAATTATAATAAATTCTTGACACAAATAAAGTTTTGTGCATAATAAAATACGATTGTTCCTTTTGGGAAAGTCCAACTTAATTTCCTTTAATTCCAGCAAACACTCGCCTGGAAAATGCCGTACAATTGATCAATCCGACTCTTACCTTTGCAACGTGGCACTGGGCCACTCCAGACGCCCGTCGGCTCACAGTCGAGAAGCGCCGGTCCGGTCAGCTTGAAGCCCCATTGGCATTTGAACACCGCCCGCCCCCATGCCGATGTATTGAGTTCAATGAGACTGAGATGTGGATCGTCGAGCACGAGTCGTGGACATTGTATGGGATGGCATGTTGGCGACGGCGATGACCAATTGCCGGAGGCCAGGCAGGTGGCATTCCAGGCGCCATCCAGCCGAAAGCCCTCGGGGCACTCATAGTGTGCTCGCTGGCCCAATTTATTACCCTCGAGCCGTAGCCTGAGCGGCGCCATCGGCTCCGTTAGCTGCGGGCACGTCGAAGTGGCCACCACCACGGCAATGCTGTTTGTCAAACCGCGCGGCGAAGTGCACGTAAATGTGCCCGAATCATTGTTCTCGATGCTCTTGATGCTCAGACGATAGCGTACGGCCTTTTCCTCGCCAGCCGGAGACCAGCCTGCAAATTGAAAAGACCAAGAAGAAGAATTACCCAAGATACTACTTAGTCTATGTCAAGAGACAAGGAACATCCAATCGACGCACCCGTGCTATACTGCATATACCAGCTGGTCCAGCTCCATTCGGGCGTGCCGCGCACCCGCGGATACATGCAGTCCATTTGCACGGTACTGTGCGGCGGCACGGCCATTACGCCGGATGGCTCGAACGAGTGTGATCCGTTGAAGATCTTGATGCGTATAGAGGGTGCACTGTCCTCCGAATAGTTGGTCAGAATTGTGGTGGGCACACAGCTGGGCATACGCGGTGCCCAGAGTCCATTGGAGCAGAGTACACGGGATTCGCCCAATAGCTTATAGATGCCCAGCTCCTGGCAGCGTGCCTGCAGTGAATGGCCATGTGGCAGATCCCAGCCGACGTTCTGCGGTAATTTCAATGTGTTCAGTGTGATGTGAGACGTGAGGCGTGAGACGTGAGGCGTGAGATGTGAGTCGTGACACGTTAGGCGAACAGGCGCAGGCAGAGTTTCAGGCAAATGAAGCGAAAGTTTGTTTTTTTGATACGTGCAGTGCAGTAGTAGAGCGAAAGAGAGAGAGAGAGAGAGAGAGAGAGAGAAGAGCATAAAAAATGTTTTGTTTAGAATTATATACAAGCTGTTAACACTAGTTAGAGGCGCACTCTCTGTGGACGTGGGCGTGGCTTGGGCGTGCTGGCGTGCAATTTCCATAGTGTTCTCTTGTTGCTGTCTGTAAATGTACATTTGGTTTTAGCTGTGTATGTGTGTGTGTGTATGTGTGTGTGTGAGAGTGTGTCTCTCTCTGTGTATGTGTGCCTGTGCGCCCATTGGTCAATGCTAAAGCCGTGCATACAAAAATTATTTTCTCATTGTCAAAAACCATAAACAGCACCCACTACTTGGGGCAGGCACTACTTGGTGTGTGTGTGTGTGTGTGTATGTGTGTGTATGTGTGTGTATGTGTGTATTGTAGTATCTGTGTGTATGTAGTTAAGTACACTGAGAGCAAAAGTATGTAATTAGGCGAGAGCCTCTGCTTGCATTGTTTCTCTATATTCATTTTGTTCCAATCTTCTATTCTCTTAACAGAGTTTTATATTCCCATTGTCTTTTAAGGGTTTTTTTTTTTATAATCATTAGACTTTTCCTTCTATTAATCTTCAAGCTACTTTTATAATCTCTAAAAATGCATTATGTTCTTCATTCCTCTATTGTCTCTATGCCTAACTTTTTCAATGTTAAGATGAGAATTCTGTTTAGTCAAAGAAGATCAACATATTCTATAATTGAGTTGAAAAGATGAATACCAGACTTTTCATAATTATTTAATATTTATATATTAATAATCTATAAACATTAAGCAGCACTAGCTAAATCAACCAGCTAATGCTAACCTAAGAAGATATCAGTCCCTGCGTAACTAAGGCTGGGTTACCCAATGCTATCCAATTTTCTCTTGTTTCAACGCTCAACTACAACTGTGTTTGCTTTGCAGTTTGTGTATGTGTGCGTGTGTGTGTGTGTGTGTGTCACAACTCTACATATGTGAGCAAGATATGCATAGATACGGATACGAGGAACACGTAGACAAAGTTGACGAAGAATTTGACGAGACGACGCAACGTCAAGGATGGCCACTCACAATTTCTGTGTTTGAGACAAGTGTCGATTTGGATAAGCGGGTCTTACGCCAGCCGCGATTTGGTGGTATCGGTGTCTGCAAGAGAGAGAGATCAAAGAGTACCAAAAATACAGAGTCTTGTGGCTGCACATTGCAGATGCGGATGCAGGATGCAAAATTCGTTTAAATATATATTTTTCTTATTTTTTTTTATTATTATTTTTTAATTTTTATTTTTTTTCTAGGATGACGCTGGGCAAATTGTTGTTGTTTGTGCGGCTGATATCGATACAAAAGATGATTGAGAAATTGAGCGAGACAGAGACATATATATATATTAAGATATATGTAGAGAGACAGATAGAGAGAGAGAGAGAGAGAGAGCGATATATTTAAACAGAGAGAAATAGAGAGCGAGAGTTGAGAGAGGCAGTGAGACAGAGACAGTCGAATTTGAGTTGGACTCACATTTGGCTATGACAAGGCCGTTGCCTTCACTAGCTTGGATGGAGCAACTGCTGCGTGTGTTGTATGTGTGCTGTGCTGTGTGTGTGTGTGTGTGGGTGTCTGTCTGTCTGTGTGTGTGTGTGTGTGTGTGTGGGTGTGAGTGTCTGTGTGCTGTGTGTTTTGGTGCTTTAGCTCCTGGCACGGCTGACGGCTTTGCAGGCTGTCATCACTTACCACGGAGATGTTGCGATAGCTGAGCAGCAGATGAGGCGGAATGCGATTGACATGGCAGCTCTTGTACAGTGGCTGAAACTTCACGTTGCCGTTGTCATCTACAGATAAAGATGTCACAGAGATCAGCATTGTTATGCACAGATATACAGCAGATACACTACACTCAGAGAAAAACGCATTCAGTATGGAACTTAGACCGAGTTTTACTTGTTTAATAATAATATATAATTAATTTGGTAATAATATTGACAATAATAGTGTTGACAATGATAATGATAACGACAATTGGTATTGATATTGATAATGAGATATGCTAATACTGAGTATGAAATTAATAATAATGACAAGGACTATAACAATGACAATGACAATAAGAATGACAATGACAATGAGAATGACAATGACATTGACAATGATTATGATAAATATAAATATAATAATAAAAAAATTGATATTGATATGATGCAATAGCAATAACAATGACAATGACACTGATAATAATATTGTTATGCAATAACAATGAAAACAATATTTAGATAAGAAATTTAATTATTATATTGTTCTTGACGTTTGCTATATTTTTCTCTGAGTGCAGCTACATAGCTGCACATAGATAGATACAGATAGAATTAGAGATGTTGAAATGAAACAACTTTGATTGTTGCTGGTGCTGTAATATATATATATTTTTTTTTTGCGGTGTGCTGATTGTGTTGTCTTTATTATACGAGTCTTTACTGTAATGACATGTTACGTATTTGTATTGCTATTGCTATAATTAACATTCCATTGGGTGCGTGTGTGCTGTGTAATATGTGTGTATATGGTATCGAGGGGGTATCTCACTTACCCTCCTCATTGGTGGCGCACAGCGGCCCCACCCACTTGCCCTTGACACAGCGTATCTTGCAGAGACGTCGATCGCCCATCGGTCCGATTTCACCTGGGAAACGTATCTCGGATACTTCGGTAAACTGTTGCAAGATATCAATTTCCTCATCCTCCTCCTCGTCCTCATCAAACTCTGATTCGTCTGGATGCATGGGCGGAAAGCCGGTCTCCTCGTCATAGATACCTAAATTGGGATGAAATCGGAACAGAATAGGTGAGGGCGTTATGAAATGGGCAAATGTAAAATGCTAAGAAACGGGATACAGTGGGGAGGTACTTGACAAAGAGATAGATAGAGAGATAGAGAGAGAGAGAGAGAGAGAGGGGAGTAGAGAGAGCAAGTAGAGCAAGCATTTAATGAGCTGTTGTTGTGACCGATATGAGCAAACGCGGAGCGACAGGTGAATGAGTGAATGCGAACATGAAAGAGCATTGAATGCTCAACGAGTCAACGAGTTGATATACACCACCCCACCACCGCACACACATCTCACTAACACCACTTGCTATTATCAGATGCCAAGAGCTTTCAATGGCTGAAGTGGCCAGCCAAGCCTTTAGAAAACGCTAAGAAGCAGCAGAAGTAGCGACAGCAGCAGGTGGGGCTGCGGCACATCCACATCTTAACCACACACACGCACACATTAAACCGCACGAAACGTGCAAACTTCAATGGCCCAACTTAAGGTTGTTAGATATGCATTAAAAGCGCCAAGAAAATGAAGAGTGTGGGCTAGCCGAATACGGACTGGAGCCAGCGCATGGGGTGGACAGGCCACTTAACAGGATACAACTTCATTTCTGAACGAGGCGTCAAAAAAAGAGAAGAAATAAGTGGATGTGAAAAGGCAAAAGATAACATGAAAGATAATATTATGCCGTGCAGACTGTCAGCGACCCAAGTACACAAGCAGTAACCAGAAGTCCAAGGGCCCATGCCTCCCCAGTTCCCAGTTCGCAGCCCCAAAACCCAATTCCAAGTGCCCGAACTAATAGAAAAAACGCAAACGGACATAGGCAGCTGAATCAAAGTAAACAAAAGGACAGCATAAAGCAGCCGAAAAAAAAAACAACGCAAAAAGAAAGAGATAAAGGAAGGTGTTACACAAGCAAAATGTAACTCATGAGACTTTATACCCTAGAATTGATTGAGCATATGAGTAAATGCATTAGCTTATAAAAAATGATTTGCAAATCTTAATTGAAGTTCTGAATATCATAAGTTTGAAAATATGTTTAAGTGTAAATGCTGCTGGAAATTACAAAATAAATAATCATAATATATCCAATAGTTGTATATTTGTATAATTGTATGTTTTATATAAAACTATTTCCAGCACACATTTCATTTCGAAATTAACCAAATTTGGTAAAAATTTTGGATGAAAAGGAAGATTATCAAGATTATATTATTATTCAAATACTTTTAGATTTATTTATTGAAGTAATGCAAAATTTAATAGACTTAAGGAAAGCTAAATAATTTTGTTAAAATTAAAAAAAATAAAATAAATAAATAAAAAATATTTTTTTAAATACCTCAACAATATTTAAATGCATGATAAACTTTAGTTAAAAGAAAGAATTCAAGTAATAGAAAATAAATATATTTAAATCAAATTTTCAAATTTTTATTAAAATTTCTTGATGAAAACGAAAAAAAAAATAAATAAATAAAAAATCAATAAGATTTTCAAAATCTAAACTTAAAAAGCTAATAAAAGTGGAATGAACGATAATATTTATATCAGCTAATAGAATTTATATTAATTTACGGCAGATACTATACTCATTAAGATAACGTTCAAAGAAATGCGAACAACTTTGCTTAACATTGTAGTAACTTATGGTCAAGCGAATCCGCTAAGGCTATAAAAAAAATAAATTAATAAAAAATCATTCAAGAAGATGTAGAATCTAGATCAAGTATAAAGCTTCAACTCGGATATACTCGTATATCTATCAGAACTGCAATTGCTTTAAAAACTCAAATACCCTATGGAAGCTACTAAAGAAGGGTAACAAATAAAGGATAACCCCTCGTAAGCAAATTCAGAAGCAGGAACCAACAGATGACAAGGCTAACCACGATAAAGAATGAGTTCTTTTTTATTTTCCAACGCAGCAGCAGCCGAGAGAGAGAGAGAGAGAGAGAGAGAGAGAGGGAAATAGTGTGCAAGAGAAAGAAAGAGGCAGTGCGGATATAGAGACAGAGACAGAGACGAGTGAATGGTTGCGATGCCAGGCATGAAGCATGTTAATGAGCTGAACGTGAGAGCGAATTGAGGCGATTTATGGCTGACTCCGTGTGGGAGGAGTCGCCCGTTGGGACGACTCTGCGATTAGCTTTTTAACGATTTTATGTGTTATGTGGGCTCTGTATTCATATTGCTGTGTACTCCACTCTCAACACTCCAGGTGTGTTTGTGTCTGTGTATGTGTCTTTCTGTTGTGTTTGTGAGTGTGTGTGTGTGTGTGTGTGTTAGCATAACACAGACGGACAGACAGACAACGAGACAGCGACAGCGGCTTTCAATTCAATTCAATTTTCATGGGCACTGTGGCATTGCCAGTGTCTGGCGTCTATGCAAATGCTTTTCATATTTTTCTTTCCCTTTTTTCTTTTTTTTTTTTTTTTTGGAAAGCGTTTTCCTTACCCTTGTCCTTGCGACTGGTGGTCTTTGAACTGGAATCGCCACCACCTTTCGGACGGCTCAGTGCACCCGTGGTCTTGCCCGACTTGCGCTTTACACGTTGCAGGGCCACTGCTGCACTGCTCGACTGATTGCCATGATTTATCATCATATCCACCTCCAATTGCCCGGCATCGCCTTTGGCCTCGATGCTGCGGCGCCAACGCGATTCCATGTCACGCTGGTCGAGCTCTGCAGCGTGACTGTCACCGCGTCGGCGATGGTGCTCCTGCTTTGGCTTTGCCTCCAGCTCCAGCTCCTGCTCCTGCTCATGGTCCAGCTGCTGCAGCTGCTGTTCGTGTTGCTCCTGCTGCTGTTTCTCAGCTTCCGCTTGCTGTTTGGCTGCCTCTGCCTGTTTGGCTTTAAGCTTCTGCAATAACTTGATGCACTTCTCACTGCTGCCATCGGCCAGGCACTTGGCCAGCCTTGCCTTTTGCTTCAACCTGTGCAGCTTGGCGCGCAGCTGGAGATTGGGCTCACGCGATTTGAGTATGTCTGAGATGTGTACATAATAGACATCACCGTCGGCAGCCAATTTGCTGCCCGCCCAGCGATCTGTGTCCGGCGAGGCCTCCGCATCGTGCAGTATGGCATGACGCTTATAACGACTGCCACGCCCACGTGCCGTTTGTCCGTTCTCATTCTCCAGGCGACGACGACGACCGGAACCGGCACGTCGCTTCTTGCCCTGCTTACGATTGGTGTTCAGTCGCTTGTACGCCCCATCCTCCAGCTCAGCGCCATGCAGCTCATCCGCTTCGTCCTCCAAATCATGGTCATCCACTAGACTGGCAGCCGCATCGCCGGCATGCAGCTCATCATGATGCTGTTGATGTTGTTGTTGCTGCTGCTGATGATGATGATGATATTGCTGGTGTTGCTCATCGTCACCAAAGTCCACCGAATATGGATTCACAATGGCCGCATGATTCTCTTTGGCTGTGTGCAGCTTATCCACAAATTCCACATCGGCTGTGGTAAAATCCTCCGGTAGATAGACCTGCGTTGTCTCAAACTTCGCATACGGCTGCTCAGTTGTCATTTCCGGTTTGAAAATGGTGAAGCGCACATCCGGCGCCCGGCAGCCCGGCGATGCATCTGCAAACAGCAAAAGAAACCAAAAGAGAGAGAGAGAGAGAGTGAGTAAAAAAGAAATAGAGAGAGAGAGAGGGAGAGAGAGAGAGATGAGTTAGAGAGTGGCATTGAGTAGCTGAACTTTTGCCATAAATATTTCATATATGATCTAATTTAATAACTTGGCAACTTTGACTGACTTTGAAGTGCAATCGAAATTGCAAATTTCCAATATGCATTGGCATTTGGCATTTCCGCATAGCACAGCGCACACACACACACTCCGACACACATACATACGCACACACACACATACACACACTTGCACAAGTTTCAATTTGCAATTGAGCAAAGTCATGCAAGCATTTTCCGTCCGAACTGCAGCTTCATTTTTCCATTTCCCAATTTCAATAGCAGAAGAGTCTAACTTAAAGGTTCGACCAACTGAGTTTGGTAACGCTCAAGTTTTCGCTTTTGCAACATATTTATGTATCCTGTACTTGTGGGGAATGGCATATCGTAGAGCTTGTATTTAATATGTTTACAGATTTCAAACAGTTTTTTCTTATTTAATACAAAATTTATATAGATATTGAAATTATCATGTACAAATTTTACAAATTAACAAACAAATTTATTTAGTAATTAATGAAATAAATCATATTAAATAAATACAAAGCGAATATGCTTAAGAATATGCTTCAATTCTACTATCAGTTTGTGATCTAGTGCAACTAACTTGATATCTTATCTATAAAATATCTATAGACTTTTACATTCATCAGATACTCAGATATGAAAGAAATACTGGCAATTAAGATAACAACCCTATATTTCAATCTTGCGTAGACTTCATAAAAAACATTTATACATTATACTGAAAAATGGAATCAGTTCAGAAATAAAATCTCTAATCAAGCAGCATGACTATTCACATCTATTTGTATATCTAAAGTTGAGAATCAAGCATGCCCAGTTGCTTTTTGGCGCATGTTATACAAACTATAATAAATATATATAGTATATATATTACAAATTTATATTTCATACATATGTACATACATAAATTGTATTATTGCTCAGCACCCAACAGAAGTGGGTCAACTGGCAATATAAAGCAGCTAAATTGCATTGCTCGCTTTTAATTGATATGATTCAATTGCCAATTAGCCAAAAGCAAAATGCAAACGCAAAATGTAAAGCACAAAATGCAAAATGCAAAAGCAAATGTTCCTCAAAGTGCGAACACTTAAATGCAACTCATTTAATAAGAAGAGCTTGAAACGCTTGTTAACAATATTTTGCAAATACAATTTGTGCTGTTGTAAATGAGCTAGAGAAGCACTCGGTTAGCTATACAAAAATAGATGAAAAGTGCGATTAAAACTCTGAGAGTGCTATGTAGCATAATAATCACAATATATAATTATATATGCAATAAATAGTCAGCTATTATATTATGGATATATATACTATATACATACATATATAATATAACAAACTCTAATGCGAATTTAATTTTGCTGCGAAAACAAGTTTTTATCAAGCACAAATTATACGCTTCATTCTCCCACATCGGAACCGAGCTAAGCATATCCAATTCTACTCTTATATTATGTCAGAGAAAACCTGAATGCCGTATAACAATATTGTATTAACAATACTATCTAAAGCGAACATTATTACGACTCAGGCAGTATTATGTGACGTGCGGTCTAGCCATGGTATTTAAGGTAGTGTGGACTATGTTTTACAGTTCATGCATGTCGTTTGCTCGGTGAAATAGAACGTATTTTTGACGACTCTGCAATGGATTTGGCTTTGCTGCTGTTAATCGGACTGGGCACCCTCTTCTTCTGGCTATATAGACTCAATAGGGAATACTATGTGCTGGCCTTCTTTGCCAAGCGAGTGCGCACTAAGGATGGACGACCTGTGGAGAGTATAGCTCCCGTAATTGAAGGACGCACCATATTTGGAAACTCATTCGATATGTATGGCATGGAAGAAGGTTAGAAACATTTCACAAAACTAAATATTCAACTAAATGAAACATGTTTTCTATACAGTTCAAGTATTTAATGAGCGACACATTCGTGCTGCGAAAATGGGCTGCAGCTTCTTGGAATATATAAAAGGTTTAGCTGTTTTCAATGTGATCGATGCAGAAACCTTTGAATTTATACTGAACGATAAAGAACTGATAACCAAAGGAATTGTATACAATTTTGTTCACCCAGTTCTACGACTGGGTCTTCCTAACATCCACAGGTAAGTAACATAACTAACTATAGAAAACTCTGGTTAAAAATGATTAACATCAGGTCAGAAATGGCACTCAGAACGCAAAATGCTCACGCCTACATTCCATTTCAATATTTTGGGTCAATTTAATGACATTTTCAAGTAAGTTAACCTTAAGGTTAAGCAAGTTCTATTTTATTAAATATGTTATTGTATTCTCTTAGAGCTGAAAGTTTAAAATTCGTGCAGCAATTCGAAGGCAACGCGGAGAATTCCGTCTCTCTAACTGAACTCATACCCAGATTTACTCTTAACAGCATTTGTGGTAAGTTTGCTTTGATGGATGTTTATTATATCAGCTGAGAAACTATAACAGAAATATATGAATATAATTACAGAGACTGCCATGGGTATCAAGCTAGATGATATGGCTGCTAAGGGTGACCGCTATCGAGAGAATTTTGGCATGATCGAAAAGAGATTTATAAAGCGCATGGGAAATCCTCTGTTTTGGAATGATACCATCTATAATCTATTTGGACCCAGTGACGATAAGAAATTTTTAAAGGAAATTCATGATTTCTCAAGTGAAATTATAGCCAAGCGCAGAGAACTATTCGCACAGGAAATCAAGGATAAGCAAAACTCTGATCCGGAAGAGGATGATATGTGAGTGAAAGTTATTAAGAATTAAACCTATGAAATTCTACTATATTTAAAAACAATTTCAGTTACATCAACAAGAAACAACGATTTGCCATGTTGGATACTCTTATCATGGCAGAAAAGGATGGATCAATTGATCATGAGGGAATATGCTGAACAAGTGGATACACTTATGTTTGCAGGTTTTGATACCACATCCCTTGCTCTCATATTTGGACTTATGAACATGGGCTTATATCAAGACCAACAGGAGTTGTGCTATCAGGAGATATGCGAGCACATAGCTGGTAATTTTGTATGAATTTTCTATCAATCAAAATCGTTTCGATTCAACGATGTCTTTCATTCAGATGACTTTAGTAATCTGGACGTTAATCAGCTGTCGAAACTCAAGTATCTGGAATGCTTTATTAAGGAAACGATGCGTCTGTATCCATCAGCACCCTCTATTAGTCGTCAAACAACAAAAGAAACAGAACTGGCCAATGGTCTGATTTTACCTGATGGTGCTCAAATCGTCTTGAATATTTATGAACTACATCGCAATCCCAAATACTGGAGATTCACCTGAAGAGTTCAAGCCCGAACGTTTTTTGCCTGAGAATAGTCAAGATCGTCATACTTATGCCTATATGCCCTTCAGTGCGGGTCAACGCAATTGCATTGGTAAGTTTAATTGGAATAAATGGATTTATATGAGTATTACATAACTCTATTTTCGTTTTATTTTTCAGGTCAAAAGTATGCAATGCTCGAGATAAAGACCCTAATGAGTGTTATACTAACAAAATTCAAGATTTTACCCATTGTCAAACCCAAGGATTTGGTTTTCGGCTCAGGCATTACATTATGTTGCAAAACGAATGTTAAAGTCAAACTAGTCAGACGTCGTTAGGTTGTCAATTAAATTTATATGTTATTAAAGTGTTGAAGTCAAGAAACTAATTGTGTGACTAATAATATGCTTATAATAAAATATGAAATAAGAAAAGAAATAGAAAAGATGATATTTATGTACTTATAGTATTTGTTTTCAAATAAAGCAGAAGACAAATCCGAGTTTATTTATACCCTGAGCTCATTAAAAATGGGAAATCAGAGTATAATGGTTTTGTTAAAAGTATGTAACAGGCAGAAGGAGGCGTGGCAGACACCATAAAGTATATATATTCTTGATCAGGGTGACGAGAAAAGTCGATTTAGCCCTCTCGCTTAACTGGTATATTTTCAGAGTTATCGATAAAATAATTATCGACAATCAGCTATAAAATTATATCTCGTTCATCATTAGAGTTAGAGTCTCCAAGTCATCTGCATATATATAGGTACTAATTTAATACAATTTCGGTTTTTGCCCCCTATGTGTAAAAAAATGTATTTCAAATACTAGAGACATACAGTTTAGTTTCGCATATAGATATGAATGTCATTATCATAATCTGAAATTTTGATTACGATTGTCCATCTAGAAACAGAATTATTAATCAAATAAGTTATCGCAGCAAAACCCACGCGACAGAGCAACAGAGACAGCGAGACACCAAGACGCCTGCAATGCTTACACACATACAGACGTAGATCAGCGTGTGTGTGTGCGCGTTAGTAAAAAATATTGTAACTATAGCTTTTAGAATATATGATCACTAGATCAGGTTAACGTATATATCCAGTATATATATAATTTCTATAGTTCGCTGAGCTTTCCTTTAAATATAAATGCATATGTTATATCCTCATGAATTAGAATTCTATAAAAACTTCAAAATAAAGAAAACAACCATGAGTATTATAATTTTGTTAGTTCTTTTTGCCAAATCATGATGAGTATCAATGAAATTCTACGTTTTGATACTCATGCTGAGAATCCAAAGCAAATAGAAATAACATGCCGGTTCACAGTGAGACTTCCAATTGATAAATACATTTGCAACGAGAGAACAAGTTATTCTATTACAATTATACGCTTGGCTCTCCCATATATAAACAAGCCGACAACAATCTAATCGTTCTCGCTGGGTCTCTCTCTTATACTATTATAATATCATAAGATTGAATTCTCAGTAACATTAGATCTGGTCATGCTATTTAAGGTGGTGTAGAGCTCATTGTTCCGTCAATGTTTATCGCTTATTCAGAGCAATAGAACGTATTATTCGACGGCATCAAAATGGGTTTGGTTTTGCTGCTGTTGATCGCGTTGGGGACGTTTATTTTCTGGCTCTATAGACTTAATAAGGAATACTATGTATTGGCCTTCTTTGCCAAGCGAGTGCGCACTAAGGATGGACGACCCGTGGAGAGTATAGCACCGATATCGAAAGGAAGTACAATTTTTGGCAATTCTTTCGACTTGTATGGCATGGACGACGGTCAGTAAATTAAATCAGAATACTAAACAAAATCAGAATAATATTGCAATTGTATATTCCATGCAGTTCAAGTATTTGATGAAACTCGTGATCGCGCCAAGCAAATAGGCAGCAGCTACTTGGAGTATGTAATGGGCACATCTGTTTTCAATGTACTCGATGCGGATAACTTTGAATACATAGTGCATCATAAAGACTTAATGACCAAAGGAATTGTATACGATTTTATGCACCCAGCTCTACGATTAGGTTTGCTAACGTCGTCAGGTGAGTAATATAATACCATACAATAAAGACTACATTCTGATGGAATATTGATAACATCAGGTCAGAAATGGCACTCACGACGCAAATTGCTTACACCCACATTTCACTTTAATATTTTGGGTCAGTTTAATGAAGTCTTCAAGTAAGTTAAACTAATTATTTTTTATTTAATTTGAATTTAATTTTAATTTTCATTGCTTTAATTACATGTTCATTTAATTGTCAATTATTAAGTAATTATTTATTTTCAATTTTAATTATTTTAGAACCGAGAGCTTGAAGTTCGTGCAACGCTTTGAAGACAATACAGAGACTATAATCTCTCTAAGTGAACTCATCCCAAGATTTACTCTTAACAGCATTTGTGGTGAGCTAAGCTGAATTCTTATTATATATACTCTTGACACTTAATTCACATATACAACCACAGAGACAGCCATGGGTATCAAGCTGGATGATATGGCTGCTAAGGGAGACCGCTATCGAGAGAACTTCAGCATGATCGAAAAGAGATTTATAAAACGAGCCGGCAATCCCTTATTTTGGAATAATACCATTTATAATCTATTTGGATCCAGTGACGATAAGAAATTTTTAAAGGAAATTCATGATTTCTCTAGTGAAATTATTGCCAAGCGCAGAGAACTGTTCGCACAGGAAATCAAGAATAAGCAAAACTCTGATCCGGAAGAGGATGATATGTGAGTGAAAGTTATTAAGAATTAAACCTATGAAATTCTACTATATTTAAAAACAATTTCAGTTACATCAACAAGAAACAACGATTTGCCATGTTGGATACTCTTATCATGGCAGAAAAGGATGGATCAATTGATCATGAGGGAATATGTGAACGGTGGATACACTTATGTTTGCAGGTTTTGATACCACATCCCTTGCTCTCATATTTGGACTTATGAACATGGGCTTATATCAAGACCAACAGGAGTTGTGCTATCAGGAGATATGCGAGCACATAGCTGGTAATTTTGTATGAATTTTCTATCAATCAAAATCGTTTCGATTGATCGATATTGTTATTTCAGATGACTTTAGTAATCTGGACGTTAATCAGCTGTCGAAACTCAAGTATTTGGAATGCTTTATTAAGGAAACGATGCGACTGTATCCATCAGCACCCTCTATTAGTCGTCAAACAACAAAAGAAACAGAACTGGCCAATGGTCTGATTTTACCCGATGGTGCTCAAATCGTCTTGAATATTTATGAACTACATCGCAATCCCAAATACTGGAGTTCACCTGAAGAGTTCAAGCCCGAACGTTTTTTGCCTGAGAATAGTCAAGATCGTCATACTTATGCCTATATGCCCTTCAGTGCGGGTCAACGCAATTGCATTGGTAAGTTTAATTAGAATAAATAGATTTATATGAGTGTTACATAACTCTATTTTCGTTGTATTTTCAGGTCAAAAGTATGCGATGCTCGAGATTAAGACATTTATCACCATTATGATTAAGAGATTCAAGATTTTACCTATTTTTCATCCCAAGGATTTGCGCCTAAGTTTGGGTATTACGTTGGGCTTCAAAAATAATATTACAGTCAAACTGGTCAAACGCAATTAGGCACTCTAATCGATTTGAGTCTATCATAACACGTATTATAAAAAGATTTAGCTGATAATTCGATTAAGTAAATAGAGAATATACAATATATAGGTATGTATATTTGTGATAACAATAAAAATGCACGATGTTACTAATTATTTTGATAGCTATTGGGAATCTCTAAGCTAAAGGTTAATTGAATCAGATGTTTGATAAGCTAAGTGAATGTATTTGTTTGTTTACTTGTCTATAGCCGCTGTTCAAAATATAAGATAAGAACTTGTATTTTATTCTCTTTCAATTCTCTTCTTTTTTTTATTCTCTCTTAAAGTTGTGACAACTAAATTCTGCTACAAGTTATTGAGCTTGAAGCTAAAACGTGAAATTTCGTGGCAGAAATACTAACAACTTTATTTACACAAATTTTTTCTTGACTTAATTTGGGTCTATTTAAAATTTTAGTTGAGTTTCTTTTTTATTAAATTAAATAAAATTTTAATTTCAATTAATCAAAAATCATTTTTTTATGGATCCTACAGAATTGAAATGAATTAAAAAAACATTTAAAATTTTCACAGCAGCAATTAATTCGAATTTTCAATAATTTAATAAAAACAATTTAAGTTTAGCCTTTTGCCCAATCATTATGAGTGTGTTAACTTTAACTCAAAGAAATAACGTCTAACCATGATAAGGCAATAATTTAATATTTCAACAGCAAAATAACAACAATTTTATCAATAAAATTTATTTGAAGTCTAGACTGTTTGAGATATATCAAAAATTTGAATAATAGGATTTGCGCTTGTAGCAGCCAGAGCTGGGAAACCATCGATAGACCAGTCAAAACATTAATCAGAGATCCATTGGACTTATCATTTTTTCAATTTGTCGAGAACTATAAATTGTACAGAAATATATATTATAACTATCATATGATAGCAGCTAGAGCTGGGAAACCATCGATATATATGTATGTACTAGAAAAAACGAAACGAACGAGAAATCTAATATGTCTAGCATTGCTTTTCTCTATACTATGTCTATACTATAGCAGTGTCTTATCTTTCCGCTCACAAATGTCGCTAGCTCACTCAAGCAACAAAATAATCATATTCATTCATTTTAGCACAAAGATAAGGTTTGGTTTCCACAGGTTTTGTTTCTGTATAAGTTATAGTTTTTGTTCAGTCAGTATTTAGCGTTTGCTTGGAGATGTTTTATATTTTATAAGTGCTGCAATGGGTCTGGGTTTGCTGCTGTTAGTCGGCTTGGGGACGCTTATCTTTTGGCTATATAGACTTAATAAGGAATACTATGTATTGGCCTTCTTTGCCAAGCGAGTGCGCACCAACGATGGACGACCCGTGGAGCTTATAGCACCGATAGCTAAAGGACACACAATATTTGGAAACTGTTTCGATTTGTATGGCAAAAATGATGGTGAGTTAAATGTTCTACTTATAGCCTAACCAGCAAATTACATTTTTCTCCCTCTCCCTCTTTCAGCTGAGGTCTTTAATAATATGCGTAATCGAGCCAAACAGTTTCGCAACTATATAGAATATGCCATGGGCACTGCCATATTTTGTATTGTCGATCCGGTCGACTTGGAGTCCGTGGTAAATGATCAGAATCTGATAACCAAGGGAATGGTATATGAATTCTTGCATCCGGCTCTACACACTGGCCTGCTGACATCAACAGGTAGATCGTAGACAATTTATACTAATATTGCACTTGATTCAACATCAACTTCAACAATTTCAGGTCAGAAATGGCACTCAAGACGCAAGATGCTTACGCCCACATTTCATTTCAATATCTTGGGACAATTTGCTGAGATTTTCAAGTATGTTTCATATGGGAAATCAAATATTTTCATGATTTTCATTTCTATTTTTCATATAGAGCCGAAAGTCTGAAATTTGTGCAGCAATTCGATGGAAAAGATGAAATTTCTATCTCTCTAAGCGAGCTCATACCCAGATTTACTCTAAACAGTATTTGTGGTAAGTTTACTAAATCTGAATCTTTACTCTGCACATTACTCAAATATTTACTTGCAGAAACTGCCATGGGCATAAAGCTGGATGACATGGCTGCCAAGGGAGATCGCTATCGGCACAGCTTCAGCATGATTGAGAGAATATTTATAAGACGAATAAGCAATCCAATATATTGGATTGACACTTTATATAACCTGTTCGGCTCCAGGGAGGACAAACGTTTCTTAAAGGAAGTTCATGATTTCTCTAGTGAAATTATAGCCAAGCGCAGAATACTTTTGGAACAAGAAGTTAAGAAAAGGGACAATAATCAAGAAGCAGATGATGATATGTAAGTGAAAGCGATATATTTTTGTTTTATAATATTTATATAGTTGATTTTTGTACTATCTAAATTTAGTTATATCAACAAGAAAGAACGCTTTGCCATGCTGGATACTTTGATCCTTGCGGAAAAGGATGGCTTAATTGATCATGCGGGAATTTGCGAAGAGGTCGATACACTCATGTTTGAGGGCTTCGATACTACTTCTATTGGATTTGATATTTGGACTTATGAACATGAGCTTATATCAAGATAAGCAGGAATTGTGTTATCAGGAGATAAGCGAACATATTGCTGGTAAGACCTGTCTGAAGAGCTTTGTATTCAATTCTCTCATATATTTGCCATTCCAGATGATTTTAGTAACTTGGACGTTAATCAGATCTCTAAACTAAAGTATTTGGATTGCTTTGTTAAGGAGACGATGCGCCTGTATCCCTCGGTGCCAATTATGAGTCGTAAGACAGTAAAGGAAACTGAGCTGGCCAATGGTCTTATACTACCAGCAGGAGCGCAGATTGTTAGTCATGTTTTTGACATACATCGCAATCCCAATTACTGGAGCTCTCCTCAAGAATTTCAGCCCGAACGTTTTCTGCCTGAAAACAGTAAAGATCGTCATCCGTATGCCTTTGTGCCCTTCAGTGCGGGTCAACGTAATTGCATAGGTAAGTTTAATTGAATGATGAATATATGTGAACGGAATTGTTGAATTATTAATCATATTTCTCCACTCCCACAGGTCAAAAGTTTGCCCTGCTCGAGATGAAAACACTGCTCATTGTAATACTCAAAAAGTTCAATGTCTTACCTCAGGTTGATCCCAAAGATATCGTTTTTCACATTGGCATCACATTGCGTTGTAAAAATAATATTAAAGTAAAGCTAGTCAGACGTAATTAGTTTATTAACAAAATGTGAATATGCCTTATCAATACGATAACATGCTAGGTTGCTTTTTGTTGTTAATAATATATAATATGCTATGTTAAATATTAACAATGAGCATTTTAGCTCAATTATGATAATTGTTTTGCTTTTCAATTTAATAAGGTCGTAACTGGAATGTAAATTCCAATAATTGTTTTATTAAATGTATTCACTTTTGCCTAGCCGAACAAGTTTATGCCCGTTACCATATCCGAGGAATATATCTATTTACGTCTCGACTGAATAAAACAGCTTTACTTAAGCAAGCCATATATTTATACGTAGAACAACAATCTTATCTTTTTACAGCTTCTCTTATATTTCTGACTACAAATAAGAATATATATGTATATATATATTGCTCAGCTATGAGAGCGTCTTATTGAATAAGTTGTCAGCCTTTAGACGAGCTCGTTTCAGTCAGCGTTGAGCGCTTATTCGACCAGGTAATACGCGTTGCTCAACAGCTTTACAATGGATTTGGGTTTGCTGCTGTTAGTTGGGTTGGCTACGTTTATCTTCTGGCTATATAGACTTAATAAGGAATACTATGTATTGGCCTTTTTTGCCAAGCGAGTGCGTACCAAGGATGGACGACTCGTGGAGAGTATAGCTCCGACAGCGAAAGGTCGCACTATATTTGGAAACTCTTTCGATTTGTATGGCAGAAGTGATGGTGACTATAAAACTATCCAAATTGAGTAGAGTCATTCTCTGAGCTTCATTTACAGCTGAGGTGTTTAGAGATCTGCGCGCCAAAGTCAAAGAAATCGGTCGCAGCTATATTGAATATGCCATGGGCAGAACCAAGTACTGTATAGTCGATGCAGACAACTTCGATGTCATATTAAATGATCAAAATCTAATAACTAAAGGGCTCGTATATGAATTTTTGCACCCAGTGCTACGAACGGGTCTGTTGACCTCAACAGGTAAGCTTCACAAGAAAAATTCCATATTCAACTGAGATTAATGCTTCCGCACTTTAGGTCAGAAATGGCATTCAAGGCGCAAGATGCTTACGCCCACATTTCACTTTAATATCTTGAGCCAATTTACTGAAATTTTCAAGTGAGTTTCGTAAATATTAAAAAAAATCTTTACAGTTTGTACTATAGTTGAAGTTAACTTTATAGAGCTGAAAGTTTTAAATTTGTGCAACAATTTGAGGACAAAAGCAGAGACTTCTATCTCTCTAAGCGAGCTCATACCCAGATTTACTCTAAACAGTATTTGTGGTAAGTTTACTAAATCTGTATATTTACTCTGCTAAAACTCAAACATTTACTTGCAGAGACTGCCATGGGCATCAAGCTGGATGACATGGCTGCCAAGGGCGATCGCTATCGTGAAAACTTCAGCATGATCGAAAAGAGATTTATAAGTCGTATAAGTCAATCCCATTTATTGGAATGATACTATTTATCGTCTCTTTGGTGCCAGTAAAGACAAACAATTCTTAAACGAAGTTCATGATTTCTCTAGTGAAATTATAGCCAAGCGTAGAAAACTTTTGGACGATGAAGTTAAAGCAAGGAAAGACACTCAAGAAGCTGTTGATGATATGTAAGTGAAACTAACTGCTGAACTTACCTGGCATTAGAAATTATATGACATTGTGTAATCTATGCTTAATTCTTTTACTATTCTCCCACCCAATTCAAGTTATATCAATAAAAAACAACGCTTTGCCATGTTGGATACTCTGATCTTTGCGGAAAAAGATGGCTTAATCGATCACATAGGAATTTGTGAAGAGGTCGATACACTCATGTTTGAGGGCTTCGATACTACTTCTATTGGTTTGATATTTGGACTTATGAACATGAGCTTATATCAAGATAAACAGGAATTGTGTTATCAGGAGATAAGCGAACACATTGCTGGTAAGACCTGTCTGAAGAGCTTTATATTCAATTCTCTCATGTATTTTCATTCCAGATGATTTTAGTAACTTGGATCTGAATCAGCTCTCTAAGCTTAAGTATTTAGAGTGCTTTATTAAGGAGACGATGCGTTTGTTTCCCTCGGTGCCCATTATGAGTCGTATGACAGTAAAGGAAACTGAATTGGTCAATGGACTGATATTACCACCCGGTGCCTTGACCGTGCTGCACATCTATGAGCTACATCGCAATCCCAAATACTGGAGTTCACCGGAAGAGTTCCAGCCCGAACGTTTTCTGCCCGAGAACAGCAAAGATCGTCATACCTATGCCTATGTGCCCTTCAGTGCAGGCCAACGCAATTGCATAGGTAATACTGATAAATGTGTGACTAAGACCTAACTAATATCAATGCTTTTCAGGTCAAAAGTATGCCATGCTCGAGATGAAGACACTGCTGATTGTAGTTCTAAAGAAGTTCAAGATTTTTCCTCTCATCAGTCTCAATGATTTAGTTTTCCATACTGGCATCACTTTGCGTTGTAAAACTAATATTCAAGTGAAACTAGTCAAGCGTGTTTAGGTTTTAGCTCTTTGATAACTAACTTGTTAACTTGTTCTAATCAAAGGTAGCAGTGCTAGCAAAGCTTAAGTTAGTTCTAGATATGATTGGGTGTAAAGTTGCTATAAATATTTATTGTATGAAATTTCAGTTCTCTCAACTTTGCTATCTATTAATTTGTTAAATTTGAAGTCAAAGACTTGTTCAAGAGAATCTCTTAAAACTGCGCCCAGTCCACGTTGTCGGTTGGTTTCTGGGCTGATAATCGTTGGCAATGGGCCACTGTTGGCAGCTGCAGCTCTTACTATCACACACCCCCCCACCACCCCCTGCAGCTGCATCTGTTCTATAAATCATTCATGCACAGCCAAGCAAAAGCAGTTTTCCCACAATGAACAAGTCTGGTTAGCTGGCTGGCTGTATGCAAAACACGCATACGCCAGAGCCAAAAACTGAAGAAGACGAGATGCTGAACTGAAGCCAAGACGTTGCCAGGATTCGAGTCATCTTTATCTTTCAGTGCATATATTGCACATAATATGCCAGGGACTGGGTAACTGGTAACTGGGAACTGAGAACTGAGAGCTGAGTACTGAGAATTGGCGCACGACTAGTTCCTGGGGACTGTGCAGCAGGAAGCTGTCTTGGGCGACTTTTTGTCATTTGCCTGCTGCGTTTCTTTCTTCCTTCTTTTTTTTTCTTTTTGCCTTTTCATCTTCCTTTTTCTGTAGTTGTCGCTTTTGATTTTGACAGTTCGTTACTCGGTTATACCATTTGCATGCATAATGCACAGGATAACAGTAGGCCAGAGCCAGGAACTACCAGGAACTCGAACTCGAGCTTGAACTCCCAGTCAGCATTAGTAGCAGGCCAGCAGGAATTTTCAGTGCCTGGCCTGGCAACATGTGGAGACCAGTTCTTAGTTTCCAATTCATGTCCTGCGGGCATGTAACACACATCAACATCAGCATCATCATTATCAACATGATCATCAGCTAGTCATCTTCGTCATCACCGAAGGAGACACAAAAAAATGCCATAAAATACAAGCGAAAAGGCAATTGGCTGCGGCATGCCGAAACGTAGATGCTCTTGGAAGTCTTTTAAGAGGAAAAAAACTCTTAAACAGTTTTTATATACGAAATTCAATTTTGTTTAGATAACAAAGATATATACAGATTTCTTGATAACTTGTTTTAAATTTATACAATATTTTTTTAAAATACATGAATTCTTAATAGAATATTTCATTACGCCAAAATATTCCTTCAATATTTTCAATATTTATTCAAATCCAAAAAGAAAGAAAGGCAAAATTAATAGAATTCAAATATTCATAACAAAAGAATGAAAGTCACATCTAGTCCATTGCTACATTATAATAAAATCAGGCTACCCTTCAGTTAGAGCATAGAAATAGCTTTAGGATTTATGGCACATGCTTCAGCTAGATGCACAATTGTGCAGACTGAGCGACATTTTTAGTTGCCATTTGGCTTATTGCAGATTCCATCTAGCTGCAGCGTTCCGTTTTTCTTTCTTTTCTCTCATTTCTAGTTCCCGAAAAAAATGCGATTTGAGCTCTGCTCTGGCTCTTGATGCGAATTAAATTCCAACTATGTGTGTGGTTGGTGTTGGTGTTGGTCTTGGTCAAATATTTTAGCTGGCGAAATGGAAAGTGTTTGCAACTGGCCAACAGCTGCCACCGAAAAACTCTTAGCTTCTACCCGCAACACCTGTGTCAACACGAATGCAAATCGTCATAGCAACAACAAAAAATTCAACTCAATTTCAATTGGACAAACTGCGCAATTTTTGATGAGAATCAACTGCGTCGCAGCTTTCGCCAATGAGATCATCAGCAGCGGCCAGCAGGATGTACAGGATGCAAACAAACGAAAAAAATTGAAAAAAAAAGGCAAAATTTATTACTTAATGCGCATCTGGTTTTGCGTAACAAATTGCGTGTGACAGCAGCCACAGCATTGAGCACTTTTCACAACCACTCAACCACCTCAAGCCTGGATCCCACACCACAGCAAAGCACATCATACCCAGCCAACGCCAACCCACCCACAAGCTATTAATATCTATTAAACAGCCCTCGATAGCTGCCATACTTCATTAAATGCTTTCATGCAATCATACTACCTATTTTTTCTCAGTGTGTGTCTGTGTGTGTGTGTGTGTGTGTTGACTCTGATTGGGATTAAGGTTTGGCCAGCCGGCCTCGTTTTGATTGCCTCTGTGTGCCATAACAGAGAGACTGTGATTGTGGGGAGAAGTTGGCCATCAGAGTTGGACGGGTAGACGCTGTGAACGTGAAATATTTCATTTGCTGCGAATTATTCGCTCGACGCTCCACGCTCTGCCATTGCCGTTGCCATTGCCTTTGCTTTCCATTTGCTTTTGTTTTCGGGTAACTCAGTTAACTCTATTAAGCATCAGGTATTCACATTTATTCAATAATTTTGTAACAGAAATGCGCAGTTTGTAAGGACTACAAAAAAGAAGTTGAATTGGCCACAATTAATTATGTTTCATATTAAGCAGAAATTAAGAAGTTTTCATTAAAAATAAAATAAAATAAAATGAAATATTATTGAATAGTATAATAAATCTTTAATATATATTTGTTGAATTGCTAAATTAATTGTGTGAATCAACATTGAAAATGCTTTTGTTCTAAAAAAAAATAAAAATAAAATATATAAAATTTATTATATTTAAAATGAATAAAACAAGATTTTTTGAATAATAAAAGACACAAATTTAACGTAAAAGATAGAAAATACTGCAAATTAAATGATAACATGAAAAGTTCTTTATCCCAATGATCCGCATTGAATTCTCTCATTCTCATCTCAACGATTTTGCTCAAGACCTGCTTTAAAAGCTGTAAAACTTATCTACAAATATTTTGAAAGTCTGAGATCTTAACAAATTGAATAGTAATTGAATGGAATAAAAGTTGCAGCTCTTGCTGCAATAAGTTCCACAAGTATCCGAAGTACATTCAGTGTTCGTTATATGCCAAAGTTAATTTCGTATATTGAATTTTGTTTTCCTTTCGCTATGCGTGTGCCTCTGCTTGTCTAAGTGTATGTGTGTGCGTGTGTGTGTGTGTGTGCGTGATTATCGTTTTCGAGCACGAAAGTCATTTAACAAAGTGGCTGGGCCACCTCCACTCCCACTCCCAATCACAATCCTACTCCCACTCGCCTGCTACAGCTTCAATAGCCGAGCCGGCGTCTGGCCATATAGGCCCCAAAAATAATTTGTAGCAAAACGTGAAACATAAACCAAAATTGTATCGCTGCCAAATGAAGGTCAATATTTTTTATTTAGTTTTTTTTTTTCATTTCATTGCATGCTTTACTTGACTTTTTGATTATTTTCTTAAATCTCACCTGGCTCCGTTGTCGTACTGGTGGTTGTCTCCACCGCCGGCGGCTCAGTGTTCGCCTGGCTCTGGCTAACTCTGTCGAGCACCAGCAGCAGCACGGTCAAGGATATTAAAGCCCAGAGTGGCTTATGGCGCATACGCTGCCAGTTCCACATGTTGGGTCAAGCTCACCCAAATTGGTTAACTGTTTGTTTTAACTGTTTTCGAATACACTCACACACACACACACACACACACGAATCAATGGGCTGACATTGAGCACTCGCAACTTGTGCTTGTAGCTGTGTGACTAGCCTGGGGCAAGGATAATGTGTGAGAGCCTTGTTGCTTTGCAATTCTTGTTTTTGTTTTGCTGTTTGTTTGCCTGCTTTTTTTTTTTTTTTTTTTGAGACGTCTTTAAACCGCTTTAAAGTTTTATTATTGCCGTCGCTCAATGCCACAGTTTGGGCCCAGCAGCAGCAACAACTATGCTACGCTGCCTTGCGAAGCACTTCACACGCTGCCTTCACTGGGCGCTAAAATAGAAATCCACTTGCAGTAACACACACGCTCATACACACGCACACATATATGTATATGTATGTATGTGTATTTGTTTTTTGGCAATTTGCCAAGTCAGTTTTTCACTTTTGTTTTCACTTTAGAGCTTAGCTTGCTTTTGGAATTTTGTCCACTTTTGTATTCCTCTTCCAACTGCTCGCAACTGTCGCTGCTGACAAAATGCGTTGCTGCTGCTGTGACGCGTCCTTTTATAGTCCGTGCTGGCAGCATCGTTAGATTCGACGCTGTTCATTCGTTTGGCCTTCGGCACTGAACGAACCCGAAGTAGTCGGACACGAGCTGCAGCCTCTGTCATCACGTGCATTTTGCCGGTAAATCGCGTGTTTTTGTTTTGATTTTACTTGTATGTGTTTTTTGCAACAACTGATGATGATGCTGCTGCCTCTGCTGTTGCCTCTGCTGCTGCCTCTGCCACTGCTGCTGCTTTCGCTTTTCGCTTGCCGCATTTTAGGCGCCAAGTGTCTGTGTGTGTGTTTGTGTGTTTGCCCTTGCACGTAGCTTGCGTTGAAAATTGCACGCGTTTATTTCCCCTTGGCAATAGCTACAAATGAAGTTTACTTTAGTTGTGGCTGCTGCATTTGATCAGCTTAGCTTAACACACACACACACACACACACACCTCTGTCTTCACTCTGCATTTAATGCCATCAATTGTAGTCTCAGACATCTTGTTATCTTGGCATCTTGTCAAACATCTTGAGACAAGGCAAACAACAAGAAATTTCACTTAACAAGCTTAATCAATAAATTTAAGCTCGTATCATCGTAATTCACATCGAGATTGTGTGCATTAAGCGTTAATGCGCAAATATTGCAGGAGAATCCATTTCCATTTGTATTTAATTTCATAAAATATGTATTTGGTCACATTTAGATAAGTTCAGAAAGTACATTCAAGCTTGGCAACGGATAGAATTGGCTTAATTCAGTAATTGAGTTTGTCGTAACTCAGTAGAATGGCATGCAGTTCGATAGCAGCTTTAAAATCATATTTTTATATACATTATATATTATATTAATAATAACTAATGAAAATTTCTCTGACTTGATGCTAATTGAATGCCTCTCCCAGCTTAAAGCTCACTGGCGCGCTTAGAAGTTCATTCTAATTGCTATCTGCTTCCCCTATGCTAAGTCCAATATTTACCGCCTTTTCAATTACGCCCATCTACGGCGTAACGAAACGCACATTAATCTGTGCTAGCTGTAATGCCACGCCCAAAAGTAGGCAATGGACTGTGTGTGTGTGTGTGTGTGTGTGCTCAAGCGCCGAAGGATGGCAAAAGATTTGCGGTGATTGAAGCACTTGCATTGCGGTCACCAACAAAACGAGAGTGCCTGCGGACTTGACAGACATCCTTGGTCACTAATTACGTAAATGAATTCTGTGGCCTGGCCAAGTCAGGCCTCACAGCATCGCGCCATGCCACGCCTTGCGTCGCCTCGCCCTGCCCTGCCTAGAGCATTTCCGGGTTTTGCCTCTATACGCCCTGGCGGCCTGTTCGTGATAAATGTTTGTCTCGCTCTGGACAAGTTTTAGCCAGAGGATGGAGAGGATGGCATAACAGGACAACAATTGAATGCCGTATACAATGCTGTCTGGTTTTAGAGCCATCAGGAGGCTCTGCCGCTTGCCGCTTGCCACTTGCTGCTTGCTGCATTGCAAAATTTGCTGAAATGCGAAATGCGCTCAACTCAAGTCAAGTGGAAAATGAAAGCTGATGTTGTTGCTATAACAATTGACAACTATTGTTGTTGTTGTTGCTGTCCTTGCTGCTGCTGCTGCTGCTATCGTTGTGCATTTGAGCTTGGCTGCAAATACTGTAAATTCAATTGTGCCACATTATCTGTATAATTTGTTGCATACTCCACATTTTTGTTGCCAGCTGCTATGGAATACATTTTCCTCTTGTTTTGCTTCAATGCATTCAAGCAGCTATCTCTCTCTCTCACTCATTCGCTCTCTCTCTCTCTCGCTCTGAGCTTTGTCTGCCCTAACAAATAAATTCAATTTGAAACAACATGCTGCCAATAAAACGCAAATTTATCAAGCTAATAATTGTCAATGTTTTGGGTCAATGCAAATTGTTATTATCATAATTATTATTGTAAATATTACTATTATTATTAATATTATTGCATTTTGCTGCAGCTGCAACTGCATTTGTTGCATACATAATTTATTTTCCCTGACAATCTAATTATTTACGAATACATGCAGCACTTTGCTTATTGAAGCGCTCAGTCAAGAGCTAAAGCACTTTTAAGCCAATTTCATAAATGCAATGGCAATCAATCAATTTAGTGCACTTAAGCTAGACTTTTATGCCATCAACTCGCTCGACTTGTACAGTAAAGCACACTTTAGCCATTATTAAATACTAAATATTGTGAAAATTCATAAACTCATATAAATTCATTCGAAATTTCTTTTTTTTTCTTTAAAATTCATTATTCACTTATTCGCTTAGTTTAATTTAATATAATTTATTAACCAACATAGTTATTCTAAAATAATGTTCACTAAAAAAATGAATTAAAATAAATATGAAAAATTAATTTATGAAATTACTAACTACATCAATAAATATTCTTCTCATTCATAACGCATAACTCTTGTCATAAATCTTATCAACTGCACATCAATGAAATTTCCCACATAATCAATGCCAAAAAAAATTCAGCAACCTCTGCAGATGCAAATCTCATTTCACAGCATCTCTAAGCAATTTCGTTATAGCTTTTCATTTATTTCAAGTGGCTCAACGATAGAAGTACACAATGATTAGTGCCTTTTGCAATGTAATTACGCTGCCTTGCCTTGCCTTGCCTTGCCTTGCCTTTTGTGTGGGCGTGGCAAGCCAAAATAGATTGCTTTGGGCAATGCGAAATCGAATCGGAATAGCTTTTAGCCTCGAATCACTTGCAATGCACAGCAATCGTATAATTAAATCAATTGCAGACCGAAGAGCAAAGACAAAACTGTGAATGAGGGAGGTAGTGGGTGGGGCGGCAGTGTAGGCGGTGCCGTCAGCAGGATAAGCAAAAGTTGCATGCAGCAAGGCAGCAAGGCAGCAAGAATCCTGTCGTGTCATGCAATTATCGAGTTTTAATGAAATTTCACGCACAGTCATACAAATCCATTAAAATGGCAAGACTCTCTCTCTCTCTTTCACTCCCTCTCTCTTTCATTCTCTCTTCTCTCGAAGAAAAACCAAATATCTAATGGTCAGTCGCTTGGCGGCAATCTCTAATTACCCAAGACACTGTTCGCTTGGCATAGTTAATTGCATTGCCAATGATGCGGCAAAAATTATTTGTGGCGACCAAACGGACACCGTATTAATAAAGGAGACACAAAACATGCCACGCCCCCAGCTTAAAATAACCATTAAGTCATTAAGGATGCTCGAATTGTGATTAAAGGAATTTAATCAACTAACAGTTAAATACTACAAATTGTTTGGCAAGCTCGCTCTGCTCTGCTAGCCTAATTAGGCCATATTCGCATTGAATTGCAAATGACATTAGAAAATTTTTGCAAGTAAAAGTTTATGGCCAAGTCGAGAGTGACTCTGAGTGTTGTGTGGTTCTTAACGAGTTTCCAACTCTCAGTCGCAGTCGCAACTTGTGTGCGTCGTGTAAATTAAATAAAACATTAATTGCTTGCTTACGGCACGTAATTTGGCCAGGCCACAGTTGCCAAAACCAAACCAACAACTTTCGAGCCAACATTCGAGCCAACATTGGAGCCAAACATACATTCCGATCCACATGCGAGCTCCCCGAGCAATACATGGCCAAGGCAATGCGACACGTACTGCCAATAAATCTCAATTGATCCCCGCGGTGTTGTTGCAAAAGTTCAATTAAAAGTCTCCCCGTGGCATGCCTCACTGTGGCCAACAGCGTGACACACACACACACACACACACACACACATAGAGAACGTTACTCGCACACTCAACTGTTGCCCCAATGGCAAATGGCAAATGGCTGCAAATATGCTAAGTGGTCAAATGTGCACACACTATTTGCATGCACTGTGTGCCACATGTTCCATGTCCACTGTCCAGTGGGAGCAGCTGAAGACAGGACATCGCATGGCCCAGCCCAGCACTGGAGTCAAATGCCTCTCTAGCTCATTATCATCTGTTATTCCAGCTACTACGAGTCCTACTCCCTCTGCTACTACCATTATATTTCCAGTTGAGCTGAATTGTTGGGCCAACAAAAAGTGTTGCACAGTTATTAGCGCGCCATTCAAGTTTATTGGGCCGCTTGCAGTTTTAATTAAAGTCAAGGCAATAAACGACAACATTTGCTTCTAATGACACGCGCTGAAGCTTGAGCTTTAATTTAATTAGAGTTTCTGGTAATTAATCAAGTTTTTAGCTGAGCTTGTTTCATTTTTTTTGCTGTTATATTTTATGCTTATCAATTTTGTTGAATTATTAAGTCTTTAGCGATGTTTAATTTGAAATTCATTTGAGCTTTGAAGTTAAATTTAATTAATTAATGATTAAAAAACTCAGCTGAGCTCAAATTGATAGATTTCTAAGAACACTAATAAACTAAGTTAAGAAAAAATAAATAAATATATAAAATAAATTGAAAATTAAAAAAAAAATTATATAAATCGAACTTAAAATTGCTTTAAAGTTTTTTCTTTTAATCATTAAAATTCATGTTTTTCGATTCAACTTCTTTAAGTTGTTCTCATAAAAGCTTCTCTCATTTCGCTGTACACTTTCCTCCCTTTCAGCTGATGTCATTGGAATTTAATTGAATGTTTCAGACAGAAATCAACACAATCAGCAAGAAGCCATAAACGCTCACATTTTGGCTGCCCAATGGTTATGACAACGAGTCCATCTAACTGACCAGCAGAAATTTGCCATTTCACAAGAGTCTGTGTGTAAGAGAGATTGCGTGTGTGTGTATGTGTGTGTGTGGCTAAGCGGGCAGCAAGTGCAAATAATATTATGCTTAACTGCACGCACGCACACATGTAGCATGCCGTATATACAGTGTACAGGACTCGACATGTCCACAGGGCGCTAGCCAGGCGCAGTCCAAGCGAGAGTAGTGTGTGCATGCCACCGGAAGCGGCTAAGGACAACACGCACAACTTTGCTTGGCCAAACAGAATTAAGGAACCGCACGTACGCACACAGGACGACGACGACGAGCAGCAATATGTGTGCGTGTGTTTGTAATTGTAATAACTGTTGTTCCGTATCGTTGTCGTAAGCTGCCTTGTTTGCCACTGTAATTGCCCCGACTACTTTCCGTAACTGCTGATCCTGGCCGTGGCCTCTCTGCCATTGACAAGTTCAATAATGGCCATCGACCGCAACATCTGGTTTAGTTTGCCAGCCAGGCTTGGTCTGGCCTGTCTGCCAGCCAGCCTAGTTGGCATTTGGTTTCAGTTTCAGTTGCAGGTATAGAGCAGCATCGACAGCAGCTAGCCAGCCGAGCGCCTAATTGAATAGCCGCTCCACAGGATGGCGGGCAACAGTGAAACATTAACTGACATTTGAGCCAGCACTAATCTGCATAGAATTTGCAACTTGCCAGCCTGTGCCGAGAACTTACTTATCGCAGGACATTCAGCTGCAGATGGAGACACACACACACTCGCTCTCTCTCTCTCTCACACACACTTACACCCATTAATATGCTGTTGGCGCACATGTGCAAAGCGCCGGCTGCCAAACCCTTATCATGCGCCCAGACTTTGGACGCCCTTTTCTGCTTTGCATGCATATCCTGGCCCATTCTGCCAGCTAGCTAACTGCATCTATTTAGCATAATTTGTTGTCTTGTTTTTTTTTTTTTATCTCTACTTTCTTAACTGTTGGTCTAGGATGCTGCAAGGCTGGCACTCAGGCATCCTGGCAGTCAAGTATCAAGTGCTCAAGTTGCGCAGTTAGTGGAGCCCAAAGACTTTGTCTAGCTTCAAGTTTTATTGACCTTTTTTATTGAATATTAAAGTAAATATTTGGTTTTATGTTCAATTCATTTTAATATTTCTTAGACTAAAAAAAGTTTCAAATATACATAAGAAATACAAAAAATATATATTTCCTAACGAAATTATATTATCTTGTGTAAGGGCATCCACAAGCTCAATTATTCATGTGCAAATAGTAATATAAGAAATTACAGTTAAAGTAAAGCTTTACAAATACTCACTTACGCTCTTCCATTCTCTCTCCGCCTCTCTCATCCCCTTTTGCTGTTTTATTCAGCAAACAGTTTAGCGGCACGCAAGTTTACCGATTACAACATTTAAGTTAAATGACGGAAAGCAAGAGGAAAAAAACACTTTTGAATATAATCTCGATCATTTTTTACACTAATTAGTTCATTTTATTTCGCAAACATATAATAAATTCCTTATACACGCACAGTGCACACGCTCGCCACGCACTAACACAACCGATCATTGAGAGCAACGCACACCAACTAAATTGCCTAATTATGCTCATGCCCTTGCTACGTCCCGCTAATCCAGCAAGCTCACTAATACCAAGAGAGGCTAAGTCCACTATTTATCTAACCTACAGGCAGAGCTGCACGCACACCATGCACACTTTGAGTTGATCTCATAATGTAACGGACCTATAGCGTACTTTCATAGTTGCTCAATGTGCACTCTTGAGTGAAGTTGCGGGAGAGTTATAAATTGACTGCAGCAGCGCCAGTTCTTATTGGTAAACGGCAAGTAAGCTGATCTGCAGCCCTCAAACTATTACAAATTAAAACAGAAAAAAGGCTTGAGTGAAGTTGCGGGTAGCTATAAATTAGATGCAGCGTTTGTTAATTTTCACCATTCTCCATAATTTATTATGTTATTATTTATTTGCTTAATATTTAAAAAGCGACTAGAAATATAATTAACTTGATTGATAAGTATTAAATACTATTTGAATTTGCCGCAAATATTTATGATGCTATACAACACTGAAAAATACAGGTCAATAGTGACGTCAGCAGAAAAACAGCTGTTCTCTTGTTTTTGCCGCTGAAATGAGAAGTGACAAAAGTTTGTTTATAAACTAAATGCTTAGTTATAACTTGGTTAAACTACTATGGTAAGTTATATATTAAGTTTATTAAAGCTGTCTTTTTAATAGCAATTTCAAATTTACAGAATTTAGACAACATTTACCCGCAATTGAGTGCCTTAAAACGCGCCTTGGCCAAATTAGTTTACAAGGATTTATCAAACAGTTGTGTATATAAACATATACATATCTTATATGCATATATTATTAATATTATTTACCATTTGCAGATGAACGTTTACGTCAGATTGAGCCACATTTGGAGCCATCCCGCGGCGTTTTCTATTGGAGCGCCCAAAATGTGGAGCAAAACAATTTCGTTGCCTATTTACCCACGGAACATACTAAAGATCTGGACTTTGAGCTAATTAGAAGAATGCAGGCGAAATTGTTAAACTATATCATTATTATAGCCATAGTGGATAATACAGGCAACATATTGTATTATCAAATGACTGAGGGATTGAACGAGAATACAATATGAGAGTTGGAGAGATCATGTGGAGATCTATGGAACTGTGGAACAGTTGGAATGGATTGTGCCTAGAGAGCATTTGGAAATGCTATTGGTATATATATACCAATAATATATGTATATTTAGCGCTGCAGTGTATTTTAAGAGATAACAGCGAAATCGATGGAGTTTGTTCCTACATTTGTGGATCTTACCTAAAGAGACCCCATAAAAGCTATTTGTACTATGTAAGCAATATTCATATACTTTGAAATGTTATAATGATTAACTGATAATACAGACTAATAGTCTGGTCGCGCCTAGAGGCAATAGAGCTCCTCGATTCAATTCGCTTGCTTCCCCAAAGGGAAGCTATATCATATATCATGATTCATTTTACTATCAAAAAAGGAGAGTAGAAAACAACAGTTTAGCTTAAGAGATAATATAGAATTTTGTACTGCTGGTCTTTTGGTACTATTTCAAAGAGAGAGAGACAGTTGGATTGTACGGAAAGCCAATAGCTAAATGCCATTCTTCAGTTTTAGTATACGATATTGGAGCAGAATAAAGAAATATAGCAAACTTTACACTACGAAGATCTATCTAAATGAAGCAAAATAAAATATATAAATAAATATTAAAGTGCATATCATATTATACAAACAAATCTGAACTCCCAATGCAACCATGAATTCATAATTCCAAATTTGTTTTATAGCGATAGATACATTTATTCAAAATCATATCATAAATTTCTTTGTTTATCATAAATAACAATTATGTGCAAAGCTTCAAATAGTTCCATAGCATATATATGCATATGGATCTAAAGATCTTTGTACACAATAAATGATATAATAGTTTTCGCATAATCATAGTTTTATATATAATCAATAATCGTAATATAATTATCTTGACATTATAGATAGATAGATATATATATTTATATAACTTAGGCACTAAAATTCAAATAATCGAATGCTACAAACTTAGAGACAAACTAAAAATAATATTTTCTTTAATTATAGGCATAGATATTTATATATATAAGATAGCTTAAGTTTATTTAACAATCCGATTGCATGCAATTGAGAAAATATTTTTTCTTAGCTTGGGCAAACTTTCTCAAATGTTTTTATCTGCGAATTTATTTCGTTTAAATATTGTTTTTATTTATTTTGTTTTATTTAAAGCGTGCACCGCAAATTATTTAAAAAATAATAAATGAAATTTTTAAAAATCTTTTAAAAAAATGCTCAAAGCAATACAGTTTTTATGTTTGTTGTATCCTCTTTTTGTTTAAAGTACAATAATAAATAACAAATGTATAAGCATGTATATATTTCTATGTATATATATAATTTAAAATATAAATTTAAAATAATATATATTTATTACTCAACTCGGGCAATGGGGCTGAGGAGTTGATTTAAAGGCGGCAAAAAATAATAATAATATACAGTTTTAAAAAATTGTAAATATTTCTTGTTTATCAATGAGCTCTTCTTAAACATATGCATGTGTGTATATATATGTATATATATATATTTAATAAGATATAATATTTGTATTATGACTTGTTTTTCATTTTGTTCAACATTTTTAATGTGATTTGTATGTTTCATATGAAAATATGTGTGTTTGTGTGTGTGTGTGTATGTCTGCTCACGCTTGTAAATAGCTGTGTGTGTGTGTGTGTGTGTATGTATATATATAACGTTCACTCACTTGCTCACTTTCTCTCATCTAACATCTATATATAAAATATAGAACCTGGCTCTTACTTTTCTTGTAACTAAAAATCATTTTAAAAAATTACATCATCCTTAAGGCTTTCCACAACTTGCTTGTCCAGACTTTATATATATATAAACCATATATCTTCTGTATATATATCTATGTAAATTGAAGCAGCTGACTTGATATAATATGATTGTATATATGTAGATGTATATGATTGATGCAGGTGTTTACAATTGATGTAGAATATTCTAGGCAAATTTGGTCAATGCTTTTGAGCAAAAAACATGCACAAGGTTCTCACAATTTATACATATACGTATATAGAAAATGTATATTATAAATTATATTCAATCGTTTCTCATGTGTAAAAGCATTTTGTTTTCTTGTTTTTAACTTATTTAACTGAGCTAGGCCCAGGGCCAAATTTAAGACTAAATGTAGTTGGGTTAGAGCTTGATTTTAACACCAATCGGCCGTGTATGAAAAGTCCTGGAATAGCAATTGCTCCTCATCGGTCAAGTGCCGAGGCTCCTTTGGCGGCGTCAGCTGCGCTTTCTCCGACGTAAACTCCTCATCAAAGTTCGAGACATCTTCCAAATGGTTCTGCATGAATGAATCATAGATATTATATATATTACTTATCTCTCTTTTAGTATTTATTTAATCATATTCTTACGATGGTTGGCACAAATGGTGGCTTGACTTTGCGCAGCAGCAGATCATCCCAAACGATGGAGCGGAAGAACGCCTGCTTCTTGACATCCTCAGCATCGCGCTCGGATGAGCCCAGACGTCGCTCTGGATTCTTGCGCAGCAGCTATAAGCATATGAATTATTAACTAAGCCATATTTCTTTAGTTTCATTTAAAGTTAACTCACCCGTCGCATAACGGCAATGGCCTCCAGTGAGAGGAAGCGCGGATAGCGCACCTCATCATTAACAATTGAATCGAATACCTCCTCCTCATCATCGCCAGGGAACGGTGACTGCAAAAGTTTCAATTTGTAACATTAAAAAACATTTCAAATAAACTTAAACTCTTTCTCGTATTCTGACCTCTCCCACCAGCATCTCGAAAATGAGCACACCCAATCCCCACCAGTCGACAGCGCGTGTATACGATGTCTCTGTGAGCACCTCGGGTGCCAGAAATTCGGGTGTGCCACAGAAGGTGCCGGTGCGATCCCCGAAGCCCATGCCCTCCTTGCACAGTCCAAAGTCGGCAATTTTCACATATCCCTCCGTATCGAGCAGCAAATTGTCCAGCTTCAGATCACGATAGATGATCTTGTTCTCGTGCAAATACTGCAGACCCAGCACCACACAGGCTGCATAGAATACAGCGCGCGGCTCCAAGAACACATCTGTATGAATGTGCATCATTAGATCACCGCCGGCAGCGTATTCCATGACAAAGCACACGTGTTGCTGCAAATAATTAACATTTTAAATCAATTATATGATTAATAAGGCTTAATTTAATACATACAAATATCTAGATTTATAATATATAATTAACAAATGAACTTAAAAAAAAAAAAAAAAAAATTTAAATAAACAAAGTGTAACAACTAATTAAAATTACTAATTACAAGCAAATACCCTTTTAGTCATTAATTTGTCCATTTAATAATACCATAAAATACTAAAACAACAATTTACATAGCATATTAACAGAGCTCGCGAGATCAACCACAAAATCATGCTCACTCGCTCTCGCTTTGGAGCCTGGAGCTTCGGTACTTTTCGTTTTGAGTTTTAGTTGAGCGCTTTGCATTGAACACTTCGTGTGACGCTCTTTTAACGAACGAAGATTGTTTATGAACCGACACGATAGACGCTCGTACAATGAAGCTCAGTAAGTATGCAAATGGTCTTCACTCTCAAACACACATGCACTTAGGTAAGCCAATGACAGTGCTCGCATACACACCCATACATAGACATACACGTCGGGATAAAATGAGAGCGGGAAAAGAGTTTATGTCCAATCGTGGACAAACATGCTGAAGAACCGCTACAATCGGTTGTTCTCTGAGTATATGCTCAAAGTGTGAGTGCAATTGCAGATATTGAGGAACGGTAAACTTTGCGAGCTTTGCATATCAACTACAATTAAATTTAAGTGTTAATTAACTTTAAATTATTACCTATTAAATTAAATTAGTAATTTATTTTTTTAAATAATTAATAAATAAATAATTATAATAAATAAATAGTTAATAATAAATAATAAATAATACTTTAATTAGTAACTAAGCATAAAACTCAACAAGAATCTCGACACTCACCTCCGTTTGGAAGCACGAATACAAATTGACTAAGAACGGATGATGCATCGCATTGGCCACTTCAAAGATGCGCTTCTCGCTTAGCAGCGACTCCACCTCATCTCTGGCAATGATGTCGCCCTTCTTCAGAGCCTTGATCGCATAGTATTGATTATTGCTGCGCAACTGCGACAATATCACCTTGCCGAAATGGCCACGTCCGAGCACGCTCAACAGCCGGAAATTGTCTATGGACAACATGCCAGGATTTGGTGGTGGCTGTGCGGCACGCAGCGCCTCATAGCCAGCCGGCTCACGGTACTGTAAGCCACGTGCCACATTTCGTCGGCCACCGCTGGTGGAGGCAGCACCCGCTGTCGTCGCTTTGGCCACATTCAGCTCGTATTGATTGGCATAGATCGGTTGCTGCTGCTGTTGCTGCTGCTGCTTATCCTGTGTTTGCCGCTGCGTTGGCTGCGGGAATTGTGGTGCAGCCGTGGTGTTGTTGCCATAGATAGTAGGCGTCGGTGGCTCCTGTATAATGGGTGATGATTGCACCACATACGGCAGCTGCTGTTGCTGTGGCTGTGTGCCCACATAGAGCTTGCCTAGCTGCGGTATGACCTAAGTTTTATAAGAGAAGATCGAGATTAATATGAAATTTCATATTGATGTAGAAATTAGTTAGTTGTGCAACTGAAAAGCTCTGAATATTGGCCGTGTATATAGTTTATATACATTATATTATAAATATATAGGTCTTTTATATAAGTGTGCTCAAGCTTTACCTCATCGAGCTCTTGAACAGACTCTACATTAGTTATTAAAACACTTTCGATGGCTGACTCCTCTATAAGGCAGCCCTTGTTCAGGCTGCTGCTTCTGCTGTTGTTGCTGCTGTTGCTGCTGGGTGTTGCTGTTGTCTCAATGGGTTCAAAGGTTATATGTACAACATTGATCTTGGCCTGCAAGAGTTTATTAAGTAGTTTTTTTTTTCGGTACAGAGCAAACACAGTGCCAAAACGAAATATACAAAAAAACACATACAGGTGCAGAGGTTGCTGCTGTTGCGGCTGTTGTTGTTGCTGTTAGCAGCAGCTGTTGCAATGGCCTGGTCAAGGCAAATTGATGAAATTGATGTGAATGTTGTTGTTGTGGCTGCTGTTGTTGCTGTTGTTGCTGATGTTGCAGCGCGCACAGCTGCCGCACCATCTGCGCAAATGCCTGAAATGTTGGCACAATCATTGCGCTGCTGGCGCTTGCAACATGACGGGCAACAACTAATTCACTTGGCCAAGAAACACAACTGAGTGCCAAAGTCATGACCAGAGAGGCCAAAGCAATTCTGTTTTGGATGTCTATATGCCATGGGTTTCAAAATGTGCCCATATAGCACCGATATGTGTATATATAGCAGCTATATATACATATACGACTTTTGCAACGTGAATTGCTTTTAAAAATAATGGACAAAAAGGCAAAGACAAAATGTACAAATACGCTTAGCTGCAATTGAATGAGTGTATGTGTGAGTGTGTATGTGTGTGTGAGGGTGTACTTGTATATGTGTGTGGACAACACTTAAGACAGCGACCAAAAACATATACAGGGTGACCGCAATACACTTAACTTAAAAGACATTTGCTGGCACGTGAAACGTTTCGCATTTTTAATATTCCAATTTTCCGCCTTTTCAATATAAACTTTTTGCTATTTTTAAGCTGTTTCATTTTGCACACGTTATATGAATATTGTCACACAAATCTATACACATAAATATATATATATAATGGCAAAATCTGCAAGGTATATTTAGTAAGTGAGACAGTATGTCTAGCTAGAAAAGTTTTATAGCTGCCTAATCTAACATTCATCCATAATAAATTATCTAGTTTTTATTATTTTTTTGTAAATATATTTACAGAGTATCTTCAAATCACATGCTCGTAATCCTAGAAATATAATTGCTTGTCATAAGGCTTTGCTAATTAGAATTAACGCTAGCTAGCTGAAATGGTTTTTACTAAATATTCATAATTATATAATGTATACATGAGATATATATATAGATATATCTTAATTGAAATGCGCATATCTATGTCAATTATTTTCTTTCATTCTCAAACTATTCACAGGGTATTTGTTAATCGTAAAGAACTGGACATAAAAGATACTCATTTAGTTCTAGTTCAAATTTCAAAGTTTACATGAATCATTGCTTTTTGCTGCCAGAAAGACTTTTGTATAAGACTTATATAAATGTAATAGAGCACAGTCAAAAAAGATGAAATATAAGACTTTGAAAATTCGAAGTTCATTATCTAACAAACTCTCTTAGGCTGCCAAATGTGCAAAGTATAAGACTTGATATGTTTTAAGGGATTTCTAACACTTGCAATAAAATATTCAGAGCTTTCATTTGATTAGTTTACTTAAATAAAAATAAAGTCTTAACTAATATATAAATATAAATATAAAAGTAATTTCTACACATATTCTGCGCTCATTACAGTTGCTGTTAGCTAAACTACACGTGCAATTACTGTTAAAATGATGATAACTACAGAAATGTTAATTAACATGTATACAAATTGTATGCCAACTATAAGAGCAACTACATGAGCAAGTGCTGTTAATAAACATTCCAATAATAGCTGAATGTTAACTGTGCTTGTTGCTGGGTCTGTTAAGTGCATAACATGGGTGCTCAATGTTAAGTGAGTGAGTGCTTTTATGTGCAGTTAAGGGTTAGCATAAAGGGGAATTGTGAAGGTGATGGCTGAGTGAAATTGAAACATTTCTGAAGCTAAAAAGCAGCTCTCAGCTAACATAAAAAACATTAACAGTAACAATAACAGTAACAGAAACGGAACACCAGAATAACATATAAACATGTGAAATGCGTTTCGGCTGCAATTAGTAGTAGTATTTGAAACTCGATTAGGACATAAATAAATCAAATTAATTAACAAACTCCAAACCCAAGCTGAATATATAAATTGTAAACAGAATATCAAAATGATAGAAAGAAAACCTCCTAACCTCCACACAGAAACGATCGCCGGCACTGGAACTGCGGCTGGACTGCAGCCCACCGCTGTACAAATACTCATCATCATCCTCGGGATACTCAACCAGCGGCGATGACGAGGAGCATGTGACCAGCATTGCTGACTCCTCATCATTTCCCCGTCCGCCAACGAGCACCACCGGCGGCAGCGTCAGCACTGGACGATGCATTTGCTGCTCCACTGCCGATGGTGCAGCTGGCGACTGTCTGGCTGTTGGCTTCTCGATTGGCTGCTGGAACTGAAACGGGTTGCGTATTGTTAAGGAGGTGAGCTCAACGCTAGTGCTTAGCCTCTGCTCAGCTGCAGATGGAGATGGAGCTGGAGCTTCAAGGCAAATATTGTTGATGCTGTTGCTGTTGTTAATTTGTGTAACGGGTGGAACTGGTGGTGATTCTTGCGTGGGCATTACGGTCTCTATCTGCATGATACGCAGCGTGGCCATGCGCTTCAGCTGCTGCTCCTGCTCCAGCTTGAATGGATCCGGTTCGAGATGCTGCTGCTCCTTGGGCAGCGGGCGGCGCAGGGTGTTTGGATATGATTCCATTTCGGAAAGGAAGTCAAATTCATGCAATGCATCCTGTAACTGTCGGCGATTAACGGCATCATGACAGGACACACACACACACATGGACGAGAGCAGGCAAAGCGATAAGCAACAGCAGGCAGCAGAGTAACAGCGAAAGAAAATGTATGTGTGTGTGCGTAGTTGTGTTTGTGTGGAAGAAAGCAGACAGAGAAATGGGGAATATGGATAAAAAATGTGGATATTGAAGTTAAGGTGTGTATGAATGGGAGAGAGAGAGAGAATATAAGAGGAGAGTGAAAAGAGCAGCCCCAAGCAGAAGAAGAGATCCAGATGAGGGCGAGATTAAGAGATGAGTGGAACACGGATATAGAACGTGATCATGAAGAAAGGAGAGTAAAAAGAAAGAGAAACGGAAAGATGGGGAGAGAGAGAGATAAAGACAGAGGAGGAAAGGTAGAGACGGCATGTACGTAAAGTCACAAGAGGAAAGAAATAGAGCAGGCAAAAGTGCGAGAGAGAGAGAAAGAAATAGAGCTCTCTTCAGAGAGCGAAGAATATTAGAGAGATTCAGCGAGAATATATATATTCCAAAGGGAACAACAAAGCGACAGAGATAGATATGTGGAATGACAGACAGAAGAACAAAGAGAAACATAGACAAAAGAGCGACACAAAGGAAGGGATATTGATGGAGGTAGCTAAGCATAAGCAGTATGCAAAAACAAAATGTTTGAAAAGGCAGAATGAAGAACCTGCGCAGCTTAGTTGAAGTAGTTCAAAACCTAAACTGAACTCTTGAGTAACTATGGGAACCTGTTCATTATTATTGAGATGACTAAAGAAATAATGTATCTAAACTCATTATCTGTACAGAGGTAAAAGAGAAGCTTGATTTTTGAAACTACATCAAAACTTTTTTATTTTTAAGACACAACAAATGGCTAAATTTTATTAAATGAACTAGTTAAATACTTTTTAATGATTTCAAATGAGTTCATAATGAATTGAATCAAGCATAAATCATATTCTTTGCTCAACGTCGAGTTATTCTGTATGGAGTTTTTGGTTGCTAATCAGATGATATATGTATAACTCTATATGTACAATTACAAAAGAGAGAACAAAACAAAAATGAACCAACACCAAAGCGAACCAGACAAAGGCTATATATGTATATATAGATGTATGGAGGGTATGTGGATAAATTACAGTATGAACAGCTCTGGCAGAGGCACAACGATCAAATCAGCTACAGAGATACAGCTATATATTCAATTATATAAATATATATAATATATATATATATATATATATTTATAAAGAGTATGAGCATATATGTGTATAGGGGGAAGTTGTAATTCTTTTTGCTATACAGTTGCCAAGCGAGTAGAGTATTTATTTCGCTTACCTCTTGATCGAGCACAGGTGTCACCGACTTCAGCACAGGTGGCGGTGGTGGTGCCGTGGTGGGCGCAGCTGTGCGTCCCGGCGTTGTTTTGCCAGGCATCTGAAGGCTAAGCGAATTGGGTCTGCCACCGCCGCTGCTGCTCTGGGCTGCGCTGTTTGCAGCTGATTGCAATGACGCCGGCGGCGGCGTCTCTGGTGGCAGCACACTGATGCCCTGCATATGCATGGAGAGCGGACGCAGTCCACTCAAGCCACTTGCTGCAGGATCCGGATACTCGCCGGGCGTCTCCACATGCTCATGCATGCCCGCATCGGGATCGAATTCCATATTCTGTGCCTGTTCGCCCGGCGAATAGGGTTCGGGTTCAACGGCCAGCGCATCGGAGGAGGGTGTGCGCGATATGGGCGACTCGGAGCCCCTGGAGGCAGCGCTGCTGGGCAGCGGCGAGGAGGCGCGTCCCACAGCCATTGAAGTTGTGGAGGCAGCCGCATTGCTACTCGCACCCAAATGCACATGATTGGGCGCATTGCGTTTGAGCAATCGTCCCCAGGTGGCGACATTGATATTCATTTGCTTGGCACGCGATATATTCTTTGCCTGCTGCCGATTGAAGATCATGCGCTGGCGTCGCAGTTTCGGCTTTTGCGAGATCATCGGATTCAGAAATTTGACCTCGGCGAAGAGCAAGCCCTGCGGCTCCAGCTGCAGTGCCATGCCATGGCGCACATCGTCAATGAACTCCTCCAGGCGCAGCACCTTCACCGCGCACAGCGAGCGCCAGTCACGCCAATAGACGCCAATCTCCAACTCTCGGGAACGATCTAGATCGATGGAGAAACGTTGATCCCAGGCCTGCTGTGAGCATGGCTTCCACGACGTCTGCCCCACCGTAATATTGTCCAGCTTGATGACAGCCATAATTTCAAACGATGTTTCATCCTTGACCGAATAGCTCTTAGAACTGCTGCGCGACGTGACGCCCTTAACAAAGCTGCGCAAATCGCCTGGACTAGAGCTGTTGTCTTTGTCACGCCGCGAACGACCGGGCACATCCTCGAGCAGATCCTGACAGCCCATCAGACGCACCTCCAGCTTACCAGTGACGCTCGCACAACGGCCCAGCGAGGACACAGATTGATACGCTTTGCCGCCAAGCAGTCCGCCCGGACCCGATTGCAATGATGTATAATGCACGGGCGCCGGCGATGTCGATTGCTGCACAATTTGCAGCTCCTGCTTGAGCAGCTGTGCGGTGGGCGAATCAGTGGGCAGCTCCTGGCGTCGCAGCTCCAAGGAGTAGCGCAAGAGATCAAGTTTACGCGACGATTCCGACAGACGGCCGTGTGCCTAGAAAACGAAAAACAAAAACAAAAATTAAATCATTATAAAATTGATCAAATTAGAAATTTTCCTGATTCGAATAAAACACAAATTTTGTGTTGTTTTATACACTATTTTTAAATAAATTATATATTTATTGATTACTTTGATTACATAGAAAATAGAAAACAGACACACACATTTAAAAACTGATTCAGCGTTTGAGGAACATTGGAAACAATATAGATTTGGCTTAAGTCTCTATTTCTGGCAGGGATTCGGATTCGGTTTTTGTGTTACACATGGATTAATGGGCGTGGCAACTTATGCAGAGTGTTAAATGCAAGCTAAAAATTATAAAAAGAAAAAATTAAATTCGTGCAGAGCCGAAATTATAACTGATCAAGGCAGAGTTTTAAGATCCAAATTGGGTTAAGAACTTTATAGAAATCTATCTAAAAATATTTTTATACAAGAAGAACTAAGATTATGCCAATTAGGTAATGGAAAGTATACTAAATTCTTCCATAATTCTCTTTATAAAACTCCATAATCTTTATATATACATTGAAACTATTTTCATGAGCAAATCGATATATAAATCATATCAACTTCATTTCTTACAGACGGACTTTCACAACTTTCTCTCTCTCTTTTTCCCTCACAGCTCTGCAACTCTGCCTTGCCCTTTTCAAATTCAATATGTCCTTAAAAAGCTAATCCAACTAAGGCTGCGGTCGTCGCAGCACTGGTCGCTCGCCCAAGGAGAAGGCGCGTCCGCGCATCTGGAAACGTTCGGCCATCCAGCGCTGACAACTCTCGCACTGGCAATTGGGATTCTTGGTGGGTCCAATGTGATGGCCCGGTTTGCGCATTACAACCACATTGCCAAAACGCAGCGCCTTCTCCAAATGCTCGTGCGTATAGCCAGCGACTCTGGTGGACACATCGCTGGCCAGACTTGGACTATCGCGTGAGATCTCGAAACGACGTGCGGGCAACGGTGATGGCTCCACAGTGCCAAAGGTCGTGGCCGAGGTGGTGCTGGGCGGTGCCTCGCTGCCGCAGCGCAGCACAGTGCTGGCCGTTGACAAGAGCTGAGGTGAACTGCGCTCGGATGACGGAGAACCGGGCGCTGCCTGCACACTGAGATTGTCGCGTGCTTCACTCTTCCAGCGATAGCCGGGATGCAAACGCTTGAAGGGATCAATGCCTGCTGCAGCAGCTGCAGCTACGGGCGCTGTAGCCGGCGCCGGCTGCACTGGTGGCTCTGGACTGGCGGGCGGACCGAAAAATTGCAGAAAACCAGGACGATTGCGCGGCACATTTGACAATTGCTGCTGCTGCTGCTGCTGGTGATGTAGCTGCTGCAGCTGCCTGCCTGGATAGGTATTATAGCCCACATTATGCTCCGAGAAGGCATCCGATTCGGAGGGCAACGTGTCGCTGCGCTGAAAAGAGCCATGCTGTGAGTGAATCTCATTTATGGTTGTCAGCGGCGGATGAGGCGAAGTGGATACAAGAGGCGGTTGCTGTTGCTGCTGCTGCTGCTGCATGGATTGCTGCTCCGGCGTAGAGTGCTGCCTCGACCACAGACGCTCCATTTGACGAATGCGCACACGATCCAACGAGTTCTCATAGTCAAAGCTATCGGATTTGGAGAGCACACCAAATGCTGGTGTATCCACCTCATCGGTATCCTTCCACGAGGTATCCACATAATCGCCAGCCAATACGCTGGACACACTGCTGCAGGTGGCATCGCGTGGCATGGTCGAACGCGAGGAGTTCGGATAGGCACCGCTGCTTTGCGTCTCATCGCTCGGCTGGCGCATATATTTCTGACGCAGTGTGGCCAACTTGGCAGCACGCTGATCTCCAATGTGTTTGCGGAAGAGCAGCTGCTTGGACTCGCTAACCTCCTCAACGGTGCTGCACTTGGTAATGGCATGGCCTAAATTAAGTTTCTGCTGCTGCTGTTTTTGTTGTTCCTGTTGCTTTTGCTGCTTGCCCGTGGGCTGTGGCGATCTCTGGGCCAGGCGACGTGGCAGCGCCGGGCCTGAGATGCGCTGATGTCGCAGCAGCATTTGTTCATTGTCCAGCACCGTTTGTGGTGTTGAATTGGAGTCCAGCTCGTAAAGCTTCGGTCATTGCTACTATCCGTATCGGAACTGGAGGCTTCTGCATCCGCATGCTCCTCATCCTCCTCCGAGCCGGTGCAATATACATCAATGTGCACAGTGCGTGGCTTCTTCTCACCCAGATTGGGCAAACGTGGCGATGTTTGCGTTGCAGCTCCAGGCAGCGGCGGTATGCGCGGCATCGAAGCCGATTTGAACGTAGACGAAGGCGTTATGGGCGTGGACGTCAGCGTTGGTGAGTAGGTTGGCTGCACATTGAGATAAGTTAGTAGAATTCTATGACTCTCTCTCTTTCTCTTCTCTCTCTCTCTTCTCTTACTCACCACATATGTGTTCGCCTCCTCCGCCTGCCGCTTGCTGGCAAAGTTGAGCAATCCCTCGGCTGTGGCACGGCGCTGATCGTAGGCAGGCCGACGCTTCTGACGCTCCTCCGTATCGCTCGTCTGTGAGTAGGCATCGCGCAGCTGCTGTGCACGCACCTTGCTGTGATAGACGAATGGCTCGTTCACAGCTGTGTCCAGCTGCTGCTGCTGCTGTTCGTTCTGTGGCAGAAAATCTGCCACGGCCGAGACAACAATATTGCAGGTGCTGCGGCAGCGTGTGCCGCATAGCTGAGCCGTAACACCGCCCGGCATAGCCTCTGACTGTATGTGTCGTGAGGCTTGCGGACTGCCAAAGGCCGAGTCTGCATATGTGGTGGCCGAGGAGTTGGTGCTACGAAAGCTGGTTGCAGTCGTTGCCTAAGGAGTTTATTTAATAATCAGCTTTAATCATTGATCGAGTTACACGTTTCCATTAGCTGCTCACCTTCTCCGGCTCTGGCTCCGCTTCATGCTCGGCTTCTCTGTGCGGCGTGCTCCATTTGTACACCACACGCATTGGCTGCAGTGGCTCCTGTGCATTGAACTCTCGCTGCACTGGCTCACCTGCACGCGCGAATGTCAATTGGGCACGCACCGTCCACTCGGCGGTCAGCTCATGAGGCAGCGGGGGCAGTGGCGGTTGCTGCTGCGGCTGCAGCTGCGGCGTAGCCTGTTGACCACCATCTGCCCCACGATTGTTGTTGCTGTTGCTCATGATGCTGCGCCAGCTTTTAGGCACACATGTTTCACTTTTTTCTTCTTCACAATTTCTATATACAACACACGATCTGCACAGATACGCGGCATATAGTTTTCATAATATTTTCTTATATATACATAAATATATATATTTTTTCTTTTAAATTAAGCTAAAAATATAACACAAAAACGTTGCTTTTGATAGTTTGGCAAACAAACACCTACACGCACTCACACACACACACACTAAAACGTTGCGAGGGTGGTTTTCAAAGTCGTAGCATAAGCATAAGATTAGGGTGATTTATTTTATACCAAGTCCAAAGATATATTCAATTCTTCGAATATCAAATCTAAATATTTAATAAATTATTTGATTTTTTTCTTGATGATTAATTTAATAATTATTTTTAAGCATGTCCCAATTTTATTTAATATTTTTATATTTCCAAAAATATATATATATTTTTTTTATTATTTTAATTAAATTTTTTTCAATTTACATTTATATTTTTTATTTATTTATTATTATTTTTTTTAATTTTAATTTGTTAATTTTCTATCGTTTTTAATTTTATAATTTATATAACAAATTATTTTTTTCTTTGAATTTTATTTAGAATTTAAAATTATATTTAGCTTTTTATATGTAATTATATTTAACTTTGAAAATCGATTTTCACAAAAATTATGATGCCATCTTTGAGAATTTCCTTTGAAAATATACGAATCATTTTTTTGATCTGCTAATTTATAAGTTCTAATTAAAATCTACACTCAAATTGAAATATGCATAGTGCATAAGAGTTAAAAATAAATAACATAGAACATTTGTAGCATGAAATTTATGGCTTCGAATAATTGCCTGCATATGACGTACATATTGCTAACTGAATCATCACGTTCCACATATAAAATACATAAATAAATATGTATATATATCTTTTTCAGCGATCAAAAGACAAGACAAGAAAAAGAAAAATTAAAAAGAAATTTAAATATTCATTAAATTGAACAGCAGAAATAATTCATGTTTCTTTGATGAAACTAAAGAGAATTGATTGAAGTCGATTTATTTTTTGTTTAATGATTTTTCAAAGAATTAATTAGCAAATTAATTTGATAGATCTTTAACGATAAATATTTAAATTTAATTTGCTTTTATATATGTTAATATTTATATAAAATGATTATTGTTTTTATTTATTTATTCTATTGAAACTGCCCTCGTTTAGTGGGCGATTTAGATTGTTTTGCGTTTGATTATAATCTTAATAATCTTTCTATTTTTTCTTATTTTATTATTTATTTTTAGACACGCACAAAAACACTTTCGTTTTATATAGTTGATATATATATATATATATTTGTTGTTGTTTGCTCACTTGGCTTGTAAAATTGTGTGTTTCTAATTTTATGTGCATTTATTTATAAATTCTCGTTTATTGTTGTTGTAAAATACTAAAAATCGCAAGATGACCCCAAAAGCCAAATCGAGAAGAGCCACGCACCAAAAAAATGCAGCTCGAAATCGAGGAAAATGTTTAACAAAACGAAAGAAAAAAACAACTAAAAATTACGCAATGTTTTTTTAGGTAACAAATAAAAAATGAAGTTAAAAACTCGTAAGCTGCGAATGCGTAATGTTTTTTTTTTTTAATCAGTTGATCTTTGTCTCTGCCTTTGAGTGTGTGTGTGAATTTGTGTAAAGTCTTTATAGTTTATGCCACATTTCTTCTTTTTTAATTACATATGCAACAGACTTTAAGCTAAACTCTGCAGCGAGTTTGTCCAATGTAATGAAAAATGATTGATTTAATTGAACAAAAACTAAAAATTAAATATTAAATACAAAGCAAACGATACGCGGCAAACGAAACGTAAAAGAAAAGGAAAGAAAACGCGCACGTAGCCTAAGCGGCAACTGAACTCAAACTGAAATGCGTGAAAATTCGCTAGAGAAACAATTTTTCCGCTGGTTGGAAACGTGCAGCGCGCACACAAACTGATTTTTTGGCTGCGCTCTTTCATATACACATATACATATATATCTTAGAAACTCTATATATACATACATGTGTTTTCTATGTATGCGTTTAGCATAGTTCTATTAATGTTTAGCAAACACAATAACGAGCAAAGGGCATTTGGCTCTGCGGCCTTTTGTTTATCTACGAAAACATCTGTCGCCCCACTTGCCGCTGCGGTCTAAGCAACCCTCCTGGCCCAGGCTAGCTACCCCATGTTAGCAACTGTTTATGTCAAAAACTAAATAAAACTGCAGTTGGAATTTTGAAAAATCTATGCCAAGCACATCCACCCGCACGCTACTCGTTCGCATTTTAAAACAAATAAATATCAACTGCAAATAGAAAGGCGAACAATACGTTAGACCCAGCCACGATCTATTCTTCTAGTGGGGCTGCTACCCATTGGAGTCATGGAAAAGCATATAAATGGATATATACTATATATATACAGTAGAGAGAGCGAGCGAGACACAACCGCAGCAGCAGCTAAACATATAAATCAAGAGCATGGAGCAAACATACATTTGTCCACGCGACAGGAAGTCGGAAATATTGTGAAATTAGTTGGATGACAAGAGAAATTAAGTGATCAGCGACGAAGCTTGAATACGCTTTGTAAATGCATTTGTGTAGAGCTGACAGACAGAAACTCTCAGAAAACTCTTTTGAAGTAATTAATTAGAGTAATATAATAAATTGCTTTAGCATAGCCAAAGGGTGTCAATGATTAATAGAAAGAAAGAAGTTTTTCTCTTAAGTACTTCAGATTTCTAGTTATCTTATGGATTTAAATATGGGATGGGATGAGAGGGGATGCTCATATCAAGAACTTGTAGAAATACAATATAAATATGTATATAAAGAAAAAAAGATGTCAAACCATAAAGAACTTATAAAAGTTACCATGAAATGTAAGTAGAAAACCTAAATCAATAATCTCATCTTATCTTTGTTTATAGTTTATTGTACAAAAAATAAAATATCTACTACATAAAATAGCACAAAGTATATATATTATTTTTTTTAAATATATACTAAATAAGAAAAGCAAAAAAAAAATATAATTTAAACATAATTTTTAAAAATATCTTCCACATTTTCTTTTCTGCCTAAAACACTTTTCCATTTGCTGCCAAAGCGACAAACTGCTTCAGCAAACCTATATACCCTACTAAAGTAGCATTTCGGCCCAAAGGGCCTTCTTGTGATCCCTGGTCAATTGTCATTTTGAAATGCTGTACATATTTTCGAGCATATTTTGCAAGCCAACTCGCCAGTAAATTAATGAGGCGACAGTTAGCATGAAAAATACACATAAAACGAAAAGAAATAATGAAAATGAAAATGAAAGAGCGCAGGGGGGGAAAAGAAAAATTGAAATATTTTCAACAGCCGCGTAATTAGCCCCGTTTTTTGTTTCTCTCATTTCATATTTCATTTTACTTTCTGCGCAGCATTCTCTTCGGGCACACAACGCGTATACGCAACGCATGTGCCATGTGATTCATACGCCGTGTGGCACACGCCACAAATGCTGTTGGGCTTTATCTCTCTCACTCACTCACTCACTCACTCTCAACAACAAGGGGCAGACCTTACGTTTGGGTCCGCCCGTTTACGCGCGCGTGTTTTTCACTTACCTGGCCAACGGCCAGCTCTAAGTATCTAGGCTAATCTAATTAACACTATGTAGGTAAAGCATAAGAAGTGCCGCCCACTCACCTCCTGCAGCGCCTTCTTGTCTGGCGCACGATTCGTCTGCAGCGTGCGTATGACATTCTTGGCTCCATCCACAACAGCCGCCTCGATGCGCAGCCGATGACGCAACTCCTCGATGCGCTCCTCCAGCGTCGTCTCCAGACTTTGTGGCTGCATGCTGCCAAAGCCGCTGCCCGGGCCCATGCCCGCTATCAGAACGCCATGCTCATCGGTTAGCTGACGCGCGGCCTTGAGACGATCGGCCTGCTCGCGATTCTGTTTGACTTTGATGATGCGCAAGCGTAAGAACTCAATCTTGGCTTTGGAGTCCGCCAGCATTTGGTGTGCCTCGGCGAGCAGTTTCTTGTCGCAGCCAATGCCCAGCGATTGGATCATATTCTCGGCGCCCGTTTTCACCTTCATCTCGATCTGCAGCTGTTTCTCCAGCGAGGCGAGCACCTTATCATTGGCCGTAGCCGGTGCACCGCCGCCAGCCATTGCATTGTTCATACCCAAGCCGCCAACGGCACCCGCCAGCTGGGCAGGGCCGTTGCCATCAAGGCTGAAGGCAATCGATTCTGTAAACAAGATGGAAAATTCATTTATAATGCATTTTAAAGTTTCTTTTTGGTTGAATGTGCAGCAAAGTAAAAACACAATAGTGCATACCCTGTGGGTGAATGGGGTGAGTGGAATATGTGGGGTATTATTATAAATATTTCATGTAAATTATTTTGTGACTGACAAACTCTTGTTATTGCTCATGATTAATATATTTAGAATACAGAGCATCATCAAATATTAGAATTCACCTGATAATATATACCCTGTAAATAGCATAGATTAATTTACATTGACATTGAAATCAAACTAAAATTAAACTACTTAATATTTGATTGGCATGCTTAACTCAATTGCTGAACATTTGAATACCCTATAATAAATGATAAGAAAGCTAATACTTATATAAAATATACTAAAACAATATTTGCATATACCTAAAAGACCTAGAAGCCTACTGAGCATATAAAGTTATTATATAAATAATCTAGCATAAGTCTAGCTTGATTTAATTCAAGTATATTTAATATTCAATTCTTCATTTCCAGCGTATCTACTAGTCTCTCAATCGATTGCTTGTCTCCTATTAACTACAATCGCTTCACTTAGCCTTAAATAGCTGCCCTTGACATCAGTTTGCACACAGCTGGTTGCTTTTGGGTGTGGAAAGGCGAGCGGGAGGGTTATGTGTCAGGTTAGATCGTTTAACCTGCTGGCCACATTTAGCCACATGCTGTCAGAGGTCACGGGTCATTTACAGCGATTAACACGCTGCAGCGTCACCCACGTGACGCACCTGTGATATATAATTACACTTGCATTTAACTTTTAAAAGGGCAGCGGACCTGGCAGGCCAGGTGAAAGGTGTTTGCAAATGACAAAGTCAGCTATAACACCTGATTAAATAAGTGACATAAAGAGCAGGAGAAGTAGAAAGGAATGTTTATAAAATAACGCATACGCTTTGAATGGGATTTATGTCACAGAACTTTGAATGTGGCACGTTCAGCTAATAATTTACTGTTGTCCATTTAATAAAGTAAAATTTTATTATTGCTAAGCAGATTTAAATAGAATTTTAATGGCCATAATAAAAAATTAAAGAACATTTCTTAGCAAAGCTCTATATAAGCACAAAGCTGCTAACTTCTGTATATTTATATGGAAAATTATATAGATACTTGAATAGATAAATAAATAAGTAGATAATATAAATATATATTGAAATATATATTGAAATTGAATAACCATTTATCTTCTTAAATATTTAAACAGATTTCTCAAATGTTTAAACATAAATTTACAATTTTATCTTCAATGTTTAAGCATCTGTTCAACTTCACTTGTCTCTAGCACTCTCTCAACAAGACTTCATCACAACGCAAAGCTTTATAATCCCAAACAAATGCAATCTATAGCATTCAAACCAAATCGTATGTTAATTCATGCTATATCAAATCCACAAAAAAAAAAAGCAGAAAGAAACAGCCATCAAATGTTTGTTGCACTTTGCTGGCAGCTGCTGCCAAACATGTCAATCAATTGAAACTGATGGGAATTCATGAAGCTTTCAACAGATGCTAAAGATCTTCACGAATCACATGATGATGATAATAATAATAAACATAATAATGTTGCTGATCATCATGATGCATGATGTTGATGATGAAATCAACTCGTGCTGCATGCTGCTGATGCTGCAGCTGATGGCATCAACCAAACACGGAAGCAGATAGAACTAAAGCTCCAAATGTTGAGCAGATACATTCAGCTAAAATAAATGTATTTCATGCCACTTGTGTCAATAGTTGAACAACAACAGCAACAACAAAAGAAAAGAATGAAAGAGAATAAAAAAAAGCTAAACAATCTAGTTGGTGAGGCATGTTCGACTAGCTGCAAATGTTTTAGAGAACTTTTGTTGATATTATAAATATTATTTTACAAAAATTTATCTGAATTTCGCAAGAGTAAAAAAAATGTGAAAAAATATATGAATTATAGTAAATTTCGCTTAAAATCGAAATTAAAATTTTAGATTTATTCCAAAAGTAAAAGACTTAACAGCGATATACTAGAATACAAGAGATAATAGAATGCTTTTACGAAATATATCTGCTCCTAGCTCTGTCAAACTTTTAGATTGTTAGATTAACAAATTGTCTAAGCTCTTTAGCCATGTTTAATACTCTGTCATCAATTACAGGGTAAACCCTACCATATATATATAAAACCATCAAAAACAAAAACTTGACACTAACCAAGTGTTTTGTTATAGATACTGAGCGTAAGCGATAAACTCGGCAAGTATTTCGCGCCTGGCTATAATGTAAGAGAACACGCAAAGCGCGACATAGATAAAAAAAATAAAAATAAACTATATACATATAAGCATATAGAGATAGATGCATAACGAGACAGTTGCCGGGTTTGCGTGACAAATGCTCGTAAAACGATACTTGAAGTAACATTTAACGATTTTTGTTTTTACAGGCGTAGCGGTAAAATGAAAAAGAAGCATTAACTGTTGAGAAAGTTGACTTTTGCGTAGGTTATATAATCTAGAGTTTAGTAATCTCTTTTTTTTTTTCTTTTTTTTGACTTACCTTGACCATTGCTATTGACCGCCGTGTTGGCAGATGTTAGCAGTATTTGACTTTCGAGCTCCTGCAATTCCGATTTCAGTTCGGCCAATTTACTTTTGCTCTTCTTGACCAGAACGGCAACATCGCTGAGCGAACGACGATCCTTGGCCACTTCGCGTAACTTTTCGGCGCCCTCTTTAATCTTCAGCTCCTTTCGTATCTCACGGCGTATGGCCTCTTTGATCTCCTCGAGCCGTATGGACATACAGCTCTCGGGCAGATTCTCTGTGAAGCCATATTTATGACTGAGCTCATACAGAACTGGATGCTTTATATATTCGCCCTGTAAAATCAAAAAGCAAAATAATTAAGTTAGTTTGTTTTGTGAATAGATAGATATATGTATATATTTTTTATAGACTCTGCCTACGTACACCGGTACCATTTACCGTATCTGTGTAAAACAGTCCGCCATCGGATGACTCGAAATTCGAGACGATACGATTCCATAAACGCGACACACTCGCACGCCGTTTGACCGCCGACTTATGCGACAGACTGTAGTTACGCGGCAGTGTATTGCATTTGCGTGAATTCGATTCTTGGCCAGAGCGAAAACTCTCATTGGAAATGCTTTTCGTATCGCTCTGTGGCTGTGAGTATAAAATACTGCGTATTTTCTTAACCAAATTGGACATTTTTTTTTTAGACAAGTCTCATACAGATTTCGCTTGAATTACGAATTGAAAATGTTTCTGGGTTCTCATGTGATGTGGTGATAAATGTTTTCTTGTTGTTGTTACTGTTGTCGTTTTTATATTTGTGACCAGTTCATGGTAATTAGACAACTTGAGTCGCCCCGTTCCACCACAAGCTCTACGAATTATCAAGAAATTGTACAATAGATTGTTCACAAAAAGAGAAAGAACGAGAGAGAGCGAGAGAGAAAGAGAGAGAAACTACTAACAGCAACAAGTTAGTTGAACCTGATTCTAGATTGTCATATGTCAACGTCAACGATATGAGAAAGTTAACACAATTGATAAAAGATATTTCTTTCTATTCGTCTGTACTCAATTCTTAAACACATTTCCGATCGAAGATAGCGAACAATTAGAATGCAAATGAAAAGTTCTAAATACCAATTTCAAGTGGCTAACAATTACAAAGACAACTTTCACGACATGCCATTGACTGCACTTTCGAGTCAATTGTTGTTGTCCAATAAAAGTATTCAGTATAAACTTTGATCAATTCAAAAGTCAGATAGAAAACCTTGTATGCAATCTATAAAGAATCAATGGAAATATCTTGGAGACTTTCTTTTCATAAATTAAAGAATCTAAGCTCTAAGTGAAAGATAACTGATTTTAAGGAGTTTTCTAACAAAGCTGAATCAATCACTTTAACTTCTTCAACTTCAACTAAAAATCTCTAGTCAACATCACTTAAAAAACAGCTTTACATAATACCTAACCTTGGTAAACACCAAAAATATATCACAACATTCCCTCTGACCCACAACTTATGAATTCGATAATTGATAAAGAAAAATGACTTCCATAAAACGAAAAAACTTGAAGCTAAGCTAACCAAAGCTCGTACTTTGATATGAAATTTGCCTAAATGAAAAACTATTTTGTTTATAACATAAAACTTAAAGTCAAGCAGTTAGCACAGCATGGCACCATAAATATGTACGCACACGTTTGTAAATGCCTGATAAAGAAACTATATACCGCATGACTGTTAAAAAGTATGTAAATATATAAAAATATGTGTGTATATATTATGTATACATACATACAGGAAGCTTAGTTTATAAACATGCTTCTGTTTACTTTGGCAATATTTGTATACCCCGCGCCTATCGAGAATAGGTAAACAGGGCATAATGTTTCTGTTTGGATATATGTAACAGGCACAAAATAAATATATATGTAATAAATATATTATTAATCAAAATATTGAATTGGTTTCATGTAAATCTAGGCAGTTTCTATATCTGTTTATATACATATATCTATTTGCCTGTTTGTCTATCTTTTAATTATGTTTAATATTTATATATACCTAGACATTTATCTGTCTATTTGGCCGTCTACCTTTTTTCTATCCAGATACTCAACATTTTATCTATACATAGCTATATTTGTATTCCTCCTTTAACAGCCCAAAACTTTATCAATTTCCATGAGTTCAATTTTATTTTGGCCATTTCATAAATTGATATTTAGATTCCCACAAATACTTTTTGCATAGCTTTCTCAAGTTCTCTCAATCGTAAATAACTTATATTTCAATATAAACAGCCGCTGCACCATATGACTCAGGGTATTTTACAGTCGACCACGCCCGGTCTTCCATACTCTTCTTCTTTACCGTTTTTCTTGCCATTTTACCTTATGCAGCCAACTTACAAAGTAAGCAAGGGCAAATGTTTTTTTATTGGTTTCATACGCTTCTTTTATGTATATAGAGAATAGGAGAGTTGGAAATCTTTTATAGAATTACATGGAATACGTTAACTCGTTTTTCACATTGCAAACAATAAGCGTACTATATATATTTGCATTAACGAAAGGCAACTGGAAGTTAATATACTGAACTTGACTCATGCCAATTAGCCCAATAAGGCACAGACGTAGAGCAGCTGACAGTTGGCCATATTTGTGTTAGCCCGGCATGCATATGCATAAGAATTTCTCCAACTCTCCAAACAAAACAAAATGTAGAAAGCGAAATTGTGTTTTGCAGTGACAAAGAGACGCCGGCAAAATCACAAAAGATTTATTGGACTCTTAATTGGAATTCGCATTGGCATAATTGGAATGCATACACAGATACATTTTGATTGATTGCTAGTTGACTAACAAAACGAAGAAGAAGAAGACAAAAGAGAAGAAGAAACAGACGAAACGAAAACAGTTGTTATACACTCTCATATATAATACTCTTATAATTGAAATTTTGAAAAGCGAGTGCCCAGGGACGGTCATAGACTGCGCAACGTGTTCTTATCAGCATTTGCGGTGTCTCTCTCCGATAAGACTCGAATCAGACTAACAACAACATTCCATTTTTTATTCAAGCAAAACTATTGTTTATCCACACACACACACACACTTTAGTAATATGCCAAATATGTGCTATATATTGTTTTTATCACATGTTTATATAAAGTATTATAGAATATTTTAATTTTTTTTATAATTAATTTCACAATTCACGGCACTTGAGCTTGCAACCTGTTGCACATGAACTCTCTCTCTCGATATATATATTTTTTTTCTCTCTAGTTTTTTTTTTTTTAGCTGCCCGCACGCCGCCACTCACGAACATCGAGTGATGTTCACGTCATTTTCCCAGGTGTAATAAATGTGCCCATCGACCCGAAGCCACATACGCCTCGTCGTGGGTGGGCGAAGTCAAACGATTTATCACGAAGCAGCTTAACGATGTGACTCACGAAGCTGCCAACTGGTTTCGGCCGATAAGAACAAAAAACCCTCCGCACAAAACAGTTACAACGTCTAGATGCCTTCAATATCGATGGCTCGGCATTTTGTTACAAATATCTATGCAATTATTTTAATCAGTTCAAATATTACGAAAAAAAACTAAAGGAAATAGTAAGAGACTTACTAATGTTTTAGAGCTCATCTAATTATAGATTAAGACACATTAAGCGGGGCAAAAACAAAGTTCATTTAACAGTTAACAAGCAATTGCACCTGCCATGAGTTTACCTTTGTAAAACAGTTTATTTATAAATATTTTTCCATTAAAACTGGGTGAGCTTGTGTCTGTCTAGTGATAGTTTATATATAGAAGTCAGTCTGGGAATTGCAAGAGCTATAGACTTGTTATTTTATGTGCATTCTAGCGCAACTTGGGTTTATTTCAAATAATTGATTTTGCTGCTAGCAATGTTAACTATATTTAGAAAACTTCTATAATTTTAAAATAAAAAAGCTTTTAAAAATTAAAAAAAAAAAAAAAAAGTATATAGCGTTGTATCATGTATAAATTTTATATTTGATCAAACTCTAGTTATATTTACTTTCTAAAATTATACAAAAATAAAATATATAAATATAAACAATAAATATAAAAAATATAATATTATATATAATATATAATATATATATTTTTCTCTTCAATATTTTAATTACTTCATTTACAATTTTCTTAATTTCAGTTAATTTCAGTTGCAGTTTCATTTTTTCTCAACTAAATCAAATATTTATTTTATACAAAAACTAAATTCCCATTATATTATAGCTGCAACTTAATAAGCTTAAATTTAGTCAAGTTATTGAATATATATATTACGTTGAAAATTAAGCCGACTATAACTAATTGAGGCAGTCATTATTAAGCCATATAAACTTAACATTCATTAGGCTGACAATTGCAAAGCTCACTTTAATTTGTTTTATATCCATTTTTTTTTGCCTTTGAATTGCAAAAAGAAAAAAAAAAAAACTCCTGGGAAATGTTTTACGAGCTTGTATGTGAAATTATAGCGACACGGCGCATTCTTTATAAAAGCAAAGAAAAAAAAAAAAACATCTTGATGATAATGGAGGCCCGCCGGGTATTGCAATTGCATAAGCAAGAGTTAAAAAAAAAAAAAGAAACTGACACAACATACTTACGAATACTTGAATAATCAGCATAATATGCGATATAGCAACAATGAGACGCAAGAGACAAAGATAAAAAGATATATATGTATATAGGGAGTACGAGAGTAAGTTGCAGGCAGAGTCTACAGGGCGAACCACATGATGATAATGATAATGATGATGATGACAGCCGCTGTCTGAGAAAGTTGCAAAAACAAAAAAATATATATACATATAAATAAATAAGTTGCAGGCGGGCCACATTGGAGAACCGACCAAAGCCAAAGCAGCAGCTGTAGGAGGTGTAGAGGAAAATCAGGCAAAGAGAGAGGAAGCTGCGACCATGAAGAGATGGAACGGAAATGGAAATGGAAATGGAAATGGAGGCGTTGTGCCACAGCGAAAAGCTAAAGCAGGAGAAGCAGCAGCAGCAGGAGGAGTACAAGCAGAAGAATAGAAGAGGGGGTGGCGTAAAGAGGCAAAGACGACAACAGTAAATGGCGAAAAATTTTGTGGCTTTCTTTTGACGCAGTCACACTGCTGCTGCTGCTGCTGCTGTGTGTGGGCTGATATCACGAGAGAGAGAGGCAGAGAGAGTGAGCGAAAAATAAAGAGAAGAGCACTTCTTGAGACAACAAGAGTGTGTGATATATGCAGCGGGGCAGGCAGGCAGGCAGCAGAGAATCTTGCGGCAAGCAGCCCACGTTTAATTAATAAAATATTTGCGCTCACAGCCTAATGATAAATGACAATGAGATACCCTAGAGATGAGTGTTCACTGACTTGTGGCGATGCAGCTTAGTTTTTATTAATAAATATTAAAAAAAAAATGTAATCTGCATACATTCATCAATCATATGGAATTGATATTGAAGACTCAATTGAATAAGATATTAAATTAAAGTATATTTTTAAGGAATTTATAAGAAAATCTCAAGCTGTAGGTCAATACAATTGCTAGATTAGGAAACAATACAATTAGGAAACTATTACAATATCAACAACATATCTCAATAAATCACAAAGCTCAGGTATTTATAATAATAATATTATAATTTCAATCAAATATGCTCAAACATTCAAGTATTCTAAATAGAACTTCCAAAATTGCATACCTCATTTAACGCTATAATAATTACAGGGTATCTCAATTGGTCTACATGACTCAAGTTAGCAAAATATTTCGCGCGTGCTATCTGTGACTCCAACTTGTATTATATTTACATGCACACACACACTCACACTCACACACACATTCACATACTTATTCTGATATTCATATTCATGTGTAAATAAATAACAAATGGCAATTGGAATGCGTTTAGTTCCAATGATATTCCAGATACATATATACATATGTATATATATTCATTTGTACATACGTGTATATATCCTTTGAGACGTGAACGTAAATCCTTGAGAAAAACCATATTCATAGTTAATGCCATGCCAAAGAAAAAGTTGCGCGATTTCTATGCCCTATAATTGTTGCAGGCAAGGCATTTTCCAAAACGATTTTCTATGAGGTTTTCTTTGAATTTTTGCTGTATTCTTGCGGTTTTGTTTTATGCTTTCTTTTGTCTGTGCACGTATATAAATATATAAGTATTCATATGTATATATTAAATATACATATTCATTTTCCAAATCGAATGCGCGCAACGCAAAAATCACGACGACAAACTGCCAAATGTGCGATATTATATATGCATAACTAAATGGCAAAACAAATATATATTTAATATATGTATATATTTATAATATATATTTTATAAGTATATAAATGAAAGAAAAAGGCGCGACAAACGACGCTGCGAACGAATTGAATTTTGGTGAAATGTCAAGGCGCTGCTGCTGCGGCAGGGCGAAAACTGCAATGGAAAAACTAGCTGGCCGAGGCAGCCAAGCGATTAGAAAGCTTTTCAATTTTTGCGCACAAATTACGGAAAAACAAATCATTTTCCTTGCATGCATAGATACATACAAACAGACATACATTCAAATAAATATGTATATATATGAGTTTTCCCTTTATACGTATGCAGATACCACACATTCGTAGAGACAACGCTATACAGCTACAGATACATTCGCATCTACAGATACAAATTAATTGCTTGGCTGCTTATCTTATAGATACTTGTGTGTATCTTCAAGATACAAGCAAAGTGTGCAGCATTTGCTGTCGTCGCAATTTTCGTTTTCGTTTTCGTTTTGGAAAATGATTTCAAATAAAAACACAAACAGAAAACAACAAAAAAAAGTTTAATCGAGTTGTTTTTTCGCTTCTTCTCAATTACCTGCAAGAGACGAGAGAAAGAAAAGAGAAGATAAACATTAGTTAAGTTTGTCAAAGTCAGGCAAAGAGGATTGCACACATTTAATTGATTATATACATATATATACTTGTATAACTAAAAAGATACTTTTAAAGCAATAATAAAGAGTAAATAAATAATAATAATAATTGCAAATTCGTGTATTTACTTCAAGCTCATTAACAAAAGCAAGTCATTTATTTCATTTATTTGGTATGGAAGTCTTTTCTTAGAAATATACTATATAATACGAACAGATATCTGTGGCATATATTTAGCATTATGTGAACCACATTTAAATATATATTTCTTTTTAATTGTTGTAGATTAGAAATGAATAACATTTCATTATACAACAATTCAAATTAATTCACATGCAAATGAATCATAAAATGAATGAATGAAAGTTTTTGATTTCTATTGAACAACAAAAATCTATTGTTACGCATTTATGTAAGAATGCAAATTGCAAGAAGTACAAAATGCATATATTAATATTTATAAATGTAAACATGAGTAAACATAAATATTGTTGCTATCTATTTAACTTAATGTTGATCTACATATGCAATTTTTTCGATTTCGCAACGCTATATAACAGAAATCTACGCAAAATATTATGCCTAGCATTAACAGTTTATTTAGCTTCTAACAGATAATAAAATGTTAAATGCTTAAGAGATTATGTTAATGCGAATTGGATGATTGCAGCATTTAAGCAGCAGTCATGTAAACACCTTTTTACATATGTTACTGCGTATCACACATGTTAAATACATGCATGTTAACGCTCTTTTTATTCAGCCTCTTTCGTCACTTTCAAAAGCAATCACAATTGTGATTTATACTTAGAACGCGTGACTACTTAGCTACTCGGCTTGCTCAGGTAATTAATAACTGGCAATATTTCATTTGTTAACGCCTCGCTTTGATGTTCAGTTCCCAAAAAAAAAAAAAGCAGATATATATATAAAGACAGTTGTCCACATGAGAGTGATGTGATTTCTAATCGGTCATTTGCCTGTGGCGAGAGGTTGCCTACACTTTAACTCACGTCCGCATTATTCACTACACAAGATATATAAAAATGTTTATGTACATTTATACATATATATATATATATAAATAAAATAACAAGGTCGTTGTTGTTTTAGTAAACTATATACATACATATAAGCATACGATTAGAGGCTACCCTTGGTACAGCCCACGCATTTGCGCTGTCTAACGCATCAAGTGGATGTGGGGGAACTTTTAACAGTCGATACATTTTTTCGCACTTTACACGCAACACAAATCTCAATTTGAATTTGTGTTTATGTGTATATGTGTACATAAAAATACAAAATAAAAAGAAAAATACAAAACAACAACAAATTTTACTGACAATTTATGAACAATCCAAGCAACAACAACAATAAAAATCTTACTTTTTTGGATAAAAACGCCTAAACAAAGTTTCTGTTTTCTTGATTTCTATGCAATTTGTTTTCCAAATATAATGTGTTTTGTTTATATACATATACATATACATATACATATACATATACATATACATATACATATACATATACATATGCATATATATATATATATTAATATCTCTTTTTATCTCTATAGTATAAGTAAATGTTTCTATAAAACGACAGGTGATCGCTTAAAACGTTTTTAAAGCGTTTCAAATTAAATTTTAATTTAATTAGAAGCTTTTGAGCATTTGTAGAGACTCGGTTAGTTCACTATCAAGATTGTATAATTTTTTATAAAATATTTAGATATTTTTTTCACTAAATCTGAGTTGAATGTTACTCACTTTCTATGTATATAAGAATATAATAGTATTACATACTTGTAATATATTTTTATCTACTACTATATGCAGCACTATTTGTATAATAGTATGTTAATTAGTAGTAGATTACGAGTATTTCTTCACTACAATTTTTGATATTATTCTACTACATATTAAACTATCATATTATTTAGTAGTAGTATTTCCTTACTACTATTCTTTTACATTTAGGTATTTTCTCTTTCTGCTTGAAATTCTACTACTTATTACACTATTTTGATACTACTTTTTGATTAGGCAAATACTTTATTTATTTTGTTTTTCATTTCATGACAATATTTCTCTACTACTCTACTTCTACTACTACTGCTACTACTACTACTACTCTACTTCTACTACTACTCTACTTCTACTACTACTGCTACTACTACTACTACTCTACTTCTACTACTACTCTACTTCTACTACTACTCTACTTCTACTACTACTCTACTTCTACTACTTATACTACTACTCTACTTCTACTTCTACTTCTACTACTACTACTTAGACTTTCCCAAGTATTCTACTACTATAATGATTCCTATACTACTACTAATTTTTAGTTCCAGCTTAGTTGCTACTTTCTCATCATCAAATGTTTACATTATAATTATTTATTTACATTTTTAAATATAGCTAAAAACCTTTTAAGATAATTAACCTCAATTAAATCCGATATTTCTTTACTCTAAACTATCATAATATTTTAAGTTTAATTTTAAACTTCTTAAGCACAGCTATAACTCTAATACTCTTTCATCTCTCTCTCTCTCTCTCTCTCTCCCTCTCTTTCTTTCTCTCTTCTACTAATCTATAAATAGAAATAATCTCGGCCTTATTCGAAAGATACGTTTAGTTTTGATTGAATATTTCGTTTTTGATGCTTAGCCAAATGTAAATTTTTGGCATTACAAAAACTTGGGGAATTCAATCAGCAGCTCAATCGACTGAGAATGAATAGGTTTTTATGGTTTTTTAATCAATTTACGATTATGGGCAGCAAAAAAACCTGAATAATATGGGGTGTTATATTCATTGTTGTTGTTGTTGTTGTTGTTGTTGTTGTTGCACTGCTGTTGCTGTTAGGATGATGAAAACGTTTTAGTTAGTGACAACTGAGCTGTCAACGCATTTGTAATTCGAGTTGTGGAGCGGGAACACAGACAGGCAGACGGGCAGACAGACAGGCAGTGCTCTGGCTAGGTGCCAGAGGGTTAGAGGGGGGTGGGCGGCAGACTATAGAAGTGGGTCGGGCAACTGCCTTGGGCGCTGACCCAGTCCCCCAATAGATATATTGCATTAGCTTAAAGCCATAGAAAGGCAACGACAAAATGTACAATGAAAATTTTCAGTTGAGTTTTCTTCGATTCTGTGCGCGCTTTATTTTGCATTTGTGTATTTTTCTTCTGGTATTTTTTCAGTTATTCTGTTTTTTTGTTTTTGCTTATTCAGCGCATGCAACAAGTGAATTTGGGTTAAGCCTCGCAGCGTAAAGTACCATAAAAATACAACAACAAAAAACGCGCAAAGACACAAAAATAAAACGAGCAAACGCAGCAGAAGGAGAAGAACAGACAACAACAACAACAACTACAAAAGCAACAACAATAATAATGCATAAATAAAACTGTGACAAAATTAGAACAAAATTTCAAGCGAGTGCCTGAAATTGAAAATCGATTTTTTTTTCCTTTTTTTTTTTACTTTTCGTTTTGGCTCGTTTCGTTTTTATTCGGTTTGGTGTCTGGTCTCGAATTTTAATTGATTGTCACTTGATTTTCACTTTTTATAAACGTTCAAAGATGGTAGGAAAAAAAAAAAGAAATAAGAAATAAAACCAAAACTAAAAGAGAAATGGAATTTCACCCAAGCGGTATTTTGATTTTTTTTTACTGTTTGTTGTTGCGCTCTTTTGTCTTAATTATTAAACGCTGCTAGCGGAAGAAGCAGCAGTCGAAGAAGCTGTAAAATAAATGGCCCAAATCGAGCCGAAGCGTTTAGCAACTTACGTTTCGGCAGAAAATTAAAGTAACAAAACCAACAGCAGCGCCAGGAAAAGAAATTATTGTGCGGCTAATCCGAATGTTGGTTCAAAAGCTGTTGGCAACAGTTTTGCTGTTGTTTTTTTGTATTTTTGTATTTTTTATTATTATTATAATTTTGGGCGTTGTTCCACCAAAAAGGACATTGACACTACACACTCACATACACATGTACACACACGCATGCACCAACAAGACTTGGCTCACGGAGCGCATTTATGCGTCATCGAGAGGAGACACCGCGAAAATTTATGCAATTGCTGCCACAAAGACTTTCACGTGATGCTACGCAAAAAAACAAACAATAACAAATGTGAAGTAAAAAGCGCGTAACGCTGCAATACCGATGAACCGGCTTCAAGCACGACTAAAACCGAACTGAGCGCCAGGCACCCAAACAAAGCTCTCAAAACCAACCGAAGACAGTAGCATTGACAGAGCGCGCTGAGCATGCGCGAGCATAAACAAACACAGTTAGTGAGCGCATTTCTTGCACAGTATGAAGCCGAGAGAACAAGAGAGAGAGAGGGAGCATGGCTTGGCGTGAAGAGAGCGAGTGCACACAAACACAGGCGAAAGTGGAGCGCGAGCGCACAAATTGCAGCAAAGAAAGCAAAGTCAAAGCTCCCGCTGCATGCTTCAATGAATGACTGGACGAGGAGATGTTGAAGTTGCCGTTGATGTTGACGTCGACAGCGACTGAGAGGGTCTGCTGGCAGAGCAAAGCCGCCTTTGTTAATTGGCCTGCGCGTGCGCCAGCTCCTATACAAGTGTTGTTATTATTATTCTTGATTCTTTTTCTTTTTTGGTTTTTCTTTTGGCATGGTGTTTCTAAGCTGCGCTCGGGGCTGCTAGCTGTTGCTGTTGGTGTTCTTGTTGTTGTTGAGTGGCTTTTATTGTGCCAGTTCTTGGAATTGTACAGCTATGTTTGATTAACATTTCTTGGCCGCTCTTTTTTTTTTTTGTGGTGTCTTCTTTAACTTGTTTCTTTTTTGGGTTAACATTTTTCACTGCACTATTATGAAACTGTCACACATTTTAGCCAGCATTGTTTATATTATAACATACATTTCTATGAGATAAGCCAAGTGCCAGATCATTTGCATAAGCACAAAAGCTGAGCTTAGTAACTTAGTAGACGCTGCCGAGGCAGAAGCAGATAACTAAAAGGCACAGCATGTGGCGCCGCCGCCCCGTCAATTAGAAGCTATCTGACGACATATAGCGTGACTTTCCAAAAAAAAAAAAAAAAAAAACGAAGAAGAAGGCTTCACAAAAATACCAAAAGCAAATCCCTTGAATGACCGGCTAGCCCACCGCACACACCCACCTATTTTAAGTGGCAACAAAAGGGGTGACAGCTGCAGGTTCCCCCGTCCCCCTCTCTCTATCTTCTCTCCCTCTCTCTATCAGTGTTCCAACTGACTGCCTCTGCATTTTAAGACATTTTTCATTGCATAGGGTTGGCAGCATCGCATTTCAAAAAGAAGAAGATTCACAGTAAAAGCAGAAGTAGAAGTAGAAGCAGCAAGAACAGCAACACGCCCAGTTAACACCGTAAAAGCGTTGATTAATTAATTAATAAAACTTAACTGTACACACATATGTATGTATAAATAGCTCATACATATATGCAATTACTGTTAAAATAGGTGCTGCTGCTGGGAAAGCACCGGCAACCGCAGCTGCTGCTAAGCTGGGAATAACTGCTGCTGCTGCAAAAAAAAAAAAACTAATTGCATTAGGAGCTTAGCAGTCAAAACAAAAGCGCAAAAACAAAATCAGAGCAATTCCCACAGAATCTGCAAAAGTCACACAGACACAACACTCGCACGCACACATTGACAGAGCTTTTGTTGTTATTGCATTCAATCAATGTGCAACGGCATTTGGAGAGCAGCTAACAGCGGTCAACAACACTTACTGCTCGCTCGCGGAAGCAGCGCACCAAAAGAGAAATAGAGAGCGCTAGGCAGAGGCAGAGGCAGAGGCAGTGGCAGCGACAGCGGAAGCTGTTGTTGTTGTTTTTGCTGAGTTTCTACTGCAGGTGGCGTTTGGCAAACAACTGCAAGAGCTGCTGCCGCTGTTTGGCACGCTTCTGCTGCTGCTTCTTTCTCATTCGCACTCTCTTTCTTATTAACACTCAAGCAGTTGGTGTCGCTGTTATGCTATTAACATGCTGTTAGCTTGATTGAAAATGTTTTATGGCGCTGCCCCTTTGTCGAGCTGCGGGTTATTATTATTGTTGTTGCTATTGCTGCTGCTGTTGTTGTTGTTGTCAAGTGCACTAACAGCAACAACAAACGTCAGTTGGCCGCTTTGAACTCGCACGAGTGAAAGTGAAAATTGCTAAATTATACAGAAATCAATGTTACAGCAGCGGCGGCGGCAGCAAGGTGGACATTGTAAATGAACAGCTGGCGCGCTAGTTGATTAGCCAAACAGCAAACAGCAAACAAAGCAAACAAAACAAACAAAATAGACAAGCAACACCCAAACAAACTGTTGCAAGTTCATGAGCAACAGTTTGCCTACTGGCTTACCCTAACTGCACTTGACTTTTTTGCTCTAAGTCGCATTCCAATGCTCTGCGACCAGGTTCTACTTTCGCAACCCGTTTTCACTCCACCACCAGCTGTGGCATATAGACATACATACATACATACATATAAAAATATGTATGTTTAAATATACATATATTCAATTTGCAAACTCAACTCTAACGTTGTCCCAATTTTCGTGCCTGCCACATAATTGGGGACACCTGCATGTGCCAAATTCAAAAACTAGTTGCAACAGCAACAACAACAATTTGAGAACTGGGAAAGGAAGCGTTAGAAACTGGCCAAATGGGAATGGAAATGGGCATGCCAATAGAAATGGAACGCAATTTTCTAGTCACGCAATTAGAAGGTGCGCATTTTCTTCTAGCTCTCTTTTATAGGTGAATAAAGTTAAGTTACTTAACAGCTTTTTAGTATTTTAGTTTTATGATTGGAATGGAAATTTCATAGGCAATTCCATACAAGGCTTTTTGTTGTTGAGTGCCTTCAAATGCAATAGGGAAAGGTAAAGGATATATATATTTTTTTTTTTTAATTTTAATTTTTTTGCTCTCTACCTATTTCTTGCTATCTCTGGCTGTCCGCCTAATATAATATCTCTTAAAAATCATAAATTAAATTAATGGGCTTTATTTATAGATTATTTGTATATCATATTTTTTTTTTTTTTTTTTTATTCAAAGTTAGCTATAATACACAAGAATATTAAAGCTAAGTATATAATAAGAGGGCCCTTTATTTTGTTCTTAGTGTCTTAACATAGCCATGCCAGCTGTTCTACGCAATATAACAAATTACGTTTAGTTAACAGAGCTACTCAAAACGCCACCTGTGCCCTAACATATTCATGTAAACTGTCAGGTATAACATGAAAGTAAAACAGCAAACACCTTAGTATACATTGCTGTTACAAAACATTCCATGTTAGTCATTTATATGTTAAATAACATCTGTTCACTCATTTGCTTTAGTTTTCTATTTAAAATATGATTGATTCAACTATTGTTTCTGCACCACTTGAACATTTCTTGCTCAGCTTGAGTGGTTGCTACTTGACAACTGCTACCTGAGCACCCACCAGCTGAGCGATTTCCATTGTCCAGCCTCTGGTTGAGCGGCAAAAGTCAACACAGCAATTTGCGCAATTGAACTCATCAATTGCAGCAATTAAATGTGCCAAAGGCAAAGAGGAAAAAGAGAAAGAGAGATGCAGAGAGGCGGGCAGGCGTACGCCTGTGCCCAGCTGCCTGTCTCGAGCTATGAATTAACCAACCCAAACTCAAACAGAAAGCAGCTACACGGCAGGCACAAGATGAATGTGATATAACAGCAACACGACCAACTCAACAACAACTGCAAGTTAATTAAATGATTTTCAATGTCTGACAAGCGCGCGTTACTTTCCCAAGTCCCCTCCCCCTAACAATGATAAAAAAAATGAAATCGATTGCATTGGATATGCATTTCCGTTAAGAGACGATCGCCAAATGTCCACTGTAAATATATTTGCAGGATGCAACCAGACTTCAAACAGCTTACAACTAGGTTTTTTCCTCTTCATTACTCTTGAAAATTCCCCCATAATTTGTTTGCTTAATTTAGCAAGAGCGGAAAACAGATTACAGGAACACAGCGATAACTGCGTATATATAATATATGCTGAATATATAATAAATACTATATATACACATATTTATATATAATATATTTGATAAAGTATGTGCACGCGTACACAAAGTAAATTTTAGTTATAATTTATAGCACATCAAGGCTGACACCGTTACTTTATCATATTCATATAATACCCTGTAAAAACAACGAAATTAAATTTATACTTAACGAGAGACTGTCTAATACATATATCGACTTCCCTTAGCTTTGAGATACATTTCTATTATAAATCAAATTCTCAATACAAGATTCTCTTCTAATAATTTATGACTACTTGTTCCATTTGCTTTAACCTAGGGTATTTAAAATTCCTGCACTTTCTGCAGCTAAACAATTTACATTTCTACTTGTTGCGCAGCTCAAAATTTCCATAAACAAATCGTGATTATAATTGCAGTAGCTACGTTGTTTGGTCGTTGAGTTGTGCTGTGATACCTTATCAGGCACCCAAAGCAGAAGCAAAAAAAAAAAAACTAAAAACAACAGAAAAACAGCGCAAAACAAACTAATAGATACAATTGAATTTGATTAAAAGCATCTCTCAAGTTATGCACGGAAATCAAGTGAAATTTAAGTAAAGTGGAAAAGGAAAACAAAACACAAAAAAAAAAAAAGTAAAAATAAAAAACAAATGCAAAGATAGAGGGAAAAACTGCACAAAGAGAAGCCGCACTTTAATCAGTCTCCGGCTGCGAGATACACAGCTGCATCTGTTAGATAAACGAGCAACGGCAATCATGAGATACAGATACAGAGACATTTTCAGATACAGATACGGAGACAAGTGCAAATGTAGCTCGGTGCGCAATTGCCAGGTAAAATTATCAAAAAGAAATTGCTGGAAAATTTTCAAAGAAAACAAAAACTTTAATCGATGTTTTTTCGACTGAGCTAAATGTACATATAATGATAGATAAAAGCTAAATCATATTTATAATTATATCATTATATAAGTTATCATGAAAATAATATGCCATTAACGGTCAATAGTTGAGAGACTTCACATAACTTGCTCAAGCTTTACAGTGTACCATTCATTCACTGTTAACTTACAGTCTATGCTAATCTGCAGTCAATTTATGTTATTTGTAGTTCATTTATGCTAAGCAGCTGCTAAATTGGACTATTGATAAAATGTAGTTATTATATAATAAGTATCATAAAATAATATATTTATTATATTATTATTTAATGAATTTTCAATCTATTTCAGTTGAGCTAGAGATTTCCAACTGCAAAAACGTAAATTTAATTAATATGCTTAAGCTAAAAGCATAGAGCGCACGTTGGCTACTTGGCCAAGTGCTGTTGACCAGTGCAAAAGCAGGCAGGCAAGAAGAACAACACATTAAGCCACTTGCTGAATGCATTCTTAACCAAATGCAAACAGCCAAGTCAATGTAGAAGTAGAAGTAGAAGTAGACATAGAAGTTGACTCTCTGACAGCCCTTGTGCCCTTTTTGTTTGCACTGACGGCCTGTCAGTGGCCAAGACGTAGGCACACAGCCAGAAAGACAGACAGACAGACAGACAGATAAACAAAGACAGAGGGACAGATAGTTGAGCAGACAGATAGACAGTTGGACATGGCCAATGGATAGCAGTAGGCTGGCCAGCAGTCAGGACACGCGACAGTTGACGTGCGGTCATCTTTGTCTTTGCATCTCTCTCTCTCTCTCTCTTCTCTTTCTCTGTGTGTGTGTGGACAACATTTCCACTGCAATATGCGTTCAAGTATTTGCTAAGGTATTTCCCATTTGCAAATTTGTTAAACAAATTAACATTGTCAAGCATTTACAAAGAAGAGAAGCGTTCACCAGTTGCAAGCCGCAGCAGAGAACAGTCTGGATCTGAACCTCACCACCAAGACCATATTGCTGGGAAATGCAATTAAAACGTAAAACGTATATATAATATGTTAATAGAATTATGTATAGAGTTAAAAAGGACGAGCTGTCATTAGCTGTACGGCACAGTTAACAGAATTATATTGTGCATTAAATAGGACGAACCATAATTAATTATGCCAATTACAGATGTTAACAGTATTACAGTACCTGCACTTGCTGCTGTTAAAGCAAACAAATTGAAAATGTAAAGATACTGTTGCATAAATCTAGCCTGTTAAAACATCACTGTTGATTAAAAAACTGTTAAAATTAATAAAAAATCAGCAAATAGAATTTTAAGCAATTATCTGCGATATCTTCAGTCAGCTTAGCACATAGTTAAAACCCTGTTAAGCTGCTGTAACAAAAAATAGCCATTAACTGGCTACTGCTATTATTAAGAACAAAAGCTGTGCCTAATTTTGGTTTCTCACGTATTTATAGCTCCATTAACTGGGCTATTTTTAACAGCAGCACTTCAGTCTACTTCTCAACCATATACAGATGTACATATATATAGATGTCATGAAGTTCTAAAGGGTCTACTCGCAAGTTATTAAAATTCTCAGCAAAGGGTATTAAACTTGGACATTCGCTGTTAAGTAGCTGTAGCTGTGGTTAGCGAGCGCATTACGCTGCGAAATGGATATATATATATATATATATATATGCATTGGAATCCATCCATCCATCCATTGAAACTGGCCTGACCCTGTTCTGGTGCACCACTAAAAAGAAACAAGATGTAGCTGGCAACCGGTTCTTGGAACTACAGGCAGCCAGGCAGCCAGGCTAGCCCGCAGGCAGCATGCAGCATGCAACTTGCAACTCGCAGTTGATGCTCGCTTTCAGGTGCAAGCGGGCTATACAAAAAGCTGGCCAGCAGCTACTGCAAATAACATTCGTCTGCTGTATAATCTGGTTTTCTTTGATTTCAAAGGAAGCTTTCTATACCCATTAGTTATAGCAAGGGCATAATGGACTGATGAGTGAGTAGAAAGCTTTTAATTAACAAGTATACTTATTGATTTCAGATCTCATTTGTTGTAGACTTTTTCAAACTGCTTGCAGGGTATTTCTAAGCAATTCACATTTGTCTATCATATTTTTAATTTTGCATAAATAATCATATTATATTAATACTTTTAATTAATATATTATCTTATCTTATCTTATGCCAAGTATTAATATTTATTATATATTATTATTATACTAGATATTATCTAAGTAGAGAAGCTTCCGTTATCAACCGATATTTAAATAATTTAAAATAAAAAATAAATACTAGTTTTTACTTATTTATCAGCCCACATCTTTTCATCTAACTACAGGGTATCTCTTAGTAGTCAGACTCAATTAGAGCACTCCTTTTGCTTGCAATTCTTGTTCAATTCGTGATTTGCATTTCAAAAAGAAACTTACAAAAAAACACGATTTGAATTAAGGCCAATTGAATTTTTGGTTGACTGATGATTTTCACCTTCGTAATTCACGGCCAATGACATAACCACGCCCACTTAACGCCAACGCCCCAACTGTAATGGCTGTGTTGCTCCAATTGGAAGGTTTTTTTTTTATTATTTATGCGAATCGTTGCATTTAATAGCGCGAACGTGCTGTAAATCTGGATCGAGTTGCATTTACTGTTCAATTGATAAGAGCATTTGCTGCGATAAGACAGCTTCTCTAATTGCCATCAATAACAGAGAGAGTGGGAAAGAGATAGAGAGAGAGAGAGAGAGAGAGAGAGAGAGAGAAGGGGAAGACTTACAGTGAATCGTAAATATTTGCTGCTATTAATAAACATGTTGTTTAATTTGTTGCTTTCATTTCAGATGCATGGCGTTTGTTCAGTGGGCCACGCACTTAAACCAATTGACATTTTGTGCACACACACGCAGACAAATACATAGAAGCAGACACAACTTATAAAGCATGTATGCACGCGAGTAAATTGCCCAACAAATATGCCAAATGATGTCATTTGTCCGCTGTTAACGCTTTGAATAACACAATGTTTTATTCTTATTTGGAGCAGAATTAGAGAAGAGTCAAAAAATAAAAGTAATTGCCTAATGCACGGCATTCCTGTGCTTTACGTGGTATATAGAATTATCTATGTGCACAACTATGATAATACCCTAACTCTGAGTTGAGACTGCTTTCTTTTCTTTTTTTTCTTTTTCAGTTTGTATGAGCAATGCTAAAATATATAGTAGTTAGTCTATATGTATTTATTCCCTCACATAATGCTAAAACATGGTAATAGCAATATTATAATAAATTACTTATTTATGCAGTTTCAAAGCAATGCTAACACATACAATTCATGTTAACTGCAATATAATTAGTTTAAAGTGAATGCGCTTGAAATTCCTAACATGCCTATAACATTCCAATAAAGACTGGTTTGTCATCAATGCTGTTAGTCATGTTGTCTCAAAGGAATTTTATGAAATGTTTTATATTTGTACAGCTATTCAGCAAGTCAGGCTAAACGCCAACAACAGGGAACATCCGGCGGGAAATGTTAACTGAAATGGCACATTAAGGATATGCCACAAGTAGCTGCGTCAGCTGAGCCGGAAATGCCCAGGCTCTATATGTATGTGTGTGCCTGGCAACAGGTGTGCGTGTACTTTGGTAGTAAATGTTAGCTGATAAAAAAAGAGCAAAATAACTAAAACTAAAAAAAAGAGCCATCAACTGGCCATGTAATACGCTATCAGCGGACGCCGACTCACCTGATAATACGAATCCGACATGTTTTTCTGTTGTAGTTATTGCTGCTGCTTCTGCTGTGCTTGTTGTTGTTGTTGTTGTTGAATCACTCGTTAAGCGCTCTTGTTTGCTGAATTTAGTATATCAGTTTTGTTGTTGCCCGCGTCAGAGTTGAGAGACACACTAACACAGACACACACACATATAGATATTAATACGCATATGCACGCACATACACACACAGGTAAACGACCAACGCACGTCGCGTTCTTTCGTTCTTTTTTTTTTCGTTTCGTTTGCTTTTTGTTTACTTTTGCTCCAAAAAAACTGTTGTCTATGTATGTAATATATATATTTGCCTGTTCACACTTCCAACTGTGCTTTTATAGCAAGCGAGCGCGTGCTCTCTCTCTCTCTCTCACACACACTCTCTTACTGGTATTTGCTATCGATATTGAATAGAACTTTCGTTGAGTTGTTGTTGTTTGGAAATGCGACAACAAGGCAAACGCGCAAACAGGTGGCATAAACTAGCAAGAGCGAGATAGCACGAGTTAGCAAGTTAGTCTGACAATTGTTGCTCAAAATAAAGCAGTAGGCGGTCTGTCTATTATTTGCAAATATTATTATGCATATTCCAGAGAAAGCATTTTAAACACAAAATAACAATGATCCAGCACACAGCATGTGCTGAGGCTGCAGGGAAAGAGAGTGGAGTAGATGCACTTCCATAGAAATTAGCTTCAATTGAGCATTTTGTAGATTTAATTGGAAATTGTGTATGTGCATGTGAGTGTGTTGGACCGTTGCTTTTGATTGAAGTGACTGCCGGTGCTTTTCCCTCTGCCTCAGCTGCTTTTAGTGCATGCTATAAATAAGTAACAGTTTATGGGCAAGCGGGACGGGGCGATGCAGCGCCATAATCAGCAAGCGAAGGAAGAAGAGCGGCAAGCGCAAGTGGCGGCAAAAAAAGCTGTTCGCGCAGCTAAATGGAAATTTGCTGCTGCGCCCTGCTCGCTCCTTCTCGTTTACACACACACATACAAAAACACTGGAAGACAAGCAGATGGGCAGTGTACCGGTTGCATTATAATGGCGTCTAAATAATGAGGCACCTTGAAATGAAAACACGGCCAAGATTGTTTAAACAATAATCGCAACGCACAAAGACAGCTTTGCACACACTCAAGAACACCCACACACACACACAGCGCTGCATATGTATGTGAGTGCTTGGTATCTTTCGCATCTTCTTTATCTTATACAAAAATTTCACTCGTATTTGTACATTTTTTTATAATTGTAATCTCGCTCTCGCTCACTCACTCACACACGCACGCACGCACACATGCATACAACTTGCGCTGCTCAGATCAAATTCTTTGCCGTCTGCGCTTGTTGCTATTGCTGCTGCTGCTGCGTTGTCGACATTTCGCTTCGTTTTCTTTGCATGTTTTGTATGTAGAGTGCAAAAAATAACATAATAACAAAACTAATATTAACCACGTACACTTTGTATTCAAATCATAACGCTTGTGTTTAGTGTAGTACTTGTAATTGTTGCATGCAATAAAATACACTTGGGTTTCTTAAACGAAAAAATGTGAAATGGTTAAAAACAGAAAACGGCGACGACACGACGTTCGAGCATATAACCAGTGTGACCGCCAACTCAGAATGTGCAAATCACCAACGGTTTCTGGTGCGAGAAATGGTCAAGTAAAAATACCAAATAATAAATGAAGCATAATTGGCGGTTTTATAGGCTTTTAAAAATGCTATGACATTATTTGACAACTTGTAAGATTAAAGATGTTTATAAAATTATGCTTTGCTTTTTTTTTATAAAAAGTTTGTGGCAATATATTTTGCTGTGCAGTTTGCCGATAAGCAGGGCTGTGTTTTTGAATACTCTGCAGCCGTTAGAGATGGCAGTTTTTTGACGATCGGCACGAAACAGTTAACAACCCAACTACAAAATATATTATATCAAATGAACGATTGTTTTAAATGAGTAGGTATTTATTAAAATATATATATATATTTTTTTTTTAATTTAAACTGCAGGCTTCTTGGGCAAAGAGCCAAATGCTGAAATAACGGTGCCCTTCGTGCCAGTCACGGTCGTGGTCAATGCAGGTAACGTCGCTTTTGGTGCGGGCTGGTCCCACTTGGATTTGCTGCAGCAAACAAAAACAAAACAAGCAATTAGTGATTATTTGCAGTGCAAGATCAAAGCAGCACTTACCGCTTCTTGGCCTCTTCCTCGACTTTGCGTGCCAGCGCCGTCGCCTGCTCCACTTTGTCCATGTCCTTTGCGATCCTTTTGCCGCTTAAGCATCTCAGTCTTCTGCACAGCTGACAACGCTTCGTAGTAGCTCTCCTCGCCCCACTGCAACGGATCGTAGATTTCGGGTGGATAATTGGTGCCGAATTCATTGATGTCACAGAAGCTGATCAACTTCTCATAAATGCTCGGATTACGAAACTCCTTACGATCCTGTATAACGCGATTCATATCCATATTCGTTTGCTGCATTTTCGTATACATCTTCGTGATCTTTGCCACGAGATCGGCTGGCGGCTGTCCCTTCGGCTCTGGCGGCAATTGAAATTTGTATTTAGCATATTTCGGATCTTTCTCATAGCTTTCCGCCGTGCGATCTTCGGCATTGTAAATGTTGGAATCATCATCGCCCAGCTGCATGGGCATATCAGTGGCACCTTCTGCCTTGCCTGTGTTGCTTTTATCCTTGCCATTTTCATGCTGTTCGGTGTCTGGCTGCGAGTTGGCACTATCACTGGAGGAGTCTTCCTCGCTGGACGATTCCTGCGCACGATCCTCTTCCTCGTCAGAAATCAACGTGTCATCCTGGTAGCTGACCAAACGACGCACTTTCTTAGCACGTTTCTTTTTCTTGTGTTTTTTCTCAGGCTCCGGCTCTTGTTTAACTGGTGTTGCGGGCGTTGGTGTCGCCTGCTTTGGTATTATAACCTGGCAATTATATAAATTATTATAAAATTCAATACATTTTCGTTGATTGAAAATGTTTACCTGTGAAGCTGTTGAATTTTCAGAGTCTGGACTGGCATCGCCTTCATTTTCCGAGTCTGTGTATTGGGCAGTCAAACTGGCCAAAGCGGAATGACTCATTGTAGTTTGTTTTATTTTAATATTTTAAATATTTAATTTATAGCTTGTAATTTGTTTTCTTTGCAATTTTTTTCTACTTCATTCTAATGTGACATTCACATCGATGCGTAGACATGCTAGACATTTGGCATTATTATTATTATTATTAGTGTGTTAAGTTGGCAGCATTTATTTGAACAGCTGTAAGGAAAGTGTACACGAGTTGGTTGGTTTATCATGATTTAGATTATAAATATGTTTTCAATTAAAATCTGCTTTTATAGGAAAAATTGCTATTTTAGTTAAGCAGTAATTTTTGAGTATTTGGATATACAGTTAAAGTACGCAACAAATTAGTTTATTGATTATTATGAGCAAATGTATGTCTTATAGAACACACAACTTTCGTGTTCAGTAGATCACTTAAATTACCTCGTATAAACTATATTTATTTTATTTTTTATTGTTGACGTTGCCGAATTGGATAGAAAAGATGAGCGCAGCTACTGAGGAGCAGGACCGCATACAAAAGCGCGTAAATAAGATATTGGAGACGCGCCTAGAAGCAGACAAGGATACGTTAGATGCTCTAAATGGATTATCCAGCTTTTTCACCGAAAATACTTTGCAAAATCGCCGCAATTTGCGCAGCCAAATCGAACATCGTTCGGTCGGCATCAATCAGAATTTTCTGAAAGCGTTTCGAGAAGTGAAACTTACGCTAGATGCTGTCTGCACGGATCTAGACACTATGGCCACGTCGGTTCAAACGATGAAAACGGATCTGGAGACATCCAAGGCACTGACTAAAGACCTCATCGAGCAGACCAATAAAATGCAGCAGGAACGCGAACGCCTCGAGGTGCATCAACAAATCGCGCAGGCCTTCCTGGCACGCTTTCAGCTCAGCGTGCCGGAACATCAGCTGCTCTACGGCACGACCAAGGATGCGCCTATTGTACCTGAGTTCTTCAAGGTACTGGATCGGGTGCAGTCCATCCACTCCGACTGCCGGCTGCTCATGCAGTGCGGCTATCAAACGGCCGCCCTGGACATCATGGAGGAGATGACGCTGCATCAGGAGGGCGCACTGGAACGACTCTACCGCTGGACCCAAAATCATTGCAGGAATTTGGAAAACAACGAAATCGGTCCACTGATCGTGGAAGCCATGAGCCGACTGCAAGATCGGCCCGTTCTCTTCAAATACGTCATCGATGAGTATGCGATTGCACGCCGCGCTGTGCTCGTTCGCCAATTCATTGAGGCGCTCACCGAAGGCGGCCCTGGCGGCAATCCGAAGCCCATCGAGCTGCACGCTCACGACCCGAAGCGCTACATCGGAGACATGTTCGCCTGGCTGCATCAGGGCATACCCAACGAGAAGGAGAATCTGATGCTGCTCTTTAAGAAGTGCGAGAAGCATGGCAAGATAGAAACTGAATCTCTTCTTCTCTTGCAGCACATGTTAATGTTTCCTCTCTCTTGCAGACATCTCGGAGCAAATGCAAAAGGCTTTGAGCTACATCGCCGACGGCGTCTGTCATCCGCTCAAGGTGCGCGTAGACACGATACTGAGCTCTGAGCAGGACACCATCATACTCTTTACCATCTCCAATCTGTTGCGCTTCTATCAGCAGATCATGAAGCAGGTTGTGCAAGGCGGCAGCCTGGAACAGTGCCTCATCGAGCTGCAGCAGAGCAGTGAACAGATCTATTTGAATGCTCTGGCGGCACAGGTGCGCAGTGTGTTGCAGCGGCCAGCGGGCACGAGTATGGCTCTGGAACCACCACAACGGGATCTGGTGCCGCCGGCCAGCGTTGCGCGCCTACTGAACATACTGAAGGAGATCCTCTCGGTGGCCACCATGGTAGATGGTCGCCAGGCGGACATCACCAAGATTGTCACCTGTGTCATTGACCCTTTGCTGCAGTCGGTGCAGGAGAGTGCCGCCCACCTGCCCACCGTGGATATGGCTGTCTATTTGCTCAACTGTCTGTATCACATGCAGAGCACCTTGGCGGTCTTTGAGTATATGGATGAACGCGTGGAGCGTTTGCAGGCGCAGTCAGATGCACAGCTCGATACGCTCACCTCTGAGCAGGCCTCTTCGCTGGTGGCCAATCTCAATCTGGGTCCCATTTACACCATCCTGCAGAGTAATCAGACGAAAATCGAAACGAATCTGCTAAAGATTTTCATGTCCAAAATGGATGCATTCCTGGAACTGCCCGACGTGCTGCTCCTGCCCCAAGTGCAACTTATCATGTCCAGCACTCATCGCAGCACTGTTCAGCGACGCGCCTTCAATGTGATCGTAGCCATCTACAAGCAGATCTATGAGCGAGTCCACGATCCGGCAAATGGCTTCGAGCAGCCGGAGGCGCTGCTGCACAAGACGCCCGATCAAGTGGCGCGCATCTTGGCCAATTGATGAAGGGCAACTGGATGTCAGAGGCTGACCTCTTGTTATATGTATTTACGTCTGTCTGTGTGTGTGTGTATTATCCAATATATTGTATTACTACTGTAGTCCATTGTAGTTTACTGTGCCCATTGTGTTTGTACACTCTGTGGCTTCCCTTTATTGTGATCCCTCGCTATGGCTACATTTCATGATTTCTTGTGACTCTGGGTACAGTCTGCATTCACATTGTGCAACAGTAGGAGAGAGTTTGGAGCGGATACAGTGAAGCCTTGCTAGCGTTAACCTATTTAATGCTTTATGTATCAATTGAAGTGTAATTTTATATGTAAGACTTGCATCGATTTTGCTAGTACAGTCTGTATTCATATTGTGTGACTTCTACAGTAAGACCCGGCTATCATAAATTCAGCTTAACTTTGATGCTAGAGTATAGCCATTATATATAATATAATATATATGTCACTAAATATTTACATACAATATTTAAAATGTAGCTTGTTCACCTTAGTGAAATTTTACTGTATGTGCTCAACAATTTCATGGTAAATTGACTTGGAACTATATACGCAAACTTTATATATAATATAATTCATTTGTATATCTTTGCTTATTCCACTTAGGGTAGCTCTACTGTAGCTTCAATTATAATTGTCGGCAAAGCAAGTGCCAAGCGTATTTAAGCTTCATTCGTTCCGCCGCACCCACAGCCTTTGCTTTGCTTTGCTTTGATTTTACAGTTGTTGTTATTCTAACTGCACAATAGGCTCTAGAAGCTGATATATATAAATATATATATAGGGTATATATATATGTTATAATCGCCTGCTCTCCATCTTCTGTCAATTGTGCAAAACGCGCGCTTATCACAGCCGCGCCGCGAGCCTTAGCCGAAGGCGACAACAGAAGAAAAGAAATATGTATAATAATTCACAAAAGCTTTTGCTTAAAATTAGTTATAAATAAATAAATAAATAAGTAAATTAAATGATTTGTTGTTGCCACATGTTTATCGCAAGGCGAAATCTCTTGAGCGCGTCATTAGTTATCAAATATTTTGACATCGTTTATCGCGCCACAACAATTAAGCAAGAATCTTATTGTGGCCAAAAGCATTCGCAGTGCCATTTCAGTTGGCCGAAAACTGAGAACTTGCCGCGTCGGAAGTTTTATCTATGCAGAGAGGCGAATTTCTAAACTTACTGTGGAAACTGCTTATCGCGGCATACGGAAGCTGTCAGAATATTAAACATATCAAATGTATGTGTGTTTGTATATAAATTTGTATATTGCTAAACTATGCTAAAAGTTATTATAATTAAGTATACCGAATGTGTGGTGCGTTTTAGTTAATTGTGACTGTGGCACGCTGGAAAAGCTCCAGGGTGAGCGCCGCAAAGAAAGCGGGAAATGAATTATTTGCTGCCAATTGCTGATCGATGGCCGGCTTCAGTGTCTGTGAATATGGCGACTCCAGCAGCGCCAAACAATTCGATTCATTCAAGCTAATGGATAGATAATCATCCGGACTCTCGGCATACATGCTCGAAATGCTAAAGAAATGAACAATGGAATATACATTAGTTATATATATATATATATAGATTATATATATCTTCCTCAGTCTCTCCACCCACCGATAGTGACTGTTGGGGCCCACACGATCGATTCTGTAGCCTAGCAGCATATAGCAAACATCACGAAACTCTTTGCTGGCCGCCTTGAAGCACTCTTTCATCTTCTTCATTTTGCCATTGGCCGAGTCCAGTTCGGCGCGCAGCTGATTGAATTCCTTGAAATTCAGTGTCATGCCGCCGCCGGCATTGGTGCTGCTGCAGGTTTCATTGAAGCGTGCCTGTGTTTGCTCCTGATCCTCCTCCAGCTTCTTGTTGCGACGTTTCAAACGCTCAATCTGCAATTTGAAGGAAATGTAAGTCTTAAGAGTTAAGTTCTTTCAGCTTTCACTCACCTCCGCCTGCAGTTTCTCGACCACATTCTTGGTCGCCTCGTATGCCTGGGCGGCGGGATTCTCGCTCATATGCAGCACCTTGTAGTTGCCCATGTTGAAGTCGCCACGCAGGCAACGATGCTCCATTTCCAGCTCCAGTTCGTCCTTGCGTCGCCGCAGACGTTCGTTCTCCATGCGCAGCGTGTCCAGCTCTCGCTTCACGCCATCGTAGCCGCTCTCACTGATGGGCGGATCGTTCAGTGATTCCTGCTGACGCATCGATTGCATCTCGCGCTCGAGCGTCGAGCACATCTCTTTGTAGCCCGTCAGAGTGCGCTCCAGCACCTCGACACGATAGCGCACCTGCATATCGTTGGTCATTTCGGCGGTGCTCGCATTTGTCATATTGAGATCTTTGTCGAAATTCTCGAGCAGCTGCTTATAGAAATCGCGTTCTTTGCACACAATCAACAGCTTGCGCTGCAGCCGCTCACGGAAGCTCTTGTGCCGCTTGAGCACCACATTCATATCGTCGATGTTTTTCAGGTAGACGGTGCACTTCTGCTCCAGCTCGCGCACCGATGTCTGCAGCTGCTTGACGTCCAGGGCGGCGCTGCCCTTCTCTGCGGTGCGTACAATGTCGTCCTGGAGCAGCTGCTCGATGCGGGTGCGCAGTGCCATGGGACTGACCAGAGTATTAGCCAGACAGTGATCCTGGGCGATTTTTACCCACTCCTTCAGCTCCTGCTCTACATGCGTTAACTTCACCTGCAATGCGGCTGCTTCGGCACGGGCACCTTCCTCCCGATCCAGGCGTGTCTTGTAATCGTGCACCTGTTCCTCCAGCAGCAATTTGTCCCCGATTAAGGCATTCAGTTGCTTGTTCTGCGCACGCAGGCGCTCCAGCTCAGTTTGCATCTCTGGCACACTGAGCAGACGGGCCTGCGACGTCTTGGTCACCTCCTTCCAGTCGGCATACGATTGAATCTCATATTCCAGCTCCTTGATGCGAGCATTTGCTGTTGTCAAATTCTGTTGCTGCAGTTCGTGGTTCAGCTGCAGTTGCTCATAGTTGGCAGCGGTTTCTTTGTATTCATCGTGGCGTTCTTTGATGCATTCCAGCTCTTTCTGTGTCATCCTCAGCTCCATCTCAGTCCGATCGTACATTCGCTTGTATTCGCTGAGCTCATTGTTTATACAATGCTGCACTTCCCGCGCATCCTCCTCCAGTTGCGCCTTTTCCTGCTCCATTTTATTTAGCGCCGTCTCGTATTTAAGCTTCTGTTCGGCGAGCTCGGCGATCAGACGATTCGCTTCCTGCCGAGCGCTGTGCTCTCGCTTCCGCAGCACTTGCATCTGTTTCTCCTGCTCGAGGAGCTTGTTGCTCGTATAGTCGCATTGATCTTTTAGTGCGGCTACTTTGCTTTCGGCTAGAGCTATCTCACAGCGATGCGCTTTAGCCTGCTCTGCTATCTCATCCTGCAGTTGAGCTATTATGGCCTTCGTTTCTATGAGCTCGGCACGCAGTTTGCGCGTCTGCCAAGGGCCCACAGGATCCCCGTACGAATTATTTAGCGATGTATTGCTGATATTTAGGCTGGCATTCGCTGAACTGTTGTCAAGGCTATCGATGCGTCGTTTCTTTGGCACTTTGTGTGCAAAAATTTTCATTTAATTTACTTTTAAAATATTATTTTTGCTCTTCTTCTTACCTGTCACAGAATCTTCGGTAAATGACATCGAGAGCCGGTCGAAGCTGAGCTTCTTAGGCGCCGAGTGTGTAATGCTATCATTAAACCGTGCCATTATATTGTCTAAGCTACTTCGTATTTCTTCCATTTTTATTTTTCTTTATTTTATTTTATTTTAATAATTCTGTTAAAGCCTGCCGTTTGTGTGAAAAATATGTTGATGAAAAGACAACTGGTTGGGGCGGCAGAACGATATGTACTCGATATCTGTTCGCTTCAATTAATATTTGTATAACGGTGCTGCCAACTTATTTTTTGTATTGGAAATGTTCCAAGTTAAAACATGTTGGCAGCACAAACAACAGCTCTTGGCGCTAAATTTGAAAATCTTTTATTCTTGGATTCTCATGCATGAATTCTCATCTCTGATTTATTATTTTGCTTTGGTGTGAACAAACATTATGAACAATTGCCTCATTAGTTTTATGTAAAACGAAACATTTCAATCATTTTAAATAAGCTTGCACAAAAATAGAGTGATAAAATTTGCGACTATGATTTATTTGCGTTAGTCTCCTCTCTCTCTCTGCCATGGGTGTGTGAGTGAGTAAGGGTGTGAGTGTGTGCGTATGCCTCTGTTAGCCCATGAAAAATGAGCGCATTAAATTTTATGATATTGTTTGGGCCTGTCATCAACTTTGGTCCAAAGCACACACACTCTGTACTCACTCTCCCTCGCACACACACACACACACACATTGCCGTACGTACGGACTACAAACAAGTGCCAAAGTTCAAAGTCAAACAATAACACTTTTCATAAACAAAAAACCCAGCACACGCACACACACACATACAAATTTGTATGTGTATGTAAGTGAATGTGTACGCAGCTCATATGAATTTGATAAAATTTCTTTCTTTTACAGTTACCTGCGCCCATGCCCATGCTACAGATTCGACAAAAAAAATTTTCCATATTGAAAGTTCGCCAAAGCGAAAAAGAAGAAACAAAAACAAAAACAAAAAATAAAACGAAAACGAAATTGACCTGGCCAAGCGCCCCGCGAGCTGTCGCCAGAGCACACAAAGGAGAGGCGAGCATTGAATAAACGTTCGCTGTCTGCGTTTTGTTCGAGCACTTTAGTGCGCAGTTTATGTATGCGTGCGTGTGTGAGGGTGTGTGGTGCGTGGGCTTAACTTTTTGCCCGTTGAGCACTTTATCAAAGCTTAGCACCTGACAATTTGCCATGAAACATGCGGCCATTTCTTTATTTCACTCTCTTAACATACGCACAAGAAATCAACACGAGCTTCTGCATGTGTGTATGTGTGTGAGTGAGTGAGTGAAAGAAGGAGTATGTAATGAAAATGCTATCAAGTACTTTTGCTTTTGTTCTTTCATGCAGCTTTGTAGTCGATGGTTGTTGTTGTTGCTGGCGGTGCTGCTTATTCTCTTTGTGGCGACATACTTCAATGTCACCGCTGCAGCTTAGCGGACAAGTCCCTTTACCTTTTAATTAAATTAAAGCCGATTAGCTGTCACTCGCCCCGTGGACTAACTTGTGTATCCTTATAGGGGGCTCAAGTGCGTTTTATGCTGCCGTTGGCATTTTATGTTTTAGATGTTTTTCATCAGCTGCGGTCCAATTTTCCAACTACTTAACATATTTTATTGCTTTGTTAATGTGCAAGGGCTTTCAATCTCCTACTCCCCCCCGCTCTCTCCTGCTGCCTCTTGAAATTCAGTCGAATGCACTGTTAGTTTAAAGCTGTGCTTAACAAGGCAACTGTTGCTATGTTAATTCGCAGTAAGTGCACTACTTAAGAGCGCAAAGCAGCGGTTGCCATGAGCCGTTTAACAGAGGCTTGCTCTAATTATATTAGGTGTTAGCTATGCAAGGCATTTCTACTTAGTAAGTGCTTTTGCATAGTAAAAGAGTTAAAGAGCGCACAACTGATGTAGCTATGTAAACTTGCTCTAATTGCACTGTTGGCGCTGCAATTTATTTATTATTTCTAAAAATGAGAGAACAACCAATGTTTACTATATTGATTCATTGGGACTTAAGAACTATTTTTTTTTTTTTAATATGAATTAATAATCTTACTCATTATTATTCATTAAAATCATTTAAGCATATTCAATTTGAACTAATTATTATTTTTCACACCTTTTTATTATTTTTTATTTTATTTGAATTTGCCAGCTGCAGGATTTTCCGAATAAATGGCGCTTATTAACGCTACATTGCTTCACACAAACAAACACAGAAACACACACACAAACACGCTCTCTCAAACACTCACACATACGCATGGCATGCAACAGGCAGAACTTGATTTTTTTTTTTATTTTTTTTTTTTACTTTTTTCACGCGCTTCCTAGAATTTCCGCTGACTCACAATCGTTGTGCCCCACAAAAAATCTGAATAAATTTCCAGCGTGACACAGAAAGAAACGCAACTCCAACTGGTTGGAATTTTCATGAGGCACGCCAAAGTCGCGGGATACTAAAAGACCTTCAGAGCTGTCAGTCCAAGCGCTTAAGCTGGCATTCATTCCGCAGCTGCACTTCGGTCTAGTCGCACTAGGGTAACTATCCCAGGCAAAGGGTAAGTCTGTTTGTATTTAGTTTGTGTTTGGCATTTGATCCATGGTGAGAGCAGCCGTCACCATATGATTGATAACAGTGCTTACGGAGATGCTGCAGAGCCAGTGAAACGTTTTCAGAGATAGTGGAACAGTCGAACAGTTAGCTTAAATCTGAACGATTTAAAATTCAGATTCACACACACGCGTGCGCCAGCATTTCAAATGCACCTGTTAAACGTTTGGAAAATTTATGACTTCCTAGTCACAGCACTTGGACCGAATCCCTACACACACGCGCGCGCGCTCGCTTTGCCTCTAACCTAGCATGTATATCCCCCTCTCTGTCACTCCCTCTCACTCTCGGTCTGCATCTATGCACAATGCACAGTTGCTCTCCTTGCCTAGTTGCCATTGTCTGCCCGTCTGCACTTTGCTATTGTTTTTGCTTAACGGTGAATAACGATAAACGACGTACACAGACACATGCAAAGAGGAAGAGCCGTTTAGATGCTCACGTACGCCCACTTCCACAAAGTGTTAAGCTGCCAAGTGCAAGGACATGCACATGCTTGCAAGCCAGTGCATTGGTGTCCATGTGTGTGTGGACAATAAATAAAATCAACAATGGCTAATTGCAATCACGGTCTTTTATATAAACAATCACACAAACACACGAGAACCAAAAGACACACGTGAGTAAAATGCATTGCATTATGCAAACTACAAAGCGGATAGGTATTAGCTATTTGACTCGACTAGCAAATGCCCTGTAAACAAATCTGTTGAAATAATTGTAGGCTACCTTCGATGAATTTATTGAAATTCTTTTTGTACCAACTTTGCTGCTGTTTTAAACTATTATGTGTGTGAGAATAAAATGAAGTGTGTTTTTTATTCATTTGTCAATCTATATACCCTTTAAATTAACTCAAGGCCCGGCTGTGCCTTTTACTTTTATACTAGCAACGGCTGACTCCTGCTTAGCTAAGCAGTGTGCCAGAGTGTGGTGAGTTTTGCGTGCTAGAGAGCACGAGAGAGCACTCTGAGCACACACACACTCAAGGCAAGTTAACACATAGCCGGCCCCGGCAGCACTAGCTGCTGTATAAAATACAATGCATGCCAACAGGCGCGCAAAAGGTACGAAACTCACCAGCTTAAGAGAGCGTTTAGCATTTTTATCGATATATCGCTTAAATTGGTACATGCTTTGGCGCTTGGCTGCTGAATAATTTAAACAGAAAATTAAGTTAAGAAACTCAAGCAATTTGACTAATAAATGTTACGAATATGTTAATTAAAAGATATGAAATCCATAGAGGGTATAAAATGATTCAAAACTGTTGGCGTTCTAAATTATTTAAACAAAATATTATTCTCACTTTTTAAAAACGAAGTATATCGTTTGGTTTGTGTGCCGTCGGCTTGTATTTATCGATGGGTGAATTCACTTTGCTACTGTGCGCGCTCTTGCATGAATTTGTAATTGAAATGGCCGCGTCGCGACGAAGTGATTGCAGTGCGTAGGCGGTTGTCGTAGACTGACGTCGTGGCCATAGCACGTGCTACGAGTGCGGTGCGTGCAACGGTCCACCACCACAAACACCAATACTATAACAACAGAAGCAGCAGCATCAGTAGTAACAACAACAGCAGCAACAGCAACAGCGAGTACAACAACAACAACAGCAACGGTACAGACAAACGACCACAGCAGTAACATCAGCAGCAGCTGAAGCTAGAGCTGACTGAAGCTGTAGGTGAAACCTGAGGCCGTAGCAACAACAACAAAGAGTAAAGCAAAGCAAAATCACAAATAACGGCACTTGAATAGTAAATTATAAAAAAAAAAAAATAACGGCCCAAAGTTGACTTTGCATTTGTGAAACGAAATCGAGGTGAAACAAAAAATAAATCAAATTCAAAATTAAAGACAAAAACAAAAAATTCGACTTTGCATTTGTAAAAATTAAATCAAAGTGAATAATAATTTTAAAAATTAAAAAACAAAATCAAAGACAATAACAATAAAAGATGTGACTAAATCTTAATAAAATGTTTGAGTGTATGACAATAAATTAGATTTAAGTAAACAATTTGCACCTTGTTATCTGCACCTGTCAAAGACTAACCCAATCTACGTTGACAATAAGCAACAACAAAAATTTAAGTTAATTATATTTATTGATAATAATCAAAAAAAAAAAAAATTATTTACATATAGACAATTTTACATAAATCGAATCAAATTGAAGGTGTCGAAAAGAAGCAAAACGTAAATGCCATTTACGCAAATAATACTAAACAAAGAATAAAGCATAACACAAAAGAAGAGGCAGAGCTAACCAAAGAAGAAGAAGACGAAGGAGAAGCTGAAGGCAGGCACCAGCCGAAGCCCACAAAACGCAAACAGGATACTTAAAATATCAAGGCAAATACATACAAAAACCACACACATACAAACGTTCACACTCACACTGTTTGCATAAGAGTGTGTGTGTGTGTGTGTGTGTGTGTGTGTGTGTGTGTATATGTATGTGTCTGCGGCTCGACAACTAAAAATATATTGTGCGCTTCATATTTTTGGATTCGACTTCAGTTGTTGCCCCTTTGCGACGTTGTTGCTGGGTCGCTGCTTCTTGGTTTTTGTAAGCAAAGCACGAAAGAAATATATATAACAACATTTACAACAACAATAACAACAACAACAAAAAGAACAACAGCAAGTAAGGTGTTTTTGGCCCGTGGCGCGACAGGCATAAAGCAAACAGCAACAGACTTTGACTGTGTTAGATGCCAAATGCTTCAGCTGAACAGAGATTGATGCTGCCAGTCAACGTACAAACAACAACAACAACAGCAAAACAGCCAGAACAACCAGAACAGCATACGACAACCGCCGTTCTGCTTACAAACAGCAATTGAGATATGTAAGTAAAAAAAAAAAATATATATATATATATATACATATATAAGATAAGTAAAAAGCATGTGTGAAGTTAACACGAAATAAATTTATCATAGCATACATTTTGGGGCTGCTAAAATATTCATTCTATAAAGGTAAATGATTGAAATGAAACAAACTTATTTTGTATGACTTTTAGCTATGTAGATGAATGTTAAAGGCATGTTAGGAACATGTTATTCTCTTTACATTGATATAACATAGTTTTGTAGGGCCGCAGAAAGAATAAAAATATGGTAAAGGCATAAATAAAACTATGTAACATGACTGTTAACTTAGTTGATCAACTGCTAGGCATGTTAGCATAGTTTTAAGGGCTGTTCGTAAATTAATAATGATAATCATAAATGTACCTATCATGTAAATGCTACAAATGTTAAATGTATGTTAAAAACATGTTTTATAAGCTTAGCACACATAACTTGCATGCATCCTACTTAATAGACATTTTTGTTATGTATTTCTATAAGAAATTTTAGAAATAAAACAATAAATTCATTGAGATATGCTCAGCAGGAATGCAAATGTTACATGAATTTTACATATGTTAAATTCATGTCAAGGGCAGATTGGCAAGACAATGAAACACGAATCATAGATACTTTTATATATAAATATATATGTGTAGAAAGTTCCAGAGCTTCTTTACATATAAACAGACTAATTACATTATTTTAGTAAAACATACATCAAATCCCAGTCAAGTTAAGTCAAGTCAAATTAAGTCAAGTTACCAGTTGGTATTCTGGAATGCAATAACATGAAACACGGGCCATTCGTCAAACATATGTATGTATGTATGTATGTATGTAAAAAAGGGCAACAAGAAATCAAATTCGTTTCAAGCGTCAAAGCTTTATGCATATTTTTACAGCATTTAAGTGTGAAATGATGTGTTGGCGCATTATTTGACTTAGGCAAGGAAAAAATGTTAAGCTCACACAACACAAACACGCGCACAATAAAACACACACACACATACATATATACAGAGAGATAGGTCCAGTGTAAGGCAACACGGAGAATCTGTAAGCCCTGACGGAGTTGAAGTGGCAAACAAACAGAGCAGAAATACACAGACACTGTGCTGAGACAGAGAGCAAAATACGAAATACAAATATAAATACACAGATACACACAACATGCACACACACACAGTCACAAACTAGCTGTACGTGTGACTTACAAGAAAAAACACTTATACGCCACGTTGAACGTGAAACGGTCGCAAGTTTTATCAACTTGTGCTGGCTGTGCTCGGACGCCACAAACTCAATTTGGCATTTAGGCTGACTGGCTGGCTGGGTGGATGGGTGGATGGGTGGATGGTTGGGCTGGCCTGGGCTGACTGGCAGGCAAAGGCACAACAAATACACACACACAGAAACAGCTATATAATGTACCCAAGACGAAAATCGATTGTGTGATGCTGTAGCAAAAACAAAATAACTTCCATAAAGGCCTCAATGCCTGCCCGCCTGCCTGGTAGCCTGCCTGCCTGCCTGCCTGGCAGCCTGCCTGCCTGCCTCTGTGTTCCCATCAAATGGGCCAACAGCAAACGTATTTTGTAAGCCGATTTCTGCATTTGCCGTTTACAGAATTTTTGTTTGTTTGTGTTGTTGTTGTAGTGGTTGCTTTTGTGGTTTTACACGAACCTTATCAATGCTCTGCATGCAGTTTGTGTTATTGGGTCTAGCTTAAAATTTACATAGTTCGTCTGCCTAATTACTCTGTAATGCAAAATCAATTTACAAAAGCCAGCTATCGGCCAGACAGACACGCTGCAGGCGCATTCAATTAACTGAATTTCAATTGAAAGCTCGATGAACTTGCCTTGAAAATTGACTTAACTTGAACCGGCCGTAGACTAGATGGAATTGTGAGATTTGTAGCAAGTGTGGCAATGAGTAAATAAGCAGATTAGACTTTAATTGATGGCATTAAAATGTATTTTAACTAAACTATAAATTATATTTATTTATTAATCTTATTTAATTTAATTTATTAACTTGCGAAAATGCTGCTTTTTGGCCAATGTAACCGTTGGCAATGCGTAAACAGGTGTAGAGCAATATATTCATTAATATTCATATATTTATTATATTTTGTGATGATAGATATAGCTAGCTGTATCTCTTCACATCGTTCTCATTGCTCAACTAATTTGAAAGCTTTTTAAGCGCTTACATCATTGTCTAAAGTTGAAAAAAAAAAGAAAAACATTAAAAAATTTAGCTTTTCAATCGATTTTCTAGCAGTTAAAGACATCTAATTTATTATTTTAAAAGTAATATTCATCATTAATATATAATAAATATATAATCATGACAAACTGAAAGATATCCTAAACAAATATGTATACTTCTATTATTAATTGCAGAGCTTTCGTAAATGTTGTTAACAATTTGTTGGGTTTATCAAATTCGAATAGATGTTTGTCTTTAAATAATGATGATAGCACGTGGCTTATTAGTAAATGGCTAATAATCAAGCTGTAGCTAGGTAACTAGAAGGCTTTTCGTTTGAATTTCGTAATTTTGTAGAGGCAATAATTAATTTTGAAAAAGCTTTTGATGCTCAAGTTGATTTTAATGAAATATGTAATACCAAGGGCAACAAGTAGAAGAGCTCGACGTTAAATCAGAACTAACTAAATGAAAGAACTGTACGCACACACACACACACACTCACACTCTCACAGACAGTCATACAATAGCTGAATAACAAGACACTTTAATGCCAGCAAATTGCGCAGCAACAGCAACAGCAGCGGCAGCAACAAAATTTGATTGCAGCTGCGGCTTGGCCTGACTGTGAAGCTGCACATAACTCGAATGTCCTTGACGCAGCTCGACAGGACCTGGCCAACTGTTTGCCATCGCCAAAGTCGGCCACAGATGGCGCGGGTGCGTGCTTTGAAATGCGTTTTGCATTTAGCAGCGAAAATTCGAAATCTAATTAAAATCTGAGGTGCAAATAATGCAATGCAATTGAAATGAAGACGATTTATGTGGCATTCATTCGCAACTTGGCGCAATCATAAATTATGCGACACGGACAGCGACCCAGACAGTTAAGCAGACGGCAAGAATGCGAGAAACGGGGGAATTTCTACGCCCCCACCACTCCGACTCCTCTAACTCATACAAGAACTGCGCACAAGTGGCAAAAAGCGTTCAAGTACAAAAATCAATTTCCGTCGAAACACTAGCTGGCAACGGGCCGCAGCAAGCAGGAGGCGACAGGCGACAGGCGGCAGTCGTGGCTGCAACAAAATGAAATTGAAATGTGGCAAAACGAAAGACAAGCGCTTAATGGTTAGCTGCATGTCTGGGTGACTAACTGATAAATGTAACTGTATATATATACACGGGCACAGGCCAGCATATGACCACACACACAATAGACTCACTGACTCAGTGGCTGACCGACTGACTGACTGACTGACTGACTGGCAGTCAGACTGATTGTCAAACTGTCTGTCAACGGTTGAGCGCACACAGGCTCAGAGCGACATCTATCAGGACATTTCGACATCCAGCTCGCTATCTCTACACACACACACACACACACACACACACACACACACACACACATACAGATACACAGAGAGCTAGCTTTCATTGCTCGTTCAGGCATCATAAACCGCTGCCACGTGCGGACCAAACGAGCGTTCGCAAATGTCAAAAACAAAGCAAAAGCAAAACGACCAGCAGCAGCAGTAGCAACAGCAGCTTCTGTTTGTCCATCTGTCATTCACTCATTCGCTCACACGCTCACTTATTCACCCAGTCACCCACTCACCCAGTCAGTCAGTCAGTCATTGCCGCCTTGACTAATGAAATGCCATCGCTGTCATCAACATTGTTACAGCTCCTCCTGATCAAAATGTAAACTTAAAATGACAACAACGAGCCACAAAATGATGAAAATCAAAATGAAAATGAAAATGTTTATTCTGTTGATTTTCTAGAGAACACTAAACCCACAGCTCTATTGACAGTTGACTAGACAGAGTAAATTGACTTTGAATTTTGATGTTTATCATTTCAACAATTAACTATTTATATCAAGCATTTTGGGACTGTTTGCAGTACGTTATCTGATTTCAACTGATTTCTCTCTCCCTCTCTTTCCATTATTTTCTCTCAATATTTATTTTCTATACCTTTCTAATTCTCTCGTTGTTTTTCTAGCGCCACCTCTATCTCTCTCATACACACTGTCCCTCTCTCTCTAACTCTCGTTATCTTACTTTCTTACCTTTTCTCTGTATTGATCTCGTTCTCTCTGCCACACACTCTATCACTCCTTCTACTGTCTGCCTCCAAATATCTCCCGCTATGACTATCCGTGAAACATTATATTAGGTAATTTTGCTTGCTTTTTGTTTCGTTAATGTCTCGAATGTAGTTACCAAATCAATCAAACGCACAATGCCCTACCGTAATCAGATATTTACTGCTATGGAAATTCTATTGAAAAGTGTATCAATATTGTATTAAAGCTAAACAAAAAACTTCTACCTTGACTAAGATCCATATATATGAATACTGAATAATTGGCTATAACAGCTCGTTTGTTTCTTATAATATATATATATATATATTATATGTATTTATTCATGCATATCCTTTCCTGTAACTTTCATGCACCTGCCTTCCACACATTGTTAATTCGTTTAACTTGAATTACGGTTTATCGAAATTTCCTCGAAATTTCGGTTTGCCAATTAAATTAATTTGAACGCATTTGTCAGAGCTGTGAATAAGTGCGGTTAATCTTGAGTGCACTTAATTGTCATCCGATTTGAAATGATTCCTCGAAACTTGCGTCAACTTGTGAAAGGATTTGGGAGGTATTTACATATATATAGTAGAGGAAGCATCCACTGGGTTATGGCTGGTGCGGCTTAGCAGGGCTGGGCCGAAAGTATTGATGGCCTAATTCATGCAATAGCATTTCGAGGCAATTGTGTATATGACCATAACTTGCCATCAAAGGCTCAGAACTATCAACACACACACACATACACACAGCGCATTACAAGAACATGACAATGCAAAATCCTTGCGGATTTCAGAAAGCAGGAACTACTATTTGCTTACACACACACACACACACACAACTCTTATAAAAGTTGAACATGTGCATGTGTATGTATGTACATATATAAGTCAGGAACATTTAAGGCTAGCATGTAGTCTGTATCTGTATGTGTGCTTACGTACACACACACACATACACACACCCTTTGCTACGCGCACAATTTTCTGCATTTCAGCCATGTGCAAATCAAATATGACAGCTGAGTGGCAGGCAAACAGTGGCCCAGACTCCACTCCAGCCAGCTAGAAGCAGAACAGACGATTTAACGCCATTCAATTTCATGTGCTTACGCGCACACACACACACACACACACAGACACACAGACACACATCTCGGTAACCGATCGCCGCCAGCGGAAATGAGACGAAATGAAGAACCCGAAAAAAAATACGATGCGCTCTGTGCACTGAGTTGAACTGAGTTGCGTTGAGTTGAGTTGAGTTGTTGATGAAGTTGATGATGACAATAATGACATTGATGATGCTGATGCTGATGGCGGCGATGATTGTCACTCATTGACACGCCTATTGAATGTAAAATGAAAATGAAAACATATTGAATTGTTAGCAAAGCCAAATAGATGAGCTCATAGATACCCAATAGGGAATAGGAGTTGAGCACTCGGGAGATGAATTGAAAAAAATAATGATAAACTTAAAAGGTTGACATTAAGGAGAATAATATTTATTTTTATTAATTTATATATATCAGAAATTGAGGAAAATTACAAAAAAAAATTTTTTTTTTTCTTTTTTGCTGTTTATAAAAATAGCATTAAAAAACTTTTTTGCCACTTTTCTTGGGATTTTATTTGTGCCTCAATTTAAAATCATACATTTGTTAAATTATTCAAATAGCTCTCGCATTCACTCTATATAAGAACTTTCTTCTATTTCATTACCTTTCAATTCACATATTGAACATTCAGATTCTATTTGAAATACTCTGTCAAAATACCCCACGTACTAGTCTCAGTTTATTATTACAGGATATAATCAAATCAGGCAAGCGGATGTAGGCAACATTTAATTTTGTATATGTTATAACTTGTTATAGTGGCTAGCTGGAAAATGTTATACCATACCTCATACCTGCAGTGCTTATATATGTATAGAAGTAACAGTCACATATACTCTCCTACACACACACACACACACACAAAGACACACCCACTTAGAGTTTTCAACATTTTTAACAATTTGCCTTTGACTTGCAAGCCGCACAGTTCAGCATAGTTGAATTTTCATTGTCGCCATTTGTAGCACGCGCACAACAATACACTAATACACAAATACACATTCACACACACACACACACACATGCATTCACACACAAGTAAACGCCCAGCCATTGCAGGTTGGCACAATCACACAATCACATTATGTCGCACACCGAAGCGCCAATCTGATTGCACAATTACTTACAATGGAATCAGGTATTGTTGTTGTCTTTCTTTTCAATGTCTCTCTATGTATGTGCTGTGTCTGTGTTGTGTGTGTCTTATATTTCGTTTCGTTTGTTAATTGTATGGGCGTGCCATTGTGCTCAGCGCATTTGTTTGTCATTTTGTTACATAAAACTCTAGCAGAGATTTTATTATTGTATTTCTGTATATATATCTTTGTATCTTTAGCTTTATCTGTTTTTATACAGCTATATTTGTCAACTGTATCATTAAACTCAGCTGATGTCCTTTGATATGATGCGATTTACTGATAGCTTTTTTTTTATCTCTTCTCTCTCTCTTTCTTTCTCTGTCTCTCAGCATTTTGATGTTTCACAGTCTGTCTCTCTTTCGCTCACTTTATCTTTGTCTGTGCTTCTGCCTCTGTTTGTTTTTCCCTCTCGTCTCATCAAACATTGTTGACTAATGAGTTTTTGCTGCCACTCCTGCTGCTCGCTTTTTTTTGTCTCTTAAGCTCACTCCCGAATGTCTCTAGAGGTCCCTCTCTTCCAGCTTACCACACGGTCCACAACAGTTCAGGCTACCTGTCATCTGTTATTGCATAAACTAATTAGATGCGCCCACATATAATTTATGGTCAACAGAAATGTAAAGCATATAACTAACAGCGGGGTCATAAATTTCAAATTATACCCACTCCCAGCGGCAAAAACAAAGTGAAAAAAAAAAGAAATATTCTAGCTGGAAATTGTACGCATAGCTGCACTCACACTGGGACATACTCGACTCGACTCGACTCGACTTGAATACCCGGATACTCAAGCTCACACACGTTGTTCAAATTTTTCATGATTCTCTTTCTCTACTTTTTTTTTCTCCATTTTTTTTTTTACCTCCCCTTTTCCCCTGGCTGTGTTCACGCCCCTTTGGGCTGACAGGCAATGGGCGTAGCGCAATCTAATGAAATTCCAAGAAGCTCGGACCACAAGCAGATGAGAAAATATGCGAAAGATACACACACACACACACATACACAGAGTGAGACAGGTCGAAGCTCGTTTACATGAGATGAGAAGGAGATGAGTTTAGGGTTGAGCTGGTCGCATATGGGTAACATTATTGGGACACACGTCCGCTTGAGTCGCACCCATGTCATTCGTGATTTGGTGTTACTTTGGACTTTGACCTTGGCCCCCGGCCACAACAGGCCACGAGCCACGAGCCACGAGCCATGTCCAGCTGTCCAGCAGGATGCTGCCAAGACAAATTAAGCAATGGCCCCAAAGCAATTTGATGACGGCATTTCGATAATTGGCCCAGCCTTGCATAGCACACCAATACGCCAACGAGCGACACTATCCCCAACACTAACCAAATACCGGCTTGAATATGTTGGCATTCTAATGATGTGGCCAGCTGCAATGTGTTTTTAAATATTTCCGTTATTAAATATGCTGCAGAAATTGCTAATGTGGAAGGTTGCAAAGGATAGGATTAAGATAATGCTGATCAGCTTAGTTTATAGAGTCGTTAATGTTGAGGTTAAGGATATTGCTGTTTCAGCTTAGTCAGCTAACTGTGCATAACTGAGGTTGAAATTATAAAGATCATTTGAAAATAATTATAGAAAAGATTGAGATCTTTTGCAAGAAAATACTCAAAATACTTATGATACTTATAATTATATGTATATTCTCTTATCTGCTACGTTAATGAAAGCAGAAACATACAATAGAATGATTTATATTTAAAGATTTTACAAATTGCAACAAACATCAGCCAAATTGTAAACTTTTCAAAGCATAAGAGTATAATCTCTCTTATTTTTTATTCCCCCTAAAAAAAGCTTAGATTGTATTCGATTTCATAACAGAATTTGCTTTAAAAAAAAAAAAACTCAAATAATTGAATTTCATTTGTGGTTTCAGCTGAGTTTGCTCCTTTTTTTTCTCATTCTGATTTGCTATTGCCACACTTCCTGCTTGCCTCAGGCAAATAAATATTATAAATGCATGGAAAAAAGAAAATATTGCGACGCATGTGTATGCACGTCTCACACTCACAGACACACAGACATAGGCACACGTACACAAATTATATTTACTTGGCATTTGTATGCTTAATGCCAATTCGAGACTCATATGAACCATAAACTGTTTGCATTTGTTAGTCTGGCCTCAAGAGCTGCTCGAATTTGGCCAGAAAACGAATTATGTGCGGGCAGAACGAAGCGCGTTTAAGGATAAAGCGAATGAGCGAATCACAGGGGGGCAAAGAGGATGGGCAGAGAAGTGGGAGTGAGAGAGTAGCCCTTCCGAATTGTAGTCATGACAACATTTTTGTAGTCGCTGCTGCAGACAAGATAAGCAGACAAGAGATGCTGCTGATGCTGCTGAGGCTGCTCCCGCTGCTACTTATTCGGCTTCTACTCCTTTTAAGTGCTTCAGCTCTTGTTGCTGCTACTGCTGTTGCTTCTGGTTCTGCTCCTGCTCCGAGTTGTGCTCCTCCCTTTCGCTCCACCTTCTGCTCTTGCTGCTGCTGCTGGTCCCGCTTCTACTCCTCCTGCTGCTGTTACTGCTGCTCCTGGTTACACTTTCTTTTGATTTTATTTTAACTTCTGCCGATTTCTCATGCTGCTGGCTCTGTTCTTGCATTTACTCGTGCCATTTGCTCATACTCCTGTTGCTGCTCTTCATGCTCCTGCTGCTGGTTCTACTCCAGCCTTTGTTCTTACTCCTCTTATTGTTCCTAATTCAGTTTCAGCTCCTGCTTTTGGATTCTTTCACTGCATCTAATCCAGAGTCTGCTGCTGCATCTTCCTACTACGTCTGGCTCAGTTTCGTCTTCAGTTCCAGCTCTCACTCTTGCTTCTGATTTTTCTGTTGCTTCTTGCTCCTGGCTGAATCTTTACTACTTTAATTTCTTCTTCTGTCTTTTGCTCCTAATCCTTCTTCTGTTTATATATCTGCTTCTACACCTTCTCTACATTTCGACATTTTCAACTTTTTCTTCAGCTTCTGCCTCTAGTCTTGCCCTTGCTCCTGCCTCATCTTCCACTCAACTTGGGGTCATCGCCACTTTCTTGAACCCGTCTCGCATGTGTCGAGTCTCAATTTCTCAACTAAGAAAAAAAAAAATTGTCTTAAAGGCCAAACAAATCGCAGATCGCAAATCACAAAAAATACACACAAAATACGTTTGCTTTTGCTGTTGTTGCAAAATCAAGGCCAAAATGCGACTTAAAAGGTTTAAATTCCAAATAAACTTTGCTTTTTACTCCACTGGCTGCTGCTGCAACCTCTTCTTCTTCTTCTTGTTGTCTGATTGCTTTGGCAAACAGTATTAAGTATACGTCTAGTTGTAGAGCTGTTAATGCTGCTGTTTGTCCTTGCTGTTGCTGTTGCTGCTGTTATTGCCTGCTCTTGTTTGAAAATATTTGCGCAAAGTTAACGCAGTAAATTACATTCGGCATATGGAAATGGCAAATGGAATTTCAAGTTAATCAGCAAGTTATTTGTGCGTGCCGAGCACAGCAAAATACAAAATACAATACGAAATACGAAATGCGGGCAAAAACAATAACAACTCGCAGCTGTGCCTCGAGTCCAGAAATATTTGCACTGCAAATCTTTGAAATATTTGCACTCTAACCAGCTAGCAAAAATGTGCATGGGCATTGCAATAAGATAATTGAAATATTTGTTGTCTGTTTACTGAGTACTGAAGTAGGATTGAAATGGTTTATTCGACTTGACATTGCTTATTGGAGTTGGGTTTCTGCTTACGGCTTGACTGAGGTTTGCTGTGGCTGCGGGATTTGATTTAATTAAATTTTAATATTTACTAGAGGCTTAAGTTATTATTTATTTTAAATATTTGCATGTGTTTATTTATTTATTTTGTTTAATTTTATTTAGATTAGAGTATAGTAAATTAATTTGGCTTTTGTGTAGTAACAAAGCACATGAAATAAAAAATAAAATAAAATAATAAAAAATAAATAAATATAGAAGTGAGTCGAACGCTACAAAAAGTTGACTTTATTGAAGAAATGCCCATATATTTAAAATACTTTAAAGTACTTGTGAGAGCGCTTGACTAAAGCATACTCTGAACCCTGCTCGTAGCTGTTATTCCAATCATTCTATGCTTCTGCATTAGCATACAGAGCATAGGCTCGGACTGCTGTATGGGTTTTACTATGGGAGCTAAATTGTAGTAGAACTAGTTCAGGAGAAGAACTTTATTAATCTGATTTGCGGAGCATTATAATAGCATTCAATTGATAAGTATTAGTTATTATTTTTGCATTCATTTAGAATAAAATTTTCACAAAATTCTTCAAGCCAAGTTCGCATTTTCAATGTGTTCAAGATTTGAAATTTGAAATTCTAATTTATTTTTCAATTTAAAAAAAATTATTTTGTAAAATTTGCAAAACAGTAACTGAAGCTTTTTCATTTAAATTCAGTCAACAGCTAAAATGTAATTCCCTTTGAACCCTCAATGTATGCTATAAAAATATATAAACATTTCTCAAGCTGAAAAAATTCTACAAGAATTTCCGCTAAAATTGAAATTGCAATTTAGAGTTCTTTTCATACAAAATTTTTGATAAAATAGCAAATAAAATCTCTGTTTTAACATAGCAATGCGCGCACATAAACAATGCTAAAGAGAAATCTGGAAAGAGTTAAAAAAAAAAGGTTATTGATTTCAGTTTAAAAATTTTTTGTTTCGCGTAGAGCTTTAAAATGTGCCATAAAACGTAACAGGCATACAAGTATTTACTATATATACTTATTGTATATATGTATGTATATATATTGTAACTAGGATTTATGCCATTTGCATGGACTTAACAACGTTGCGCGAGTAAATTGGACGAAATGTGAGACAGTAGAGGGTCATTATGGGGGCCAATTGAATTGATTCTCTGGTTCGCTCGAAGCTGTGCAATATGTGAAATTATATTACGGCCAGATGATAAACAGTTCCGAGAATTTAAGCAGACACACAAGCGTGTATGTGTGTGTGTGTGTGTGTGACAGGTAGTTGTCGTTGTCGTCGTGTGCACTTGTCAAAGTTGACTGAATCCTATTAGTGTCAATTTTCGTCCTTGACACATTATAAAGCAGAACTCAATGCTCTCCCACTCTGTCTCTTTCTCTCTCCCACTATGTCTCTCTCTCTCTCTCTCTCTCTTTCTCTGGGCTCGCAGTGCCTGTTGTGTGTGTATGCATTGTCCTGATTTCAACTTGCATTTCACTTTCACCTGTTGCACCCGTCTCGCTCCGACGCCAGCCCAGTCCGAGCTCTGATTGGAATTGTGAGCAGCTGGAAAATTGTGTGCAACAGCTTACGCATTTAGGTTACAGCAGCAGCAGCAACTACACAGCAGATACCCTGTATTTCCTTTTAATTAACTGTTTTATTGACTCGCCATTGATGTGAATCATTTTTGACTGCCAGCTGGCAGCATTCAATCATCAGCATTGAGCGTAAGTCATAAATCGCTCAATTATTTCGCATTGCCAGCTGCCAAGCAACACAAGCAGCAGCAGCAGCAACAACAACAACAACAACATTAGCTTTAAGGCCACTTTGGCAAGCCATGGCAAAGGCAATGGAGCCATCATAATATTGTGTATTATATGCTGACAGCTTTAAGGCTCAGCTTCTGACACAGATTCTCGCAGCAAAGGGGGCGTGTCAACAAATGAATATTGGGCAATATGAAAGTGGCTGACAATAAAGCGCAGTTACTTACCAAGCAAATATACATTCATATACATATATATATATATGTATATATACAGATATAACTATCAAAAGAGAGTAGGTGGTAGAGGGGTAGTGCGTGTGAGACAGGGCAAGAGTAGCTGATTCCAACTCTGGCTTCTATCGTTAAATATTTTTGACCTACGCATCATATTATCATCATTTCAAGCCCAAACGATAAATTGGCACTGATTAAGTGTTTTAGCTGGCAAAATTATTTCACTTATTAGTAAACTGCCTTAACTTTATTAACTAAACAACTGAAAATGGCTGAAGTGAAGAAAGTTTGTATATGAATATATGAATATGATTATGAAAACTTAATTTGAAATAAAAATTTAGGCATCTTTTCTAAATATAAGTAAAAAATATTGTGGTAAATTAACTTGAGGTGATATTATCTTGAATGTTCTTGAACATTTACATATGCAAATAGAGTATATTTTATGTATAATCGAAAGCTAAACACATATATGTATATGTACATTCTTATATACATATTTATATACTAATAACTCACTCAACATTACAAACAATATCCATCTGCCATCTGCTGACAATTGTATAACAGTCTATATGGAAAATGCCGACATGTGCTCAACGGTGTGACAATTTTTGATAATATGGCCAATGGCCGCTGGCAATGGCAATGGCAATGTCAATGGCAATATATTTGGTATCTCTAATACGGGCAAGAGGGCGACAGGCCAAAAAGCCAAGCCAGAGGCCAATGTCATTGTCTGTGCGATGTTTTGTTATGTGGCCCGGGCTAATGGCATATCCATTAGACATAAAAGGCCAAATTGCGTGGCATGGTAACGTTTCCGTTTCTGTCACAGAGTGACAGAGAGAGGGAGCGAGAGGGAGAGCGAGTTACAGAGAGAGTGAGACTGATTGTATAGAGCGTATCCTGCACTTTTGTCTGGACAGTTGTGAGCACGTATTAAGCCAAAGTGTGACCCATTGCATAATTGATTTTTATTCATGCGGCGAGTGTTTTGCATGCGATTTGGCACGCTGTGGTCTCAGCTAGTTGGCATTTGTTATGCACAGCATATATCACAATCTCTTTCACTCTCACTCTCTCTCTCTCTCTCTCTCTCTCTCTGTCTCTGTCTCTGTCTCTCTGTATGTGTTTGATAAGTTTATCAAGTGGTGGCAAAAAGTTTTTGTCTAACTATGCTAAATGTTGAAACTTTTTCATACATTTCCAGTTCGATTTTGCTTAATGACGCTGATTAAAACATGAACGCACTCGATATGAATAAACAATTTCTAAGCGTTTCGCACGAATCGCACTCGAGCGATGCCCAACGCAATCGTACACGGTAAGTGCCCTGACGCCACTTTCCTTGAAATCTTCAGTTATGCGAAACTTTTTCCTCATTGATTTGCAGCTCGGAACGCGCTTCGAGCCTGGCTTTGCCACTCAACTCATTGCTGGACTTTTACGACAAGCAACAGGAGCAATGCAAGTCGGTTACATTGCTGCCATTGCCCAGCGGCAACAATAGCAACAGCAACAGCAGCAACAACATCGACAACATTGACAACATTGACAACATCAACAACATCAACAACAGCAGCAGCAGCAGCTCCAGCAGCATTGTGCGTCGTCACTCATCCCATTATTATCCCATGCTCGAGGACAAGCAGAAGCAGGGCCAACAACTGCCACAATCTGCTGCCGATTTGCTGGTAAGTCCATGAAAATCCTTCAAAGGGCTGAACTTAACTGTACTTGAGGAATTTATTTAATCTAGCTACAACTTCATAGTTACAGCATTGAATAAAGAGCTGTGACAGGCCAAAAGGCTTTTTAGTTGCAACTGCAAATTGACTTGGATAGAAGTTTTTTTAATTCAATTTCTCAGGAAGCTGAAATATCAACTAACGAGTTTTATCAGCAATTGATATTGAAATTATTTAGTAATCAAGATCATATATAATCAAATTATTTATAGGGATTTAATAAGTTTTCTATTTGAGTGTGATATTCGTTTGGCTCCACAGCAGAAGAACTCATCTCACTTCATCTTTACGCTCTGTTCGCTCTGAGCAAAAGTCTTCGGCTCTATTCGTTTTGAGCTTCGTGTTATGTTCGTGTGATGCTCTTCTACCGAATATCGTTTAGAGAGCGAAACGATTGCAGCTTGCACAATGAGATCCAGAAATTGAGCTCAAACTCAATTCACGTATGCAATGCATGTATTTAGCGAAGTCAACTCACCAACACATGCACAAAAATCTTCTAGCTCAGCCAAGCGATCGAAATAAAACGAGAGCAAGAAACGACCAAGAAGAAACGATTACTGTCCGATTGAGAAAGAACACGACTTCGTAAAATAACCGATGAATTTTAGCTCACTGAGTTTTTGCTCAAAGTGTGAGGGAAAGACAACTACATTGAAAAAAAAAACATTTAATATTTATTTGCGAGGGCAGTTTTAAATGTTAAATATTAACTATGCCAATAGGAAATTAACTGCATATACCCCTCTCTCTCTCTCTCTCTCTCTCTCTCTCTCTCTCATTTAACTCAGTACCCTCTCTCTCTCTCTCTCTCTCTCTCTCTATCATTTAATGTCTGCACATGTCTTCTATTAATAAGCCTAAGCTGCTTTAAGAACTTTCATTAAGTGAAGCAAATGTGTAAGCGCTAATCAGGCTAAAAGACCTCTAACAAGCAGTGATTTAGCAGTGAGAACCATTCCAATTATACTCATGCTCTTACAATCGAAATTAATCTTTAGCAAAGCTTAACTTGCTTTATAGACAAGTGAAGCTGAATGAAAATTAAATTGTTTAACATTTTAACTAATTTAATTTAATTCAGAATTCAGAAATTAAATATTCTTTTAGCTGTTATTTTAATACTTGTTTAAGCAATGTTTGCTATTTTATATTTATTCTTTTTCTATATTTATTCTTCTTCGTTTTCCTTACAAAATTTTTCAACTTTTGCTAAGCCTCTTGGCCATCCCTTTTAGTATGAACTTTTACTACCAAAAACTACGTAACAATTCCCTTTTGACCTACTCAAAAAGCAGCTTAAAACTTTATTTCATATCGATTTTGTTTTTGCACTTTGCAAGCCATTCAAAAAGCACTCAGAAACTGGCTCAACTCATCAGTAAGCTATAATATAGAGCATTAAAGCTATAACTAAAATGTAAAATTGACCTGCGAAACTCTTTCAATTTCTTTGCTTAAATTTTAGCTAACTTTCTAGTCGAAATATATCAACTATAATTACTACAAATTTGTTTGCATTCATTAAATTTACTTAAAATTACATTGCTTCCTAATTTGGCCATTAAAAAGCTAACTGCTCAGCACTGTTGCACTTAGTTATGCGGACAAACTTTCGCTGGCGGTGCATAATTTATCGATAGTACAGTTTCACAGCTACCGCCCCCCCAACCCCTAGCAGTGCACGCGCTGCACAATGTCAGGCTTCGCTCACAGCGCGACCCCACTTGGCACCCCTCCAGCCTCCCGCTTGGCCTACCTTTTTGAAGCTCTCTGGCAGCATCAGCGTCAAACCGCCGTCAGCGTCAAAAATGTTTAGTGTGCCACGCGCGCAAATCTGCGGGCAAACAGAGTTCACAAAATACAAGGGGGCGAGAAAGAGAGAGAGAGAGAGAGACAATGAGAGGGAGAGAGGAAGAGAGGAAGAGCAAGCTTTGTCAGATTTTGCACTGCGGCTTAGCGCCGGCTTAGACTGACTCATTGCCCGCCCGAATTGCCATTTGACTTTCTACTTTCACATTTTTGTTCCCCTGTGTGTGTGTGTGTGTGTGTGTTTGTGTGCGACAGGTAAACATGGCGGATCAGAAATATTGCAAGTCAGCCAAGCAGCAGCAGCTGGTGCGTGTGGACACACCCGTCACGCCACCGCCGCCCATACCACGCCGCCTGATGCGCGCCGCCAAATGCGGCTGGCAACCCGGCAGCCAGGATGTTGGCCAGGATATAGTCGCCGCTGCTGCCAATGGCAGCGTATTTGTTTATCCACAGCCAAAAACAAGCATTGAGTGCACAACACAGCAGAGCGGAGGCAGAGATGGCGCCAGAGATGGAGGTGTTGCTCTTGCTGGTGGGGCAGCGGGCGTGGGACAATCAGCGCTGCTTGTTGACTTGGCCGCACGTCCGACATACACGGATGCCGATGGAATATCCGATGACGACCGCATGAGCTTGGAGAATTCCGTTTTCGATGAGTCACTGACCTCGACACCCGTCAAGGTCAGCAGCAGCAGTCGCTACGGCATGATGGCCAAGCGTGCCCAGCGCTCCTCGAGCAGCACCGCCGACTCGGCGTATGGCTCATCGACGGGCGGACATAGTGAACGTTTCGCCTCCAGCTCGACCAGTGTGGATTTTCGCAGTCGCTTCTCATCGGTGGACACGCAATCGTCGCTGGACGAGAAGCCGCCAAGCATTTCGATTGATTCGCCACTGGCCAAGGACACATGCCGTCTCGAGAGAGCCGCACTCAACGATGTCATGCACAAGCTCAACAATAATCTGTACAATAACAGCGGCAGCAGCAGCAGCAGCACCACCACCACCACCACTAACACCACTGGCTGCAATTCCAACAACAACAAGTTGCCCCAGGTGCCGGCACGCAAGTTACCACAGCTGCCGGCCAAATTGCCACCGCCGCCGCCCAATCCGAAGAGCAGCCACAATTGCTCCAGCGATAGCGGCAAGGAGAGCAGCAGCAGCGTCTCGGCCTCAGCATCTACTTCATCCGCTGGCAGCGGCTCGAGCACCATATCCAGCGCCACCATGTCATCCAGTTCGGGCGCCGAAGCGGCCGTCGCTGTGGCCGCCAACGCAGCCAACAATCAGGCGAAACGTCCAGGTCCGCCAGAGCCGCCCTTGCGCAATCTCAGTGCATTCGAGTGCATGGACAATGTGGCCAAGGTGCATCAGACGGGCATATCACAGACAGCGGCACCACAGCCACCACCACTGACCGTGCGCAATAAGCTCACACGCAAGAAGCCGCCGCCCATTGTCTATCCAAAGCTGCAGCAGCGCCAGGATTCGACGCTCTCCAGCGACAGCTACTCCATCAGCTCCAGTCCTGGCTATAACTCCAAGCTAATGGAGACGCCGCTGCTTGCCTCCACGCAAACGGCGCGCAAGAGCCAGGCGCCCAGTGTGGTGCAACGCCAGCCATTGATGGATTTGGTGCCGTCACGATTTGGCATTGGCTCTGGCAGCAGTCAGACGCAGCAGCAGGCGACGCCGATGCGTGGCAAAATGAATTTCCGTCAGGACTCGACAATATCCAGCGATAGCTTCAGTCAAACCTCCAGTCCGGGCTACAATCCCAAGCTAATGGAGGCGCCGCTGCTACCCTCGCTGTCCGCCAAGCGGCTGTGCAGCGCTCCAGCGCCCATTGTTTGTCGTCAGGGCGTGGTGCAGCACGAGCCCATCGAGGAGCTGGAGCCGCCACAAACGCTGTCGCCGCTCAACAAGTGCGCCAGTGCCACTCCCAGTAGCCTACAGACAATTGTGCGCTTCCAGAATGGAGCACCGCACACCATGTCCTTGCAGCATCAGGTAAGCGGAACTCACTCTCTCTATATGTAAGATTCTATCATAGCCGACTCTCCTCTCTCATTCTTCTTAGATCATCAATCGTCGCAAGAGCTCGAATCCTTATATCACCAATGGCCGCTTGAAGTTTCGTCTATTCCAAATCCTAATCAATGCATTCGCCTTGCTCGCCATCGCTGGCGGTTTGGCTGCCTATTTTAATGCCTATCCCACAATTAAGTTTGTCAATAAGACGATCATCAATACCATCCATGTGGAGGATACATCGAATTGGAATCGAATGGGCAAGAACCCAGCGCCGGGCACCTGTCTGCCCATCATCATCAAGTTCTGTCAGGGCTCGCAGATACCCTACAATTACACCGTATTTCCCAATTATATTGGGCACTTTGGTCAGCTGGAGACGCAAGTGGTAAATATGCGTTCAATTGTCAGTCAATGCAGTAAACAATCCCATTCGCAGGATCTTGACTCCTTTGAGGCATTGGTCGATGTGCGTTGCTATGAACTGGTCTCACTATTCCTTTGTACGCTCTTTGTGCCCAAGTGTGGACAGACGGGGTAAGTGAGAAACTATAATGGATTATCCATCTATGATCCAATTCATCTCATCTTTGTTCCGCCTGCAGCGCCGCTGTGCCGCCCTGTAAGACACTCTGCACGGAAACTATGCGTCGCTGTGGCTTTTTCTTGGATGTTTTTGGCTTGAGTCTGCCAGAGTATTTGAACTGCAAATTGTTTAAGGACTTTTCCAGCGCCGAGGACTGTGTGGGCTTGGATGAGGTGCGTGAGGTCATGGTATCGTCAGCAAATCCCAAATGCGATGGCTTCCAATGCGATACGAGCCGTTGCCTGCCCAAGGAATACGTTTGCGATGGCCATCTGGACTGCATGGATCAGGAGGATGAGGGCAACTGTTCGCGCTGTCATGAGGGCGAAATCTATTGTGGTGATGAGCGTTGCATTAGCATCGATCACATATGTGACGGCGTCATCGATTGTCCCTACGCGCAGGACGAACGCAATTGTTGTATGTATTTGCATGGGAATTCATATTTCTCAGAACTAACTGTTGATCATCTTTGTGCAGTGCGTCTGAGTGAGCGCAATGGCGATGTGGGCTCAGGCGTCTTGGAAGTCTTTCGCATGAACAAGCGCCAGTGGATGCCAGCCTGTGTCAAGAACTGGGATCGTGCCGTCTCGCCTAGCGCTGTCTGCTCCATCTTGGGCTATTCGGCTGTGAATGCCACCAGCGTGGTGACCCAACGCACGCATCGTCCACTGCTGGCCTCGGTCAATGTCTCCACGGATATCTGGAAGATGTATGCCAAACGTCGTTCGACCTTGATGCAGGAATTTGCCAATTGCCGTCAGACAGAGGATTATCCCATAGCTGAGCTCACATGTTCCAATTTTGGTAGGTTTCACACGGAATTTATTGCCAATCTATATCTAACCTTCTTTCTGCTCTCATCAGAGTGCGGCAAGGTTAAGCGTGGACGTCACAAGCCCTCTAGGCGCATCATTGGCGGCACTCAGGCAAATCCCGGCAATTGGCCCTTCCTGGCAGCCATTCTAGGTGGACCCGAGAAAGTGTTCTACTGTGCTGGCGTACTCATATCCGATCAGTGGGTGCTCACCGCCTCCCACTGTGTGGGCAAGTAAGTTCAAGTTATCTCTTCATATATATTATTATGTATATTGTTTTATTATAAATAATTTCAAATCTTTCACAGTCATACGGTTATTGATTTGGAGGACTGGACCATACAGCTGGGCGTCACACGTCGCAATTCGTTTACCTATACGGGTCAAAAGGTCAAGGTCAGAACAGTCATACCACATCCGCAGTACAATATGGGCATAGCCCACGACAACGACATAGCCCTCTTTCAGGTGAGTTAATCGAGTTTTTCTTGATCTCTTAGATTAATTAGTTTATGTTTTTCTCTTTGGCAGCTGGCCACTCGTGTCGCTTTCCATGAGCATCTGCTGCCCGTCTGTCTGCCGCCGCCCAGCATCAAGAGTCTGCGACCCGAACAGCTGTGCACGGTCATTGGCTGGGGCAAGCGTGAGGACAAGGATCGTAAGTCAAATTTCTCCCTCTCTCTCTCTCTGTTTTGGATATAGTCTTATGTCTTATCATTATCACTGCAGCCAAGTCCACATATGAATTCATAGTCAATGAGGTGCAGGTGCCCATCATAACGCGTAATCAATGCGACGAATGGCTGGACAATCTAACCGTATCCGAGGGCATGGTCTGTGCGGGCTACGATGATGGAGGCAAGGATGCCTGTCAGGTGAGCCTAGAGAGATATGAAGGCACATTACATATGCGTATATACATATGTGGAGATGTCTGCATGAATGCCCAAAATGCGTTGCGTGACTTTGAATGCTAATTGGATTTAGTTGAGTGAAAGAGTGCGCTTGCATGAGGCTCGTGTTCACAAGCGAATAAAAAACGAATTGCCGTATGGAATGCGACCGAATGCGTGCTCAAACTGCAACTCGCTCAATGTATGCTGTGCCTCTCATTCACTCGAATGAATGCAATTCGAATCAACTCAATTTCGCGTATGTTGTGAGTGAAGCCATGCAGACTTCTAATAGTCACACATGAGCCAATTAACTCAGCTTGACTAGTTGCTACATGGACGGAGTAATACTCTTAATGTATAACAGCAATATAGACTTCCTATTAAATAATAATCTAAATGTATAAGCAGTATAGATAACCTCCTATACCTACGTCTCAATCCAAACCATTCAATCAACTCAATCCTTAATAACAGATCAGTTTCTAAATAGAAAAATGTATTCAATTAGTGATCAGTTCAATTTTTCACAACAAGAAACTTGATTAGCAACTACTTAACTTACCCTAATCTTCTATCTCTCTCTCTCTTTTAAGGGCGATTCGGGTGGACCTCTTCTGTGTCCGTATCCTGGTGAAAAGGATCGCTGGTTTGTCGGCGGCATTGTCTCGTGGGGCATAATGTGTGCACATCCCAAGCTACCCGGTGTCTATGCGAATGTCATCAAGTATGTGCCATGGATAAACGAACAAATTCAGAAATATTCACGTCCAGCCAACGAGGAGCCAGTGCAAAAATACGATCTGCATCCGGGCGGACCCGATATACTCTCCAAAATGTCAACGGGTCCGGTGAGAAAGCGCAAACCCTTCAACTATCACAATGGCAAGCCGAAGGGCATTGACTTCTATGACAGTGAGGAGCGTAAGTAAGCGTACAGAAGTAAATTGTAATAACACTAAATACATATGTATACCTAGCCTATATATAGAGATATGGCCACATTATCTTTGAATACAGCATATCCTTGAAACGTTTGCACAATGTACAAAGCCAAAAAGCTTTTGTGCTCAACACGGAAACATACACACATACATATACCCTATACATATACATGTATATATACTTATATATGAACTTACATATATATGTGTATATATATACATATTTTGCTACTGAACTTGAGGTATAGCTGGTATTTTGAAACAGCATTCAATGAAATCAATTTAAATCTGAGGCAAACATAATCGTATTGTCAATTTTTGCCGAATTTATTTGTCAATTTTTTTACACCGAGTTTTCTATGAAATCAGAAATCCGAAATCAGAAATCAAAAATCAAATGTCAATGAATAAATGCATATATATATATAGAGAGAAATATATATATATATAATTACATATACCCAAACAAAATGCTTGTGTATCAATGTGTGTAAGAAAAAATAAACAATTGTGGACAATAAATTATGAAACTAAGGAGATATATATTTAAAGAAAACACTACACAGCTTTAGCTTAAGATAAATGTAAACACTTTGGTGTCTGTATAACTATTATAATGAAAATCTAACTGTAAACAAAAATGTATGATTGCCGCCAAGAAAAAAAAGAAGAAGAAAAAGAGTAAAGCTAAAAAACTAATAATTATACTTAGAATTTAGTGAAAAAGCAAGAAAAACTATGGACAATACCAAAGAAGAAGAAGATGAAAAAACAATTGCTGATCTAAAGCATTTGAGATAATCTTTCAGTTAATAAAATGTGCTAGGGACAATAAGAGGAAGATATACGACAACTAAAACTTAAATGTAGCTGTTCTTAAATGTAATAGAAAAACTTCTCTATAAGCACTATACCTAGTTATAGCAAAAGTCATGAAAATACTTAACTACAATGCGTGGGTTTCAGCTTTAAACAAAACACAAAACATAAATAAATTGAATGTGGAAAAAAAAAATGGAAATACTCAACTATATATATATATATATATATATATCTAGATATGTATTATACATGCATATATGTGGAAGGCTAAAATTGATGTTCTATTTACACAAAAAGAGACAGAGCTAGTGAATGGTAGAGAAAGAGAGAGAGAGAGGGAGATGCTTTTAAAAAAATGTAAAAAAAATACCTAAAATTTATAGCTATATACAAAACTAAATGTTAAATCTATTTATTTGTTTACATTTTCTATTTGTTTTCGTTTTTTTGCCAAGCAAGAAAAACTCTCTCTTAAATAAGAATATATATTATATATATGTGAAGTATGTGGTAGTTGCTATTTAGTTATGAGAGAAGAAAAAGAAAAAAAACAATCAATAAATAAATGTTTTTAGTTGAAATTCAGTTTCGCTTAGGCGCCTGGTCCTATGCTATGCCTATGCCTATGCCATCTAGAACTATACACATATATATGTAGCTATATGAAAGTAAATGCGTAACTAAAGACTCAAAATTGGTTGTTTCAGGCTTAAACGAACAAACAAATCAACTTGATATATGATTTCTTAGTTAACTATCATTTCTAGCTAAAAACTTGTTGACAAATGCTTTAGATGAGTATTGCGAGTATTATGACTACATAACATATATCTCATATATCGATGTGTGTATGTGTATAATCCATAATAATACGAAAAATATATAGCAATATAATGTATATGCATGTTTTGTACAATCAGTTTACAAAAAGAAAACAAAAACAAAAGAGATAGTGTATTCAAGTATACCTAGTACTACTTTAAGTCTACAAGAAATTGGAAAAAAAAAAATGAAGCGCATATTACACAAGGCACACGAAAATACTTTAAAAGAAGAAGTAAAAAAAAAAATGAAATGAAAAATGAATATAAGTGAAATATATATACAACAAAATATACATATATCGAAAGAAAATATAGATATATATATATATATATATATAATTGAATATATATCTACATATACATATGAAGTAGCTTTAGCTTTAAGCAGATGTGATGGTGTCTAAAAATTTATACAAAACATATGCAAGTGTTTATACAGAAACAAAATATATATACATATATGTATGTGTGTGCGTGTGTGTGTAACACGCTTAGATATATTAGACACACACACACACACAGATGAGTATTACATATATTGCTTATACTTAAGATCAATTTACCATATATATATATATATATATATATATATATATATATATATATATATATATATATATGTATTTGACACGCATTCTATGTAGTCTGCATGTATTCTCATTTACTGTTTGCCTTTACATTTTTGCACTTGGTTTCGTTAGCTTTGGACACACTGTTCTAATGCAAAATTCCTTATATATATTTTATTTTCATTGCCGTTTTATGAACATGCTAAGGATCTGGGCTATACCCTAAAAAGAAGAAAATTAAAAAAAATATATATAAAAAAGAAACCAACGCTTAGCTTTATGTATATTTAGTCTAAAAATATATAAATATATATATGTATCTCGATATATATGTGAATATATATACATTTATATATAGATGTAATAATGCTTAGCATTGGCAAGTGGAATATGTTATGTACGTGCATATATACATATGTATATGTATGTCGCGGATCAGCATGTCAACTACACCTACTTTAGTATTGATAATTTTATAAGCACAATCAACACACACACATAAACCATATATATACATATGTGTATACATACATATATATATCCATATATATTAGTTACAATTGCTATGCTTACAAATGAAATGGGCCTATGCGTGTTTATTTTTCATTTATTTTTTTTATTTTTGATTAAACAAAAAAAAAACAAATACTTTCAAAGGAACAAAATATTGTTTTAAATATAAAAAAATATATAAAAATAAAAGTAAATCTATATCAGATGCGCTCACAAAACTGTTCAATTTAAATGTGCTTAACAATAAAAAAACTCAAGTAACTTAAACAAGGACAATATTAAAAAAAAAGAAGAAAAAATAAAAAATATTGTAGCAAAAATGTTAAAAATGTGTAAAATGTAGCAAAAATTTGCAAACCGAAAAAAAGCTGATTTAAAATGACAAAAAAAAATAAAATAAATAAGAAAAGCTAGTTGAATTTACATATATACATATATACTACATTGTGTGTGTTTACACAGATATCAGCATATACATATATACATACATATTTATATATATACACACACACACATACGCATATGTATGTGTTTAAAGAAAAGATAATTTTTGGTGAAATGCACTTGTTAATTATGCACAAATTTGACAGCAAAAAACCTTACGAAGAAGACGAACTTTATAAAGAATTTACATATACTATATAAACACAAAGAAGAATGACGAAAAACAATTGACAATAAAATTGAAACTGATTTTGTGTTTTGGTCCCTTTAAAAATATGACCTTGCACGGCATATTTACGAAAGGTTTGTAAACCAAAATTCTATTAGCGAGGGCGAAAAAAAAAACACACCCCGAATAATATTTAAAATGAAATCTTGCCGTACAATAACTAAAAAATGTGCATAAATCTAAGTGTAACTACACACACACATACACAAAAGCACACACACACACACACTTAAACAAGTATAACCAACTAAATGCTATAAGCAAAATGTCATACATATATACATACTATATACTTACATATATAAATGTTGAAAAATAAATGTATAAAAACTAAAAAAAAAAAAAAAAAAGAATTGCATTTCAATATATATATAATGTTCAACTGCTTAGAGTTTTTAGCTTTTAGATCGCAGCGCTCAGACATGAATGAACATGTATAAAAATACATAATATATTCTTTTTTATTCTTATTATTCTTATTTTCATTTACCATTATAAATTGCATAACAAACAAATGTCTTTTTAAACAGGATATTTGGAATATTTGTAAATTTAGAAAATGTTGAGTGCAAACTCACTTTGTACTTAAGTTAGAAATTCTATTTAGTTAAATGCATTTTAGTAGCTTCACTTGAGGTAACTTTTCACCACGTTACGCATGTCGCCAATGACCTGGCGCTGATCGGCTGCGCCGACTACAGCAGTGCCAGATACAATCCAATTGGCGCCCGCCTTGGCACAGCAATCGATGGTCTTTGGTCCGACGCCGCCATCCACTTCGATGTCCAAGTTGGGATAGTTATTCCGCAGCCATTCTACTTTGGGCATCATGTCGGCCATGAAGGATTGGCCGCCAAAGCCTGGCTCCACTGTCATGACCAGCACAAGATCTGCTACATCTATATACTTCTCGATTTCCTTTACCTGAAACACATGCTTACAGTTGGAGAGAGCGCATGCGCACATAACCTCAAAAATGTTACCTGAGTGCCTGGTTTAATGGCCAGGCCCACTTTCATGCCGGCTTCCTGTATTTTTCGCGTGACATTGCACACGTCTTTAACGGGCTCCACATGAAATGTATACAGATTAACCCCCGCATCTGACATAGGCGCTATCCATTGCTCTGGATTCTGAACCATCATGTGCGTCTCAAAGAATGCCTCCTATACAATACAACACAACATTTGAACACATCTCAAATAACAAGACCACACGCTTACCTTGATATGGTTACGCAAACATTTTACCATGGGATGGCCAAAGGTGAGATTTGGCACAAACGCACCGTCCATAACATCCAGATGCAAATAGTCTGCGCCATTGTCTAGTAATTTCTGCGATTCAGCTGCCAAATTAGCCAAATCTGCGTTCAATATAGACGGTCCTATTTTCGCTTGAATTGGCATTTTTTTTGTCTTGTTGCAGGCGCAGCAGTTTGGACGCGCCGTTGGGCAAGATGTGGAAGCCGTTGTGTCTGTTAAGGTCAAACTGAGGGGAGCTGGTGCTCGAAATTTTGACGTGTTGAAACGTAAACAATCCAAACGAGGGCTGCACAACTCTTGCGACGTTAACACGTGAATGGTCAAACTACTAAGGTTCATAATTTTCAATTTGGAGACTTCAATTTGTTCATTTTGCGCTTAATAAATACTTTTACATTAAGAATGTATGTAGCTTGGTGTGCTTAGATACAACTATAATTCGTCCTTAACATGTACCCCAGGGTATTCTTTATTTTCAATGGTAACGCCCTTGCAACGTTCCTGTTCCACCAAAAAGTCTTTTGCCTCCCAGGCCTGGGCTCCATCCTTGAAGAGGAATATCGCTCTATTGTCGTCGACCATGTAGCGTTCTGCTTGAATGTGGTTATTCCATAAACTAGTCTGCCACAGCTTCGTTATCTGTTCACCCTCCTCCCGGGTGGGATTGCCGGTGACGGAAACAAATGTCATGAGCGTGCGACCTTTTTTAGATACTTTGAGCAGCTCTTCGGGGTTTTTACTGTCTAAATTTGACAAATCTAGTTTAGGCTGCGGCCGCAGATGCTCTGGCAGCTCATCTGGTTCAAGTGGATCCTCATCTTCCTGTAAAATTAATTTTTATTCTACTACCCAAGTTGAACTTTAATTTTTTCTTACATCCCATTGGTCGAGCAGGCGTTCCAAATCGGCTTCGCTGTAATCCCTTATATCTTTTTTAGCCCACTCCGGTTTTTCACCATCCTTGAACTTCTTGGACAGCACAACGGGCACGATGGCCAATATGAGTAATATAAACTGTATTTGCATCGTTTATATCTTATTTTATTTTCATCCGCAGCTCAACACGTCAGCTCGTGAATTTGCATTCGCTTGGAACAGCAAAACGCGGATAGCCGAACATCTGTTTAGTAAATATGGTATTCACCGTCGAACGCGAACAAAACAATCTTAATCTATTTAATGTGGGGTCACACTCATATTTCCGACGCTATGGAAAGAGAGGAAATGAGAGAGGACGATAAACCCAACCCACCGCCTGTCAACAGTGGAGAGCGCCACAATTGAATCTTTTAACAGTTGGAGAGCGCGCACATTGCTGTACTTATTTGAGTGAATCTCGCGATACTTACCTGAACGGCCGCCATACAGACACAGCTGTTGCCCGCTCGCGTTCAGTTGTATTTGAGCGGTCGTCGGTGTCGCGTGTGTTTAGATGGATGTGTAATGGAGAAAATGTTACATCGCGCAAGGTAAATTTTATACGGTACTATTGTTGTTGTGTTGTGAACCACTTGACAATTAAAGATAAAGCTTTGTATATATGCAAATAACAAATAAACGCCTTGGAGCTGTATGTGCAAGAAAAGTGAATAATATAAGTGAAACCATTTCGATTCCTTTAGGGTATTCACACCCGCACACACCAACAATATGTTGTTAATTAACGTAAGACTTTGAAAACAATGCCAAATGTTTTACGCATATTGTGTATTATTTTCTGTATAATGCTTAGCGAATTATTTAAACACTGTGTCTTGTCTATGTGGTTGTTGGCATGTTTTAGTTGATTTTTTTTCCGTGGATGGTTGTTGTCAGTGATGACATCATCAGCAACATCAACGCTGTGTTTTTTTTATTTTGTCTCTCAATTCTATTCCATTCTGTTTTGTTCTAATGTTTAGAAAAGGCTAAATTCATACCAAACGGAGAGCGTTCAATAAAACGACCAAGCAAAGGCACACATTCACGCACACCACTAAAAGTTAAATTATAACAAACATAAACGAAAGATTACAAAATCAATAAGCAGCCGCCTTTTAGCTGCTAACAGCTGGTTTCTTCTAATTGGAGTAAAAAGGTGTTTGTTGAACACGGCACAGCAACGCCGGCAACAACAACAGCACAAACAACGAAGACGACGACGCCGCCAGCTTTAAGATGGTGTTCGAGGCCATAGTAGCGGATGTGCTTAACAAGGTGCTGGGTGATTACATTGAAAATTTGGATCACAAACAATTAAAAATTGGCATCTGGGGAGGTGAGTTGCATAACAACAACAAAAAATGTTCCCCAATTGTGTACGTAAAATGCACGCAGTTAACTGTCACGCTATTTGCGCATTTAGCTTATTTTATTATCCACCACCATGCTGTATATGTATATACATATGTACATATACATACATGCATACAGATGTGTTTGTATTGCTTTTGATCACATCATTTTTTTTGTCTGCTTACGCGACCTTATCCTTCTGGCTTTGCACAGTGACCCAATTGCTAAATATTTGCATGGGCGTGAGAGCGACGAGAAAGCACTCTCCCATGTCTGCTTGCTGCCTCGCTCTCACTCTCTCGCTCTATCAGTCTTACTCTTTGCCCATCTCTATTTGGAGTTGTTGAACTACTGTTGCTTCCGTTGAGAATTCTTTGAGTCCACTTCACTCCACTTCGCCAGTCGACTATTTGTATATAGGATCAGCAGCAACAACAATGACAACAACAAGAATAGCAACAAAAGCTGTTGCTTTTCAGCGGTTTCTACTTTTCTCTTTCTATTCACTTTTGCAGAGAGCATAACAGATTTGTCAGACAATTCGACACTTTATGTAGAGATAATCAATAATAATATATTATTATTAATAGACTAACAGATAGATCGCATGTATAGGTATGTATATGTAATATTGATCACAAATAATTTGCTCTAGCAGACAAATTTAATAATTAAATAGTTCTTTGTTGTTAGCACAGGGTATTTAATATTCATCTTGCGTTTATATATTTTTGTCTTGTTTTGTTTGTCTCTTTATTGCTTTATCTTCTTAAGCCTAAAGCAGTATAATATTACTTGGGTTTTCTTAAAAAATAAAAATAAAAAACAAAAACAGAGCATTTATCAGCTAGCTGTTCAAATTACACTATATAACATTATAAATAAGCAACGTTTGTCTTTTTATTGTTGTTCAAGCTTCTATATAATATACATTTGTATGTGTGTAATTTTGTATAGGGCTAATTACGAATCCAATCTACATGACTATACATATTTATATGACATTTTTACACAATTATTCTATAGTAGATAAAATAATTAATAACGCTTTAAATTTATTGTGGTGAAATACTTTCTTTATTAGAATTTTAATAAAATCCATTAAAGTTGGTGCTCCGTCTCAAACCTTATATAGCATGTCAATCCCGGCAAACGTGTTTCTCAGCGTCTATTTCAGCTTGAATGACAGCCAAACAAATTTTGAACTTGAACTCGGATGACATAATGCGTAGCTCATGAATAATATCTTTGTTCACCGAGTGGTTTATTTGAATTTTAACCCATTTCAGGTTATAAAGAGAGACAGAGTATAGATTTAACAGTCTGTTTAGAGGGTTTTAAGAGTATATAGCAATAATTAACATATACTGTTTAACAGGCAGGCCTATTTAATGAACATACATATTCATAAAATAACAAAAGTATATTAGAGGTGAACAAGTATTTTTTATATATGTATATAATACTAAATGAGAATTCTATAAGTTATCAATAAACTTAGCTTAAGCTGAACTCATTTTGCTTGCCTATAAAAATATTAATCATTAAATTAATTGTAAATTCGTGAATATATAAATATATACTATATATGTACACACATTTACTGATTCATCCAAGGTTTCCATAGTATTATTTCATGTGAGTAAATTCTCCTATATGGGCCTCTAACTGATAAGCGACACTTGTTGGCGATAAGAGAGCTATACAGATTCAATAGAAAAAGTTGATTTTTAAAAGTGGAGCAACTCGCAGTAAAATATTTTTAGCATAATTCATTGATAAATAATATTAAATAACTAATCAATATATGAAATCTATAATTAAATATTATAATAAATGTGTATTTATAAAACATGTTTATAAATCTAAAAGTTGAATTAAAAGTGTATAAAATTATATAGGTTTACTAAGAAATCAATATAAATATTTATATATATTATTGATATCGAAAATCAAACTTTAATTAGGCTTTGCTTGAACATATGTAAGTAGCTCCCGTTCGAAATCGTTTATAAAAAAGTTATGAGCTTATATAATTAGTTAATTGCTTAACAAAAAATTTTGAATTATGGACAATCTTTTAACTGCTTATCGATGGCAATTCCAGTATTTACTGATAATACAAAATAAGTTGAATTGTGCGTATAATTCAAATATTATCAGATATATAGGTCAATATTTCAATATGAGGTAACTTTTTGTCTGATCGTTAACTAAATTGACCTATATGGGTAATTCAATAAAAGTATTATTAATAATATGCGGCTATCCGAGGTCAAAAATGTTTTCTTCTGCCACATGGCATTCCAAGCAAACAAACAATCGAAATGCCAGGCACGCCTAATTGCCAGCCATGTGCGCTTGATATGGCTGGATAGATACATATATATATTTGCATATATATATTTATATATACATACATATATATGTATCTGTATCTAACCTTATGCATAAATAGTTGGCCATATTACTCTAACACTTGCCGGTATTTTGTTTATTTGTTTGCATAATAATTTTCAAAGCATTTGCTGTAATAAATCAATTTGCTGATAGCGTGCTTTAATAATGTACATCATTTCTAATTATTGTCTACTTATTTTTACATTAATATAGTATATATATATAACAAAATATTTTAAATTTGTAGGCGATGTGGTCTTGACCAATCTGCAAATACGCAGCAATGCGCTGGATGATATGGATTTGCCCGTTCAGCTAGTCTATGGCTATTTGGGTAAGTAAAAAAAATATAGTTGCAAGTAAATGTTAATAATATGTATTATGTATTCTTTGTTTAGGCAAATTGGTGCTGAAAATACCCTGGAAGAATCTGTATAGCCAGCCAGTTATAGCCGATATTGATGGTCTCTATGTGCTTGTCACGCCCAACAATAATGTCAGATATAATGCCGAAAAAGAGGCCAAAAATATTTTGGCATCCAAAATGGCTGCACTGAGTGCTCAGGAGGCTGCGCTGAAAAAGGAGCTACAGCCTGGTATGGAAAAGTGAAAATTTATATACATTTGTTCAAATATATCTAATTATATAACTTGTTATCCGGCAGTTCTGCCTAAGGCCGATGCTGGCTTCACGGAAAAGCTGACTGCACAAATTGTCAACAATTTGCAAGTAAAAATTAGCAATGTGCATTTTCGCTATGAGGATTCCACAACGACGGGCTCGGCGTTCTCGTTTGGCATAACGCTGCACGAACTGGAACTTTATACGACGGATAAGAACTGGGATAAGACCTATATGACGGAACGTGCTTCGGAGGTCTTTAAAATTGCGAATCTCTCCTGCCTCGCAGCCTACATGAACTGCAAGGCTAAACTTTATGCGTCTGAAGAAAGGGAGTCCCTAGTTCAAACATTCAAGGAACAAATAGCACGCAAAGACTTTAAGCCCACCAACTATTGTTATGGTAAATACCCGATTAATGACTTTTGTTTGGACTCTATGTGTTATATATGCGGCTTTTGTTTCATTCAGTTTTGGGTCCCATATCCTGCATTTCAAAGTTGAAACTGAATATGAATCCCGAGCTGGATGAGCCACCATTTGAGAATCCTAAAGTTGATCTCAGCTTGGAGATGGAAACCCTTAACGTGGGCTTAACCAATAAACAGTTCCAATACCTAATACAGTTGGGCGATGCCATGAATCGTATGCAGCTAGGCATACCGTATCGCCAATATCGACCCTACAATACACGTGAGTCGAATACAATCCATAGTTAAAGTAAATATTTCTTCAGAGCTGTCTCTCTTTATATAGCGTATAAGGGTCACGCCAAGCAGTGGTGGAAATTTGCAATTACCGCTGTGCTTGAGCACGACATACGACGTGTGAAACGCACCTGGACCTGGGATTACATAAAAGATCATCGTGATCGCTGCAATGCCTATGCAGAGGTATGTCTTCAACTATTTAAAAGCTGTTATTCCAACTTAGCATTCTCTTTCTCTTTCTCTTGTCTGCAGAAATACAAAGAACGTGAAATCACTAAAAAACCAACCAAAACCCTGGAGCAGGCGTGCTTGATGCTGGAAGAGAAGTTGGATCTCTTCAATCTTTTGCTCATAAGGCAACGTGTTAACATTGAAATAGTGAAGCACCGGGAATCAGTACCACCTCGGCATTCGAGCTGGCTTGGCAACTGGTGGGGTGGTACTTCGGCCAAGGCAGATGAAGAAGAAGGCACTAGTCTAAAATTGGGTAAAATATTAGTCCTAAACCGTATATGTAACAATATTTAACATAATTTTGTATATAGTGCGCAAATTTGAGGCTGCCATGACGCCCGAGGAGAAGGCCAAAATGTACAAGGCGATTGGATACGAGGAGAATATAATGCCGCAGGATATACCAATAGAATATGTGGCCCTCAAAATGAATTTCAAACTAATTGCACTCGAAATTGGCCTGTACCAGGAAGTACAACTGGACGCCGATCAAGGCAGCGCTTTTGACTATTTCAATTTGCCATCGATAATATTGGTGAAGTTCTCAATGGCAACTGCGACGGTTTTACAAAGACCGGCCGCCGATGCCATTAGTGTGACTGCTGGCATGAAGTGTTTACAGATGACTGGAGTTACACAAAATGATGTCGCACCTATGCTGGTCGAGTCCATAACAACGGATGAGTTCAATTTGTTGGATATATTCTTCGAAACGAACCCAATTGATGGGCAGTGCAATCAACGTGTTAAGGTTGTCGCTCGTCCATTGCAAATCACCTACGATGCGCAGACCATTATAGCAGTTAGCAGTGTCTTTAAGCCGCCGACTGATGTGAATTTGTCGAAATTCGAAGAAACGGCTGCTTCGAAGCTGATCGATATCAAGGAGCGATCAGCGACGGGTATGCAGTATGTTATCGATCAGAAATCGATATTAGATGCAGATATATTGCTAATGCCCAACGTACTGGTGGTGCCACATGGCGGTTACTATGTGCCCGAAGAGAAATCTCTGATTGTGCTCAGTCTGGGTCAGGTGCATGTGACAACCAAGCCACACGGACGCACCTCAGATCATGTTAGGGTCATGCATGACGAGGGCGCCGAACATCAGGACATATTGAAGACTGTTATGCAAAACTCCTATGACAGATTTATTGTGGAAATAAATGATGCGCAAATACTAGTGGTGCGGCCCCATGAACCATGGCAGCATGTCCTCAATGTGGCCGAGTCAACGGAACTGCATGTCCTCCTACCGACCTCATGTAAAGTGGTGGCTGCATTATGTGTCTTTGACAATGATCCACGTTTGCCCAAGATCAAAGTTGATATTGAAATGCCGGCTGTACAATTCAGCATTACCGAAGATCGTATGCTGGAAGCAATTGATTTGGTCACTACATTGCCACTGCCGAATAATGCAGTTGATATCGATGATATTGCGCCCGTTTTGCACCGTTCGCGCAGCTCGATATCGAACTTTATTAATCGTGAAATCAAGAAGCGTACCACCCCAGTGGCCGATGCAAAGCCACAACTTGAAGACGAGATTATACAATATACCAATATCGAAGTGAACTTCTCATTAAAGAAAATCGGTCTCAAGCTGGTGGAGTCGAGAAGACCATGTGAAACAGATACCGATGCAGAATCGACTTATGTAACTCCTGAATTGGAGATACATGATAGCAGTAGTCAAATATCGCAGATATCTGAACCCCACGAGCAGGACCTAAATCAGACACTACTATTTGAGGTGCTTCAAGTGGAGACATTCATGGCCCAGCGCACTTACGAAACGGTTGCATCGGTCAGGTAAGTAACTTGAACAAATATTGATGATATTCAATTAATTGGTTTTGCTTGTTTCAGATTGGGTAGTATTAATCTGAAACACTTTGATTGCGCGGATACAAAGGATAATGTCTTGGATATCATAAATACGCCCGGATATATCAAAGATGTGAAATATTTGTTCACAGTCAGCTATACGATGGCCGATAAATTGTCACCTGAATTTAATACGAAATACAATTCCATCGAGCAGCTGATGGTGGCCAATTTCGAAGTACTTGACATTATACTGCATCAGGAGTGTCTGCAGCGTCTGTTGAAAATGGCCAACGATTTCCAAAAGCGTATGGATGTCATATTATTAAATTTAAAGCTACGCGATCGCTATGGAAACGCTGGCGATGGTGATGGAATAAAGCACAAGCTGCAGGCTATTATGGAAGACGCCGAAACAATAGTCAACAGCCAAAAAATGTCTGCGCGTCAGAACAAGGGCAAGAGGAAACTGATTGTGGATACGGTGAAAATACGTATGATTGCCAATATTGAGGCTATTAGCTTGAAGCTAACCTCACGCAAGCGACCGCTGTCCTTGATGAAGGTGCAGAACTTCGAGTCAAACATAACACTAAAAGACTCCTACACAGAGGTGAACATTCGACTTAAAGATATTGTTATGCTTGATCTGAATCCAAAAACGTTACATACGAAAGTGAGTAAAACGAGAGAATGATTTATTTTGTATGCGAGAGAGACTAACGAGTTTTGAATTACTTTGCAGATATTAACCATTGTGGGCCAGGATGCCTTCAATTGTCAGGTGGTGCTCTTCAATAAGGAGTACACTCAAAACTACAATTCGGATGATATGAAAATAACGGTGGACGTTGGCTGCATAAGGATTGTGTTCCTCAATTGGTTTGTCGCCGGCCTATTGGTAAGTTATATTCGATTATTATTATACATCAGTTATTCACAATTGTTTTTCTTTCGATAGAACTTTGCAAGTCACTTCCAGACGGCCCAGGATGCACTTACGAATGCCAGCGCAGCTGCTGCCCAGTCGGCTAAACAAAATGCCATCAATGCATATGAAAAGGCAACGCGCATGAAACTAAATATTAGAATCAAAGCGCCCATTATACTTGTACCGGTGGATTCACGTAGCAAAAACGCATTGGCCATTGATTTAGGTTTGCTGGAGATGACAAATACTACCGTCGAGAAGGAAGTGCCTAGTGTGGACCAATACGCTGTCATCGATGAGATCAAATTGCAGCTAAAGGATATCAAAATCTCGAAGGTGGTTATATTGGATATACACGACACAATCGCCGATAGTGAGTATACTGTGATTTGATATGCGAGACGTATAGATGTTATAATTATATTTGTGTGCTCAATCAATAATTAGATGTCGATGCTGTTCTTGGGATTAAGACGACAGTAAATATGATGGATCCTATAAGTTTTACACTATCAGTTGCGCGCAATCTATCATTCGCCTGGTACACAGATGTTCCAGAGATGAATCTGTCGGGTCACTTAAAGTCCGTTGAGGTAACGAAGATCACTCCAAGAACTCTCAGGCAATCTAATTTAAATATACAAACTTATATATTTATTACATTGCATTACAGCTAACACTCTTCATGGATGACTATGCGCTCATCATGTCTATCATGAATAAAAATTTGAACGAAGGCAATGATGAGTTTCCACCGAAAGAAGTTGTCATAAGGGAGCCCCCTGCACAAATCCGTCGACGTGCCGATACATTTCCAGATATATATACCTCTGCACAAATAGCAGACGATTCAGAAAAAGTATGCGAAAGTCTTAAGGTCAACTTCCAGTTTGATGGCGTCATTATAAATTTGATGGAGGGTTAGTGAAACATAATCAAACTTTGATAAGCAAAATGTAAATTTATATTTTCCGTCAATTATTTAGATGAAGGCGAAGGTTTGGCCTGTTTCGGAATCTACTTTTTGTCCATAAAGGCCACCAAACTGAATAATGGCACACTCAGTGCATCCGTTGTCCTTTGCAATATACAATTGGATGATACGCGTTCCTCAAACAAGAGCAAAATACGCCAATATCTTAGCTGCAAGAACTGGGATGCAGAAAAGTCCAGGAAAGATAAAATTCTTGAGACCTGCCAGAAGGAGGTATGGAACTACATGCTTGACATAACGGCAATTTTAAAAGAAGATGACGTTTTTGGTAATATAATGAACTTTTGGAATTTAATTATTTAGTATATATAAATATATATATTTATCTTATTTCTTATTGCAGCTGAAGTGCGAGTACGCAGCTTCGACTTAATCGTGTGCATTGATTTCCTAATGAAGTTGACCTTGTTTCTGAGTTTGCCCGCTGATGAAGAACCCCGCGAACCAGGCGGAAACCAACCAAAGATTGTCTTTAAGGACACAGCAACAGCAGCTCGAGACAGTGCAAGAAAGACAGTGGATACGCTGTCAGGTATGTGCAAATCATATACAATTTATATTATCAAATGTTCAATTGTGTTTAACCTATCTATTTTTCTTGTCTAGTTCATACGCAAAAACAATCGAAAAAAATGAATCTGATAATTCACATTGATCAACCGGATATTATCTTGGTTGAAAATCTCGATGATCTGAATACTAATGCAATTGTATTTAATGTAAGTCGAAAATTTCCCTATTCAATTTTTACTTTGATTTAAAGTTTCGTTTTTTACGCAGGCAAAAGCGCATCTCAATTATCGTTCTATTGGCGAGAAGCAGATTATCAATGGTGAAATCGATGGGCTTAAGATATACATGTGCGCATTTATGCCAGAGCGTCGGGAAGCGACGCGTCATTATATTCTGCATCCGGCTGTTATCAGCTTGCAGGGCTCCACGCCCGAATCAGAGGGCTTGCACATTAGTCTTAAGCTCAGTGATATTATCATTAATATATCGCCAACAACGATTGAGCTGCTGAATAAAGCAATGTTGAGCATTAGTAGCGGTGCGGCTGAGAAAGCTGCCATAGACAGAGACTCCACGGACTATTCCAAAATTTGGTATCAAAAATCGTTCCATGCTAAGACATTTTGGTTTACAAAAGTCGAGGACGCCACTGAAGCGAAAGAAGTGCAGACTGTGCATTCAGATGCCGCCATCGAAAAGACAGAGAAATGTGTGATTGAAATGCCCAGCATAACACTTGTGATTGAATCGGGACAGGGATACTACACGAAGCCTCTCATTTCATTGGAGACACGCATGACGGCTGTCTTTAATAACTGGAGCCGCAATTTGACTGCACATGGCTCCCTAACACTCAATATGGTAGATGATTCGTTGATTAATCATTTAGTATATATACTTAACCAGTATTTCTTGTCTTGCAGAACTATTATAATCAATTCATGGCCGAATGGGAACCCATCATAGAGCTAAACGAGGTGATGGGACGTAATGGCAGAGAGTATATACCCTGGGAGTTGCAATTCGATATGAGCTTTGAGAAAATGGAAAGTGAGATTGAGGATTTACCAGAGGATACAGCAATGAACATTCGCATACATTCCAAGGAGAATCTAGAAATAACGATTAGCAAAACATGCCTTGGCCTAATCAGTGAATTGGGCGAAGCCTTTTCGCAAGCCATCGACAAAAAAGGCATCCAGAAACCAGAGGTTACAGCTCCATATGTGGTAATCAACGATACGGGCTTTGACATCACAATGGATATGGAGTGCGGTGTTTTTACACTCCACGAGGTGCATCGCGGTGGCCAGCTTACTAATAACGCCTTAGTTTTGCACACTTTAAACAGCACAACTGATCAGCTGATCGATCCAGAGGATATAAAAAACTGTACGATTTCGGCTGGCGGTAAAGCCTATTTGCAAACAAAGGACCTTAGCACGCTGTCCGAAGACAAGCTGGATGATTATAATCTCTATGTGACGGTAAATTAAATTCCTTATATCTCTATACTTCGTAATCATTTGATCTGTGCGTGTTATTATTATTATTATTTTTTTTTTTTTGTCCATAGGTTGGTGATCTAGTTGATGAAAAAACGCTGCCCGTTAGTAAAGCTGACACACGTTATTTTCCGCTGGCAAATAGCACTCTGCCGGAGCAGTGGGCCATTGTCTCCCAAGTCAAGTTGGAATATGGCACCACCAAAATCAATATACATGGCATTTTAAGCGTATGTAACTCAATGAATCAAAATGTAGCAATTCCTTATGGATTATTTTATACCTTACTAGATCTTCAATCATTTTACGAGACCAGTTGTAGTACATCGCCGCCACGAAACAGAAGATCGTTTCATTGACGTTGGCATCGCGTACCCTAATGAGATGTACAACGTGCCACTGCACGCCATCTATGCAGCTGATAAGGAGCTATACTTTTCGGTGAAGGGCTATAAGACGAGTACTCAGAGCTTCCAGTGGTATATAAATCCATCAGACCTGGACTATGAGTGTCAGCTGCAATGCGAACCCATTGATGCATTCGAACCACTCAACATCAATGTGGACCGCCGCAAGAATGAGATTTTCTTTGAGAACACCAACAAATATCGACTTAAAAGCGCCCATTATGTGATCCATCTGCGCCCTCCACTATCTCTGCGAAATTGTTTGCCCATTGCCATTAAAGTCTCAGTGGCTGGCTGCTTGGGTCGCCAAACTAATGTCGAGGTCGGTCCAGGTCGCTCATCGACACAGTTGGCTAACGTAGAGGAGCCTTTCGAAAAGGAGGACTTCCTAGATTTTGGCGAAAAGGAGGTGAATCCTGGACATGTTCTGCATTTGCCCACGGTCCGTATGACCTCAAATGGCAAGGATTCAAAAAGTGTGCTGGTAGTGCGAGTAAGTAATCTAATCTAATCTTATATTCAATAATTATTTTGAGAACTTGCTTATACTTATTTGCTCAACAGCTTTTGCAATATCTGGAAAAGGATTGGTCACACGCCTCTGAAATTCCCAATCCCAATGACGAAATAACTATTTGGACATTCTGCTCATATGACTCTGATGTTAAAATGGAAATGGATCTATTTGTGCGGTACGTAAATATTTTCGTCTTTATTCATCATATTTAACATATTTAACTAACAAAATGAAATTCGTATTGATCGTTACAGTTGTAGCAAACCCGCTGGCAAAATTATACTCACCCTGTACAGTCCGTACTGGATGATCAATAAGACGGGCAAGATGCTTACCTACAAATCAGATTTATCATCAGTGGAAATGCTGTATCATCCACCCGAGTATTCCGGCCCCATACTGTTAGCCTTCCGTGATAAGATGTTCTTCCACAAGAAGAAGGCTGCCATCCGCATCGAAAGTGGGGAGTGGAGTGAGAAGATACCATTGGATGTGGCTGGTTCGATTGGCAGCGTTACCTGCACTGCAAGCAATCAGAAATTTCAAATTGGCGTGCACAATCATTTGACACATAATTCACTGACCAAGCAGATAACATTCATACCATTCTATATAGTGCACAATAAATGTCGCCATAAGATCGAATTGCAAGAACAAACTCGACCCGGCGATCCTTGGCTAGAAGTCGAAGAGCTCGAGTATAAGCCGCTCTGGCCCAAGAGCGAAACACAGCACAAGCTCATTCTGCGCGTGGGCCGACAGGTAACACCAGCCTTTGACTACACCGAGGCGACCTGTACGCTACTCAAGCTGACCAACAGCCCCTATGGCGGCGTCAATGTGGATGTGCAGTCCACAGAGGGTGGTGTCTATTTGACATTCACCGAATACCAGCCGTCGGAGGCGCCTGGCCTGATCATCAACCACACCAGCAAGGATATTATCTACTTTGAGAAGAACACCGAAAAGACGAATATCCTGAAGTCCAAACATAGTGTTCTATTTGCTTGGGACGATCCGACGGGTGCCAAAATCTTGGTATTTGGCAAGGATAAACAGGAGACCGATTTGAAACGAGATCATATCGATAATGTCATGTAAGTTGCATGCAAATACGAAGTGTTATTCTATGTATTATAATTGCGTTTTACAGTCTAAAGGATGGCAGCACAGCGTACTGGGTATCCTTCCTCTTTGGCATGCAGCGTGTCCTGTTGATCACCGAAATTGAAGCGGTCGCCAAGCGAACAGAGTCCACTGCAGCATTGCAGACCATAACGCGTAGCATTGATTTGCATATACATGGCATCGGCATATCGGTGGTTAACAACGAGGCTGCCGTTGATGTACTCTATTTGGGCATTACCAGTTCGGGAATCGTCTGGGAGTCAAGAAAGCCGAATAAGAAACGTTTCAAAGAGATGACCATACACGATACAGAGCTAATCGAAGCCGAGTATCAACGATATCTGGTGCACAAGTCTGTCAAGGAATCCCATACCTACCTGCTGAGTAACAAATTTCCAGTGCGTATAGCAACTAGATTATTTACTTACATGAATCACATATATTTATAATCTACAAACTATTTACAGGTGGACTTCAACACAATGACGATAACGAAACATATTGAGCGTCGTTTGCGTCGCAACTTTTATCCAGCCATTTGGGTGTCAGTCAAATCATCGCCGTTCCAGAATCAATTGCATATAAAAATTAATCGCATACAGGTGGACAATCAATTAAATGATCCCATATTCAATGTGGTATTGGCACCGATAGCACCGCCAAAGAGTGTTGCCACAACCACAACGATGAAGCCGTTCATCGAATGCAGCGTGGTGCAGCGCGTGATACCCAATTCAGATGTGAAGCAATACAAATATGCATCCATTTTGATACAGGAGTTCCACTTCAAGGTGGATATAGTATTTTTGACGGCCATTGCGGAGATGTTCTCGAGCGACGTGTCCGATGAACAGGCGGCCAAGCTATTCCGCAGCGATGTGGATTCCATTGAGCTACCATTGTCTACGTTCTTCGAAGAGCATTCACAGCAGGAGCAAAAGAATTTCTATGATAATTTGCATTTGAGTCCATTGAAGATACATGTTAGCTTCTCCATGGCTGGTGCCGATGCAATCTCACTGCCCGGCTTCCTCGGTACACTGGTCCAAGGGGTGGGCGTAACTCTAACAGATGTCAACGATGTCGTCTTTCGATTGGCCTACTTCGAGCGCGAATATCAGTTCTTTACCCAGCATCAGCTCATCAGCGAGGTGACATCCCATTATACGGGCCAGGCACTGAAGCAGCTATATGTTTTGGCTCTGGGCCTGGATGTGCTGGGGAATCCATATGGGTTGGTCGTGGGTCTCAAGAAGGGTGTCGAAGATCTGTTCTATGAACCGTTCCAGGTGAGCAAATTTACAATATAAATCTTAAGTATGGCTAATTTTAAAATACCTAATCTTGTCTACAGGGCGCCATCCAAGGACCTGGCGAATTTGCTGAGGGTCTTGTGCTGGGCGTCAAGTCGCTCTTTGGTCACACCGTGGGCGGTGCTGCGGGCGCCATGTCCAAGTGAGTTTATTCTTATTATTTAAATAGCCAACTGTAAATAACGCAACTCTCTCCTTCTAGAATTACTGGCGCCATGGGCAAAGGTCTAGCTGCCTTGACCTTTGATGACAAATATCAGAAGAAACGTCGAAGGGGCATGCACAGTAAACCAAAGAATTTCCATGAGGGACTCGCGCGTAGCGGCAAGGGCCTGGTGATGGTGAGAGCTCTGCCAACATATAAATTTCAACTCAAATTGAACTAAGGTCAACTTACATTCTCTACTCATAGGGCTTTTATGATGGCGTGACGGGCGTGGTCACAAAGCCCGTAGCTGGCGCACGGGATGAGGGCGTGGAGGGCTTTTTCAAGGGGCTGGGCAAAGGCGCCATCGGTTTGGTGGCGCGTCCAACTGCTGGTGTTGTGGACTTTGCCAGCGGCAGCTTTGAGGCAGTCAAACGTGCTACCGTGGGCATTGATGACGCCAGACGTTTACGACCGGCACGCTTCCTACATTACGACTATGTGCTGCGTCCCTATTGCTACAGCGAAGCTCTGGGCAACAAGATGCTAAAGTAGGATTCATAACTCAATTTACAATATGTATAACATATATTAATGCAATTTATTTATCGCTTGACAGGGAGGTAGACAAAGGCAAATATGCGGAAACGGATGAGTTTGTCCACTGCGAGGAGATTGTGCGCCGAGCCGAGTATCTTTTAGTTACAAATCATCGTTTGATCTACATACAACGCAACGATATGTTTGGCGTCTGGAATGTGAGTTCCAATATTTATTTACTCAATGTTTATGTTCATGCTTTTCTCTCTTCTGTTGTATAGTCTCTGTGGGCGTATCAGTGGAGTGAGGTGGACAGCTTTACGAACAATGGTCGCGGCATGCAGTTCAAAGTGATCGGCCGCGAAACCAAACGTATAATGGGTCTATTCTCACCGAAGGAATCGAACACCAAAATTGTATTGGTGCCCGACGAACGGAAACGCGAAGCTCTAATAGCTATAGTAGAATCTCAAATGCGTGCAGGCACTCAGATGCGTTTGCCCACCTCACGGTACTCGACGCGTGTTACATCGACTTGGCATTAACTACCTCGATCTATTTAAAGCTACAATCTGCACACAATCACACACTCTCACTCACCCTCACACAAACCCCCTTAAGCATACATTATATATATATACATATATATTTAACCAATGTATATATCCAATTTATGTTTTGATATTAAAATTTTATGTCAATGTTGAGAAAGGATAAACATGAAAATTATGTGTTTTATCGCTAACCTAACTCTTTATAAATCTGTGCTAATTATATATAATATATATATATATATATATATATATGTTTGATGATCCAGGATACGATGTTGTCCTACACTTTTTTGAGATAGCTACTGGGCGGCGTAGCCAGCGGCATAATTGGCTCATAGTTGTTGCAGTTGTCGCTCTCACAGAAGGACGTCAACGAGGCCAGCGCATTGGCCGCTAATGCCTCCACGCTGAACATGGTCGACAGATGGCCGCTGCTCTCGAACTGATTGATGATCATGTTCACCTTGCTCTTGGCCTCCGCTTTCAGGCAAGGCGATGTTGGATTGCTGCTCTGATGATGCTGTTGTTGCTGTTGATACTGTTGCAGATCGTTAGGCGCTCCATCGTAGCTGCCATCGCACATATCTAATCCATTGAGCAGATTCTCTTTTTCGCTCTGCTTGCACTTGGCATTGGGCGGAGTGCCGGTGGGGTTGCTCGTTGCGCCACCCGTCGAACGGGAGTTCTGACCCGAGCTGGTCTTGTTGAGGCGACTGAGAAACCAGTTGCGTGCCAGCTTGTCGCAATCCTTGCCGGGCGTCTTCTGTGGACTCGTCTGCGGTGTCTGCGTTGCCTTGCGCTGTTTCTTTTGTTCCTTGAGCGTGGCCGGGCTGCAGCTGCTGCAGTTGCTGCTGCTACTGGTTAGGGAGAGCAGTTCCGGTTCGCTATTGTTGCCGCATGAATAGCTCTTCTTGACAGCCTTCTTCAGGCGCTCCGGACTCGTCAGCTGACTAGAGAGCTCGCTGTGCACCGTCTTGACCTTGGCCTGGAAATCTAGCGCCAAATTGCCATGCAGACTGGATGGCTGTGGCTGTGCTTTGAGCTCGGCAGCAGCACCACTACCACTGGTAATAGCACCACCGTTGAGCAAGTCTGCTGTTTCCACCTCACTGCCAGCTGGCTCCTCGTCCATGACCAGCGGCTGGGGTGGACACTTTGGTATGTCGTATTCGAAACGTTTGGCCAGTGCACTCGGACTGTTGCACTTTTCGGGCAGGCGTGGCGGTGTCAGTGCCTCCCCAAAGTTATATATGGGCGATGGCTCCTCATAGATGCTGTCGCTGTTGGTGGCCGCTGTCGTTGTCGAGGGCGAAAAGCTAAGTCGCTTCATGACAGGCGGCGTGGGCAGCTTGCGCAAGGACTTGAGCGTAGCCTGGGCAACGGCTTCGCCCCGTATGGCCGCCTCAATGGCGTGTATCCACTCTTTGGCATCAACCTCGTTGTTCGCCTGATAGACGAACTTCTTGTTCGGATCAGCGGTGGTGATTTGAAAGCAAACCTCACGCCGTTTGCCCTCACCAAAGTGTTCAATCTCAATGGCCGAGCTCTTCAGATAGAGACTGCTGCTGGGCCGACAAGAGGTGGGACCATCCGCATAGCAGAGCATCCAATCATTCAGAATGCCGCAATAATATTTCTTTGTCTGATCGAAGAACAAACGTTTCTCAATGCGATGCAATTGACCAAATTTGATCGAACGCTGCAAGGCCAAATGCCCAGCGGGCAGATCAGCGTAGGGACAATTGATGAAGAGTTCGTGTGCAAAGACTTGCTGGGTTTCTTCTTCTCCGGGATTTTGGCAAATGTCATACAGCTGCTGCTCCTGCTGCTGCTGCGGTTGCTGCTCCAATTCCAAATGTTGATTGCTAGAGCAGCGAAAGGTTTTATCACTGTTCAACGATGGACTGCTGCTCAGATCAATGTACTCCCTCGAGGCGGACACTGCAATTAAAGGCAATTACTTGCATGCTGTCTAACAGATAACTGCCATAGACTATGAGAGTAGCTATCTAACTCTGCTTTGGCACTCACGCGAACTCTTTGAGACTGCAATTGGCGTTGCCATTGCTGCTGCTGCTGCTGCTGCTGTTGTTGTTGTTGTTGTTGCTGCTGGTACTGTTGCTGTGGATGTTGCTATTGGTGTTGCTATTGCTGTTGATGATGAGGACATCATCTCCAGATAGCAACCGGTCTCGGCGCCCACTTCGCTGCAGCCATACGATTTAATGGATGCTGTTGCTGCTGTGGCATCTCTTGTTGTTGCTGCTGCTGCTGTTGTTGCCGCCTGATCGTCTACATAGCTGGCCAGCAGTTGCTCACAGCGCTGCAGCAACTCCTGCGTTTGCTCCGCTGCCGTCACATGAAACAGATTCGAAGTATTCTCATACTCTGATGTCGCTAGCGAGGCACGAAAGTGAGCACGCACATCTGCAAGACGTAGAAGAAGAAGAAGTAGTTGTAGAGGAGCAGCAACTAGAAATGGGTAATGTTAACTTAAAGCTAAATAAGGCGAACGCATTCAATTTAATACGCTTCATTGAACTAAATGGCATTCAATTGCCTCAAATGCTCAGCGAGGGGTTAAGCAACTCTAGATGACTCATATACATACATACATATAGCATATGAGAGATGAGAGCTTATAGTGGAGTGTATGCCTATGACCTCATATGAAAGGCCTAAAGAGTCAACTGCGAATTGACCGCAGGCAATTAAAAGCAATTTCACTGGGCAGCAGAGAAAACAAAAACAATAAAATAAGAAATTAAAACACTAAAACAAACAAAAATATAATGAAAACAATCCAGTTTCCCTAGTTGCTGTTGGCCCCAGACAATGCCAACGTCATCCGTCGCCTAACTAGGTTTAACGGTAAACATATAGAACAACAACAACTACTACTAGTACAACAATCATAAAACAAAAAAACAACAAATTGCCAGAAATCTTGTTAAAATTGAAAAACACGCAAAGAACTGTCCAGACAAACGTAATTAGTATAGAAAAAAAACTTGAAAGAAAATGTAAAATTAACTACAACGAATGCGAAATACACTTTTAGAATTGAAAAATTTTTAATTAAAAATAATAATATTTAAACATCTATTTAGTTAGCTATTATTACTTTTCAATTTTTGCCGTAATTTAAATTTCATTTAATAATAAATTTAACAGATTTACACACAAATTTAGAATTTAGTTAAGTTTCTATTGATTTCCAGTAAACCCAAAAGCCTACTTGATTCCCTACATAAAATGTGAGACTAACATTTGAGAATATTAAAATATAAATATTTATAGAATATTATATCTAATTTGTATATAACATAATATAGATAAGATATATATTGTTTTATAAAAAAAATGTTTTTAATTGAAAAGAAAACGAAATAAAGAAATAATATAATAATTGAATATCATGTTTTTATTTAGTTTTTATTAGTTTGCTCTTGAGTTAATTATTTTTTTCCACACTACTTCTATTATTTAAAATAATATTAAATCATTTTTTATTTTTTTATTTATAAATTATAATATTAAAATTAAAAAGTAAGATTTTTTATATCTAAAATAATATTTTAATTGAATTTAAGAAATTTTCTTTCATACATATATAATATATATATAATATAAGATAAAATATTGAAATTAAAATTTTAAATATTGAATTTTCTAGTTAATTCCGTATTATTATTATTATTATTATTTTTATTATTATATTTTCATATTTTTTTCCTCACTGAATCGTCATACCCTGTCAGACGAACATTAAAGCTTACAGACTTAAATGTCGACGCGTTAAGAGAAGGGCTTCAAGCAAAAGCTACATACATACATATTTATATATACATATAGTATACCTTCATAAACTGGCGAAAGAGTGGCTAAAAACGCACCGAAAAATGGGTTTTAATAAAATTTGTACAATATATAAAAGTTGAAGCATGAAAAGAACAAAGCGCATTAAGCTCGCAGCCAAGCCAGAGTGAGCCAGAGTCGCTGCCTCAGTCTGCGGTTCAGCATCCATCTCTCTTCGCTTGTTCTTCTCAGCTCCAGATTGTAGACGGTCCATGGCATGAGTCAATATATATATACATATACATATATAGCATATTGTATCTGAGGGTTATTAATGTTTCGCTGTACATGGAAATTATATAGCCGCAGGGCGAGTCGAGGCTCATGAACATTTCTACAAGTAGTTTGGTACTCTCAAGTTTGTTTTTTTGTTGTTGTTGTTGCTGTTATGACTTGGTGGACTTAATTAACAATGCCTTCTAAATTATCTAGATAAATATGCGGTAAATGCGTAGCTACTTTAATATTCGGTTTAGCTGCACTCGTAATTGTTTAATAATGTTGTTTTAATACGCTGTACTTATGAAATTGCTTATGATAAAAAAAAAGAAGTGGTTTAATAAACGTTCAAGAGCGACAACTGCTAGGTCATTAAGTGAAAATGTGGTTAAAGAAGATGGAGATGAAGAAGATTTGCAGATTGAGTCTATTCGAGCGGTTTGTTAAGACCGTGAGAAAGAGAGGGAGTTAACGATATAGATGTCAAGCAACACAGAAGCCAAAGTGGGGTGGGAGAATTGATAGATAAAAAGAGACAGAGATAGAGAGAGGGAGTACAGAGATAGAGAGAGGGAGAGAGAGAGAGAGAGAGAGAGAGAGAGAGAGAGAGAGAGACGGAGTACAGAGATAGATAGATAGAGTGAGGCAGTGAGAGAGAGAGAGAGAGAGTGAGTAAGAGATAGAGAGAGATAGATAGAGAATAGAGATAAATCAAAAAGTGAGAAAAAGCTCTGCAAATAATTTAGGGACTTTTCGACAAATTTTTAATATGTTTATTTCTTTTATCAATAAAGATCTGATGCATTCATTTAGCTATTTAATATCTTAGAATTATTTAAAATTTTGCATATACCAAATATGAGTCAGCTCGGCTTTAAAAGTATTATAAAATAAATATAGCTACAATAAAATGATTATTCCATTTACACATAATCTTAAACACTTAACATAATTTCAAACTATATTTATTAGCATTTTCACATTATTTCTTTAATGAAATTATTATATAATTTCTTGAAGCATTATTATATTTTGTATTCTACACACCTATATCCATAGCTCATTCCCATTTATTTAAATAAATAAATACTGTAATTTGGTTAAATGCAAACTACTTTAGCACTTAATACTCAATTCTCAGGGTATATCCGAGTCACGCATGCCCTGCACTTACACTTAGCACACGTTTATGCGTGTAGCTAGTTAATATGCACGATTAAGTAACAACTATTAACTATTTTATTTACTTGCTACTCACTTACCTAATAAAAATTGTTGAATTTCAATGCGTTTCGAGGCTTTTGAGTCGATATCCATGATTGATCATAAAATGCGTTAATTCAAAGCGCTCAATGTTTGTTTATATGGCCTTTTGTAGATCGTTTGATTTAGGATTTGTATAAATATATTTTTTTTTATATATTATTTGTTGTTGTTGCTTTTGCTAACAATTAACAGTTGTCTGTGAAAATAAAGTAGCTCACAGTCTCATTTAAATCACATGCAATGCGAAGCACTCTCTATAAAAATTGCAGTAAATATTCAAAAATAAATATTATTAACAAGCGCGTTTCTCTCGAGAGGCAGCCAAAAAGAATAACAAAAAAAAAAAAAAACTCATTTCGAATTGAATGAGAAATGACAAGTAAATGAAGTTACAAGAAATTCTGTCTCCCACAGAGCGAAGAGCAGAAATCAATCCATGCTATGGTCCGTTCAGAGTTTATAAATAGATCAGTTGAACAAGATCTAGACTAAGACGTTTCTCTGCTCAATGCTAGCTTCCAATGATACCCTGCATTAAATGTGGCTGCCTGTCTGTCTACCTGACTGTCCCTATAAATTTTAGTCAATGGCCTGTAGGATTCATTTGCAAGACAATGGCAAGTGCTCACCATATTTGGTGTCCACTGTGGCTATGCTCATTGATTTTTAAACAAAAACTTTTGTAATGGGTATCTTTATGGGGTTCATTGACTTTAACCGAATTATGCTATGTAAATAAACTTCCGCTTAAACAAAGCATCAGATTGTAGTAGAATGCTAGCTCAAATGATAAATATAATATTCCAGCTGATATGTCGATATATCTATTTCTATATGCATATATGTGTGTACATATACATACAGATTTTTTCAGATTTTGCAAGAAAAGTTTATCTTTATCTTTGAAATTGTTCAAATAGTTGTTGATATAAAAGTTGAGCTTGAGCATGCGTCAATAATATTATATATAGCATATATTATATAATAGCAGATGAGTTCCTTTAGAAATGTATACATATGTATGTACATATATATGTATATATTTTCTATATTATGATAATCTCATCTTTAGATAAAACAAAGTTCAGAGTTCTTGCGAAATGTTTTATATATTATTATTTTCATTTTTTTCTACAATTTCTATATATTCTGTCCGAGTTTTAGAGCTCTTGAAAAATGTTATTTGTACACTTTTTTGTTGTTTATTAATTTATCTTGAATTTGAAATTCTCTGGCTAAATACATCTGTTTTATAGATATATACGCAACATACATATTTCTATTTTCATTTAAGAACATCGCCAAGTTATAGAATGAGTTCAGTTCTGGAAATATATTCTTTACTAGCTTTTCAATCATTTCTAGTTCTGGTTTCCTTACTCTAATATCTCTTGGTTAGATCGACCCGTTTAATGCATTCCTAAATATCATATGTATATTGTTTATATATTTTTGTATTGTTTGTTTTGTTGTTGCTTTTATTTGGTTGCACGCTTCGCTTGGCGCCCAGTGGAAAATCAACGCGGCGCTGATGACGTTATGTTTTTTCGTGTTTTTTTTTTTTTGTTCATCATTAGCTGTATACGAATATATATATATATTTATTGCATATGTATGTGTATATATCCATATGCATATATGTATCTGTATATTTAGTACGCTCTGTGACTGCAGTCAACCTAAAGCTGTGTGTGTGTGTGTGTTTATACATACATATGTGTCATTAAATGTTATTACGAAATGGCTTTGGGCCGATTTTCATAATGCGATACTTAGTTTATGCAGAGCCGCTTAGCACCTGGCCAAGGGTTGTGGGAGATGGGGCGGAATAGGGGGTAGGTGTAGATGTGTGTGTCTGCCTCTAGGCTATACAGACATGTCTCTGTCGTCTGTGCGTCTGTTCTGCGGTTTATTTGTTTGTTTGTTTGATTGTGACGCCTTTTGTGGCTTAAACTAGGAATAGATTGTGTACACAAAGAGAGAGCTAGATAGAGAGAGAGAGAGAGAAGGAGAGAGGCAGAATGGGAGCGAGTCTTGTGGGGGCCTAGTGACTGCTGCTACTTGGCAAATGTTTTATGTAGCTAAGCTGAAGCTGGTCTCTTGCCCAGCCTTTTTAATTCTGACTCATCCGAAAAAAAGCAAAAAAAATAAGGCAACGCGTGTCGTTGGCCATAAAAGAAAGAGATAGAGATATATGTACAGAAAAAGTAAGTAATATCTAAGCATTTCTCTTCTAGAACTTTTACTTTTTTCTCTCTCTCCCTCTCTCTAGCTATCTCTCTTTATTTATGGCATATAAAAAAATGAGTTTGGCAAATGTTATTCGATTTGCTTTATTTGATATGTTTTCTTTTCTGCACTGAGCCATAAACAATTTCTATTGCTAATTAACACTTGTAGTTGAACATATTGAATTTCTGTTTACTGTAATTTCTCTTCTGGTTCTGGTTCTGCTTAAGTTATTTTTCAATGTAAATATTTGATTTAAGGCCTCGGCATTTCGAATTGTTTAGGTTATATGGCCATAGCGCAGGCGTGTCTGCTGCTTCGCAGTCGCTGCACTGCGTTGCACTGTTGTCTGTCTGTCTGCATTTCCGGTCATTTATCAAAATGCAAACTGCATTTCCTGCGCTGCAAGCCTTCAAATTAAAATTGAAAATCAGCTTTGGTATTCTCGCCTCTTTCTTTTTGTATTTTATTTGATTTATGCTTTTAAATTTTGCATCCGGTTTTTCACTTGATTCTTTGTCACACTGCGCCTTTGTTTTTACCCATACACTTTGCTCTTGCTCTTGCTGTTTGCGTTGACGTTGCCGTTGACGTTAGCGTCGACGCCGGCGTTGACACCTTTTCTGCTTAAGCTTAACAACAACAGCTTTTCTGTAACAGCGCTCTCTGTAGAACCCCAATGCGAACCCAGACGCAGTCGCTTTTCATTGCGAATACGTTCTTGTGCGAGCGAACGAGATGGCGCGACCGCAGGCTTTTGAGCACTTTGCGCGCACTATGCGAATTTTAAAGCGCGACTCTGTGTGCGCGGCCGTGAATCACACGAACGCAACTGACTGAAAAGCAACAGCAGCGCAACCAAATGACTAGAACGGCTGCCGGTCTGTTGGCTTCCCCACCACATGGTTCGTTGGGGAGCCGAACGCCGAACGCCGAAAGCCGAAGCCGCACGCACGAACAGCCAAACAGGCACACACGAAGCTGCTGCCTGTTGCTGTTGCTGTTGTTGTCATTGTAGCTGTAGCTGTTCTTGTTGCTCACTTTCTTTGGAGAACGAAGAAGTTTTTAATACTCAGTAGGCATTGCAAAGGGAAGTGAAAGGAGAGTTGTCTTATGCGCCAGTGCAAGTGTATGTCAAAGGGGAAGGAAGACAGTTGATGAGCATCGACAGCCGAAATACAGTATGCATGCAAATGTATGTGTAACTGTAATTGTATGAATATTTTAATATATAACATATATTATACTGGCTTACAGGGTATTGTCTGATCGACTTCTCGACCTTGTTGCTGTTTTGTTTTTATTTTTGGGGGAAACAACAAAGTCAGTTTTGTTGCATAAAACTGAAAATGTAAATTTAAATGCAAGCGTTTTTGGCCATTTGAGCATCGAAGTTGCCGTCTTGACCAATTTCGGCCAAGCAAACAGGCTCGCCAACCCGCAAGAAACTGACTAAAACAACAACACACAAACCAGAAATCTTCTTAGAAACTGCCAGCCAAAAAAGAAAAAAGTAAATAAAAAGAAGAATGAGAAGTGGCAGATGTTGTTATTAGAAATCGGAGCCTGGCTTAAAAGCCTATCTTCAGGATGTGTGTGTGCGGCAGATAAGCAGACAGCTAAAGATATAGCTAAAGAGATACACATATAGAGAGATTCAGATACAGCTGCAGCTCCATACATCTAGCTGCTGCCCTGAAGGACGTGCTGCCCAGGTAAACAACTCAATTTTTAATTAAATGTTGCTTGAAATAAATTAAAAGAATTGGATAACCTTGGACTGGGCCGCCACTTGATAGCCCAGTGCGTGACTACGTGTGTGCGTGCAGGGCCGAAACGGACAGGTTCCCAGATATATAGCAGCAGCTATACAGCCAACAACAATCGGCTTCAAGCCGGTTGCAACAATCAGTGCCACTGATTCATGCCACAATGCTCGCTCTTGTTTCATACACGTATTTTGCTAATGCTTAATTACAAGTCTTTCCATTCAAAAAATAACCAGATTTTTGTACTTTAAGCGGACGTTTTTACTTTGGGGACATGCTGGCGTTTTTGCTGCGTTTTGCTAGCGTTTTTAGACGCGAGCGTATTTAGCTGTGCTGCCAGCTGCGACAGCTCTTTTTTTTTTTTTTATCGTTTTTGCTTATATTTCAGAGTAATTATCAGTTTGACTTACACTAGGCAACTTTATGCTTCTAAGTTTTTTTTTTTTTTTTTTGCTTTTCTTTGACAGGCGCTAGCGTGCGTTTTTGTTGCATTTCTAAATGCGTAACGTTTTTTCAGCGCAGCTTTTTTTTTGGCTTAGTGAACAACAAATATTTTAGCAAACACTTCACAGTTCTGAGCATTGAAAACAAACAAATTTTTGGACTTAAATAAAAAATTTTACTTAAGAAACGCTTGTAGGCGGTTTTGTTGCGTTCTGCTGGCGTTTTGTGACGCGTGCATTTTAAGCTGCGCTGCCAACTGCAGCAGCGCGTTTTGTTTTTGTGTCTTCGATTGCACTTTTTGCACGGGCGTTGGCGTTGCTTTCGATTGCTGTTGTTGTAGCTGCTGCTGCTTCTTCTTCTTCTTTTGTTTGTTGCTTTGAGAAGTCACTGTTGTTGTTGTTGCTGTTGCTGATTGCTTAGCAACAGTTGTTGTTGTTATTGGCGCTTTTGTTTGTTTTTGCTGTATTGGCATTTTTAGCTTTAGCCCCGCATTGATGTCTTTATTTTTATGCTGTTTGCTCTTCACTTTTGTTGTTGCTGTTGATGTTGCTGCTTTTGCTGTTGTTGCAGTTGCTGCGGCTGCTGCTTGCATTGTTTTAGCTTTGGCGCATTTCTTTGGCTTTTCCAGTGGCAACATTGTCTTGTGCTGGCATAGCTCGCACTGCACCGCCTGCAAAAGTGATTTATGATAAGTCGACCTTAGGATAAAGGATTTATGTTGCTAACCATATTGCTGGCCATGCACTTCTTCAGCCATTTGGCTCGCTTCCTGGCCCCAGCACTGAGTACTCCGCGCTGCTGCTTGGCCTTGACCGTCTCCAGCTGGGCAATCAACCTGCGTCGCTTGGCATTGGTGGCCAAGCTTTGGGGCTGCAGATGCAGCTTGTACTGGCCATCGATCCACTGGCTGCCGCAACGGACACACATGCGAGCCGGTCCGATGTTCTCCTCTGGCAACTGGACATTGTGGCGGGCAAGCTTGCGACTTGTATTGCTATAGAAGAAGAGTTTTACTATGATAATCATTATCATTATAAAATTAGGACTTACATATAGTACGATTTGAGCAATCGTTCGGTGTGTGTTTCTGCGCTCAGCTCTTTGGCACAGTTCCACAGGTGGTTTACTGTTCTCTCTGTCATTTCTGAAACGGAAAAGATTTAGCTATTTTATAGCCAAAATTGGCAGCACAAACAGCACCGCACGTTGCACAAGTGTCAGATCTACACTAGCATAACACATCAACCACAAGCAATTTACAACTTACCTACATATGCATCAACATGCTATAATTAGTTGAATATGTTTATTTATTTGATTGGTCACCGCCATTCATTTAAATTATCTTTACCAATATTTAAATGCCCATCAGAATCTCGCGTTTTGTTTTGGTGCTGCCACTTAAAAACATCGCACGTAGTTGCCACTCATAGAACTTATCGATAACAGCGTATATTATGTTAATAACATATTATGTTAATAACAATGCTCAGCTGTAGATTTGAGGTAGCTGTTAAATTTTAAAAAGTCAATTGTGCATTCACGGCTGATTTTCATTTACTTTTTACGCAAAAAATAATTTTATATTATACCAATATTACTCTTATTTTAAAAACGATACAGCTGCTTAGTTAAAAATGCCATAAATTAAAAAATTGTTTAGCATCAGTTGATTGCAACTCCAATCCAGCGCAATGTTAAGCTGCTGTACGTTAACAGACGCAGATCGATAGATACTGTTTTTGGGCACTGTGGCCACCCTAGCGATTACTCTGATACTGACGCTTGCTCATTTAAAATCTTAACGTCGCGAATGAGTGAGAAAACAGAAGCGACGCGCACAAGTTTCGAATGACGTACATCCATGGAAAGATACTAAAATAATTAGTTTTTAAACGAAAAAATAAAAGTAAACAGTGTATGTGACTAACTAGCAATCAATAAATAACTAATTATATACAAGTGCTAGTGCAAGAGAATAAATTAAAGATAAGTGATCGGAATAATTAGCATTTTGCATCCGCAACAGCAACAGCAGCAGCAACAAAAACAACAACAACAATGGATCCCTTTACCCAGGTACAGCGCGACAAAGCAAACAATGAAAAATGATTGTCTTCTAACTGCATTCGATGTGAATTTCATAATTGCAGCGCATGCTCGAAAAGGCCGAACAGCGCAGTCGCGCACTCGGCATAACAAATGCCAGCAAATTTCCATTAGCTGAATGCACTTTGACAAGCGAAGCGACGCCAGCAGCGACGACGTCGACGACATCATCGACATCAGCGCCAATTGCAAGCAGTGCCGCCAGCAGCGCAGCTGGCAAAGTTGTTATCCTCGATAAGGCAACTCTCTCGGCGTCGCCCACCAAGCCGCTGCGTCACTATGCGGCCGTGAATAAGGAGAATTTGGAAATGGGCATTGAGATAAACATTACCAGCGCCCAGCCAATTGGGGTAAGTTTTTTTTTCTGCCGTTTCTTATTTTTATTTTATTTCATATGCATTTGCCTTGCGCTTTCGTACGGTGGATGTTTTTGCGCTTTGTCCTTTGTCTTGGCATTTTGCTACAACTCTCTCTCTCTCTCTCCCTCTCGCTCGCTCTCGCATTCACACTCGTTTTGTGTGCGTGCGTTTGCTTGCTTATTTGTGTTTGTATTTTTACGCGCGCTGTCGCCACGTTTAGGTGCAAGTCGAAATACAGGAGCAAGATATGAGCACCGACGAGGATGAGCAGCAGCAGCAGACGGCAGCACTAATCCCAAGTACAGCCTCTACGACCGCTGGTGATTTGGAGGCGCCTGTTAATCAGCCGTTGGCTCGTCTGCGTGACACCTCGCGCAGTCGACTGCAGCGCATGGGCGCCCTCTACTCCAACACGGATGATTTGTCCTCGCCCATACATCGCACCGAGGCACAATTTCATGCCGACGATGACGACAGTGCGGATCGAGCTTCGCGTAGTCCACGGCGTGGCAAGCAGCGACTGGGTAAGCTGGCCGCATTGGCGGATACGATTAACCAGTGGGAGGATGACACGGCACATCATGATGTGCATCGACCGTTGCTGGATGCAGTGCCGCCGCCCAAGCCTGATCTGCCCAGTCGTCCTGCCCGAGCGGATGCCGTGGATGCAACAAGCAGCAAGACAAAGCAATTGAAATGGGATCCCAAGGTATTGAGCTCATTGGAGGCGCAAGGTTTCCAGCGACGCGAATCTTCCACGGTGAAACATACCTATGACTATGCCAAACAAGAGGAACCGACAGCACCAATAGTTACCACAGCAACGACAACAGTTGCAGCCAAAGCCACAACCACAACCACAGCCAAGCCACCTTTGCCAGAGAAATCAACGGCCGTTAGTCAGGTGGCCAAAACCTTTAGTGCCGCAGCCAGTGCGCCCGCGCCGGCCCCCAAATCCTTGCCTACGCCCGCTGCCCAAGTCAAAGCTGGCCTCGTCTCTGGCCGAGCTGCCATCTTCGAGAGCAAAGCAAACAATGGCCAAACGCAGGCAGCGCAGCGCAATCAAAAGGATCCGTGCGAGCTGTCGCTGAAGGAGCGCATGAAACTCTTTGAAACAGGCAATACCAAGGCCGTGCTGCCCAAGGCGCCAATTGGAACAGCGCCCAGCATTAGCCAGATACGAGCAGCAGCGGCAGAGGAACAGCAGCAGCCCAAGGGTAAGCGCAATAAAAATAAATAATAAGTGAAGGAACTTAACTCATAATGCATTCCCTTTGCAGCCCATCCGATTGCCGTGACCAGCCAACAGAGTCAGCCAAGCAAGCCTCAGCCACAGCCCAGGACAGAGAGCAAGTTGGGCGACAAAGTGGCCGCCTTGGTGGCCTCTGCACAGAGCAGCGCGCAGAATCGCATTAAAGACATTGACAGACAGCGACAAGAGGATATGCAAATCATAGCCAATCGGTTCAATAAGCAAAAGGAACTTTTGACAACAGTCACTGCACCAGTGGCTCCGCCGCCTGCTCCACCTGCTAGCAGCAGCAAAGTAGTGCGTCCCATGCCGCCGCCACCACCACCGCCCATGGCCACAGCCAGCAGCAAGCGGCGTTCGCGTAAGCAACTGCCAAGCAAACTCAATCAACAGAAATTCTCTAAATCTAACGTGTCTCTCTTTGTCTCTTCGCAGCTGGCGATGTTATTGACGAGGAGTCGAAGCGTGCCAGGAAATCCCAAACGGGGGATCGTTTGTATCCGGCGCTATCTGACCTAGATTCCAGCGGTGACAATTGCTGTGCCACAGCAACGGCTTCGTTAAACGACGACACCGAAGAGGAGATTGAAAGGTGCGCTGATAAATTCTATTCCTGCTTGCTCTTTCTGCTCTGCATTGAATAGACTTGATGAGACTGACTATTACTTACCTTAGTTTTAACGACTAGAGACTAGGCGCATAATAAATGTTTGTATAGCTGCTTAAACTAATCTCTTTTAATTTGTAGTTGCATGGATGAGTCCGATGTGGATGTGGATGAGAAGGCGGAGGCGGATGAGGAGGAAGATCAGTCACAGACTGAGGACAGCAGTGCGGGCATGTGCAACGGCAGCCTAGGTCGCGACATCTTGCACACGGTGCAGCGCAATGAGCAGCAACAACAACAAGGCAAAAAGGTGAGTCGCAGGTAGCATAAACTAAGCACAGCGGGTGGCAGTGTTTAACCTTTACCTTTACGTTATCCTCTCCCATCAGGTACGGTATGCCGAGCAGGATCATTATTATAGCAATGATGGCGACAGCTCAATGAATTCGTCTCAAGTCTCTACGGGCATCGATGACTATTTGGATGAAGCCCTGGTGGGCGACTATGCCAGCACGCAGGAGGATGACACCGAGGATGAGCATAATGCCAGTCAGCTATCGCTGGGCGTGAGTAGCCTCTACACCAATCTATTGTTAATTCCTTTGTAATCGGAATTCTCTTATCAAACAGAGCAAAGGCACCACAGCTTCCAATAGCTTCTCTTATCGCAAGGCATCTGGCGCTGCTGCTGCTCTCTGCCAGACCATTGAGGAGCAACAGGAGGCAATGGATGTGCAAACCCCATTATTAAATGGCGCACAACCCGTCAAATCGGAGTTGAGCGTCAATCAGGATAACGATAACTTGGTTACGCTTGTTCACACCGTCAGCTTCTATCGGCGCCAGCAGAATGCCAGCGTAAGTCACACATTCATTAATTAACTTAACTTGGTTGCCTAAATCTTAGATGCATATATTTCTCAATTATTTATAGAGCTCCAATTCGACACCGGTGCGTAAGGTTTGTCGTGAGCAGCAGATTGTGCGCTCTGCATTGAGCAACGATTGCCATGCCAAGCATAAGCTGGAGTATGATTCGCCGCAGCATGTGGAGCTGGCTGCCAGCAGTGAGGACGATGAGGAGGTGCAGAATGCACGCGAATCAAATGATGCTGTTATGGCACAGGAGAAGATTAAGAAGCTCTTGGACGAGGTATGCAAACAGCAGCAGGTCATTGGACAGGCGAGTCAGGCGCTCAATCTGTGCGCAGCCACAGTGGAATTTTCGGGCTCCACCGAATCTGTGGAGGGTGAACGCTATCTACTGCTAGCAAGTAAGGGTTGAATGATATGATATATATGATATGCTTAGATGTATTAAATATCAATGAAATATTCTTTGTATAGCTCATCGTCGTCAGGCCTGCTTGGATGAGGTGCAGCGTCTGCGCGTGGAGAACAGCATACGGTCCGTAGGTGCGCCCAAGGAGAAGGGCCTGCTTACAGTCAAGGACATCACCATACCGTTGCGCCAGGAATATGTGCGTAAAATGGCAACGGGCAGCATCAACGGTCACCATTTGGTCTGCCTGCTCAAGTACAATGAGCACGTGTTGGCCACCAAGACGGTGCCCACGATGCCAGGTCTGCTCTCAGTCAAATTTCCCGATGTGCTGCAGCTGAACAATGTCTATGCTGACTTCAGAGTAAGCCAAAGATTAATTAATTTCCGTTGAAAACAAGATGTTTTAATGGGTTTTCCTCGACAGATTACTCTAGAGATTTATGGCATGCTAGCGCAGCGGGATCAGCTGCCACACGAGCTCAAGTACCACATCAATGTGAATAAGAAGGGCGGCATCAAGACGCCCAAGAAGAAGGGCGGCGAAAATCGTTTGGTTATGCCCCCCGTTCAGAGTCCAGCCGGTCCCCATGTGGTGCGTACGCCACAGCTGGTGCAATATGGTTTCGCCATCTTCTCGCTGCGTGAGATTCAACGCACTAGCTGGACGCTGACCCAAGTGCTGGGCGTCAGTCCGCTCGATGGCACCGTGCACATGAAGGTCAATTGCGAGCTGTCGGTGAGCGTGGAGTACAAGGGTTTCCTGACCATGTTCGAGGACATCTCTGGCTTTGGTGCCTGGCATCGTCGCTGGTGCTATCTAAATGGCGCCCTGCTTAGCTACTGGAAGTACCCCGACGATGAGAAGAAGAAGGCCCCAATGGGCAGCATCGATTTGAATGCGTGCAGCTCACAGAAGATCTGCACAGCGCCGCGGGACATCTGTGCTCGATTGAATACAATGCTGCTCGAGTGCGAGCGTCCTGCTCTAGATACCGATCAGGAATCGCTGATTATTGTGCCCAATGGACGGACGACAACGGTGCGGCATTTGCTCTCGGCCGACACCAAAGAGGAGCGCGACGAATGGGCGGCCTATCTGAACAAGGCGTTGACATTGCTGCGCGCCTGGGGCACAACGCATTGAGCAAGGGGCGTGGCAGCAGCAGCGGCAGACAGCAGACAGCAGTGGGAGGGCGGAGCTTTAGCTCAAACTGTTTCTTTTATTTAAGTTATTTTTTACTAATTTTTAAGTTGAATTTTTGTCATTTTTTGATTTTGCTCTATTTGCTGTTTGCCATTTTGTAAGAGACCCAAGCTAAGGTATATATATATGTTCAAGGGTATACGTTAATAATACTATAAATACATGTGTATATATATATATTTATGTGTGTACAACTTCAACAAACAATTAATATATACGTGTGTGTATGTATGTAAAACACAGTTGAGAATTTATTATTTTGGATTAAGTTGTTTGGTTTTATTGAATCCTTTTTCCAACTATACACATATACATATACATATATATATTTATAAATATTTTCATTTGAAATGTAATAACTTTTCGACTATGTGTGTGTGTGTGTGTGTGTGTCATTTGTTTAATAGGTGGTTGTTGTTGTTGTAGGTTGTATATAAGTAGTAACAGCTTTTGTTTAGGTTGTCAGGTAGTCTCTGGTATGCTTGACAATTGACACTAGTTAAAGTGAACTAACAGGATTAGATATATATACTATATATAATATATATACCATATCTATATATATATCATGCTGGCAATTGGCCTAAAAGCTATCTACAAAATTGCTTTAAAAGTGTGCTAATTTTTGTTTTTTCTTGTTATGTTTGTTTTCAGTTAATTCAACTATGTCACAACGATTATACGCATTATAGGCGTATATATATATATATAGGTATAGATCTTGTGTATATATAATTTAGATTTCCCTTTTCAAAGTGTAAAATACTTCAAAATTAACGTTAACACATTTTAGATATGATTGTTAGTGTTTAATTGCTTTGTGTGCTGGCGTGTGTGTGTGTGTGTGTGTGTGCGCGCGTATATATATATGTACATGATTGAACAGTTAAGGGTTTAAGCCTACAGTTGGTTAGTTGAGAAATTGCTTTGGAATTATGTACACAAAGTGAAACATTTGGAAATTTGAGATAGAGTTTTTGGAGATTTTCTAGATGATTTATTGAAGTTTCTGCCTTGAAATATATTGGTATTAGTTGCCTGTTTGACTATTATTGAGAATATTCAAAAAGTTATTGTTGTGTCTATTTGAAGTTATGGAACTTCTTTGCTTAAAGCGTCCAACTGTTTTCCCCCCTTTAGCCTGACTGATCATCTATAGCTCTTGAGCTACAGTCATTCTTCGCTAGCAAGCCTTGTTTATGTCAGGAATGTGTTAATGTTTTTGGAATTTTTAATATTCTTTACATAAAGCTTTCTTACAGTAACAAAATAATTATTAATTTTAGCAACTGAAATTGAAGTTCGAATCAAGATCTTTTATTTTTTTCTTGCATATAACTTTTAACGGTTTTCAACTCTTGTAAACTCCTTTTTGTCTGATAACTTCGTAACTCTTATGCTTACCACAGTCCGCTCTTCGCTATAACAAACTCTACCTATCTCTTTTTGATTTATTATATGTTGTATAATTTCTTCTAAGCATTTATATTTCCTATAACAATCTTTCATACTTCCTATATCAGTGTCATTTGATCCTAGCTTCTAAAACCCATTCCATTTTCAAATTGGGAAACTTTAGCATAATATTGATTAGGATATTTTGAGGTCTCTATAGTATATATAGTGTATATATAGATATTTATTGAGTGCATTCGTTCTAATTATCCGACTCTGGCTGAATAAATATGTGTTTTCATATAGACCGTATGTAACTGTAAAGCTTACTATATGCAGTAGACTAGTAGAATAATATTAGACTCTGAGCCAATTCAACTAGACATAAAACAGATTAGCTAACAAAGATTTGGCTAGATAAACAGGTATATATATATAGATATATATGTTTGGCTATATAATATTGTAGGATTTATGAATAATGCCTGCTATATAGGGGCTTAAACAATTTGCTATATATATATATATTTTTGTTGCTTAACAATTGTGTTCAATTGGTTGTTGTTTTCTGGTCGCAAAAAAGTGGGAAATTTAAAGCTGTCTTTAATTTTTCTGAATTTCCTTTCAAGTCTTTTCAAATTTGTAACTTACTTTCTAAAATGCTAAAAAACACAATTTCTTTTGGCCAATGTATAAATTTAAAAAAATAAATGCCTATATATGTATGTATATAAATATGTATGTGTTTAGGTGTGTGTGTGTGCTTCATATTTTAATAAACAATTCAACACTTTGATATACTTAAGGCTACAACAAAAATATATAAATTAATAACAAATTAAAATACTATAAAACAAATGCTTAAAGAGCGACTCGAATGTAAAGATGTGTAGGTGTGTTCAGGTATATATATGTGTGCGTGTGTGTGTGTGTGTGTGTGTGGGTATGTGTGTTTAGTTTACGGATTAGTTGCTGCTGTAACGGGCAACGCCACTTGGGCATTCTGTCGCCGCAAATCGGATTTGGTGGCGGCCGTTATAAGAGTGCCCACAATTAGCATAACGGCCATGGCTATATTGGCTGGCACGTCGCCGTACGAGTAGAAGAGCTCCGAATAGAAGAGCGTGAAAAAAATGCCAAAGGTTTGAGCCGATGCATTCAGCAGGCCGGACGAAGTGCCCTCCGGTTCGGGAAACGTCAGCTCAGCGCCAAATTCAAAGCCCACGGGCAGGTAGCCAGTCATGAAAAAGCTGTGTGCAGCAGCACGTGCAAGCAAGCAATCAATCATCAGATATACATATGTATGTAAGTTAATTAATGTCCAACTAGTACTTACCCCAACAGCGATGCCGTCAGATACACCACACCAATGTGACCCGTGTCGAGAGTGAATGTGAATATCCACATGCCAACCATAGAGAGAGCATACACGGCCAGCGTTGTCTCTCTGCAAGCAGCAAACCGTAGCTCAGTAAAATGCTCTCTTCGAGCATACATAAAATTATTCTAGAAGACCAATCAGCTCTAAGCGCATGCTGATCAAGCAAGGTAGCCAGACTTGCACTCATCTTCTTAGCTTACTTTCAATTGGTTTCTCTCCCAATTGAGTTCCTTAGACATTTTCTGTTTCATTCTTTATTTAATGAGTAATTCTTAGCCAGCCGCTGCTCACGCTAAAGCTATTTACACTACTTAACTTTATTCGCTTACTCTCAATTGCGGGCGCTCTCGCAAATGTCCTCAACTTTAAATTCACTCTAATTGAAATGTACTCAAAACTCTTTTTTTGCTAACTCGCAACTATTTCCTATGGGTATGCATGTATGTAAATTGAAATGTACTCAAAGGGAAATTTACACAGTTCTGTGGGGTATTTACTGCTGCTCACACTAAATCTAGCATCTTTTGCATACTCTGAATTGCACTCTCTCAAATGGAAATTGAAATGTACTCAATTTCGATCGCATTTATTTCCCTTTTGAAACTGCTGCTCATTTCCAATTGGTCCCGCCTTTAAAAATGTTTTGCATGCCCTCAATTATTCGCTCAAAGTAGTAGGTAAGTAGTTAAATTGAAATGTACTCAAAGGGAAATTCACACATTTGTTATCAAATTGCATGCCTTTTGAGTGACGAATGGCTAGGGAATTTCTGCTCACCCTTTATTTATTAACGTGCTTAACTTTTTTTCTGCTGGCTCCCTCTCTCTCTCTCTCTAAAATGCATATTTGCACTCAAACAGTCATGCCTCCATTTTTGATCGCATTTCTTTTCCCTTTTGAGCAGCTGCTCTTTTCCAATTGGTCTCTCACTTAAGTCTACATATACATATGTATGTATGTATTTAAATTAAAGCGCACTCAATGGGAAATTTGCAATTCTGCGGGCGCATTTCGTTCCTTTTGAGTGAGTTATTATTTACTCTGCCTTTAACACGTTGCGTATGAGCAATCGAGTGCATTAATTGTACTCACTTGAACTTGTGCGTCTTGTCCAGCACAATGCCAGAAACCACGGAGCCCAGCATGCCGGCCAGCACAATGCTGAGACCAATGCGACCCGTGTCGACCTCATGACCTGGATAATACTTGAGCACCACCTGCACAATAAACCACAATTATCAGTAATGCATCAGTTGGTAAGCAGGTGCTACAATACCGGATTAAGCAGTGTTGAAATGGCGTAGAAGACGCCCACATTGATGCCATAGGAGAGCAGCAGGAATATGAAATTCCGATTGGTCAGCAGATTCTTCAGCGACTGACCAAAGCTGACCTGCTGCTCGGCCAAGCCTTCCAGACGATTCGCCGCCTCCTGCGCGGCCGATGGCGGCGTTGGCGGCTTATCCTGAAAGACTGCAAGCGCAGAGAAATTAATGATTTGAGCTAGACTTTATATCGACTCTACTTACATATGGCCATGAGGATGAGCAGTATGCTAGTTAATCCAGCCACCAGGTAGAACATCAGCTGCAAATCGGAACCCACCTGGTTGATGTCCTCGGAGTTTGGCACCAGCATTGGAGGCAGCACAAAGCCAATTGCCACGCCCAGCTAGAGATTAGACGAGGATAAGAAGAAATGTATTACAAAATAATGAAGAACTTGTATCTAATCTTTAAACTTCCCCCTTCTTGAGCATTGCGGAATATAGATTTTAAATATTTGATCTATCATTTATCTTCTATACTTTATCTTTAATCTTCCATCTTCCATCTTCTGTCTTTTATTTATATTTTCTCTCATTTCTGCTCTCAGTTTTCCATCTGCGCTCCTTACTCTTAAAATCTCCTATTGGATTCTTAAGCAAACACAATTCTCTCATAAATAATTTAAGCTTATTTCGAACAAATGAGCGAGCATTGTGCAGTCGGTTGTAACCCGTTATTTGTTTATTTTTATTGTTTCAAAACAAAGCGCATCCGTTTCCATTTGCTTCACTTTCAGAGCGTCTCGTTTTATTTATGTTCGCGTTAGTCCTGTAAAATTGATTTATATGTCCTTTCCCTGGCAGTTGCTGCTGTGGCAGTTGCAGCAGTTGTTGCTGCTGCTGCTGCTGCTGTTGCTGCAGCGGAATTTTTGCTTTCGTCAAAGTTTTGCGCCGCAATTTCATGGCAAACAACATCGAAAAAAATTGAGGGGAAACGAGATGCGGCAATAGTTGTCCGGCCAGCTGCTGTGCCACAAACTTGTCTCATGCATTTTTCGTCAGTTTTTCAGTTGTTTGCAAAATGTACTGAATACCCTGTAAAGTGCAGCAAGTGTCAATAATGGGATATTGCTTAAAGCATGAAAACATACTGAATTTAGCTTGAGATAAGATATAACTTCCATACATACACTTTTTCTAGGGTATATGCAAGTCGTATACTGATAATTTTCTAACTTGATTTTGCTATTCTTTTATAGAGTAATTTTACTTAAGTAGTTTTTTAATTACCATAAAAAAAATGTATACAGGGTATCATCAAGTCGTTCATTAATGCACCAAGATACCGAAACTGATGCCAAGAAATGCAAATTGGCATGTACTAGAGTATTGGCAAGTCGATCATATGCACATACATATATTTTACAGGGTATTAACTAGTCACTCTTTGCTAACAATGTTTGTCTGTTGCTTAAGGAAACAGTATTTTACATTGTGAGGCAAAATTGTTGTACAATTTCGAAAATATAGGGTATTGCAAGTCGAGCATATGCAAGTAAATGGAATGCAATCCACAGCTAAATATAGGGCATCGCTAACAGGAAATTCACAATTAGAATCTACATTTAACATTTTCTATTTCTACAGGGTATTTTCTGGTCAATCACACGCATCTGCAGCGTTTTTTTGTTGCTTTTTGTTTATGTGCAATTTCGTTTGTCCCATAAATCGGTTTTAGCGCATGCTGAAAAATAGCTTCTGACGTCGCACGTAAAGACCATTAAAATTGAGCACAATATCAATTGAAATTTTTCATAGGTTTTCTTCCCTTTTTTTTTTGCCAATAGTTTGAAGTATTTTATATTTACCATTTTTCGTTGTGACTAAAGTAAAAGTCAATTTGAATAAATTGCCATTTTTAATTGAATATCAAAGGACTAAGCCTTCTGGGCTTTAAATTGGTTTTAATTACTTTCGATTTCGATTTCATTGAAATTTAAAACAAAATTTAAAGTTTATGCCAAGTTAAAAGCTATTGAAGCTCTTCGAATATGTCAATTGCTCTTAGAAATGTATTTTTCTAATTTCTTATAAGAATTCTCCCATTACTTGCCAATTGGCATAAATATTACCCTATTTATTCTCTCACTATTCCCTCTATTTTATTTATCTATTGCTGCAATTGCATAATCGGTTCGTTCTTCCTTTGCCGGCGCAACAATTTACATAAATTAAATTTGAATAACTCGCGAGAGAGATTGCCATCGCCTTGAGGCAGCGCAAGCAAATGGGGGGCGTGGCAATGGACGCATATTAAAAGAATACATATTTGAGAGCCTGGCCGCAAGCTTGACAATAATGCAAGCAAATTGAAAGAGCAGACGCCTCAACAGGGCTGGAATGCTCGTACATATAGTATACTTCTAGTAATGCCCACTAGAGATGTATAGAGAGCGAGCGAGGGAGAGGGAGAGTAAGAGAGAGAGAGAGAGTATAAACAGCTAAGAGGACTTCCGATAAAAAGGCAAACAAGGCCCCCTAGAGGCAGGAGACGGGGGGGTAGAGGGAATAGGTTAACTTGGCGGGGTATTCATTTCCTGGCGTGTTTACATATGCGAAACAGAGCACTTTGTTGTAATAAAAAAAATAAAAAAAAAAAACAAGAAAAGAACTTGTAGCTGCTTAAGTGAAGAGTGTGTGTATATATATACCCTATAAATTGCTATCAATTTTGAGTAGATAATATCAAAAAAGTTGCACAATGTCTCTTAAAATGTAGGCAAATCTTAATATGTAGTTCATTAAGCTCTTATATTTAATCAAATTTCTATGCATATTGCTGCCTTGAGCTCTTATATTCTAATTATATACTTATAATTTCCCAGCTCTTATATTTGCCAAACTATTACTTATACTTGTAATTGTAATTTCCCAGTTAGCTAGTTTTGAATTAATTTTACTTATAATTTCCCAGCTAGCTGCTCCCAACTGGTACAACTTTTATATGCTCTAGATCTTATACATTACTTATAATATAGGCCTTCGCTTTATACTCCTTTCACTCACACACTTGAACAACACTCTTCGAATTCGCTAACTCTTATATTATTCTAAAGTTCTTCCTCATGCTTACATGCACTTGAACAACGGCAACATACCCTCTTTCGTAGCATATACTCAACGAGTGCAGAGTGTAAAAATGAAAGCAAAAGAAACTATGTTTGTTCAGCACTTTGGCAACTGGCACAGTCAAAGCTAAAGCGAAAGCCAAAGCCAAAGCCAAAACCCATGCTGGCGTCTTGTTTCTCTAGCAAATCCGCTTGTCGGGATTCTATGCAAAATGGGGGTCTGCGCGTTGCCTGTGGCGTTGACTGCTTCGGCTGCTGCTGTTACTGCTTGGTGCGTGTCGTCCTTGCCAGATAAGGCGGCAAACGCTTACAACCCTGGCCAAGCTAAAGGTGGAGAAGGTAAGGTGGAGGGAGGCGCGTTCAATGTCAAGCGTTGCGAACGTCGCCCGCTGCTGCTTGGTTCTCGCTTTAGATACACTTCTAATACCATACGTATAAGAGTTTTTTTAATTTGGCACGCAGTGTGTAACGCTCAAAGAAAGATGAACATATCATTGATCGGGCCTCTGCTATTGGTCACGAACAGATGGGCAGCGGGAGAGAGAGAGTGAAAGAGTGGGCTATTTATATATGCACTGCAGCCATACCATTGGCCGCCATGCTTTTAATCCCGTTATCAGCTGCAATAAGTACTCATTTTGCTCAAGCACTCGCGTGAGCGTGCAGGAGTTAAGAATATTGTGTGTTCTCCAAAGCTCTGCATGTATTAGTGTGTGGGAGTTGACTTAGCATGGGCTCGAGTCTAACGACGCAATTTAGTCTCTCAGCAGCTGTCCTGCCGATCTGTTCTCACTTGCGCGTGTGTGTTTAATTTATTTCTCTTGAAATTATTTAAATGCTCTAAAAATGCAAGAAGTGTGTGTTGTGTGTGTTTGCAGAATATCTATTATTTATCCACTGCTCGTTCTTCCCTTCAGTGCATAGTCAATAATTGATAAACGAAGTGTTGCGATTTTGGCGCTTGACTCAAGAATTGGCGCGCTATCAAACATGATCCACATGGAGTGAGCGTGAGTGAAGGAATTTGAAGAGAGAGGCAAGTCTTCTCTTGTGCATAAACTCTTATACGCTTCTTATTTATTTGCAAAAGTTATTTTGTAAGGGTATTTTATATTCAGCATGCAGCATTATTTTCAGTCGTTTCTTAGTTTTTTTTTTTCTTTGACTGCCACTCAGCAGTCTATTTTTTTTTTTTTTTTTTTTGGACCGCAAGTTCGACTTGTTTGACTGTTGCCAAGCGATGGTTTAAAGCCAACATTTGCATTTGGCTTTCTCCATTGAGCAGGCACTTGACCTCAGCCAATGCTGAGCGTGGGTGGTGCTGCAGGTGGCGCATTTACATTGACGTTGACACACACACAGACATATACACTTACACAATGGGCATGCCTCATACACATCCCATTGAGACTTCCTGCCATGGCGACCCAGGCGAACAACAAGCGGAAATTATAAGCCTTTTCAGCGCCACTCGAGCGTATGGCAAATATGACAGCACACGCACACACACACACACACACACACACACGCGCGAGTATAGGTGTGTGTATGTGTCAGTCGGATGACTATTTGAATGTTTATGCTGCATATTTGCACGTTCAACCGAGCAGGTGAGCTGTCCTCGTTTTGGCTTAGCTGCAACACGTTGCACGTTCTGTACATTATTCGCTCGTCAGTCAGATAGCATTAAGGGCAGTCCCTCTCCACACACCACCAGCCGTTCTCTGTTGTCTGCTCTAATCAGTTCGCTGGCAAACTAATTGTTTAGCTTTGTTTGGCGTCCATAAACTGCCAGCGTATCATCGTTAATTAACAAAATGTCAAAGGTCATATGTGTGAATGCGCGAGTCTATTATCTAATGACGACACACACACACACACGCACATACTGTTGACAAACAATGGCAAACCAAAATGCCTTCACCCCAAGTTTCTCAGTTTGCCAAATTCTTGCTGCTAAGAAAGTTGCTAAATTCTCATTACATTTTGTTTAGAAATGTGAAAACTTCTTAAGTGAGCGCATTTGAGGAAACTCTCTGTAAAGTTTTCTTTCAGGCTAGTTTCATATGATAATTAATATTTATTGAGCTTGTGCAAATTATAGTAAATTCTTTTAAGTTGCAAAATATATATGCAACATTTTATATATTCCATATAATAATACTTATACTTATTTTAATGAGTTAAATTTTTTAAACTACATTAATAAAAATAAATATTATATTTCTTGACACATTTTGATCATCTGCAAAAATCCTCTCCTTGATTAATTTCCCTTTATTTGCCCTTATAAATAAATACTCGAAAAATATATTATTATTTCCCACTCACTCTCTCTCTCTCTCTCTCTCGCTCTCGCCCAGCACACGATGCTAATAAAACCATCCACATTAATGTATCACACTCTCAACTTCTTCTTCTTCTTCTTCTACTCTGCTCCTTTCTTTTTAAAATCTGTGGCAAATTTTGCTCGCAAGTCGCAAAGTTTTGCTAGACGAAGTGAATACTTTAGCTTTATGCCTTCGCACATTATCAGGACAAAAGTTTTGCCTTGGCTGAGCAAAGTTCTTAATGTTGCCACAGAGTGTTGCATTAATTAGTTGCAACTTTGTGGCATTAGTTATTGATGCAATTATGCAATATGTGGCAAGCACTCTGTCACACATCCTCTATCTCTCTCCCTCTCTCTCTCTCTCTATCTCCACTCTGTGGTATTTTGGCATTTGGGATATTTTTGGCCACATGCTAATTGCATTATGGACTGACTGCAAGTGGGCGTGGCAGCCTTAAGCCAGCCACAACTTGCGGTCAGCGGGTGTTGCAACTGCAACCGGAACTCATCTAGCTCAACCTCAATGTGACATTGCTGCCACACACTTGCCACACACTCTCGCCACCTTTGCCACTTAAGGCAGGTCAATTCGTTTGTTTTCACAGTCGAATAAATTGAAAATGTGCTCAAAGAGTTTTTCTTCTCTTTACTTTAGCCACGTCTCGATTTCCATTTGCATTAGTGTCTGTTGCACTGCGATGTGCAATCAGTTTGCTTAGCTGCCATTTCAGCTAGTTTCTTGTTATTTAATATACCCTGTAGCAAGTGTTCAGATGTGTAGAGATGACTAGTTTCTAGTTCTGTTTGCTGCTTCGTTCAATATATCCTGTATATGCTCTCTCTCTCTTCCTCTCTCTCTCTCTCTCTCTCACTCTCTCAAAATATATTTTTAAAACATTAATTTTGCAGGGTGTTTGCTAGTTAATCATTTGCCTGTATATATTGAGTACAGAGTATCTATAGCATATTGGCTTCTCGCTTAGCTAACGAATGTGCAAGTACAGGGTATGCTCTAGTCAAACTCGTACTACCCAAAGCATGCCCTAGTATGCCTCTTGTGGCTGCCTAGGTAATATGTCAGGCAATATACATATGTTAAGTGTATTCTCAACTCAAGTAATATACAATATATTAAATTTTTGAAGTACCACAGCAAGGTCTTTTAGAGCCACTCAATTTCATACGCTTCCACACTTGCGTGTATATATTTGCTTAATAAATAATTCAGGATATTCTCTAGTCTGTCATTTTCTCAGCAATGCAGCGCGAAGCATTTTTTTTGGTGTCCTAGATGCTTTTGGCAATTTGATGATTGCACGCGTCGTGTAGCAGAAACTACCCGAAAAGTGGACGGGGGGGGTGGGATGTGGGCTGAGCTCACTTCCGTTGGCCGGAAATGTGCATGGACCCGAAAAAAGAAAAAGAGAAGAGGAAGTGATAGCCAAGCCAAGAGTCACGAATGTCATTCTCGCATGTCAGCTAAGCATTGCGGCATCAATCTGACCGAAAATACGGCTGCAGCTCGGCCCTTTTCTTGTTCATGCAAATGCAGTGAACAGTGCGAGGGGCGATGTTTTCGTAGAGATAATATTTGTAAGCTTTAAGGGGCGTATGCGTAATGCTAGCTTTAAGCTGCCTTTTGCCTGGAACTTACCTGATTGCCAAAGACGCCAACGCTGGTGGCCGATGAAACTTGATCGGGCCCAAACCAAACGGCAGCCAAACGCGCGGGCAGCGACAAAATGCAAACCTAAAACGGAAGACAGACTCCAGACTAGATCTATATATATATCATATATAAGTCGAGTGCAAATCTTACCTGTGCAAGCGCTACAATGGCTTGCCCAATGAAGCTGACATAGAAGAGCGACGGATCCACCGAGAAGACTTTGATCCAGGCCCCTATACAGGTGCCCACAATGCCAACGAGTGCCGTTATGCGCAGACCCTAATGAATCAATGTTGGTTAAGAGCATTGCTAAAGGTGCACCAGCTGCACTCCACTCACCACTTTGTCCAGAAACCAACTGCCTGGAAATATGAGCGGTATATATAATATCATATAGATCATGGACGTCCAATCGACCCATTTATCACTGATGCCATAGTAGCTGCAATGCAAATATATGTTGACAGTTAGACATCACCTAGCACCACCTAGCACCACCTAGCACCACCTAGCACCACGCTGTGCCATCGCATCAACTTTGGCAACTTTTAATTAAATGTGAAAAGCTCTAAAACTAAAGTTAACCAACAAAATGTGGGCAAAATTATATTTGTGGCTCAGCGCCACCTGCGCCACTGCACCACTGCACCACTTTCACTAAGCCACTTACCGTGTTATTATATTGTTGATAATGGTATATTGTATCCACTGCATGGCATTCGAGGCTGAATAGAATACAAAGAGTATAAGCACCGCCCAGCGTCTGGCATAGACTTTGTAGCCTGCAAAAGTAGACAAATCTAATATAATGTGATATATATGCTATATATGTGTATGCATATGTACAAGTGTGTGTATTTGCATGTGTGCCAGCCACTTGAGCTGTGCGCTCACAGAACTTTGTTATCTCTCTCACAAGGCTAAAGCAAATGGCACACAGCACGCAGTCGAGCTTTTAAGATTTACTGGATTAGTTTTAGTTGGGTTCCTTGGAGATATGAAAAAGATATGTCAAATATATAGGTACATATATAAATATGTACCTCACCTTTATATGCACACACACAGGTAAAGCTCTAGCTAGTCTAGGCTTATAATTGTTTTGGGTTTCATTTCATTCATTTTCATATAGAAATATGTTTGCTGAAATATATTATTAATATTTTGGGCGCCCTTACTATATTTGACTTTTGTATATGTGCAGCCATTTGTTAATTATTCCTTTTCAATAAATTAATTGGTTGCAACACACAAAAGGTGTACAAAGCTCTGGTATGCTTATCAGCTTATCCAAATGTTAAATGTATGAGCCTGCTGCTGTCTAAGCTCGCATTATAGCGCTCAATTTCATTTAGTTGTAATTAACAATGAATAACAATAAATAAATAAGCTTTTAGTGCTGGCATCATGAGATGCAAAATTAGCAAAAAATGTTAATTATTTCTATTGTTGCTTATTTTTAAGCATTTTTCCTTCATTATGTATAGACAATATTAAATTTTTTTTTTATGCATTCTACATTAACTCGCAATGTTTATTTATATACATTGCTATGTATATAAGCTTTGTATATTTGTTTGTAGTTTGCAGCATAGTGTGCAAATAACTGTTAACCGTTTGAGCCTGCTTGCTCTCTATTCACGAGATCAACCGAACATCAAACGTTCACACTCGCTCTCGCTCTCGCTCTGAACAGCAGTCTTCGGTTCTTTTCGTTTCGGGCTTCGGTTGAGCGCTTTGCATTGAACGATTCGTGTGACGCTCATTTAACGAATATCATTTAGAGAGCGAAGCGATTGGTGCTCGCGCAATATGTAAAGAATATGTATTAAAAACTCAAATAAAATATAAAAAATGTATAAGAAAATATATATAATTATTTTAATAATATCTAATACATGCATAAATAAAAACAGAGTAACTGTTAGTCGTTCATTTGATTTAATTATTAACTTTTGGGCACGTGCTTCAACCTTTTTAGTAGTTTGGCATTGAAAATGTCAACTGAAAGAAAAGCTTTTGATGTTTGTTATTTTTAGTTGACAACACACACATACACACACACACAATTTGGCTCTCCTTCACTCTATCTCTCTCTGTCACACACAAACATATGTATGTATATACTGTAAGCACAGCACGCAAATCAGTGAATGCAAACAAAACGATGGCATACCTTGAGGTGCAGTTAAATCAAAATGGCCGCTTTGTGTGTACGTGCGTGCTTGTGTGTGTGTGCTTAAAGTGTTTTGCATACAAATGCTTAGTTACTAAACGCAGGCACACAACCAAACACACATTGAATCACATTGCATTGCATGCTAATCAAACAGATAAAATCGCTTGCATGTTCTCTTTAAACGGTTTGCTTGACTTCAAATAGGTATTCGAATTTGATCATGAAATATATAGTAGGAAGAGACCGTAAATATATTTATAAATGTATACTATTTGCCCAGTGTCTCCCGCTCTTGCACTCAAGGTCTTTATTTATATGCAAATTCAAACAGTTGTGGAACTTATTTTTGTGGAAAATAAGTCATTAGTCCTCTCTTGATCCCATTGAGTGTATTAGCACACTGCAGCTACCTAGCACGAGCATTGTGGAATGCATAATGAGGGGAGAGTCTTAGTCCTCTCTTGATCCCACATACTGTATCCACATAGCACGAGCATTGTGGACTGTATAATGAGGGGAGAGCGCTGGCGCTAACGGCATTGCCGACAGATGACCAATGCTCCTCTTCGTTTCTGTGTGTGTGTGTGTGTGTGTGTGTCGGCTCGTGCTCACGATCGCACGAAAACCAATACACTCAATACGCTTCTGTATGTGTGAGGGAGACTCAGCCATTGAGCTGCTCCTTGAGCGGTCGTTTCATAGCAATAAAAGACGAACCTGCAGCCGGTGGCAGTTCAGTCGCCTGTCTGGTCCGGTGTGCATCAGTTGAAGTGTAGTGCAGTGTGCATTTTTGTTTGTATTTGTTTAAGTGTAATAACAATAATAATATGTATATGTTAAATAAAAATTTTAAATAAAAATAATGCCTTTGTTAAATAATGTTAGAGTAGCATAATGTTAAGGTTAAGTAATATTAGTTAATCAATTGCAATTGTTTATATTAAATATCGTAGCTCACCTTCGGCTGGTGCATCTGGCGCTTTGTTATTGGCTTTGCTCTCCTTCTCCTTGGGCGTGATCATGTCTGTGGATTTGCTGCTGGCTATATATGAATCGGCGTTCTCAGCTGCGCCGCTGGCGCTATGTTTCAGATCCATCTTGGATTTAGATATTGCTTTATATATATTTATTTGTTTATTAATTAAATGTAGCTATTGGGCGGTTCTTGTTGTTTTTATTTGTTGCTTTGGCTCGCTGATAACTTGTTCGGTGGTCTCGTTGAATATTTACTGTACTTGTTAGTTGGGCAGTTTAAATAGTTGATCAAATTCTAGAAAATTCACTGCAAATAAAGACAAATGAAGTTTATTGAGATGATTTAAAAATTCTAAATTCTGCTTGCATTCAGCTATTATTTGATGGAATTCTAATATGCCACAGCTGCAGCGGCTTTGTGGCTGCAAATTGTTAAACTTTTTTTAGCAACAATGCGCACGTACACCCACACCCACACACACACAAACACACACACAAAAAACACACGTTCTACACGTGTGCAACGAGCTTAACAACTGGCATAAACATTTCTTGTGGTCCTCGCAAAGCCCACATAAGGCGAGCACACATTACACCCATCTCCATCTCTGGCTACCTTCTGCCTGCTGTCCCTCTCTCTCTCTCTCTCTCTCTCTCTCTCTCTGACTCTGTGGCTTTGCCTGCCTTTCCAGCCATGGCTGGCAGCTGGTTTTTACCAGCCAGTTATATTAATATTATTGTTGGTTATTTTTTATGCCCTGTTTTTAAAGCACAGTGTATGCTTGAGCAGGCATATTAAATAAAAAAAAAATAATATGAGAAGAATTTCTTCTGGCATGTGTAACTGTAAACCTTTTAGAGCTGTATTTTAAATGTAAAAAAAAGGTTTATTTGTTAAATTTAAAAATTTCAAAAAATCTATAAACAAGTTATAATTAAATATTTTAAATTTATTTTAATAAGATTTTGCAAAATGCTTTTTAATTTTAAAATAATTCAATAGTTATATTAACTGAAAAATTAAACTAAAAACAATTTGTAAATTGCAATCAACATAATTAAGGATAATTAATCTGTAACTTGACTTTTTATTATTATTAAATTGTAAAATTCAAAAAATTAATTTTTTTGTAATCTGTTAAATCTGTCAATAAATTTCTTTAAATATTTTAGTATTTTTATATTTATATTTAGTATATTTAGTATTTTTATTATATTTATATCACTAACAATATTCTCTAAAAAAAATTGTTGAATTATTTGTTGAACTTTTGACTTTTTTAATATATTAAATTTGTCAATTTTTTTTTTTTTTAATTGTATTAAATTTGTCAGTTAATTTTTTTTTAATCTGTTAAATCTGTCAATAAATTTCTTTAAATATTTTAGTGTTTTTATTATGTTTATTTATATCCAAAAAAATATTCACTAAACAATTTTTCAATTATTTGTTTCATAAGTTTTGTACTTCGTAACTGTTTACAGGGCAACTCGTAGTCCTGCTTACCCTAAAGTTAATTTAATAAGCGATCACAGTTTGTTCTTTTGGTCATTAGACAAATTACTTTTGCATACGAAATTTGTGTATTTAAAAACTGATTAAAATTGATATCGCATTTGCAAGGCATTCATAAAGCCATTAAAGCGCGATTCATTTGCATTCGTTTTAGGTTTTTTTTTATAAATTGCATTCAAATAGAACTCATTGTTGTGCTCATTACATTTTACATTTGTTGTTGTTGTTGTTGTTGTTTTTGCTATTTGACATTGAATTCGCGCAGGGAACATAAATCCATTGAAACGAATCAACGCTTGGGATTTCGGGTTGTGAAATTGGTTGAGATGAATTTGATGAAATGGAATTTGGAATTGAAATTGAAATCGGCACCAAGGGGTTATTCTATGCCCGCTCATGTGATATTAGTAGGAGTATATAAGCTTTTTGTTTGAAAGCATTTGCAATGATATTTATGTGAATTAAGTTAATTAATCGTCGGATGTGGCATTAAAATTTATTTTATCAAGCTTTTAAATAAGGTATTTTAATGGCGTAATACTTGAAATTTGAAATGCATTATCTAGTATAATAGTTAGATATTAAAAATATCAAGCTTTTGTCATAGTGAGGCCTTGAAAATCCAGATGAAATTTCACAGTTTTTCTCTCACAGTCTTGCTAGATTCACATTACTTCTATAGATAAATCTAAAGGCAATTCTTTGGGGCATTCATTGACTAGTGAACAGAAATCTGTATTTCAAATAATCTTACACGCAGAATCTTGCATTTCCTATAGATTAATCCACAATTGTATGCATCCCATACATCCCTAGGAATAGCATATTTCGTACAGCTCTCAACTTTGAATCTGCTTTTCCTGCTGCTGCTCTTCAGTTTGATCTACAACTCATATGAATAGATCAAAAACAAATCACAGTAGAATGCAAATATTCACATTTAATCTATATTTCTGCAATGAACGATCATTATATAGTCAGCTATATCCCCACTTTGCTTCTTGACACTTTGCACTTGTTGCTGTTGGAAAAAGCCAAATCAATTGCCTGAATTTATGAGCTGCACAAATTTCTGCATGACTAACTCAGGGAATTTGGTATTTGCTAAAGCTGATTTGAGCTCTTTCAATTTTTGTATTTTAGCTGCATTCCCATTTCCCATGGCAGTGCTGCTTACATATATTTGGCTAAAGTTTTTCCCAACCATAATTAAATTGCGCGTGCCAAAACTGAAAAAAAAAGAGAAAATCTCGTTGCAGTTCCTAATTGATTTAACTTCGTTAACGATGGCACTTAAATCAATTTGTGACTGAACAACAATTACAGCAGTAACAACAACAACAACAATAATAACAACAAGAATAATAACAACAACAACAAGAACAAGAATAACAATCGTGAGCAAAACAATTTTGCATTTGAATACTTTGTGCTCATTTTAGGTCAATCATATTCAACTAATTTGAGCTACTTTTACATTAACTGTAAAGTCATAGATAATACTATTTATGCACTATATATACACATATGTAGTATTAGTACTTGAATTTATTTAGTAATTATTTATTTATTGCAAAAATGAATATTCAAAATGAATTCACTTGAGCAGTTTTGCCTTGTCTGTGACTTTGATTTAGTTTCATTCCATATTACCATATTCAATGCTTATAAGATATTATTATTTCTGGTTCTGCACAGGGTATCTATAGGTCCAACACTGCCGCCCCACATGCCCTTGGCTATAGTTTTTTTTTTTTTTTTTTTGTATAGTCCCGCGTAAATTGCCCCTAATGAGATTTCTGTGATTGCAACATTTCTGTTACAATAGATGTCATTTGGGGCTTTGGGGAGAATCGTGATTAGGGTGATCAACTACACTACACTATAGAGAGACTCGATTTATTAGTAAACTAAACTAAGCTATATAGAAACTATGTGTTACTCTATAGGAACTAAAAAATACTGATTGAGCAAAAGGCGAACAGCTGTTGGCGGCCTTTTGGCGTGAGAATCGAAAACAACAACAATAAAGTTGATAAAAATACACAAAAATAAACAGAGCAAGATACAGAAACAGCTAAAACAGAGCAATAACAACACAAGACGAAGAAGAAGAAGAATAGAAACAAGCATGTGGATGAGTGAAAGCGTGATAAGAGCAAAAGAATATAAGCGAGCGTATAATACATCATAAAGAACATGTTGAACTTACAATGCAAACAAATATTGTATATATATATAGAAAGTTATATATATAGGAATAGTAGTAGTGGCAGCTGAAGAGTCTCTTTCTATGTGGGGGAGTTTTTGATATAAATATATTTCGTTTTTATTTTAAAAATAAAACATATAAAAAACAGAACACTGAACGAAATTGATTTGAGCAAAACGCGCACGATTCAAGATCTCTGCAAATATATATATGAATATATATATGTGTAAAACTTAAGGTAGGTTAAAAACTCGCGTTCGCCGATATATGTATAAATATATATAGAGTTATATTAATATCAGTCCCAATCCGGTTGAGACGAGCAACGTTTTGAGAGCGCCAGCGGGCGAATCGAAACTGAAACTAAATCCGATACGAACAAAAAAATGCTCGCTCAACGCTGCACATAAAGTTGATTTTGCAAAATGTTGTTGTTGTTGTTATTACTATAACAGCTGATTCTTTGAGCAGACATACTAACTACACACACACAGACACTACACACACTGATACAGTCACACACTCGCACACTCGCACAGTTGCTCATTTGATTTCACAGTGACTTTGACGCGTCGAACAGCTAATTACAAATTAAATTTTTTGCTCATAAATATATTTACTATTATTACTATTATTATTATGATTGTTATTTGCAAACATGCCAATTGTTGTTAATAAATTGTTAAGAGTTTTGCTGGCATTTTGTGTGCTAGCAGCAAACACAAAAATGCACTTTAAAATTAAAAAAAAATAAATAAATAAATAAATTTAGCTAGATTTATCGTGTTTACATATGTAAACAATTTCTATAAAATAAATAATTTCGTTAAAATAAATAAATAATAAAAAAGAAGGGAGAAAACTTAAAAAGAATATTTATATAATTAAGTAGATGGGAAATTAGTAAGATAAAAAGTACATAAAAAAAAAAAAACATTTTATACAAAATTTAATAGAAATAAATAAAATAATAAAAAAAATTAATAAATAGAAATTAATTAATAAATAAAAAAAAGGGAAAAAACAAAAAAATGATTTAAAATATTTATATAATTAAATAGATGGAAATTACTAAGATAAAATAAAATAAAAAAGAAGGGAAACATTTAATAGAAATATATAATGTAATATAAAAATAAATAAATAAAATATTCATTTTTTTTAAGATAAGATAAAATGATTAAAAAATATGAATAAATAAATGAAAATTATAAAATAAATTGTTTTTAAGCTAAGCAAAGAATAACAAATAATATATATCAAAATTAAATATTTAAAAAAATATTTAAAAATTATAGAACTAATTACTTTTAAGATAAACAAAACAGTTACTCAATGCTGAACTTTAAGCTTCAAGCAAATTATTTATATTCTCCTTTAACATATATTAAAGCGACAATTTGTTACTTTAATACTTTAAACAGCATATTCATTGCAATGGACTTGAAGTATTAATTTAAATGAAAATAAACACAATTAATTGTAAGCAACGCAGAAAGCTCACAATTAATTGCATTGACGGCATAACGGGTTTTAAAGCTTCAACTGCCGTGATTTGCTGCGAAATATTTATTCAAGTTTTAAGCTTTGTTTGCATACTTTTCGCCTGCACTGTGTGCAGCATGCGTTTAATGTGTTTACCGTTGTATGTATGTAAAAATATATGTAACTGTGCCAAAGAAATTCCCAAATTTGCCTGCTGCTTGTACAGTGAAGCCTAGCCTAAGGCGATTGCATTCACTAAACTAAATTTAGTTGAGCACATTTAGTCAGTGCTCACTGTAGCACGAACCATCGAATTGCAGCTGTAAAACGTTTTATCTGCTTCTTCTTCGCCCGTTCTTCATATCGCATATTCCACTTTATCGCGCACTGTCTTTTAACAACAGCTTCGTCATACTTAAAACACGTGTAATTCCCTGCGCTCTCTATCTCCCCCTCTCTCTCTTCATCCGTTTCCTACTCTTACTCTCTCTCTCTGTCTGCCTATCTCTTTCACTCGCTTCACCTCTCAATTGTCACGTCTGTTCCCCAAGCTCTCGTGTCTTGTTTTTGGTTTTTTTGGTTTTGCTTGTTTTATTGAATAATTTGATGGAATTTCCGTAAAACACTCGAGTCAGACAAAGTCCAAATCTTTTTTTTTTTTCACGTTCACGTTTTGTTCTTCCCCTCAATTGGGGGTGATTATTCGATTAAGTCATATTGTTATACTTTATTATTTCTAATGCAAATCATGATCATGTGTGCCGGCTTGTTCCTATAAGCCTTTCAAGGCCTTCAAGGCTCTGGTTATCTGCTCACAACTCGAGAGCTAGACTAATCAATGTGTACTTTGTGTATATGGGCTGAGCCTCCCAGAAAAAATAGTATAGTATAAATAATGAAATCGACTGATAAAGTCTTTAGAGATTGTTTCCATTCTATATATGTGTATATAGAGAGTTAATCATTATTGCTTCATTATAGATGTTAGTCTGTACCACCCGACGTTTAGTAATCAGGCAAGCGTAAATTTCCCCCACACACTCTAGCTGTCTTACGCTAACTCTCTCTCTCTCTCTCTCTCCCTCTACCTGTTTATCTATTTTATGTAAATCAGTCACGTTTGCTTGCCATAATGCACACGTATGTGCTTCAATTAACTGCTTTTAATTCAGCCCTCTCTCATTTACTTGGCCCATGCTAAGCTTTAACCTGTCTGTGTAAAAAGCCCACTCGAACTATCTAACTACATGCATTTGCCATGCAAATCACTTGCAGCTGACTTTTTATAGAAACTAATCTTTTTCTAGTACTATGCAGCTATTATCTATTGTATGTGTAATAGGGAGAAGGCATTTCCAATTGTATAAATAAGTTTTATTGGTTTTTTCATAATTACAAACAGGAAAGTCTACTAAATGATGAAATTTTGCAGCATTTGATGTACAAATTTACGAAGAATTGTCTAAATTGCATTATGAGAAATTTTATATAAATTTAATATATAATATGTGATAAATAAATTAAAAAATTGTCATATTAACTAGCTGGATTTATTTTATTTGTAATTTAATATTTTTGAAGAAATTATGTGTAGAAATTTTATTTAATATATATTTAAATCTACATTGATTTCAGGCTCAACTTGTGCACAGAGAAAATTTTGCAATTTAATTTAAGAGTTGAGTTTCGCATATTTATAACAATTTTTTGTTATTTGAAAATTGAGTTTTCTCTTCATAATTGCGTGCAGTTTTAATTGAAAATATTTTATATTTATTATATTTTATATATATAAATATTTTCATATGCGAAACGCGCTAGATTTTTACCATTGAATAAGGGTATAGAAATAAGAGAATTAAAGAACTCAAGCTAAACAGCTGCAACTGTTAGGAATACATTTTTACTATTTTAATATAATTTTTCAAGAAATTTTAATTAAAATAATTTATTAATTATTTCAAGTTGCAGTTGGATTAGTTATTTATTATTTAAATTATTAAATTAATATTGGATTATTTATTTATTATTTAAATTATTAAATTATTAGAGTCAAATTAAGTTTCTTTTTAATATTATATATTATATTATTTATAAATTTTATACTTTTAAAATGTTCAAAGTTTAACGGCTTGAACAAGTATTTCAATCATTGCAGTCATTGGCCTCGTTTTGCAGCACTTTCAATTGTTCGATATATTTATCAGTTAATTTTTTTTTTATTTATAAAAACTTTGTGCATGCGTATATTACAAGTATTGTGTACAGCTGTTAACACATTTTTTATTAATTCTTTTTCTTTGCTTAGCGATTTTATCTTATCTAAGTAAAATGCTTGAGAGGTACATCTATATGAACTGATCAATCTATAGGTATTGCTCTTAATAAAAACTAACTGAAATGTTGATAAGAATATATATACTTATATTTATTAAGCATGCAGTTATATATGTGTGCAATTTATAGACCTTAGTTAAGACATAGTTTAGGCAAAAGTGAAATACTTTTATTTATTGACTTTTTTAATACCTTAAAAGCGATTTCACTACACTTTTAAGCTACTAACATAAATTTCAGAAATTTCACTTCTTTAAATTCACTTAAGAGCTATTTAATGGATTTTCACACATATTCAATTACCTAGCTGCATGGTTAAAGGACTTTAAGTTCAGCCAAGAGCTCTCTCTGTTGTCTGTGGCATCAACTGGTAATCATTTTAATGTTTACTAAAACACAAGCGTAAGCTCCCTCGAAGAGCTGAGCTGAGCTCATTAAACGTGCAGCGCGCGCTGCCAAAGCGAACGTCCCCCATTCTGATTGCCACATTTCCCATGCACTTTCGCACTGTGCCACGCTCATGCTGCATGCCACTTGGCCGCTTGGCCACTTGGCTGCTTGGCCGCTGGTTGCGTATGTTGCGTGTGTGTTCGTGTGTGTGTGTGTGGCGCTTTGTTCTCGATTTCAATCTCACATGAATTCCAAATGCAATTTGTCGTCGCTGTGCAGCGCCCAACGGGCAATTGGCTGAGCATGAGCAAAAGCTAGCGAGCAATTAGTCAGAACCTTGCCAAAGGGAGCAGAGCAAGGCGAAGAAGACGAAGGAGATGTAGAAGACGAAGGAGATGTAGAAGAAGTGGAAGTGGAAGAAGAAGCTGCAACAGTTTTCGCCTTAAACTGTTGCTCAATTATTAATGCCAACAATTTGTTTAAATTACTGTTTGGCAACAATTTTGTATTTTTCTCTTTCCCAGTTTCCCAGTTCGTAACATTAACTTGAGCCAGGATATTTCATCAAAATACCTAACGGAAATTGCTTCAATCGAACTTATTCCCACACCCAATCAGCTGAAATTACTTTTATTTTGATATGCTTTATATATATATATAAATATAATTTGTATATATATATGAATTATTTATAGGTCTTTTTATAGCTGTGAATTTAGCCAGTTTATATACCCTGTAGACAGAGCATAGCGTGAGAGAGAGTTGCTTCTGCTGTGGAAAGTGTCAGAAATCTTGAAATAAATGTTAAAATAATATTTTTTTTTTATTTAAAAAATTTATTGAATTTTATTTTAGAATATATCGGATATTGAATAAAATCAAAATAATAAATAAATAAATAAATAAATAAAATAAGTAAAATGAATAATGAAATAAATATAAAATATAAAAAAATAAGAAATAAATAAAAATACAAATAAAATTTATTTAAATAAAAAAATTAATAAAATAAATATAAAATATAAAAAAATAAGAAATCAATGAAATAAATAAAAATACAAATAAAATACATTTAAATAAATGAAATAAATATAAAATATAAAAAAATATATTTGAGGAAAAAAATTAATAAAAGAAATATAAAATAATGTTGATGGCCAATCATAAGATCTCACTCTTCACACTTGAATGCAATACAGGGTATATTTCAGCGCATCATCATTTTGCACACTCGCTACAGTTGTCGCTTTAATGACTCTCGCTGTGAAATCGGCGGTATATAGCCGTAGGATGTGGCGTAGCTGCTTTGACTACGGCGTAATTTCAACTGCGATTACCGCAACACGCATTTGTCAAGCGCCTCTTAAGCTCCGGCAAATCGCATAATTATGGAGGCTGCCGCCCACTTGAATGTGACATAATTTCCGCAACATTTATTTATTAATTAAAAAAGGAAGAAAAAAAAAACACAAAATTAAGAAAGTAATAATGAGTAGCGTGAATTGTGCGCCTTAAATGGTGTGCGGCAAGCACTTTATCTGCGCCACGTCAGGCTCCACTGTGGGCAGTTAAGCTAGATTAATTGCCAAATAAATTTTATTTCACAAAAAAGAAACTTTTTGAAAAGATTTTCAAATTTGCGGCAATTATCATTCATGTCGAAGCACAGCAGGCGGCCGCAGGATGTCGTTCGCTTTGTTATAAATGTAATTCGAGACTAAAAGCAATGATATTATAAAAATTTGATATATGTTGGCGGAAAATGTACATATATTATATACATACATGTATATTTAATTCTGAGTAATTCTACAAACAAATGGGTTGTTCCAAGTATTGTTATCTCGTGTATAAGTAAAAGTCTATAGCTAGTTCATATATGTGCTCTCCACTCTCGCTCTCTCTCTCTCTCTATATATATAATTCAAATCTAATCAGAGCTAACGAAGCCACGCGACATGCAATGTCTGCTGCTTAGCTTATCTTGTTAATCATATAATTTGAATTGAATTAGCTTAGACGAAGTTGTTTTTGCTAAATGGCATTTTCAGACAAGTTTCTGTTATCTATAGAATTACTAGACAAGTTGGGCTCGCTCTGGAAGTCAAACAGGCTAAATGAAGACTGCAACCAAAAACACAAAATTGTCCACTAAAAGTTTAAAAGTTTCGCTTAACCAAAAGTTGATTTCTCATCTGTGAAATTTATATATATATACAAAATAAGCAGACACGCTCTAGTCGGGAGTAGTTGACTTGAAGATGTCTGTAATTCCTATTGTATTTTGGCACATATTGTTGAGAATATTTATGAAGAGTGTAAAGAAATGATCAGAAATCTTCTTTATATACATATTTATAAATAATTAAAAAATAGAATATTGAGCCTTTGTCGAGTATATAATGTATCAAATTTGTTGACTATATCTCAGCTTGCTAGGTTGACTTTAAGAATATATATTCTCAATTGGCTCGTCTATGACCTTACTTGCTTTGAGGCATCTCTTAGGCTCCTCTCTTTCTCCTCTTTCGTCCTCTTTCTTCTGCTTTACTAAAAATATTCAAAGTGCTTTGCAAAAGTTCAATCATGAATTGAGCTCATTGAATTAACATAAAACAGCGAGCATTAAGCTTCTTTCATTTTCTATAGAACTAAAGAATATAACAAACAATTTGATGATGAATTTGAATACGAATTATCTTTCTTACAGAGTTAAGGCTTACATTGTTTGCTACATATGCAGAGTTCCTTAAGAATTCTCATTTAAAATGTGATGTTAAAGTACTAAGCCTGACTGTACCGCTTCTTCACAAATAAATATATTGTTATTATTAAAAAAAAAAAAAAAAAAAAAAACTGCATTTATAGAATAAGCATAAAAATGAAGCATACTTTTAGGCTTCTCGCTTCAGAAGTAGTACGAGAGTAGCGATTATGTGCGCTGAGTTATATTCTCGCGTAGACAAATACACTTGGATTCAATGAAATAACATATTTTATATAATTTTGTATAATTAAGGAACAATAGATCTAAACTCTGTCTCGTCCGAATATAAACTAAATAGAATCAGCTCCGTACGTTGTGTTCTCCTCTCATGTCTGAGAGGCGAATCCAGCCTACTACGTGTCCTTAACTTATATGATATATGTATATATATATATATAAAATCCAGCATTTTATAGGATATCTCATAGTTGTGCTTGAAATTATTTACATTTAATGCCAGAGAATAAAGAATATGCAAACAAAATCAAACACAGGCTTTCAGGCTTCTCTCAACAGAGCTCCTTCAGTATATTCAAATCGTATGCTTCGCTTTACAGGACATCTTCTAGTTGATCAATATATGGTATGAATTTCGTTCTAGTGACTGCTCAGGCCAGTCTTATTATGCAATTTCTACTATTGCTGCAGCTACGACGATTGTTGTTGCTGCACCTCCTCCTCCTCCTGCTGCTGCTGCTGCAGCTGCCGCATGAGTGTGCCGCATTCATTTCATATGCGAGCATCTCGATTAGTTAGCAGTTTTCTCATTTTTTTGTTCCTTGGTTTCTGGCATTTTAGTTTTTTTGGTGGCTGCGCCATTTGGTCAGATGGATTTTTAATTGCGCTGCTTTTGCATTTGATGGCCGCCATTTTGCTGGCGTTGTCAGTTTCCTAATTGGACATTTTGTAATTAACTTCAATGGCAGTTCACTTGAGCTGCATTCCGACTTACCGCTGCCCGCTTCCCCCCTCCCAAAAACCCTTGTTTTTCTTGTTCTTATCGAGCACATTTTTCACATTTTCTGCTGTGAACTTTTATTGTGGCTTTTGGCTGCAGCGTCGCCTTTGCCATTGTTATTTATGTGCAGCTCGTTAGTTTTTCTTTCCTGATTTCCACTTTTGGTGGTTTTCTATTTATTGTTGTTGTTCGCATTTAGCTGCAGAGCTCTTCCTGTAATCACTGAATTGATTGCACGCTGCAGTCGAGCGTATCCTAATTGATAACATTGTAAGGTAGTTTATTTATCTCTGGCCAAAAGCTAAGCAACCTGCTTGCTGTCAGGGGATTAAGCGATGGAAAAGGAATGCTTCAGAGGGATTTAGGGAGCACTGAAAGGGCGCTTTTGGCTCTCAGCAGGAAGTGCCCTAGTTGCAAAGTTCAATCAATAAGTTAGCAATGCAATTGTACCTTATTAAAGCAAGTGAATTTTAAATGCACTGCCAAAAATCAATGAAGGCAAAGTATAGTAAAGGCTATATATATATTTGTTTATCATATTATATTTAAGTCCTAAAAATATCTATAAATAATTGTATATAAAATCTATAAAGTATAATATTTGTTTAGTTGATCAAAAGAGAACACAAAATATAATACAATAAACTATAATACTTAAACTTTTTATTTACTTTATCAATTCCCCAAAGATACTTTTATTTTCTTCAATTTAAATTCATCTTCTTTTTCCCCAATTTAATATTTTTATATCTTAGTCCAGTTTTTCATTAGCCATTTAAAACGTAACCAACTACTTACAGCATAAAAAGACAAAAACGTCAAGTAACTTAACCCCTACACTTACAGCTTCATATTTCTTCAAGTGTACGTGTCAAAGAAAGCAAAAAGTTTTACTTTTATAGTAAGTTTTTCGCATGCAATTTCATGAACGCTTCCCATTTATTTCCTTCCTGTTGATTGAAGCTTATTTAAGGCGCTTTAAAATGTTTAGCCCGAGGAGAGCGCGAAAAGAAGCAAAGCGAGAACGGGAGTGGGACTGGGAGCGAGAGCGAAATCGAGAGAGCGAGGTAAAGGCGAAGAGTGCCAGTGCGCTTGAAACTACTTCAGTTCAAAAACCTCCGAGCATTGCGTCACAAATTCACGCCATAGACAAAACACATACACACTCAAACAGACATACAGAAATGCTGCGAGCGCTAGCACACAGAAACACACACACACACACACACAGGGACAGCGGACTTTGTGTGAAGCTTTTCATACTAGCAGCGACTCGTCAACAATCAGCCATAAGTTTGCCTGAGTGTGAAAAGGGAGAACAGACACACATACAGACATAGATACACACACACATACACGCAGTCAGCAACCGGTCTGCTGTGTGTGTGTGTGTGTGTGTCTGTGTGCCTTTGCCAATTGTCTAGCGTGTGGGCTTTTGGGCGCTGCTTAGCAAGACGACACCTGGAAAACTGCAATGGCTTGTGCTGCTTCTTAATCTTGTTCTAAATATAAACGCCAAACTAAGCGAAACATATGAAATGATGCATGCAGCACAAAAAAAAATCAATTTATGGATTTTAGTTTTTTGTTTGACTTGAGTCAACAACAAAAAAATGCACGTGTTTATTTTGTCGTTTTCTTCTTCGTCTTCTTTGTTATTCCTTAGTTGAGATTTAAATTTGTCTGCTGTTTGAACAGCTAGCAGCGCGTGTGCAATTAATGCAATTGAGCTTAATTGCAAGCAAATGAAATGCAAAGCACTCAAAACAGAGAGAGAGGGAGAACGAAAGTGAGGGGCGCAGGTAACACACTTAACTTACCCCGTTAGTTGATGCTGTCGCAGCAGCACACAAAAGCGCGCTAAAATGCCAGCACATGTATTTGAGCGTGTTACTGTGTATGTGTGAGTGAGATTCAATGTGTGTGTGTCTATGTATGCGTGCGTGCGTAAGTTTTACGGGCTGTCGCGCCACTTTTTGTTGAATGAGAATGAAATTTATTTTTGTCTTGTATATATAGCAAATTGAAATGCACTGCCCTGCAGCAGCGCTCACACTCACACTCACAATTCAAATGTAATTCACAATTACGCGCCGCCTTTTCTTAACTTTGTTTGCTTTTTGCACAGGAACTGCAGAAACTCTTTAACTGTTCTTAAATTTGTCTATATTATCATTTGCTGCTGCTGCTGTTGCTGTTGCTGTTGCTGCTGTTGCAAACAGTTTGTGGCACACGCTGCACAGGACTACTACAAATCACGTTGCCTTTGGCCATTTTATAGGATTTGCTTAGGTTCCACATTTAACAGCTGTTGTTGGATGCTGTGGATGCTGTCGCTCTCTTTTTCTCTCAGTCTCGTTCTTGCTAATGCGCAGTTACAAACAACAACCGAGGAGCGGCTAACTGTTAAACTATATTTAATTAATGCATGCGAATGCTTGATTATATTTTGATATTTATTATTTTACCTTAATCAAAATCAAAGTCCGTTTCCGCTGTGTTCATAATAAAGCTCTTTCAATGCCCAGCCTAAAAGTATGCTGTGAATTTTGTATGAACACAGGGTGAATCATGTTGGACATCTCGTTTGCTCGCACTTGTTGCTGCCTTTGCCTCAGGCTTATTTATCGCCGCTTCAATATGATGCCATAAATTATATCCCAGATAATCTGTGCAAATACCCAAATAACTCAAATGTACTCACGAAGTAATCTTGTTTTTTAATTCTTAAAATTTGATAGGCGATAAAAAAAAACGTTTGAATCTTGTTTTTAAAATGTTAAACAGAAATTTACTTTTACGCAGACTTATAATATAATCTGATACTTATATGTATACATATACTTGTACTTCACAAACTTATACTTATACTCATATATACTAAGTTACTTTTTTAATGATAATCAAAAATGATGATTGAGATATTGTTCAATATGATTAGCCACACCTTTTTGACCAAATTCTCACGCTTGACACTGAGGAACTGAGAAAATTCGCTATGGCTATCAAATGATACCACCCAAAAAAAATAAACATAAAGAAGAAACAGAATCGAAAGTGGTTGTTAAATGACTTTCACCCATCAAATTTTTGTTATTGACTAAACAAATTCTGCCGATTGATGTAAAGATCTGGCACAACTTTTTTGCATTGCATTGTTTTCTTCTTTTTGTCTTTTTTTTATAAGCCAAAATCGCGTGTCAACAACTGCCATAAGAATTCACAAGATTCATTTGATAAGAATGCCAACTGTTTATGATTGTTGTTGTTGCTAATGTTGATGTTGCCTTTCTTAGATGTTTCTAGCTTAACTGTCCATCGAGTGCTTTTGCATTCCACGATGACTTGGCCAAGGGGATGATAATGCGTTACTTTGCCCAGCCATTAGTCAGGCTTTAAGCAACGGCGTTTATGGCATAAAAAAAACTAGCAGAAAGCAAATTCCAATATCGTATGAGATAAAAAAAAGTGAGCGGAAAATATGCTCGAAAATATGACCAAATACTGAGATGCCGCTGAGTCTCAGTTCGTCTCAGTTGGCGTCGCAGCCGGCGTCACAGTCGGCGAGTGTGTCAGGTGCAATGCGCCAAAGCTGTTGACCAGCAGCACAGGCAGCGGAAGGAGCTGTGGAGAGAGCAGCAACAACAGGAGAGTGAGAAAGAGATAGAGAGGGACGCAAGACAGACGTTAAAAGTACATAAAAACACACGAAATAGAAGAAAAATTAAAAAAAGAGACAAAAAGACGGAGAAAAAATAAACGCAGGCAGAGCTCATATGTATGTATGCGTGTATGTATGTGTGTGTGTGACGGACTGTGAATATCACCATGGCAGTCGTCGCTGCTGCTGCTGCTGCTGCTGATCGTTGTTGTTGGTGCTGTCGCTATTGTTGGTCCGGCTGACAGACGTATCAAATGTCTTTCATAGGTAGTTAAACGCTTCCTATTCCGTGCATGTCGCTGCACTTGGTATTTGCATGGCTTACAGCTTGGACTCGGCATTTGGCGTAGGGCATTTCCCGATTTATTTGACCGACCCATAAACAACGCCCATTTCGAAGCGCGAAGCTTCTTCGACTAACTGAACTTGTGTAACTGAATACGAATAGGAATACGAATACGATTTTGTTTGTGTTTATGGTTCTCTGTTATTTTTAGCTTTTTTTTGCACTTCCCTTTTAAGTCGCTTCCTTATGGCATACAAAATAAAGTTTGGTCGTGTGACCAAATGCGCTGGACAGTCTGCAATTTAGAAGAGAGTAAGAGAGAGTAAAATGGAGTGAGAGAGAGGGAGTAGTTTAAGAAGTTTGCAGTGCTAATTCGTCCATTTGTTGCCCTTGAATTGTGCTGCAAAAACTGGTTAAAGCTACCCCTATCAGCAACCCCTTGGCCGTTAACTTCATTTTAGTCCCTAATCAAAAAACCAGAATACAAATTTGCCGCTAATTCCGTTGTTTTTTCTTTCGTTCGCAGCCAGCTGTTGAACGCGGCAGCAGAACAGCAAAGCGAACAACAGTGGGAGAGAGAAAGAGAGAGAGAGAGCGCACAACAAGCAACGACTGCGCAGCAGCAGCGACAGCGACGCCAACGACGACACAAAGCTCGACTTGACAGCGTCGACGTTGACGGCTCTCATTCGCGTTTTAACGTTTGCGCGGCGCTCACGCAACGGCTGAGCAGAGCAGAGCAGCATATAAACAACATATCAATGTGCGTTTTGTTATTGTTGTTACTGTTATTATTAATAATAATATTATTATTATTATATTTAACTCAATTTGTTGTTGCTGGTGTAAAACAATAGCTTAAAACGTGTCGTGCAATAAGCAATGATAAGTGAACCTTAGCTGAAAATAAAATCGTTCAAGCGCAGAAACAACAACAACACGAGCAACAGCACTCGAAGCTGGTGATAAAAATAAAAAGGGCTCAGGGACAGCAAGGGAGCAAGCCCTAGACCTTAAAACCTGTGTGCAGCTGTCTATACATGTAGAAGTGTGCGTGCGTGTGTGTGTGTGTGTCTGTGTTTGAGTGTTTGGGCGTTTGTTTAGTGCATTCTCCTAGTGGGTCACTGGAGCGTGCGATATGTCAGTGCTAAACTAAAACAAGCGACTCATGCGCAAAGCAGACACTGAAAAAAAAAAGAAATGAGCGCATAAAATAAAATGACGAAAAGTGTCAACGGGGCTCATGCAAGTGCAAAAGGGACAGGGACAGCCGCCACAGGCCGCTTAGCCAGCGGCTGGGCAAGTGTCAATGTCATAAGCATTTAGCACTTTAGCATTTTGGCATTGCATTCAAATGCAACCCTGTGTTTCGGGTGTGGGAAAATAAAAAGCAAAACAACAACAAAATAACAAACAAAAACTTTAAAGCGGAAAAGAGAGTTGAAATTGCTTCCGCTGATCGATTGATATTTTTTCTCTTTTTTTTTTTTGAAGAAAACAACTTTTACGTACAGCAGAAATAAAATTACTTAAGTAAGAGCAGCAAAGCAGAAAGCAAAACCAATTGGCCAGCATCAGTTAACAATATTTTAGAGCCAAGTGGCAACTGAGACGCGGCAAAAGACGTTACCAGCTTCCGTTAGTTTGCTTTTGGGCGTCTAAGCGGCTTCCAGCTGCAATTGTTGTTGTTTCATTAGCCATTTTTTTGTTTTCTTCATAGAAGCTACAGCTGTGCAGAGAGAGAGAGTGAGAGAGCTCAGTTGGCATATGTGTGAAGCTGTTAGTAAAAGTTTTATTGATACATCTTCGTGTAATTAATACCAAAGATTTCCCTTTCACACATTACACACACACACACACTTACGCACACACGTACGCACACTCATCAATCTCAAGCCGCAGCATCAATCATCTGCCTGTGCAAAATATTTCTTCAAATATTAATTAACCGATTGCTAGCGGCGTTGACTAACAAATACATTTACATAAACATTTAACATATATTCATGCATACGTACTATGTACTTAGCCGGCTTGTTAACTAATTGCGCATACAGTGAAAGCTCTATTAACGAACAGCAATGTATAAGAATTCAATCTAAGTCTATATAATCAACACTTGCTCTGTGGACCAAATTTCTTTTATACAATGGAACACAATTTTGTATAAAATTATCCACAGAGCGCACAAATAATTTCCAACTCAACTTTGTTAAATATTTTTAATATTTAAAATAATAATTTTGCAAAAAAATATATAATATATAAAACTAAATCTTAATTTATTTATATTTTGGCACACGCATGCCAAAGCCACGTCTTCGAGCCGCAGTCAACAGCTACATATGATAACAACTATTTATCTGGCATTTTGAACATCTTCATGTTGAATTCATCAACACATCACTTTGCGAGTCTAAAATCCCACTTAGTGACTGTTCACTCTCTTAATCATCTAATCTTTGAGAGCTTTAATGAATGTAAATCTTATCGGAATTTGTATTTTCATTGTCTTGGAATTTACTTCAGCCAGCCGTTCGTCGTGAGGTGTTTTCACTGTACTGCTGCAAGCGTTTGCCGGCTTGATTAACTAATTGTTGTTGTCCGTGTATGCAAATGCTTACTGTAGTTGCTTGTGTATGTATATAACTAATGTTACAGTTGTATTAGCAGCTCTTGATATCCGTCTGGCCCCTTTTTTCTTTGCTGTTGACCCAATTGCATTTGGAATCGCTGTCATTGTTTAATTAATTATCAAATTAGTTACTGTAACCGCTTAAAGCGACATGCAATGCGAAACAATTGTGTGAATGTTGCACAAATCTCTCAAGTCTAGATACACTCAACACGTAACGTAAGCAGCAGCAGCAGCAGTTGCCATTGAGCAATGCTGAGCAGCAGATCTGATTTTTTTTTAAATCAATTACTAGTACAATAGATAGCCTTGCTTTATATAACTAATCCTCTTTGGATAAATCAAATGGGGGGGGGCCCCGGCATATAAGCTGTGTGTAGCCGACGTTTGCATACCCTTAACCAAAAAAAAACTTGATAATGATGATATAATAGATCTATAAGCCGGATATTTGCATATAAACTGCATTTCATTATACTAGATTCATTTGGATTCCATAAAGCCAGCAGTTAAGCTTTGTGCAGCTCGACGTATAGATACCCTTACCAATCAACTTTTACATAATTTAGCAAAGCGACTGACTTGGCTTAGATTAGATATGCAAAGTAGTCTTTGAGACTAAATATTCTCATTTAATTGACTTTTGAATACCCTTACCTAATATGTTTAACTTAGTCTATAGAAAAATATGTGTTTCTGAGCAGTTCTATCTTTATTTAAAATGCAATACTATATCAAATACATATAAGAGTCTGTAATATATATAAAACAATATGAAACTTCAAGCTTGAATGCTCTCATCAACATCTTTCATTCAAAACTCTAATTAGAATAACTATTAATAACTTTTATTAATAGCATATTTATATAACTAATACTCAGCACATCCAACCTATCTATACCCTTTATATCTAGCTGTTGAGTCGCCTCGGGCTTACATAATTACAATGCTCCTTTTGTTAGGGTATTCCAACAAATGTTTAAATGCATTTTTAATCATGCACACAAAATTGCATATCATGTTTTTTTTTCGTCTTCATTTCGCTTTGTTGCATTTCTATAACGAAAATCCGCCCAAAAAGCTCATTCACAGGCAAAGCCGTGTTGTTTTCACCTGACCGACAGGTACACACACACACACACACACGGAATTTTGTATTGCTGCTGTTGCTTTTGCCCAGCGGCCAGTGTGCAAGTCAAAGAAAGACAAGTGAACTTAAGCATTAGAAATGCTGGCGACAGCAGCAGCAGCAGCAGCAACAACAATTGAGTCAAAAAAAAAAAAAAAAAAACAATCAACAAGTGCGTCTGTCAGTCTCTTTGTCTCTCTCTCTGTCTCACTGTCTATTCGTCTCTCTGTCTCTTGGTATGTCTTGTGTCCCGTTGTCTGGAAATGCGATACAAAAATCTTCGTCTTGTTTTGTTCGCATCTCGCGCTCGTTTAATGCTTCGTCAGTCACAGATACAGCTACAAAGTGTATCTGCAACTGGCCAACATCATCATCATCATCATCATTATCATTGTCATCATGAGCTGAGTTTGAAGTCTCGAGTTGGAGTCTCTGGCATTTCATGTCATCCATTTAACTGCCTCAACTATTCTACAAAAGCAGCGAGGCGAACTCTAGAAATTGTTGCCCCATGGCAACATAGAAAACAGAAACGCTTAAGCGACATATTTAAATAATTAAAGTTTAATTAGTGAAAATACGCTTTGACCATTATGCCCCGAATTTCCAAGCTCAATGTTTTCTTAGGGGGGTCTAAAAATAGTTTTAATTATTTGAATACTTTCATAGCGGAGAGATTTGCTTTTAGATTTCTGCTTGAGTATCGAATACAAATTTATATGTCAATTATAATTTGTCTGGCATTAGTAAGATATTAAACTATAATTAAATGATTTAAAAGTATAAATAATTATTGAATATTTAAATTGAAAATTGAAAAACTGGAGAGATTTTCTTTATAAAATTGTTTGTGCTCTGGGCTAAATTGCGAAAATTTGGGAGTATTTATTTTTAAAATAATTAATTTAAATTATATAAAAATTTAATTTTCAAAATGTAGTTCCTATAAATTTTGTTTATATTACAATTTAATTTAGTTAATTTTAAATAATTCTCTTATATTTATTTTTCATTTCCAATTAGCCTCAGCAACTTCTTTGCTCAGAACTTATCGAACAGCTCTTGCTGCTATTGTCTTAGAATTTCTCTTTGCATTTCTTTTTTTTTCATATTTTCTGTGTTTGTTGTTTTTCGTATTCTTTTTTTTTTTAATGTTTTGATTTGCAAATCTTTTCTTGACTGGGTTGCTTGGCCGCTCCAGGGGTTGTCTTTCAATATAGTTATGGACAGGTATTGTCTCTCATTCACTCGAACTCTCCAAGTCTGACTGATAGGTAGTGTCTCTCTTTCACACTGACTGACTGTCTCTTTCTCTCTCTCTCTCTCTCTCTCTCTCTCGTTCTGTTTGTCTTTGCCTTGATGAGCAAGCGGCGCTTCAGGAGATTAGTTGAGCAGCTTTCTTTCGATGCTTAGGGCCTATCGTTAAAGCCGACTCCACCGACTCTCCCGCATAGCCCCACACTTCTTTTTAGAGTCCCCACTATGCAAATCGATGGCAGTGCATTAAATGAACTTACCAAATGCGGCTACGTGCCTTTCTAGGTCTTGGCAATTTACATATTTAGGCGTGCAGCCAAAAGACTTTGCTCGCATATCATTCGGAAATTATATAGTATATGCATACAAACATATATATATTTCAGAGAGTTGTCTTCTGTGCTCTATCCAATACACTGTAGAATCGTTTCCAGCTGCTGCTGCTGCTGCTATTCTTGATGCAGTTACAGATAGTCGAGGGCGAGGTCTTCGAACAGCTTATCTCAGAGCACAATAAGCGCGGCATGTTTATTGTGGCCATAAAGTAAACCCAAAATAAAGATTTCATATACACAACATATGCGACGCTACAGGTGAAAATGGGTATATTGGCTTAGAGCTGATTTTAGGCAAGTTGAAAGTTGATAAAAAACATGTTTAGATTGTATTTATATATATAGCATATATAGTATATTTGCTTGTCTATAAATATAGATTAATCATCTAACATACTAACATACGCGAATGAGGTATTTTAAGTGTTATCTTTTTATTTAGTCAGCAAATTAGTTATTATGACTGCTTTGCTTGTTTTTATACATATAGACTACCTATATAGCTATGATCAATAATACCTATCAAAAATTGCAATTTCTGTTATCAAAATTTGCAACAAGACCCAAAAGCTTAAACGTTCTAAAGTAAATAGCACTGACTGACTAAAGTACAATTAATTTTTTAAATTAAATATAAATCAATACAAGTTGTTGTCAAAACAAAATATGAATAACAAAATTATAAATAATATTAAATTTAGTTAAATTCGAAATATATTCGAAATATTTCCTTGATTTTATATAACAGTTTTAAGCCATCAAGCTTAAGACTTTTTTCATATATTTGCAGTAATATTACATATTTATATAGATATACTTTCTCCAACATTCCTCAACTTCTTTCAACACCTAGAATAGAGCATTGTTCAGTCGTAATCATCAACTAAATATAAACTTCTCTCTCGTTTTACTTGCAGCAGCGAATACGACGAACGCACGAGCTGTTTGTGGAGCATACGCCACTCCGCACAAACAAGACTGAAAAATTTGTATATCGCGGCGGCTGATAAGGCAAATGGGCGCTGGTAAAAGGCCAAGACAATGGCCAAAATGCGAGCGTAATTAACAAAATGTGCGCCGAGCGACAAGTGAATGAAAATAGCTGAAAAATATATGCGAGAAATATACAGAAAACAAAACAACGCAAAAGCTAAACAAAAAGTGAACCAACAAAAAACAACAAAAAATAAAATAAAATCCTGTATTCAACAAAAAAGCAGTGTTGAGAAGCGGCGCGAGGAGAATTGCATTGAGCGCTGAACTTGACAGCGCAACGAAGGCGCCTACGGCCGGTTCCCAGGCAACCGAATGTGTGTGAGTGCCTGTGCATGTTAGTTTGTGTTCACTGTAGTCGCGCGTACAGTGTGTAACGCTATGTGTCTGCGTGCGGAAATGGCTTAGCGCAAAAATGTTGTGATTAAAAGTGAACGTTTGTGTGTCAAGCGGGTTCAAGTGAAGCGAAAGCGTCAAATACAAAAAACAAACTAAACTGCAACAACAAGCTAAGAAACAGCAACAACAACAACAGCAACAGCAACTCATTAAGCAGCTGGCAACAACAACAACAACAACAACAGCAACAGCTACAACAATGGCCGCCGACGCAATGGCAGGCAGCAACACAGCAACAACAATAGAAACAGCAACAACAACATCGCCTATAACACCTGCAACGCCAGCATCACCTGTAACACCTGCAACGCCAGCATCACCTATAACACCTACAACAACAACAACAACACCTGTAGACAGTCCCGCTCAGCAGCTAAACAACAGCGTCGACAGCGGCATCGCCGTTCTTGATGTGGATCATCAAGCACTGAAGCGACGTCAGCGTCTGCAGCAATGCCAACGAATTCTGCAACTGTTGCAGCGCGATCAGCCCACATATCAAGAGCTGCGCGATAGATTAAGGTGAGTTCCATAATTAATCTATTACATTTGACTTGAATATAACTTGTTAAGCTGATTACGAATGGCGGGAAATGTCTCAGGCTTAACTTTAACTGGATTTGGCACTCGTTCTCGCTATGATCCACTCTCTCTATCTCTCGATCTCTCGCTCTCTGTCTCTCTCTCTCTCTCTCTCTCTCTTTCTTTTATTGCCTTAATAAGTGTCCCTCTTGCATTCACTTTTCTACCCACTTTTGCTCCCTCTTGTTTCGTACCTTCTCTATTGTTATACCCTGAACCCATTAAAAATGGGGAATCAGAGTATACTGGTTTTGTTCTATCTTTAGTTTTTTTCTATTCTTCTTTCTTATTCACTTTCTATCCAACTTCCTGACTTCTATTTTCCTTCGCTTTCCCGCTCTTATTATATACACAAAGAAACTGTAATAAACAACCTAAGATTCTACGAATATCTCTTGATTAATCATTTAAAATCTAATACATTGTTGGAATATAAGTCTATAATCTATTCACTAATCGGTAATCTAAAGAATTTCTTTAACTCTTCCATTGATATATTCTTTGGAATAAGTAATTACTATTTTCTATTTATAATAAGTCCGGATTTACCTGTATTGCATTATGCTCAAGCGCTTATATAATAAGTTTGTTTTTCTCTGAGTTTGTTTGATTTATCGCATTGAATAATGAATCTCAATTATTTTCTTAATGTAAATTTCGCAATTATTTTGTCAAATATTTGACACATGCGAACGCAGCTAATTAACAATTTTATGATGGCCCACGGCACAAGGCATAAAAAAATTGAAGAGTTTGTCGAACGGATGTGGCTGATGATGGGCTTGGCAGACATTCGGCATGTGGCTGGATGCTCTCAACTGCAGCTGCTGTTTGTCAATTGCTGATTTGATTAGCATTTTTCTCTCCATTTGCTGTTTGTTTTTGGGTGCGTTGCGAAGCTGACAAAAAAACAAAAAGTACGACAAACTTCAGATTTGCAATTTGCAAAATTTGTCGACCTCAATGACAAAAATAAAATATTCGCAGGTGCAGTCAGTGCAATAAAATAACGGCAGTCGCATCTGGGAAGGGAATATTTAGAGAGACAAATGTTCCCACTCGACACACAATGAACTTAAAAAACAGCAAAACAAACAAAACAGAAAAAAAGAGATAAAACTCTTTTCATTACTCATCTTCAAAATGTGTTTTATTGCCAAGTCAGGCGCACTGAGAGCTGAACAACATCGTTAAGCTGTACATATGTATATATAGATAAAACATTATATATATATATTTGTTTGTATCTCTGCCTAACAGTTCGTGTAATATCTTCATCATTATGATGTTCTTTTTGCTCAAAGAATAAACTTAGAGTATTATGTATAGTTTTTTATTCTCTTGTGTGTTTGCTTTTGCAAAATTAGCTAAAATTTCTATGGGATATATTAATTGGGAATTTTGTTTGATTTATAGTAAATGTCTTGAGCTGTATTTGCTTATTTATTGTATTAAAAAAATCTATACAGCTCATTAAGGATATAAAATAAAATGAGAAAAATAACACTTAAGCCTTTTATAAAGTTATCGATAACAGAATTGGTTGCCAAAACTGCTCTTTAAACCTGCTAAGCTTTTAAGGTGCATTGCTTGCCTTTTATTATTCACAATAATAATAATAATGGGAATAAAGCCACAATTATAATTACTTATCAAACGATGACTGACATTATCGATAATAATCGACATTAAAAGTAATCAACAGATAAGCAAATATCTGTTTGCTACATATTGAAATCTAATTCCAATCAAAGAGATATTTTAAAACTTCAAAAGCCTTATTATCGATATATATCGCCAGAGAAATCTGCAGAAATGTCTCTTTGTCTCTCAGTCTTTATCATTATTTACAGCCTTATAGTATTCGCATATAGTTTCTGCTAACGCTTTAGTTTTAACGCTCTGCGGAATCGTAACCAAAACGTTCAGACTTTAATTCACATTGAATCTTATCGGGCACTATATAAGCGAGCGCCATTTGAATTTAGTCTTATCGCTGAATTCGTAATTAATTTGATGAATGCCAATTAATTGGGCATGGCAAAGAGAGAAACAAACACAGACAGACAGACGGGGACAGGCATGAGAGACAAGCACGTGAAACGGGCTTTGTTCGCAATTCATTTTCATTTTGTCATTGGCAAACTGTTTTTCCAAGTTTTGCCATCGATTTTCTTTGATTTGAGCCGTTTTACTTGTGCCGTCCACGATTTGCATAAATGACCAAGAGCTAATTGGTCAAATGACAAAAGTTATTCAGCTGTCTTTCACAGTCCCGGCCTCTTTAAACCTATTTGTCTCTATCTCTGTCTGTCTCTCTATGCTTTTATTCTTTGTTATCGCCTTTTATTAGTTTTACCTGTGACTAAACTAACTAAAGTCCAGTTCCACTTTGGATACTCGCCACAACGCACACACTAAAAAAAATCCCTACAAAATTCAAACCAAATTTATATAAAACTAAACTCAAAATCCGGCCTAAATTTTTATAAATATATATATCTAATAATTGTTGCTCTTGAACGTCTCGGCCCAATTATAAGGCGATTGTGATATAACCTTAAAAATCTTGACACTTAACTGTGAATTTTTCATTGCGTTGCCTCTTTCTTTATTCTTTTTTGTTTGTTTTTCTCTCTATTATTATTATTATTTTTTTCTTACGATTATTTATTTATCGCGCGTTGTTATCAAATCAAAAGCCGCAAAAAAAACGAATGCCAGGCTTTTTTTTTAATGAAAAAAAAAAAAAAAAAACAAACAAGACTATATAATACCCCTCTCTCCATATATATATATATAAAACGACAAGGTGCAAAAAAAGTGTAAACCCAACGACGCAGTCGCAAACTTAAGTTAAGTCAGTTAAGATCGTCGCGAAGTGTGTGAGAGACATCCTAAGTCAGCTGGCGGGAAAATTAGGTAAATTTCTGATAAACACGTAGAGGAGAGCCGACAGCCGACAGCTGACAGCAGATAGCTGTAGGCTCAATTCTGTGCACAGGCAATCAATTAACAAGTTCTTATATACATACATATACCTAAAATAAATAAATGCCAAAAAAGATTTGATTGATAAATGTTGTAAAAAAAAAAATGCTTAATTGCAAAATAAAGTTCTCGGCTCGCTCGATTATTTATTCAAACTTGAAGTCGTGAAGTGTAAAAAAGTGACGAGAAAAAAACTATTAAAAATGACTTTGATGTCTGCTCAAGTGTATAGAAACAATTTGCAATTCGTAATTCGCATTTGTCATGTTTAATCACATGTTTTTTTGCTCAAGCACAGCACTCACAGCTCGAGACCAGTGTTAGATAACATCTCGATAGACAAAAAGAGGAAGAATATGAAATAAATATGAAAAATTGAAAATTCTCTCAAGCAAAAACAGAAAATTTCTTTGCCATGTTTAATCTACAAGCAAACAAAATACAAAATCGTGTTTGATAAAGCTTAAAAATAACTCTAGCCCGAGCACATACCAAGCGATAAGCACAGGTAAACAGCTAAGCTACTAGCTAAAACGAGTAAAAAGTCTAGTCAAAGTTGTAGTAGAAGTGTAGCCAGAGAGACTTTTCAATATAAATTACGCTGTCTGACATAATTTAGCATAAGTACACAAATGGCATTGACTTAAATGAACAATGCATTTTGCTAAAATGCCCAAATGACACTGGCTTAAAATGAATCATGCAAATCAAATTGATTAATGCTAAGGCAGCTAAAAGTTCATTGCCTTGCATGCAAAAAGTTACAAATTTATCAAACATAAATTAGCATTATAAAGGAATTTTTAAGGAAAAGAAATTTCTTTCAATTTATAAAGTGCAAGACATTTATTAAAAAAAAAAAAAAAATTACCTTAAGGTTTAATCAAAAAGTTTGTTATATTTTGTATATAAAATATATTTAAATGTGTTTAGCTGAGTGCAGCCTCCAAAGTACCAAAATATATTTATATTATAAAAAAGTTTCCACTCAAACATATTTATTTTAATTAACTGGAATTTCAGAAGCAAAACGTTTTTGCTGTTTTCAAGCAGCTGCTTCTTATACTAAAGTTCTGTAAAAATTCCCTAGATGAATTTGATTAGTTTGTTTATTTTTGCCTTTGCCTAAGGTCATGAGTCATAAGCTACAAACAATCGTGCCAGAAGTTAGTCGAACTGATTAGTAAATACTAGATAGCTATATAGTTGTATATATTTTTAAATATTTTAAGCCAGTGACAGACAAATGCTTGTCTAGCTACTTTCAGCAAGTGTCATTCACTAATGAATATAAAGTTTTGTTTATTATCTTTTGAACCTGAATACAAAATTCTTGTACATTCCTTACTTTTACCAAGCGACACTTGAAACTGAAATGCTTCATGTAGCGCATTAAACTGGCATCATTCATTTAGCTATGAGCCAACTTACATGCGTAAATAAATACGTACGTAGGTGTTTATATATACATGTACGACATGTTATATATATATTATCTGAATGATAAGATATGTTCAAGCAGCAATGTCAAAGACAGCGATAGTAGAGTATTTATTTTTTGTATATTTTCCCGCACTGCTAATTCCCTCGCATAGAACTCTATTTTCATTTAGATTCAGTTTAGTTTTTAGTCTGCTGTGTTGTGTGTGTGTGTGCTCTGTGCATTTCTTCAGATGACAAATGACAAATGAGAAATTTTCACAGTGTTGCAAGCGTGTGTTGCGGCCCCTTGACTGCTTAATGGAGCTGCCCATGTATCGGGGCAACAATAATTTATTCTTGGGTCTGACCAGCGTCGTTGGCCTCATCGGTGGCGCCTATCTGCTGCAATGTGGCGCTCAGCATTTGATCAGGTGAGTTGAGTCGTTGGACCACCAACGGGCTGCACCTGCTCCAAGTCCAATTGCTGCACGTGCAGCGAATCGCACATTTAGTTAGCTAAAAAAAAACATGGTTAGTTGCTTTTTAAGTTACCTTTTCGGCTTCATTTTCGTTTTCAGTTACGTGTTGATTACGTTTGCGTGTTGGCCAAATAGACATGGGAAAAATAAGCAACTGCACAAAACTATGTGTAAAACCATCTGGGGGAGCATTTAAAAAATTGCACATAAAAACCGATTTGGCATAATTGATGTCCACTAGAGTTTCGTTTTGTATACCCTGTAAGCATAGAAAATGAGGTGTACTGGCTAAAATCAGAGCAAAAAGAGTTTATTGTTTATTATATATACTCAGTCAGAGATATATTCAAGGCCTTTTATATTTGTTACCAGCGCTTATTACTATTCTATCAAACTACAATCTTAGTCAAAGCTGTATTCATCTCTCAATAGGCATATCAATGTATGCTGATACATACAACCAACTCTCTGGGCAGTTACAGGGTATCATCAATCTATTGTTTATTTTTCTTAAGCCAGTTGCTTTGTCTTATTTAGGTAGCTGAGCTCATTTTTTTGATTTCCTTGGTCGTGTCACAAATCAAGTTGCTTGTGTAATAACTTAATTCGCCAATGTCTTTAATTGGTCAACAACAATTGGTTTCGCAGCTGTTGCCAATTTCGATTGTCTATCGATTATCGTTTACCGTTAGCAAACATTTCATAACAATGTGACACAAATTTGATATAGCGGAAATCGTTAAGAACCAACCTCAAGAGCTAACGGTCTTCATAGAGTTCTCGTTCTCTCTCTCTCTCTGTCCCTCCCTCTCTCAAGTACTGCAATAACAATTAGCAAAGAATAATAATTCTTTTGTTCCATTCAAGCTAATGAGGCATTTGTTTACTGGGTATTAGTAATGTATTCGTCAAGTTGCAATTGTTTAAATAATCATCAGCTGGCCTTTATACACATATTACAATGTTCGCTTTCTTAGTTGAAAAGTGGAAGAAAAATAAAAATAAACGAGAGACGCTTCATGCATAAATGGAAAGTCAGTCAGTCAGTCAGTTTATGTGGCATTATAATTATAATTAACGCCTGTCAACGTCACTTGGCTAAAAGTATTTTAATGCATAAGTGCGCTACACTGACAGAAAAAGTGTTGTAGTTGAACAACAACAAAAAAATGTACTCGATTTTGAGTAAAATATCTTGCGGTTGCTTTGGAAACAGGAAAATTACATAATAAGCAATTGGAAATCTTTGAAAGCTTTAAATTGGATTTGCAATTAGAGTTTAACATTATTGCAAATTTATTTTTTTGTTAAGTAAATTATATAAGCATTTTCAATTAAATATTTAACAGATATGCAATATTTGTAAAACTCATTAACAGATTTAACAAGCTTTCAAATCAAATTGAAAAATCAATTCAATTTGTTATTGAGCTCAGGAATCGTGTAGATTAGTTAATCAACTAAGAAATATTTCTTATTTAATAGCTTACAAAATGCATTGCAAAGCTTTTAAGAACTAATGAATATTCAATACCTTGTAGATAATCAGAAAACATTTCAACAAACAATTGAAAACTTTATATAGAAAAGATAAAATTCTATTTTGAAAAGAATTTTAAGAGCACATGAAAGAATTCTCTTATGCATAGAAATTTGTTATTTGACTATTTCTGTAGACATTTTTGTAAACTTTGTAAACTCTCAGTATATCTATCAATACATAAACAATACAAATGTTAAACATATATCTCAAACTGACATTTTATATACTCTATGGTTAACATTTTGAAATGATAGCTAAGACACCATACAGCTCATAATACTACATAATAACAATCATTATCTTAAATACTCTTTCTCTGCTAAACACCTGTTCGGTTAAATCTAATCAAAAATAATATTTCAAGTTATTTTCACTTCTTAGAAATTTGTGTAACCTGCTTTTGCTGCTCTTAAATTCTTTTAATGTGTCTCGAAAATGAGAATCCAAACGGGTTCAATTAAGATTCCACTCGCATAGCAAGTGAAAAGAAACAACATACGAGAAAAAAGTGTTACAAATGTGACAGAATTTTTATGTTTACGAAAGTGGCTAAAAAGCAGTCAAGGCAACTTTGGAAAATGGTCAAAAATTATCTACGATTATTAAAGAGGCAACGACAACTGTTGTGGCACGAGTGAGTCGCCAAATATCGCGCAAATAATTTGTTGCATACTTTTCGGCGTTTGCTAATTTTGGAATTTATTTTCATACAGAATAAAACAGAGGTTTAGATATGCGCAAATTGCTAAGCAACATATTTGCAATTAATGTTAGCACAGCAAAAACGATTACAATGTTATATCTATAAATTGTTTTTACTTATTTTTGCGCTACAACAAAGTAGCATTGACACTGGCATTGAGATTGAAAGTCAAATAGAAAAAAAATAAGCATACAAGTGTTCTACACAACAAAATTTTTCTACATTTTTGCTGTTTATTTATAAAGTCTAAAAAATTAATAAATAAAATAGTTATTCATACATGTTATTTATAGCATTATTCATAATATTTAAATTTGTTTTTTATTTTGATAAAGAATTTTGAAACCCGTTTCATTTTGGGCGCCATTTATTAATCAGCCATCATTAGACAGACTAATAAATTCCAAGAGCTAAAATTTATTAAAAAAACAAAATAAGTAGAAAAAAATCAGACAAACTAATATGAATAACTAAATTTTATTAAAATCAAAACTCGTTTGCGGAATTTTCGACAATCTTCTACAATAACTTCAAAAATTTTGCAATGAATAATGAAGTCAGACATTAAGAAAATCAAACGCCAGACGAACCATTAATCAACATTAAAAGCGAGTTCAAATTCCAGTTTCAGCTTCCATTCGAATTAGAGTGCAGCAGCATCAGCTGTCCATTGCTGTCAGAACTGTCGAGCTTTCTCTTTGCCGCCAGTTAAAGGATTTCTTGTTTTTCTTCTATGAAGAGAGTTTCTGGCAGAACGCGTGAATTACTCAAAATTTCAACAACAGCAACAACAAGAACGTATTAAAGCTCTTACGTCATCAACGAGCTCGTCTGTGCCCGTCTATCCGCATATGTTTAACATTTATGTTTGTTTGTGTTTGCTTCACTCTCACTCTCTCAATACTCGGACACGTTATAGAGCTTTGCTCTCCGCGCGCTTGCCTTACGCGCCTCTCTCTCACTGGCGCTGCCTCTCTCTCTCTCTCATTCTCTGGCTTTCTATGCAAAAACCGGCATAAGCTGCGTGCGTCGACGTCGCTGCCAACGCACGCTCAGCTGTTGGCTACACTAGCGCGCTCAAAGCGAACTGCGCATAATAAAACTAAAGCTGGTACGAGAAAGTTGTCGACGCGCTGCGGAATCAAAAACAGATAAAACAAAACTCGCAGTTAATTCGAATTCGAAATAATAGTAAAAACAAATACAAATCAATTTACGGCCATGCAACAAAGCAAATGCCAGCACAGTGCCAAATCAAGTAAACTGAATAGAAATATTAAATAGAAGTTAAAGGAAATCAACAATCAACGAAACAACAACAAGCAGACGCGAAGAGTTGAAGAGTTACGTCGTTATACAGACACGGCCAGCATGTTGTTTACGTCCGGTGTTATCTGCCAAGTGGAGAAATTGCTCTGTACACCGATCAGTTTCGCCGTCTTCGCATTCCTCTTCATGGCCTGCACCATGGAGGTGGTGCTGCTGAAGCTAACGACCAGTGCGCATATCTTTGGACGGCCGCCCAATCAGGATGATTGGGATGAGGGCGGCCAATTCGGGGAGGAGGATATCTACTATGAGAATCTTGAAAATAACTATGAGCACTGGGCGCGCAGGCGTCTACGCTATCATCAGCGTCAGCAACAGTTGCTACAACAACAACAACAACAGCAACAGTAGCAATTTCTATAGACAATTGTCTCGAATACGACTGAAATTTCTCCAATTAGACTTTAGTTTTTATTTTAAATTTTTTTGTATTATTTTTATTTCGATTTCATTTGTCATTTGTCTGTATGTAAACAATTGCAAAATTTTCTGCCGATTCATTTGAAACACACTCCAAAAGAAATAAGTGAAGAAACACACAAAAATCTGTGTTAATATTTTGTGCACGTTGTTAACATTATATATAAGTTATAAATATATATATATGTTTGTATAGATACTCAATCAATTTCGAGTATTTGGTTTCAATTACGTGCATTTTTGTTTTGTAGAGAAATTTGCATAAATTGTAAATGACTGACATAATAATCATAATATCTGCATATTACATAACCTAATCTATCGAATATCCAATACTATATACATACCTAGGCCCTATTCCGTAGAGCAATAAATGTAATTTAAGTTTTCTTGTATGTGTGATTGTTATAAACAAAATATATATACTGTATCTATATACTGTTATATACTGTTATACAACTTGTTCAGTGCTGTAAGCTATCCTAAGTTATGATTCCAAATAAAATTATTATATTTTCCAGTAGTTTCTAGATAAATTGCCAACTCACTTTTCATTGGTCCAAACGGGTTTGACGACGATTTTTCTTCCGCATTTTTCCTTATGCAATACTCACACAAGGAGGATGGAGAAAGAGAGGGAATTATCGACAGAGTATCTTAATTACAGTTTCGATTTGGCCGCGGAACTTGTTTTGAAAATATTTAAAAACATTTATGTATTGATTTGTTTTCTTTACTAATTAAACAGATGCTGTTTGGCTAAACAGAAAATTATAAATTAAACAGAAATTAGCAACACGTAACCTTCATAGAGTTGTTTAACCTTTTGCCAAATAATTTGTATATTATCTGGCATTGTGCGTCACAAGCTTAGGCAAATTAAATGCGAAACACTGCAAAAAGGAAAGTAAGAAATAACAAGAACAAAATTTGGAATTGTGTCAAGAATAGAAGCTATACGACGCGATATCCAAAATTCAAAACTCGACAAAGCAGTTATAAAACATATTTTTGCATACATTGATATTCCATAGCACAGCGTCAAAGAGAGTAGAGAATGCGTATAGAACTTTGATAGGCATGTCATTTAACTATTAGAAGAAAAGATTAAAGCTCGGAATTGTGTCAAGAATGACAACAACCTGAACATATACACGGTTAAAGCCTAATTCTAACTGTTTTTTAAACAATTTGCAGAAGATGCCGAAGTAGGAAAAACATCTTGATGGGATCTTCTATATTTAGATTCACGCAAATCGTTTTAATACATGATTTTATTGAACTTGTTCTCTGTCCAAATTCTTGACAACTCAAAAAAAAAAAAAAATAAATAAAAAATAAATAAATAAATAAAAAAATATATTTAAAAAAAAATAAATCAAATTAATAAAAGCTGATAAATATTTTATACAAATTTAATTAACTTAATTTAACTACTATTTAAGTCTAATTTAATTCTTGTTTAATAAAAAATAAACACATATATAAATAAAATAAAAATAGATAAAATAAAATAAAATTCTCTTCATACACATTTATATCAAACAAGCTTTTTTTAATTTAATGTTGCTATTTTTTATGAATGAAAAATAATTTATTGAAAATAATACAATATTTATAAAATATAAAAATTCTATATCAATTATAATAAAATTACAATTTTATTTTAATAAAACATTTAATATTTTTAACTAAATATTTGATTAGAAAAGCTAAAAAAAAATAAGTTAAGGTTAACTATATTTATTTTTATCTCCTAACAATTTTGCAAACATAAAACTATTTGCATATTATATTTTTTATTTATAGAGATAAATATATATTTTATTTGATTCTATTTTATTCTTTTTTTTTTAGCAAAATAGTCGCTAGAAAGACGAAGAAGTCGAATGCCAACGAGGAGCAGCCCAACTGCAATGTCTGCTGTGCAGAATTGGATTTAAGCAGTGCCAAAAAGTAAGTATTCAATTTGGCCTAAATAGAGCTAATCTAATGCACTTCCCCTCCCCTCTCTCTCTCTCTCTTTCTCACTCACTCTCCCCCACAGCTTTGTCACATGTTGCACGTGTGGCAAGCAGGTGTGTCGCGGCATCAAGTGCGCCAATTGGCTGCCCAAGACAGCGCAATGGGTGTGCGAACTATGCCACAGTTCGAAGCAATCGCTGGAGCAAACTTCGTCCTGGGTGGCCGAGCAGATGTCCTTCAATCAGCAAAAGTTCGTCTATCCATTGCGAGCACGCAGCGAAATCTATATACCCATCAGCTCAGAACTCGCCGACAGCTCCATACGTAAGCATAAAATAGCCAAAAATAAAAGCTAGATTTGATAGCTAAATCGCATTTTGCTTTACAGAGTTCGAGAGCGTCAGTCAGGTTGGCATGAATACGACTATGAATTCGGATGAGCGCAGCAGGATAAGAGAATATGTTGAGGAAATTGTAGCGGAAATGCTCGGCGGTAATCTCGATCACATCAAAGTCGGCCAATTGTCCAAGAGCGAGAACTGTAAGTAGAGATTCAGCTGTATGGCATACGAAATGGGTTTCGCAGATTCGCTTAGATTTGATTAGTGCAAATGCAATCTGTCGCCACTGCAAATTTCCCTCAATTGTTGCGAATTAAAAATGAGCAGTTTGCTGTGTATACACAAAAGATACTATATATATATGTGTGTATATATAGATCATATATGCGATATATAGTCTCGCTTGTGTCGGAAATGTACTCAACAACAGTTCAGAGACCAGACACAGCTTTTTCATGCGCGCAAATTATATTGAAGTGAAGAAATTTAGGGCAATGAACCAAGTTATTATATCTCATTCGCAGATGCAATGTCAAAGCAATTTCACTATTCAAACTGAGGCAAGAGATTCTAGTTCTTTATAAAATGCAGCACCTAAAAGTATGCAACAGAATATTTTAAATAGTCAAACAGGTTTTCATATATATCTTATTGCATACTTTGGGGCTTTTTGTTTCCATTTAATTGCATGTTTTATTAGAATTTATAACAATGTTTTTTTAATTATTATTATTTGTTATTTATTTATATGTTTACAAATATTGGCTGATAGTTATTTTTTTCATCTTTAAGACTATGAATAGTTGATTGAACTGATTAAACACTTAATAAAATATATTTTGTACAAAGAGAGGGCTCGCTAAGACTCAGCTTCTTTAGGCAATATCAAACAGCATTTTCATATAATTCAGACTTCAAATAGTCGTTTGCATATACAACTTTTCGAACTGCCCATCAGAAGGCATTGCATACTTTGCTTTACTTTTCTTTTTTTTTTTTATAACAATAACAATATATTTATTTCAAGTGAACTTTGCTTTACTGCCCAGCGTGCAGTCAAAGCTTTTAACCAAATTCATTGCATACTTAATGTTAAATTCAATTATACTTTATGTACACATGCACACACACACACATACACTCACACACACATACTCACACATACAAACAGACCTGCAGCTGTTTGATAAATATCATGCGAAATTGAGCAATCTGTTTATCAATGTGGAGAACGCTTTGTGCGCACGTGTCTACAAAGGAGGTAAGTCCTTGCGTGTAGCTCTGTTCTGCCACTACCCAAAGAAAAAAAAAACACACACACAATTTTAATAAATTACTACTATTCCTGCCTCTATAGCTGCGCTCTAATCTGCTGTGTAGTGCCTGTTTAACCTGCTCGTATCCAGCATGAATCATGACTATAATAATAATAATAAAAAATTTTCGTTTATCTATATTTAGCGCACGTTGTTATCTTTATGCATTTATCTATGTGTGTAGGTTAAACGTAATATTTTGACAAATTCTGTAGAAATATATCTACATATAGACACCTGTGCGTATACGTAATATTGCGGGAATGTCATAGAAATCAATGAATATACAGAGTTGGATTATGCCTATCACTAATTATTGAATACAAACTAAATGAAATGAAAACAAAAAGCACAAAGCAACGAAAATCGCGGTCAACACTCATTGATAAGAGCAACACACAGAGAGACAGACACACACATGTTGTGATAAGGCAAAAGCATATGAAACTGATAAGCAGCAACCTCTTCTCTCTCTCTCTGTCTCTCTCTCTCTCTCTCTCTCTCACTCGCTCGATTTGAAATACCGACAAGTACACAACACTTTATAGGCATTTAAGAATTGTAGCGACAGTTGGCCTTAACCAGATGACAAGCCGAGATACTCACACATAAATCATACGCAATGTGCGCACCGCCATTGCTCAGCAACTGGTTTAAGCCAATAGCCAGAGCCACAGCCACAGCCACAGCTACAGCAATAGCAACAATAACAGCTGCAAATTGACAATTTACACGGCTAGCCGAACATTCAACATATTTGCCGAGTGTTTACATTTTGTTTTCAGTTTTTTTTTTTTCAGTTTTGTTTTTAAAGCTTTTCTGCGACTGTCTCATCCTTCAAATTACTAAATCAAATACGTTCGTTGAGTGTAATAAGTTAGAGGCACGCTAACAGACAATGATTGCATGAAATAAACATGTCAATCACTTGAGAGCTTGAATTGCTCAAACACCAAACTAATATAGACCTGTTACGGCTACAGGAAACAAACGAGTTTTCTTTTTTTTTTTTTTAATTTTGCTAGAATTGTTTTTTAAGAGGACTGTAGAATTCCGATTGATTTTGCAGTTTGTACTTAGCTTAGAAGAATTAATTTTTAATTTGTTTAATTCATGCAATTGAAATCAGTTAGTCAATCAACGAACTATCTTTCTGTAATTGGAGCAGAGTCAGTCTAGTAGATTATATTCTTAGTCAATCAGTTAGACAGAGCGATACAACTTTTACTTCTCTTGAAATGCTCATCAGTCAATGAGTCATGAAAATAGCTTCAAATAGTAGAGTAAATTGATCAATTAATATACATAATGCAATTTGCTGCTTATTCAGCACTCGGATCAGCTATATATTCAGTCAAGCAGCATAAGTTATTCAATCAATCCTTAAGTCAATCAAACAACTTAATCAGCAAATGCTTTTATATATATATTGCATTAACTATAATGCATTAACGTCTTCATTAGTTAGTTATTCAAGCAGTCAGCCAAGAAAATCACTTAATCAATGAGTTTGTCAAAACACTCAATCAATCTTAAGTAGAGATGACCAGAGTTTCACATGATTTAGAATCGATTTTATAGAACTCACATAAATATAAATAACAAATTCAATAAGTATAATATTTTATAATTCAACATCTATAATACAATATATCATGTTTTTAATACATTTTTAAAAGAACTCTTGGCATAGTTTTAGCTCTATGCGAACCGTTCTCAATTCTTACATGGAAAGAACTTGTGAAGCACAAAGCGCGCGAATATCGAAATGCCTCAAATAAACAAAAGCCAACTGTTTGTATGCCATTACAAAGCTATCGATGAGTGTGTGTGTGTGTGTGTGTATGTATGGATGTGCAGGTGATTGTGTGCCTGCTTGCCTGTGTGTGTGGCGCTGTTAGCTACGGCTCACGATTGCTGCTCGCAGCAGTTGCCAGACGCATAGCGCGCCGATCGCAACGTTTTCTTGGCAGCGCGCCGAACAGCCAAAAGCCGGGTGAAAAATAAACTAAAAGAAAGAAGAAAGAAAGACAACAAAGTAAAAGCAATAAAAATGTATAAAACTAAAGTGTTAATGATAACAAGAAAAATAAAAGAAAGACGCAAAATATAAAAATAATAAATAAAATAAAAATATTTTAAAACTAAAACAAATCCAAATTTGGGATTTTGCAGATAACAGATAATAGATAACAAACACACACACACACACACTGCTGCACAGCCAACCTTGACCCTCTATATATATTATACAAGTATATATATTATTAGTATTAGCAAGCAAAAATCAAAGTTAAATTTCAAACGTGGCCTAAGCGGAAAAAATTCATTTTTAATCAATATTAATGATGGCTCAAAGCGAAAAAGATTATGCGCTAATAATTTATGCCACGACATAAAATATATATAATTTATATAAATACATATACTTGTATACTATATGTATATATAGATGAGCTGAGCTGAGCGTAGTTAGCCAAGTGCAAAAAAACAAGGCATAAACATGTTAAGCATTTTTTTTTTTTATATTGTAAGCCGAACTCTGAACTGAACTTGACTTGTGCACCTTGTACGGCGCACTTATACAATACATATATATATATATATATATATATATATACCATATATAATATATGTGTATAGTATATATTTAGGTATGATCTGTGCCGGTTAAGGTTCAGTTTCGGCTTTGCTTCATTAATGACATATTCGCATATGCAAAGCGAGTCAGATACATTTCAATCTTTGACATTTTGTGCGCACAACTCAATGACTAACGGCATTCAAGCGATAAACACAAGCCGACACACACACACACAGAGAGACATGGCTCACACACACAATAACATGTCAGCGAGGCGTCGAAACGAAGCGATAAAGAAATTTAGTGGCTTTTGTTAAGGCAGAAATAGATAACTGCGTGATTATTAATTATGTTTTAGCGCAAAGCAAAAAAAAAAAAATTAGAAACATTAGCACAAAATGTGAAAGAAGCAGTAGAAGAAAAGGCGAATAGCTGTTGCGAAAGTATGTGTGTGTTTATATAAAAAAAAAATATATATATAAATATATTTATTATCTTTATGCTGTCTGTTCAAACGTTTGGCTGAGCTTTAAATATATTTACTTTTTATTTTTTTGGCAAATGCGGCGTATGCGTAATTTAATTGTTTGTAGAGAAATGTGCGCGTCTGTCTCTGTGTGTATCTGTGTGTATTCATTTGTTTATTTGTTGTATTTGCGTTAATTAAAATCGAAACATAAATATTTAAACAGTATAAAAGACAAATAGCAACAAAAACGAGTGTTAACAAAATAACAAAAATAAACAAATGTGACAGTCTATTCATAAATGTGAATATACTCAACTCTATATATGTATATATATAACTGAATATATATATACATACATAACTGTCTAGCATGGACTTTACATTGGGACTAATAACTGGCATGTATGCTGTGGCAGCTGTTATTGTCTTTTACATTGTTTACGTCATTGAGGTGAAATTAGGTATGCCTATCGATCAACAATTACAACTACAACTACAACTACAACAACAACAACAACTCACTCACTTTCTACACTCACTTTTCCATTCATTTCATGTGTGTTTATTGATATTTTTAACTTTGATTCTTTTGTGCTAACCACACTTTGCGCAGATTCTTGACTTCACTGAGACAGTTTCGTTAACCATCTCGACTGCATTACAGATTTGCCAGCCATTGTTAATGGCCATAACAACAACAACAACAACAACAGCAGCAGCAGCAACAACAATAATAACAATGATCAATTGGCTGATATATCACAGACACGTCTGCGCACTCTCATCGAGAGCATCATTGCGGAAACTCTGCGCAGCGGCAGCAACTCCCTCATGACTCCAACGGGCGCTGTCTCTGAGATTAGTTTGGATACGCGCTCCAACGGACAGCTGTCGGGCTTTCATAATAATAACAATAAGCGACGCCATCGCACCGAGCACTATTTCGAGCCGCAAATCTATCAGGATCTATTGGCCACAGCGGTGCTGAATAAGGTAAGGCAAGAGAATCTTATAAGCCATAAGTAAGCAAAGTTTTGTATGTTTATTAAAAGTATTTAAAGGCCAAATTGCGTATCTACAGACTTATTGTCTTAAGAGTTCTCTAGAAAGCAGATAAACTGAAATGAAAATTCAGAACATATAAAATAGAAAAGTATTGAAAAAATTAAAAGTAAATAGTGAATGCGTTTACGATAAGAAAACACATGCGAAGCTGGTCATAAAAATATAATACCTTAGAGATAAGAAAAAAATGGAATATAATATAAATTAATTTTTTATATATTTGTGTTAGGTCGGAAATTTATCAAACTATCCTTGATAAAGCATATTATGCCTTGAAACTGTTATAATGTTTGCATATAGTATCTGAAGTAGATAAATCATTCATTATGTTTTTTTTTTGGCGATATTTTTTAGAGATATGTAATAGCTTGATATGCTGATAGTTTATAAGAACTGTTGGCTTAAAGATAATTTAATAACGTATTGCAAAAATTGAAAGAAATTCAATTATGATTGATCGAAATTTAACTATGATTGAAGCATATGCAAATGACCTATATCTAAATTTCAATTGCCTTAATCAACTTTGTCCCCGCAACAGCTTATTTAGCGAAATGAGATTGGAATATATCAAAGTGCCTTTCTACATATGATTTTGTTAACTACAACCAATCTCATTATGTTTCTGGGCTGACATTAAAAAAAATAATAATAATAATAATAATAAAAAAACTACTTGACCTGCTACAACAACTGTTGCATCTGTGGCAGCAACTATCCATGTTTGACCTCATCCATTTATAATTCCCATTTCCAATTTGGTATGCTCGCTATTTCCGCTAACTCGAACCTCGTTTTTGATTTTCACTTTCGTTATGGGCCACACTTTGGTGGCTTCTCGCTAGCCAATTGAAAGGCAAAAGCTACCACAGTTGCATGCCCCACTAATTAGTTGCTGTCGATTGTTGCAAGCGTGCAGACCTGCAGCCTGAATAGAACTGTTAGACGGTTAAACGGTTAAAGCCAACTCAGTTGCTAATTGGATCATTGACTTTTCCTGCCAGTGAAAAAAACTCAATTTCCAATTGCCAAAAACAATTTCCTTAACTTGGTTCACGTATTGTGGAATTGACCATGGCAGAGCCAGCACAAAATGTAAATATTACAACAGGAAAAAGAACCGAAATTATCTTTATATATATAAGTTGGACTGACTCATATATATCTATATATACATACATATGCCATATCTTATCAGGCACTCACATTTTAAACTGCTTTAACATAAATTTCAAAAGTCTTTTGATTACGTCTGCTTTTTTTTATAGTTTTATTATTGCTAAAATCTCAGCAAGAGTTTTACTTTTCTACTGCGTAACGCTTAAATCGATCTAGTTGTTGGGTACACTGGTGACGTCACAGCGCTTGCCTACTCAACACGACGTTTCTCAACACAGTTTCAAGTGTTGCCGGCTGTCTAAGGCTTCCCTTATATTAGTCAAGTTATTCTAGTTTAATAATATGTGAATCTTTTCCTTTCTAGATTGCTGACAAGGAGGGCAATACCAGGCTTATATCGGAGAGTACGCCGGATTTGAGTGCTCGCAACATTGATGAGAATTACAATGCGGAAGCGTTGAGCACTACGTCTGGCAGTTCCATAGAGCCGCGCAGCGATTGCAGCCTAACGGATCATGAATTGAACTCAATGTTAGTTACATATATCATATATCATATGTTCTATATAAATCTTGATCTATATGACCTACTTTTTAGACTGGTAAATCCGAGAAAATTGCTGGCTTGCCGTTGGATTTGGAGCGCGAATCGGTGTTGAGTGACTATATTGCTGCTCATATGGTGCCATTGCCTGATTTTTCAGCGTCCGTTACCGAATCAGAAGATGGTAAGTACCATAGCCTAGAATTCAAAATACTATCTTACTTATATCATATATTACTCGTATCTCTCACTCACTCTCTTCGCCCATCTCATTTTAGACATTATGTCAATGTCATCGAGCATGGTCGGCGATGGCACCTGGGAGGATAATTGGCTGTTCAAAAAGAAGCGCAACACCCTGCAAAGTTCGGCCACACCGAGCAGCATTGGGATGCTGGTGCCCGCTCCTAAAGAGAATATACGTGCTCAGATTGGTGATCGTACGGCCGATGAGGTTAGCGATCTGTCCGAAATGGGTTCCGATGCAGAGGAAACCTCATTGGATTTGATGCATGGCAACAATGAGCTAAATGATCGGCTCTTGAGCAAGCATCTAATCGGTGGACAGAATACGAAACTAGTGCTAGATGAGCTAGTAGATCGCACAAGTTTGACCTCAAATACTTTACCAGCGGAACATGAGCCACCTTTTACCGAGACCACAAATCCGCTCGTTCAACAGCCCAGTAAGACATCAAAGCTTTTAGTACCGCCGCCTCCAATGAGTTTTCAAGATGACGATGAAGAGGAAATAGAAGATCCAGCTCAGAAACTCATCGCAGGTTAGTGGGCCAACTCTTTCTATTCGTGCAAATCCATAAAAACTGATCCTTTATGCTAACCTATACACTTAACATGCATACATATAGACTGTATATCCTACCTTAAATTTGATTAGCTTAGGAGTCTTAAAATCCTCTAGATATTGTACCCATCCACGTAATGTACCTCAGCGTATTTGTGCATAGTTGTCGAGCAGCGGCATTCAGCAGTCATTTGTGTTCCAGCAGATGACCTCCACGATCTCAGCGAAGGCATAACAGGCTTCGGTGATGTTGAATATCTAGAGGACAGCCAGTCACATGAAAGTACACCTTCGGTTATTGAAATACTAGCAGCCATGGCACTGGGGCCCATGCTCGCTGTTCCAGCATCTGATCAACCTCCTGTTATGACAGCCACGGAAATTCACACACTCAAGGAGCTGAGTGATTTGGCTCTAGCCGAAATTACCTCGCGCACAATGGAGCTAAATCAACACTCTCTGGACATCATTGACGAGGAGGAAGTACCGGAAGCACAATCTACATCTCAAATCGAAAATTCTCAACCTGCTGCTGCCCAAATAATTACACAAGAAGAAGTAAAACAGATCGAGGAATTATTAAAAATTCCCCAAGAAATTGCAAACAATGAAGAAATTTCATTTAAAGGCACATCTGAAGTGAAATCTCCCAATGTTGAATGCTCAGCCGAAACGGAACTCAAATCTGAACAAATCTCAAAATCTGCACAGCCAATATCAGAACCACAAAATCTTGCCGGCTCAGCTCCGGTAAATAAGGTTAGCGCTTTAATTGGAGTATTTGAAATGCATTCGGCTTCACGAAGAAGCTCACTAACTTCAATTGAAAGAGTAACTGTTAAATCTGAAGAAACTCTATCACCATCAAAACAGAAAATAACTCCAGCAAAAGCTGCAGTTCCAAAGGAAGTTACTTCAGTTGTAACTGCTATTGAAGGAAAGTCTCCAGCACCAGTAGAGGATGTTACACCAGCAGAAGTAACTTCAGTTATAGAAAATATTAGTACAACAGAATTAAAGGCTACGGAACAAGAATCATCTGCACCAATAGCTGAGGAAGTTACTCCAGCTGTAGTGACTACAGCGTCAGAGAAACCCCCTACAGCAGAAAAGCCAGAGGAAATTACTCCAGAAAATGTAACTGCTATTTCTGAGGAGCTTTCATCTCACGTATCAGAGCTCCAATTATCTGAAGTACCCAATGTTTCAGAAGGAGATACTACAGTAGATGTTACTCCAGCTCCAGAGGAAGTCTGTCAAATAGAAGTAACTCCACAAATAGTGCCTACTATTGAACAAGAATCTCCAGCTAAACTACTGGATGTTACTCCAACAAATGTAGATACAGTTCCAGAAGATATTCCTCCAGTAGAAGTAAATGCTACTGAAGAAAAATCAGCAGAGTCAACGACACAAGAAATTGCTCCAGTTGAAACAACCACAGCGCCAGCTACTCGGGCTGATTTAACTGCTGCTACTCAAGCAAGTCTTGCAGAGGAAATTAGGCCACCCGCAATAGAAACAGTTATAACTACCAATACGGAGGTCGCCGCAACTTCAGTAGAAGTGGCTTCGGAAGAAATAAGTTACAATCCTGAACAACTACAAGATCCTCCACCTACTCCTATTGTTGCCGAAATTTCAGTAAAAAAAGAAGTAATTCCAGATGAAATTACTCAAACACAAGTAATTCAAATTCCAGAGGAAATTATTCCTTCAAAAATTCCGCCAGAAATCACTCCAGCAGAAGTAATTCCTGCAACAAAGGAACTTCCAGCACCTATCACAGAGGAAGTTTCGCCTGCAGAAACTACTTCAATTCCAGCAGAAATCAATCTAGCAGAAGTAATTCTTACTGCAAAGGAAATTCCAGCACCCGTAATAGAGGAAATTATTCCTGCAGAAACTGTTTTAATTCCACCAGAAATCACTCCAGCAGAAGTAATTTCTGTTACAGAGGAAGTTCCAGCACCTGTAATTGAGGAAATTATTCCTGCAGAAACTGTTTTAATTCCCCCAGAAGTTACTCAAGCAGAAGTAATTTCTATTACAGAGGAAGCTCCAGCACCTGTAATTGAGGAAATTATTCTTGCAGACACTAGCTCAATTCCAGAAGAGCTCATTCAATCCGAACTTATTCCTACTACAGAGGAAATTCCTGCACCTATAATAGAGGAAGTTATTCCTGCAGAAACTAATTCAATTCCAGAGGAAGTTACTGCAGCAGAAGTAGTTCCTTCTACAGAGGAAACTCCAGCACCTGCAAAAGAGGATTTTATTATTCCTGCACAAACTTCTTCAATTCCAGAGGAAGTTACTCCAGCTGAATTAGCTACAGCTCCAGTGGAAGCTACTCCAGCAGAAGTAATTTATATTACAGAGCAAATTCCTGCTCCTATAATAGAGGAAGTTATTCCTGCAGAAACTAATTCAATTCCAGAGGAAGTTACTCCAGCAGAAGTAGTTCCTTCTACAGAGGAAACTCCAGCACCTGCAAAAGAGCAAGTTATTCCAGCACAAACTACTTCAATTCCAGAGGAAGTTACTCCAGCTGAACTAGCTACAGCTCCAGTGGAAACTACTCCAGCAGAAGTAATTTCTATTACAGAGCAAATTCCTGCTCCTGTAATTGAGGAACTTATTCCTGCAGAAAATACTTCAATTCCAGAGGATGTAACTTCAGCAGAAGTAGTTCCTTCTATAGAAGAAACTCCAGCACCTACAAAAGAGGAAATTATTTCTGCACAGACTACCGCAATTCTAGAGGAAACTACTCCAGGAAGTTACCAAATAGCTACAGCTCCAGTGGAAGCTACTCCAGCAGAAATAATTTATATTACACAAGAAATTCCTGCTCCCATAACAGAGGAACTTACTCATGCAGAAACTACCTCAATGCCAGAAGAAGTTATTCAAGCTGAAGTAACTACAGCTCCAGAGCAACGTACTCCTGCACAAACTACACCCATGACAGAAGAAGTTACTTCTGCGGAAACTACTGCAATTCCAAAGGAAGGTACTCCAGTTGAAATAGCTACAGCTCCTGTGGAAGTTATTCCTGCAGAAGTAATTCCTACGAAAGAGGAAATTCCAGCACCCGCAAAAGATGATATTATTCCTGCGGAAACAACTTCAATTCCAGCAGAAGTCACTCCAGCTGAAATAATTCCCACTACAGAGAAAGTTCCTGCAGCTATCATAGAAGAAATTATTCAAGAAGAAAGTACTTCAATTATAAAGGAAGTTACTCCAGCAGAAGTAGTTCCTTCTACAGAGGAAACTCCAGCACCTGCAAAAGAAGAAGTTATTCCTGCACAAACTACCTCAATTCCAGAGGAAATTACTCCAGCTGAAATAGCTACAGCTCCAGTGGAAGCTTCTGCAGCAGAAGTAATTTCTATTACAGAGGAAATTCCTATTGCTATAATAGGGGAAGTTATTCATGCAGAGACTACTTCAATTCCAGCACAAGTAGTTCCTTCTACAGAGGAAACTTCATCACCTGCAAAAGAGGAATTATTCCTACATCACTTCCAGAGGAAATTACTCCAGCTGAAATAGCTACAGCTCCAGTGGAAGCTTCTGCAGCAGAAGTAATTTCTATTACTGAGGAACTTCCTGCTGCTATAATAGAGGAAGTTATTCCTGCAGAAACAACCTCAATTCCAGAGGAAGTTATTCAAGCTGAAGTAAATACAGCTGCAGAGGAACCTACTGCTGCACAAACTACACCAATCACAGAGGAAGTTACTTCTACAGAAACTGCTTTAATTCCAGAGAAAGTTACTCCAGCTGAAATAGCTACATCTTCAGTGGAAGTTACTCTATCAGAAATCATTTCCTACTACATTGGAAATTCCCCCATCCATAATAGAGGAAATAACACCTACAAAAATAACTTCAATTCCAGAGGAAGTTACTCAAGCAGACGTAACTACAGCTGCAGAGGAAGTTACTCCTGCAGAAACTTCCTCCGTTCCAGAGGAAATTACTCCAGCTGAAATAGCTACAGTTCCAGTGGAAGCTACTCCAGAAGAAGTAATTTCTATCACAGAGGAGATTCCTACTCCTATAATAGAGGAACTTACTCATGCAGAAACAACCCCAATTCCAGAGGAAGTTATTCCAGCAGAATTAAATACAGCTCCAGAGGAACCTACTCCTGCAGAAACTACACTGATTACAGAGGAAATTACTCCAGCAGAAATAGTTCATTCTACAGAGGAAACTCCAGCACCTGCAAAAGAGGAAGTTATTTCTGCACAAACAACCTCAGTTCCAGAGGAAGTTACCCCAGCTGAAATAGCTACAGCTCCAGTGGACGCTACTCCAGCAGCTCCAGTGGAAACTACTCCAGCAGAAGTTATTTCTATTACAGAGGAAATTCCTGCTGCTATATTAGAAGAAGTTGTTCCTGCAGAAACAATCCCAATTCCAGAGGAAGTTATTCAAGCAGAAGTAACTACAGCTGCAGAGGAACCTACTGCTGCACAATCTACACCAATTATAGAGGAAGTTACTTCTGCAGAACCTACTTTAATTCCAGAGGAAGTTACTCCAGCTGAAATAGCTACATCTCCAGTGGAAGTTACTCTATCAGAAATAATTCCTACTACAGTCGAAATTCCCACTCCTATAATAGAGGAAATTACTCATGCAGAAAGTACTTCGTTTCCAGAGGAAGTTACTCCAAATAGAGTAACGACTGCACCAGTGGAAGTTAGTCCTACCCCAATACCAGTTGGAGATGTAAAGGCACATGAAGTAACTGCAGCTCAAGAGGAAGTTATTCCTGCAGAAACTACTTCCATTCCAGAGAAAGTTATTGAGCCAGAAGTATCTATAGCTCCAACGGATTTAATTCCTACTACTGAGGAAGTTCCAGCATCCGTCAAGGAGGAAATTATTCCAGCAGAAACTACAATTCCACAGGAAATTACTTGTGCAGAAGCTACATCAATTACAGGAGAAGTAACTTCTGCAGAAACTACTTCAATTCAAGAGGAAGTTACTCCAGCAGAAGTAGCTACAGATCAACAAGATGTTAAAGCAGCTGTGGAAGTTACCACAGAATCTATAAAAGAGGAAGTTATTCCAGCAGAATCTACTTCAATTCCAGCAGCAGTAATTTCTATTTCAGTGGAAATTCCTGCAACTATCATTGAGGAAGTTACTCCTGCAGAAATTACATCAACTACAGAAGATTACTCAATTACTCAGGCAGAAATAGCTACACCTCCAGTGGAAGTCACTCCAGCAGATGTTATTCCTTCTACAGAGGAAATTCCAGCACATATAATAGAGGAAGCTACTCCTGATGAAACTTCTTCAATTTCCGAGGAAGTTACTCCAGCAGATGTAACTACAGCTCCAGAGGAAGTGATTTCTGCAAAAACTACTTCAATTCCAGTAGAAATTACTCCAGCAGAAGTTACTGCAGTTCCCGCGGAAGTCAGTCCAGCCGAAGTAATTCCAGCACCTATTATAGAGAAAGTCACTCCTGAAGAAACTACAATTCTCGAGGAAGTTACTCCAGGAGAAGTAGATATAGTTCAACAGGATGTTATTCCTGTTGAACTTACCGCTACTGAAATAAAAGCTCCAACAGATGAAAATACTCCAGCTGAAGTTACTGTAGCTTCAGAAGACTTCACCCCAGTAGAACTGGCTGCTACTGAAGTGGAAGTTCCAGCTTCAGTAGAGGATGCTACCCCAGGAGAAATAACTACAGTTCCAGCTGAAGTAACTGTTACTGAAGGCGAACATACTATATCCAAATTAACGCCTACTATAGAGGACATTTCAGCACAAATGGAGCAAGTAACTCCAGTTGGTGTTACTGCAGCTGAAGAAGCACCAGTGCCGACAATAGAGAATGTTACTTTACCTGAACTGCTTGCAGCTGCACAGCATCCCACTTCAGCAGAAGTAACTCCTGCTGAAATAGAAACTCCATGCCCAACAACTGAGACAGTTATTCCAATAGAAGTAACAGACGTTGCAGAGGAAGTTACTTCAGCAGAAATATTTTATACTGCAGAGCAAGTTCCAGCCCCTAGCACAGAGAAACTCACTCCAGCTGATGTAGCTGCAGTTCCAGACAATGTCAGTCCGGCAGAAGCTACAGAGGAAATTACTCCAGTAAAGCCAACTGAAGCTGTAGATGAAGATCAAACACCATCAAAAGAAATTACATCAGCCGAAGTATCTGCAGCTTTAAATGAAGTTCCTGGACCTGGAGAGCAGATTGTTAGTGCTGATATTCAACTCATTCTTGATAAAACTATATCACCGAAAGAAGTTTCTATTATTGAGCCTCAACCTAGTCATATGAAAGCTGTATCATCTGAATCAGCACCAGCACTTGAGGAGGTTGCTAGTGCTGATCCACAGGAAACTTCAGCTCAGGAGGAAGTTATCATATTGGAGGCTCAAGTTGTATCCGCCGAGGCAGTTGAAGAGATTATCAGTACCATAACATTGCCTACGGCAGAGGTAACCTCAACGCCAACAAGTTGAAGATGTACTTAATGTGATTCCAATGTGTCTGAGTGCTTCCGAGGAAGCTCCAGCACCAGCACTTGAGGAGGTTGCTGGTGCTAATCCAGAGGAAACTTCAACTCAGGAGGAAGTCATTGCACTACAGCCTGAGATTGTATCTGAGGAAACTACAACAGCAACAATTGAAGAGATAATCAGTACGAAAACAGTCACTGCATCACAGAAAACCTTGGCACCACCACTTGAGGAGGTTGTTGGTGCTGAGTTGCAATCTACCCCAGAGCAAAGTCCGGCAGTAAAAATTGAGGATATAGTTACTTCCGAGGAAGCTTCAGCGCCAGCACTTGAGGAGGTTGCTAGTGCTAATCCAGAGGAAACTTCAACTCAGGAGGAAGTCATTGCACTACAGCCTGAGATTATATCTGAGGAAACTACAACAGAAACTACAGCAGTCCCTGCATCACAGAAAACCTTGGCACCACCACTTGAAGAGATTGTTCGTGCTGAGTCGCATTCTACCTCAGAGGAAAGTCCAGCAGTAAAAATTGAGGATGTAGTTAGTGAAACTCCAGTATCTCTGACTACTTCCGAGGAAGCTTCAGCACCACCACTTGAGGAGGTTGCTATTGCTGGCATTACAACAGAGTCGGAGCCAGCCTTAGACGAGAAACTACAAGAGGAGAAAAAGGAAATTATATGCGAAGAGCCAACTTCAATAGTTGAAACAGATAAATTGATAAAACAGACTGATGATGCACTACCAGATCCTTTGACAAGTGAATCTTGTAAGAGCGAAAATAGTGCTCTTGTGAAAATGTCTGAAAAATATCTGCAAAGACAGGCGAATGTCCAAGTAGACACAACACCGAGCGATGAAGACTCAACTGCGAGTCCTGTGCGTCCTGTGAACCTCTTCGGAACCATTTGCAAGATTTACATTCAAGACAAACGACTGTTAGCCACAATCGAAAGAAGACGTCGACGCGCCTTAGTTATGCACAAATACCTGAGTTCCTTTGATAGTTTCGATGAGCCGCCAGATGATATAGAATATGAAGCACATGCGAGTCTGTTTGATGAACTCAATTCAGCAGCCAATCAGCCCATTAGCTTAGATTTAAATATTGATGAAATCGAAGAGCCAGAAAGTCATTTAGCGAAAGAAAATATTTCAGATTTAGAGAATAGCTTTCAAGTAGATGTAGATCATTTCAGTAATGATCAGATCGAAGAGCCACAATTTAGTTTAGATATAAATAATGCTAACAATATCATAGAGATACTTCCAGATTTGGAAGAAAACTTTGATGTAGCTTCAGATATTGCCAGTCAAGCATCATTAGATATTACTGATAATAATGATGAGAATTACTTCATTGTCGTTAGCCTAACAGAGATTGGCTTTAACTTTATTAACCACATTCTATTCTCAGATCAGCTGAGCTGCGGCTCTGGGTCAGAGCACAGCAATGAGAGCTCGCCGTCCACCTCACATGAGACTTTTAATGGTGACGCTGAGCTATTGGCTAACAATTATGATAGTTGTCCCGAGGAAGTATTGGATGAGGCAGTCTCTAGTGCAACAGCAACATATACTAACCAAAATACTAAAACACAAAATACTAACAAAAATACCAAAACACGTCCAAATGGTAAACTAACAAATGGTTCACTGAGATGGTCAAGTCAAAGCAAAACAAATCAACTAAATGCCGATGATCATAATAATAATGAAGTTGTTATCGATGATGGTGATGACCATGATGATGTTAATAATAATAATGATGATGATGTTGTAATGTTGCGGCGCTTTGCCCCAGGTAACACGCACATAGCCATCACTCGGTGTTTGTTGTTGTCTCCTAATTTACATTGCTTACTTGTATTCACGTTCTTACGCTCTCTCTGTCTACATATATATCTATATATGTATCTGTCTCTTTATTCTTTTTTACTAGACTTGCTAAACTGTTGCATACGCTTAGATTCAGTAAAGTCACTAAAAATGGTTTTCATCCCTTTGCAGGCTCCATTGCGGAACGTGAGGTAAAGAAATGGTATAATGCCGTTGAGATGCCCAACAATCCGTATGCGCCGGAGGCTTTGAAGCAGCGCATTAGCGGCACACAAGAACGTTTCATGGATGTGCCAAACATAAGTCCCAGTGCGGAGAAGAAGGCGTTGGCACTGATGACAAATGCAGCATCCAACACGGAACAGGAGCCAGCCAAGGAGGATTACAAGCGGTAAGTTGACTTGAATACAAATTTCAAACACTAATATAAACTCTTTATTATATTCCGTAGCTATAGTCGTGATTACTATATCAACAATGCTCCATTGGCGACCACGCCCACTCGTGCCACCTCCTTGGCCTGCAGCAGCAGCAGCAACAGGAGCACAGAACCAACGGAAGAGGACATTGTCATCAATGAGGTAATTCCAACGCATGGCAACCATGGCATTTCAAGTAGCGCTCAAAGCTCAAACCTCGCTGACCTCTCACATTGGACGCTGTCGAAGCCAGTGCGTCGCAGCAGCTCGCTAAAGTTCATTAACAAACCAACTTGCCCCACTCCCCCATATCTGACATTAGCCAACGGTTACGAACGCCCCTCGACGTCGGCTTCGCACTATCGCGACTCCGGCTTGGGCAACGAACCGGATGATGACTTTGACGTACGTTCGCAGCATTCCTGGCATAGGCAGCAGCTACCCAAGCGGCATACGCAGTCGACGCTCAGCTTGCATAGCAATGGCAGTGGCAGGTCCTTCGGTTCGTCCGTGTCCAAGCGCCATTCGGCGGGTGGTCCCACAGCGGCTGTGCTCACACAGTTCGAGAAACAGCTGCTGCACAAAGACCTCAAGCGCAATAGTTTTCGTGCTGTCAGTGCCACGTCCAAGGATTTCGTCCTGAATCCCTTATTCGAGAGCGATCAGCAGACAAAGCCAGCCAGCCTAGATGATCCGGACTCGGGTGTAGATAGTTGTTTAAATGGGTTCAGCAATAATAGTCTACTCTTCTAGCAAGGCTCCTTTTCAAATCGGGTGGGTGTCATGGGTCTATGTTTCGGGGTATCCAAATATATATATAGAGAGAAAGAGTGGATAGTTAGCTGTTAGTCTCTGCCAAAATAAAATATGTTAGTCAATCAAATTTTAAACACTAGTCAGTAAAGGCAACTCCCACACACACGTAAACACACACACTCAAACAGGCACAAATTCACATTATGTAGAGAATCTCCAGCACATTTTAGGCTTTAAGGCAGACAGTGCCATCTGCTCCCTATTCAATTGTACATTCCAAAATTCCCCTCCCAAAAAAAAAAAAAAAGAACAAAAATGAAAACTTAGCAACTGCAGCACAAACAAATTTTTGCATTCACATTACTATCGAGAACTGAGTTCTATCTAATATACAATATAATAAATAATATTTAAATATATTAAACAAAAATATGTAACTGCTAATTGCCTAATGCTAATGCGCCGTAAAATATGCAGCACTTTTTCTTTGTATTTTTTTTTTTATTTAAATTTATAATTTTGTTGCTGTTAATTTTTAAATATAACTCTTGTATGCACACTTAGTTAATTCATTTTACTGCTAACTTCTTTATATACATATATATACTTAAAAACAAACAATAGAAATACAAAATAAAGCCAAAAGTTAAACAAACACAAATAATAAAAGTAATAAATGAAACAAATGTTTTTAGTAAAAAGCTGTGATTACAAATTGCGGGGTGAGTACAAAGCCAATCGATCAAAGCGAAGCTTCATTTAATTCAATATTTATTGTTTGTGTAGCATTTTACTAACGGCATTTGTTTCACTTGCTGCTGAATCAAAATATATAACTCGCATCAATAGAAATTCTTAATGTTTTTTTGTAGCTGTATTTGAATTCTGTATGCATGCTATTGCTGCTGCTTGTACATCAATCAATCACAGACACACCAACACCACACACACACACTCACACACTCAAACTCACACACACATATATATGCATCACATGTACACATATATGTATATACATTCATATATATCAATCTGCCAAGCTAATATTCAGCTGTGCTTCAAATATTTGATTGTACCTAAACAAATTCTTTTTTCCAAAAACTAACCAACATGCATACAATGTTGTACCAAATGTACCTAAACAACAAAACACTACAAATGAACACGAAAAACCAAAAACCAAAAACAAAATCAATATTTTCCTTAAAAAAAAAGGCTCACAAAACAAGCCCAACTGCAGTTGAGCAGCCACAGGAACAACTGCAGCAGGACCAGGAGCATACACTCCCCGATATTTCAAACGACAAAAAATCGATCTATACAGCTCTGCCCGCCCAGGTGCTGGAGGCGGGCAGTCTGGATAGCCAATCGAATCAGTCAGTGCTAACAACTAGCGATGATTCGGATACTGTGCGTGTTTACGATTTCAATAAGCAGGAGACGACAGTGCTAAAGACGAGCACGTCCACAACTACGTCATCCATGGAGTCTGCATTGGGCGGAGCAGCCACCAACACCTCCTCCTCCTCCGCCGCCGCTGATATCGATGCCAACAGCAATAGCAATAGCAACTCCATAGATGCATCACGTAAACGTGAACGACCCGTTGTGCTGCAATTCGGACCTGCAGACAGCACGCCCAATGTGTGCTCCTCGCCCACAGTGACACCGACGCGTGGCTCAACGCCGCCAGCTTTTCGTTTTCTGCAGCCGAAAAGACGGCTCATTGAGCCAAGTCAAGTGTTGTCCATAGACGATGATGAATTGGTAAGTTGAGGTAATGGCATGTCCGACTATGCATATAATTTTTGGTATATTTTCTAGGTCGAGGAAAAGCCCTCTCCTTCGGAGAAACCCGCTGTTGAGGACGATGTGGTGCATGCCTTGCCCTCGGTCAAGGCTCTAGCACAAGCCTTCCTGCTCACCAGCAAACGTATGCAGCCAGAGAGACGTTGGCGTGCCAAGGTAGGCGACATTGCATATACCTAATTATACAGTTCAATTAGAGTTTCTATTACAGACACTGCAACATCATGCCAAGCTAATGACACCAACCCCAGATACACCTGAGAAGCCCGCTCGCCACAATCGCGCAGGGAAAGGCTGCAGCACGCCGTCTCCATGGCCGAGGTGGCCGATGAATCTACTATAGCCTCCGATTTATCGTCCCTGGAAACGTAGGTAGCTTTCTATATATGATGAGCAATAAGAGGTAACGTTTTCAAACACTCACAGCGATCCTTCAATGCATTCGGATGGGCAACCATTAGCCATACCTATTGCTTCGCCAGCGAGTCCTGTGCCCGTCCGTCGCGGATTCCTTCGCAGCAATATTGCTTTCTTTGAGAACTTAAAGTTTAAGTGAATATTGAATTTATTTGAATTTACGCTGTACGAACGCCATTGGCTGATATTCCACAGGGAATCAAGGAATATGCACAATAATGGCGCACAGCACCCCGCATACCAAAATGATCACCAAATATCGATAATCATGTGCCATGGCCACAGAGAAGAATATTCTATCAAGTATTCAAGACAGTACTTAAAACTATAATAAATTGTACGCCCAGTGTGCGCGAATAGTTTGCTTTTAATTTGTATTTATTATAGCTAAACATAATTACTTATTATATCCATGGATACTATTAATTAAATATTTAATATACATAAATAATTATGTAGCTCTACGATATGTATTTCGCTTTAAGCTATGCAAAAGCCCCATTTAAAATGAATCGCATATCGATATCGATAACGATCAATATAATATTTAACTGTTATACATAGAGTGTCATGTACCAATAAACTGTTATAAATATAAAGAGAAAAAACTTAATTATTGTTTTACCACACTTAAATACTCAGCATTTGTATTTGTGATTTGGCTAAAATTCAAGTCTATATTATTATGTAGATATTGTACAAGTCACAATTGGTATTTTATTTCTATGGATTAAATATTTTTATAAAAATAAATTCTATGGCTCGCAGCTGCTGCATTTGAAATGCATTCGTTTCGGAGCAAAGAAGTTCAAGAGGGGAGAGAATTCAGATTGTAGCACACTTGGAATGGAACGAGTGGATGTTCATTCATTTCGGCTATGTGGTGTGATTGTGATGTGGATGCTCCGCCAGGTATATGACATAGACCAACGGGATGACAAAGCAGAGTGCGAGTATAAATATCAGCAGGCATATCCACGACATGTCACAGTCCGAGCCAGACCAGTCAATCGCCCGCAGGGATGGACCAGGAATGGGACGAACAATAGGCGAATGCCTGTCCACCAGCATGTCATCCAGCAGGGCTGTGTTATCGTCCAGAGGCTTGTCCAAGTTGGCTGCGCATAAACAAAAATGAAATGCAAAATTACACACAATTACAAACACAAGGAAAGAAATGAAAACAAAGTCCCCTAAATAATGGTGTGTATTATATATTTCGGATCTTTTATTTACTTATTGCCCAGCTGGAGCAATTACAGTTGCAGACTTAAAGGCTCACAGCGCAGCCAACGAAAGATATTGAGGATGTATAAACGTAAACTTAATTGTAGGTCATATAGCGTGGAGTTGCACTGAACTTGGCGTAGCTCTTGATAACCTTGTTGACAGCTTCGAGGAAATCCTTTTCGGTGGCCACCTTGCGGCGAGCGCGTATGGCAAACATGCCCGCCTCCGTGCATACGGACCGAATCTCAGCGCCTGTCGAGTTGGGGCACAGACGTGCCAGCAGATCGAAACGAATGTCACGTTCCACAGACATCGAGCGGGCGTGTATCTTAAAGATATGTGAACGGCCATCCTGGTCGGGTAATCCAAATTCCACTTTACGATCCAAACGGCCGGGACGCATAAGCGCAGGATCAAGTGTGTCGGGGCGATTGGTGGCCATCAGCACCTTAATGTTGCCACGCGGATCGAAGCCATCCAGCTGATTGATTAACTCCAACATAGTACGCTGAACCTCGTTATCGCCGCCGGCGCCGTCATCGAAGCGTGCACCGCCAATAGCATCGATTTCATCGAAGAAGATCAAGCATGCCTTCTTGGAGCGGGCCATTTCAAATAGTTCGCGGACCATACGGGCGCCCTCGCCAACATATTTTTGCACCAGCTCAGAGCCGATGACGCGAATAAAGCAAGCATCTGTACGATTGGCTACAGCACGGGCACATAGAGTTTTGCCAGTGCCAGGTGGACCAAAGAGGAGCACACCCTTGGGTGGCTCAATGCCCAGATTAACAAATTTCTCGGGATGCAGCAGCGGAGTTTCCACAACTTCGCGCAATTTCTCAATTTGCTCCTTGCAGCCACCAACGTCGCTATAGGTGACATCTGGCTTGTCCTCGACCTGCATCATCGTCACCGTTGGATCAATTTTGGGTGGCAATGGTATGTGAATCTGATATTTGTTGCGATCAACGCCTACACGCATGCCCTCCTCTATGTCCGTGGGTGCAACGGAATCAGCTAGATCTACCACAAACTTGGCAAACTGCTTTACATTAATAATATACTTAGGATCATCGGAATCAGCGTTGATAATCTTTGTGCAACGCGCAACCTGCAACGGTTGCTCGTTTTGCAGTATTTGCTTGTCGGCAGCCAAGTCCCACAAAGCAGGCGGAGCCAAGCCAGTATCGCTCTCCTTAATGCCAGTTAATTCGTTCACTTGTTTCACAGCCTTTTGTATGTCCTCTTCGATGTTCTTTATGGACTTGTGATACTGGCTCTGACCGTAGGTCTTAAGCAGTTCGATGTCGCCTTCGTCTAGCGATTTAATTTCTTTATCCTCCTTATTCTCATCATGCTTTACTTTGCGCTGATCATCTCCCAGATAGTCCGGCATTTTGATTTAGTTGTTCAACAGCGAAATATTTAATAAATTTATATGTTTTTTGTCGCCAACGCTTCTGTTTTCTGGCAATTTTTATTGGCGAGTGTGGCCGTATTTCCAATGACTAAACAAATTGCTGGCTGCGCCCAACTTCACTGCTTACTAACAGAAGACCCAACATACATATACACAGGGTGACAAAAAAGCAAAATTACTTTGCTTGGTTGGCCAGCTCTACGAGCTGTTAAAAGCATTCACATTGGAATTTTTAAATATATGACAACTAAATGCCAGCCACCTTAATATAAATAACAAAAATAATTGACTCACCGTCATCTGGATAGTTATGACTGCCTTCATAGAATTTACTGCCATCCCTTCGAATTGTAGCTGGAACCTCGCCAGCTACAGCACCAGAAGCATTCACAGCAGCCACCAAAAGTCGTTCATCCAGCATCATGCGTGCATCCTCCAGCGGATTGCGCTCAATGGCCGGCTCTTGGTCTATATTGTACCTGGGACTATTGTTCCCACTGCGATGCACGGCAGGCAGTGCATCAGCATTACTTGCGCCCAGCAGTACATTGTGAACTGTAACTGGGATTCGAATAATTCGACGTGCGTGTATCTCATTGTCCCGATCAATCTTGTTTAAGCGCTTGATGTCCGCCACAGTGCAGTGAAACCGCAGCGCCAATGCTTGTAATGTGTCTCCCTCCTGTACTTTTACCTCCAGCGTATTCTCAGAGCGCGACATCTTTGTGTGGCCATTGCCAGATCCGTTTGAAAACTGCACCATTTCCATAAATGCATCGTCGACAGTTGATTCGGAAAATATATCATCCATACCGTCTGCCTTCGCATTCTCCAAGTTATACTGTTGCTGGCGCCTGAAATACGGAACATGGAATATGAAACGTCCGATGATCTGTCACAAGCAACAACCATCGAGTTGAGTCGAGTCGAGTTGGCGTTGACTTACACATTTCGACGCATTATATTTTGGATTAGTCGTTTATTATTGAATGCGTCTTCGTTGGCACTGACTGTACTGTCATTCAACTCCCAAATAACAAACAATATTGTATCTTCGTGAACTGGGCTGCCAGCAAACGTGTAGTTTATTTACGTAAAATTTTGGTATTGAATAAACACAACAAACCCACGTCTTTGGCTGACAAACTTCTGTGTACTTGGAACGCCCTGTGCCTTTATTTTAATTTAAACGAAGAGGAGGAGATTGTTTTTGATTTGCGCTTCAAAGTGCCAACCAAGTTTTTAAAGATGAATTTGAATCTTGATAATACTTTGTGTTCGTGTTTGGTTTTGTTCGTGGGTATAATGATAGTGGCATTTATTAAGTAAGTGTAATTATTAAAATTTGAAATTATAAAGTCGAGCAAGTAGCAACCCTGGACATAATACCCTATATTTACTCACAAAGAGCATACGTATTTAAACTACTCTTGTTTACAGAACAGACAACATGCAATTTTATTAAAAAATATATATAATTTGTAATAAAAAAGAAATTTTACAAGTATTTCAATGAAATCAATGCTTGACTTAGCAAAAAATATGACAAATAAATAGTCATTTATTGAGCTCTTCATTGATAATAGGGTATTTTAACGCCGGTAAACCCATGGCTATCGCGATCGCTCATCTATGTACAATAGCGCGTAGAAATATTCACATTCGTGTATATTTAATATAACGCGTGTAAAATGTCGTTATTTGCATTTCTGAAGAGCCGCCCAGCATTCTGGCTGAGCGTAGCTGGAACCACAGTGGGTGGCGCCTGTTTTTTAAAGTGAGTTGCAATTCGTTTAATTCACAATATGATAAAAAAAAAAACAAACAAAAATATTTGCCACCTGAAGAGATCTTATGCAAGGCACCAATTTCACAAAAGAAACCGATGAAAGCAACAAAGTCGCTATCGTGACCGGCTCCAACACTGGCATAGGCAAGGAAACTGTGCGGGAGCTGGCAAGAAGGGGGGCCACAGTCTATATGGCCTGTCGGGATATGAAAAAGTGCGAAGAGGCTCGAGAAGAGATTGTTCTAGAGACGAAAAACAAATTTGTTTATTGCCGCCAATGTGATTTAGCTTCCATGGATTCCATACGTAACTTTGTGTCCACGTAGGTTCCATCTGTTGTTGACCTGTTGCATTCGAGCAAGCGCTAAACAATTGTCAAATCCTTGCAGTTTCCAAAGGGAACAGGAAAACCTCCACATACTCATCAACAATGCAGGTGTCATGCGCTGTCCACGCATGCTGACCGCTGATGGGTTTGAGATGCAACTGGGTGTGAATCACTTGGGTCACTTTCTGCTGACCAATCTAATGCTAGACACCCTCAAGGTATACGGATTGATTGATATCGATGTTTTCCTAGTAGTCAAATACCTTAATATATCCTAGAAATCGGCTCCCAGTCGCATTATAAATGTCTCTAGTCTGGCACACACGCGTGGTGAAATCAACATGACGGATGTGAATAGTGAAAAAGCCTACGATGAGGCTAAGGCTTACAATCAGAGCAAGTTAGCAAACGTGTTGTTTACACTGGAATTGGCCCGCCGCTTAGAGGGAACTGGAGTCACAGCAAACGCTGTGCATCCTGGCATAGTGGACACCGAAATCTTCAGACACATGAGCTTTTTTACCAATTTCTTTGCCGGGTATATACATAGATGAATATGATTTGTTTGAGTTGGATTCTCTGTTCTATAACTGTTTATATTGCAGTTTATTTGTGCGCCCCCTGTTTTGGCCATTCGTGAAGACTGTCCGCAATGGGGCGCAAACTACTTTGTATGCTGCGCTCGATCCGGACTTGGAAGGGATAAGCGGTGCCTATTTCGCCGACTGCAAAATTCAAGAGCCAGCGCCTGCAGCAACCGATACTCAAGTCGCGAAATGGCTCTGGGCTGTAAGCGAAAAATGGACTCGTGCAAAGATACTCGATGTGAAGACTGAATAAAATACAGTTTACCTCTTAATGCATCTAGTATAATTTCATTCTAAGTGTACATAAATAAATTTGTATATCTATCGATTTCAACATTATTGTATGCTTGAGCTCATTCGCATCCCATGATTCTAGTAGCTTCAGCTAGTGACGTGGTTGTTGTTGTTGTCATCGTGAATTGTCGTTTTTATCAAGCGAAATCGTTGACTCACATTTGCTCTGTATATACACGTTATGCGCACTGAAATTTTCAGTAGTTGTATTCTGACTGCCTTTGCGACGAGTAGCTAATAATTGTTTAAACAATTATGTGTTGTCTAACTGATTGGTTGCCGTGCCCCTGCATCACCTGGCCTGCACTCTTTGGCCTTGGGATTTATCTCCTTAGGTATAATCAGTGTTAATTGAGAATATATGTAAACATTTGATTTGCATTATTAATGAGAAATTATTGTCTTCTTTTTATTTTTCAGAAAGTACATGCAAGGTGGGCAGTTCACCAAGCAGACTAATGAAACCGGCAAAGTTGTGATTGTAACTGGCTCGAATACGGGCATTGGCAAGGAGACTGTTTTGGAGCTGGCCAGGCGTGGCGCCACTGTCTATATGGCTTGCAGGGATAAGGCAAGAACAGAGAAGGCACGCTTGGAAATAATAGAAGAAACTAAAAACAATAATATATTCTTCCGTGAACTCGACTTGGCTTCGTTGGACTCCATTCGTAAATTTGTAGCTGAGTAAGGTATTTATTGAATTATTTATTAGTTTATTTCTTTTAATATAAACCTTTGTGTTTATTAGCTTCAAAAAGGAGCAAGATAAGCTGCACATTCTCATCAACAATGCTGGTGTTATGCGCTGCCCACATATGCTCACCAAGAATGGCTTCGAGATGCAATTGGGAGTGAATCACATGGGCCACTTTCTGCTCACCAACTTGTTGCTCGATTTGCTAAAGGTAAAGACAAGCTAGTTTGTATTTAATTGTAGGGCTTCACTTAATTGATTTGTCAATTGTAGGAAAATGCCCCCAGCCGTATTGTTAATGTGTCCAGCTTGGCCCACACGCGTGGCACCATGAATATGGATGACCTGAACAGCGAAAAGTCATATGACACGGGCGCTGCCTACAGCCAGAGTAAATTGGCCAACGTTTTGTTTACACGTGAATTAGCCAAGCGCCTCGAGGGCACTGGAGTGACCGTGAATGCTCTGCATCCGGGCGTTGTGGACACTGAGCTGGGCAGGCACATGAAGATACTGAACGGCGCATTTGGACGCATTGTGCTCAGAACTCTGCTGTGGCCACTTCTGAAGACGCCAAAGAGCGGAGCACAGACCACATTATATGCAGCTCTCGATCCGGATTTGGAGAAAGTAACTGGTGTCTACTTTAGCGACTGCAAAGAGAAGCAAGTGGCTCCCGCTGCTATGGATGATCAAACCGCCAAGTTGCTCTGGGAAGAGAGCGAAAAATGGACACATTCAAAGAAATCAGACTAGAATATAATTGTTTGTATACATTTTTAGAAATAAACAAAAGTTTACTAAAAGTAGTATAAACTATTTATGTATATGGGTGTATGGATAGATCAGTAATCGTTTTTGTTATCTCTCACTTTACTATTTATCAGTTAACTGATTACGAAAATAATCGACTGTGCTCTGACTTATATCGAACGTAAAGCCATTTCGCGTCAGTCAATGCTTGAACTTAGCCCAGTAAAGACCTTAAAAAGTGAACAAATGTGCATATTCATTGATTGCCTGCTTAGTCCATTCATAGTATGGCCCACAACCATTGCACTTGCGGGTTACTTTATCAGGTAAATTGCCTAAGATACTGCATATTATACTACTATATATTATATTCTTAGGCAGTACATGCAGGGCGGCCAATTCACAAAGGAAACTGATGAAACTGGCAAAGTCGTAATTATAACCGGCGCAAATACAGGCATTGGCAAGGAGACTGCCTTAGAGCTGGCACGCCGAGGTGCTACGGTCTATATGGCCTGCCGGGATAAACATCGAGCTGAGGAGGATCGTAAACAAATCATCAAAGAGTCGAACAACCAAAACGTGTTCTTTCTTCAACTTGACCTAAGTTCGCTCGCATCAGTGCGCAAATTTGTGGTAGAGTGAGTGGGCCAGAGTTGAAATAGTTATTGATAAACCTGTTATTATTATATATTATTGCGTAATTAATAGCTTCAAGGCCGAGCAGAATCAACTGCATATTCTCATCAACAATGCGGGCACCTTCTCTGGAACACGTCGTCTCACAAAGGATGGCTTTGAGCTGCAGCTGGGCGTCAATCACATGGGCCACTTTCTGCTGACAATTCTATTGCTCGATTTGCTGAAGGTAAGATATATAATTTACAGTTAAATGAAAATATTACATATATTATTTTTATATGTTAAATAGAAATCGGCGCCCAGTCGCATTGTAAATGTGTCCAGCTTAGCACACACAATGGGCAAAATTAATGTGGACGATTTGAATTTAGAGAAATCCTATGATGAGGGCAAAGCTTATCATCAGAGTAAATTGGCGATCGTCATGTTTACTCGAGAGCTGGCCAAGCGGCTGGCCGGCACAGGAGTAACTGCTAATTCCTTGCATCCAGGTGTAGTGGATACGGAAATATTGACAAACTATAATGCAAAAAATCGATTCATTAGGTAAGTAAGATACGAATTGCACTTGGATTGCATAATACTCACCCAGACAATACAAATATGTTATCCTTATCTATATCTTATAGTTATGAGACGCTGAAGCCACTGTTTTGGCTATTCCTGAAGACGCCCAAGAATGGAGCACAAACCACAATCTATGCAGCTATAGATCCCGACTTGGATAACGTCACTGGGCAATACTTTAGCGACTGCAAGCCAAAGGAAGTGGCGAAATTAGCCAAAGATGAGAAAGTTACGCAGTTCCTGTGGCAGGAGAGCGAAAAGTGGACAGGTGCGCCCAAGGTGATTTGAGTTAGAGCATAGGCATTTATTTAACATACGAGTAGATGCAGGAGATGCCTGGGATTAACACAGTTTTCCATTAAATTAGTTGCATAAATACATTTCGTAAAATATGTTAGCTTGATTATAAGTCGTTTCTAATATTGATAAGATTTTTGACTAATTGGCTTGTGCATTTAGTTAATTAGCTATGTCGCCAGCTTCGATGAAGATCCTTGAGTAGAGAGCATGTGTAGTCGGTTCCTTCTTGTCGGGCGTATTGGATACGGTATTCACATACGTGTACTGCATGTAGAAGCCCAGAGTCACTTTGTTTCCCGATTGCAGCTCAGCTGCAGGAGTGAATGCCAGACGTATTAACACCTTGTTGGCCTTGCGCCAAACTATGTACTTGGGTTCCTCGGTGGGCGCCTGGACATCCTCATCGAATTCCTTGGAATCATCGCGTTGGTTCAGCACAAACGGACCTTCCAGTGGCACAATTGTTGCGTTTGCCAACTCGCGCACATCACGTTTCACCTCTCTGATTGAATTCTGACGAGCCAAAGTGATGCCTGTTGTCTTCAGCAACGGTGATGATGTGATCGCCTCCTCCTTGATGCGGCATGCCTGCTGAAATGCATCTGGACTGACTTGAGCATCCTGCGGTGCCACATCCAATACACTTATGGTCATGTCGTACATAGTGGGATTTGTGAACTTTAGAAATATCGCATTGGCCTGCCCAGGCTGCAGCGGCTGCTCACAGCGCACCATAACCACCTCCGGCACGTGGTAGCTGGCAAACAGCTGTATGCGATATTTTATGGATGTGGGATGATATTCTGGCTTGATCAGATTGTGCTCACACTGGCGACAGCGCAGCGAACGCTTGATCCACAACGAACGACGCTGTGGATAGAGCTTGCTCACAGCCTCGGGTTGCTCAGCGGGCTGGCTGTGCCGCTGGGCCACTGTTGTGATGTTACGCAGATTTATGGGCTGCGTGAAGATGTCCTCGGGCAGATCCTCAACCTCTGCACTGGTCTCTGCGACCGCTATGTTGATGGGCTTCGTCTTCGGTATGCTCTTGTCGGTCCAGCCGATCTGGCGACGTATTAGTGAAACTGTGAGGCCCGTTCGATCGGTCAGACTGGGAAACTTATGCTGCTTGGGTGTCTTGCGACGCAGAAATTCCTGTTTCTCTTGCTTTTCTTGCAGCACTAGCGATTGATAATACTCCATCAAGGTATTGAAGCGCACCTGGTACAGACATTCCTTGTCCGGCCACGTGCCCGTCGCTACACCCTGGTCGGGTATGCCCACATCACGAGTAGTCCAACGGCAGGACAGACATGACAAATAATACATTTTCTTTGTCGTTGGCATCGCCGAAGGCTTTGGACTGGGTGTGGCCTCCGTTGCACTTTCTCCATCCTTCGACTCCTCTGTTTTGCGTACAACAGGCACTGTGGTGGCCCTCGCAGAGAGCGTGTGCTGACAGCAAGGACAATCGAAGCAGTTGGCACAACAGTTCTTCTTGTGCCTGGCCTCCGAAGATGGAATGTTCTCTAGGCAGTTCGAACAGAAGTGTGACTCAATCTCATGGCAGACGCAAAAGCCACATCTTAACTTCGGACAATGGCGACAGAAGAAGAGTTTATTGATGGGATTTAAAATACCGCACGAGCAGGCGTATTTTACAGGACTTGGTTGCATGAAACTCATCTTGCTTTTGGAAAGCCAATTTACACTTTTTCAGACGCGAATTTCTCTTCCTCTTCTTTCTGCGAATGACGACAGCACAGCTAACAGCTGTCTTAATATGGTCTAGTATTTTTTGGTTGCATCTACTGGTTGCTGTTCTTGTATTTAACACAGATATGTTAACGATTAACATAATTGCTCCTCAAAATAACAGAAGTGTAATTTGCTGTTAGATAATTAATTATTTGTTTGTAAGTCAATAGAAAATTAAAGTAAATAGGAAAATATATTTAATATAAGTACATAATAATAAAAAAAATTGTTTTAAAAATCTAAGATATGAAGCGATTCACGCGCAAAAGTCTGCAACAAGATTCATTCCAAATTATTTCCAACCTCTATAAAAAAACTAATGAATTCAGTAAATATGAATTTATTTTATGCAATTTTAGTTGGAAATACATTAAATTTTAGTAAAAGTAAAAAAAAAAAAACTAAACATTACTTAACGTTTTATTACTTAAGTTATACCACTAACCATATGGTTAGTGGTTATACATTATATTTTAACTTTGGTTTAATATACATTAAACATTATATTGTTATTAAAAAAAAAAAAAAACATTTAGTTTGATGCTACTTATTAGCACTGATTAGCACTATCCGTCAAACTCTACTAATAATTTGATTAAATAATGCTACAATTATGCTAGTTTACATAATTGTACAGAAAATCTAATAGTAGAATATAAGGAAGTAAGCGAGTTTGTGTTCTAAGTTATTTGATTAATTTATTTTTAATTTTTTATAGGTTTTATTCTTAGCCTGAATTGAATAAGGTACTTGTTGATAACATTGTAATAAAGTATTAAGTATTAAGTAACAATGTTTATAGTAAAAAAAATCAGCATCAGTCTATGGGTCTCTCTTGGTCAGGACACATTTTCCAGCTTAGCCAAAAAAGTTGGGAACGAAGAGCTTCTTGCGCTTTGTGCGCGACTTCCTATAGCGCAGAATCGGTGAGAATTTATAGCTGTCCGATAGCTCGCCGCTACTATATGGACTGAGACTGCGTTGACTGGAGGCACTCGAACTGCGCACTGGCGCTATATAGCCATTGTCCACGTAGTAATAGCCGGTGTTTAGCTTATCCAGATGTTCCGATGTGAGGGGCTTGCCATAGGTGATGGCATACGAATTATCGTAACTGCGACCATAGCCACTCTCATAGCTGTCCAGATCGTAATATATGGGCTTGGCATGGCACTGCGTTAATTTACAGATCATGATGCTGAGCAGTAGACCTATCCAGGTATAAAATTGCTACAAATGAACGATATACTATAGAATATAGACATGCATAGAATATGGCAAAGCTCTACTTACGTGTAACTCCATTATCCTTTCAGTGTTATCTTACAGTGTGCTTGATATGCTTGGAACGTTTGCTGTTTGAGTTCTGTATGTGCTTAAATCCAAAGAATCCCACGCTTATATACAAAAAATAATGTGTGCGTCTCTTCGCACCCAAATGTGAAAAGATATGTTGTTATTGTTATTGTTATTGCTTTTAATTATATTTTCACTTGCCCTCTATGTTATGACGCAATTTTCTGTCACACAATCTTTTGATCTCTCTGCAGCAGCAACAGATATTGTATGCGTCGCGACATCTTCTCATGATTCACACTGTGGTCCAGGCTCTAATTGATTTAGTTGTTTTGCCGCGTGCGCGATTCTAGTTTCATTTGGAAAACTTTTAACAATGCGGAAAGATTCGACTACATGGAATGATTTGTTTAGTATTTAATTAAGCTTAGCTTGTGCGTTTGTTTATCTTATGGATTATACAGGGAAACTGCCAGACTATCTTAATTACTTGATTTTGTGGAATTTTATATGTATATTTTTTGTGGTTACATATAGATATATAAATATAGACATTCATAATACAGACATATAAATATAGCCATAGATTAGATTAGATTAGTCATAATTAAAATAACCACAAGATTCATTGAAAAACAATTTTTAGTTTTGGATAAGAGTATTGCATAGAAGGTGGAATTGTATAGCACAGTGTTACAACTAAATATTGCTAAAAAATTTTAAATTAGCAGAAAATTGAATATCTTAAATATTTAATCTTAATCTTAAATATTTACCCTTTTTTAAAGTACTGTCCAATACATTCAATATTCGTTCGGGTTTATTTTATTACAATTTATTTTACTGAATTGTAAATTGATTTCATTTAATATAAATATAAGCATGCTAATTAAATAAAAACGTCGCTGGCATAAAAAATTCAATACTATAAATGCTACTCGTAAACAACAATAACAACAAACAGTAAATCAACTGCAAATTTGTTTTCAACAACTTTTTTTATATGTACATATATTTCTTCTCATAAATAAACGACGCATTTGTCAATATTTTGGCTGCTCCATATTGAGTGTGAAATTGTACAGTACAACAAATAATAATAATTACTGTAAATCCATAGTTAAATACAGTGGTAGCTTCCGTAAATAAATATGTTACAAATATTACGTATACGCCGAGTGAAGCCAACAGAGAAACTACGCCCTGATTTATAGCTGCTGTAAATGTGTGCCTTAAATTAGAAAGATATTTAGCAGATTACCTATGGTCAACGACATTATTAATTCACGTTTTCAATGCACGTTTTCAATGCACGTTTTCAATGCACGTTTCTACTGAATAATTGCCCAGCTCTGCATAGGTCAAGTGGGTGCACGAATAATATTATTTTGTCTGCTTCTCCCTCTCTTCAGTTTGTTGTGCCAATTTTCGTATCTTTCAGCTAAATAAGTACAATAAATACGGCACTTGATGATTTTTATAGATCTGCCTTACTTATTGCTGTTTGTCTGTTCTAAATTGGTGCGAAATTTCCTTCATGCACTGGCCTCTTGGTAAATAAATAACTAAATATATCAATATTTAATTATAGCACGTTACCGTACTAATTAATCTGCAAATATAATGTGGAAAATGTAATGTCTAGCTCTTTATTATAAGAGGCTCGCAAAGGTTCTATCACATCTGACCTGCGTATCGTACACCTGTTGAGACTTTCTGAACTTATGTATATCTTTAATCACAAACATTTGCCAGGTGTGCAAAGTATTTCACATCCAATTGATAATTACAATGCGAGTTGAAAATCGAAATCTGGAATGCAAACATAAAATGCTGTGCATATGATAAGCTGAATGCTGTCCGAGGTGCAGAGAATTGCGCAGGAGAGCGAGAGTTTTAGATATTGATATAAATGTGTATATACTTTTTGTTATTTGCAGTCCATATTATATAAAATAGCATACGTGACATATTAGTTCTTCTCTAGTTAAATAAGAGCTCATCATGTAGACATCACATGCGTAAAGAGTTAGCGAAAGTAATTGGCAGGACAGGTTGTTGGCCAGAGTACGTCACAAGAAATTTTCGATTTTCAAATTTAATTACCATTCATTTTAGCAATGTTTGCGTCTTCGTCTCACGTAATGAACTTGACATTCAATTTAAAATAAACACGATCTTAGTTAAGCATTAGCCGATCAACAATCATGTCTATAATATAACATTAAAGTTAATTTACATTTAAAGTTAACAGAATTATTTCTTTTTTAAAAGTAGATGTCCTTTGGGCTTTAGCTTATTCTGTAGAATACGTTGCTTTTCAGCCTGTGCCTGCTTTTTAAGACGTTCGTGGCGCTCCTTCGCATATTCCAATTCGCTGCTGAGTTCCACGATTTTGGCAGCAATCTCCTGTTGCTTCAGTAGGCGTTTATGCTGATTGGACTGCAAAACAATAAGAGTTAGTCTACAATTTATATTAGTTTATTTAATATTTACGCCTAGTGGGGTAGGTCTGCCATCAAGATATGTGTAATCCGGCAAATTTGTGAGTGGACCAAATGCATTTGGATTCTCAGATAGTCCCTTTCCCGCTCGCCAGCTCTGATCGATGCAGCGTACGGCACTGAGCGCAACATGCCGCTGTGCTGTTTTGTGGCAAAAAAAAAACGTTATTTTAAATAAACCCTCTATAATATTTATTGCTGTTTACTTACCATTAACTAAAGCTGTATTAGCAAGGCAGAATGTACTTAGTTTCAACATTTTTGTATTTAGATAAATATAAACATGCTCACATAACCACAACAGAGTTGCATTGAAAGGGACTCAATTGAACAAAATGTGCGACTTATTTTAGTTCATTTGGATGAGCTGGAACGAGCTGAACAGCTGTTCTATTAATGATTAGGCAAATTTATCGGTAATACAACTTGTAAATGATATCGGCATAGCCATACTGATAGTGAAAAATTTTAATTAATTTTAAGTGAGTGAAAAGCATTAGTTAAAAAAGTAGGTCATATAAAAAATGACAACCAGAACGAATACTATTGAACGTAATACCAATGGCACCAGCAAATCCTCATCTCTTCGTGAAATTTGCGCGCGAGCAATGACAAAATCCGAATGGGAAGACAAGGTAAGCTATCCAAAGAGCAGCGCGTGTTTTTTTTATTGTGTATTGTGTATTATAATAATTTATGCACATTTACAGGATGAGTTTCTTGATGTTATCTATTGGTCACGTCAAGTGTTTGGCATCATACTGGGCATCATCTGGGGCATTGTGCCGCTAAAAGGCTTTCTGGGCCTTGTACTGTAAGTGGAGCCAGCGCCTAAATATAGAACGTGCTACAGCTAAATAATATATATGAATTATACTATTGCAGTTTTGCCGGCATCAGCTGTGGTGTTGTCTATCTGTATGCCATAAACTTCCAGAACGTGGATGAGGATGCTTACGGCGGTGTGTGGGAGCTTGTAAAGGAAGGATTTATGACATCTTTTGCCGGCTTTTTAGTGACGTGGATCATCTTCTACACTGGACTGCACTACGACACAATAATGGCCACCAAGAATTCATAATACTAGCCATATCAATGAAGACACAAAGAGGGAGATAGGGTCAGAGAGGAGGGGGAGCGCACTGCAATACAAGCAATAATAATAATCAATTCCAGAGTCCAAATGCTATTCCCGCAAATCCATTTTGCAGAGCCAAAGCATATTTACTAATTGCCCAACTTACTATATATACTTATTTTGTCCGTTTGTAAATTGTTAAAATTTTTTTAGCCAATTACTTAAATTATGTGTGTGCATTTGATTTAAATATTTACAATAATCGCCGGTTGTATTGCGAATTTGAGATTTTTTCTGTGAAAAATACACAAAGTCAGCAACCTGTCTAGATCGATGAGTAATAATAAACATAGAAGATATCTATTTAGATTTGACTCTACGGTGACTTTACTTTTATTAAAATATATATTATTCTACACTAATAAGGTAGCTGACGACAGAGCTAGATGTAAATCTCCTCTTCGATTTAGAAATCCATTTCTACAGTCGGAACGGCTGCATTTCCATTGTGCCCGTTCTGTTCCAATTCGTGCTGAAATTTGTCTGGTAGCTGGCCGCTCTGTAGGATCTGTGACAGTCTTTCCACCTCCGCCAGGGAGCTCGCCCGCTTGATGGCTTCTCGTATGCGCTGCATATCTTCGGGATTGGCAAAACGTCCGACTTCAGCGGCTGCTTTGCCATTGTTAGCCTCGGCAGCTAGTGCCGCGGCAGCGCTTAGTTTAGACTTTTTAGATACCTCTTTGAGCATATCCTTGCCCTGTTTGGTGCGAAAGAACTCTTGTGCCTGTTGCCTGTCTTTCTGCTTGATTTTCCTAAAGTCCAGCAGACGCAATTGTGGAAACTTATAGGCCATATACTCGCGGTAGTTTGGTTTCGTGGATACTGGATTGATAAGCAGACATATGGTCTCCAGCTTCTTGAAACCTGTCAATGGTTCCAAGTCACTCAGCTCCTGCAAATTGTTGCCGGTGAGAATGACAGAACTCAGATTTGGGACAACTTCCTCTAGGCCCTCGCTGATACGTAAGATGCGATTATTGTTGAGTAACAGACACTTGAGTCGTGGCAGATGTGGCAGATTGTCCAGTTTACGCAGATCGTTGTCAGAGAGATCAATTGTATCGAACTGATCCAATGTGGCACCCAAATTCTCAATTTGTGGAATTTTGTAACCGCGCAAATCAAGCTCTCGCTCACGGCATGGATTTATGTATTGCATGGACTGGTTTATCAACTCCGGCGTTAGTTTAACCATCTCGATGGGGCAGGCAGTTAATTAATTGCAACAAATATATAAACGCAATTGCAATCTTTTTTATTTTCTCTTTAGTTTACTCCACAAAATACAGCTAAAGCCGACGCGAGTAATAATGCAGTGTGACCGTCCTTCGCAAATAATAAATTACCAAAAAAACAACCGTTCGATATAACAATCGAAAAACGTTTGGAAATTTATCGATACAAAACGTGCTTATCAAAAAGGAATCAAAAAAGCATGTTTAATATTTTTGATTTGATTTTAATTTGAATTTTAATACATTACAATAAATTTGCAAATGCTTAAACTTTAATGAACACGATACAATTAATTCGCTTTTGTCCTTGAATTGAATGGCAAACTACATATTTGAGCCAACTATTTTGGATGGGGAGGAAACACTTCTAAAATTGAAGTGTGTTTGCGATTCGGTGGAGGTGGATTGAATTGAAATGTTTTTAATAAACATTTAATTTGTTAATATTGAGTGCAACCTACATGTGTTCAGTTTGAATTTGTAAATTTAAATCTTTTTCGCGTATTTCTCCCTATAATTTATTAAATGCATTTTTATTAATTTTTTATTATTCTTTTCTTTGTTTTCTGCCTAGTTGCTTAGCGTTAGTTTGTTAACTTTTTTAGAAATTAAATAAAAATCAAACATAAAATATGTATATTTAATTCGAAACAGATTGTCGTTCATACCGAATAAAAATCAAAAATGAATAAATAAAAACAATATATTTATATAGATATAGATATTTTGGAAGCATTTATAAAAAATATTATATTTCATTTAAATTAGTTTTTATGCACGCAAATGATTTACATATTTTTATTTATTTATATATATATATAAATATTTATATATATTTGTATCAGAATATTCATTGCGTACGCTTCGTTAGTTTCTTCGTAATTTTTTTTAGGTTTTCTTTTTTTTTTTGTTTTTAATTTTCAATAGACAAATTGAAAAATAGATTTGTTTTGTTGTTGTATATAATTGGCACTTAACTCATTTAAAATACATAAAAATATAGTACATAAAAACGTTGGTTTTTTCCACTTTTTTTCATTTAGTTTAGTTTTTCTTTTTTGTTTATAAATATATGCAAAAAGTTTATTTGGGATAAAAAGTATAAATAAATAAATCACGTTCATTTGAAAATTGCCAAAGATTTAAAATAAAAGAGAAAACAAAAACACACACACACATACACAGACTTGCATACACAAGCACACACACACACACATACATTCATACATGCTGGCGCATTGCACATTAATTAAATTGTTCAGTACGAATAGTTGCAACCTTTTTGCTCATTATCTTTACCATTATTATCATAAACATTATCATTAGAACTTGAAGTCTGGTGTTTTTCGAGGGGAATCAGGGGACTATCTGGGAGGAATGTTGAGTTATGTATATATATATATATATATATACTATATATAATAGACAGTTTTATAAATCAACGATATCCTCTTTCGTATAGGGAGAGTCTCTAAACGTGCGTCTCGTCGAGGTGCGTTGCAGGCCTTCAACTAATGTCTCCTGTGAAATTAAAATTGTATGCGGATCTCGATTAAAAAAAATATATAGATATAGATATATATATACATATACATCATACACATACATATATACATGCTCTAGAGCTATTATAGACTAAACACAAAAACAGGCAAAAACTTATCAACAATTAAAACACAAAAACTATATTAAATAAATGAGCACCAGCCAACAAATGGAAGAACATTAAAGCGCCACAAGAACAAGTGTTAAAGCCAGACACAGCTGAGACAGAGCATGGAAGTTGCTGATGACAGACATAGTTAATCCCGTCAAACCTCGAATAGCGTTGATATCTCTTTGCCGGCAATTCTCTTAGTACTGCTCTCAGCGCAGCTGCTTGACTTGTTCAGCTGCCCGTTACGCATGCTCAGTATCTCGTTGCTAATGAGATTCGCACAGGCAATGGCATGGCTGTTGCTCGAACTTGAGCTTGAGATGCTGTGCACATTGCTGCTGCTCCCGTTGCTACTGCTACTGTTGCCATGCTCCGTTATAATCGTTTTGCTAAGCGTCTCCTGAGTCTCGGTATTCGTGCTGCTCGTGCTGATGATCTTTGAGCGCGTCTGATTGTTTAATACTGTCGTCGTTGTTGTTGTCGTCGTCGATGTGCTGGCCATGTTGTTGGCTGTGTTGCTGGTGTTGCTGGCGTTGCTCGCGCGATTGGCTGTATTCAGCATGGTGCGCGGCATGATGGGCGGCTTGATGGGCAGATCTTTGGATATTGTTGTTGGGTATTGTTGGGTAATACAAGACAAGTTTAAGGAACAAGCACAAATCAAATATTATGAAAATAAATAAAGAAAACATAAAAATCAAAATATAATCTCTATATATACATATATAGCTACGCATTCAGGTTGCACTCTAAATGTGGCAAGCAGGCATACATACAACAGGAGGTAAATCAACTACTCTCATGCTTACCCAAACGACTGAGGCCTGCGGCTAGCTCTCGCACCGACTTTTTCTCCAGAGCTGCGCCTGAAAAGAAGAATATACAACATTTAAATTTAGTTTACTTGAATCTTAAATCAAACTCACCTGGCGTAATGCCTACAATGCTGCCACCACCACTGCCACCAGATGCCAAGGCAATGCCTGGTGTTATGCCCACAATGGAGCCGCCTGCGCCCTGAACAAAGGGCAGCACCTCCACATCTGCAAAAGAGGCAAGTAGACACATTAGATATTACTACTAATCCTTTACTAAATCAATCAATCACACACCTTCTTCTAGCGTATCAGGCGTTGTCTTGCTGGAGTCAACGCTGCCATTGCCCGTGGCTAGCTGTTCGTTGGCCTTCGGCTCGCTACCCACGACTGACCAGGGTCGTGGCTTTTGCATCGCAATGGGTGTGCGCAGGATGCCATTGCCTGTGGCTGTCTTAGTCAACAAGCTACCATCGGTGCCTACGGCCAAGGAGCTGGCGCCTGCTGCATGGCTCTTGATCGAATCGCTGCTGGGCGAGCGCATCTTATCGTCGCGCGTGGCTGCCTTCAGTAGACCGCCAGTGGGTGCAGCTGCCGTTGCTGCCTCTTCGTTGCCTGTGCCGCCTTCTGTGCGCATTTTAACCAGCGGCGATTTGCGGCCCACCAATGGGGAATATTTCTCCAGATTATCCGTGGAACGCGAACGTGTGGCCCAGGAGGCGCCTGTGGGGATAGATAAGAATTAGTAAATCTCTCAATATTTATACACAATTCATTTACTCTTGAGTAAGGGCGACTGACGCTCCAATTTGATGGGTCTTCGTTCCTCCAGTATGGGCGTCGTCTCCTCTGAGGTCATGTGACCGTTGCCATCACGGCTCATCGTCGGACTGTCCACGAATGACAGCGAGCTGCACTCCTCCGATGTGGGTGAGACGAGTGGCGTTAGTGTTGTGGGTGTCACTGAGCCGGGCCTAAAGAAGTGCTCCAAGCCATCGCCAATATCGCGCACAGCGCCGACAGCGCATTCCGCATTCACGAGCGGACGCGTTGGGGCACGCGTCTTGGCCCGCTTGGGTCGTCCCTTGACCAGATGCTGCAGCTGAAACGAGGCACTGGGCAGCTCCGTTATGGAATCACAGCCCTCATCCACGTTGCCATCATCTATGGCCGCATTGCTGATGCTGCTGGTCATCATGTTGGCAGCCGAGGCGCCGCCAATGGCTGTTGCTGCAGCGCCACCAATAGCGCCACGTGATGACAGCTGTGAGTTGGAACGATGCGACGAGGGCGACTCCAACAGATCGGGAATATGACTCAAGCTGAGATTCTCGACCACCGATTGGGGACGCACCTTGCGGGCAATCGAGCGACGTTTTGAGGGCAAATGTGGTGTGGCCTACACAGAGGAGTACAACAGTTAGTTGAATATCTTAAGAGAATCCATTATGTAAATAAAATGTTAGGTTATTTTCGTGAGATGATGCATATGTGTGAAATGATGAGTGCGGATGTTGGGGTTTTTCTTTTAACTTTTAGCAGGAAATTTAATAACTTAAAATAATACAAATAAAATTAACTACTTTTTCAACTAAAACATAGATACAAAGACCAAGAAAACGGAGACACAGAGAAAGTGTAGTGAGGTGGAATACGGTGATAGCTCTATATTAACGAACAAGCTGTTTTTGACGAACAAAATCCTGAATAATATTTGTAAGGAATTCAATTATAAAAAAATATAAAAAAATAAATAAAAAAATTTAACAAAAAATAAAAATTAAATTAAAATATAAAAAATAATAAATATTTCAGCAAATAATTATTCGATTAAATATAAGGACAGTTTTTTATGTTAAATCAAAAATTCTACTAACAAAATTAATATATACACATCAAACTTTTGTTATTAAAAAATATTTTAATATTATTTTAAGCATTTAAACACAAGTTAAGTTCTTTGCTGTTAAAATGGCATTTTGTTAAACAAAAAATTTAAACCTAAAATCTGTAAAATAATAATAAAAATAAAAATATTTTAAATTTTGTTTGATATATTTCTGCTTCTCAAGAAATTATTATTGTTCGTTAAAGATAGCTCTCGCTGTATATAGAGATATAGATAGATAGTTTTTTTTTTTTTTTTTAAGATAGAACAAGACAAAAAACTACTTACAAGGTTCAGATATTCCAATTTCTTTAAGAGTTTGTGATATATAAATATATTTTTTTAAACATGTATATTTTTTATGTAAATGAGTTGGAGATAAGGTTTTAATATATATATATATATTTATATATGTTGTAGATATTTATACGAATATATATATAAAATGTATATAATATGTTTTTTAGCGTATGTTGGATGTTGCGTAGTAGTATTGGTTGTTGTTGTTGTTGTGATTGTTGATGAATTGTTTGGATGATACAAGGATACACGAGAAGAACACGAGAGATAAAAATAATGAGCATTGTCTTTGTTTCATTTCTTTTCGCACATAGAAGATTTGTTTAATGTATATGTATGTGTGTGTATGTGTGAGTGTATGTGTGGGTGTGGGTGTAGGTATGTGTATTCTAAGCTGTTTGGCATTTTGTGTTTATATATAGTATATGTTTATATATTTATATGATATAAGATACGCTCCCGTCTAAATGTATTTTTCTTAAGTTTTTGCGATAAGCCTGCGACGGGTGTATGCATGTGTGTGTGTGTGTGTGTGTGTGTATTTGTATTTGTGATTATTTTCCACTACTTCTATACATATATATTGTTAATAATATACATTGAATCACTTATTAATGTTTAATGGGTTTGATTTTTCACTTGCAATTTGCATTTATTTGTAGGCTATTGCATCCACTTGGGCAGCGAGAGATTTTCAACACTTACAGTGGGCGATTCCAGGCCCAGTTTGGGCAAAACCGAACCACGTCCGCCGGGTCGTATGATGAGGCCCTCAGCTTCCTATAGGAATGCAGAGAGGGAGAGATAGACAAAGATAGAGAAATCGGGTTAATAATTGGAATTCGCCTGTGGGTCAAACGGCAGCAATTCTATAACTGGAACGCTTCTCTATGTTGCTGCTTAGACCATAAAAAGTTTTGAATATGACATCACATTTGTTATTAAATTGAACGAAATAAAAGATAACAGAACCGTTATCGATTTTCGGTAGTTGTGCGTTTGATTGGCCGGTCGATCGATTTTTGGCTGCCCTACTTACATGACTGGAACGACTGCGAACAATGTCTGGCGTCTGCGGCTCATCCAGCAGCACCGATGGCGATTCCGATATGCCATGACCGCGACGATAGCGTGTCAGCGCCTCCAGCACCTCATCTGTGGCACGATCCGAAATGGCAGCTGCCAGCGATTGCTCAATTTCACTGTGCGAGTGGAAGAGAGTAAGGGAGATGACATAAAATTTGCATTAGAGATGTGAGTTTGACATTGCAGTGGGTGCTAGGGGGTTGTGATCTACTTTGTGGCCTTTGGCGAAACGGTTGCCGTCCCAGTTTCGCCTTCCTGATCCTCGTCGGGACACTTGCTATAGGCTGGCCGAGTAACGCCTTTCTCGACGACACTTGATCTGCTGGTAAAGCAACAGCACAAACTGCGCATCAGGCCCATCTCGGCAAACAGCTGGCGGAGCGCACACAACACAAAAAACGAGGAAGCAAAATGAAACGAAAAGAACAACAACGAAAACCAAAACAAAACAAAACTAACTAGCTGGCACTGTAGCAAGCTTAACGGCACTCAAACCGACAATGAATTCGCCTGCGCTGCTCGACTCGCTGCCGCCAGCAATATCGGGGCAAAAGTTAAACAAGCCACACGGACACGCACACACACTCGCGCTCACGAAATGTGAATGTATTTTATGTAAGTTTTTTTTTTGGTAAGCTGGGCGACAGCCCCGTTTGGGCTTTCAAATGGAAATGCATTCAGCTGTTAAGTTATTTTCTGTTTGCTTAATCTTATCTGTGCGTTCAGACACACACACACACACGCACGCAGAGAAACAGGCACTGAGTAAAATACTTCACAGATTGCGTGTGTGTGTGTGTGTGCGTGTGGGTGAGCGTCAAGAGAGCAAGATAAAGAGAGCGAGAGAGCGAGCGAGCGCTTGTAATAACAAATTTGCAAGCTCAGCTGTTAGAGAGGAGTAGAGCTTTTCTTTATATTTATATTTGTCATATTTCTGCTTTATGCATATTATTGATGAGAGAGACTTGTAAGCTGCAAATCGAACAGTGAGGCGGAAACGTTATCAAAGTGTGTCATGAATTCAATGCCATACTTGTGTATCTTTTTTAATAAAAATTATTTAAATGTTTTTGATTTTTGGCATGCAGCAGGCTCGTGTGCACTTATGAATAATGCCAATTAGCGTGCTAATGTCACATTGATATCATATTAATTTTGTTAAAATCTAACGAAAAATAGTAACTACAAAAAATGAATTAAAAAACCTATTATTTTATTTTTAAACTTTCAAATTTTCAAACACTTCCAAAACGAATAACACCTAATATTGAACTAAGTTAGTTTTGTTACTTGAAACGCTACATATCTCTTTGTTAATTGATCACTCGATATTTTGCAACCTGTTTGTATACCTCTCTAATCACAGTGCGCGTGTGTGTGAGCTGTGAGAGTATCAAATTAAGTTGATGGAACGCGTCATCTTGTCTGCCTCAGTTCCTAGACTGAATCACACTCAGACTCACACTCACACACACACACACGCTAATTGCTTTTGGCCTTGCTCTTCTCTGGTTTCTCTTCTGTTTACTCACCCAACTTTGTTCATTATCTCGCTGCCGGCATTGTTGAGCAAACAGTTTTGCAGAAAATCTTCGGGTATTTGGAGACGCTCGTTGAGTGCTTTGCGCAGATCTTGTATAACAATTTGATTGCCCAGCGTCTTGGGGCACTGCTCGATGCCCGTTCGTATCATGGTCTCCAATGTCTCCTCCAGATAGCTGCGAATCGTGTAGCTCAGTTCGCTGGCGACACGCGTCAACTTCGTTTCGATGGGATGCGCATCGCTGCGCACAGCCTCCTGCAGTTTGGGCATCAACTGTTTGCAGTTTTCGGCATCTGTGATGAGACGTTGCACCGCAGAGATATTGTCGCCGCCTCCTTTGGCTATCGAAAGGGTATCCTGTGTCTCAGCGACCAGCTTGTCTACCAGCTGGTGTGTGGAGGAGAGCATGAAGCCGTGCTGCAGCCTAAATCCCTGACCATTCGCACGCTTCAGCCCGTTGCAGTTGCGCTGCAGCAGTTCCTGCATCTTTCGCATCACAGCATCCGTTTTCTCTGGATGATTCTTCAGGTGCGGCGCTATATCGAATACCGGAAATGGAATCGTGCGCATGCTATGATTATGCTCCAATGCATAAACAATATCCGCAAAGCCCTGCAGGGTGATACTGTTTTTGTCCAGGTAAATGGTGCGCAATCGATTGTTGATCTGCAGTGCCTTGGCCAGGAGCCGTGCTCCCACATCGCCCATATAGTTGCCACTGATGTCCAGCTTCTGCAGGCTTTGATTGCTGCCCAAGGCATTGATGAAGTCGTGCAGATCGTGCTTCAGCTTATTCTCCGACAGCACCAGCTCCACCAGTGGGAAATCATCCTTCTGGATGAGATTAACCAGGGCATCCATCACTGGGGGTATATGCTTGGGCTTCATGCCCGTCATGCTGCGCGTCAAATGTAACGAGCGGATCGAAGGATTCTTTGAGATGGCTGACAGCACAGGCGCCAACTCCGCGTCCAAATCTAGAAAGAAGAATGTAATATCGTTATCAGTATGATTCATTTTTCTGATCTTCATCCACTTACTATTGTCACTGATATCCAGGCTCTGCAACACACGCACGCCATGTATGCAGGATTCTAGCACGTGAGCACCTTGGGCACCCAGCGTATTGCTGCTCAGATCGAGATAGAGTCCCGCCGTCGATTCGTTGCAGGCGAGGCCCAGCAATAGATTCTTCAGTGCCTCCATTGGCAGTTTGCAGCCGGCTATGTTCAAATGCTTCAGGCTTAGCGTGCTGGTAAAGAACTGCTTGAACGACGGCGGTATCTCCTTGCCCTTCTTCGTGCTGAACGAGTTGTGCGACACATTCAGGTGTGACAGATGCGTGGCACAGCCTCGCAAAAGAGCTCCAAATAGCTGCAAATGATATGAAAAAGAGTAATTGTTCAATTTTACAATACGATTTTTGATCAATTCTATAATGCAACTCAATATTAAGAGATGTTTAACGTTTTAACATGAGCTTAACATTCGCTGTTACTAATCATAATTTTTGCATTACTTACATTTTCTAGCGTAATATCAGTCGATGCCAGATCCAGATGCTCTAGCACATTGGGTTGAGCCAGGAAATTGTGTAAATTCTGTAAGAAAATAAAAATTCTAATTAGTACACAATAGATTTTTATATATAATATCCATATCTTTTACTTACGGTTATGTCATCCTTGAGACTGTTACCGCTCAGATCCAGATAGGTGAGCGAGTTGGGAATACTTTGATTGAGCGATAGCGAATGCGACATCTGATTAACACCCTTCGAGGTGAGTCCACAATGAGCAAGGGCCAATTTGCAGAGACCCTTTGAGACCTTGGCAATGGGTCCAGCTAAATGTATGGCGCCTGATCGAATGAAAGAAATTTGTATTAATTTTATGTATTGAATCAATTCAAACTCAATCAAGAAATCAAATTGAAATTTGCATTTGTTATTTATCTTTTTTATTTTTTTGTTTTCATTGCCAATCTATCAAGAAATTTTGAATGTACACAGAGAGCAAAAGGCGTGAAGCAAGCGACATGAATGTGAATATAGATGAGAATATATATATAAATATATATATATAAACAGAGAGAGAGAGAGACCTGCTATGAATTTGCTTATGTGACCAGAATTGCGAAATCAGAGATTCTAGATGTGATTAAAATTTGGGTAAGCTATATAATGTATATAAATATTATTATTTGTATACTAGATCTCTGATACATGATATATAATATGGATTATATGAATTTTATATATATATTAGTGTATATGAAGAATATATTTGAAATAATTTAAAATGTAATGTTAATATGATATGTATATATACATGATATCATACAATGATTATGAATTTGTTAAATATTTATACAGTGTTCACTACTGAATATCATATGTTTCCCTATCGCAATTTATAATTAGCTAAGGTCACATAAGCACATTAAGAATGAAAATGATATCGCAGAGTATGATTAAATGAAACAGCGTTTAGCATTAACATTAACATTAACATGAACAATTACATTGAACAACAACAGCAATAACAACAATGCAAATGTAAACTTAATTGTAATTCGAATTGAATTTTGAAACCTAATTAGAGTTCGTTTTATCTAAAGTGAGTTTTATAAATGTGTGTCAAATGGGGATTCTGCAAACCTTGTACAATCTTTCCCAGTAGAGCGCACAATGAGCTAGCTCCTACACATGACAAATGAACACACACGCGCACACGTACACACACGCACACATATTGAATACACAAAAAAACATTAAACAAAAGGAAAAACAAGAAAAGAAAACATGTTAAACAAAAATGTTGTTAATATGTTAGGAGTAAAAGAGAAACGCAGTTAGTTGGATTAATTGGATTAATAATAAATTCATCTGCTCATAGGGCGGGTTGGCCTGGTACAGTGGTACACGCTAGCGTGTGTTTACTGTGCTACACACCTTTATCCTCGATTATATTGTGACTCAAATCGATGGTGCGTATCGCTGGACTGCTATTCGTAATCACAGATATGGATAGCTTATTCAAGAAATCCCATCTGAAATCGAGAGCAGAAAATTATGATTTATGCTAATCAAGAATATATATAATATTACAAAAGACACACACCTTAAACCTAGTGCCTCCAGATGCAGCTCCTCTAGCCACATCGAACGCTTGAGCACGTGCAGAATGCGTTCCAGAGTCTCATGGGAGAGACGCATGTGAGCCGCCTTTAAGCCACGAAAAAATGTATTATACTCCAGGGCCGAGACAATGGCCATCAAGTCTCTGTAACAAACGTATGATAATTAATTAACAGCAACTTAACAGAGTACGCGTACTGTTAAAGTATGACCGACTACTCTTAATAATAATTAATTAAAACTCTATAATTGCTTTATCGAAATTTATTTCTAATAAAACAAAACTTGAACACTCACTTGGGCTCCAGATGATCGAAATCGCGCAGATTGAGCAGCCGTGTGTCGTGGGACAGGTAAATCGTGTCCACATCCCAGGCCACCTCCTCGCGATAGGGCACGCCGTGGAAATCGCACATGCAGGCATATTGAGCGCTAAAGCCGCCGCAGGGCCCAACATTACGCGGATCCGAGGGACGAAATTCTTCTGAGAATATTGTCTCACGCTCTGGCGGCTGTATGTCGATCTAGAGACAAAGAGAGATAGAAAATGATTATTAGCAAAGGTAAGTCAAGGTAAGTTAAGGTAAGTAAAGGTAAGTAAAGCTCAGCTAATCGCTGTCTATGCGCGATTTGAGCGCGTTAACAGCACCATTAACACTTTCAAGAGTTTGACGCTAACTTTGCGTGCTTTGAGCCAATTATCTTTTTCACTTTGTTCGCCCATTTGTTGTTGTTGCCATTGTTGTAATTGCTATTGTTATGGCCGCTTGTTGTTGGCAGCTTAAAACACGCCCAAGACACGGGCTAAGTAAAAAGAAAAAAAATGCAAAGTTTTCAACAAATGCCAGACACGATGTCGGCGATGAGTCAAGTGGAGATTTGCATACAAATGCAGGCAGCATAATTTACAACAGCAACAACAACAAGAACAATAACAATAACAATGACAATGATTCATTTAAAATGCATTGAATTATTAAGCTCAAGTAGCGGCAGCAGCAACAAATTTCATATCTAAATCGCTTAATTGAGATAACGAGCAGCGTGTCTGCGTAGGCGTAGGCTTATGTACATCTATGTGTGGGTGTTTAGACACCTAAATAAGTCTATAAATATATATAAATATCTATCCAACATGTAAGCAACAATAACAACGTATAACTTAATCTTACATTGACAATTTAATCAAAATCATTTAAGACTTTGCCTTGAGCTAACTTAAGCAACTATCTAGGCTGAAATGTTTATTTAATAGGAATTATTTTGTAACTTCTATTATTATACATATACAAATATAACAAAGATATCGTTGCATAACTTAGGGAGCTGTTGCTGTAACCGGTGGAGCCCAACTCCTCTAAGAAATACCAGGCAAACAGAAATAAAGAGCACAGTGAAAATTGTTTGCTGGCACATATGTTAACAGGCTGTACAATAAAAGTACGTGAACAGTGCACTGTTAAAGCACTGTTAGCTAAAATTTTTACCTTACTGGCTATTGCTGTGCGTCTGGTAGTATTTCATGAAAATGAGTAGCAGGTTGAAAATGTTAGTTTAACCTTATACTGTAAAAACTCTTATACTCATTGAGTTTTTTTTTTTTTTTGTTTATCCATTGAGTACTTCTAGCATAGTAATGACAATTGGGCTTCAGGATGGCATTAAAATTTGAGCGCTGTTGTTATTGATATCAAACTCTCTGAGCAGAATACGAATTCAAAGCATTGGCAAACACATTTGCGAAATCGGCACAGCCTTACACAAATAAAACTTAGTTTATAGTGCCATAAAACTTAATGCGATTTATTCTCTATTTAATGAAAGCGATTTTTAATCTATGCAATTTATGAATTGTATGCCAAAAGCTAAGCTAAAGTTGACTTTTGGCCAATGCATGTTAAATATTTAATTGAGTTTTAATTAAAAGCAAATTGTGAGTCAGCGATAAAAAAAAAGAGATTGAAACGCTGTCGGGTCCCACACCCAAAGCTCACCCGCACACACATAAAAGTGCGTAATTTAATTAAAAACAATTTTAGCAATTATATTATTATACATTGAATGCCATTGGTTGGTTGACATCATTTAGTCATGGTTTAACTTTAGGCATTATAGAATTTCAAGTCAAGCTATAAAAATCTATATTCTATGGAAATTCGCACATATCGCAAAAAATGACAAAAGGAAAAGAGACGAAGAAAAGTTGTCAAGAAACTTTTAGTTATTGAGCTATCAACTTGTTGGTTTTCTTTAGTCCATAAAGCAACAAAGTTAAGCAAAAACTTAATACGTAAAGTTTGGCACTTATTTGAGCTTAAAAGCAATAGTAAATCGAATTTTTAGTGAAGACTTCGCAACTTGAACAGAACTTTACAAGTTTATTTTACAGTGTATTTACTGATGTTGCTGATTTCTCTTATATAGGTATAACGTTCATTATATATATATCTATCTATCTATCTATACATGTGCAATATCAATTTCATGTTTGTAGCAAATTATACGAATACAAATGTTTCGATTGCGTGTTCGGGTTTCTGATGCTTACCTTTTTAATGATGTACTTGAGAGGAACTGTTGGAAATATTTGCTTGATCGCCGAGGCTAGATCGGTCAAAATGACATCAGCATTCTGTGAATGATAGTATATATATATAGTGGTTATATGGGGTATAGATATAGTATAGTTAGTTACCGAGCTAAAGTTGCCCGCATCGCCGGTTGTGGCAAACGAATATGGACGATCATTTGTGATGATCGAGAAATGTGTTGACTTTTTGCTCTCAACGCCCACAATATCCAGATAATGGAAATGACATTCGATCTATAGCATTAAGATAAAATTTATTTGTAATTGAATCGATATATATGAGAGAGTTTATACACTACCTTTGTGGGCACTTTGGCGCTGAGCAAATATACGCGAACAGGCGTAAAGACCTAAAAAAAATAATTTAAAACTCATTTAGTATTATAATATAATATTTGAATATTTATTTCGCATTGAATTTGATAGCAATAAATTTACATATTTATTAAGATTTTAATTAGATTCAAAGTGTCTAGAAAACTATTAAACTCAACTCACAAGCACAAAGTGCTCTCAATTTTCGCTAAGTGCACCGGATGCATATGCAAAGCCTTGTGCATATGTTGAGGTCAGAAATATAAGTACTTTTGGGGCTGGGCGGGAGTTGGGTTAACTGTGCTGCTGCACAGTCGAGCTGCCAATTGCCGTGGCGCAAGTAGGAGCTGGTGCAATAAACGCAAGTACAAAGTGTCGAGAGGGTGCTAGGGGGTGCTCTACGCTACTGTGAAGTGTTCAGACTAACTCAATTTTCGTTGAGTGTAAAAGAAAACTTTTTTGCAGTATTTAATTGGAAATCAAAGTGCGTTCTGTAATTCATTTAGACACTTGCCACCAAACAAGGCGGAGCTAAAAGCGATAGAGAGAGGAGAGAAGGCAGAGTAAGGGTAGCGTAGGGTGTCGATAGGAACTGCTAAGTAGCCATTTGTCTGTGTTCCTTGGGTAATTGGACACTTTGTCTCAAAGTAAGCGGCTTTTATTTTGTGCCTCGAACTAAATCAATTTTCCAGTCATGTGACTCTAAACGAGGCGAGAAATTAGCATAAACTGAAAGCGGGGCCATGAGCCAAAGGGCAGGTATATTGGATTCAACAACGTCGCTAAGTATGCTATTAAATATCAATTACATTTACAGCTATGCGGCCACTCGAAGAGGAGCAGAAAACGAAAGAGAGAGAGAGAGACAGAGAGAAGAACAGACAAGCACTTTAAAGTGCTTTAACTTTGGCTTTGGGTTTGGCTTTTAATTGAGTTTTGAGGCCAAGCACGAAAATGGACGTCAAATCGAAATGCTTCAAGGCAGCTGGTAGCAGCTGCTGGTTATTAAATGGACAGGTAGCTAGAACGTTGGATGGAGATGCAGGTGGAGAAGTAGAGGAGCTGCGCCAAAGAGTCTGGCTAGATAAGTGCTGAAATTGTAGATGAAAGAGGAGTACTCTTATATAGACTAACAAATGCTACGCAAAGCGAGAGATAGCAGGAAAGAAAGAGAGGGAGAGGGAGGGAGGGAGACAGGAAAGTTGCAGATGGATGTAGACTTGAAGAGAGATGAAGACTATACACACTATCAAATGCTCTGCATAGTAAGGAAATTTTGAAGAAAGAGAAGATTGAAGGAGATGAAGAGAAAATGTCAAAAGGTAAATGAATTGAGAGAGCAAGAATGAGAGAGAGAGAGAGAGAGAGAGAGAGAGAGAGAGAGAGAGAGAGAGAGAGATAGAGAGAGAGTACACTCTCATGTAGAAATTATACATATATAATATACACAAGAAATATGTTTAGGCAAGTCAACATGATTGCCTTGCGAATATACCCCATTTACTTGGCCTATGCCAATTGCAGGGTATCACAGCTCATTTGAATGCAATTTGGTCTGCACAGCCTCCAGCGAATCATTTCAACGTGCATTTCCATATTCAAATCAGAGCCGTGGCAAATCTGTAGCACAGCTCAGGCCATGGCATGGCATGGATGGGTGGGCAAAAGGGAGAAACAGGTTGATGGGGAATCAAACACCTGGGGCCAGGCCAATTGATGTTTGGCTGCGCTGCTCGACACTTACCAAGACACGATTCTCTGTTTTATCGCCTTTCGTTTCCAATTTGACCATATACTTGACCAAGATCTTTGTGTGTCGACCCAGAATGGATTTAACGCTTTCTGCAAGAGAGACAAAAAGAAAAAGAAGAAGCAAAAGAATGCGATTATTAACTGTGGCAATGTATGAAGCGAATATTAGCTAGAGGTTAATTAAAAACAATTGGCAAAATGCCAATTAAGTGCATGCAGTAAATTAACTGTTCATATCTATAGTTACATACATACACATACATAAAGACATATATATTTGTGTATGATATATGCACGTAATTGTTATTATTATGCATGCCAATATCTATAGAGCGATTGTGTTATATCATAGCCAGGGTGACAGACAGGCAGCTCATTCGTATATTGCCTTTTCAAATCCAAACACGTAGGCACTTTATGAAGGCAGGAAAAAAAAAAAAAAAAAAAAATTACACACATAATTTGAAATTTCGCTGAGTTACACAGCCTTAGAGATACTCCCCTCTCCCTTGCACCTATGTCTAAGCTCCGCTATTTTCATACACATTTCCAGCTACTTAACATAACGCACACATACACACATACATACAAATAACAATCATACTCTCTCCCTCACACACACACACACAGTAGCAGCGATGACGAATTTATTCAAAGTGAGATATCTTCATGTGCATTTGACAATGCCAGCAGAAGGAGAGCACAAAGAGAAAGAGAGAGAGAGAGAGTGAACGGGCGGGCGTACAGAGAGGAGGGTAGCTTAGGTGTAGAACACTTTGAGTGAGCTTTTGTTGTTGTAGCTGGCATTATGTCATGCGACAGGCACGCCAAATCTCAAGTATGCCCGGATGGCACACAAAAACCCCAAGCAAAGGAGCTCCAGGAGCGGCTCGTCGGTTGTTGGGGCTCTGGGCATGAGGTGCTTGGGGTGGTCGGGTCTCTGTGCTTTATGACTCCTTGTCTGGGCATTTGGGTATTCGAGCACCACAGGGCAAAACTGGAATTGAAATGTCAGATATTTTTGGGCAACCAACCATTGTTGCTACCCCGTTCTAAATCAGCCATATAAAACCACATTTAACATGATATATACAAACATAAACACACACGTTTATGTATGTATGTATATTCAAAATAAATGGAACTACAAATTAGCTTTGGGGCACGTCGTAACAGTTGAGTGCGCATAATAACGAAAATGTCATTTAGCTTTTGATTTTTATTAGTGTGAAGTTTTCACTAAGGTTAAAGGGGGTAGATACTAGTATTATGTAAAGTAACATATGTACATATATAATGTACTATATATAACATTTATACTATCTACACTATATATAAAACCAAGCTTATCTAATTGTATAAAATCTTTTCATATTCAAATTACTAATATTACTATTTTTTATAAATATTTCTGCTCAATTCTTAAGCCTTGATCAAAATTCATTCAGTTCACAAAATGAACCAGTTGTATATAGCAAAATATAAATATATCAAATTAGAAGTATCTAAAAACTTTAACGTTAAAATTGATCAAGTCTAAGCTTATATCATCCTTTTGACCCAGGAAATCAGTTCATAAAATGAACCAGTTACAATTCAAACCATTTTTATAGGAAAAAAAACTATAAAAACTTTTGCTCAATGCTACTTAAAATTTCGAAATGTTTACATTTGAAATCCAAGCTTAGATCAAAAAGTAAATTAGGAAAATCAGCTGCCATTTAAAACTCTATTCTACAAAAACAAACACTTTTAGTTCTCTATAGCAGGTATTTGCATATAGAGTATCTAAGTTTCCAATTACTCATTTGTAAACACGCAATTGAAACTCAAGATCTGCTTAATCATAGCTACATTTATATTATAAAAACTCTTAATCATAAGTATGCCTCACAGCAATTACATAATAAACAAAACACATCAACAATTACATAAAGTTGATATATTCGATTACAAGACAAGCCCATTGATCCCATCCAATATCGACAAGCTAACAGCAAATAACATATAGAAACTGTTTAAACAATGTTAATCTACTATTTGCCACTTGATTATTCAGTCAAGTATTGTGCCCTAGGGATATATTTCGTATGAATCATGCCCTAGAGAAACTCTATTGAAAAAAAAAAGAATAACAAAAAACCACCTGGGGGATAAAACCAATTTTTACGTTTGTTTCATTTCTTTTTTTAACATTAAAATTCCTTGTGCAAACAAAAGTGAAAAGCAAATACATGAAAACATACAAGTATATGAATGCCTTTGTCTGTGTACGTGTAGACATGTGTATTTGGCAGTGGATTTGCATGAAGCATGGCCATAAAAGAGCAGCGGGAGCAATTAGGGCCCTGACCACACTCACTAAACAGCCGCAAAATTGTGGCCAAAAAACAGCGCAGAGAAAAGACATTAGCCAGACGAGCCAATTGTGTGTGCGTGAATGCTATGCTATGTGTGTGTGTGTGTGTGTGTAACGATTGTTAGTGTTTGTAAACACGCGCACAGTGGAAGGGGCCGCCCACTGGGTAAACACTTGTAGTGGCGCCAACTATTCCCAAAGGAAACCATAACGCAAAAACTTGAGAAGTTATTCAAATAAAAAAGAGCCAACTATGCAATACTCTGTACGTAATAAATACTACATCTAACTATCTAGTAACTAGATTATAACTAATATATATAATTAATATTTTTCTGCATAACTTTAAACTGAACTTTATGAAAAATAATAATTATTTATTAAATTCTAACCATTCGTATTAATATAACAAATAAAAGCTTTCGGTGCTTCCTCATCTGTCAATATGCTCTTTCGCACTATGTGCAAAGAGAGCGACAAAAACTTAGTTCCGTACTGCGCGATGACAATGATAAAGATCGGCCATCAACAACGCGAGCAGCGAAGCGTCCAACCGGCAACATTGACAGTTAGCTGAGAGAGCGACGGCGGCGGCGGCTGCTACTACTACTGCTGCTGCTGCTGCTGCTGCTGCTGCTGCTGCTTCTGCTTCTGTTGCTTCTCTTAATTGCAGTGAAAATGTGAATGAACTTTGTGTTTGACGCTTTTACAGCTGCTGCTGGTGCTGCGCGGCTCAAAAGCTTACGCGCTCTCTTTTTCGCTAATGCTTGCCCGTTCTAGCATGAGTCAAACTATGGCTGTTTACTTGCTGTGTTTGCCTCTCTGTGTGTATGGGTGTATTTGCTGTTCTCTTCTTGCATGCAAGTGCCCATCATCTGACACTATGTCAATATCAGAATGACGCATGTAGATGAGCAGACAGAAACATACACACACACATAAGCAACTGTCTACGGCAATGAAAATGCATTTATTGCTGAGCAGCATAAAAAAGTATCTAAATGCAAAGTTTATAAATATAAAAATATTATTCAAAGTTTATATACAAAATTCAGAAGAATTAAGTTTAATAATATGTTCAGATATAATAAATCATGAATTTTATTATCTTAAAAATGCAATTCAGTTACTTAATCTAATGGCTTCAGCTTTATATTGTCTTGTGGCATATTTATCATAGTCGCTTTTAAAAGAAATACAATAAACTTTATTATCTCAAACAAGTTTATTGCCATTGCCTAATATTCCACCATGACAAAATGTCACAAAAACAAAATTCCTTCATTCATAAATATTTATAAAGTCACCAATTGCCCTTTATTCCTATTTTTCTTTTTCTGTCCAAAAGGAATTCACAGTGAAACAACAAAACAAGTGAAATTCCGTTATCTGTATCGTTTTGCAAGATTTGATTGGCTTTTTGGCCAACTGAAATTTCCGCATACCAAAATAAAAAACAAAAAACTGTTTTTGTTGTACCCTACAGCAATTACCTTGGCCATGTTCCCAATTCAAGCTCGCAATTACCTGTGCAGTCGCCGTCTCGCAGTCTCGACTTCATTTCCGCTTAAAGGAAATTTAACTTTAATTGCGAACTGCGGTCAATTTTGTTCGGTTCGGTGCGCTGATAAGCAGCAGCAGCAGCCGCTGCAGCAGCAGGTCGAACGATACCTTTTTCGATACATTTCATACTTTATAGATTTCTGTGTAGGGTCAAAGAACCGATGCGCCCAGCATGTTCGAAAAACTTTTTATTTGATCTGAATAGCGGATTTTACCAGCTTAACAGCATTGACAGGCTGCAAAGCGTGGGCGAGGGGGGAAAACACGATAAGTGTGACCCAATTTGGCAAAGTTTTGTTGCTGCTGCTGCTATACATTCATATATACATAGTTTCTTATATATGTATATATATATTTTTTTTTGCCGAGATTACACGAGTTCAAAATACTCTGCTACAAGTGCAGCTGTGGGCGTGTCTCTGCGTGTGTGTGTGTGTTTGTTGCCCTGTCTGAGCCTTTTATTACGACACTTGTGTGTAGTTTGTTGTTTGTGTGCGCTTTTTGTTGCGTGTAGATACACACACACACACACACAGAGAGTCACACTCACACACACGCAATCAAAGTTGTCGTGTTAGACACGACACAAAGGCTGTCAAAACTCTGGCGAGAACTAAATGAATATGAAACTAAAATCAGTTATACAGTTTGACAACAACTTTGCTCACAGAAGCAAAGGAGATAAACAAGAACAACAACAACAACATACACATGCATACAGCAGGTAGTATGCCAAGTCGAGCTCAAAAGCTTCTCACTTGCTGAGGATTAAGCACAGCGCAGTCCAAATATAGACACACACTAATAAATTATGAGTACACACCCATACAGACACACACACCAACAGAGAGCCACCACCAGCCATCATTCTTACAAGTACATTTTTGAAGTCATAAAGAATGCGACAATCGCTTTCAATGTTTGCAAAAACAACAAACAATGGTTAAGGCCTCCGCTCTCTCGCTCTCTGCTAGTTGAGCAGTTGCTTGGGCTAACGGTACAAAAAGCCGTGCTGGCAATCAAAGCTGTAGCTGAAGCCAAGCACAGCAGCACAAAAGAAAGTTAAACGAAGATTTTTTCTTTTTATTTTCGTTTTCTTTACACACAACTTTGTGATTACTTTACGTTATGTTAATTATATTTGCACAATGAAGCAATGCGCGGGTGTATGTGCAAGCAAGACGAGACAAGTAGAAAGAGAAAGAGAGAGAGTGAGAGAGTGGTCGGTCGGCTGGCGTCTATTGCAATTTACTTTCGTGCTTTATTATTAACAGCTGCTGTCGGTTTCTGTTGCTGTTTGTTGTTTGCTCTTTACATGGACAGCTGAGCCGTTTAATGTTCTAATTACTGTAAATCCCGACACTTTCCAACATGAATTGCTTTTATATGTTTGCTGAGTTCTCTTAAAATATTTGCTATGAATCTATTTTGAGTTGTTACCTTTGCACATCTCAGTGGGCGTGAGCTTTAATTTATTTGACCTCATAACGCAGTTTAGCGTTGCGAATTTGGACGTAAAGCTTTCAAGCTGCCAGCACATTGTTCATAGCTACGACGAGCTCACATATAGACAGCGACAGGTTATCCACATGCTCGGCGCGCTCTCGCTGTTACCCACTCTCTTGGTGTCTTCTTCTTTGTTCTATGTCCCAAAATAAAAAAGTAGAGCACAGCACTGCGACCGTCCAGCAGCAGGTCAGGGATGCGACTGAGCGCAGCAGCAGAGGCAATAGCAGCGGCAGCCTGTGCCTCATTAACGTCACTTGTTGTTGTTGTTGCTTATGTGACACAATTTCACTCAAAATGGAGCATGAGTGTTTTATTTTATTTTTATTTACTTTTTCATTCTCAGCGTTAGTTTTTGGTGTTGGTGTCAATTCTGCGCGCTTTTGTGTCGCATCTTTTAAGCCGTCGATGTTGTCAAACGAGTTCTGGCTTCGTCGCCAACTTTCAATGCGCCCAAATTGACGCGACGAATGCAAAAGTGTATGTGTGTGTGTGTGAGAGTGCGTTTTGTATATGTGTGTGAGTGTGTCACTTAATGAGACGCAGGATAACTGGAATTGGAGCAAGACGGGAAATTGGCACAAGCAAGCACTAGCACACACACACACATGCACACAAAGAGAGAGCGCTTAACGAAAGAGAGTAAAAGTAATAGAACGAGAGAGAGTGTGTGGGAGAGGGAGAGCACCGGTTGGTCGGCTTTCAGCAACTAATTGTATACAATTTTCTATTAGTTGCATTGCAAATGAGCAAACGGCCAAGCGACAAACGCTTAATTGGAAGCATGAATTATTGAGCGCATTGCATTTATTGGCCAGCATCTGGGTCAATCGGGGGTCACACGCACACACCTACGTATATACATATGTACATATGCCCACTCATGGCCTTCAGCTGGCCATTCAATAAATTTCCATAGTTTTGCATTTTCGACTGGAAAGGCAGACTCGATATAAAACAAAGATTCGAATCATTAATTTCAGAGGAAATTTCTTTGTTGTTTTTATTTTGTCTTCTCTTTCATTGTTTGGCTATTGCAACAAAGCTTTGTTGCAATTTTTGTTTTTGACAAAAGGAAGTTAAGTAAGAAGATTGTCAAAAATAAAACATGCGCATATTTGTTGCTAGAATGCATAATTGAGCTGTTAATTATATAAGAGCAGCAGCAAAAGATACTTCAGGCTATTGTTTTGATATGATTCTGTATAAGAGTTAAACTAATAGGCTTATAAGAATATCAGAAGAGTCAAACTTACTAAGTTGATTCTTATATACAAGTATAAGCTGAAAATAAATCCAATTTAATACTATAAATGTATAAGTATTTGATCAGATTTGATTATACTAGTTCATGTTTATAAATGTAGAAATATCTGCAATCAGACATTATAAGAGTTTAATAAGTGTTGATCCAACTTTGCAAGTTTTAAAAAAAGTATCGACTTTTCTACTATATTTGCTATAAATTCGTATAAGAGAACAATTGACAAGTCTAGCAAAAATCTTATCAGAATCATAAAATAAACAAAGTAAATGCAATACATTTATACATATGTGCAGCTAAATATATGTATATTCACAGTTTGTCAATAAATCCATTTAAAGTAAAAATAAAAAAAACATAATCAACTGAGTTAATTGTTAAACGACTCAATTTCCACTGATAAGAGGCGCAGCTGCAGTCAACGTTTGTTTTCAATTTTGTTCTTTATGGCGTGCGAATAAGAACTTCCACAACCCGCCCTCTCACTCACTCTTTCTTTCTCACTCACTCTTCCAATTGGTGCTTTGGTAAACGCGTCTTACGAGTTGTTATCAAAGTATGACGCATATAAGAGTTGCAGCAAATATATATGTACGTAGTATATAAATTGCTTATTGGCTTCTTATTGGATATGTAAGAGTATGCAGTTTTTGTTTTTGTTTTTGTTTATCGATCTCACCTTCGTCTTTGGCTTGCCGCACTACGTCGCGTATCTGCAGCTCAATAATGCGCCGCAAATACTGATCGATGTGATTCATCATTTGGTTTGTATACATTTGCTTTATATCCACATAAAACATTAAAAGCAACAAATACAAAACAAAACAAAAAATACAAACAATGTAAATTATCAATAAGAATATTAATTCCCCCAACTGCAATCACGTAGACCCACTTCGAATCCAGTTAGTTGCGTAGCGTGCGTCGAATTCAGTACTGAGGCGAAATGCGACAATTGCGATCGTTTCTTATCAGCACAAAATTCTTATCGGATTTTTTTTTCGAATAGAGAACGTGAGCGTACCTAAAGCTAATAGAGCATCAGAGAGTGCGAGTAGGTGAGAGAGAGAGAGCAGTTTGAGTTGAGGGTGTGACCGTTAGGTGAGCAGACAAGAGATTTTACACTGTGCTACAGGGGTTTTTTTTGAGATGGCTGTGCCTACATATATATATTAGAAAATAACGCAAAATATGTAAATAATAAATAAAATTTTATAAAAATATTTTTTTAAAATCTTATTATATATCAAATTCAAATTAGATTCTTATATGATCTATGACCAAATTTAACTATAATAAATAATAATTATCATTATTATAATTTTTTAATTATAACATTTTTGCCATAAATAAATTTCGTGCAGCTTAGAAATTCAATTAGACTTTTTTTTTCAGTCAGCTTTTTTGGCTGTTGGTGTTGAAGCACAATTCCAAATGGAATCTAATAGGAATGGCAAACGGAAATTGGGTGTTAACGCTTGACAGAGCAACAGACGAGCGTGAAAAGTTAACCAAATAATAAAAGCAACAACAGCAACGGCAGCAGCAGCAACTGCCAAAGCGAATCAGCGTCCACTTACAGTTTGAGATGCACTGCCTTTAGCTCGGTTAGCAATTTTCATCAAGTTCGTTGGCATTCGCGCTAATTTGATTTGAGTGCAATGACAGCCAAGCAGCAAAGAACCAGAGGCACCAACTGCCACGCCCACCCACCAGCCAACAGGCACGCCCCTCACCCTGTCAGATTGTCCTGTTTGCCCAGGTGCAACATTTGCTGCTGCCTGTTGTTGCTGTTGTTGTTGCTGCTGCTGCTGTTGCTCCAGTCTCCAATTAGCTTTGCTGCCAATTAGCCAAAACATTCCACTTGCTGCTCATAATTTAGGTAAATGCTTTTTTTTTCTTCTTTTCTTTGGGAATTGGTATTTGGAGCAAAACTGAGTTGAAAACATTGACAATTTTATTTATGGGGCACAAATAAATTGTTGTTGTTGTTGTTGCTTTTGTTGCTGCTTTTGTTGCTGCTGTTGTTGCAGCTGCGCTTGCTGTGAAAATTCCAGCGTGAAAAATCAAATGAAAATAAACTCAAAAATCCAATTGGGCGAGTGATTTATGTATCTGTGTGCGTTTGCCTGTGTGTGTGTGCGTGTGTTATTTCAACTTGCAGTTCATTTAAGACACCTGCTGGCGCTTCATTAATCATCAATCAAGTTCCCCTTTCTTGATAACACGCCTCCAATCAGACTGTACAGCGATAACGTACAATTTCCAATTAGACTCTTACTCATAGTTAAGCTAAATAATGCAGCAGCAACAAGCAAAACAAAACAAAATATTATCAGAGGAAAATTACCATATATCTATATTTCTATAGAACAAAAGTTTTAGATTATAACTAAATATCTAATATCAATAGATATAAAATGTATTTTAACACAAAATTTATATCAAAATTCTCAAATAACATAAAATCTGACAAGTTCACGAACTGCAGCGAACCAGTGATCAGTTCAGATGAGCCTTGCAGCCCTGCTTAGCAAGTTAACGGTAAAAATTATATGCCAGGGCTATGTGCAATACGAAGCCAATTCATTTGTGTATATCATTCACGCAATGGAATATAATGAGGAATTCTAAACCAACTAGCTGCAGATATAAAAACAATTAATTGTTAAATGATTGATATATGCAAAATTCCAAATAATAATATGATAAATAATTATAATATTATTGTTATTGTCGTTGGCAGCAGCTGCATCTAAAAGTTCCCTCTGTTTATGCATGCAGCCAGCAATCGCTTTAAATGACAGACAAACAGAGCGCTGACTAACAGTTATTTACAAGTAAGCACACACACACACATATATATATACACATAGACACTCATTCACACACATGCATATATACAGTGCATTGGTGTCGGTTTGTTGATTTTGTTTATCGGCGCAGCTATGAAGTCCATAAATGATGCGGCCAATGCTTTTGAGCAATGCTATTCAATTGTTGTTGTTGTTGTTGTTATATTTATTATTGTTTCTTCTACTTGCCGTTTTGCAGCGCTCAACTCAATTTGAACTCAATTAAACATCATGGCGCGAGCAATTAATGAGAGTTCTATAAAAAGAGAGCATGAGCTGCTAGCAGGTACCACGCAAATCATATTTACTTTTGTAACATTGCTAAGAGAAATATTTAACTATGATATAAATTTCATAGGAATTTTTATATTAAATTTGCCTAGCGCTCGAATTTCTATATTCTATATACCCAAATTGGGTAATTATGAGTACAGGGTATCAAGAGCGCAGAATATGCAAATGAAAGTAAATTAAATACACACACACACGCATATGCATATGTGTGCGTGTGTGTTTGTGTAGAACATGCAAGCTGCAGTTGCAAGACAACTGCTGCTGCGCTGCATCTCAAACTGTTTCTCAACAACCAGATTTCCTATACTAACAAGCAAAGAGAAAGAAAGAGAGAGAGAGAGAGGGTGAGTGTGACCAGGTGGAATGGGGTGTATGTCTGTGTGTGGGGGCAGCCACTGTGGCGTGTCCGGGTCGCATTGTGGCAAAACGGAAGTACGCCGAGCGAGAGGCAAACGTCAAGAACAAAACATAAACTGGGAAAAAAATGCCGAAAACAAAAACACAGCGCAGCGCTAACGGTGGATGAAGTGGGGTCTAAGATTATGAAGGGCGACGGAGTAAAGAATATGCAAGCGGCAGTGCTATGCAAAACAAAGACAACATGAAAAAGAAAGAGTGAGTGTGTGCAAAGAGAGATTATGATAAGTATAAAATAAAAGACAAAAAACGATAACGATTACTCACCATTGAGGTCCTTGGTTAATTGCGAACGCGTCGACATTTTGACTGTTGTGTTATTGTTGTTGTTTATAAGTTTGCGGCGAAAGTGGCAGCAATTTGGCAGCGAGCGAAAATGAAGTCAAACAGGAATAACCACCAGGCGGCGGCGACGGAGACCTCTGCGGGCGGCAACGGCGGCGGCGGCGAATTGCGTGCTGAGTGCCAGGCGAAAAGGGTCCACAAAGCAATTTGAAGTTTGTTGTTGTGGCTCTTCTTCTTGTTCTTATTCTTCTCCTTGTTGTTAATTTTGTTGTCGATACAATTTTGCCTCGAGCATAAAACTGGATTTAAAGCCTGGCTACGCATGCCGTTCGGGACAAACGGAAACAGCCTTCAATTGTTGCTCGCACATTTTTCGCAACGGTTTTCCTCAATTTTTTTCTTTTCGTTTTTTATACACACACTCTTACACACACACAACCAAACACAAACACTTTTCACGGTTTTCCACCCTCTGTCGGGGGATCGGTTGGTCTCGCTACGTTTTCCTGCACTAACAATTGTCTTTTTTTTTCAATTATTTTAAAGCCAATTTAAAATTGATTTGCGTACTAAAGCTTTGGCAATTCGTTAAATTTGAATATTTTGATTATTTGCTTGGGAATTCTTAGAATTCGTTTCGGATTTCTTTAATTTTTTTGTTTTTTTTTTTTTTTTGCCGCAATCGCTTTGAATATTTCGGTTAAAATTGAACACTTTTTGGTGTTAACTATGTGGCGCTGCTATCACATTGACTTCATGCACCGCACACAGTTAATTTATTTGACTAAGAACGTTTTGCAATAGTGTGCAAAAATTGTGCCTTAAATATTAATATAAAAAATTCAGCGTGCTGGCACCGCGAACATCACACACGACGAATGAAAAGCGTTGGGTCTACTGAGCAGTGTGACCAGTTGTTGCAAGTCAATAAATAGCGCATTATGCATGCCAATAAAATACCAAACAGCTGTTGCAGCAAATGGAGAAAATCAATGTATTTATCATGAGAGCATAGTCAATAACTATATTTTAGCCAATTTTAACTTTATTTTAATTCATTAAAGTAGGCTTTTGTATCTATTTATTGTTACGCACTTGCAGCCCTAACTGCACAGTGCTGCAAAATTCAAAATTCTAGGCGCTGTACAGCACCATGTTAGCCGCATGCTGAATGGCGCCCGAAATAAATACCAGAAGAAGAAGCAAATATCAGTTGAGCAGACAACATTTGGAGCGCTAAAATGGCAAATGTGCGCTGTTTGCAAAAAGTAATACGCCTACAAAAGTTTGTGCTACCAATCAGTAAGTAAATTAGATAATAATCTAATAATTGTGGGCACAAGCCGAAGAAGCGCGCGTGAAGTATTTCGCAATTCGCCCATTACGAAAGAGTGCGAGTGGCATTCAAAGCGAACAGCTGTTTTCTTTACAGTTTTTTCATTCCTTTTCCATTCGATTTATACGTCAGGGGGGAATGGGTAATAAAGCAAATGCTGTCGCTGCCGGTCAAAAGCTTATTTAGAATTTTCAGTTAAAATAAAACAAAGTGAAAACAAAAAAAAAAACAAAAAAAAATATAAACAAAATCAAAATAAAATGGACGTAGAAATGGACGCGGAACCGGTAACAGAAGCCGAAAATCTGTTGAAGCTCGTTAAGCGTATGCTCCACGACCGCGACTACGAAGGCATCCGAATGCTCTTCCTGAGTCCCACAGTCTTCGCGGAAATCGAGCCGCACATGCCTGCCGTCGCCATGGACCTGTACATGGATGTCTGTGTACCGACATTAACGGACGAAATGAATGTGGACGACACGCAGATGTTCGATTGCGTCAATGAGCTTCTGAAGATCGTCGCGAACTATGCACCGCTGCATCCGTTTATGCTGGAGATGATGGAGAAGATCGAGGAGAGCAGCAGCATAGCCATATTCTCGGCATATTTGCGCGCACTGCAGGTGGTGCTGCTGCGCCAGGGTCAGGCCAAGCCACAGGCCATCGAGTGGTGTCTCGGCTCTGTAGTTACACGTGTGCGGGAGTTGCCGTTGCCGGACTACCTCAGCGAGGGCTACGACGAGCAGCAGGCTCAGCTGCTGGAACAGGACAAACAAATCGAGGAAATGCTGGCACATTATATCACCATCGATCTGTGCTACGAGCCACTCTTAAAAGAAGTCCTCGAACAGGATGTCAGCACATCGATCTTCCGCGATTGTGGCCTAAATCGTCGCAATGTCTTGACCTGTTTCCTGGTGCAGCTGCTCGGCAAACCCTTGGCCCTGCTCGAACTGAGCAATGAGCCGACGCGGCTGCTGCAGCCGGGACAAGCGCATATCTGTACCCCCAGTCCATGGCGCCTGCGGCCGGAGTTGACACAGCAAAGCTATCTCCAGGCGCGCGAAAAGGCGGGCAAAACGCAATCGTATGTGCAGCAAGTGCTGCACACCCTGGTAGCGGATGCCACCCGCCTGATAGGCGATCCCTACTATCTGCTCGGCCTGGTAGAGCAGCGCGCCCGCTGGAAGCGTCGTTTGGACGCCGACAAGGGTGTCTACGAGATGAGCAGCCAAAATATCTTCCTGATTGACGAGAAGCTACCACTGCCCGCCCTGGCCATGTACTATCACGCTCTGCTCGTGGGCCAATTGCTGCCCACGAACGCGCCCACGGTCTATACGCCACTGCATATATTCGAGTCGAGTCTATATTTGGTCGCTGTGCTGCTGGAGCAGCCGCAGCCGCCGATGCAACATTGCGGACTACGCTTGAATGAGTATTCCTTGAGCATTCTGAAGGAGCCTGTGTCTCAGCGTTCGCTGGATTTGGAGGTGCACAAACGCTACTGTGACGCACTGTGCAAGATAACGGGCTACTCCTCGCAGGAGTCACTGCGCCAACTGGGACTGCAGGTGCTGCATCACTATATACTCGCCTTCGAGGACTCGGCCAAGTATTTCATATTGAAAAATCTGCTGGAAACGTTGCAGCATGACGGCATCTTGGGCTATTTGGCGGGCATGTACAAAGATCTGGTTGCCGCTCAACTGGAGTTGAAGGTGCCACTGTGCGAGGCCTACAGTGGGCTACAGTTCCAATCCATGCTGATGCGCTGTGTCTGTGTGCTACCCCAAGATGTGAAATCGGATCTGTTGCTGCATTCGGTCAGTATATCGAATGCCCTGAACATCCTGCGCTACTTTGCCATGGCTGACCTGGAGAATCGGACAGGATTCTGGAATATGCTGCCAGATATTGAGAAGCAACTGCTGGAGCCGCTAGGCAAAGCCCTAAACTTCTCCCTAGCCCATTACAAGGCGTACAGGGAACGGGTGCTCAACGGGCAGAGCTCATCCGACGATGAGCTCATGCAGAAGCAGCTCAATATGCTCTCGGTCAACATCAGCAACAGTGGCATGGATGGCGGCGAGGGCGATGGCCATTTGCCGGACATTGGACGCGAGGAGAAGCTGGAGGTGTTGGCAGGCTCCATAACGGGACTGGAATCACTGCGTGTGCTCTACCTACTAGCCAACGACAATCTAGAGCAGAGCATGACGAGGCGCAAAAAGCTGCTCCAATCGGAATAGAAACTGGACAAAAAGACAAAGCAAAAGCATCTATTTCTATGTTTATATCTTTTCTAATCGAACGTAAATGAAAACGAAATTTATGCGACAATGATAATGGCAATTTTTCATTTTTTTTTTTCTTTGCCTACACAAATTTGTATTTATTTGTTTTGTTTTTATTTTTAATTTTTATTTTTGTCGGTCAACAGGTGTTAATTGGGTAAACTAGCTGCCCTGCCGCCTCACCTGTTGCTCCAAAAACGTGTTAATTAATTGCACAGCAAAGCGAACGAAGCCAAATTGTGAGCATTGCCTTGTTTTACTTGACCTTCAAAGCAATTAGAGCAAAGGGGAAATCACAATTCTCCACGAAATGTGGAACAAATTGTCAACCGAAATTTACATATTTCAAGTTTAAACAGCTACTGGACAATATCTTTAACCAGTTTAATTATGTCGGTCATAAAGTAACATAGCTTAAAATAGGTAAACCTTTAAGATAGAAAATATATAGAAACTTCATGAAGACTTCAACTTTAAAAATAAAAATGTAAAAACTTGTACGAAATTGAAAACATTTAAAATCTGCTTTACAAAATGCGATTATTTTAATTAGAACTACTTTCAAGTAGTATCTTCAAAATACTAAATCTTATTAAAATACTAAAAGCTCAAAGTCCAACAAAATCCCTAAAATGAGTTTGAAAAGATAGAAATTTATCAGCTTAAAGTAAAGTATTTTATATAAAATAAATTGTACTTAGAATAAAATAAAAATAAAAATAAACTTAAAATAAATCTTTACACTTCTATAAAAAAAAGAAATTAAATTTTCAATAAAAATAATCGACAGTGTTTTAGAAAACATTAAAACTAGCTAAACTGAGAAAATCTAAGAAGGAAAGTGAAATTCATAAGTTTGCCAAAAATTTCATATTCTTTTCATAGCAATCTCTATTTAATAGGCAGACATATCACAATTTTCAAATGTATAGTAATATTAATAAGCTTTATTTACTTCTGCCTTTTTTTATAAAGAAATTTGATGTGTAATAAAAATCAAGTTATAATAGAAATAAAATATATTTATCTATCTATATAAATATCGAAATATAAAGAATTTAAATGTGCTGCGAAAATTGTTTTACAGATCTGAAAAAAAACTAAAGTAAGCTTGAATCATAATTTTGTATATGTTAAACTAAAAAAATTAAAAAATAAATGTAATTAAATAACTTTAGCTTCAGCACTTTCAGCTAGTTAAATTTTATTAAAACATGAATATCTGCTAAATGCAGAGAGCATTGATAGCTTACATAAATTATTCGCCCAGCATAAACTTTGATCTGATATAATTTATTTATTTACTGATTGATTTACAGCTGCACAAGGATGCTGGCTGGCCATAGGTAGCGTGAGCACACCCGCCGCCTTTCTCACAGTGCAACAGAAGCGCTCCGTATTGTTGCCCGGCTGCAGTTGGGGACGCAACTACGCCTCCAGCAGCGACAACTTGGATGAGTTTCGGACACGTGAGGAGCAGCGTGAGAGGGAACGCGATGCAGCCGAACAGAAGGCGCACCAAGCCACACTGGGCGATGCGGGTGGCGGTGCGGGATTAGGTGGGGGTGGGGCGCCACCAAATGAGGAACAGTCGGCCAAGCAAGCCAAGGTGGATGGCATACGAATGCGTATACTGGATGCAGCGCTGGTGCATGTACCGGAGCTTGGCTGGACCAAGCAGGCGATTATCCAGGGCGCCGAGGACAGCGGCTTTCCGAGTGTCGTCCATGGTATGTTTCCCGATGGCGGCTTTGCGCTCGTCTCCCATTTCAATGGCAAGTGCAATGCTGAGCTGGTGCAGAGCCTGCAGAAGCAGACGGAAAATGGTCAAAAGGAGGTCGGTGATCCGTTGGATTTTCTCGTGCAAGCGGTGCGACAGCGCCTGAGCATGATTGAGCCATTCAAGAAGCAATGGCCACAGGCTATGGCACTAATAGCACAACCAGCCAATGCATCCACTGCGCTGGCGCAGGTGCTCACACTAGTCGATGATATTTGCTACTATTCCGGCGATCGTTCCGTCGATGTGAGTTGAACTAAAATGAATCTCTGTTCCACATATGAATCCTATTCCATAATTGCTTCACACAGTTTGGCTGGTATACGCGTCGCGTTGGCCTGGCCACCATTATGAAGATGACGGAGCTATATATGCTCCAAGACACCTCAACTGGTCACGCACAGACGTGGGAGTTCCTCAAGAATCGCATGGATGAGGCTGTACAGCTGCAAATGGCTTTGGCACAAACTGAGGGCATGACGCAGACATTTCAACGTTCCTTTAACTCTGCTTTCATAACGGTATGTTGAGCTTACTTATACCTTACTAAAATAGATACTATACTCTCTCTCCCTCTTTGTTTACAGGCGCGCAACATACTCGGACTTGGCTACAGTCGCCATTAGCTAAGCTGCACCAGAAATCAGCAAATGTCCAAAGAACAAACGAGTGCTATGTAAAAAAAAATTAAATATGTATATATATATATACTCGATATATATGCAAAGATTTACACCTTATAAAAATTGTCATAAAATACCTGATCTGCGTGTATTATGCATATTGTAGGCTGTCCCTTCCAGTTGATCGTAATTCTTTTAGAATTTTAAATATATAATTTTGTTTAGTTTTAAAAATAAAATTTTTGTAAATTTACATACCTTAGTTTGTCACAAATTATTTTTCCATTTATCAGTTGCGAGTCTTAAATTTTCATTTAATTTTTTCAATTTCCATATCCAAATGAATTACAAATTAAATTTCCTTAATTTTGCCATATACAAATTGTCAATTGTAAATAGATATTCAGTTGAAGCATACACTCTTCACTCTTATACAAGTCTTATACGCGAGTCATATATACTGAAATATGCATAAACTATTTTTATAGTCATATTGATGTCTAAGTCAACTAAAATTATTATTATAATAATGTAACATTTTTAAATTGGGGGGTTTGAATAGTTGTATATCTATATGATTAAATACAGTTTTGTGGTTGAAAGTAAACAAAAAATTAAGCTAATTTCATTTAGATATTATTTGCGAGGTCTGTTCCTAAAGTATTACGAACTTTCAGCTTGACATCTCCGATGGGCCACGCATATTCGTTTTTAGAATTTACGCATTATTAAACAAAAAAAATATATGTATATTATATATACTTAGACCGACGCGAGCCGTCTTTTCCTAAAGAAGCCTTAGCTTTAAAGTAAAACATTTAGCTTTTTTTTATTTTTAGAGTTTAAATTTGAGATCTATTTTGATTTCTAATAACACAACTAAGAAAAGAGCTATTGTTTGGATGTGTGAACTCATACGTGAGAAAGTATTGTCTGTTTACATTGCGTTTGTGTGTGTGTGAAGCTGGGAAAGGCACCTAGAGAAAGATTTAGGTCTGAAACTGTTAATCCATAGTCTAGTCCCACTTGGAGGGGAGTACAGCCACTCGCGGTTGCACAGGCAACACTTTCTGAAGCATGGGAAAGCGAGATTTCCATATCCAGGTATCCTCATCAGGGGGTTTCTGTTGCTCGGGATCAGCGAATGCTGGCGCAATAGAACACCTACTGGGTTCGTTCCACTTGGAAATAAGACGACGTTTGATTCTCCTTGTCTTGCTACGCTTAGCGGAAACCACATACGAATATAGCTCCGATATCTCTTTGCACAGATCGGTATGCTTCAACAAGGACTTGTTATGGGACGACGGATACTTTAAGTTGTGTTTCCCGTTGGTCGATCCCTGGCAGCAATCGGACAACTGGCGCACCGGACAGAGTGGACAGGCATAGGGTATTGGTTCGCAAGGCGTCCATTCCATACGGCGGCAGTGTTGGCACATTTCCCAGCTATGTTACTCAAATCGAATAGAAGCTCAATTTATTTATCGGAAAATTTGCCAAAAAATGAAAAACGTTTTCTATACGGAACTTTCGAGTTTTGTGCCTATTGAAATTCGAGAGTCAGCTGCCTGCAAAAGGAAACATATTCTGACTGATTACTCCAAGTATATAAAACATGGACGAGTTTACCAGAAGAGTCAGAAGAGTGTCTATTATTAAGGGAAACTATTGGATGTACAAAGAAAGCTCATTTTCTTTTAGCTCTGACTTTAAAAACAGGATAGAAGCTTAACTTTCCTTCTTAAAAAAAGTTTCTAATATAAATGCATAACAAAAGTAAGTTTCTTTTACATTACATATATATTTTCTTTTTCCAGATTGTTTTTCATATTTTAACAGTAGTCAAATTTATTACAATACCCTCAAGAAAAATTTAAATCAGCTCAACAACAACTGAAATATTGTGTTTTGTACAAGTAGTCTGTATATATATTTTTTTCTTGAAAATCTTTTTTAGCAATTCAAACCAAGTATCTATAAGTATATACATAACTATAGTTATCCCATATTTACTACACACATCTCTAATTGAAAATGTATTGCACAAAGTAAAACATTTTTAAAAAGACAAAAACTAAACATTTAAAATCAAATTTAAGCACAAGGCTGCAGATAGTGTTCATCATGTTGCGGCAGTTGCTCCACTTTGCTGTGAATTGAAAAGAGATTTGTCTTTAGATTTAGTTTAAGACTATAATACTATATATAGTACTTGCCTATGTGAATTGTCAGTTTGAGTTAGCTGTCGCTGTAACTGCCGCTGTAGTCGCATGGGTTGTTCATTGCTGGCCAGGATCATTGCATCGAGCTGTTGTCTGAGCTGAGCAAATGTGGGTCGATTGCCGGGTATGGAACACCAGCAACTGGTCATTAGAGCAAATCTGAAAAGAATTGTATATATAAATATATAATTTTTGTATGTAAATGTTTGAATTACATACACTTCGTCTGTGCAGCCTTCGGGCTGCTCCATGCGCTGCCCCTGACGCAGCAGCTGCAGCAAATCTCTGGGCGAGATGGAGGGATATGGCATGCCACCCAATGTTGTAATCTCATACAGCAGTACGCCAAAGGACCAGCTGTAAGGAAAAGTTAAATATAAATATATAAATGCTCTACAGCAAACATAGATTACATTCTTACACATCGCTCTGACTGGTGTACACCTGGTGCGTCAGCGATTCCAATGCCAGCCACTTGATGGGCAGCTTGCCACTGCCTCCAGATTTGCGATAAACATTCTCATGGTAGACATCACGACTTAGACTGATAATAAAATAAAGTTAAATTTATATATATGCCATATTATAATATACTAATTAATGCTTGCCCAAAGTCTGCTATTTTTATGGTTAGATCCATTGAAATGAGCACGTTTCGTGCCGCCAAATCCCGATGCACAATTTTATTCTGGGCCAAAAAGTCCTGTGGATAGATTAAGCAGACTTGTCGTTATAATATATATATTTCTTTTCTATCTATTTACTTACCATGCCAACAGCCACTTGTTGCGCGATATCCAATAAATCCGCATATTTTAGCGGCTGCCTTTCCAATTGTTGCTCTACGGCTGGTGCATTGAAATACTCCTGATTCTCAAAGCTAACCGTGCGACAGGTATTTTTGTCTGACTTCTTTTCCTTTTGATTGCGCTTCAGTAGACTTTTCAGTGTTGCTACAGCAGCAGCGGCTGCTCCTGCATTTGCTTCAATAGTCTCAATGCCGTGCAGTCCATAGGATTTGTTGTCAGCTGCAAAGGTTGCTTTGCTCCATTTGTAGCTCGTGTCTTGGCGACTGCTGTTCCTTGAGAGATCCGATTCGGATTCCTCTTCCAGGGTGGACAACATGGATCGATTTATATCCTCAATGCGTGTATCGTTATATAGGATATGCTTAGACAGAATGGTGTGCTGTGTCTGCTGGATTGTGTTGAGTTTGGCATGCAAGTTCCGTGTGCTGCGCTCCTTCTGGAACTTCCATTCGTCCCTGTGGAATAAATGCATTAGACAGCTCTATAAAAGAGAGTTAATTAAGGTAATTAATTGCTTGCCGCAAGTAGTTTTGTAGGCTGCCCAGGCCGCAATATTCGGTGAGTAGCATCATGCGATTGCTGCATCTGGTCGAATAGCCAACAATGCCAACAATATTCGGATGTCTGCCCACGGCGCGTAGCATTTCGATTTCGCATTTGAATGCCTGCACATCCTCCTCATTGGGGTGATCTACAGAACAGAATTATTAAATAAACCTTTTGATTTTTTAAGAAATCATTCTTACGCTTGAGCAGCTTCACAGCCACCTGACGCTGTTTGTAGACACCACGACGCACCAGGCCAAAAGCTCCCTCGCCTAGCACATCCTGCAGCAGCACAGCATGCGGATCCACCTCCAGCTCATCATCCAATTCAAAGTTATCCTCGGCAGCCAGCGTGGCTAACAGCCTATTACTGTTGTTGTTGACCAATGATAAGTGAAAGTCGCTTGACTGATTGGGAGCTGCCTTCAGCTCCTTCGTCTCCAGTTGCTGACAGTTTTGTCTTTGCCTTTGTCTACGCAACGACAGCCAACACAAGCCGAGTATCAAACAGAGCGTCACAATAAATAAGACCATTAAGTTAATTACGGTGCTTTCTGGAAAATAATATTAAAATATAGAAATATGCTTTTAAAAAATAGATTGTAGAACATACCCAGCATCCAGAACTGCAAATCAATCTTGTCTACAGTCAGAACCGTGGCATTTTGTCCACCCTTTGTATAGGCCACCAAATGCACTTCGAAACTGGCACCAAGTATAGTAATGTTTGGTATATAATAATGATTAGCACTACCATCTACTATATACTTCATGGTTTGGCTATTCATGTGCAGATCGAGTATGTGCAGCGTATAGTTATCCGGAAATTGTTGGGGCAGAACCCAGCTAATATTCAATGTCAATATATCCTGTTCGTAATGGGATTGTTGTACGCTTATATTGACGGGTTTCAGTGGAGCTGAAAGATATGAAGAAGTATTATATAATTTAATATAAAACAAAGCAGCTTCTTAGACTGATCTACAGAGTATTGAAACTTACGACATATGGTATAATTGTAGTGGAACCAATCCAAGCAGCTGGGCACGTGGAGCACCAGCCATTGCAGTGAGCTCTCCAACATATTCATGATATTAACCGTGCGAATGCCCACCATAGACTGTTCGTTAAATTTCAAATTGGGTATTGTATAGCTGTAGAGGCTGCGCGGCTGTAGAGATGAAAGAGAGTTAAGACTTAGACATAAACTAAATGTCAAAGCATTTACGTCACGGAATTCAATAGGTGTAGGCGCGTCCATGATTTGACTATCCTTCGAAAAGTAGATCATATCAAAGTAACAATTGCGTTCTGCAAGCAAGAGGCTTAAATAACCTTATAATGTATAAGACTTCTATATAAGATTCACCTGCCGATGGCTGCCATTCCACTTTCGCTGCTATGTGGTGGCTATCGTCAGGCTGCGTTTCGAATTTCTCAAGTCGAACCCTGCCCATTTTGCTGGGTTGATAGCCGCGCTTCAGTGTCATATAGCTCTCCTGGATGGCTATAAACGAATAGGCGCCATCGGCATGCACCGCCAGCGCTGTAATATTGTGCGAGGTAGTTGCTTCCAGATCCGTTAAGGTAAAGAAATTATCATCGGACTGAGATAGATTAAAGATAATAGATTAGAGATTGATAAATTGGGTAGAAAAGTTCCACTTACCAAATATAAAGTCGATTCAAGATTCGTACCATCAAAAACTCTGTCAAATCTAATGATAAACATGACATCTGGCATGGCCTGTGTGGCATTATCCCGCGCATGCTGCACCCACTTGATGCGGAATGAGAGTTGTGACTCTGTGCGGCAAACGAGATTTAGAAAGAAATTCTCTTGTATTTTATGTGGATTTGCGGGTGTTAAATCCGTTCCATTTTCCCTGCAGTATCCGTAACAGCTCGAAAAATTCTAAGCGAGAGAGAGAAGAAGAAAAAGAAAGAGAGAGATAGAGCACGTAGATCTTGAGTTGCGCTCAATTGTTCTCACCTTATTTGGTATGGTGAGCAGACAGCGCTTGGTGCAGGCGGTCACATTGAGCAGCAGATCCTCTTCGGAGAGCTCACGCATGAGTATCAAATCGCCCTGATTGTCGTCTATGAACAGCCAAAAGAGAAATGCATATTTTGCATAGAAGAGCAGCATTGTTTTTTTAAATATTTTAATTTGTCTTGTTTGCTTTTACGCGCTTCTTTTTCAACAGTTGAACTTGCGGTTCTTTTTGTTTATTTTACAGTTCGTTCTTTTCTTGGCTGAGGCGCGCTGCAGTAGTTCCACTTTTATTCAAATTCGTTTCTTGTGGAATCGCCGCTCTGCTCTAGTTCCAACCTTCGCCTACGACAGAGCCGTGCAAACTGAATCCGAGACATGGCGAGCGGTCGGTCAGGAAGAATTGCTGCAAAGTCGCAACAGAAAAGAAAGACAAAAAAAAAATGAATTCTGTTTTCATTTCTTCTCTGTTTTGTTTCAATTGTGTGTTTCATGTGCGTTATAAAAACGTACGAACGATCGGACGGACGGTCACGCTAGCCATATCATTTGTAATGCAAAAATCCAATTCGGTTTTCGACAATGGGGCGCCAAGGCGGATTGGATTGCAGAAGGCAACATATAAACGAGAATGCTCTAAGCGAGAGTGCACACAAGAAATACCCTGCGAATATGGCGATAAGAAACCGTTATAAATATTAGTTTTAAATTCAACTGGAGTACAAATGCATGTGTGTCAAATAAATTTGTGTGTGTGTGAGTTAAAGTGCATATGCTACCATAAGCAAATCAATGTTGCCTCTCATCTGTTTTGCTAAGCTACATACATACTATGTACATGTATGTATGTATGTATGTATGTAACTTTTGCTCAAACTCTTTTTGTACCTGAAGTATGAAATGTGCTCAAGCTCTCTGTTTCCTCTTTGCGCTCTACTCAATAATTCGTTTACATCCGTCTCATAGACTTCTCAAGCTATTCTACTCCTCCCACTTATTTTCGCAGTGTATAAGTTGAAAGCAATTCGTTATAGAATTGAGTGAAAAGACCAAAAAAATACTCAAATTTAGTTATTTCTCTTTCCTAATCTCGCCCATTGGCAAATTTATTCAAACAATAATACCCACATTATACATTTATAGGCATAGGCATCGCACTTACATACATATGTAATTCAATTAATCTCTGAGGGATATAGGGTTCCTAGAAATTCTAAAAGACGCGACTGAGAGCGTACAATATCGCAATAGACTTCAAACGTGATGTGATTTCTATATACATATGTACATAAAAAATGCTTTTCTATGCATAGTCTGTAAGAGTGGTATAAGATATAATTGGTGAATTATTCTCTATGTTCAACTAAAAAACTGTGTGAATTATTTATATGCAAACTTATAATTTTATTTCAACTTTATGAGTTATTTTAAAACTTTTCAGTACAATTGAAATGATAAATTTTCTTTTTATAAATTTCAGTATAAATTAACGCAGAGAGCAACACTATTCAATTGGATTTTGGATGGAAAAACGGTGCCCAGGAATTCGAGCAACACTGGCTGCTTGCGTACTATTTCGGAATATTCTTCAAACGATATTTGCAAATCCTTATCAAGATCAAATTTGATAAAAATTAATTCCAGCATGTCCTGCAAGTCAAACGACTAGATATACGATATAGTCATTGATATATATTTATTCTATCATTTAGTTACCGTGCGCATTTCAATCTGCTCATCCTCATCTTCACCGACAAAGAATTTTTCAACAAAGCGCATCACGTGCTCGCGATTCAAGTACCCAAGACGATCCTCATCGTAGACCTGGAAAAGGCAAACCAAAAAGTTAAATACAGTTCAGAAGTATAATGACGATTATACAAACGCTATAGACAAATATCATGCGATCCTCTAGAGTGCTTGAGAAATAGGTGGTGAACATTTTCACAAACGAGGGTAGTGTACAATGGCGATCCTGTGAGAATTTTGGATCCGTGCATTCCGGATCATCGCTGACAACAGCCACAACTAGACGATTAATGTCTGTGTCGGTAACCCGGAACATTTGCATTATAAAATTGCTCAACTGCCTGCGCTGCATATATTTCGCTTTAGGTCCATTCAAGAGTACAAACTTATGATATATCATCGCGAGGCACAGTAGCTCAGTCTCTGAGAATGGCGATTCTATGTGAGCGACTATGCTTCCATAGATAAAGTTGAAGCGCGCATTTTCCATGCAATCCAGTGTTAGATCTAGATCCTTCATTTTGTCCTGGTTAACGGTATTTCTTTTCGCTGAATATGATTTTACTGTGATCACAATGTGTATAAAAGTATAAAATTATAAATGGTATTTAACACTTCTATACTGATTATCTAAGTCAGACTGAGCATATATAAGTTTTTATCGGATCACCGGAAAAGTTAGGAAAACCAAGGCTTACTTAGTTTTGATATATATGAATATGGAAAATTCGACTGAAAAAATGAATATTAAAGTCAATTTTATAATCAATTATAAGTATTAAATAAATCTGAAGTTACAATTAAAAACCATCTTTTGTTTTATGTATTTTCTTTAACTAATTGTTTAATTGTCCTTTGCTTGAATTAATGTCATTTAGTAGTAAGCTAAAGCAAAGTTACAGGGTATTACAGCGCTATACAACACAAATTGTACAACAGGGTACATATACGAGTGTGTGTGTGTGTGTGTGTGTGTATTTGGGTATTTGTGTAGGGAGAGTATACCTTAGCAATGTACCTTAAAAGACAATCGTGTTTAGCTTACAAAAAATGTAATCTTAATCGAGTACACGACAGCTATATAAAAAGTTTATATATATATAAATTTATATATAATAAATGTATGCACACAAACAACATACAAAATACAACTACATAGATGTACAATTATCGTATAAGTATTTATATATAAAATTATAAAAAAAAAAAAAATAATACATATGTGTAAACATATATAGTATATATATATGTCATAATTAATAAAAAATTATAAACTTAACATAGCTGCTTGATGGGTATCAAATAGAACTTCTAATACAGTGGCAAAAATAGAATACTGACTGGGGGATCTGTTGATGGAGATGACTTCGATGCGAAAATGTAGTAAAAAACTAATGCTGAAATTTGCTTAACTGCGAGTTTTGAGTATTTTTCGTATTTGTTGTGACACAACCGCTTGTAAAATTCATAGTCATAATACACAATAATAATAATACTAATAAAAGAAATGCAAAAGTTTGTTGCTTGGTTGTCTGTCAAATCAAATTGGTAAAAAAAGAAGAGAACAGTCCATTCGAGTCATGTCTGTGGCAACGTGGATATATTCGCATATGAATATGTATTCATATTTCTATATATATATATTCATTGATTAGTCTGAGTTTGTCTTTTGAGACAGTTTTCCATCTGCTGAGAGTCGGCTACATTTTGCTAGACGCATTTTAACTTGCCCACTAAATGCTGGCAATGCGTATTATTTGTGACTGTGTGTGTGTGTGTGTCTCTGTAGTATGTGTGTGTGCACAACTACTAGTTGTAAGCCAAGGAATTGGCATTGAGCGCCAGCGCTGCTTCCGTGCTGTTGCTGCTTGATGATGTCGATGCCTGCGGCTGCGGCTGATTTGTTCCGCTCTCCACATGCACATTATTATAGTCGGTTTTGGCATTGCAGCGCATGCCATGAGGCAATGGTAATTGCTGTTCCGCCAGCTGCTGCTGCTGTTGCTGTGATTGTGGCTGCTGTTCCACTTCGCCATTGCCATTGTGGGCGCTGCCATTGAGATTGTAAACGCTGAGTCGCGCCTCGTGCTCGCGCCGCTGTTGACGCAGTCGTATGTCATGCTCCTCGCGCATATGTCGCAGCTTGAGGTCCTGCTCCTGGCGATAATACGACATCTTGAGTTCCTGCTCCATTTGCTCGAAGCGCAGCTTCTGCTCATGCTCACGCCGTGCATAATCGATCTCGGCCAGGCGTGCCTGTTTCAGTAGCTTAAACAACTGCTGTTTGTATTTCTCCTCCATATCCAGACAGCTGATGACGCCCTCATTGGTCGACGTCGCTGCGGCAGCAGCAGCGGCTGCTGCTATTGGTGTATATTGTGAGCCAACTGCAGTTCCGCTCGCAGCTGGTAGCTCATCATCGGAGAGCAATGATTGAGCTTGTGAATGCTGTGAATATAAGAGAGAGAGAGAGAGTTAGAAAGAGAATATATTGAATGGGAGATCATTTATATATATATATATATATATATGCTATTATATTTGCCTTGCGCTGTCGTCTTTTGCGTATTGGTGAATTCTTGTCGTTGTCATTGTCCTGTGTGCCTGTGCCGTTGCCTGTGTCTGTGTCCTCTTTTATGTTCAACAAGCCTTTGGCTTTGACCCGTTTGCGCCGTTGATTGGACGCCGATTGTAGTGGATTGGATGCGCTCTCCTGCTGCGAATCGCCACCAGCGGTGGAAGGCGGTGGTGAGGGTATGGCCATGGTTGATGTTTGCAGAGTATCCTCGCTGGCATTTGTGGAGTTCGGCAAAGCGGCCAGCGGCATATCCTCATCCTCGTCCAGCTCGAGTAGCTCCTTTTTGAGCGCACCGTTAGTGCCACTGCGCGTTTGGCTGCGCGACGACACCGGATCCTTTTGCAGCTCCTCCATAAACTCAATCATGCGCATGCCCTCTAATGCCTCCGATTTGGGTTGCTTTTGCTGATGTTCACGCTTCGCCGAGTTCTTCATGCTGCGCCATTGCACCTGAATCTGTTCGAGCAGTCGATGCCGAAAGTTCAGCGCATTGAATCTGTGTAAATGCATCGATTATTGATTGAATGGAATTGTGTAAATATATTTGTGAGTACACTTACTGTTTGGTTATTTGCGACCAGGCCAATCGCTTGGCCTTGATGCTTTTGGCATCAACACTGCGATTCTCAACGTATGCGACTTTTGTTTTGATTACCTCCAATAGGAGGCCGCGCTCAGCTTCTTCCCAATTGAGTGAACGTTTTTTGCGAGTGCCTTTTTTCTTTCCCGTTGCGCTTTCTTTTTCAGCAGACTCCTCGGCAGCATCTTCAGCGTTCTCCACCCCCTCATCAGAGGCATTTGTGGCTTTTGTTTTCGACTCCGCCTTTTCGTCGTCGTCGTCGTCTTCCTGCGGCGACGGTGCACCCTTTGTCAATAGCTCCTCCAGTTTCATGTCTCTTTCGAATTTTGTTGTTGTTTATGTATTCTTTTTATTGTTGTTATTATCGTTATTTAAGCGCGTTTCCGATTTGCAAAAAATTCTTATTTGATTTCTGTATATACTACGCAACGGCGTTGCCACCGCTTCAAACTGTTGCAAGAGTGGCAGCATACAACATTGCGGTACCGATATTATCGATATTTATGTGTGCAGCATTGTCCACATTTAGTATGCTTTGAGCCCTATCGATACATTTTCGTACTCATACTCAAGTATCGAGCAAAGTAAGTAGCAGGCTGAAATTTATAATCTCATTGGCAAATTATATTTTTTATCACACACATAACTTAGCGAGATGGCTTTTGGTGACTATCCTGCTGAGTATAACCCAAAAACGCATGGACCTTATGATCCAGCACGCTACTATGGCAAAGGTAAGCGAATTTGCGAAATTACGTAATTTTCTGCCGCACGACATTGCGGCTTATACCATATTTTTTTTATTTTATGTAATTGATATATATTTTTTTTTCAACAATCACAGCTGATGTGCCTTTCGGCCAAGTGAAATTGGGCGAGCTGGGCGCCTGGTTGGGTCGTCGCAACAAGAGTCCGGCCGCCATTACTGGTGCTATCAGCCGTGCCTGGTGGCGCTGGCAGCACAAGTATGTGCTCCCCAAGCGTGCTGGCATTGCACCCTTCTTCCAGTTAACTGTTGCCAGCATGGCGTTCTTCTACGTCATCAACTACACTAAGTTGAAGCACCACAGGAACTACAAGTACCACTAAATGGTGCATTTCGTTTAAGCTCTTCAGTGTACACTTTGTTATTAGAACTTTTTTCATTTATTATTGCCATTCAGTAAAGTGGGGAGAGTTCGAATACAACCACAACACTACACAATACAATTGATGTTTTGAACACGGCTAATTCTAATAATAAAAATTCTGCGAATAACTGTGCTGCACCAAATAACCGTAAACCTCATTTGCGAGCAGTGGCGCTGAAACTATAAAATATTGTTCTTAATTGTGTTCATCTACATACATATGTATGTGAACCAGTGTCTCACTCGGTTTGTGAAACTGGTTAAGATGCACATCAAGTGTTCATTTAACGAAATTGGTTTGTGGTTTATAAATCAATCATATGAAACTCGCTCACATATAAATATAAGTTTTAATTTTCTAGTTTATTAATTGTATATACATAATGTTAGTTTTACTCTTTAATTCATCTTACACAGCGAGAATTAGCTAGCTAGCTTGCTTCTGCACCCAATTGTCTCTTCGGAAGGAATTCTTCAATGTTCCGAACTTGAGTTCAGTTCATTAAAGGATTCTCTCTAGGTTCAGCTCGTGGAACTGGTTTTAGAATTGAAGAAAAAGAATTCAGAACGTAAGCTGAAAATTAAAGTTTCATTTTAATTGGAACTACTTTAATTTTAGACCTCCATCGGATTCTTGCCTTGTTACTAACATACATCTGCTGCATTAGCTCCTGTATCCAATTGCTTGCTTGTGTTCCCTCGTGGTGGCGTGAAAATCTCACAGATGAAGGGCAATTCGCGTTCACAGCTTAACGTTTGCCAACTACCGTTCGGTGTAAGAGCCACGCAGCTAGCATTGGCTTGGCTGCCTCTATAACAGATGCATGGCTACTATTTATAAAGCTGTCTAATTCAAGGCAAGGCCACTTACCCTACTCGCGGATGACCCACATGCCAGGCACGATATAGGAAGCATAGCAGACTCTCTTGCTGCGCATTGCGATAGTCGAGTGGCCGCAGGGATTTACTGATATTGAATTGCAAGCCTACATAGGCTAAAAGATGCCCGGCTCTGGGTGTTCACCCACGCGCTGTCTATTATAATTCACCAGCCATTGAGATAGCGCATAGGTGCGCGCCTCGGAAGCGACATGGGCTAGGCTTCCACTGAATTCGCTAGCATTGCTGCAACTGATGGAGGCATTTAAATAGCTCGCGGGTTGGGTATAGAAGACAAATAGACCCACTTGTTCAACGCAGCTAATGTTGTGAAGCGCTACGGGAAACCATAGATTGGATTTCAGATTTATTGTAATTGCTCGCCTATTCACCTGTCGGCCTGCCGTATATACTGTAGTAGTCGAAGCGGCTATCGTTTGTCATGCCCGCAAAACTCGTATTTTGCGGACACGCGAGAATATGACAGTTGAAATACTCCGCTGGCTGTTCGAAAACACTCAAACGATTCTTTGCATCCTTTTGCCACCTGCTGCTTGCCAAATCTCTTGGCTGTGTATCAAAATAATTTTTACGTCTCCCAGGTCCACCTGGAGCAAAGTTTAAAGCCAAACCACGCAGCTCACGTGCAAGTGCCATGCACTCTTCCAGAGTTCCTGTGCTCTCCAGAGCAAGTGCGTCCGTAGTGGCAGCACGTTGGCATTGACGCACCAAATGGAACTGCAAAGGAGCCGGATTACCGTTGGGACATCGAAGTGCAAGCACAGTCGAAATGCTTAGCAACAGCAGCCACATGGCTAAGTGCAACAAAAAATAGAGTTTGGCTGGCATATATATTTATCCATTATATAGATGCATCCATCTCTCTGACAGCATTGAAAACAATTTTATGGTCAATTTAATTTTTATTGTTCATTTGCATAGTTTTCTATTTTTAGCTTAGCTCTAAGTTTTTTTCATTTAAAATAATACAGTAAAAGCTCGCTTTAACGAACTAGGCAGGCAGATGTTTGCTTAAGACTTAGCTATGCTAAAATACATGTTTCGTATAATTTTTACAACGATTTTAAATAATTTAATATGCGAACTTAAATATGTCTCAATTGAAAATTTAAAGATTTATTATGTTATAATTTATAACATTATTTAAATTTTTTGTTCGCTTTATAAATAATAGTTGTTCGAAAAGGCAAAAAGAAATAGTCTTTAAATTAGTTGTCCGTTTAGCAGAGTTTTCACTGTATTTGTGTGTATTGTGTATTTTATTGAAAATATTTCCATTGCACAGCTCCAGGCGAGCGTTCTAAAAATTATAAAATTCAATGCTCAAATGAAGCTGTGCAAAGACTTGGCTTAAATACTTTGACAGTTAATGCAATTTATAATTTTTATAATTATTATAATATATATTCATTTTCATTTTGTGAAAAGGCTGCACGCTTATAGTATGTAGTAGTATTTATTAAATAGAGTAGTGCAAAAATAGTATAAACAATGACAAGAAAAAATTGTACAGAACATTTAACTAAGAACAAAGGCAGATTTTGTTTGGAACTTAGTTTCCTCTTTTGTTTTTGTTTTGTTTCATTTTTTTAAAATAAATTTAAAGTACAAATACAAATATCACCTGAGCGTCGGCTGCTGCATTCGTTGTTAGTTCGAGTTTTATAAAATTAAGCAAGTTAAATAGTAAGATAAATACAATATTTATATATATAAAGTTTAATGACTGCACTACAAGAGAGAACGAGGAGTGTGCGTTTGACTCTGATAAGAATCTAAGTGGAATCCAACCGACACCAACACGTGAGTGCGTTAACAGAGCTGCCATAGTGCAGTGCTGCCCATGTCTTATAGTTTGACTTGGCAGCACTGCACAACTAACTCTGCGACATTAGCGGGCAATTAGCAAAAAGCAGGGAAATTGCCTGGTAATGTCTGCACAAGGAAATTTCTTTTTCTTCATGCAAAACCTAATTATTTGTTTTATAATATTATTAAATTAAAAACTTGTGACCTTACAGACTAAAACTGCATTTGACTACCGCAGGCGGCTGTTTCTTCTTTTTCTTCTTTGCTGGCATTTAGCTTGAATTTCAATATTTATAAAGTTTTCTTTTTAAACACTTTGAGTGTTCCATTGTTGAGTTTTGGAAATATTTGCGAACGTTATTTTCTTGCTTTCAATTTGTTTCTCACATTTTAGCTGCTGTGCGAGAAGGCGGTGTTTGTATAGGGTCCACTGTAAATGGAGCTGCCCGAATTGGAAACCGTCTTCGTGCTGCGGCGTGCCATAATGCACAGCACAGCGGCCACCACGGCCAGCATCAAAATGAGTCCAGCAATGGCGATGGCTATGGCAAAGGTGCGCTGCGAAACGCATAAAGCATCCTCCAGAGTCTGCAACAAAGTAAATGAAAAAAGTAAAAATTATAATAAATTAAAATGAAATGAAAAAACACAGAGCTTGCACTTTAATTATTTATCTAAATTAATTATTATAATATATTATATTCGAATATGTTCAATTTCTTCCCACCTTCTCCTTGTACACAGCATCCTCGTCGCTATCGTTGGCATTTTCGTTCTCATTGACATAGAGGCCAGAGAAGACCTCAATGGTGGCGGGCAGAGCCTCGTCGTCTTTGCCCTCGCCCGTTGTTTGTCGTTTGGGTCGTTTGCCTGTACACAGAGGCGCCTCCTGGCAGCTGGGATCCTCCAGAGCGCACAGGCGCACATTGCATTGATAGTACACGGACGTGGTGTAGGGGAATTTGTGTGCTGGGAAGGTAACATTGGCAGCCAGACGATCTGCCGTATAGTTGAATTGACCCATAATCTCGTTGTCCATGGGGCAGCTGTAGCATAAAGAGAATTTGTGAGCAATGCGCTACCATTTCCATGGAATATACCATTTCACTTACCCATCTTCGCCCACCAGACGCTGCTCGCCCCAGCCCAAGCCATCGCGGACAATGCAATCCGTTACGTGCAGGCCGTACATCTTCTGCTGGTCAATGCTGATGACAATGGTCAGCGGATCGCCAATTTTCACATCGTCGGCGATTTTGTGCTGGTCGTTGTAGATCTTCATGTGGCAGCCGGGCATGGGCAGCTCATTGTTATCACTGGCATCCGCATCGTAAACATCATCATCATCATCATCAGCCAGGTCATCCAGCTGCTGTTTGTCCAACGAACGGCCATAGTCGCGTCTGTCGTGCTCATCGCTGCGATAGGCTTGTGGCTTATGGACGACCTTATGCTTCTTGGGCTTGACGGCCGCATCGCGGCTCATATAGGCACAGCGCACATGGTAGCCGCGTCCCAGATCCGTTATCAGTTTCAGATGCGGCTGCAGCACAATTGTGTTGAAGAACTCGATGCCGCCATCATCCTGAAAGAAAAAGAAGCAGAAAAAGTACGTGAATAAACGACTTAAGCAACAAACTTGCCAAAAGACTTAGGCAACAAACTTGCCACAACATGCAAATTATATCTTCGACTGCTCGTTAGCGTTCAAGCATTTCCTCAAGCTACTCTTCTTTTATGCGCCTCCCTAATAGAATGGTGCTAGCAAAACAAAAGACTTAGCCAACAAACTTGCCACAGCATGCAATTTCAGCTGAAATTAGATGCTGCCATTGAAGCCATATATGAGCGCAGCTTCGATTTGCCCCACTGTACATACAATGGGCCCGCTGCAGTGTCTCATTATGCATATGGTTTGTAGCTAGAGAGATTCATGCTTCGCTGCCTCTGGAAATTGCCAGCACGAAATTTGATGTGCGACGAGGTCGTCGTCGTTAGATCACGAGCACTTCCTCAAGTCTATCTATATTAAGTTTTTTTTCTCTCTTCTGCTTCTTTGTGTTTTATAGAATTGTGCTAAAGCCCGCGCAGCCAAGTGTGAAGCCCGCCCTTATCTACATATCCGCACAAATTAGCTATGTTTGCGTAATGAATTTTCATTTCAGTTCGGCTTAGCTTAGTTTTTTTTCCCGAAACTGAAACGGATTGCTGATGAGCCACTCGTTCGTTGCCTGCTGTTTGTTGAACATCCGCTGCATTGCATCATTGCTCAGCCTCAAACAAACATTTGACTGAATTGTTTGCCCCTATATCATTTAATATCATCCACAGCTCGAGGCACATTTACTTAGCTTTTCATTCTATCTTTCTTTCTTTCATATTCTATTTTCTACACGCATAACGGTAATTGCGCTTGTGCTTGTGCTAATTTTGCAGACAGGCAGCAATAATAACAACAACAACAACCACAATAAAAGATAACACATATTCCATACTATCGCACTCCCATTAGAGATGGTCGCGTGTCAAAGACACGACGTGAGCTTTCAAAGGGCACGAAATTGCAGTTGAATGCAGTTGAGTATCATTGACTGCATAATAATCGTTTAGAGGTAAATAAATACTGAATAGTATATATAAATATACATTTATCTATCTAAAATTTTATATGAATTGTTTCATAAAGAATATATATCAATACAAAATATAGTATTTAAATATAAATAACATAGTTTATCTAAATATTTGAAATATCATCTCTTTAGTCTGCACGTAGCTCCTGCTTTATATCAATTATATATGTTCTAGAGTATGGTCTTCTAGATCCATTTATATTTATATATAATACCTATATACATATATATTTCATTTCGTACTCACACTCTTTCGCCCATCTCTAAGATATATATATATATATATTTTTTTTTAGGCTCTGCAGCCATCAATTGCTCGCGTGGTACCTGGCAATTGTATTTGGGTCTCGCTGTACGCGCCGTATTCGGAAGTCTTTGATAATTGGGTCTGTCTACGGATTTGGGCACGGAAATGCTTTTTATTATATTTTGAGTGGCTGCGTCGTCACCCCAAAGGGACCAAGCGCATAAAAAATCACAATTGGTAGCTATTTCCCTATCGTGCGAGCTGCTGGGCTAACAAGCCCGAGTCAGAATGTCATAAATGTTTGACAGTTATGTGAGCCAGCAAGCCGAGTTCCCAGCGGCCAGAGAATGAGCGAGAGAACAGACAATGGAGCAGGCCAATGGAAGATGGGCTGTAATAAAATGACATTTAAGATTTGAAGATCACATAACGGTAGACAGCTATTATGTCATTATGACACTTTTGCGTGCGACAGTTCTTGAACAGGTTTAGAATTTCAGAGCAGAGAGACTATGGCGGCGACTGCTTCTGCTGCTGCAGCTTAGATATGTTAATGTATGTTATAAAGAAATGCACAACTTAGTCGCATCGCTGTAAGATTCATAAATGTCAGTGGCAATGCGTTTAACAGATGTTACGTGACCGCGCGCTGCGTGGGCAGCGACCTTCGCTCCAGTCGTACGGCAGCCAAAAGTCAATTTCATAAATAAAATATCAATAACAATAAGCGAAGCATGTTTACATACGCTCACACATACATGCACAGCTTTTGGCATTTTTCATGGTCGGCCGTTGAACGTTGACCAAATGGCCGCCAACGTTGCCGCGAGACCATAAAAGATGCGCTGCGCAGTGCACAGAACAAATCGATTTTGTTTAGCCTGAAGAGCATAAGCCGATTCACACGAAAGACTTAGGCAACAAACTTACGGCTGCTGTTCACACTATTTTGCTGTCTGATTGGAATTTAATTTGGAAAATGTTGCTTATCAATGCCTGGCATGGCTTACAAGTTCTGAATATTGTTTTTTTTTTTTCTTACGCGCTATTCACAGCAATTATAATTTAATTAAAGCCGCCCTTCACTGCTGTGTCTCTGTCTCTTTCTCTCTGGCACGTCTATGGCTGACCCTGCATGCCACAGTTAAGGCAGCAGTAAAACAATTAATAAAGAAAAGCTTGACAGAGAGAGAGAGGCAGGCTAAATGAGTTTAGCTTGTATTGAACAGCATATACATACATAGATACCCTGTAGTAGGAAAATATAGATAGTTACCTATATGCAATATAAAACAGCTAATGGATATCTTTAAAAATTATTTCTTACATGAAAAAGTAAAAATAACAAAAGAGTATATTTATAACTAAAATATTCATAGTTTATTTAATTGCGTTTGGCATGCACAACAACAACAGCAATAACAACAACAACAACAACAACAACAGCAATAACAACAGGGTCGTTGTGAAGCCTCGCTTGGAAGTCAATGGCGTGGCAACGTTTGTTTATTGTTTATTTTTTTTCGCGGCAGTTGACACGCGACTTTTTACATAAATAAAAAGTTGATGCCATAAATGTGCAGGCAGTCATATGCTAGTGTGTGTGTGTGTATAGCCTTTTATTCATTTTAATTGTATGCAAATGTGCATTGTGCTGAGTTCATCTGCGCCACTGACGTAAGCCCAGCATCCTGCCCCAGCCAGCAGTCGACTGACCAAACAGATGACATCAACAGAGGAGAAAAAAACTGCAGGTAACTTCACTTGGCTTATATTTATTTTGCACTCAAGTTTTTTCATTTTATTTAATTATTGTTTAATTTACATAGTTATTTATTGAGCGCTTCAACAGCGACAGCCCATACAAAAGACTGAGGCAACAAACCTGCTGCGAAATTCTGGCACAGAGTGCGTGCAAAAAGTCTATGTACATGTCCAATTGCCACATTGAACGGCAATTATTTGAGCGATTTGTGTCAGACCAATCGAGCGAAAGGCAACAGCAAGAAATTACAAAACTCTTTAGCTTTGGGAAATTACATTAAAAACAAGAAATGTAACACAATAACAGCATCAATGTGTGTGAATGTGTGCGTGCGTGTGTGTTGGCCATAAATATGTGTGCCTGGGTGCTAATTGAGATTTCAAAATATATACACAAACTTATACATCTAGCCATCTATATGAGTTTCGTGCGACTATAAACGCTCGTATGAGCCAATAAATAAGCCCCGCCATATAAGCATCATTCAACATCTAGCCAACCATCTGTAAATGCATCTGTATCTGTTAAGCTACAAACATAAAAATTTATATTCACAATTTATGGCGCATTTCGGGTCATTTGATATTGGATATTTGTCCATGCATATGGGATTGGGTTAACTAGTACTGGTTTATCTCACAAATTTATATTTAACTTAATTTATTTAGTTATAATAAAATAGTAACTTGTGCTAAATCTCGTTTAAGATAAGACGAAAGTTTCTCACAAAATATGTTGATTTTGCTATTTTATTTAGCGTAGATATGTTCGGAAATGTTCTGGAGTTAATTAATTTATTATTATAACTGGGCTACAGGCGATAAGAGACGGAGCAGGAGAAAGAAAGATGAAGCGAGAGAGATGGAGATGGAGATATAGAGAATATGAACGTGCTGAAAGAAAGACATAGATTCGGAGGGAGAAATAAAGGTTTAATGAGAGAGGGAGAGAAAGATAATCATAGATAGAGAGGTTGACTTAAAAATATATTAGGCGATAGTCAGATAAATACTAAATGAGCGAGAGATTATGCGAAACAAAGCAAGATATAGAGAACTATATTTATATAAAAGGAGTAACAAATTCCACACAGTTATAAAGAGAAAGAGCATTATCATTATGCCATTATCTTTGCATTCTAATTGACCTCTACATATATTACACAGCTAACTCTCCACTCGAGCTGTGGCACAACTTAAATTAAGCTCAAGCAACTTTATAGCAATTACTGTGCGCCACAATCGCCTCCCATTCAATTGTCAACTGGTTGATGATGCACCTTAATTAGCGTGTCGTCATTAGCTGAATGCCAAAGAGCCACACGCACAAGCAGGTGATTCAATCAGCCAAGTTCGTCGGCTAATCAAGCTTGGCATATGGATGGGTCACCTTGTAACCAATCTTTGTCAGCTAATGTGCCTTATAAGCAGTTAATGGGTTTTTCGCACAGCTCAAAAACTCAATTAGCGTGTCACATAAGGCAAGATAGTCATAGCCATAGCCATAGCCATACCCATAGCCATAGCATAAATCGCGCATCTTATGTGGGTGCATTGATTTTATGAGCTGGACTGGACAAGACAAGACTTACCCGCTCCTTGGGCATCGTGTTGCAGCTGCGCAGCGGCAGTCTGTAGCGCAGCGCGCCAATGTGGTCTCTGCAGAAGAAGATGAGATATTGATGATGATGATGATGCCAATCTAAGTGTTATGGCACACACACACACTCACACACACTCGCACATACTCGCTCTCTTAGCTCACCTGTATTCGCTGAGGCACGATGAGTTCTTGGAGAGGCCTTTCGGATAGATCATGCCACTGAACAGGCCCGTCTCGTGATTGGGTGGCGCATCTTTGATTGTGATCAACATTGAGCCCGACTGGCATTGCACACGTACATTGGGCGCAATGCTGCCTGGCTTGCCTGTGGGCGTGGCATCCTGTGCAGCTGCTTCCGCCTCGGCAGCGGCAATGGCAGCGTTTAGCGTGCCAGGCGCATCCTCTGCAAACGTTTAAGAAAAAGAGAGGGCAGCATTAGATTATGAAATATTTGCGAATTTACAGTTAGAAAAAAAGACAAACTACAGTTAGACAATAACAATATCGAAAGACAAAAAGACAAGACAAAGCGAAAGCCAAAGGCAGAGCCAAAGGCGAAGGCAAAGCTCAAATGCAAGCTGAGGATGCGGCTGAACTCGGGCCATTCGCATAAATCATCAGCGATACACGAAACAAAGCAAAAACAAATAGTAGTAGACATTGAGTGACCGAGAGATACCCTGTAGCCATATGAGAATATGTTCTCTATGTAACTTTGAGATATTTGAAATTTAGAGATATTTTGATTATATTTTAGTTCATTTAAATCTAAACAGCAAGAGATACTCTGACAGCATATGGGAATATAAATATTGCTTTTGATATATAACTGTATTTAATATTATGATTTATATCTCTCATATCATATATTTATATATATTGCGTCAATAGACTTAAGCCGATTTGCCATTTGTGCAGGGTATTTGAAAAAGACAATGGCATATATAAGACGCCCCTGGGAGCAGCAAAAGCCATTGAAGTCAAAGCTGTTGTTGAAGCTGACTGAACTGCAGCTGGCAACTGCGGAAGCAAAAATGCTGCGACAAACATGAAAAACTCTGGCCAAGTTAATGACATTGAAAAGCCATTCGAAGAGCAGCAGCAGCGCCGGCAGCAGCAGCCACAGCAGCAGCTGGCATTAGAGAGCTGGCAGTTCCTTGAACTTGTGTGCTGCAGTCAGAACCTCTCCTGGTGCTTGGTAATTGCTGAGCCCAGAAACCAACTGAACTGACAACTTACAGGGCTATATAAGCTATATACCTAATATGTATATATATAGTATATATATATATCTTGTGTGTATGCACAACACCTCGCGTGCGATGCGCCTGCAGCTAGATTCACATTCTTTTTATTATTTTTTTTTTTTGCACTCTTTTTCTGCTCTAGCGCTGACTCTGACTCTGGATCTGGCTCTGGCTCTGGTTCTGGCTTGCCAGTAAACTTGGCTTAAGTGGAGTGGTGGCAGGAGGTGGCTGTAGGTGCTCCTAAGATGGCGTTGCTTTGGTTTAGTTCAACGAACCCTCTAGCAATTCGCATCAGTTAGCTGGCTTCTATGCCTATTCTACAGCACATGCTGCTGGGCCAAGTAATTGCATGCAACTCAGAGCCGGTTTTCAGCTTAGCTTTGTTGTTGTTTGTTGTTTGTTCGCTTTGTTGCTGTTGTAAGTGCTCAATGTTCATTCATATTATGTAGAGTTTAGTAAAATGCAGCCATGAAATAGAGCAGAGTTAAGCCCTTTCTTTACGGCTTGACTCAACACAAATTTCTGTTATAGTATTCATTCCATTATATAGCAAGCTGCTTCCAAATATTTGTTTGACAATAGTCAAACACATTTCTTTTATACTTTTATAACTGACAAATTTTAAGTTTTATTTTTATTTGTTCGACAATAGTCGAAATCTTTTATACTTTTATAACTAATAAATTTTAGTTTTTATTTTTTAAATGGAAGATTCTACAAATTTCAAAGATGCCAGCGAAGAGCAATCTTTTGCGGAATGCGCTACTCCAGCTGAACCAAGTTCGATCAACGAATCGCATGAGTCGACAACTCTAGTTCAGCTGAGCACCGAAACGTCTGAGGGACCCGATCTGGAGGTTTTGTGGGATCAGTCAACGATGCTTGAACCGGAATCCGATGATGAATTCGAGAGACTGAAGTCGGGCACCGAACTTAAGCGGAAGACCTCGAAATGCTCGAAGAGCTCCATTAGTTCCCCTATCTTCACAGAGGAGTCGGAATGCGATGACGGCATTCTGCTGGATTCATATTCAAATCCTTCGCATGAGGAGGTAAAGCCTGTATATACATATTTAGGTGGCATAGCTCTGTTTAAAAATTCCTCTAAAACTTCCTATACATATTCCCAGTTGATGATCCTTGAAAGTAGCTCGGATAGCAAGATGACGGAGGCTTTCATTAACCAAATGGACATTGATTCAACCTTCCAGCCATGCAGTAGTGGAGAAATCAACTCGGAATTGGGCTCGGGAAAAACATATAATTCGCACATGACTAGGTAAGATTCAAATATCTTGTCGGTTCTCTTTCTTATTGTTTCTAACTTTGTCATCTTATTTAAATTTCTTATCTCTTCTCTCTCTCTCTCTCTCTCTTTCTCTCTTTCTCTCTCTCATCTCCTCTTTTCACCCCTCTGAAAAGCTACATCTTTTTCATCTGCCTTCTTTTCTGTTCACTCTTCTTCTCATCTCACATCAATCCTGTTCTCTTCTCTCTACTCTTCTCATGTCTCTTCTTCTACCTGATTCCAATTGATAGCATAGCCTCCGAAGAGAAGTTACCCTTTGATGAGACTTACAGTCTACTACCCAAGATAGATATGAGCGACGCCATACATTACGAAGGCGATCAGCCTGAGCGACCTATGGTTGAAGATCAGCTGCTGGTTCTGTTTCTGGAAGGCAAGAAATGGGATCTTAAGGTGTATGTGGGGGAGTATAAGTTCTATTGCTTTCTGGACGTGCTGAAAGTCTATTCGCCCTACTTTCAACGCCCGAAAATGGCAAATATTTGTGTCGCCCGATTACCCTCGCATAAGGTCACCGCACAGGCCTTTAACATTATCTACAATTGGATGCTGTTTGATGATCCGCCAACGCGCAAACGCTACAGCAATCGCTGCCTGCTGGAGATCTATAGTTCGGCCAAATATCTAGGTATTACGGGGATAGTTGATGCCGTTTGGGATACTCTGGACATTGTTAAGAATGAGAACGAGGCGTTCGCACTAATGCCTGACATGAACTATATGGATTTGACGACATTTGAGTTCCTCTGCTTCGCACGCATCAGTCGTTTCTTTTTGACTCTTGTGTCATCGCACGAATGGATTGAGATGGATTTCATGTATGTCAGCCGACTCCTTGCCAGCCACAATGTTGGCGTCAACAGTGAAATTGAGGTGAGCTTTCCACTTTATAGTATTAAATGTTATATATAGTGGATATATTGCTACAAATACTCTTGACCGATACTCCTACTCATACTTCTAATATTCATAATGCTCTTCCTTTTCCTTCTTCTTTATCTGCCTCTGCCCTATGTATACTTCCTGATTAGCTACTCCTCTTTGTCTCGTGTGCATGATACTCTTCATACTTTTGTTCCTATTCATATCTGTTCTACTCCTGTTTTTATTTCTACCCCCACTTTTAATTCAACTTTTACTATTATATCTAATCCCATTTCTACTCCCATTTCTATTCCTACATCTACTCCTATTTCTATTCCTACGTCACTTTTACTTCTACACTTACTCCTAATCTAAATATTACTAGTACTTCCACCTGTACTCCTACTTTTTCATCTACTCCCTCTCCAACTTTTATTCCTATTTCTCCCACTTCTAACTCCTATCGTTACTCCTTCACCCTTTAATTATTCCATTAAAATTTCTCTTTTTCTCGCGCAGATATTCTATTCGGCTGTGCGTTGGGTTAGCTACGATTGGCCTGAGCGTGTTGATTATCTGCCGGAGTTATTGAAGTGCGTTCGCTTTGGTCTTCTCTCGCCGGTATTTTTACGTTTCCTACAAAAAAAGCACAGCACACGTATAATGCGTTACATTACCAAATCTCCAGCTGTACAGGAGCAGATCAACAAAGCCTTTGTGTGAGTCCGCATTCGCTTTGCAGCCATAGAGAAGTTCCCCATATAACAATATCCAATCTATTCTAGCTACGCAACCGCTGAACTCTTTTGCAGAGATCCCCAGCAGGGTTTGCCTTTCCCGCTGCCCGAGTACGATGTGCCTGAGCAGCGACGTTGGATCTATGATGAAAACTGCTCCTATCATCATGATCTCAAGTGCAGTCAACGTCAGTTCATTACCTATAAACAGTTCCTGACCTACCTAGAGAGTCTGCATGAAACAGGACCTGAATACTGGCGTAACTTAGTCTATATAGTCGAGCCCGTCAACTGCTGCAAACGGCTCGCACCTGAATAGAGCCAGACAAACATACATGTGTATCTATAATTATTTATATGTGTATATATGTAGTTACACACCTCCACTGCGTGTGGCTGGCTGGCCAGACGGAAGTATGCCGCAATATTTGGCCAGCCAAGTCATTCAAGTTGGATTTCAACGCTTTTTAATAAGACAGCTAAATGCGACATGAATTGACTTTTGCTTTGCCCTGCGCTCCTCAGCTCTTTGTTTGCTGTTGGCAGTCGGGTAAACGTGAAGCCAACAACACCTTCACTTTTGCAATTGCAGTTGCTATTGCAGAGATCTGTCAACAGGATAAGCAACTATTGATTGTTGAATTCCCTCAACAAATTTGGCACAAGCCTCAAAACTGGGCAAAGCCCATTGAGATTCATATGAGAAACTAAGCCAAGCTAATAATCCAATTGAAATATATGCTAAGCGCAGTAATGAAATTTTCATTTGCAATAGTTCAATGTTAATCGCAACTACTTAAAGCGCAACTAGTTAGTTAAGGAAGATTAATGTACTTACTCTCTGATGTTGGAATTTGTGCGCCGTGTGTCGTTAGAGCTGCGATTGTCTGCAATAGAAAGTGGATAGAAATTAGAAAAAAATGTTCATTAGCTAGACAAACAGGGGGAAGCGTGGGTCATTGGATTGGCATAAGGCTGTTGACATAAATCACGATCGAGCCGACATTAATGCCACACTAATCTATGCGACTCTGCAGGCCGCGCAGCTAAGCTCCTTTAATTAAAATGGAAATGCAAAGAAATGCGCCAAGATTTTCGTGCTCAAAAACAGAAATAGATAGCGAGTGAGAGCGGAGAGGTGCCTATATGTATATATATATGGGCAACATTATTCTCACGATTCTAAAGGAAAAACGAAAAAAGTAAACTTTCGCCAACAGCAGCTCGCGCCAGGTTAGAGTTGAAACCCAAACTATGACTCCCCAGAGTGAAGACTGAAACGAAGGCTGAGACTAAGCCAAGCCGGCTTAGAATCTAGCCATGGTAAAGCTTGCAGCCGATTCCAAGCTGCAAGAGTTTGTGCTACTTTTGGCAACTTGGCACGGCTGCAATGGACCAGCGTGGAGCTTGAGGAGCAGTGCAGCTCAGAGCTGTTGCCGGGCTCATATTCAGGTTAATCTCACAGGCCAGCCAATTGTCATTCACAGCCTCTGGACTCTGATTGATGTGTTTAGCCAATTTTTCTTTTTTCTTTTCTTTTTTTAGGGAATGAGGTCAGACGAAGAATGCTCGAAGCTTGTCTAATAAAAGTGAGATATGTCTTTAGGAGTGTACTTGGGAGTTTATCAGGCTGCTACCATCTGGAACTGCTGAATGTGATTTATGTATGGATGAACTGATAACTGCTTTATATAATGGGGAAGATTGTTCTATGGTATGTATTTATATATTTTATAAAGTTGTATAAAGAGACAAAATAATTGAAAATAAATCAAATATATATAACCAATATACGCTCTTCGCTTCAGTTTCATAAGCGAGTATTTAATCTGACATGCTCTATATATCTCTATATTCTATATATATGCTCTATACTTACGATTAGGTGCAGCGCCGTGCATAAGATTCGAGTGCTTGACTTCATCGTGGCTGCTGCAAAGAGACAAACAGAGAGAATTAGAGAAATTGTAAGTGAGCTTTGCTGATTAATTAGAGATACGAAACATGGGCAAACCGGTTAACTGTGTATACAATAAATCCGATTACATTAAGCAAAAAAAAAAATCATGTTTTTATGAATTTTTGATTAGAGGTGTTGTCTTTTTCATATTTTTCGCTCGAGGCGAAACTTTCGGCTGCGACAGCCCTGACAATTGGGTCAGTCAAGCTTGCTTGCCACTGCCTGCCTCATGTTGCGTGCCTCGCCAGAAATGAGGTTAAAATCAGCATAGGCATCACAAACAACATATATGCACAGGAAGTCAAGCCAAACATAACGGTAAAGGCGCAACGAGAGGGCTGCTCTGAGGCAAGCAACGAGCCAAACCAAAAACGGGTATTTAAACACATATCAATAACCAAATGGGGCACATGATAAGCAGTTTCCATCGGCACTGAGCTTCCTGCATGTTAAAAGTGCTGTGAGAAGATATGAAAGTCAAGTCATGGTCAGGAAGAGGCAACAAGTTTTCTTCTTGTTGCTGCTGTTGATTGTTGCTGTTGATTGTTGTTGATTGTTGTTGTTGTTGGTTACAACATGGATCGTTATCGAGAGTCACAACAACATGCAGCTTACATCGGTAGGCCAAGCGCATGTGATAAAACACGCTAGAGACTTCTGTTTGCTTGAAGAGATGATGTCACAAGACAAACAGAGAGACAGACAAACGGACGGACGTACATACTCACCCATTGATTGCAGTTGTCTATTATTCCCGGTGCTATAATCTTTTTGGGATTATTAATAAATGGAAATTGGGTCAAGCGATATCGTCAGCGTGCGTTGATAAATGGTTAGCATTATCCAACCAACAAATATATATTGTATATAGATATTTGTCAATGCCAGGCCCACACAAAAACGAGACAATGCGAAATAGATGGAGATGCAGAGAGAGCGAGAGAGAGAGAGAGAGAGAGAGGGGAAAGAGTGAGAGATTGTCCGATCGCAGCTAACCGCGTGGCTTCACTCACAGCTTTCAACTGACAGTCGTCCAATGCAAAAAGTTAACTAATACTAACAACAACAACAAGCATACTCTACTCGCATTGCAATAAATTAGCTAAAATTAGACGCATGACGAAAACCCATTTAGCAGCAAAGCGCAAAAATGTCACCAATTGAGCTTCACTCACAAAAAAATAAAAAAAATAAAAAATAAAAAAAAATACAGTCAACAGCTGCCTCAGGCTAAAAGCGCAGCTCATGCATTTGAAACAGCGACAGTTGAGAAATAATATATCAAATATAGAGCAAATTTTAAATACTCTAACTGCACAGAGCTAAACTGGGCCACAGATTGCTCAGCTGAGCAGCTGAGCAACTGAGCAGCTTAAAGCTAAAAATTTAATTATAATTATATAATATGAATTATAAAAAAATATATATACTCGTAAGTGTTCTTTTGCTTTCACATAAATGTAATACGAATATAGGTATTTCATTTTATTAAATTATATTATAATAATCATTTCAAAAATTAGTTGCATTATTTGATTTATTTATTAATTTTTCCTTTTTCTTACATTTATTTACATTTTTACATTTATACATTCATTATTTTATTTATTTTTTCCTTTTTTTACATTTATTTACATTTTTTACGTTTATACATTAATTATTTTTTTTTCCATTATTTGAATATTATTTTTTTTATTATGATTTTTTTTAATTTTATTTTTTTTATTTTTTTTATATTGTTAATTTTATATTATTTTGTTTTTTTAATTAAAAAAAATATTTTGTAAATATTTTCATTAATTTAAAATATGATTCTCATATACATATATAAATAATAATAAACATAATATAGCAACTCTCTGCTATAATGATATTAATAAATAAAACCTCCAAATATCGAATCCCTTTCATTCCTTGCCTTTGTACAATATCAGCATACCCACTGCAAGCAAAAACAAACAAACAAAAAATGTTAAATAGGAAAAATAAAAATTGGTGCGCATTGCGCTCAACGGAAATTATGAATAATGAACTCTGATTGGCATCTGCTCTCGTTACCCAGTTTCGAGTGTTTGCAAAAAAAGGCAAACAACAAAAAGAGCGAAAATAAATCCAATGAAATGGGCTCAGAAGCGACCTTCGTATTGGGCACGCCAGTTCGATAAGCAGGAAATTGCATAGAAAACTTACTTAATTTACTCAATGTTTATTAACTGAAAATTCATTTTAGTTATGCTAATTAAGTTAATTTAAAGTTTTGATAACATTGGCATAATATTGATTTGATTTGATAAGCGGCTTAAGGGAAATGTTTTATTAATTTAGTTTTTATTGTAATAAAACTAGTTTTTTCTTATCAAGTGTGAAGAGAAGTATATTTAAAAGACGATTTAAGTTATACATCATAGATAATATAGTTATAGTATATATATACAGACATACATATATGCATATTATATAGTTTGATTTGAACATTTGAGCATTTTCGATTGATGATCATCAATGCGAATGAGTGCGTGCATTCAGCTGTAACGGATATTTTTATGTGACTCTGTCAAGTGTCGTATTCGTTTGACACACATTCCGTAACAGCAACCGCAAACAACAACGACAACAACCAATGCAACAACAACAAATACGAAAAAACCTTTAAGCCAAAACAAATACGTATAGAAAGAGCCGACAAATGGGCCGTGCAACTGAATAAATTAAGTGAGCTACGAGCAACGCGCAGCGAGCTGTGAGCAACGTGTGTAAAAAAAAACTTAAATAATAGAAAAGACAAAAAGCGCTAAACAAACATATTTGTTTAAACAATTGCATTTTCATTTACGAGCGCAACTAGACGTATACGTAATGTGGCGACTAAATGACCTCGCGTGCTGTTGTTTCATTGTAGCAAAGCCGGCAGCCATAAACATATGCAAAAGCCCATTTTTTCATAGTTTTTTATAAGTTTATTTTTATTTTTTGGGCATGCTTAATTTTTAAAGCTTTCTGCTCGAGCGATACTGAAAGGAACAAACTATAAAAACGTTTTGCTAAAAAGCGCGTAACTATGCGTTAAATTGAGGTAATTGGCGAGCAGAGAGAGAGAGAGAGAGATAGATAGAGAGGGAGACAGAGAGTGAGCGTACTAGCTGCTTTTTGAGAGATAGCTAGGCTTATTTCATGGCGTTTGGTAATCAAAGCATTATCTTGTTGCGGTATCTGTGCCACATTTGATTGAACAAATTATGTTCTTGTTCCACATCAATCAAAAGACTTAACACACAAACTTGGCGCGCAGTTGATGGCAGACAAAAAGTTGAGCCAGCGTGATTAAATCGACTTCATTAGAACGAGGCGACGCGACGCTTACAATTAGAACCAACCCAAGAAACACGGCCATGCAAATTGCCAAAGGCAAATACCTAAGAGAAGTGTGTTAAGCACACACACGCACACACTCGTGCGAGTGTGCGCCTAACCACAAATGTTTGACCTATTTGAAATGAGCCACAGACCAAAGAAGAAGAAGAAGAAGAAGAAGCAGCAGACGAAGAAATAAATACAACATGAAAATAAAAATCGAAACGAGCAACGACAAAGAGCAAGATTCTAACAGAAAACAGCTAACAACTTTCGGTTGTGGTTGACTCCAAGTGCCATAAAAATGAGAAATCTCCGGAGCAACCAAACGGCCCTCCTGCTCCTCATTTATATAGTAGTATATTATCAATCTAACGCATCGTCTAGCTAATTTCGCTGCAATTCCAATAGAAAGTAAGTTGGCTTTTTATAGGGTTTTCATTTGTTATCTAGCAGCGGGCAGCGGCAGCTGCATCTTAGCCCGCATTGTGTTCTTAATTATGGTAATTAACGAGGCCCAACACATATCTCCAACTCCCTCTCTCTCTCTCTCTCTCTCTCTCTCGTTTACTCAATATATATATATATGGTTTTTCTTTACAGTTTTTTGTTCGTTTTTGGGGTCAGGCATGGCTATGTCTTAGCTTTTACTTTTACTTCGCATTGAGAACTCGCATGTGTGCTAATCAAATGAGCTTAAGATCATGATCAAACTCAATTGAAGTGCTGTGTGTCTCTGTCAGTCTTTGTATCTAACCGAAACTTTCACCTGCTTAGCTATGCAAATAAGTACGCATTCAAAAAAAAAACACACACAAAATTAGAATTTCAAATCCAGCAAGAATATACAAATGTATATATATATATATACATTTTTGTTTGGCTGCAGTAGCTGCTATTAGTCGTCATTTGCCAGCTTAAGCTAACAAGTTTCGTATTTAGATAGAGAGCAGAGGCTGGGGGCCAGATCATCAAAGTAAACGAAACGGAACGAACGTTTCAGTTTTTTTTTACGGCTTGACGATTGCGTCAAGGTCATTGCAATTGCACAGCCTAAGTGCAAATGCGCTAGCAATGCCCAGCAATAGGTCATTAGATGAACAACGGCAACTGCAACAACTGCAACAATTGCTCATTTGCAATTGGCAATCAACGCCAACATCAATTTCCATTGTTTAAGTTTTTCTTTACGCTTTTATTATTTACAATTAACAATTAAGACAAAGTGCAGAGACATTAATTTTGTCTCAGCCACTAAAATCAAATGACTTAAGCAACAAACTTTATTGTTCGCTTTTCTTATATTTGTCTTGACCAATTGCAACATGGCCAAAACTGTTGTTATAAGCCAGTTTCTAGCTGCTTTAATTTTAAGCAGCATAAATGGAAAGGCACAGCTCTACGAGCTGTCCTTGTGCAATAGGCAAAAAAGGGTAAAACGTTGTTGCTTGGCAAGCGACAAATTAAATGACTGGAAAATCAATATAAATTTGCAGCGGCTTAGCTGCTGCTGCTTGACTTGGGTTTAGGCTTGTGCAACTGGTTTTTGTCTATAAAACATATTTGACATGAGTTTTTCTTTAAAAATGTTAACTGTCTGCCTTTCTCTCTGTCTTTATTGTTTGAGCTTGCAAATGAAAGTCTTACTTCTAATTCATTACAGGGCATATGCTAATCAGCTACTCTCCCTCTCTTTTGACCTCTCCTTCCTGTGCTCTGCTTAGCATAATTGTCATCTGTTAGTCATCTATTCTCTGCCTAACTCTGTCTATACTTTATATATAACTCCTAGAATATAATGCAAATTTTCCTAATAGCCCTCGTCTCTCTCGCCCTTTCCTTCTATCTCTCACTCGCTCTCATTCTGTTTCTCGTTCCCTCTCTTTCTTATATATCTATCTATTAAGTCGTAATCTCTCTCTTTCTTTTCATTCCCTGTTGTTAAGCCTCTATTCCTTTACCTCTTTCTTTCTAGTAGCGCATTCTTCTCTCTTTCCACTTGTTTCAGCTATTTTTGCATTTTACAGAGCATCTGCTAGTCACACAGACTCTCTGCCTCTGCCTATGTAGTCTTCTAGCTTGCACTTAGCTTAGCCAACGCTTGCCTCACTTACAAAATGTGCGTCAATATTTGGACTTGGCTTGCGTGCTGCTCCACCGTCCCGCCCGCCTCTCCACCCTCCCCACCTGCTTGTCCGTTAGCCAAGTCCGTCGTCAGTTGATTGCAAAAGTCTGGCCCGCATTTGGGCCGAGTGCGTTAAATTGGATCGTTCACGAATTGCCACATCTTTAGTGGGGCTGTGGCCTGTGAGAAGAAACCCCCCGCTCTCAATTATTATTTTTTCACATTTTTGTCTTTTGTTTTTTTTTTTTTTTTTCGCCACGCAGTTACGTAAAAATTTACACAAATTGTTTTTTCACTTTAGCTGATGATTTGTCAAAAACAAAACAGAAAAAAAAAGAAAACGGTTGAGCACCCACAAAGAAAGGCCCAACGGCTATTTCGTTTATCTATTTTTATTTATTCATTTTTCTTACGCTTGATTTTGGTTTCCCTATGCCGCAAATATATATAAAAACAAAAAAACACGCATTGGATATTCGCAATGAACGTGACTTCAACTTAGTTTCGTGTTTCTTTAGCCGTAGGACTTGAATATGTCTCGATTTTTATCAGTCAGCAACAGCAACAATTCCAGTTACCAGACATTTACTTTAGCTAGTTGTTGTTGTTGTTGTTGTTGTTGCTGGTTACGGCCTGGCGCCTATTGTCTATATGTTGTTGCTGTTGTTGTTGTTGTTGTTGCTTGACTCTTGGCTAGAGCTGAGGCCAGCGCAAAAACAGGTTTTGGCAAAACGCTTAACAGTTCCGTTTACTTTATTTTTTCAGCTTGTTTGGCTTTTTTTTATTATTTTTATTTTGTATTTAAGCTTGGTTGCGCCTAGAAGTACTTAAAAGCGGAGACCTCCAGCGACATTAGCTTCCGCAACTCTTAATTTTAATGACTAATTGGTAATTCGAAGCTCGAAAGAATTCACTAAACAGACAATTTTAAGGTACGCTTCTAGCTGGTGAAAAATTCTTGAAAAGTCAATCAGTAACATTTCTAAAATATGAAAAATATATTTTAAATAATTATAGCTAAACAATATGTTGACAAAGCAATTTAAAGCTGAAAGAAAATGCTTGACAATAATGATCATATAATCATATTAATATTATTATATATATCATATTGCCCAAGCAGAACTTGTGTAAAATCCACATTTCATTTATATTCCAAGTAACTGGCCATTCACATTGATATACTATAGTCTTGTATCTGTATCATATGCTAATGTCTAGCTAGCTCTTTAGTCACTGTTGCTGTCGTCATGTATTGGTGCAAATCGGCCTGCAAATTTGGTCGACCTGGTTCAAAAGTCATGACTACATGCACCAGTTTTGAATTTAGCCAAATACACATTTGGCCACACCCACGCCCCACTTGGTTTGGATTTGAAAGTGTTTTTGTTGCGGAACGTTGAACGTTTGTACAATTGCAAGGCAAGTTGGTTGGGCCAGACTAACCCACGCAGGCGAATGTTTGTATTATTTTTGTCAGCATTTAAGCTGGCTTATGGGCTTTTTGGACACGTTGCAGCAAAGCTAGCCAGACTACTTTTGCAGTTAAAACACACAGCAGCTGATTGAATAAACGGGAACTCAAGCCACAGTTGCTGACTCATTTAAAAGCCAATGCAAATTGTTTGGCACGCCTTGCAGCCAAATGAAATGAATAATTATAAAAAAAAACCAAACGAAAAGCTGCAGAAATACGAATTTGCATAATTAGAGAGAAAGAAACACAGCAGACACATGAGTAATGCGTGGTAGATAGACGAAGAGAGAGAGAGAGAGAGAGAGAGAGAGAGAGAGAGAGAGAGAGAGAGCAAAAGAGTGAGAGAGAGAGAGAGAGAGAGACAAGGAGAGGGCGAGACGTTGAACACTGTTTAGTAGCAAGTTTGTTGCCTAAGTCTTTCGTATCGAAAGCCGTTAGCTGCTTGTTAGCTCAACTGTAAAAATCAATATTGAATAGCCAAAAATGACAGAAAAAAATTGAGAAACATATAGAAGCAGCAAACATGGCATTCAACATTGTAACATGAAGTTCTGGACGCAGGTTGAATGAACCTCTGAGCTTTCTTTGCGTGGCAGCAAATGGCAAAGCGATTATAAGTCAATTATTAAGTTCATGAACTCACAGCATTGCCATATATATATATATATGCTTCTCTTCAAAGTCAAATCATAATTATAGGCTATATAAATTACTCAAAATATATGTAAATATATAAATATTTCAGTTTCCTTAATACGACATAGACTCTCGCTTCCCAGCTCTTGCCACAAAATGTTGTAATCGTAGTTCAATTTTCAAGTGCTTTACAATGAGGCAATATGCCAAACACTAAAAAACTAACAAAATAAAAAAAATTAAAAGCAGACAACCAAAAAAGTATAAAAATATATATAACAAAAAATAATATTGTCGACGCATTTTGTTGCGGCTGTTTTTGTTGTTGTGCTTCAAGGTCAGTCGAACAGCTTGTTGTGCTTGTTATATAAACAACTTAAGTTCATTATGGCCAAGAAGTGCCTTGTGTGTGCCTGTGTGTGTATAATAACAGGTCTCACAGCTTGCGTTGTTGCCTTTTAATTATTGAAATTTGTTTTTTGTTGTGGACTGCGTTGGCGTCTGCCGCAACAGCCCACATGCTTAAAGAATCTATAGAATCGGAATCTGTAACTGACTATCAATTAGCTCAATAGAGCTAGAGTTGAAATCAAGACAGAAAGACAGTTAGAGAGAGAGAGGGAAGAGTGTATGCCTGTGTGTGTGTGGGGGGGCAAGTGCCCACAATTATTCATATCCAAAGGTGTTGCACTCAACACGCATTATATGAAAATATTTTGATAGTTAACAACCACAAATTAACCAATTAATAGGGCATACATCACAGCGAAAGGTTCCGGAAAATGTCTGCATCTGTGTCTGTGTCTGTAACTGGCCCAACATGAAAACCTTTTTCATTCATTTCTACATGCTGATGATGCAAGCTGCGCTCTCTACCTTGCTCAGCTGTCAATCAATCACATTTTCTAATTGCTTCTTTAGACGCCAACACGGTAACAGCAACAACAATAGGGCATAGGAAACGCCGAGTCATAATTATGTCTAAGGCCTTTGCGTAGAAGTGCTAAAAGTTTAGACAAGCTTTTTTCTTCTTCTTCTCTCCTCTTTTTTTTTTTTTTTTGTACTATGAATTGTAGCCAATATTTAACGAGAGCCGCATAGCCTTTTATGCGGGCTCCATCTCATTATGATTAATGTAGTGATCCCAAGAGGTCTGTGTACGTAGCCTCTTTCGAAATGTTATGCCCGCCAATTAGCAATAGATTCTAGTGCTCAAATCGTGTGGGCAGTGTAAATGGTTTTTCTATAAGGAAAATGTTAGCACAAAGCTTTTCGTATTACTCAGATTTATGGCTAGAACTAATTGGAAATTACAGCATTTGAAGGTGGCTTGAAGTGCTTGAAGTAGCCGTTTAGCTTTTGTGATGGCCATGAAAATAGCAAAGCATTCAAGTAGAATAATAAAAATGTCGAGGCTTAGAAATATCCAATGGGAATAAGCATTTTTTTAGCTGTAGCTTTAAGCTGCATTTAAAAATAGAATAAATGCGAATTCAACAGTTGTTTTGTAAGCGTACCTAATCAGAGTTTAATTATAAAAATTGATGGGCTAAAATCTCAGATGTTAAGCATAATAACTAAGATTCCTTGCCTTCATATTTATCTAATCAAAAATTGTTAGATCGAAAAATTTAGCACAGTTTGTTTATGAAAATATATAAAACATAAATTATTATTATTTTAAATGTGCTTACTAAAAAATTTTAATTGCAAATAAATATTTTGTATACAAAATTAAAACTAAACATCATATATTTTGAAATAATCATTGTAAATCATAATTAAAATTATGGCTACAACTCTGCTTACTTTTACTTATTTGCATTATGTGATTTTAATTTGTATGTTTTTTTCCGTTTAATATATTTTTTCTCTTCTTTTTTATTTTTATTTAGTTTTTGTTTCGTTTAATTACATTTTGTTTATATTATTTTGTATTTTATTTTTATTTTTTAATTATTTCATTTAATGATTTTAATTTGTATGTTATTTGCCGTCTTATATTTTATTTATTTTTATGTTTTGTTAAGTTTTTTTTTTGTTTAATTAAATTTTGAATATATAATTTTTTTTTATTTTTTAAAGAATTATTTCATATTTTTTTTTTGTTAAAAAATTTATTTAAAAAAATGTTTGCCTTTATAGGCAAATTCTTCTAATATTTTTAGATATTGATCTGAGTAGTTTTTATTGTGAATTCTGCCAAGCTGACTCAGATTTAGCTACAAGCGAGTTTATAAATTACGAAATTAAGTATAATTTTGTATCAATTAAGTCAGAATTTCAAGAAAACTGAGAACAAAGTGTAAACAAAATATGAATATGACGTCATCTACAGAATAGCTTCTTTCAGTCTCAAATCAGACTTGAGTCTTGGGCATTAAAACAGTTCCATTTTGTTGAGCAATTCTACAAAGCCAATAAAAGTAGAGATTTTAGTGCTTATACCTACAGCTAAGCATTAGACCAGACACATCTACTCTCATTCACCTGGCGAGCAGAGTATTACAAGACGATGTCATAAAAATTGTGCAAGTGATAGTAAAAGGCCGACGACTATAAAGCCATGTAGTTGAGTCTGAGCTTGACTTTAAGAGCTAGAGACAGAGCATACAGAATAGTTCTCAAAGTGGAGCTAAGTATAGTAAATGCTGAAGCCAGTTAATAGGGGAAATACCTAATGAAAAAGTGTCAAAGCATGTAGCCGACTCGGCTAAGTCTAGCTATAGAGTCTTAGCTGACAATGATCTAACTGCTCTTCTAATGCTCCAACATGCACATGCACGTAATGCGACTCACTTCCTAGCATTTCTAAAGATTTAGTTGGCTGGTGCGCAGTTGACACATTAAAATTAAAAATGCCGGACATGCAACATGCCGCAGCACGCAATTGTCGAGGCAGTTGCCGCGGTCAAAAGCGGATGTCCGTGACGTGGCAATTGCTGTGCACGATCATAATAATAATAGTATGTGGATAGTATAACAACGTTCATGCTACGCGCTGTGGCATGCCGCGTCATGCAAGCTAATAAGTCAAGATTGTCGCATCTCCATGTTTGTGATCGACAGATGGATGATGTAACTGCTGAGGCTATCGCTGTGGCTGTGGCTGCTGCGAACTTGGCCAGCGCTGTGACAACCAATTTGGGAAAGAGCGGCATAACCTTGAGCTAAACAGGTTCAATGCACAGGAAAACGCAGCTTGACTGACCAAAATATAAATGACTATATACAAATATATATAAAAGTACATATATGTACATGTGTATGTGTATGTATATATACCTGAAAATAAAATAAAAATTACATTGAATTTTTTTGCGCGCACAAAACGTTTTGGCTTGGACGCAAACAAAAAAAAAATATTTTTCTTGATACAGTATGCGAAGCGAATCTTTGCTCAGGCCGCGCCGCGAACCGGTTTCAAAGATGAGGACCGCCTCAGACAGCGATTTATGAAGTCATCTTTTGTAGCTTAGCTTGCAATTTAGCAAAAAAAAAAAATAACAAAATAAAAGAAAATGAAATAAGATATATTATATGGCCAGCGCGCCATATTGAATATGTTGCTGAATCTGTGCATAATTAAGCTCTAACGCTTCATTTGCCAAAGCTAAAAGAAATAACTCCAAAAACTCACCTTTATAGCTATCGTCCCGTTTTATATTTAACTATATGTATATGCCTTTGCGTAATCCAATTAGTTATGTGGCCTTTGTTTTACAAGTGTTATACAGTTGTCTTATATATTTTTTTTGTTTTGCAAAACCGTAAAAATATGTGAAAATTACATATATATTTCTTTTTGTTTTGATTTATTTTACAAAATTTTATCATGGGATTTTACATATATATGTATATAATTTCTCTCACAGGCGCATAATTTGTTTACTTTTTATATATATTTTTTATTTTTGCATTAATTTAATTTGCTTAACTTCCTCTTTGTTTGGCGCACAATTCCTTTTTTTTTTTATTTTTTATAATTTTGTTTTTGCTGTAGAAGAGAAGGCAAAAGAAACAGGCTATGAAAAACGGCTAAAAAGCAGCTTCAGCAAATGCAAGAGCATCTAGCTTTTTTAAGAGCTAAAAGAGCTAAATCGAGAGAGTGCTAAAGCACATATACATGCATACAATTTAATTGCTGCAACTGAAGCTCTCAAGGAGTCGCAATAACAAAAGACTTAGGCAACAAACTTGCGGTCACTTAACACAAGCATGGCCCAAACACACATTTTTCAAAAATTCGTGATGAAGTCGAAATTAGCTGTTAGTTCAACCACCCGTTGTGCATTAAACCAAACCAAGCAGCAACAACAACAATAACAATTTGATAGACCGCCAAGGGCAACAACAATCAAACGGCAAAAATTTCTTTAATTTTGTCAGCGTCACAAATGCGTTTGCACGTTCCCAAGTAAGACCAAATTAAGAACCATTTCATGGCCTCGCCGTAGACAATACACACTCTCTAAAACTTCTATATATATTTATATTTGTATATATAACACGTACATGCTCGGTTTTTCATCTGCGATTCGCCGACAGCTTGAATTATTGAACGCGATAGAGCGAGCGCGCGGCGACGACAACGAAACGCGCTGCTTTGGGTCTGTTTTGTTTTTTGTTTTTCTTTCGTTGATGTGTGTCTCGCACACCGACCTGGCCAAGACTGAATTGAACAGACGCAGCACTCTAAAGTCAAGACACCAGCAGCTACAATACTCCGACAGCAACCGGTCTGTCCAAGTTTTCGGAGTCGTTGTCGGAGTAATTGGCAAGCTGAGCCGCTCTTCGCGCTTATTGGCGCCGCGCTCTTCGTGTTGTGTGTGACGTATGTCTAGTATATGAGTGTAAGTGTGTGTGATGTGTGTGTATGTGTGTGTGTGTGTGTTACCTGGTGTTGGCAGTTTTTCAGCAACAACAGCAACAGTAACTGTGGCCCACACACAACAATCTTGCACTTGGGCCCTGTGCCACGCTCGACTGCTGCTCTCTATGTAAGCCGAGAAGTAAAAGGGTATTATACGTACTTGAGACAGCTCTGCTATATATTATTGGAATCATTATTGGTCGACAATTTAGATTGAATTAGTTTGTAAGGGTTTGCCTTATTTTACAAATATTAATAATATGATTTATACTACCTTTTATATATGAGGAAACAGGATGTTTTTATTTTAACTTATATTATAAAAAATAGTTTTTAATATTTATATTACTGCAAATATGTGAAAAAAATTTATATTATTTAATAAATTAATAAATTTTCTCTAACTGCAAAATTAAAATAATATTACAATAAATTTTTGTGATTTCTGTATTCTTAATTTTTAATTTTTTTTTTTAATTTATTTAGTTTTATTTAACAATTTTGCCAAGCTAATACAAGAAGAATTTTTAATTATTTTTAATCAGCAGCTAAAATATTTAACAACAATATTTAACAACAATATTATTTGCCAGAGTATTCAAAGGTCGTTTCGCTATACTCAGTTAGGTGTAATTTCTCGTTCTCACCTGAAATGTTGTAGTTTTTCTTTCTAATGAGCGAATACCGCATAATTAGAGCCTCCAGCGTGTTGGGTCTTCAAGTATTCCCGAATCACGTCATGCTCGGCCAACGCAACTAACTAAGCTGCACTCGGAGAGTTGCTAAGATCTCAGTTTTTACTTTTTTCTCATTTTTGTAGTTGTTGTTTTCAACTTGGCTGGAGAGCTGAGCAAATAGAATGATTGTGTGGGCAGTCAGCAGAATGCCTTGATGACGGCATATACGGCAAATACTTACGAGATTTATACATGGTAGACCTACATGTATGTAGATAGATGTATATGTGTATGCGGCCTATAAATATTTGTATAAGCTAACTACAGACTGAGTTTTGTTTAAGCCACATAAATCTTGGACTTGCATTTACATTTTGTTCAGGTAGTCAAGAGCAGAACCTTTTTCCATTACCTTTTCGGCGTCCGAGTCCGAGTCCGTCTCGGCTTTGCTCTGCTCTGTTGTTGGCCTTGGTCGGGTTCAATTGTTGACGTTTCCCATTAACTTGTACGTTTCTATTTATATTTTTAGTTATACCAATATTTATGATTATCATGCGTGCTTCTCCCTCTTTATCTTCGGCCGTTCAATGTCAAAAGTTCGTTTGAGAGACGTGCCGGAATTTTCACATCTTTACGTGAGCCTGCGACACGACAGATTTCTTTCAAGAATTCATTCCGATTTTCGAGCTGTCGAGTTTGTCATAATATATAATTATTACATGTTGTTTATAATTTCTGTGTTGCTGATAGACAGATTGTCTTTTTTTCTTCTGATTAACAAAATGAGATGATTGGTAGGGAAATTTTAAAAGGAATTTAAAATGAAGAACAGTTAAGCTATTAAATAAATAATGATTTAGACTATACTATTGCAGTAAAAGTTAAATCAAATACAAGCCTAGTTGTTTAATATATATCTCTTATTCCTATATATGTACGTAGATATAGTAAAAATGTGTATAATAGATGTGAACATACATATATATATATGCACGTGCTAATATAACAATAAGAATAACAAATAACATTGCTTCTTTAAATATAGTTAGTAATGAATTGTTTTATAATGTATTTATTTCATAAGCCTTTAAATGTTTCTATTTTTAAAAAGAGAAATACTATTATAATTATAAAGTATTTTTTCTTGCACATAAACAAGCTTTATCAATACAGAAAATATATTCATATATATATATATATATATATTTGCATCTATTTTATTTACAATAATATAATGTTATTATTATTATGAAAATTAAAGGAACAGATGCTACGACTATGAAAACGTAATGCATGCTTTACTCTATTTATAATATATTATATGTTTATTATTAATTTATTAAATAATAATAAATAACAATAATAAATAATTAATAATAATATAATAAATAATAACAAATAATTATAAATATATTTTAAAGATATACTAAATATTTAAACAAAAACTACTTAGAAGAACTTGTATAATTATTAAACAAATAACTTAGGCAAATGCATTTATTAAACAAATACAAATTGTTGTAACTTAAATTATTTAACAAACAAAAACTTACATTTATTCACCACTCACACTTCACCCCACACTACGACTGACCCAGTCCAGGTCAGCAACTTGACTGATCGCCCCCCCCAGCGGGGGCGCCCTTTTATACCTAGAAGCCACTCAAAAGGCAGCTCGAGCGGCGGTCCTGCGCCCATTTTTCCCCCCTAATTGAGTGAGCATTTGCTCTCAGTAAAAAGAGCGAAATGAGTGAATTTATTAATTTTTTACTGTTTTTTGCGTGAGAGTTATTAGAAGACGCAGAAAAGGCGGGCAGACAAACTTAGACAACTTATCAAACTAGTCAAGAATATTTATTATATAAATATATATAATTGTAGATTTAGCAGTGAATTTAAAATAAAAAAAAAGTTTTATTTTTTATTTCACTTATCTTTATTATGAGAATAAATTAACGATTTGAATCGACACATCGATCTGATGATATCGGCGTGGAAACTTAGACTGATTTACAATTATTCTTACGGTAATATTTATATGAATTTAATTTGCTTATGTATAGGTGAAAGTCTACAGCTTATTGGACATGGACTTTGATCGGAAGATTTCCAGCTATTAGGAAATGCTGAATTTGCATTCCCACGCTTTTGGCGATTAGGGGGCTCAGTGTTTATACTGGCGCTGTGGATGATTAGGGAGCTTGGGCTCAATTGTTTATGTTATTGGCTTGTGTGAATTTAATGAGAAGATGATTATAAGTGTCGCCAATTTGGGGTTTAAATATATGTGTGTATATGTGAGGTGTTGGATATGTGACTCCCCCATTCTTAAGAAAATAGCCTGTCCTCAGGCGGGTATAGTAGGGTATAATTCGACTGTACTGTTTGGAATTTCTAATTCTTCTGTTTTAAGTGCTTCTTCTTTTTGAGAAAATTTTACAATTAATTTTTTAGGGATGCTTTTAAACTTAAATATTAAGTACAATATTAAACTTATGGTAATTATTACAAAGGTAGTAATAGTAATGATTTTGAATACAATATTATGTTTTGTGTGTTCAAATATTATTTCTTTTGTTTGTATGTATGATATTGGTTCTAACTTTGTAATATTATTAGTTATATAAATGCTTTGTGTATAGTCTAGTTTTGAGTTTTTTATAGATATTTCGTTTAATTGAATTGAACAATCAAATATTTTTATTATATTATTGCCTTCTATAATTAATTCATTTTCAACACAATTTTGGTTTAATTTTGTCTTGGGAAGGTTCCAAGTTACAATTGTATTTGGTTCAATGAGTGAAGTCTGATAATTCTTATATGTTTTGGTATATTTACATGAAGTTGTAGTTTGGTTTATTATTCCTGATATACAAGTATTCTTTTCGATCAATTTTGTATTATAGTTGAATAAAGTTTCATTATTATAATAGTATTTATCATAGCAATTTTCAGTAAGAATATTTTTATTTTCATCTGGATATGGAAGTATCTCAAAAATAGGGGTTTTAATTATTTCTCTCGGGATATTTGATATAATTAAAATTTCATTAGTGCCTTTATTAACCATGTGGAAGTTTTATATTTAGTAGTTTTTCTGAATTAACATGTTCTAAATAGTTGTGTTTTAATAATTTTGGATTAAAGATTCCTAATCTTGTGAGTTGCATGCCCATTTCTACATCCTCGATATACTCTGTGAAGTGATCTAAATTGAATATTAAAGTTTCTAGTTTTAGTATTTTTTCATTTTCTACTCTAATGGAGTTTAACATTTCTATTCCTTGATTAATGGTGTCTATTATATGATTTAGCTCGTTTGCTTGTACGCTGTTTCTGATAGATTATTTATTTTGTCTTCTAGTTCTTCTTTATCTTCCTGATCTAAAGTTCCGAAAAGATATTTGTAAAGTGATCCTACAGCATTTATTAATCCTCGTTTATTTCGTTTAATGATTCTAATTCCATTAATTTCTCTGTTCAGTTTATCTAATAAGTATTGGATTTGTGTTACATTATTGTATTCTTGAGCTTGTTCTGTTAATTTATTATACGTTATATCAATCTTAGTTAGATTTACTTTTAGGTAATGATGTTCGAAGTTAATTGGTAGGTCCATTGTGCCTGTTTTAAATATTAAGTAACCGTTCGGGGCTTTTATTGGATTTATCTCAATGCTTTGAGTATGTGATGTGTTGATATTTATTAATAAAATGATTATTATTATGTTTATGATGGTCGTCTTGAACTGTTGACCTGTAATTAATTGTCATATTTACTTTTATTAACTTTCTTTTCTTTTTGAATTTTGATTTGTAGTGTGTTATTTTTCTACCTCTGTTGACTTCTTCATAGTGTTTATCATCTATTTGTGTTATATTTCCTGTTTGCTTGAAAGGGTTTGTTGATTTTGATTTTACTAATGGTGATTCTCTATACCTAATGTCTACTTCAAAATCTGTTCTGTTCTCATTTAATTTTTCAATTTTATTTTTCTTATTTAGTTGTGTATCGTATTCAGGGGTTCCTGCGTAAATGAAAATGTCTGCTGGTGTTCTACCAGTCGTATTATGTTTGGTTTTGTGATTATATGTGTAAAGTATTATTTCGAATCTAGTTAGTTTATCTTCTTGATTTGTGTCAGAATTAATAATTCTCAATTTTTCGTTTATTGTTTTATGGAATCTTTCAATATCTGAGATACCATTTTTACTAGTTGTGATAGATATTTTTACGTTTTCTGTTTTTAACCATATTTGTAGTGCGGAGCATAAGAAAGCTGAGTCTTTATCTGCTTTTATTTCAATTGGTTTTCCCATGTCATTAAATACTTTTAAAAGAGCTCTTTTGGCTTCTAGCCAATCTCGACCGTTTACTTCAATTAAAGTTGCGTATTTGGAATATAAGTCTATGCAAGATAGAAATTGTTGTTTGTCTACTATGTAAAAATCAATGATATATTTTTCTCTGGGATTATGGACTTCTGGAGTTAATTCAAAGGCTAACTTTGTGTTTCTATGTTCTGTTTTTGCTATGTTACAAACTTTACATTCGTTAATTATATTTTGAATTAAATTTTGGTAATCTGGATAATAGTATTTTTCTTTGAATAATAGTGTCATTTTTTCTATTCCTGGATGTATTAATTTTTGATGTGTATTAATAATGTATTCCTTAAATTCGGAATAGGTTTGGAAATCTATTAATTTTGTTGTTGATCTCATTACTTTTGTAATGTTATTAGGACTAATTATTTCAACGAAAGCGTTTTGGAAAGTAAGAAAATCGGTTTCGTTGTTAAAATATATAACACTTTTCTTTGAACATAAATATTCTTTTATTAATTCTTTTGCATGATCATGTGTCATTTCGAGATAGTTTATTTTAATTTTTGTTTTGTAGAAGTAATTTGTTACTTCTACGTTATTTGAGTTATTCTTGACAAATTCTATTTGTCTTTTAAAATAATTAATTGGTCTTTCAGTGAAAGAAATGTAATGCTGGCTATCTTCTTGAGCGCTGTGGATTGTTGCTGCGGTAGTATCGGAAATTTCTCCTAACAAGTTTTCTTCAATTCTTACTCTAGATAAAGCATCTGCAACGTAGTTTTCTTTACCTGGTACATATTTGATGTGATAATCGAATTCATTTAATTTTATTTTCCATCTTTGTAACTTCATATTTGGTTCTTTGATATTATTAAGCCAGACGAGTGGTCTGTGATCACTGAGGATTTCGAATTTTCTTCCATAGAGATAAGATCGGAAATATTTTGTTGCCCAAACAATTGCTAAAAGTTCTTTCTCAATTGTTGAATAATTAATTTCATGTTCATTTAAAGTTCTACTTGCGAAACATATTGGTTTTTGATTCTGTGACAGAACAGCTCCAATAGCTATGTTACTGGCATCAGTTGTGAGGCAAAATGGCTTTTCGAAATTCGGATAAGCTAGTATTGGATCGGACGTAATTAACACTTTTAGTTTTTCGAATGCGGAAATGTAATTTGATTCTTTAATATTTATAATTGCACCCTTTTTTAGTTTTGAGGTCATTGGCTTAACAATGTGTGCAAAGTTAGGAATGAATTTTCTATAATAACCACAAAGTCCTAAAAATGATTTTATTTCTTTTTGGGTCTTTGGTATTGGGAAATTTTTTATGGCTGATATTTTTATAGGATTTGCTTTTATTCCTTCTGTTGTTATTATGTGTCCAAGGAATTCAGTTTCTTTTTTCATGAATTCGCATTTGTCTAATTGCAGTTTTTAAATTAGCTTCTCGTAGTTTTGTGAATACCCTTTTTAATGATACTAGATGTTCTTCCAATGAAGTGGAATACACTATTATATCATCCATATATACTAAGCAATCTTTATAGATTAAATCTTCTAGTAAATTGTTCATACAACGTTGAAATGTTGCTGGGGCGTTTTTCAATCCAAAAGGCATTCGAGTGTACTCGTAATGTCCATTTTTGGTTGAGAAGGCTGTTTTTGCTATACTATTTGGGTCCATTTGTATTTGATGAAATCCTTTCGCTAAGTCAATAGTGGTAAAATACTGACATTTGCCAAGCTTGTCAAGTATGTTATCCATGACTGGAATAGGATATTTATCATCGATTGTTATTTCGTTCAAGTTTCGGTAGTCAATGACTATGCGAAACTTTTCTTTACCTGATGCATCACGTTTCTTTGGCACAATCCAAATTGGTGAGCAATAAGGTGAATTTGATTTACGAATTATACCTTGTTTGATCATGTCTTTGATTTGTTTTTCGACTTCTTCGTCGAATGTTTGCGCATACTTGTATGGTCGCTTATGAATTGGATCCTCGTGTTTAGTTTGTATGACATGCTTAATTGTACTTGTGAAAGTCAAATTGTCACTTTCTTTGTACTGAATGTCACTAAACTCGAAAAGGATTTTAGTTAGTTTTGTTTTTTCCTCATCGTTCAGATGTTCTAGTCGGAATTGATTTGTTTCATTTAATTCATTATTTATTGCGTAGTTTACAGCTTTGTCATTTGATTGGGGCGGATCAAGGCATTGAAATGCGGTCTTGTCCTTAACAGGATCTTCACGATCATATTTCATTAGAAATGAATGCTCGTTTAGAATAACTGTTTTTTGTTTATAATCAATTCTTGCTTCGCAAGATTCTAGATATTCTCTACCTAGTAGAATATCATATTTGTCGGAAAAGTTGTGTACATAAAATTTTTGATTAGTAGGGCAAAGCTTACTAGGGGCAAAAGATATGTAATTATTTAGTTGAACAATGCCATTTATAGTTTGCACTTTTAGTTGGCAAGGTTTAATGGGAAAATTTAAAAGGTTTTGTTTGATTAGATTGATGGACGAACCTGTGTCGATTACACAGTTAAAATGTTGGCCATTCATAACTAATCTGATGAAGGGATTTGTTCTTCTTGATCCGAGGCTTCTTGATGAAAATTTTCTGAAATATCCATCTTAGAATAACCACTAGTACTTTCTCTTTGTCTTTTTACTGGTGGATTTGTTACCTGATAATTAGAGTTGTTTTTCTGCTGATAATTCATTGGATTCTGAGATCTACTTTGAGTTAGCTTTTGTTGGAATTCTTGATGTAGTTCTTGATTACTTTCTTTGGTATTATGTGAATAGTTTTGAGTATTGCTACTCGAAGGTTTTTGGTTGTTATTCATAGTTTTTCCACTGGTTTGATAATTTTGGCTTTGATTAGATTTTCTTGTTTCGAATGTATTGTTTTCATATAACCCTTCTCTTTGAGCTACTTGTTTTAGTTTGCTAACTGTTGTAATGTCAAACCTAGCTAATGTCATAAAAAGTCTATCTGGAAGTTTTTTTGTGATTACATCTTTTATAGTGTTTTTCATTGCATTTGTATAGATTGTGGTACTGTATTGATCGTTTTCAAGGCTAAGCTTGCTTGTTATAATGTAGGACTTATTCTCTAAATCTTCTATGAACTTACGAAGATTTCCATGGTAGTTGGTGTTGTAGAGTCTTCTTAAGAGTTCTTCATATGGTGTGTGTGTTTTCAGCTCGTTGATGAGTGCTGTTCGTAGTTCCATCCAGTTGTTTGCTTGTGCAAGTTGTGATATCCGTTGGGCTTCTCCTGATAAGAGCGTCTCTATTGCTCCATACATGATGTTGTGTTGTCGTATATCCTTGGTCGGGTACAGACTTAGGATGTAGTCTATTCTTCTGATGAATGTTGTTAGATTTTCGGAGTTCCGTCGAATGTTGGCACATGTCTAAGTGAAGACAGCGCATGGTTAAGATGAGTCTCTGATAATTCTAGAGCCATCTTGCTTTTGTATATTTTTTTTTTTGTTTGTTTAAGAATTTTAGGTTTGTTTAAATGTCTTTTTAGTTCATTTAATGTAGTTGAATAATTCGTTGTATTAATTCGTATAGTTAGTTCGAATTTTGTTAACGATTTTTGATTAAACAATTTTTTTTTTTTTTTATAAAATACTTGCCGCTTACAGGGATCAAAAGATTTGTAAGGCCCGGACACAAGTATTTCGTAGTGGTTTTTTTCCACTACACAGAGCTTCAAAATAGTCCAGAGGATCTATTTATTAGCAGAAGCCTGTATTTTATACGCGACACTCCGCGTAGTTCTTTCGCGTATCAGTATGATGATGAATTAGATGTTCACCAAAACTGATCTTTACCCGGCTGCGCCAATTGTAGATTTAGCAGTGAATTTAAAATAAAAAAAAAGTTTTATTTTTTATTTCACTTATCTTTATTATGAGAATAAATTAACGATTTGAATCGACACATCGATCTGATGATATCGGCGTGGAAACTTAGACTGATTTACAATTATTCTTACGGTAATATTTATATGAATTTAATTTGCTTATGTATAGGTGAAAGTCTACAGCTTATTGGACATGGACTTTGATCGGAAGATTTCCAGCTATTAGGAAATGCTGAATTTGCATTCCCACGCTTTTGGCGATTAGGGGGCTCAGTGTTTATACTGGCGCTGTGGATGATTAGGGAGCTTGGGCTCAATTGTTTATGTTATTGGCTTGTGTGAATTTAATGAGAAGATGATTATAAGTGTCGCCAATTTGGGGTTTAAATATATGTGTGTATATGTGAGGTGTTGGATATGTGACTATATATACTTAATATAAGTAAATATTTTTTTTTTCATATATATAAATTTGTTGTTGTTAAATATAAAGATATATAAACAGACATTTGCAGAGGTTCGTCTGCTCTTATCGACAAACAATATATATTTGATAAACTCTCAGTTCTTTAACCATATCTGGTATACTCCTTATTCGTCTCTTTCAACAAATTTTAAGGGGTAAACAACATGTAATAATTTAAAGACTATATTAGTTGTTGGGTATCAAATTGAATAAGTGTTGAGTACTTATTCGATTGAAAAATGAATAAAATATAAACATTTTGATATACATATATGTAAATGCTGCTATCTTACATCTCTATGCATACATCACATCAACCCATTTGAGTCAAATTTCAATGGGTATACATACGCATATAGTGTGCGTAGTGTGAAGAGTTTAATAGGCTGAATCAGCGACAGTTAAGTGGGCTTGATGGGTTTCGCGCTGTGCTGTGGCAACAAATCCATTTACAATTACATCACAAAATTCTAAAAAGCAGCAGATTTGCATAGCAAATACACGAAACCTACGCAAGAGTGTTAAATATATGTATTTATTTATTTTTTGGCAACAAATGGGGAAACGAGAACACCCACGCAGATTGAGTCAAGTTCATAAAGCCAAGTTGACAGGTAAATAAATTCACAAGTCGTTGGCCTTAAGACAGCTGTGGAAGCGAGAGAGAAAGGGAGCGGGAGTGAGAGGTCAGAGAGTGAGAGATGGAGAAATAACAATAGCAACAGTCGTAATAGTTAGGGAAAATATAAATAAGACAAGAAAAATAAAACAACCACCTATATGTTATGTTCAGGTACAGGTAGCCAGCCATGTTACCTGGTTACACATTCGGCAGAAGTGTTTATCAGCTTTATTTTGTTTTAGTTAAGAAGTTAGTGTCAAAAAAAATCAAAGCAGGGTTTGAGTTTTGGCTCATTAGAAAAAATAGGCAAGCTCCGAACGGAGTCAGCGTGCCAAATAGTATAATTATTAGTAAAAATTTCTTGTTGAAAAAACGTTTCATCAGATCAGCAGCTGTTCAAGCTTAATGGTTGGAGTCAAATAATCAAAAAAATTACAAAAAAAGAAGAAGAGAACAAAGACAATATTTAAATAACATACAGCGGCACTATGGCCGAAATATTGTCGCGTGAAAAGGAACTCTTTCATATCAATCAGGAACTAAATCTGATAGCATTGAATCATCCCATCGACAATGGCAACCAAATGGTGACCTCCCCCGGACAATCCCGCTATTGCACCTACCTCAAACAGAAGGGCCCCAGCACATTGCTCAAGAAGAAATTGCACGCCAATGTGAATCTGGATGGAACGATCACCAATCGTCATACAGCGGGACGTGGCCACAGATCAAAAGTCAGCAAATCACCAAACAACAACAGCAAGAGTGCACCAACTACGCCAACACCTCCATCGACACAGGTGACAACGCCCAGGTGCAAGCAGACAACGAATTTAGTGCCACAATCGAATAAGACCAGGACACCCGATTGGCGGAATGGCCGAGCGCACGGTAGAAATGCCACAGCGCCGGCAGCAACAAATGTTGCTGCAGCAGCAATAACAACAACAGCAGCAACAACAAATCTAGCTACTGGTCGCATCGATAGCACGTTTACGCGCCGTGCAACACACAAGACGGCCACATTTGTGAAATATCGCAATCCGAACTTTAAGGCGAGCCCATCATTGGATATGCTGCTGCGCAATGCGGATGTATTCGAGCAGCAGCAGCAACAGCAGCAGCAACAGCAGCAACAGCAGCAACAGCCGCAACTGCAGCAACAGCAGCAGCAACAGCCACTGGTGGAGGTGGAGCTCGTACAGCAGTCACGAGAGAGCACAACCATCATCAGTGGACAATCCAAGAAGCAGCTAACCCAAGATAACTTCATCAAGTGAGCAAAGGGCCGAATGCAGAGATTATCCAAATGAAATATTTAATATATATATTCTATATTCCATTTAGATTTCTCAAAGCCAAAGTCACCATTTTGGAGGAGGATCATGGTCAGCTAACACAGGACATAGCCGATCAGAAAATGCAGCTTGAACAAACGCTCGAGGCATTGCGCAAGGCTGAAACGCAAAGGGATCAGGCGATCAGTAACAATACCAAATTGTCCGAGCAGCTGCATCGCTTGGAACTGCAAGCGGAGGACGCGAATCGCCGACAAAAAGATCGCCAATCTGAATACAACAGTCAGCAGCACGAGCTGGAAATGCTGCGCCGCGATACGAAGCTGCTGAAGCAAACCAATGCCAATCTGGAGAATCGTCTAATGCGCGCCAACGATGAGACTGAAGCCACAAGGCAAATGCTCAGCCAGCAAGCGACACAGCAGCGCGAAGATCTCGACTATACTCGCAAGGAGCTGAAGATGAGAGACAACCGCATTAAGGCTCTAAAACGCCAGCGTGCGGACCTGCTCAATGCCTATAAGAAACAGCTCTTTATGATTGACAATCTGAAGCGTCAGAATAGCTGTGTGGAGCAGGCCGTGGCAATTGGATTCGGCGAGAAGGAATTTAACAAGGTGCTCGAGTGGAACACGGGCACCAAGACGGTATTTTAATCTCTTTGTGTGTGTGCGTGTGTGTTTCTGTGTGTGTGTGTATGTGAGCGACAATGAAATCTATGTGGAAAAGTGATTGAAGGAGGAGGAATAGAGGGGAGAAGTGAGAAAGAGGGAGGCATTGCTGCTCAAATCAATTTTATATAATTTCGGAATAGGTGCATATTGGAATCGCTTGTACTACATAAATAAATATAAATAGTCTACATAATTGGAGTGTATAATTTGAATGAAAGAGAGAGGGGGAAAGAGAGAGGAGGTTGGCAATTGTATGCACATTCGACTTATACTTAAATGAATATAAAATAATATATATATAGTCTACCAATTGAATTGTTTCTTCAACGGAACGTAAGAAACCTCATATTCCCTCAAGTCATTTTGCTTTCAATTAACACGCGAATAACTCAATTAGGCAGAGGCAGGCGCTGGTTATCCAGCGTCCAACTGGGGTTGCAAGCAGCGCAGCGTATAAAAGCGCTTATCCTGCCAGACTCTAATCACACTTCGACTGCAGCAGTCAACGACAGCAAACAGCAATCAGCAGCAACAGCAGCAGCAGCTACAACAGTCACGCCACTAACAGACTATACAATGGCCGCTCTTAGATGTACACTCACTTTGCTGCTAGTCACGATCATTGTGGCAGCGATTCTGTTGCACAGCAGCGAGGCAGCCTACAGGAAGCCACCATTCAATGGCAGCATCTTTGGCAAGCGCAATGCACTGGGTAAGTCTGCAAACGATATTTATATTCGAATCTCAATTAATATATCCACACTACATATACCTAGATTATGACAACGCCAAGGCAATGAGCGCCGTTTGTGAGGTGGCCATGGAGGCGTGTCAAAGCTGGTTTCCTCAGAACGATAGCAAATAGGAGCAAGCCCTGAGACTGATCTTGAAGCACACTAGAACCAAATTATACTGCAGTTGTCGAATCACAAGTAGCGACTAATTAAATATACTCTTTAACAAGACAAGTATGAAATCAATTACAAGTAAAAGGCATTGTATAAAATGTATTAGCTAAGTCGTCCATACACATAACTTACATTATCTACCACATATATAAATATAGCCTACATACATACTCAATAAACTTATGATCAATGCACTTCACTTTGTTGTTTTTACTTTTCAATAGCTTAACTACAGCTTGAGATACAATTAGAATAGAATTAGTTTTGAAGTATGTAGAATACAATTAGTATATGCTTCATGAGCATTATATATATATACGATATATCACTTTATCGTCTTGCGCTATGTACAACTGAGCTGGTGCAGCTAAGTCAACGACGTCGACGCTGTCGCAGCTCGTTTATGTGCTTGCGAAGGTATTTCATATAGTCCACCATGGATGAGGTAAGTGCCTGCCAAGAATAAAATTCAATTATAATTCATAATTAATCTCTATAAATACTCACAGCATCCAGCACATAGCGTGGTATATAGCCCTTGAGATCAAGGCATAGCACCCATTCCAATATGCAGCCATCCTTCTTGCCAATGATTTCTCGAAACGCAAAGCCCGACACAATGTTCTCGCCTCTGTTTAATATGAATATTGTTGTTATTAAATAGGATTTCCAGTGAACTTCTACTTGCTCACCTTGTATACTTGGTTATGGCAGGCATGGCTGAATATTCTACACTTATTGCCGCGCTCATCCACACCTTATTGTTGGTCTTGCCCACCGAAGTATCTGATGGCAACATAGCCGGCTTTTTTACTACAGACGGCGTATTGCCTAGCTGATCATTGGCATCCTCAAATTCATCATCCAATGGCGGTGGGTTCACGGGAAAAGCTGAGGTAGCAGCCAAACTTTTGGCACCCAGACTTTTGCTCAATGTGTCGTAAGGTGTCGTCGGTGTTGCAGTTCCCGTTGTCGCGTCTGCCGGCGGCAATGAGTTCTGATCAAAAATTTTGCTACGAAAAGTACTGTCAACACTTCCAAATTGTGGTGTCTGCGATTCATTGTCGGATATTGTGGTTACGCTGCCCTCACAGGAACGGTTCAGAGAGTTATCGTCATCCTCCTCACTGCTTAGCTTAGCCGCCTCATCGTCATCACAGATTTTGCCATTGTAAATCAAGCGACACGAGCGCAAATTAACAAAATCACGACTCTTGACCATGCCGCCGCCGCCACCAACAGAAACTTGATAGGTGATGTCGGTATACGAATTGATTTTCTAATAGATTACAATAATTAGATAATTTAAATAGCAATTATTTTATTTAAGATATTTCAAAAATACATTAGCAATATTTTAATGTGCTGAGGTTAAATGACATGCTTTAAGTACTTACTCGGACAATTTTCGACTCTAATAAAGTTGGATTCCACTTGGGCACATCCTCGATGCGATAGAAGAGCTCCTCCATGAGCTCCTTGGCGGGATACTTTAGACGTGCCTGAAAAACAAATGGGTATAAATTTTAATATCTAAAAATGTATTTAAATTATAATGCTACACACCGTTAATTTATAGATCTTGCCAATTTTATCGCGCTGCGTGCTGTAGATTGTATCGCCCTTTGGTGTTACCTTTTCCATCTTCCAATCTGTGGACTCTACGAGCTCATATGCCTTGCGCAAGCAATCCAAGCCCATTTGATTGTACTCCTCATCCTGTAAAGCAAAGAAAATATATATAAATAAAGTTAGATTCCAAACCTCTCTTACACTACCAACAACATTTTGGAAGAATTGTTAATGCCTAAAATATCGCAGCTGGCAGCTTCTTTTATAGATGCCAATCAATTGTTTTATTCAATGTCTTTAGCTATGCGCATGCATAAATACTTAGCTGACCTGTTCATCCTCCTCGTCCGAATGGTGAGCAGTATCCAAGGGCGAATAAAAATCAGTGACACTTTGCGCTGGGCGCTCATGTTCAGTCAAGATCGTTGGCTGCGTCAAAGCAGCGCGATCAGTTGAGCTCGCGGCTGCAAATTGTAAGAATATTTGTAAATCAGAATTTATATATATTGAAAATAAACATCAAATAAATTACCAGCAAAATAGCGACGAGCATGACGTTCTTGTGGTATAACACGAAAGTCCAAAAACCAAGCCTCGCCCCAGGCCAGGACGAAGGACGTTATAATGAGTATAACATCGAATACTTGTTGCTTGGAGTGCACCCACTGCAAATTGAGAATAAATTAATTGCCTATAATTTATGCATTTAATGCAATTAAGCTTACATCATAGAAAAACACTTTGGTGATGAGAAACACACATGAGGCGCTAGTAGAAAGCTGCAATCAATTGTTAAGTAAGCATTTAAATATCGCACAATGTTTAGATGACAAACTGCACTTACTGCAATGATGGACCAATGATTTATATACAACAATGCATAGAAGAAAATTAGGATGGTGAACCGACAAAGCGCTGTGGCAACAACATCAAAGAGTGATGTATATATTGTATAGTGCATAACTTCTTTCTGAAAGGCCTGGAATATATTATCGCCGCCAATCTGTAATGGAAAATGAAAACAATTAGCATATATCTTCAATAGAAAAAACACAGAGTACAACTTACAACTATGCAAATGAGCCAGAGCAACGATACAAACAATAAATCGAATGTGACAAAGAGGCAAAAGAATCTTCGCACCACCGACATGCGTCCATCCTGCGAATAACCGCCCAGGAACTCATCCGTAAACAAATTAATGGTATTCGCTCGAGCTGCAATTAAATAATAATATGAAATTCAATTATATGGGGGTGCATTGATAAGGTCAATATGATTGTCATACTTACACATATCATAGGGCATGTGGTAGGGAACACCGGTGTGTCTCGTATTTGTGAGCAGCAGCTGAGCGGTGCTGCGAACATCATCAGTATCAGTGCTGGACATGGCTGGCTTTTTACAAAGACTTAGCTCATTTTTGGCCAACGAGTGCGCATCGACTGTAATTCAACATAATTAACAATTGTTGTTTAAATCAACTCTTTATTTTATCAGCAAATAATAAGCAGTTGCACGGATTGATAAGACTTTTGCCCCATAGTGAATTTATTTATATGTGTATTCAGCTCTCGTTATGACTAATATATGAATTTGCTATGAAGAGTTTCCTCGACGTGTGGTTCCGTTAAATACACTGTTTATGCTGATAAGCAAAACACACATAAACACGCACACACACACGAACGCATCCACACACATACGCACACCTACATATGTAGCTACAAATATGGACAATTAAATGCATATGTTTGTCGTCTGCACCATTTGACATAAATTAAGCATTAAATATAGAGCGTACTGATTGCATATAGATTTCTGATAAGCTTCAAAACTCCCTTTCTTTTTCTTTGTTTTTCGCTCTCTTTTTCCAAGCAAAAGTTTTTTCACTCACACACCCATATCGCACGCATTTAAGAATAGCTATGAGCCAACACACAGCATATTTACCTTATGCTCACTATGTGCACGCACTAACAGTTAGCAATGCAATATAAAATTATAAATTACCAAGAGGTAAGCACCATGTAAATCTTAATTAACAATTTGTTTGGATTCTACTCTGGCAGTGATTGTTAAACTGCGGTGAAACTGTATAAACAGCTGTTCAGTGTGGCCGCGCTACAACGCTAAAAAATACCCACCGTTGGACAAATGTTTAAAAAGTCCTATAGATGGCTAAAAGTTTCAGTATTTGCCAAGAGATGGCGCACCTAGATCAAAAATAAAATGATTGTAATATTAAATGTATTATTTTCGCTATTTATTTATTTCTTTTTTTTTTCTTAATTACTTAAATGTATTGAAATTATTTTAATGTCATCGTACGGTTTATCTGTTTTAGGATTTGCCTTAGCATTGCATATATTGAGCACTACTTCCATGCCACGATAGACACGTCCAAAAACCGTATGTTTATTATCCAGCCAAGGCTTAAAAAAGAAAGAAAAGAACATTAAATAGGGTTAATTTATATGTATAATTACATATGTCTTATATCTTACCGTAGGTAGCACGGTTATAAAGAATTGACTGCCATTTGTATTGGGGCCCGCATTTGCCATACTGACAGTATATGGACGATCATGCTTTAAGCTCTGCACGAATTCATCCTTGAAATCGTGTCCCCAAATGGATTTGCCACCTGTACCCGTACCTGTGGGATCTCCAGTCTGAATCATAAAACCTTTGATCACACGATGAAATATATGTCCATTGTAGTAGCTATATTAATTAAGATGGAAAGATAGTTTAGTAGACATTTTTAAATAAGTAAAGAAAATTTAAGAACTTGCCCATTTTTCGCATGTACACAAAAATTCTCCACCGTTTTTGGTACCTCCTTGAAGAACAATTTCATATGTATGTCACCTTTAGTTGTATGCAAAACTACATTCTCATAGATACGTTGTATAACTAAAAAATCATTTACAAATTTATAGTGTATAAAAAAATGTATATATTTGTGTGTATGTATAAACACCTTCGTCTAAAGAATGTTAGCGTGTAAATGACAGTATACAGTAGGTTAGTAATGATTAAATTTAAATTAATTATAACTAAGCACTTACCTTGAGCTTCAGGCACAGCAATGATGTCCTCCTTGGAAGGCTTCTCATTGAATATGTCACGATCAACATCTTGCAGATCAGAAGGCAAACGTCTGCTATACAAATAGAAGCGATTCTTTCTGCAAATAGAATTTAAATTAGTTTTACGACCTTCTTTAAGTGTGAGTATTCGTACTTGTATGCTGTACAAAAGGCCGTTGGATCGTTAAGTAAATTTTGTAACGCTGGATTTTCGCTGGCCTCCTGTTCGAGTGTTATTGCTGCCTTTTGCCGCTTGATTCGACCTTGGAAGAGAGCCACTTGCAAAGGCCGTATATTATCCGTTTTACCCAGAATTGTGACACATCGATTTGTGACCACATTTATAACTTTAATGCCCAGCATTGTGGGGTAAAGCAGAAAATGCCCCGTGCTATCAAAGAGTATATTCATAGTGGTATTCTGTGCCGCCTTCTCCAAGTCACGCTCAGCAGCCATTCTGCAAGAGGGAACTGAATTATATAGGAAGATTTATATATAAAGAGGAATCTTACCTTCGGCCGAATTCCATGTTGGGCAACGCATGTGGCGTCTGTTGCATTTGTGTGTATGTGGTTAAAGCCTCATCGAAGACTCGCAAAAGTTTCCCCGTATTAAATTGAAAGACTCGAACTTTGCGATCTGTAGAAATGGCAGCAAACCGTTTCCCATCCGGCGTAGCGGCCAAACCAGTTACTTGGGTCTTACTCTTGGCAAACTCAAAGAGGTCTGGAACATGGATTAGACTATATATAAATATATAATCATTAATTTAATAATTATATAATTGTTACTTGTATCCAACTTCGAGTCGAAGGTAACCAAACGCTGAGGAAATTTGTAATCATGCCGAGAATTCTGCCAATATTCTAATATGCCATTACGATCCACAGAGATTACTGTTTCCATGCCCAAATTAAAGCACATGGCAACAACCGGGGCTAAGTGCAATTTGTTCAAGGTATACAAAGCTTCGCCTCCGCTCTGACCATCATAAATGTGGATGCAGTTGCTATCCGAATCGGAGCTGAAGAGAATATACACAGTTACAGTTATTATATATATTTGATATACTTAGCTCATCGACTTACATGGCCAGTCCTTGTACAGCATCACCCGGCGAGCTAATCCATTCGCTGCATAGCGGCGTATAGCCCAATCGAATTATATTGATCATATCAAAGTTAACTACATCGAAGACCTTTGCTGTTTGATCTGTGGCCGCCGAGCAAAGTAAAGTGCCGCTGCTGTTGGCGGTTAGTGATTTAATCGGCACCAAGTGACTACGAAAATGCTTGACAAAATCAATGCCTAAATCCATTTTCTTCCAAAACTTAATGTGTCCATCTATGCTGGCCGTAATCACGAATTCAGTTTTCGTGCTCACCAAATGTGTGATCATGTCCCGATGCATGTAGCTGCGCTCATAGCTTTCAGCATTTGGCAAATTCTCCAAATATATATGTTCATAAGGCAAAACTATTAAAAACGAATATAAACTTAAATTCAGTTCAGTTAACAGTGAATTTTAGTTTGTTTACCTTTCTTTTTCTTGGCCGGCACCGCGGTGCTTTGTTCAGATGGCATCGGTCCAATCCAGGCATCATCCTCACCTTCTGCCTCGGCTTCCTTGTTAGCCGGTTGCTCTTCTTCTGCTGTATCTGCAGCTGCGCTACGTTTGAGGTTTTCTTTTTCATTTTCCGCGCTCATTTTCTAGCAATTGCGTACGTATAAACAAACCTAAACAAACAAAACGTGCAAATTGTGAGCCGGAACGTTTATCAGTTATCGATATGTAACGATTTATCGAATGCAAGAGTATACAAAAACAGCTGTCCGTCTTTAACGCGAATGCCAAATTCGCGGTGTCGCAATTCACACAAATTGAAAACATAACAAGCCACAGATTTAAACCAAACTAAAATCTGTATATATACGCGAATTGTAAATAAAGTATGCAAAAGAGCAGCGGAGAGGTTAAGACGCATGTTGTCCCGATTGCGTCAAAGCCAACAAGGGACGTGGACGAAGGTGGCGGTGCCGGCGGCGGCAGTGGCGGAAGCGTTAATCGTATCATTGTAAACGCAGCGCTCGCTGCGACTGAGACACGCATACGAATCAATAAATGGCGCGTACGCGAAGGGCAAAATGTTTCGGCGGCACAAATCTTGTTTTTATACCAGCAGCTCGGTGACGATGGCAAGCCCATTAAAAAGAACGATTCTATGTTTTTGAAATACAAATCAAATCTTGCCGGAGTGGTCAAAAAGCGGCTTCGCAAGGAAGGCGAAATAGTGATAAAAGGGTGAGTTTTTTTTTTGCCCCCTCCTCCAAGTCCAAGTCTTCTTCTTGCCAGTATAGAAGCGGGTGACAGTGGGTGGAATGCACTGCATACGCCGCAATGGCAACACACATGCGCGTATACATAAAATGTAAGCCTGTTTATTTCTTTTCTATGTTTGCAGAGATGCGCTTTTGGAGTTGTCCGAATGCATACACACAACCGTTATTAAGGATATGTGCGCAGATTGCGGCGCAGACTTAAGGCAGAACGACAATGTAAGTGGCATACAAAGAAATAAGAATATTTTATAAAACACGTAATAATTCTTATTGGTATACAACAGGGCCAAACATCCGAGGCCTCGGTACCCATGGTGCACACAATGCCCGATTTGAAAGTCACCCAGAAACTAGCTCAAAAGTTGGGCCATGATGACACACGACGCCTGCTCACCTGATCGCAAGCTAGTGCTGCTGGTGGATCTCGATCAGACAGTGATACACACAACCAACGACACGGTCCCGGATAATATAAAGGGCATCTATCACTTTCAATTGTATGGCCCACAGTCGCCATGGTATCATACGCGTCTGCGACCAGGCACAGCGGAGTTCCTTGAGAAAATGTCACAGATCTATGAGTTGCACATCTGCACCTTTGGTGCTCGTAACTATGCACATATGATTGCCCAGCTGCTTGATCCCGATGGCAAGTTCTTCTCTCATCGCATTTTGTCACGCGATGAATGCTTTAATGCCACCAGCAAAACGGATAACCTAAAGTAAATCACCTTCACTCGAATCAACTTACTTGTGCTAATTCATTTTTGTTTTGTTTTCAATACAGAGCGCTGTTTCCCAATGGTGATTCCATGGTCTGCATTATAGATGATCGTGAGGATGTCTGGAATATGGCATCCAATTTGATACAAGTAAAACCCTATCATTTCTTTCAACATACGGGAGATATAAATGCGCCGCCTGGCTTATCCAAGCACGAGCTAGATGGCGAGGGCGTCGACTTTAAGGGTACACAGCTTATGCTGTTCAGATAAACTTTATATAAAACTTGCACATATTTGCAGAAATCGATAAAATTGCTGAAAAGAAAGCAGATGCCCTAAATAAGACGTCAGACAATGAGTCGGAGTTGAAAACTGAAGATACGAAGGACAAGGGCGACAACACCGTCTCCAGCACAAGCAAGGATGATGAAGGTAATGAAGAGGACTCCTCCGTCGATATATTTGAGTTGGGCAGCGACACAAAAGATGCAACAGAAACTAAAGACACCTGTGTAAATAACAGCTGTGAGAAATTAAACGGCAAACCGAATACAACAGTCGAAGAGACTCTGAATGTGGATGACGACTACTCATCCGGTTTGCCAGAAACTGAAGCTCAGAGCAGCAGCAAACAAGGCAGCGATAGCGATGAAATTGTTGTCATCGATGAAGTGCCCATGGACAGCTCAAAAGCTGACAAATCGCCACCCAAAAAAGAAGATGACGAAAGCATCGCATCGTCGACGAGTGGCGATGATAAACAGGTGACGGAAGCTGAAGATGATGCAGCTAAAGTTAATACTGATAATGTGGCCACAACATCGCAGATAAAAATTTCAACTGATGGTCAGAAGCAAATTGAAATCGAGGATCCCGATGACTATTTACTGTATCTGGAGGTCATATTGAGAAACATACATAAGCGTTTCTATGCCATCTACGATGAGACTACAGAGATACCCGATCTGAAGATCATTGTACCGAAAATTCGTTGTGAAGTGCTGCGTGGTCAAATTCTAGTCTTTTCCGGGTTGGTGCCGACCCAGATGAAGCTGGAACAATCGCGTGCCTATTTTATAGCTAAAAGCTTGGGAGCCGAGGTCCAGTTGAACATCACCAAGGACGTAACGCATCTGGTTGCCGTCAATGCAGGCACCTATAAAGTGAATGCAGCCAAGAAGGAGGCGAACATTAAGGTAGTCAATGCTAATTGGTTGTGGGCCTGTGCCGAACGCTGGGAGCATGTAGATGAACGCCTCTTTCCGCTGGATCGCAAGGTGCGCAACAAGGGGCGACAGCCACCTGCCCATTGTCACAGTCCCGAGCATGTGGTGAACTATAATGAGAGATCGGAGATATCGCCGTCGAGCAGCATGCAACAGGAGCAAGGTGGCAATTTCCGCGAAACACTTAATCCGCTGCTGGTGTTCACCAATGCGGACATCGAGTCCATGAACAAAGATTACGAGACATTCTTCGAGTCGGATTCCTCTAGCGATGAGGGCCCTGTCAACTTTGGTAAGAAGCTGGAAAATTAATAGAAACTTAAAAATTATTAAATTTTTTTTTTTTTTTTTTTTTTCAATAGAAAATCCGCCCATGGACAAAAAGTTACTGAAGCGCAAGCGCGAGGATGAAACTTCAAATCGTGCTCATGACTTCTTTACGCGCACCGAAGATGTGCTGATGGGTGCGGCCAGCGGAGAGGACGATTTCGATAAGAACTCATCCAATGAAGGCGACGAGCATGAGGATGAGGAAAAGGAAGAAGAAGAAGACGATGACGATGATGAAATGCCAAGTGCTAAATTTCGACGTGGTATGATTATCACATGTACCATAATTATAATAATATAAATTAAACATTTGCTTTGCAGGCGAGGAATTGCCATCGGATTTAGAAATGGGCTCTGATTCCAATAGCGAAAATAATCAGGAAGATGACGGTGATGATGGCGAATGGAATATGATGGGCGCTGCTTTGGAGCGTGAGTTTCTTGGACTAGAGGATTAGCTATATCAATACGAACTGGACATGAAGCAGAAATGTAATTGCGATGCAATCGTAACCAAAATTCGAGTGCAGCAAATAGCATTTGGAAGACATGAAAGTAGCTGGCGATAATAATGTTCAATAAACTTTTGACATTTCAAATGTACCTACTCTTCAAAAAAAAAAAAAAAAACAAAAAAAAAAAACAAAAAAAAAAAGAAAGAAAAACAAAACACAAAAAACGAAACATAAAAGTAATTAAATTAATCTTGGCTTTGGTTTATTTAGAAACCAACGAGCAAAGCAATAATCAGATAATTAAAATATTTAGAGACAAAAAGCGAATGAAATTTTAAGGAGATTCTAAATAAAAACCCGATTTGCGCACTATGTATTAGTAGTTAATATATATCTACGTTTAAATACACACACGATTAATTTTAATTATTCACACACACACACATAAATATATATATATATATATATATGAACAGCTGATTTCAAATGTAAAATCAAAATATCTCATTTGTAAGTAATTACAAAAAGAAAAGCATAAACAAAATGTAAATGTTTTAAAAAATAAATTCCGTTGAAACGGATTTAGTAAATAAAGTTTAATTTAAAAACAAATGGAATGAGTGTGCCTTTGTGCGTGTGAGAGTGTTTGTGTAATAAAGCATAAACAAATGTTTGTACATAGTAAATTCATATTGTTTTGTTTATTCACACAAAGTAAATAAATGTACATATCTCATCCACATTGATAAAACTATGTTTTATTCATGGAACGCTGCTCTTTAAAGCGGCTAATTCGCTTTTTGGGCGCATGTGCATCAATAAATTTGCCTTTGGGCAATGGCTCGGGCCCCATCATTGCCTCCTTCTCAACCAGATCCTGCATGACCTTCTGATAGGCACTCATGTCACGCAGATCATCATCGAGGGTTCTCTCCTTTTTGCCCTTGCGATTCTTATTCTTTTTGGATTTGTTGCTGTTTGCTGGATTTTGATTCGGTTTGGGCTGTGCGGTTACAACATGCACTTCACGTTCCACGGCGGACTTGTTGCGCAATATGGATTTCGTTTCCATGTTACCTGATGTGGCATCTGTGCTAATGTTGGACGGCTTGTTGAACTACAAATTAAAAGCATGTAAGTGAACGTCTGTGAAGCAGACTTATATTTCTACTCACCTGCTTACGTGGATCATCATAGGCAGTAGCACGGTCCTCCTCTTTGATGATTGGCACCTTTAGCTCTTCTTCGCCCTCGTAGCCGTTCACATAAATTGGAAAAGAGTTCTTCTCCTGTGCCCTTTTGTAGAGTTCATACAACTGGGCTGGGGTGCCAGGCGTTGATATATCATCAGTTTCATTTGGAGCAGCTGGCAACGCATCGGAATGATTGAAGCTTATGTGTAGTGTACTAATTCTTCCCGTAGATGCTTCTAGTATTTGGTTTACCAAATCAAAATCCTGCACACTTTGATTCTGTTGTACAAACTCTAAATTTTCTTTAACTTTTTGCATAATTTGGGAATTAGATGGTTTCACTATGTCAAGTTTTGGCTCTACTGGCTGTTTTGGTGGCTTTGGCTCCACTGGCTGCACTGCAGCATCCAATTTAATAACATCTCTTTGTTGGCGTTGTTTGCCATTGGCCAACATTTCGGCAACAGTTTCCTCCTTTTTTGAAAATCAGCTTTTCATCGGCTGTTGCGAAAGAGATGCGACGCTTTTTATTGTCGAGCGTTGAAACGGTTTCTGATTCATCCGACAGTTCATCTATGCTCGCTGCATCGCTTTGTTCGAACAGCATTTCCTGCAAATCATCTTCTAGGCAGACAAGAACATTCATTAAGTGTGTCAATTCATCACTAATGAAGGAGACTTTCTGTATTTTACGCATTTTTGCTTTAATAATTTGCAATTGCGAATTTAAAAACTCTTGTCGCTCCTCAATAGGCAATAGCTTCATTTGTTGTCTTATTAATTTCACTTCCTCCAGCTGATCATCATCCTCTTCATCATTATTATCTGCTTCCCCCTCTTCCTCTTCTGCATTATTTTTGGTTCCGATTAAACGCTTTTTTGCAGCCGTCACCTGCATTTGGCCACTCATTAGATTACGCACCATTTCATTCGTGCTTTGTAGATTCTGCTCAATTTCTTCATCGACATTCGCTGCCTCAGTGGCCTCTTGAGCTTCCAGTTTGGCCAGCATGTCGAATATCTCCTCGTCCGTCTTAGTAGTCGCATTTTCTTTATCACAGTTTGTATCTTTTGGTACTTCTTTCGGAAGCAGTTCGTTGAGTGTTTTCTCATTGAAATTATCTGGATCCATGCCCAGTTCTTCTAGTAGTTCACGTTCCTCTAGCTTTTGGAACACATCGTTCTGAGCGTCTCCATCTATTTTGCTTTGTTCGCGTTGCGCACGTTCTTCTAGCTTTTCCTTGCGCACGCGTGCTTTGTGTTCCTTGAGCCAATTGTTGTGCTCTACTTCGTTGTATTCCTCCACTATTTCAATTTCATCAGATTTTGGCATAGCGCCTTCCAGTACTGGTGTTTCCAAGTTCTTTCTACACGATTTATATATTAAAATATTTTGAAATTAACATATATATACTGCACTTACTGCCAAAGATCCGCCTCCACTTGCAGTTTCTTTAGGTGTTCGTTGGCCAGGTTCAATCGATACTGACATATCTCCTGCGCCTTGTAGGCCGAGCACGCAGAAAAGTAGCCCTGATAGTGACCGACGAGTAGCTCATTTGTGTGTATCAATTCACCCGGCATCAAAGCCTTTTTCCCAATGGGCACCATAACCTCGACCGCAAGATTTTTTGAGAACATATGCAAGTTGTGTATAGCAACTTCATTGTCGGCTTTATAGGCTTGCCAACGCTCAGTTTCATATGCATTCTTTTCGAGTGCCTAAAATATTAATAACATGGTGTTTATCTGACGAAATATTTAAATTATTTGTCTTACCTGTCTAAGCACATCCTCGCGCCGCTCCATCGTTATTTATGCCAGAAACTTATCGATAATTTGTCGTTCATCAGAAATCGACAGACATATAAATATAGCAAGTGTAGTGTGACCGTACTTTTATAAATACTAATTGGTTTGTGAAATTGACTATTCAAAATAGGTGGCGGTATCATTTTAACTTACTGATTACCAACTTCACTCGATTTAGTTACCAAAACAGATAACAGAAAACGTGGCGGAGTTTTAGCTAACGCCAAATATGTTCAAGAGATAGGTAAATAATGCATCAGTAGTAACCACATCTAACTAGATAAGATACCGCCAACGATTGTCCTAATTGATTTTTTTTAGTTATTTTTATATCTACAATGAACGAGCCAATTAGCAATTCAATAAAATCAATACAACTGCGATTTGATTGTTTTGCACTTTATTCAGTTAATGTAATTTATTTTTTACAAGCTCACTCTGTTAAAAATTAAAAAACCGCACACCACAGATTTCTCGAATGTGGCTAAGTTGGATGTGTCCTACAAAAATCATGAAACGTTTTGAACGTTTTACATGCAACGGCGTAATTTTACAGGATCTAATTATATAGAAATACACATTTATATATAGTTAAGCTAAGTGTTCACAAACGAGTTCGTTTTCCTATGTATGTGTGTGTACATTGGCATTGATTCAAAACTTCCTTTTGTCTCTACATTTTTTTAGTCTTGTATGCACGCGTGCATCAAAATCAAAATATTAATTACATTCATACAAAATATACATAGCTAGCTAAAGCTCTTCTCTTCATTTTCTTCGAATTATTCGTTGTAATTGTTATTGTTGGTGACGTTTTTGCTGACGTGACTGCTGAAATTATATGACTTTGGTTTTTATTTACGATGTGCATTTCTAGCTCCCGCATTTTGCAGATTATTCGAAGCACCATTATCGAGTGTAGGAAAATTCTTTGTGAGCTCATGGGCTTTTTGATGACTGGCGAAATCGCTGGGTAAAACGATTTGTTTACAATTGCTGCACACTTCCAACTGAGGCAGTGATTTACTCTGGGTGGCCGTCATGCTGTTCACATGTTGTTTATGCACCAAATACAATTCCTAAAATAAACAATCAAACCGGATTAGCATTAATTATAGAGTTTCGCTTTCAATGCAAAAACAATAAGCAAGAAAACTGTTTAGAAACCTGTTGTTTGCCAATATCGGGCAGCATCACTAAGAGCTCCGGATAGAGGGTTTGGAACTTGTCCATCATGGCGCATCGGCAATGCTCGTAGTACGCTTGAGCCGTACAACTGCCATCACGAAAGCTGGAGGAAAGCAATCGAAACTCATCAAAGGCCTCGGGTGTTTTTAGTACCTGACGTAGCTGATTGACCAAATTCTGTAAACAATTACAATTAATTACATATGCGAACATATAAATCGAAATTTAGGTTTAGCTTACCTGATTCCGGTTTTCCGAATCGGGCGGATCAATATAGCAATTGGCGCTAGGCACAATGCTATAGTTTTCGCCTAACGAAGTGGTAAAAGTCAAATTGTTGGGCAGCTTGGCCACCGAGTTGACAGTTACATTTGACATGAAACCAGGCGGTGGTTTAATGGGTGCACTAAGTCCAGGCGGTGCACGCAATGTCCCTGATAAAGTGCCATTGGAGTTTGGCAGTTGTTGCTGCTGCAGCTGTTGTTGCTTATCGCTGTTATTATTATTATTATTATTATTATTACTATTATTATCATTATTGTTATTTGTATTGTTGTTGTTCTTCTCCTTTTGCTTGTTGTTCATTTTTGGCTGATTCTCCTGATTGTTCTTCTTCTCTTTGGGCTTTTTTTCCTTCTTGCTATTCTCCTGTTGTTGCTGCTTCGGCTCCTGCTTCTTAATATTGTTCGTTTTATTGTTATTCAAACTCGTCGTGCTGCTAGCCTTCGGCGTTGGCAACATGGGCGCTGGCGCTACTTTGCTCTTGCGGTTATCCAAATCCTTTTGCTTCTTCTCTGAGATAGGCTTCGTCCAGTTCAGAGAGCCAGTTGAATCACTATTATTGGGTTTAGATATTGGTGCTGACGCTTTGGTGCTGCTTGGCGCGAGCGTCGGAAACTCAGCTGCCGTCAGTTTGGGTGCGCTCTTCTTAAGCGCCTCTTGGCGTGCCTTAGCCTCTAGTTCCTCCTTTTGTACCATTTGTATCTTCTGATAGGTGCTCGGATGTGCTACGGACACATAGTCATCGACCAGAGTACGATGCTTGGCAGCCACATTGTTCATGGGCATGACTGAGCCGCTAGGCAACATATCTTCTTCCAAATTACGCGCCATCTTCTTGCCCTTGCCCATAGGCAAGGCAGGAAAGTCCATTTCCGGTGCGGTTGATTTCTTGCTATTGCTACTCGCAGCAGGTCGATTAGAAACATGCAACATCATTCCATTAGCCGATGCATTGGCACGTGTTACAGATCCACCACCAGCAGTACCAGCGCTTCCATTCGTCGGCTTCTTAATGTTGGCCGCAGCAGGTTGGGGCTGAGCTCGTGCATAGCTACTATTATACGCGTTAGATATGCTGCCACCAGCTGCCCCTCCCAGAGCTGGAAAGTTTTCTTTGGTCCGTGCCAGACCCGAGGTACCGCTCAAATTGCGCATCGACGGTGGCGGCGCTCTCACCAAAGAGACATTTGGTCCCGGCGTAATACCGGCAAGCATGGGGAACTCTTCCTCGTTACCGGCATCTATTGTTACTGGATGATGGTTCCGCTGTGCACTACTCGAGGGCAACTCATCCAAATAGTCCAGATGCTCCTCGTTGCTATAGAAAAATTTATATATAAAATATATATTTATTTACAAGTATAAATGGAATAATTGTAGCATACATACCGCGATCTCATGTTTGTTATGCCTTGTTCGTTGGGGCCGCGACCACGTGGACGTGGTCCCAGTGTAATCTCCAGTTGTAAGGTTCGCGTCTGCTTGGCCTGCTGTTTGTTCAGAGTTTTGCCATGCACAGTCGCTACGTGAGCTTTATATTCGATCTCATTGCGAAAGGCGCCCGTGAACTCCTCTGTAGCACATTTGCCTTCCTCGCAAAGGAAATGTTCCTTACGAAAATGATCAGCCAAGTCTGCATAGACGCTGCATTAGATATGGTAAAAAGTGTGTATATGAAATTTATGCAGATATTAATAGAAAATATATGTTACTTACTTGTAGAAATCATTGCAGCCATCGGCATCGCAGAAATGACAAAAGTAATGATCCCTCCGCAAATGCCTGAAGAGCTCATCTCGATCCACGTAACGCTCGTTGCAATACTCGCACAGCGGATGACCTCGATGCGATGTATTGTCCGGATCTCCTTTGGTGTTGTGTGTCGCCAGCTCAGACTGAGTATAGCACCGTCGCTCGAATGTAAAGATCTTCAAGTTCTTCACGCACAAATCGCAAAAATACATATTGTGCTGACGTAGCACATGAGTACGCAGAGCCTCAAACGTGCGATACGGTTGCACATTACACCTATTTTATTACATTTTAAAGAGAATCTAATCAATCATGTGCAACTAATAAACTTACTGCGAGCATGGATGATCCAGAAGCTTATAGAATTTCTGTTGTATGTCCGCAGTGCAGAAGCCAATACGATATTTTTTGCTATAGAAATCGGAGCGGTTGCCAGCTTCAAGTTCGCGATAAGGCAGCTTTTCCAATGTAAACAGAACCTGAGTAGAGTGAGCAGAAAAAAGGGTTATATATAGCAGACGTTTTCATGATATATAGACATTTCTATGGGTGCCTTACCTTGTTCAGCACATGTCGACATATGGGACACTCATTTTGCTGGCAAAGGACTCTCATACGCGTGGAGCATTCGTAGCAGACAGGATGATCGCAGTCACCAATGGAATAGATTTCAACATTTTTAAAGCAAACGACACATGCGTTATCATCATTTCCCGATTGAGTGTTCAGAACTTCCGTTTTCGATTCGCTTGCCTTGACATTAGCTGATTGTCCAGTAGCTTGCCGACGAGACGGCCTATAGGAGGAGCCTTTCGATCTTGAATTTTGCATGGCAATGATTCGGGGGATATTTCTACTTGTTGCCAAACGAATGAAAGAGAAAAAAACACCTGCAGCAAGTATAATTTTTCTAACACTGTATTTTGTGTGTATTTGAGAATATGTTTTAAATGATTTGCTTTCGTATTATATAATTAATATGGATAAAGGACTTTAAGCATCAAACTGCCGGGGAATGTCCCAAGAATTAGTATTCCACAAATTTATGCGACAACTTACAATTTCACTGAATTTTGTCAGCGTGGAGAACGATATAACTAGTCTTATTCGATTCGGTTGCGAACAAATAATCGAATGTCTTCTGTGCAGTATTTATACGGTCTGATTATGACGAACGTTGGTACAATAAATTTAAAAAACTAATATGAAATATGCTTAAAAATAAGTAGTCATTTTCTAGTGGGTGTAATTTTCCAAAAATAATTTTGTGACACATTGTACAGAGTTTTTATTAAAATTCAACCAATATGTTACCTGCAATCGCAAGTACTTAGTTTGGTATTTTTTAATGGGCCAGTGTGGCAACGCTAACCAAGCAGAATGTTCGCCGAAATTGCAAGGAGTTCATATATAGGTTTCTCACGTGTACTTGGTAGGCGTTTGTTTCAACCGACTTGTGCAGCGTCAGCAGAGCAGTTTTTAACCAGTTATAGATTAGTTCAAACTCAAAGTTTACGGAAAAAATCTGAAAAAATGCCGATGTTTGAAACAATTGCTAAAGGCGCCATAAACTCGCCGGACTATGCCCTTTACTTCAGTAAGTATGCGAAATTAAGTTCAATAGAATAGAGCTTTCTCGCGCAAGTGTAATTAAATTAAACAAATGCATAAAAAATATAGAAACTATTCAAATTAATTAATTATGCAACAAGTTGTCGCAGCCTAAAAAATCGTCGCTTTATCAGTAAGTTCGAGCGGCCGGCTTTGACACTGAACAAGGTGAATCAGACGAGCAGCCGAACTATGGACTTGGAGTTTTTTATAATTTCCTCTGATTAGAAACAGATATACGATATCTTTGTTCTGGTCAATAATATAGTATATCAATTGGGATATTTAATCACTTATCTATGGACAGCGTCTGCCTCTTTGTTGTTTACTTTAAATAATCAAACGTTTGCGTGTTGCGTTATTAATTACATTACTAGCAATTACTTTGTTCTCCTCTTTCCACAATGGTTCGCTTTATATCTGATCTCCTCTTTCATACATAGAAAACAACTGCGGCAATGTCATTTCACCAATGCACGATATTCCGTTATATGCCAATGATGACAAGACCGTCTATAACATGGTCGTGGAGGTGCCACGTTGGACAAACGCCAAGATGGAGGTAAGCTGTCTTAACAATAATTTATTGATAAATCATCTATTGACCATTATCAGCAATTTGATAAACACATAAATCGCGTGCTGTTTTATTTATATTGCAGATTAGCTTGAAAACGCCTTTGAATCCCATTAAGCAAGACATTAAGAAGGGTAAACTGCGTTTTGTCGCTAATTGCTTTCCACACAAGGGATACATTTGGAACTATGGCGCTCTGCCACAGACGTGGGAGAATCCTAACCACATTGAACCCTCCACTGGCTGCAAGGGCGACAATGATCCCATCGATGTCATCGAAATCGGCTATCGTGTAGCCAAGCGCGGCGAAGTGTTGCAAGTCAAGGTCCTCGGTGCCATAGCACTGATCGATGAGGGTGAAACCGATTGGAAGATCATTGCAATCGATGTAAAGGATCCGTTAGCAAGCAAGCTCAATGATGTATCCGATATAGATCAATACTTCCCGGGTCTATTGCGTGCCACAGTAGAGTGGTTTAAGGTACCATAAATACATTTCCCTTTATAAATATATATTATAATAAATTTATCTTTATCTTTGTTCAGATCTACAAAATTCCTGATGGCAAGCCTGAGAATCTATTTGCATTCAATGGTGATGCAAAGAACTCGGACTTTGCCACCTCGATCATTGCAGAGACACACAAGTTCTGGCAATCTCTGATCAATCAATCCAATGTGGGCGCACCCGATATCGCTTGGTTTGTTTATATACATATATCTAGAGCCATAAATCATAAACTAATGTTTATATATTCGCAGTCAAAACATTACCAATCGCAATTCCGAATTCGCCATTGGCAAGGAGGAATCTTTAAAGATTTTTCAAGATGCTCCCGATGGCGGGGAAGTGGAGGATGTGCCTGATACAGGTAAGGTTTTCTATGTACGCGCTAAGCTTTAACTCCCGCCAAAAACAAACCTTACCCCGCACACAAATTGGATACTAAATTCCAAAAATACTGCATGCTTTACTAATCAATGTCACAAAAATACCAAAAATATACCTCCACGCCATCTACTGCACTGAAATGAATGAGATGTGATGTTTATCTGTAAATATTATCGCCAAAGATAACTACTATTTGTAATTGGCTTTTGCTTGTGTTCTATTTATGATTAAATCATGATTGTATATATTTTTAATAAACTTTTTCTATATATATGTAGAAAACTGTTCAATCCTCAATTTTCTCTCTTTTTTACAGTCGACACTTGGCATTTTATACATCTCAAGTAATTTGCAGAAATATCCAAGAAATATAATCTAAAAGATGTAAAACCTTGATATTGGAAAACCACACACATGAATATAGATTTATATAAATATATAAATGTTGAATAAAAAGCACACCCAAATATAAATGGAAATGAAAGCATAACTTTGAATACTCTCTCCACTTGAAATATACAGTTGTTTTTATTTATATTTTACGACTAGATCCAAACAAGTTTAAAATAATTAGGGTTACATATAATGTAATATCGAAATATGCTGTATGGTATATATGTGTGTGTGTGAGAGTGTGTGTATGTGTGAATATGTGTATGCGTATATGTGTGTTATTTTAATGAATTCATTTTCTTCGCGAAATTAAACGTAACAAATTAAATTAAATTACTTAAATGATAGACAAAAATTTACAAAATATATAGGTAATATAATATATATATATATATATGTATGTATATATATATTTAAAAAAAAAAACAAGGTAGTTTAAATTTATTTACATCAGACATTCAATTTACTGTTTTTTGTCCTTTGCTTTTGTAACTAAATAGAAAATTAAACATACATATACATATATAAACGTTATAAACTTAACCTAAATCGGGGGCCCTACAACGAAAAACAATTGTACAAATTAAGGGTTTATCTAAAACTCAGTAAACCGAAAAGAATTATTATGTGAAGAAAAGTGTTAGCACTCGTCATATTTTAATTGATTATATTTATTTATGAATTATATATTATATATATTTGTATATATATATATATATATATATATATATATATATATATTTATTTATGTATATATATAATTATTATTTTGTTTTTACTTAAATACAATTCGCGTATTCGCTGTGATAATTTTTTAACGATTTTTGTATCTGTGATCTCTCTGTGTGGGATTGTGGATGTGTGTGTGCCTTGTGTATAAGTGTATGTGTGTGTGTGAATAGCATAGTATATAAATATATAGTTTAGTATATAGATAGTCGTAATATGCGTCCAGCTATAGCTTTACTCTTCACGTACTGCCCGTCCGTATCGTTTCGTTTCATTCCGTTTCGTTTTGTTCATTCGTTCAATCCACACTTTATTTGCGCCCCAAGGTATCGCGCCATTCGTTATATTTATCCATATCCTCGTGCAGCTGCAGCGCCTCAACGCAGGCATTGAAGAACGGCGATCCGAAGCAGTCTTGCCTGTATGTAGATATATGTAAATAGGTTTAGTATTAGTTGACGTACTTTAAAGGGTTTTCCAAAGTTATTGTTAATTGCGCACACATTAAAGTGCAGCCAAAATTCAAAAAGTATTGTGTTCAAAAATTGATTTTTGTTGGCCAGTGCAAACGGTCACAAATGTAAAAAAAAAAAAACTTTGCAACCTGCACATTCATAAAAAACGGGGCACAAAATTCCAAAATAGTAAAGAAAAACTATAAATAAATAAAATGTTAAACTAAAAAAACGTACCACAAAATAAAAACGGTAAGCGCGCGTTTTTAGTCGCGTCGGAAACGCGCCAAACATGGACGACAGCTGCGCACTGCACTTGTTGCTCTCGTTCTCTCACTCTCGCTCTCTTGGCGCTTAGCTCTTTGCTTTTCGAGCGCTCTTTTTCTTTCGTTTTATTGTTGTTGCGCTCTCCCTTGGTCGGTGCCGCATTCTAATTTCATTTATCACAATTTTGGATGCCCTCAAATAGCCAGCGATTATTAGTTGCTTATTATTTTTAATATAATAATAATAATTTGATTTTTTTGCCTGCATTTGAAATGCATTTTCGTTTTGTTCGTTTTTTTGCGTGTTTTTTACCAAAGGATTTTTTTTGTTTTGCTTGTGTTTTGCACAAATTGCGTTCTAGACTAAAATATTTATCGTGATTATCTATATATATTTTTTTTGTGTATATGTGTGTTTCTTGCCAACAAATTGTACGCTAATTATGGTTTAAATCTTTACAAAATACCACAAAATTTAATACATTTGCAAAATACTTTCGGTCTAGGTGTTGCGCTCGTGTGAGTGAGTGTGTGTGTGTGGTTCTGTGTGTGTGATTGAATGTATTTTTCGTTGCCCTTTTTGATGTAAATGTAAATGCTGCTTGGAATACGCGATGTTTTGATTTTTTTTTTTTGCTTTTTGTTTTTTCTTTTAAATATAAAAGAAAAAATAATAATTATATATTAAATAAGTATATATATTAAAAACAATGGATCATTTATTTTACATACATAACGCAATAATAAAACAAGCTAAGAATACTTAAAAAATAAATACTTCTTCGGCAAAACGGGGTTCGCTGTCCTAAAATGTACAGGGAAAGTAGCTACCCCTCCCTCTCCTATTCATTCTCAATCTATCCCCCTTCCTCTCCTTCTCTTCTTTTTCCAAATACATACATGCATATGTGTGCGTGTGCCTCAGTGTTTGCTCACTTTCACAGCGTGCATACATATAAACATACACACATACATACATAGATATATGCATTTAGCCCCGCCCCCTGGTCCCATGTCCCTCGCTTACAACAAACGCATAACGTTTCAATAAATTAATTAAAATAATTCGTTTTTAAAAAAACACATACATATATAGTAAAAAAACACTGTAAAGCATATACAGTAATAAATAAGTACGAATTAAATTTGGGCGTTAAATATTTAATTTGTTGTATGTGGTTTTATTGTGCTGCTGCTGCTGCTGCGGCTACGGTTGCTTCAGAGTTACTTCGGATGTGATCGTTCCAGTACCAGTTCCAGTTCTATTATGAACTGGTATTAGTTGGATTCTAACTTCCATTTCTCTGCGAGAGTGTGTGAGTATGTTCGAGTGCTTGATTGCGAATGGGTAGATGTATGTGTATGAGTGTGTATTTGCGTGTGTTTCGCTGGTGGTGTTTTTCACTGCTGTTGGTGGTCTTGGTATTGTAGTTGTTTTTGTTGTTGGTGGTGGTTGTAGTGGTGGTGGTGGTGCTTCAAAAGCCAACCACTTAGAAGAGTTATGTAGCTGGACCAGGCGCCATGTTGAATGATATGGGCGAGCCATTAACTACTTTAATAAAATGTTGTAAATTTGTAATCTCTTCTGTGGGTGTTAGAAGGACTTTCACGCATTCGCCAAACCATTTCGAATCAAAGCAGTCTTTCCTAAAAAAAGCACACAAAAACAAATCCACAAAAATAAGATAACCAAATAAACAAAAATCAAGAGTATTAATCATAATGAAACCAAAAGGAAAATATGAAAATCAAGTTGAAATGAAAATATTGAAAGGCAGCCAGAAAGCATTTTGGTTTAGTATTTGAATACAACGGGCTTGTGAAAGGGATAGGGCGAGCCATTGATAACTTTTAGATATTGCTGCAGCTGTTCAATCTCTTCATCATCGATCAGCAGCACCTTAAGGCATTCTCCGAAGGTCTGATGGGCGAAACAATTGGCCCTGCAGGCAAATAGATAAACAAGAAGATACAGCATACAGATAGATAGATAGTTAAGGTAGAAAAGTCAGCGAAGAGAAAAAAGAAAGGAAAACGGGAAAGCAAAATAGAAAACAGCTAGATGTTTCTTTTTTTCTGCAAATATATATTTGGTGCGTGTATGTGTGTGTGTGTGCATGTGGATCGTAATATTTCCTGAGTACTTAAAAAACCATGTCAGGGTTAGATTTCATGCTAAAAACTATTTTCTTTCTTGTTTAATTATTATTTTGGCGCAGCGAATTGCCTTGAACTGCTTTCAAATTGTTGTTCGAGGAGGTTCGAGGACGTTTGCTCAAGGAAGTCGAAATGAAACTGAATTGAATATGGGTTGGCCCTAAGCTTATATTTATGTTCTGAAAAGTGAAAATGGCATGTGAATGTAATGGCAATGGAACATGGAACAAGGATAGACTAATGATGTAATCTGCAAGAAGTTGAAGAAGAATAAAATTGAATAGGGACAAAATAATGTTAACCTTGACATTGGAATGAAATGGAAATAGAATTGAATGCTTATTAGAGCAACAAGTATGCTACTCTTAAATCGAAGTGGAATTAGTGTATGCCAATACAGGAACGAAATGGAAATGACACTGATTTACTAACTCTCTTAATTGGTAAACTTACGCTTTATTAAATGAAAGTGGAATGAAATGGATTGGAAACTGCAGATATGCTTACTCAATTTCAAGACAAGTTTCATTTTGATTAGTTTGATAATTACTTAGCTATCCGTTAAGTTCAACTTACTTGTTCGTTTTTTAAAAAACACATACATATATAGTTAAAAAAAAAAAACACTGTAAAGCATATACAGTAGTAAATATGTACGAATTAAATTTTGACGTTAAATATTTAATTTGTTGTATGTGGTTTTATTGTTGCTGCTACGCTTTATTAAATGAAAGTGGAATGAAATGGATTGAAAACTGCCGATATGCTTACTCAATTGCTAGACAAGTTTCATTTTGATTAGTTTGATAATTACTTTGCTATCCGTTTAGTTCAACTTACTTGCATAGTCGATGTATACTCGTCTCACGGAAAAGTTGATAGCAATCCTCACAGATACGATCCAGGCGAAAGAACATGGTCTTGTTGAAGATGCCCTTGCATTCCAGGTCGAAGAAATTGCTGCGTTTCGATAAATTGTGATTATGTGGCAACGCTGTGAATATGGGTATCAAAACAAGAAACAGCACCACCGAGATCTTTATGTTGCGGGAACACATCTGCAAAAAAAAAAAAAAAACAATAGAAAAATGTATTTAAAAAAATGTCGAATAAATTTGTAGCTAAGTTAATTAAGAGGCTTTGCCATCTCCGCCTATATCTCTAATAAAAAGAATTCTTCTACAAAAATATATCAAGAAAATCAAATTAAAACCGCTTTGCTTTGGTATTTTCTGGTATACAAAAAAAGTCGTTTCTTTTTTCGCTCAGTGCTTTTGATTATGCTTAAGTAGTTGAGTACCGGAAATAGCTTAAAAATAGCACGATTTACGATTTACTGTCTGGCCGAGAGCTATTTATAGAGCGCGTCGTTACAATTGAGTTCTGCTTTAGTTGGCCGCTGCTGTTGCCTTAAACCGCTTACTGGGTAAATAGATATGGGCCAAGTAGAACCTTGAAACCGCAAAAAAGGCCCGACAGGCCAACTCACTAAACTCAACGAGTGCCAGGCGTGGACGGTGGAGGGAGGGGGACCTCAACCTCAAGGCAAAGTGCGAGTACTTGTGGTACGTCTATCTAAAAATAGATATAGTCTGCAACTGCAACTGCAAACTGTGAGCTAAAAATAAAATTTCATTTCGTGTTGATCTTGCTTTATCTGGCTGCCCATCTGCATTCGGCATCTTCATAAAGGTGTCTACAGACATGTCTCTCTTTCTCAGTCGCTGTCGCTCTCGCTCTATAAATAAACTGCGCGCGCAATTTCAATGTTTATTGCATTATTTGCAAATCTGTCGACTTGGCTAAATTACGAGTACAACTGGGCTCAAAGGCGAGCCGCAATCCGACAACAAATTACATGGTCACACTTAAACACACACACACACAAACGCACGCAGCTTAGTACGCACATATACATATGTATGCACTTGTGTGTGTTTGTTTGTGTGCGCAGACAGGCCCCCAAAAATAAAAATAAATTAAATGAATAATAAAATTCGTTTGTTGTTGCTATATTTGCATATTTTTATCAATTTGCGTTGTCCGCTTCAGTTTCAATTACGTTCGGCGTCGACCGACATACATTCCAAACTATTGAATAATTTGATTAAAATTGTAAATTTTTCCATTGCGCTAAGGCTTGGCTTCTGCATGTGCCAATTGTTAAAAAAAAAAAATAAATAAATAAAAATAAAACAGCAGCAACAATAACAATAATAATGCAGGGAAATGGCGTGTGTGAAAATTTCGCGTGCTTTGCCTGCTTGCATGCATGTGTGCGTGTGTGTGAAAAATGAATGAAAATTCAAAGCAGACACAGCGTCGCTATATCGAACAACAACAACAATAAAAACATGTGAACAATTTGTTGAAATATTTCTTTCGAATTTTCGACTTTTCGGTTCTCTATGAGCGCTTCGCTTAGCACCTCCCGCGTCGTTAGCGTCAATCGCTGCTTCGTGCTATATACTCAATAAGATGTATGTATACGAATGTATGTGGATGTGTGTGTTTATTTAAATTGATTTTTTATTGGCTTGTTGATGCCTTCAATTAAGTTGAGCGCATTTTTGTTGTCGTAGCTTTTGATTTATGGCCAATGGCTTGTTGTAATGTAGGAGAAAAAGTTCATCAATCAGTTTTTGCCAAATGTTGTTGTTATGAGCTCAGTGCGCAACTCAACAGTTGGCCAAGAAAAATTATAGTCCATTCTAGTACATCTATAGTATATTATTTGCTGGCTTTATTTAGATACGTATATACTGTAATTAGCCAACAGCTGCCGTGCGACACGTGAGTGCAACAAAAATACTAAATTAAATACAAATAACTAATTTGACGTACAAACACCAAACATTGCGCAGAGTGTTTGATGGAAAAGTGCAAACTTTAAACTTTAAACGCTGGCGCCACAGAAACAGCTGAATGCGCAAGATAGATTGTATATTTAGGTTTTTTCTTTTCTTTTCTTTTCTTTTTTTTCAATATGTATTTATTTTTATGACGCGTATAGTTTACATTGCCGATGAGAGTTAACAGGAGCAGCTGTTACGCGCTCTGTTACTGTCTTGCATTACCCACAGCGAAGACCTCTGCGCAGTGTCAGAGCGCTAATTGGATTCGAATTGCACGATTTATGGCCATCGAGCGAGCTGGCGAAGAGTTTCGAGAACGAGTTCAAATTCGAGTTCGAGTTGGAATGTCGCTACATTTATTTTTAAACTCGCACACACACACACACACACTTATGCCGGCCGCATAAATTGCATAATCGATATAAAGTCAGAGAGCAACAGCTATAGCTGTGTTTAACAGTTAGCAGCAGCTGCTGGCGTCATCCCCAAAGCCTGGAAACGATTTTGAATATATGTATGTATGTGGAACGATTGATCGATGGATCCATTCGATTCATCGTCAGCGCCATCAAAAGCATGTGCTGGCAATTTGTTTGCATTGTGCTTTGATTAGCTGCCAATTGATTTTATTTGTCGGTCTGCTGCTTTGTATCAATTTAAATAACTGTCAGTCTGTCATACATACAAGTAGACGCATTATCAAGCTAAATAAAAAGCTATATGACAGAGGCAAACACACACACACACACACACAGCTATAACTGAATCATTGGCGCGAGTCGCGCATGCCACGCAATTTGCCATGTTTCAGCTAAAGTCTGTCGTTTTGCCTGATTGTAAACTATTCAACTTTGATTTTGATTGCTTTTTGCGTATATGTATGTAGATGTGTATTTGTGTGTGTTTCTGTGCCTGCTGCCAGGCGACATTGAATGAAGTCATGAGCCAAAAATAATGACAAACAATTATAACGAAATCTTTTTGTATTCTTTTGTGCGCAATAGTTTTTAAGAATTTCACACACACGACCAGAAAAGTATTTATATGTATATACAGGGCGTTAAATAGATATTTAAACTAATGTCTGCCTTATCAGCAAGTGCCTAAATTTAGGCAGGAATGCGAACTGTCTTATCTTAGCCAACAACTGTAATTATATGGCATTAACAGTGAGCACACAATGAAATGAAATGTAAAGCTGCGATCAAAAATCAAGCGCGTGCATGGTAACATTCAGCTTGCACATAGAAGTACATATATGCTATAGAAATACATACATATACATACATATGTGTTGAGTATGTGCCACAACGTAACGCTTGGCTACGCAAGCATGGCAAAAAAAAAAAAAAAAGGTAAAGTTGCGCATTTATCAAATGCCATTAACAGCAGCATGGGCCAGTTTAACGTTCTCTGTTAAATTTAAATTCTAATGCCCTTTAAGGCTATCTAACATTATGCTTAGTCCTAACACTGTTCATATTTGCGCACAGTTAAGTATGCCACTGTTGTATCTAAATAATAAACGTGTAAATGTTTGCGATGCTACAGCAAACTAACAACTGTTAAAGCAACCCACTTGAGTTGTTAAAACAGCTCTCGAGACAGCATGGTACCATGGCCACTCACTACAAGCAACAACAACATAAACACAACGACTTGGCGAGACTGCTTGGTACCAAATAAACTGGCACAGCGATTGTTGGCCGTTGGCTCCTCTTGTTGTTGTTGCTGTTCTTGTTGCTGCTGCTGCTGTGGGCCTGTTGCGCCTGCGTTAAACGGTGCTGTTAATTTACTAGACATGCGGCATTTGCATTTCGTTGCAACTGGATATCGCTTGTAGCCAGCGAATTTTAATATGCAATTTAATATGCATTAAATTCAGTTTGGCATCAAATTAATAGCGCAGCTCAGCAGCAGCAGCATCGGCTCAGCAGAAGCAAAATGGCGGCAGGTGCTGTAAATGTTCCACGCTCGTTTAACAGCACTGACCATAGGATGAGCATGCATATGCATGTTACATGTGTGTGTGTGTGTGTATTAATTTCGCTCACTTTGGCTATCGCCTGCTGATGTTGATGCGCCTTTCTATGGCTTCCAGCTGCGCTGTCGACGTCGCCGCTGGCGTCGCTGTGCCGTTCAAGCTGCATGATGCGCATCAATTGCCTGCTGAACTGTTGTTGTTGTTGTTGTTGTTGTCGTTTGTTGATCTGTTTGGATTGATCGTGTGGCTCGTGTGCGCGTATTGTATCCAATTAGTATTTATTAAGATTAATAGTTGCACGTTTCGTAATAGATCGTAAAAAAATTTATGTGTGCTATAACTGGTAATTCAAATAACAACACACATCTGCATAACAGCCTCAGTATGCGCGTGTGTAATTGTGTGTGCTTAAGTATATATATGTATATATATTAATTTTTTTTTTTTAACTTTTATCAAGTTGTTTGCTTTTTCACTTCTTTGCTTTCGTCAACAAGCAATGTTGTTTGAAGAGTGTTGAAAATCATTAAGCAAATAGCAACGAAATTTCTACAATAATAGCAACAATGTTTCAATGTTTGAGTAGTAGTGTTAGCTAATGCCAAACAAAACACCCGCGCGCGCAATCAACTTTTGTTGGCAACAAAAATAACACTGAAGATCGCAAAACTGTTGAGGTTGCCAGACAACAAATGCTGCGACCGCTGCTACTGCGGCCTGCTGCCACCGCTGCTGCTGCTGTTGTCTTTTTCTTATCAGCACACACACATACACACTCACACATGCACACGTACAGTTTTGTGAGAGGCAGCGACGACAGCGAGTCTGGCGCGGAGGCAGCGCAGCCAACCGAACCGAATCGAAGCGAAGCAAAGCGAAGCCAACCCCTCCCCGCCCCCTCTCTCTGCCTGTCTGCTAGCATGCAATTGCATGGGTGTGTGTGTGTGTGTGTCACTGTGTGTGCGTAGCGAGCACACGCACGCACTGTATTGCACCTATTTTAGATGCAGCGTGATACGGCTAGGCGTATACGTGATATGCATTATAACATCACGCTTATCATTTGAGCCAAGCCAACGCAAGCCAAGCCAAGCAGCAATCAAACTGATATTTTTATTTATTATTATTACTATCATTATTTATTATTGTTTTTTTTTTTTTTTGTGTCCTGTTTTTAAGCTTGCCTATTAAATTATCAATTATGTGCATGCATTAAGTATGCCAAAAAGCAATTTTGTTTTAGATTTATAGAAAGTGAAAGAAGTCTAAAAGAACCAGATAAAAAAAATAAATAAATAAATAAGCAATTATCAGTTACAACTCACAACCCTTTGGCTTCAGTTAAAAAAATAATAAATAAATAAAAAATACTTAAAGAAAGAATTCAAAAAATGGCAAAAAGGGTAATGGAATTTAAAACTCAACAAACTATTTTAATTTTTAGTTTAATATATATAAAACTAACATAATTGTATATAAAATGCAAATCATATTTTTTATCCCATATTTCTATATACGATATATCTATTCTGCAAGAATACTTAACTTTAAAATGAAATAGAACAAAATTCGTATATGATTATTTCTTTTCACTCGAACTTAACAAATGAACAACTGCACAATCGTTAATAACTGCTGCATGTTATATATTAATATAAATTGTTTGTTTTTACACATTACTCATACGCCGCGTTGACTTTGAAAGAGTCGCGTTTAATCGTTCTAATAGATAGATGGTCTGATTATTACATTGCTTTGGCAGTCACAAAATCAGCCAGTGGCCAGCCACACAGTTGAGTGAGGCATCGCTTTACAGCTTTGCCAGCCAGTTAGGCGACCATTCAACACACACTACAATGGCTACACACATACATATATGTGTATGCATGTATGTATGTGTTTGCTATATACGACGATTGGCATTTTATTAGTTTAATTGAAAGCAAAACACAATTTAGCATGCATGGAGAATCGAAAACTGGTTTTAACTTGTTTTGGTTTTTTACTGTCTTTCAAATATATAAAAAAAAAAAACACACATACAACTGTGAAACGGAATGAATACATACATCTATATATATAGAGAAATATATATCTGTATCTGTATCTGTATACTTATGTGTATGCGAAATACAACAAGTTTCGATTAGTTTGCAGCGCAGAGAAGCGTGTCACAGGTTTCACTGTACAACAGCAAGCAATATGCACATACTAAATAAACATACATACATACATATGTATAAATATTTATATTAATATGTATTTATATATATATAAATTAAACAAGTCCATTGAGGAAATTAAGTATTTCAAGCAGCGCCTGCTGATTGTGCCAGTTTTTTTCTCTCCTTTTTTACATGATTTTTTGCCGGCGCTGCTGTTTGCTTAAAATTGCCATAAATCACATAATTACGTTTATTTTATTTGTTTTCAATTTACAATTGAATTGAAATTCGACATTAATAAATTTTTGTCAAGCATTCAGTATTAAGGCTCCCCCACTCTACATATAGGGCCATTAGGCAGCGCGCGCAGTGCAGCTGTTAACAGAGACAGAGAAAAAGAGAGAGAGAGAGAGAGAGCGCACGCGAGCTCCTCAGCAGGGGACACCCCCGAAATGCTGTTTATTTTTGGGCATACGGAATAATGATGCGTAAGCTGATTAAGTGCAATCGACCAGGCGACGACAGCTTATGCAAAATCAATGCACAATCAATGTAAATTTTAATTGAACTGACTGCAGCAGCAGCTTAAGGAGCTGCAATTAGCTGACAGTCTGTTAACTCTTCAAATATTAACATATACTTTATTTAAAGTTTATGTTAAGTTAACAGAGTTAAATGAATATGCTTGGATTACATCTAAAATACTCGTTTAGTATATTTTAGTACATTTCAGTACAGATGTAGTCCCTTTTCAGTACAACTTCAATTGCCTGCATACAGTTTCAATTACTTGCAAAAACTGCTGCCAATTGTCATTCACACACGAAATTCACACACACGCACACACACAGTCAAATTGGCGGGCATTCCAATATGCCGACCTATATTTGAAATTGCTAACAGCAAATGCCACAAATACTCTATATCAAATGATATACATATATACATATATTATATATATGTGTTTATATAGCTGGTAGCTTGTCAGGCTACGGAAATGGGAAATGAGTCACGGCTACAAAGTGCAAACACACGAACGCCAAAGCAATTATAATAAACGGCCATTGAACGTGTGAACCAGAAGAATTCACAAGAAACAAGCCAACAAACACAAAAACAAATATGCCAAAATGCAAAACATATTTCTCTCTGCGTGTGTGTGTGTGTGTGTGTGTGTGTGTGTGTGTGTATATTCTAAGAATGTGCACACACACATACAGACACACTTTGGAAATCAATTTACATTTCGATTGCATTTTTAAAAGTCTTTGGCCCCATTTGCTGTTAAATGGCGCTAAAGCAGGCAGAAGATACTGAAGTGATCTGAGATGATAATGTTTTATAAAAATATATATATAAATATATATTTTATATACGTATGTAAGCAGCTCTTATGTTAAGAATGCTTGACTTTAGCTGCATATATATTTTCTTAATTAACAAATTTTGTTTAAGTATTTCAAGTAAATTGGAAAATGGAGTTTGAGAGATCTGCTTATATACAGTAATATAAGCCTATATATAGCATACTTTCCGGCTGTTGGCCTGTTTTACTGTGGTTGCTCAAGCTGCATGTAAATTGGATTATATATATATATATATATATATATATATATATATATATATATATATGAATTATCAAGACTTCAATAACTTGTTCTAAAATTGTACTAAATATATTTGCTGAATAAATTATATTTTTGTAAATTATATTAATTTTCGTTTAGTATTTTTTTGGTATATATATATTTTATTACAGGGTATACGCAATTTAGGTCTAACTCTTTATAATTGGCCAACGGCCAAGGACGGAAGAAAATGGTAAGAGCGCCTCAAGTGCTTCTATAAAAGGCCAAAAAGTCCAACACTCTGCAAGGGGCGCATTACAAGACGAGGCGTGGCTATACGCGACATATATAAGTTTTATATATATGAAAAGAAATAAATAACGTCAAAGTGGAAACTGCAAAACTAGTTTTGCCAGCCGATTACATGACATAAAATCAATCATTAACATTTGTAAATTGTGTTTGCGACTTATTTGGTAAGTTGTTGACTGCTCATTGCTCGTTGTTTGTTGGCTACTCAATCAATCCCTGTCCCGCAAAGGGGTAGAGGCTGAGCACGGTTAGCTGCTGACGTTTGTTTTAGTTCACCTTAAGCGGTTGAAGAAATAACAAAAGTTGTTTTAAAGATATTAAATGCAATTGTTATTGCAGCTGTTATTACTGTTGTTGTTGTTGAAGAACATCTTACTTAATATTTAATGATGTAGTTAACATTAAGAGAGGTCTATATAGAGCATCAAACAGACTTGCACTGAGAGAGACTGTTAAATTGCAAAAGAATATGTAAAGCAAATGTTAAATTAAAATATGGTATACAGTCGAATCGCGATGATTCGTACCCCTCTAAATCGAAAACCTCAATATTTCGTAAGAAACTGTTGGTCCCTTGAAAAAACTTCGTTAATTCGTAAAAATCCCATACATTTTGGACACCTCGTTAATTCGTAGTTTTTCTGCCCACTCGGCGCTGATCTTGCCTCTTATAATTCGTAATTTCGTTTCGAAACCTCTTGCAATTCGTAATTCTTGATTTTGCTGGAAGCTAAACTGCCGTTAGCTATTATGCATGGCGCCTTTTTGTCATTTTATTTGAAGTGTGAAAACGACAGTTGGTGAGGTAAACCTGAAAAAGAGCTAATAACACTGACTGGTCATCAACCAATGAACAGAATCGTGATTAAGATATAGAAATATGATTATAAGGAAGGAAGGAAGGAAGGTTAGAAAGAAGGTAGAAAGGTAGTTGGTGAGACAAACCAGAAAAAGGGCTAAAAACGGCTACAAACCGCTTAAAATGGCTAGATAATATCCAGAAAGGTAGATTGAACATTAATAGGCAAATGGATGGGTAAATAAGACTGGCCATCGACCAATGAACAGAATCGTGATTAAGTGATAGAAATATGATTAGAAGGGAGGAAGGAAGGTTAGAAAGAAGGTAGAAAGGTAGTTGGTGAGACAAACCAGAAAAAGAGCTAAAAACGGCTAAAAACCGCTAAAAATGGCTAGATAGTAGCCAGAAGGGTAGATTGAGCATTAATGGGCAAATGGATGGATAAATAAGACATCTTCCTATTAACAGTATCGTGATTATGAGATAGAAATATGATTAGAAAGTGGGATAGCAAGGTTAGAAAGAAGGTAGAAAGGTAGTTGGTGCACATACCAGAAAAAGAGCTAAAAATGGCTTAAATATAACTAGAAAGGTAGAGAGAACATTGATGGGCAAATGGATGGATAAATAAGACTGGTCATCACCCAAAGAACAGAATCGTGATTAAAAGCTAGAAAAGTTATTAGAAAGTAGGAAGGAAAGTTAGAAAGAAGGTAGAAAGGAGTTGGTGAGACAAACCAGAAAACGAGCTAAAAACGGCTAAAAACCGCTAAAAATGGCTAGATAATAGCCACAAAGGTAGATTGAGGATTAATGGGCAAATGGATGGATAAATAAGAATGGGCATCTTCCTATGAACAGAATCATGATTAAGAGATAGAAATATGATTAGAAAGTAGGATAGGAAGGTTAGAAAGAAGGTAGAAAGGTAGTTGGTGAGACAAACCAGAAAAAGAGCTAAAAACCGCTAAAAATGGCTAGATAGTAGCCAGAAAGGTAGATTGAGCATTAATGGGCAAATGGATGGATAAATAAGACTGGGCATCTTCCTATGAACAGAATCGTGATTAAGAGATAGAAATATGATTAGAAAGTAGGATAGGGAGGTTAGAAAGAAGGTAGAAAGGTAGTTGGTGCACATACCAGAAAAAGAGCTAAAAATGGCTTAAATATAACTAGAAAGGTAGAGAGAACATTGATGGGCAAATGGATGGATAAATAAGACTGGTCATCACCCAAAGAACAGAATCGTGATTAAAAGCTAGAAAAGTTATTAGAAAGTAGGAAGGAAAGTTAGAAAGAAGGTAGAAAGGAGTTGGTGAGACAAACCAGTAAACGAGCTAAAAACGGCTAAAAACCGCTAAAAATGGCTAGATAATAGCCACAAAGGTAGATTGAGCATTAATGGGCAAATGGATGGATAAATAAGACTGGGCATCTTCCTATGAACAGAATCATGATTAAGAGATAGAAATATGATTAGAAAGTAGGATAGGAAGGTTAGAAAGAAGGTAGAAAGGTAGTTGGTGAGACAAACCAGAAAAAGAGCTAAAAACCGCTAAAAATGGCTAGATAGTAGCCAGAAAGGTAGATTGAGCATTAATGGGCAAATGGATGGATAAATAAGACTGGGCATCTTCCTATGAACAGAATCATGATTAAGAGATAGAAATATGATTAGAAAGTAGGATAGGAAGGTTAAAAAGGAGGTAGAGGTAGTTGGTGGACAAACCAGAAAAAGAGCTAAAAACGGCTTAAAATGGCTAAAAACCGCTAAAAATGGCTAGATAATATCCAGAAAGGTAGATTGAACATTAATAGGCAAATGGATGGGTAAATAAGACTGGCCATCGACCAATGAACAGAATCGTGATTAAGTGATAGAAATATGATTAGAAAGTAGGATAGGACGGTTAGAAAGAAGGTAGAGGTAGTTGGTGAGACAAAACAGAAAAAGAGCTTAAAACGGCTAAAAATGGCTAGAATGGCTAAATGGATGGGTAAATAACAATAAAACAATACAAAATTACAAGCTTTTTTTAAATATTAATTTTTTGTTAATATGATTTTGTTTTTAAATACATAATATTGAATTGATTGTATATTTCATTTATTTTTAATAAGATACAATTATTGAAACGAAGTGAAATATAAAAACCCCTTCAATTCGCATTTTGATTTTTAAACCCCGGTAAATCGAAAACCTCCGTAATTCGTAAAAAATTCTGTTCCCTTACCATTACGAATTATCGAGACTCGACCGTATATTGTGAATGTTAACAGTTCAGCAAAGACATAAAGGATCTTTAATGAACAGAGTCTGTTAAGCTGGATTAGCAAAGTTTAAATTAACATATATAAACTTTCAAATGAAAAACAGAACTTTAAGTAGGCTGAATATTAGCTTGGAAATATTGTGTTAAAGAGTGCTATAAATAATTAGCTGATGGCAACTTCACCGTTAATACATTCTACAAAAGTATCTCAACTCAACTGTAAGTAACAGACATTGAAATGTTAAGGTAACAGTTCTTGCAAAGTAGCTCCATTATTTCTGCTACACTTTAGTATTTTTTAGTACCTTTCTATTAGCAACTCCAAACTGCAGCCTATGCTATTTAATTGGCATTGCAGCCAATTGGCATTCACACAAATTACAAACACACTCACACACACACATAAAACCTTAGCTGACAGGCCCCTCTTTTTGCTTGGCTAAATGATTTAATGATAGATTTACTTTTGTTTTTGTCAATTGGCTTGTTAAACAATTTTATTGGCTAGCATTACAACATTTTTGCGTTTGACCAGTTTTACGACTCGCAGCAGCAGTGGCAGCCATAAAATAATAATATTAATAATACGTATAAAAATCTGTTAATTGCTTCATTGACCATAGATAAACATACTCGCACAGGCACAATCATGTATTTATTTATAAATAATTGTTGATTTAATGGCCAATTTAATGCGCAGACAAAACGCGCCATAAAAAAGCATTTATTGCTGGCAATGGCTGCAAAGCAACATAAGTCAAATATATAAAATAAGTAAGTGTTGCATCAGCCACTTTTCCAAATTGATTTGATCTGGCCATGATTACAATTATATATACATATATATATATTTGTATATCATAATTAATACACTGCAAGAAAATGAGGACAAACTAGAGTGTTAAGTGTGTTAACTTGTTTGAGATATTCAAAAGTCGGAATGTGAACATAAACTATAGTTAGTTAAGATATAAGATTGAAATATAACGGATAGATGAGATATCAGATAGATTGGATGAAAGAAAGATTAGTTATCAGATTAGATATTAGTTAAGATATGAGATATAAGATGATTAGACTGAAGATAAGATGTAAGACATTAGATATAAGATCTAAGATATCCGTATGATAGATAAAACATAAGATACGATTGGAACATTTAGAATTGCCCAGAAAAAAATCAAATTTGCTTCATTTGAATTGCCCCTTTTCTCGCTGTGTAATTGAGTCATTGAATAAAGTCGTAAATCGCTATAAAGTTAAGATGCGTCTAGATATAAACCCTCATTATATAATAAATTATAGTTCACATAGAAACAAATAAATGTATATATATATACACATATATATATAATCCAATGCCAAATCGATGCGAAATACACTTAGCAAGTTCAATGAACTCTTCAAGAGAGTCTGGATCTGGCAGATGTTATACAAATATATATGTATATATGTATGTGAGCTATATGAGAGATTGGCGGAGTACTTATAATAATATGGAAAACATATTGCATATTGTGCTTTGATATATGGCCCTGCCTGCTGCCCATTTCTCAATTGGCAACATCAAAGGCGTCAATTTGTATCTTTATATCTCTGTATCTGTATCTTTTCTGCTTGCTTTGGCCACGCGTATAAACACAAAGACAATCGAACGTCCACTTGAAGTGCCAGGCGCTACACAACTTCATTATCATTTTGCAAATACACCGACACACACACACACATACATACACTGGGGCACAACAAGTATCTGCTACAATTGCTTTTCAATTAGGCGACGCCTAAGATCCTCTATGAATATTACGATATAGAAGGCCCTAAAAAAAGGTTCAATAATGCAGATGTGCAAAGCAATTCACGTAAAATACACAGATAGCAAAAAAAAAAGTTAATAAAACTTACATTTAAGCAGAACTGATAAAAGTTATCTAGCTTAGCGCTTGAGTAATTCCTGGAAATATTTCTCAGGCAATTCTCTATTTGAGTTACATTACGTATTTGAATGAATTTGTTGACAATGTGAGTTGGCTATTTTTAGAAAATTTACAGATAATTATAATGATAAATGAAATCCTAAAAAATGTGAAATTAGTTAAAGTGCAAAAGTTTGAACTCGAAATAAAATTTGAAATTCAAGTTGTTCAAATGGCCTATTAATTTAGACAAGCTGAAATACGCTACTATTGGCATAAACAGATGAATCATGGCTTAATAAAAGCTGGCTTAAGTTGTACAATGCTAAAAAGTGTCCAGGGCTAGACTAGAGTCAGTTGGCTTGGCATAAAAGCAATAAACTCTGTCTTATTGCTCAGGCGAGTACAAAAACTAGAATTTTCTACAGCTCAATTAAGTTGTCAGTTGAATGATCAGATGTATGTGTATATTTGTTAAATATATTCTGATATACATTCACTTCAATTCTCTAATAAATGTCTGCAGAATGAAGTGGAAATAAAAGTGTGCAAAATATTTGTGTTTGATCAATTGATTTGATTTAATTTCTGGTGCTGATTTTGCAGCTCTTCAATTTGCAGCATTTGCTGCCCTTCAATTTCAATTTCAATCAGTCGCAACTTCATCAACATTGGCAACTTCATAATGATGTAGGCCTTTTCAAGTTCATTAACATGGACAATCGAGAGCAAAGATCGAATGGAGCCATCAATGGACTCCGCTTGTTTCCATTATTTCACTTGGGCAAATCGCTGAACTTGAAAATGAAGATATATGCAGAATGTATATATAGACTCTTGATTCTCGATTCTCGATCATTCGTTTTTGGAACAATTAAAAATGTAATTGATTTCCCCTCTGCCCACTTTTGTATACTCACATTTAGTGACAGCTTCTTCATGGCGTTGATTTGTTTTTTGTTTGTTTGTTTTATATATATTTTTTAAGTTTTTGTTTAAGCTTTGCTTTTGCTTTTCTTGTTGCTTTCTTTTGCTCAGTTGTTGTTAAATTTACAATAAAATGTTTTGCTGGTAATTAGTTGTTTGTAAGTACTCGGTTTAACTGTTTATTTAAGTACTTTTAACACAGTTTGTTTAATTTTCATATTCCGTTTTGTTTGTGATTTGTTTTATATTTTGTTTAAGTTGGCTTGCCGCAGCTTAGGCTTGTTTTTAATTTCTTTTTGCTAGCTTTTTTTTTTTGTTTAGTTTTTCTATAGGATTTTCTAAAAATAAATATTATTACATACATATTATTATTATTATCAATTGTTGTTGTTGTTGCTGCTGCTGCTTAAAGCGAAAGTTTTTGATGTGTTCGTCTGACAGCTGTCAGAAATCGTTTACATTAACAGATTTCCTCTTTGTATTATTTTTCTTATTAGCTAATAACAGTGCAAATCATTAATCAACAAAATGTTATTCCGCTGAGCTGGAAAGCTGTTAAAGCGTGTGTCTTTGGCTCGCCCTTCCAATGCGCATTCCAAATACGCATTGCAGGAATTTTTGTTATGCTCGTATGATCGCTGTCATTTATTATTATTATTAATGTATGTGTGCGTGTGTGTGTGAGTGTATGTGTGCGTAAACGTCGACGTCAACGCCATTGATTAAAATCATTTATATGCATTGAGCGCTTTAACGGCCAAAGTGCAGTAACAGCAGCAGCAGCTGCGGCAGAGCGTGGGCAGAGTGCTCAGCGCAGAGGGAGGGTGAGAGTGGCAGTGGGAGAGAGAGAGTGGTGGAGAGAGCACGCGCGCTGGCGAGGGCTGGCTGGGCGCATGCACATGGTTGCTTTGCTGCTTGCTCTTTGCCTCTGCTTCTGCTTCTGCTACTGCTACTGCTGCTGGTGCTGCTACTGTTGTTGTTGTTGTTGTTGGTTATTGCTGATGTTGATTTATTTAGCCGGTCTGATCGCTTTGCCCGCTGCATTTAAAATGTCGGAAGTGTTTGCGTGCAAAAAATAAATACAAATGCAAGTGTATGTGTATATGTATTTGCTTAAGCATAATATACATACATATATAAACATATATAGGTATACATATATGTATATATGTATATATTTCCTGTTGCAAGCGCACATTTGTGCAACAACAACTCGAATGGAACTTGAATTCACATTTATTGGCAAAACGCGCCAACAATTTTGATTTCTAGGAAACACAAAATAAATAAAAATATGCTCGCTCATTCCCTGCTGCTGTCTCTCAGTGTATGTGTAGTATGTGAGCGACTGTGTGTCTGTGTGTGTGTATATATCCCTATGCCTGATTTTTGCCTGCTCCCTTTTTTCCAGTCGCCTCGCTTTTTCACGCACCAATAAGAACATATGACATCATCGCCCAATAAAATATCAACGAAAGTTGTCTTGTCCGTGTAACTGTATGTGTGCATGGCTATGTATGTGTGTGTGCGTGTATGTGTATGGCGCACCCTCTCATGGCAACAGAGCCAAAAAGAAAAGAAACAATGTCAAAAATGTACAACAACAAGAAGAGCAGTGACAGCGACAGCGGCAGCGGCAGTGGCAGTGGCAGTGGCGGAGCCACTCACAGCACAGGGAAACGTGGCTCAAAGAGTAAGCGTCAGCGTCAACGTCAACGTCATCTGCGGTGGCCTGCGTGCAACATAATGCGAAAACAATAAAAGAAAAAAAGAAACGACAACAACAACAGCAGCAACAACGGCAACATCAATTTGTGCCGGTCGGCGGCATTGATTTGGTTATGGATATCGATAAAAGATGACGACACAACAAGCTGACTGTGAGCAGAAGATATGCTTGAGCTGCAGGCGCAGGCGCAGGCGCAAGGGCACAGCTCGCGCAGCAGGTAGTCCCCTTTTTATGCGCACAGGGAGAAAGAGTGAGAGCGAGAGGTAAATGTTGCGAGTGAGAGCCGACCTGCGCGTACAGATTAAAACGTTGCGATAAGCAGCAATTGGTATTTTGGTATTTTATGATATTCGAATTTTTGTTGTTTTTGGTATTTTGTTATATGGCTCCAGTTACAGGTTGGAAGAGCCTGTTGCTCATTCAATTCGTTTTTTTTTTTTTTGTTAAATTGTTAACAGCAACAGCAGCCGCAGCAAAAACAACAAAAATAATAATAATCGTAACAATAATTATTCGCGCGGTACTTTTCCACCATACACGCAAGACAACAACAACAACTTTATTTTGGTTTACTTAATAACTTTATATTTTCATACATATGTATATAAATATATATTTTAAATTGAAATTTGTTTATTAAATGTTTTTTGTTATTTAACGTTAATGCAAAAGGCAAGCACTTAAAATATGAACATTTACAATTTGCCAACGTTTTCTTTTATTCTTCATAGACACTTGTTAATTGTTTATTTGGTTAAATAAAATTATTTAATTTTGCATTAAATATGTTCAAAAATTTCAATTGACACTTGTTTGCTTGCACTTCATATTTTAATTTTTATTTATTTTATTGTTGTTGTGTTTGTTTATTTGGTTCGATTGTGTTGCGTGTGTTGCTTACATGATCTTTGAAAACAAGACAAAATCTCTCGTATATCTATGCTACAAGTGTTGTCTCTCGGAAAACGACCTGCTCGCCACGCTGTTCAGATTGAAACTGTTGCACTCGGCAATCCGGTTTTGTTTTTTTATACTTCTGTTGTGTACTTGTGCGAAACTCTGAGAGCGACCCTCTTACCTCTGCAACATTGTTTGGCTGCTGACAGCCGACAGCCGACTGTTGCTGTTAACTTAACATTCATGAATGTGCATGTGTATGGTTGTGTGTTATTTTGTTGTATTGATTTCTTGTGCGCCTCTGTTATGCGCGCTGTTTGGGCAACATGTTGCCTGCCAACTTGTTTCCAGCTTCATGTTGCTAACGTTTTGCTCTTTCAGAGCGACCCACGCACTCTCTCCCTCTCTCGGTCGGTCGCTCTTTCTTTTACGTTCTGCATGTATGTGCGTGTGCTCTTCGAACCACTTGTTGCAGTTGCCGGCACACGTTGCCCATCTCTTTCACTCTCTTTTGGAATATCTTTCGTCTTCCTTTACTTATGGATTTCCCCTAGGTACGTTTTTTTTTTTTAATTAATTAACTGACGCAATTAATTGCTAACTGTGGCAATAATTGCAACATATAATTGCCACAGAACAACAATCTCCATAAATTCCATTGTTATACCCTGCGCACAGTCAAGTTGAAGGGTAGACCAAGCTTGAGAACTTTTTAAAGAGTGCACTTGATATATCCATTGCATACTGTAAGGCTGTCATATCCACTTTTTATACTATTGCAGGAACTTTATCATTTAATTTCTTGAAATTACTGGATATTCATTTAGTCTATCATTCATTATTTTAGCTGACTTATGTGCATGTGCATTGTTAGCACATGACAAGCTAATTGAGCGGGAAATTTTATTCGAACGGAAAGTGCCTATGGAACCAGTTCAAAAAGTTCTCGATTCCCAGCCCAGACGATGACTGTTCTCCTTTTTTTTTTTTTTGTACAGCCGGAATTCAACTTGTTCATCGCTCAAGATTAATCAAATTTACGCACGCAGAATCTTGTGGTTAACAAATTCTGCTAATTTCATAACATAAAAAATCTATAAATAGATCGAGCCCCTATGGTGGCTCAGTATTGAAACAGCAGGTTGGCGTGACGATTGTAATCAATATAAACATGTATATAGATCTTACATGTATAATATGTGCGTTTATCCAGATGTATATTCCACTTTTTTACGATTGTATTCCAACAATTAAACTAATTAAATCATCATTTCGATATAATTATTGTGAATAAGCGAAACCGAAAGCAATTACACACGAGTTATGTTATAGTCAACCAATTAGTTTGAATAGTTTTATATTGATTAGCGACCGATTTTATGACTCACGAGGGCAAAGCGTGTCAGCTATGACGTTCGACGACTCCAATTACGGCATCATAATCTTCCCATGATGCCCAAATACATATTTATATTATTCGCAGAATACTGTGTGCCGATAAAAACAAGTGATGCAATAAATAATAAGCGAACTCATTGAGTAAAAAATAAATAAATTTCTGCTGGAAAATTACAAATAAAATCCCCAATTTCCAGATAATAGCATTGAATTAACACAATTTTATGAACAAAAAAAAAAAAAAAAAAAAGAAAGGAATATCTTAAAACTGAAATTCGAAAATATTCCGCTGTGAACTTTTACTTAACACTCCATGCGGATGAGAGAAATATTCCATTGCCTCTAAAAAATTCTAAGTGCAGTGCAAAGGCAAATTGTAAATATGCCAATGTTGAAAAACAAAAAATACCACATATTCCCTATATTAATTCTTCAAAAAATGAATTAAATCGTAGCTAGATATTGGTAAAAGAGGAAATTTCATTTATTACTAAAAATCACCAATTCAAGCCTAAGGAACATTTCTATTTTCGATGGAAAATTGAACTGGCTCACAAGTTTAAGGGACAGTTCTAAGAACTACAGAACAGCTCAAAAGCGTTATCACTTAATACAAAACTGTTCTCATGCCTATAAATTGATTGCGCACACACACATATACGCACGAACACACAGACAGGCGCCCATTACTGGAAAAACGGAACCGGAAATTACAGCGAGTATTACTTTAGCGTGAGTGTGAGTATGAGTGCGCCTAAGTGTGTGTTGTGTGTGCGTGTGTGTATGTTGAGATAAGGAAGCCGAAAAAATGAGTTTGAAATGAAATCAAATATATGCCAACCCACGGGCATATTGAGTGTTGGAGCGTATAAACCCATAAATATTTCACGCTCAACAAACAATTGACCTTGTAACAATTTCTTTACAACAACAATAAGTCCAAAAATATTTAAATTTGTTATTTGGGCAGTGTAAATAAATGAACGCCAGCAGAGTCAAACAGGAAGCAGACGCAAGGGGCTGGATGTTGGATTTTTGTTTTTTTCAATGTTATTAACCTCAAACTGGGCCACAGAGCAAACAAACAAAAGTTGAACTTGCAAATGCAAGTGCCGCAAAAAAAAGGGTGTGTGTGAGTGTATGTGATAAAATGTTAATAAACTGATAAACAAATATGCAAATATGCAAACAGTGTAAAGCAAAGATCGAAATCGGAATTGGATTCAGAATCGGAATCACAGGGTCGCTTACCTTAGGCGTTTGTTTCGTGTTCGATGCGAGTTTCTCGGTCTCGTTCTCGTTTTGAATTTGCGTTTGGTGTTTATCGCCGCCTATCGGGCGTTCTCTTTCTGGCAAACTTTTGTTGCATAAAATTTTGGTATTTTTTGTTGTTTTGTTTGTTATCTTTGATCTTGTGTTTGCTTTTTTTTTTTAGACTTGACGCTGGGGCGTTTCTCTGGCGCTTAAATTTATCGCCATTTTGTATGGATTTTTGTTAGATCTTTGTGTGCGTTTCGTTGATGCGGCCTAGGCGGCATAGATGGGCGTGATACAGCACAAAAACGAACCAAAGAACAACAATTCTGCACACTTTCTATGGTATTTAGATTGAAATTTTGTTCCTCTTTGCTTTTGGTATTCTTTTTTTTTAGAATCACACGCGTTTACTCTCACTAGATGCTGCTTCTCTCTCTTGGTGCGTGGCAAAACTGACAATAATAGCTAGAGGCGGCAATCACAATCGTTATCATTCACAATGAAGCCGACGCGCAATGAATGAATTTGAATTGTTGTTTGTTTGTTTGTGTTTGCTACTGCTGCTGATCTGCACACAAACAGATACACAGACGCACTCACGCAAAGGAGAGACACTGCTCACTCTCTTTCTCTATCTTGCTCTCACAGACACACGCTCAAGCTGTTTGAGAGTGTGTGTAACATTCGCACGCAATGCGAGTGGTTGGCGCGTTTAGTGACATTCAGTGCCAGGGCATCAAAATTGCTTTACATGCACGCACACACACACACGCAGACTCGGACACAGACTGATATACGTATGCATATGTATCTTTGTAAATATATTTCCACATAATTGATACGCGGCGTATATCGAAGCTGTCGCCCCTGGCCAAGGGCCGCACAATTCTCACGTTGTCACTGATAATTCACAATTGACTCTGTGTCATACATACATACAAGCATATAAACACAGGCACTTACATATACATATGTATGTATGTACATATATGTTAAATATACTTATTATAATTGAAAGTAACCAAAATATATCTGCAATGCACACAAAAACAAATAATTTTGTTGGCACATATAGACATGAGCATATATAATTATATACTTATATCTTGCTATGTATATGCCAAGGCGACGCGACTTGTCAACAAATTCACTAAAATATTCTCATTTTATATTATATTTTGTCATTTCTTTTATGTCGAAAGCAAAATTGTCAAGCCGCATGAGGAACGAACGCAGACTAAATGCAAAAAATGAATTGACAAAATGTTGGACTGTTGGCTGTTGGGGCACTGAGCAAAGCGAGCACACACACGCGGACGATCGTGCGGATACACACAGACGCACATTTATACATACATAAATATGTATATGTTGCTCGAGTTTTAGTGTCTGTCTGCGGCCCCAATACAGCTGCCGTCACCCCCTTTCCAAGCTCTGATAACTGTGTGCGTGTACATACGTTTGTGTGTGTGTGGCCACTGCATTGACACAGTGGCATGGCAGCCCTGGCCAGACAAAGGCCTCAAATCAATGCAATGAACTACTGGAGCGAAGCCCCTCGTGCGGCTACGCCACTGGCAGAGCCCACGCATACAAATGCACCAATTGAAATTGAAATTGAAGCATGTAACTGTAATTCGCTCTCACTCACGAAAAAAAAAAAAAAATAACGCGTCACGAGCATAAATGAGCAAGGAAATGTTTGCGAGCGATCATGCACGACTATGGCATGCGCCTTAAAATAAAAATGAAAAAATTGCATTAGCTAAGAAACTTTCAGCCTTATAACAATAAGGTTTATGCAATGTATTGCATAACTCGAAAAAATTTGCACATTAATGCTAAACTTTGTATTTTTACAAATTTAAATAATATATTGCTCAGTTATCGATAACTTTAGTTTCCCATAAGTATGCTACACAGTAGGTATTTTGCTTAGATTATTTGTATCAAAATTTAGGCATTTTTGTGCTAATTGCCTAGCTGTAGGCTGCAGTTACAGTGAATATTTATATTGAAATGTCTCGATATTTTTCAATAGTAATAGGTATATGGGTGTCTATCAATAACTTATACTCCATGCTGGCTATATAAGGTATTCAAAAATTAAGCACTATTTAGTATATATGCATATGTGTGTGTGCGTGCTCGCGTGTGTGTGTGTATTAGTGTGAAGTGTCTTTCCAGGCAGTTCTTGCAAGCAGCACCTCCACCTTTCGACGCTACGTCGGCTTCTCATGTAAAAGCGTGTAAAATGTTTAAATGTGTAAAGAAATGAATAAAAAAAATAAAAGTTTGAGCTGCGTCGCATATTATTACCCATTTCCGTTTTTATTTCGAGGGGCAGCAACGGAGACAGCCCCGGACTTAAATATAAACGTAACCAAAGCCGAAGTCTAGATATAGATAAATTCATGTACGTATATATATATATATATACATAAATTAAACGCCTACTTACAATTAGATTTACGATTGCGCTTTGAACTGCGCTGCATGCACATATTCATAAAAATATATCTCTATATATATATTTAGTAATATATGTAAATACTAAATATGCAGGCAGTGATAGAGTGGGTGAAAGAGAGAGAGGTAGAGTGAGAGCATGTGAGATTACGTATACGTAAGCGTGTCAACAAACTTGTAATGTGGCACAAGTATGATTCAATAGATGTCTGTATATAAGCTGAGAAACTGTGTAACTGGCAGACGCGTTGTCTGATCGTCAGATGTGGCAATAGTCAGGCAATAAATATATACTTAATTCTCATTTGAGGTAAGCTCTAGACATTTGCGTCTTATAAAATCTACATTTAACGGTAACAAAAGCGGTTTGAATTGATTAGCTAACTATATTAGATGGTTGGGTTTGTTGACAGCTAATTGCCGTGTGGCTATATTTTCTTCAAGATATGACTATGAATAGACAGGCATATAGACAGTTGAGCTAAATGAGCGTCGCACACGCAAATTATAAAAAAATACTAAGTTGTTGGAAATGTCAAGCACAAGTCAAAAGCTTTCTCAAAATGAGCGAGAGAAAGACGGAGAGCGAGCGAGTCGAAAAAGAGAGTGGAAGAGTGTGGTGTGGGTGGACAGACCTCAACAAAGGTCACCCGCTGCCACAAAGAGTATCTGTAGCTATAGCTATAGCTGTATCTGTATTTGTATCTGTTTCTGTTTCGGTTTTTGTTTCGGTTTTAGTAGCGTGCTTGAGCACTCAATGCACATTTGGAACCAGATCAAACTGCTGCCATTTAAGAAAAATGACACATTTTTAGTTAGTGACTTAATTATATATATATCTAGATACTTTCGTAATTTTTTTATTTGATCTGTAAATACTATATAGCTAATATATTTATCATAGCTACTTTAATTTTTTTTTTTTTTTTACACATGTAGCTGGCTAGCATATGTATCTTAGTTACTTTAATTACTTTTTTTCCACATTTTCTATTTCCACTTTGATTGCAATTATAGATCAGCTTTCAAACCCGTTTTCTAGCTGCTTGTCTAAAAATAACTTTGAGCCCAGCCAAGTTTTATTGGCTTTGAATGTGGTTTAAATCGATCCTAAAATGTACTCACCATTTTGTATGACTTTTTTGTACTTTTGTATTAACTGTAACTGTAACTGTCTGTTGACTGTGGTTAAAAACTGCGCCGGGTTCTGCAAACTGTGCCAAAATGTTTGCGAAACTTCTGGCCAAGCGGCTTATATATGCTGACCAAAATAGGGGGAGTTGCCTTCCACTCTGGGCGGTTATTGCGGTCTTCTCTTTGCATAATACGCGACGGCTGCTGTGGATGCTGCGGCTGCTGCTGCTGCTGCTGCTGCTGATTACAAAGGCGCCCCTCAAGACAACTGTATAAATTAGATAGAGCAGATATATGTTAGCATTTGAGTGGGTTTATGATTATGATTATGTGTTACGTTGATTAGAATGCGCGCCCACTCTAGCTCTCTCCTTTATCACTTGTTGCTGCTGGGTTTTAATGTGCATGTCGAATGCTTCTATCGGATCCATTGAATTCATCCTCATTCTCGTCATCGTCGTCGTTGGCATCTGGAGTGCAATTTGTTTAGTCCACAAAGGCTGTCATTAGCCAAATGTTCAGCAAGGACAATTCATTATGCACATCGATATGCGCTCATTGAGCATGCCAAGTGCGAAATGCGAAAGCCTTTCACTTTTCCAAACAGCGGGCTATCACAGGCAGAGGCACTGACAGCGGCAGCAGCAGAGCTGAGCAGTTTAGCGGGAAAGAAGCTAAAAGAATTATTTAAAAATATGTCGTTACATTTTTATAATACATTCAGTTGAACAAATTCGATGTATATATAACATCTGATTATTTATTCTCCTAAATACAAAACTAGGCAAAGTTCCCATTAAGGCAGCAGAACGTTCGTTTAATATAATATACCATATTTTATATTATACAAAATTTTCTATCAACAATTTATATTAAATTATAAATTTATAAATAAATTAATTAATTTCATTCTTTTTTAATTTTTTATAAAGCTTTTTTAATGTACATTTACTTTTTAATATTTACACATTTCGTTTCGTTCATTTTCGAGTTCTTAACTTCTATTTAAATTAGCCAAAAAATTTATTTTTGCCATGGTGTCCATGCCCGTGTCCATGACCATGGCCACCTCCGCCTCCACCGCCGCCACTAACAATTACCGGCTTGACCACGATAATGGGCTTCACGAACACCGGCTTGGACTTGATAAGCTTGGCAGGCAGTTGGCTTAAAAGCTGCGCTGGATCTGGCAGACTGGAAAGTTTATCCTGCAGAGGTTTCACAATCGCCGTCTTGGATTCGATGAGCTTGGCGGGCAGCTGTTTAAGAAGCTGCGCTGGATCTGGCAGACTGGAAAGTTTATCCTGCAGAGGTTTCACAATTCCCGTCTTGGATTCGATGAGCTTCGCGGGCAGTTGGCTTAAAAGCTGTGCTGGATCTGGCAGACTGGAAAATTTATCCTGCAGAGGTTTCACAATCGCCGTCTTGGATTCGATGAGCTTGGCGGGCAGTTGGCTTAAAAGCTGTGCTGGATCTGGCAGACTGGAGACTTTCTCCTGCAAAAGTGTTGCTTTTCCTTGAAATTTATCCAGTGTGGGCGTGGCCAGCGCACAGGCTGCAATGGCCAGCAGAAGCAGCAGCAGCAATCGACACCTGACCAGTTGCATAGTTAACTATGTATGAAGTCGTCTCACTTGATGTTGGACTATTTATGGTTGAGCAATAGTCAGCATGGAAAGCTTCATTGGCATTCACGAATTGTCGCCTCTTTTTCGCTCTGCACTCTTCACTCTTATTCAAATTCTCGTTTATCGCTCGAAACTCCTGTAGTTGTTGTTGTCGTCGAGAATTCCCCCAGTTGTAAGTTGAATTGATAATGATTATTCCGTTGGCATTCAGTCGCACGCTTCTCTAGATTCTCAATCAGAGAAATGACGTCTTCAGCTCTTTTTATAATATATTTATACATATTTATATAAGGTTGATACAATCCAAAATAGCGCTTGCTTTGCCTTTCGCATGATTTGAATAAATTTCTGTTTGTTTTACTAAAACATATCTCGATCTCAATTGCGGAAGTCAAATACATTTTGTTTTACATACTTTCATGTCGCCGGGCGAGCGAGCAAATAAAACAAAAACTATCAATACATTTACATATTTAATTATAATATACATGCTTCACAAAAAAAAAAAAAATAATAATTAATAATTAAATATCAAATTTACAAAATCAAATAAATTTAATGTTTTAGTTGACAAATTATCAGTTTTCATTCAAATTCTCAACGAAAACCAACTCGTTGCGTTTTCCATTACTGGAAGTGTATGAGTGTTTTACAACACTACCCAAAATGAGTCGTCAAATCAAAATCTGTGCAAGCTTTTAAATATTTGGTTTAAATGAAAATGTGTGTGCATGTAACTGTATTCATATGCATTTATGCAATGTATGTATGTGTGTGTAGTAGTATTTATTTTTTAGCTTCGTTTAGTTGCCGAATGCGTTTGCGCTCGAGCTCGCGAAATGCACGACGCACGGAAGGAGATGCACCAGATATATTGCGAATAACTGGATTCTTCTCACAATAGGCATTTGGATCGTATGTGCGCACCGGTGGATCATCATCCCAGTTCTCCGAGGACTCCACCAAGTTGACTTTTGAAGCGGGCGGGTCCTGCGGAGGCAAAGTATCTGGACACAAAAACTGATCCAGATCGGACCGATTTTTACAGATTTTGATATGCTCCTGTCAAAAAATATATTTAAGATGCATTTAGTATTCATTTATGAGCTCCATTCACTCACCGGTATTTCGCTCGGTTTCATCACATGGGTGCTATTGAGGGGACAGTGTATCATGTCTTTGCCGGTATAATTACGTGCACAACGTGTTAGATGCCCGGCAAAGCGACTACGTAGCAGACGATGGCTACTGTCATAAGGACACTGAATATAGTCATCAAAATTGGGTTTATATTGAAGTTTATGCTGAGAAGCAGAAGTCAAGTTGAAAGCTTGAGAATTGTCCTGTGATGAAGCCATTTCGGACAAATTCAATTAAGCAGTCAAATCTAAAATTGAAATGGGTTATAAGAGATAATTATCTCTAACATATGTACGTCGATTACTTACACAATTTATCAATTGAATATATATACAATATATTTATTGTATTCTGGAAGCTTCTCTTTGCTCGTGTTGCGCTTTGATGTAATAATATTCCGGAAAAACCAGCAAACTGTTAATTACAGCCACTCGGATGCGGAAATGCGCTTGCAAGTTAACACAAATAATTGGCGAAATATTTTGCAAAATTCGGTTTAATTTCAAGATAATATTTGGAAGTTTTCGGATTTTTTTCACAATTTAACCGCACATACGTTTTTTTTCACAAATGGCAGAAATACCTGGCGTCGCAGCTATTTATACCTGATTTGATGTTAACCAAAGCCTATTAAGTTAGCTGTAAAAAATTTGAAGCGAAAAATACAATTATGGATATTAAATAGTATTTTCTAATATAATTCAAATCATCTCTGTTGAGCTGCATATGGGAGTTTTTGAATTTGTAACTACATAGTTGCTTTGATGTGTTCGTTACATTTCGTGACCGGCTACTTGAAAAATACTTGAAATAAAGTTATAAGATTGTGAGTATCCATCCCTGGAACCGTGAATTGGTATTAATGAACGGGGAAAATAGTTGTAATCGGCTATTTATTTATTTAAAATAGAAATGGACGATAGCGTTATAGAAATTAATGATTCAATTATAACAATTGGGAGCGATGCCGACTTGGAAGATGGTGAAGTGCAAGAAATCCCCACAGAGGAGACAAACAATGCCGCCAATTTGCAGCAACCCCCGATCGAAGAACCAAGCGAGACGACGAACCACCAGGTACAGCAAAACGAAAGAGAGAAACAAAACAAATTGTTAATTTTATAAATGATAATGTACATGAATTCCAGCAAAACTCAAATGCAACTGAAGAGGACCTCGTCTTTGAGGTAAAGTTTCAAAATGTGGATGAATATTATAGGCTGCAAGAGCGTCTGGTCCAAGCGCTGCAGTCGACGTTTGCCGATGAGAAATTTGTGTACAAAACAACGGAGCAGAAAATTAGCGTGCATTCCCAACCAAAATCTCCAACAACGCATTGTGATCTATTTATGATAGATACGGCGCCGACGACCAAGCTAAATGCTGCCCAAGTGCCATCATACAAGCGCTGCCATGGCGAGGTGCTCGATGAGGGAACATCTGCACGGAAAAAACAAAAACTGGATGATGTCAACAAGTGCTTCCGGCCCAAGGCACAATCCGCTTGCTTCAATTGCGGCGGAACAGATCATTCACTGCGTGAGTGCACACGGCCACGAAATCAGGCACGCATTCAGCGGGCACGAAAGAAGAAGGTTGACCGGTATCATGTGGACACGGAGCAGCGATTCGCGCATATTCGACCTGGAAAGATTAGCAGCAAAACGCGCCATGCCATGGGCTATAGCCGCGGCGAGTTGCCATTCATGTTCTATCGCATGCGTGTGCTGGGCTATCCCCCCGCCTGGCTGGAGGAAGCAAAGGTCCAGAGCTCTGGCATAACGCTCTTCAATGCGGATGTAAGTGAAAGTTGATGTATGACTTGATATATATATATATATATATAAATTCCATCATCTACTTTTACAGGGCAGCGAGGTGCAGGCACCGGAACAGGAGGAAGGCGAATCAGAAAGCTTTAAATATGATGTCAATAAAATAATTGACTTTCCTGGCTTCAATGTTGATCCTGGTGCCAAGTTCTATGATGTAAATATGTGCACATATATATATATACAACAGGCAGAATTGTAAACATAGCTTCTCTCTCCAGGATTATCAGCATCACAATGTGCCTCGTTTGCAGCAACATCAACTGAAGGAAAACTTCATTAAGTCACTGGGCGAGAATGTGACTAAAGGCTATAAGCGCAAGAAATTGCTAGATTTGCCGACGCCACATGATGCTAGTCTCGAGCCAACTGTGAATGATTCAAATCTCGTACAACACGATATGGATCTAGACGATGATGATGACCAGGCGGACCAGGCGGAGCAGTCGGAAGAGCAGCCAGCTATGCCATTTGCAGACGTCAGCCAGACTGCATCGCCAGCCCTGGAAGAACCCAGAAAGCGCAGTCCATCGCCCACGCTGGACGATCTGCAAGCGCAGCAGGCAGAGCTCTTACAGCAGTTGGAAACGAATTCTTCACTTAACACAATTGAAGTGGAAACAAACGCGACTCCAGAACCAGAAGCAAATGATAGTCAAGAGATTTCAGCGCAGCCCGCTCCTAGTCAAACTGAAATATTCAAGGCCCCATCCATAGCTGGTACGCCCATATTAAAGTTCTCCGTGTACGACAAGCTGCCCGTGGGCGACAATTTCAAGGTGGGCGTCAGCGATGTCATCAACTTTGAGAATTTGCCCGATTCCACGGGCAAGTATGAGCAAATGAAAGGTTTACTCAAGAATGTGCGGCGTAAAATGGAAGAGCTGCAAAACGTTGAGGATTGAGCAATAAGCAAGCATTTTCAAAACCAGAGAATACAAATTAATGAGCGTGACTTTAATATAGTAATAGTAATAGATCATTAAGCACATGCAAATCATTTTAACTATTTCAATTATATTTACACCACTTTTTAAGGTGCTGACAAAATTTATTTACCAATTATAAATTGCACATAGAAAAATCATGTTTATATATGAATACACACAGACATATTTATCAATCTATATATAAATATGATCATATAGGTAAGGTTTTGTACAATAATTTGATATTGATTAAACGCATAGACGGATGTGAGAGCAAGATTAAAGTAGTTAAATGACACACGCAAAAACCGAGACATATACATACATATAGATATACAACACATATAGATCATGATATATAACATACATAACATCCAAATGCACATTTTGATTTCATTGCATTTATTTTATTATTTTTAGCCTTCCACTATATAGATACATATATATATATATATTAGTTATATATGCTGGCTGAGTTGGCCTGTCTGTACGTGTGTGTGTGTGTGTACATATATATATACATGTATACATATATGTGCGTATAGATATATATGTACTCGTGTGTAGTTTGGTTAAACAAAAAGAAAATTAAAATGCAAGCTCTTTCGTTTATGCAGCTTTCCATGCTTAATTGATTGCCGGTGGCTGCGGCGGCGGCGCTCCATCTGGATTGTTGCCCCGGCGACTTGGCTTATTGTTGGTCAATTGACGCCAAGTGCTTGGGTTCATGATATACATGAACATGGCCAATAGCATGAACACCATGGCAATGGTGAAACTGCTGCCAGAATCTCGGCCAGACATCACCTGACCCGGCTGCAAAATGCGTCCACTAACTGCGAAAGAGACGATAGAGAGATAGGCGACTTCTAAAAGAACAGATACAATTTACCATCTATGCACTCGGTGTCTGTGCAGGCGTTCTGATTCTGACGTATCTGTTGATAATATATAGTACATAGTATATTACATATGGTATACCGTTATCTAGTCTACTTACAAAATTAATGAGCCGCTGCATCGCCAATTCGTGCGACCAAATGCATTCGCAGCCATCGAATTCGTCAGCCATAATTAAAAATTATTTCTTTGTTTTGTTTTTCTGCTTGGCGATGCTGCTGCAAGATATTGAAATGGAATTGTTTTTTTTATTTATATTTAATATTGCGTACAAGGAGTAACAATATACATATAAAAATTAATGCTATATATTATTAACAATTTTGGACTGACGTGGCAAAGTAATAATAATGACAAAGCGTACAAAACACAACTGGCAATAATATCAAATACTACAAAACACAAAACCCTATTTTCTCGACTGAAACGAATCGTTTTATATTCTTTTTCCTCCTCTTCACTTTGGTTTCTCTTGTTGTTTTGCAAGCGAAACAAAACACTGTGAAATGATTAGAGCTTGAACGTAACTCTCAGATAATAGAGCCTCTAACTATAGCAATACAAATTATATATACATATATGTCTGTATGTGTGCATACAGTAAAAAAGCTTAGTTAACGAACAGTTCTGTAATTGTCGAAAGTTGTCAATGTCTAAAAGTGATCGAATGCATATTAAACTAAATTTAATACAAATTTTAAAATAAAATTTTAAATTTACTGTTGAATAAAAAGGCTAAAAACAGTTTTCTAGTAAATTTGATATGTACATTTTCATTTTATTTTGAAGGAAAAAGCAATATTGTTTATTTTATTATTTTTTTTGAATTGACTTTTTAAAGTATTTTTTTTTAACCGTAAATTAGTGAACGTATATAAAACATTATAAATGAAAAAATAAAAAAAAAATTTTTAACAATAAGCAAATTTCTAATTAAAAAAAAAAGAAAAGAATTTCTTATCACATTTTGCAAATTTCTATATTGTATTGTATTGTATTGTATTGTTCTGTATAGTATGCTTTCACTGTATGTGCCGTTAGTATTTCTGATAAAGTAGCTGCTTCGATTTTGAGCGAGAGAGCCTCAGTTAATACGCCATCATTTTAAATACCATAATTAATAATTTGAAGCATTGTTCATGTGTTTGTATGATTGTGTTTGACACACAAACATACATACATACATGCATGTACTAAATGTACTGTTAGCATGTGTTAGTATGCCGCAGCAATTGAAACAGAACTGTTCTCATCCAACCTTTCCTTCCAATACACACATCGACCTTGGATAGAAACGCCTATGAATTAAAGATTACAAATTTAAGCGTAAAGCTTCAAAGAGAATGAATAAAGCAAGAAAAGAAAATACATATTTGATTACACACTCACTCGCACACACACATACATCTGTTTGTTTGTTTGTGTAACAAGTGTAGGTAACTGACTGGACTTTCACGCAAACATGTCGTTGCGGGTACCTGCGTAATTAGCAAAGCTACATTAATTAAAAGTCAGTTAAATCACATATGTATGTACATACATATGTATGTATATTAGCCATTTTCAAGTCAATCGACTTTCTGACATTTTGCAAATGAAGTCACTTGCATATTTGATTGTTTTGCTTCTTGTATTTGGGTCTCTTCCAATGGAAATTATGCAGCAGGGACGTAAACAAAGTGCATTAGATATGTTTATTGTTGTCCGTAACAACTAAAACTAAATGTGTTTTGTTTAATTTTATAATTATTATTCACACTAGTATTTATTTCTCATTTACAATTGATTTATTATATTTTATCTCAGCTTTAAACCCGTGTTTATTGTAACAGATTACACTATTTATTTTCTTACCAATTGAAATTGGAATGAGCGACTGGAACTCACATATGGTAGTGTTGGTAAACGTGCGCCTCTCCAATGCACATAAAAATCTCATTGCCAGCAAAGCAAAATTTATGTATAACTACTTTTACTACGTTTCGTGGCGCGAATTTACAATTCAAATTTCATGAGTCGATTTGTTGCGATTACGACTTAAGCCAAGTCGACGAGTCTTGTGCGTGGGCGCATAGATGGGCGAGAGCGCATCTTCACTCTTACGCTTATGCATACGCTTTCTTTCGAGGCGTGGCGAATCTTGCGAGCAGCTGCGCTCCCTTACAGATGGTTGCGGGTTTTCGTCATTTTCCTTCACATTGATTTCTCTGTGACTCGGCATTGGCGTGCTTGTCGCTGCTGCCATTGAAGCAAATCTTCTTATTGGTGTATGTCCGGCATCCACGTCGCAGCTCTCCGAATTCCGCTTTAGTTTTCGCCTTTTATTAAGAGATAAGAGATTGCGACGTGTTATAATCGAACTCTTTGTTTCTCTATCAAGGGGCGAACGCTCCGAGAGCTGACTTAAAGAAGATTGTAGCTCTGTGGCACATTTGGGCGTCTCGTATATGAGTTCAGACTTATTTTGAGCATGTAGATTATGTTCCAGTGGAAAAGCTGTATTCAAGCAACTGCTTTGCTTGGCTTCTATGTCAAGCGGGTAGATGCCATCGATAGTTTCAATTGTTAACTTACGCACTTCTGCTTCCTTGGGTGTCTGTTGACTACCTACTTTTTGCTTTTGGCTATGCAGCCTTCATATAACCACTTCTTTGTTCCCTCTGCTGGATTGACTTCCAAATCAGCCATGAGCATCGCTGCCTTCTGCTTCATCTCTTCTGTTAATTTAAGCACTTTATTCGAAGCAGTTTGAAATTGAATACATTCGGATATATTGGGTTGAGCATTTTCATCAACTGCGCCTCTTATTATCTGAGAACAACGAGCTTTAGTTCTAGTCGTACTTTGCTTCAGCTCAATGTTGTTTGACGAGTCTTCTGTTTCTAGTGGGACATTTGTGTTCACAGCTTCCAAATCAGCCATTAGCATCGCTGCTTTCTGTCTCATTTCGTTTGTCAGGTGCAGAACCTTATTCGAAGCAGTACGAAATTCCACAGGATTTTCACTTTCAGCATGCAAATTATTATTAGCAATTTCTTTTATTGTCTTGGAGCAGCCAGCTGCAGTTTCTTGTTGAATCTCATTCAAGGAGTCTTCTCTTGTTTCATGTGGATTTGCGTTCACAGTTTCTAAATCAGCCATCAGCATCGCTGCCTTCTGCTTCATCTCCTCACTTAATGTCAGAACTTTATTCGACGCAGTTCGAAATTGAATATTTTCTGAAATGTCATATTGTTTACAATTTGGCTGCCCTTGTGCATTGCTAACTTCCGAGTTATTTGTTTCTTTTTGTTGTCGATCTTCGATTGAATTCAGTCCAGTATCTGGTATATCTAAGGGCTGCCATTCGCTAAATGGTATCATATCCAATTGATTACTAGCATCGAGCTCATCTTTAGTTTCTTTGTTGTCTGGTATCTCCATTGGCTGCCATTCACTAAATGGAATTCCAGCGAGCAGCTCACAGTCTGTATCTACTTCCTCTCTCTTTGAGGCGGTCCGCTGAACCTGCTTCTCTTTGTTCTCGTTTTCTACTTGATCTTCGACAACTATTTCTAAATCAGACATCAGCATAGCTGCTTTCCTTTTCATTTCCTCTGTTAATTTCATCACCTTATTCGATGCAGTGCGAAATTGAATAGTTGTTGAATAATCAGATTTATGCTCAGCTTCTACTACGGCGGCGCTCCATCTGGATTGTTGCCCCGGCGACTTGGCTTATTGTTGGTCAATTGACGCCAAGTGCTTGGGTTCATGATATACATGAACATGGCCAATAGCATGAACACCATGGCAATGGTGAAACTGCTGCCAGAATCTCGGCCAGACATCACCTGACCCGGCTGCAAAATGCGTCCACTAACTGCGAAAGAGACGATAGAGAGATAGGCGACTTCTAAAAGAACAGATACAATTTACCATCTATGCACTCGGTGTCTGTGCAGGCGTTCTGATTCTGACGTATCTGTTGATAATATATAGTACATAGTATATTACATATGGTATACCGTTATCTAGTCTACTTACAAAATTAATGAGCCGCTGCATCGCCAATTCGTGCGACCAAATGCATTCGCAGCCATCGAATTCGTCAGCCATAATTAAAAATTATTTCTTTGTTTTGTTTTTCTGCTTGGCGATGCTGCTGCAAGATATTGAAATGGAATTGTTTTTTTTATTTATATTTAATATTGCGTACAAGGAGTAACAATATACATATAAAAATTAATGCTATATATTATTAACAATTTTGGACTGACGTGGCAAAGTAATAATAATGACAAAGCGTACAAAACACAACTGGCAATAATATCAAATACTACAAAACACAAAACCCTATTTTCTCGACTGAAACGAATCGTTTTATATTCTTTTTCCTCCTCTTCACTTTGGTTTCTCTTGTTGTTTTGCAAGCGAAACAAAACACTGTGAAATGATTAGAGCTTGAACGTAACTCTCAGATAATAGAGCCTCTAACTATAGCAATACAAATTATATATACATATATGTCTGTATGTGTGCATACAGTAAAAAAGCTTAGTTAACGAACAGTTCTGTAATTGTCGAAAGTTGTCAATGTCTAAAAGTGATCGAATGCATATTAAACTAAATTTAATACAAATTTTAAAATAAAATTTTAAATTTACTGTTGAATAAAAAGGCTAAAAACAGTTTTCTAGTAAATTTGATATGTACATTTTCATTTTATTTTGAAGGAAAAAGCAATATTGTTTATTTTATTATTTTTTTTGAATTGACTTTTTAAAGTATTTTTTTTTTAACCGTAAATTAGTGAACGTATATAAAACATTATAAATGAAAAAATAAAAAAAAAATTTTTAACAATAAGCAAATTTCTAATTAAAAAAAAAAGAAAAGAATTTCTTATCACATTTTGCAAATTTCTATATTGTATTGTATTGTATTGTATTGTTCTGTATAGTATGCTTTCACTGTATGTGCCGTTAGTATTTCTGATAAAGTAGCTGCTTCGATTTTGAGCGAGAGAGCCTCAGTTAATACGCCATCATTTTAAATACCATAATTAATAATTTGAAGCATTGTTCATGTGTTTGTATGATTGTGTTTGACACACAAACATACATACATACATGCATGTACTAAATCCCACCTAGCATTTGGAAGACTGTTTTGTAAGAAATGAATTTGGCGAGTCGCTTTTGAGTCCCCGGGATGATCAAAAAATGATTGATCATATGCGCGATTTTTGGAAGAGTCAAAAACGACTCGCCTGTATGATCAAAGTGATTTATTTGAAATACAGCAACAAAATGTAAAGCAATCGCCAATTGAGCATGCGGGGGATTGAAAAGTGATTGTTTTCACTTCTGCTCTGCACTAATACTCTGAATTTTCAAGAAGATGCCAGAGCCGGATGTGGCTCGGTGGATAGGCTTGTGGCCTGCCTGGGAGACTTGAGAAACAACGGCCCCTGGGTTCAAGTCCCATTTCGAATTTAGGAAAACATTAATTTAAAAAAAAAGAAGATGCCAATTTGGGTTTCTAATTTCTCTTGTCTCCAAATTCTTAAAGCTCGGGGCTAGTGCATTTCGATCACTCTTATTCTTATAAATTCAATGTAAAGTTCAACGCAGGAACATTATTGAAATAAATTAAATAAATCAAAATGGGGAGAAAAATAAAATAGTTAATCAAAAGATAATAATGATAGTTCAAGTTATACTTGTTCTTTTTAATTTTTAGTTTATTTTATTATTTAATAAAAATATTTAATGAATTTAATTTAAATAAAATATTACTTGTTTTTGGTAATAATAAAAAAACGAATCAGTAAAGAGTCGCATGTGGTTGAAATTAAGACTCGAAAAAGAGTCGCGTATGATACGAAATATGACTCGAATATGACTCGAATTCGATTATAAAAATGGGTCATAAGCGACGCATCTAGAAGAGTCGCGGCTAGGGTATTTTTTTCTCCCGACGGGGGAGTCATTTATGATCCGAAAATGAGCTCATTTATGCTTATTTTAATCAGAAAGAGGACTCAAAAACGACTCGCTTATGATCGCAAATGTTTGCTGGGATGTACTGTTAGCATGTGTTAGTATGCCGCAGCAATTGAAACAGAACTGTTCTCATCCAACCTTTCCTTCCAATACACACATCGACCTTGGATAGAAACGCCTATGAATTAAAGATTACAAATTTAAGCGTAAAGCTTCAAAGAGAATGAATAAAGCAAGAAAAGAAAATACATATTTGATTACACACTCACTCGCACACACACATACATCTGTTTGTTTGTTTGTGTAACAAGTGTAGGTAACTGACTGGACTTTCACGCAAACATGTCGTTGCGGGTACCTGCGTAATTAGCAAAGCTACATTAATTAAAAGTCAGTTAAATCACATATGTATGTACATACATATGTATGTATATTAGCCATTTTCAAGTCAATCGACTTTCTGACATTTTGCAAATGAAGTCACTTGCATATTTGATTGTTTTGCTTCTTGTATTTGGGTCTCTTCCAATGGAAATTATGCAGCAGGGACGTAAACAAAGTGCATTAGATATGTTTATTGTTGTCCGTAACAACTAAAACTAAATGTGTTTTGTTTAATTTTATAATTATTATTCACACTAGTATTTATTTCTCATTTACAATTGATTTATTATATTTTATCTCAGCTTTAAACCCGTGTTTATTGTAACAGATTACACTATTTATTTTCTTACCAATTGAAATTGGAATGAGCGACTGGAACTCACATATGGTAGTGTTGGTAAACGTGCGCCTCTCCAATGCACATAAAAATCTCATTGCCAGCAAAGCAAAATTTATGTATAACTACTTTTACTACGTTTCGTGGCGCGAATTTACAATTCAAATTTCATGAGTCGATTTGTTGCGATTACGACTTAAGCCAAGTCGACGAGTCTTGTGCGTGGGCGCATAGATGGGCGAGAGCGCATCTTCACTCTTACGCTTATGCATACGCTTTCTTTCGAGGCGTGGCGAATCTTGCGAGCAGCTGCGCTCCCTTACAGATGGTTGCGGGTTTTCGTCATTTTCCTTCACATTGATTTCTCTGTGACTCGGCATTGGCGTGCTTGTCGCTGCTGCCATTGAAGCAAATCTTCTTATTGGTGTATGTCCGGCATCCACGTCGCAGCTCTCCGAATTCCGCTTTAGTTTTCGCCTTTTATTAAGAGATAAGAGATTGCGACGTGTTATAATCGAACTCTTTGTTTCTCTATCAAGGGGCGAACGCTCCGAGAGCTGACTTAAAGAAGATTGTAGCTCTGTGGCACATTTGGGCGTCTCGTATATGAGTTCAGACTTATTTTGAGCATGTAGATTATGTTCCAGTGGAAAAGCTGTATTCAAGCAACTGCTTTGCTTGGCTTCTATGTCAAGCGGGTAGATGCCATCGATAGTTTCAATTGTTAACTTATGCACTTCTGCTTCCTTGGGTGTCTGTTGACTACCTACTTTTTTGCTTTTGGCTATGCAGCCTTCATATAACCACTTCTTTGTTCCCTCTGCTGGATTGACTTCCAAATCAGCCATGAGCATCGCTGCCTTCTGCTTCATCTCTTCTGTTAATTTAAGCACTTTATTCGAAGCAGTTTGAAATTGAATACATTCGGATATATTGGGTTGAGCATTTTCATCAACTGCGCCTCTTATTATCTGAGAACAACGAGCTTTAGTTCTAGTCGTACTTTGCTTCAGCTCAATGTTGTTTGACGAGTCTTCTGTTTCTAGTGGGACATTTGTGTTCACAGCTTCCAAATCAGCCATTAGCATCGCTGCTTTCTGTCTCATTTCGTTTGTCAGGTGCAGAACCTTATTCGAAGCAGTACGAAATTCCACAGGATTTTCACTTTCAGCATGCAAATTATTATTAGCAATTTCTTTTATTGTCTTGGAGCAGCCAGCTGCAGTTTCTTGTTGAATCTCATTCAAGGAGTCTTCTCTTGTTTCATGTGGATTTGCGTTCACAGTTTCTAAATCAGCCATCAGCATCGCTGCCTTCTGCTTCATCTCCTCACTTAATGTCAGAACTTTATTCGACGCAGTTCGAAATTGAATATTTTCTGAAATGTCATATTGTTTACAATTTGGCTGCCCTTGTGCATTGCTAACTTCCGAGTTATTTGTTTCTTTTTGTTGTCGATCTTCGATTGAATTCAGTCCAGTATCTGGTATATCTAAGGGCTGCCATTCGCTAAATGGTATCATATCCAATTGATTACTAGCATCGAGCTCATCTTTAGTTTCTTTGTTGTCTGGTATCTCCATTGGCTGCCATTCACTAAATGGAATTCCAGCGAGCAGCTCACAGTCTGTATCTACTTCCTCTCTCTTTGAGGCGGTCCGCTGAACCTGCTTCTCTTTGTTCTCGTTTTCTACTTGATCTTCGACAACTATTTCTAAATCAGACATCAGCATAGCTGCTTTCCTTTTCATTTCCTCTGTTAATTTCATCACCTTATTCGATGCAGTGCGAAATTGAATAGTTGTTGAATAATCAGATTTATGCTCAGCTTCTACTACTTTACTATTCTCTTTTGAGCAGTTAGCTCCTTTCATTGGAGCTGCCTCTTGAATATCCATTGGTGTGTCTATTGGCTCCACAGGTTGCCATTCATGAAATGCAAACATATCCAACTCCATTTCCTCTTTGCAATCCATCCCTTGTTGCTCTTCTTTGTTTGAATTATCAATTCCGATGGGCTGCCATTCACTTAAGGCTATTTCCTCAAGTAATTCAATCTCTGAAGCATCCTTAGCTTCCAGCTGAGTCTTTTTGGAGTTTGTCCTCTTATTTTCATATAAGTTGGCGTCTAAAAGTTATTTAAGAAAACAATTTTTTTTTAAAATAAATTAAATATGTTTTTGGAACTTACCCTGCAATTTCTCAACATTTCCCGTAGTTTCATCTCTAAATAATGAAAAATCCGCATTACCTTTAAGAGGAATAATCATAAGTATATATATTTTTTACTATATGCGAAATATGCCCAATTAATAAGCTTTTAAATTTTGCATGCGAAATACATTCGATGACTATGTGAAAAAGTCAATCGAAAATCGAATGTTATATGCGCGGGTAATTCAAAAACGGACAATACTCATTGAAAATATCACATATACCCTTGACATACCTATTATTTTACTATCACAGTCATCATCAAGATATTTACATTGCTCAGTGTCGCCGATAAAGTAGCCCATTTCTTCCAAAATACCCGTTGCATCCTCGTCTTCGTAATCCTTCGCTTCCAGCACTGTTGAATTTATCAATTCCTTTGACATATCGGGCAAATTAATCGATTTGGTTGCTTTGCCTTGAGTGTTGAAAAATGCACTCAGATTTAGCAAATTCTCACAGATCTTCTGTGAGCTATTCACATCGAAGTCACAATTTGTCCTTGTGGGAACTTGGGTGTTGTAATCTTCTTGCACAGACAGCTCCGAGGAAGAGCAGCTCAAGCAATCATCTTCATCAGTTGTGATTGCTGGTGCAGTAGTTTTAAGTCGCCGGTTTTCAAAGGTTTTGATTTTCTTGCCACGGAAACGAAACCGGGGCAAATAATCCTCTAGCAACTGGTCATCATCGCCCTCCACGTAAGTGGGGGATTCACAGAAATCCCTCAGTATCTGCTGCACAATGTTTGCTTCTTCTGTAGTATCTACCTCTGGCTTATCTTGCTCTATGTCATCCAAATCATGCTGCTCCAACATGGATTGCAACGTAGTAAAATTTTGTGATGCTGGTATTAGATGCGCTCGCGCTGGTTCTTGCTGTGCACGCAGACAATCCAAGCGATCGGCTTCATAAAGTCGATGCGCATGCAATTCCCAATCTTCTATTTCTACTTGTTGCTTTAAGTTTCTACATGATCCTCGTGATCGCGTCGACAGACTAGTCAGTACGTTGTTGTTGTGGCGATTTCTTCTTTGTTGGCGCATGGAAGAATGGCCACTTAGTTTCGTTGGACTTGCAGCTATGCTATAGTCATCATCACCATCATCTGCCATGTTCAATAGGCAAATCCATGCCTGAGCTTCCAGGTGTCGAATTTTAGAAGCGCTTTGTTTATATATTAAAATAATCGATAAGTCGTTCGACTGTTATCGACTGTAATTGTTAGAGCTGCCACTTTTTAAATTATTAAATACCAAAACATGAAGTAATTGTACGAATAATTTTTATAAGTTAAGTCATAAACAAATAAATATACCTAACATTAAATGTAAATGTTAAAAACGGATTTAAAATAGTTTAGATATCCATATTTTATATTTTGAACTAAAAATATACCATTTTTGGTATATTTTCAGTTTAAACGTTATTCAGCACTTTTATCATCTTATCGATAATATTTATTAGTTTCGTCTGATTTTTTAGTGCTGTTGAGTCAAAGTTAGAGTTGAGTTATCCTGGATAATGGGTATACCTACGGCGGTGCTGCGTACCCAATTAATGGGCTTGACTAACTTTATTGGCACACACAAAGACCAGGCCGACAAGTACCGTCAACTGCTGAAAAGTGTACTCTCAAACACCGGCCCCGAATTGATCGATACACTGAAACTCTTTGTTGAGGCCATTGTCAATGAGCATGTTAGCCTGGTTATTGCGCGCCAGATTCTCAACGATGTGGGCGTCGAGCTAAGTAAATTGCCGGATGACATGTCAAAGCAGTTGTCCCATTTTACACTCGAGAAGGTTCATCCACGCGTCATCTCATTCGAGGAGCAAGTGGCCGGCATACGTTTCCATTTAGCCAACATCTACGAACGCAATCAGCAATGGCGCGATGCGGCGACCGTTCTGGTCGGCATACCCTTGGAAACGGGTCAGAAGCAATATTCTGTAGAGTGCAAACTGGGCACATATTTAAAAATCGCACGTCTCTATCTGGAGGACAACGATTCGGTGCAAGCCGAGCTATTCATCAATCGCGCCTCACTACTGCAAGCCGAAACAAACTCCGAAGAGTTGCAGGTTACTCTCGCACTTTCATCTATCCGTCTTCCCAATAACGCTACCTATTTTTGTTCTATAGGTTCTTTACAAAGTTTGCTATGCCCGCGTTCTTGACTATCGTCGCAAATTCATTGAAGCTGCTCAGCGTTACAACGAACTCTCCTATCGCAAAATAGTGGATCAGGGCGAGCGAATGACTGCCTTGAAGAAGGCTCTGATCTGCACAGTTCTCGCCTCAGCTGGACAGCAACGCTCTAGAATGTTGGCTACGCTCTTCAAGGATGAGCGCTGCCAGCATTTGCCCGCCTATGGCATACTGGAGAAGATGTATTTGGAGCGCATTATAAGACGCTCGGAGCTGCAGGAATTTGAGGCATTGTTACAGGATCATCAAAAGGCTGCCACCCCGGATGGCTCATCCATATTGGATCGTGCGGTCTTCGAGCACAATTTGCTATCCGCTAGTAAGCTGTATAATAACATAACATTCGAGGAATTGGGTGCTCTGTTGGATATACCTGCTACCAAAGCCGAAAAAATTGCATCACAGATGATTACGGAGGGACGCATGAATGGACACATTGATCAAATTTCTGGAATAGTGCATTTCGAGAATCGTGAACTGTTGCCCCAATGGGACCGTCAGATCCAATCGCTATGTTATCAAGTGAATTCCATTATTGAGAAAATAGGCGTGGCCGAGCCTGAATGGCTGGACAAACAGAACTGAACAAAATGAGGATTAGTATCATTTGAAAAATCTACTGGGATTCTCATTCTATTCTGGCAGTTTTCTTTATAATTTAATTTACACTTGCCTCTGGAGTTCCACATGTAAAATTTCATTTTGAATTTAAGAAATAAATAGCATATGATTCCATGAATCAATGCATTAAAAAAAAAAACATTAAGAGAATAATCGTAAAAATATAAATTCAATTTATATATGAAACATGTACATACATATATTCACAATAGTATTTTTCTATTCATATAATTCACAAAATATTTCTGCATATGCACATATATATATAGATATTTATATATATATATATGGTATACAATTTTAATTCTTAGACAACTAGCGGAAAGTTTTGCTTTTGTATACAATACAAATACAAAAACAATTGCATATATAGAACAGTTTATCTATATATACATATATATATAGAGACGTTTATATATATTTATATATATACGTATATATTTGATATAAGAATAACTAGACAATTTAAATCTTGAGGGTCCCATTCGTAACTTGTACTACCCACGGCCTAAAATTCCAAAAATGAACATTTGAAGTTAACTAAATTAATAGTAACTAATATAATAGACTAATTAAATGTACATCAAAAATTTAACTAAACAAAATGCAAACAATTTGCTAGCAAGCAAATCCTATAAAAGAATAAACGAAACACTCCTCCGATATTGTGCATTTAAAAAACATCCGTATACCAAACGTTGAAATGGAGACTCTCGATGCTCGCCTTAACTTAAAAGTGAAAGTAAAGTCATCCTTGGGTATTCGCCGAGGACTCCTCATTCAGCTGCATTTGCGCTAAGGTGCGTACGACCACGCCACGATTCACGGGCGTCAATCCTTGGCAGAGACCAACGACTGCGTCCAGGGCCACATCAGGACAATCCTGATAAGGGGGAAAAGTATATTAATATATAAACTACATAAATTACAAGCTAAATATGCAACCTCTAGCATCTTCGATATTGTGGAGATAATGGCATCCCTCTTCACAGAGTTCACATTTTTAGACACAATCGATTCGCTATTTGATTGTTCCTGATACCAGCTGACCATTTCCTCATTCTTGTCCCACAAATAGGCCTGCAAAAGAGACATATGAATATGTATATATGTAGTGGTTGCAGTTTATGTACATCTACCTCAGTGGCGCCCTTTTCCTCGACTAGCCAGCGACGCAGCATCTGCTTGGCCTGGCCCACCGAGAGGTTGTCTTGTGCGCGTAAGATCTTCTTGATGTAGGCATCCTCGAGCAGCAGTCGACGCAGACGCCAGTAGAGCCAACGACGTGATTCACGCCAAGGCACAATTTCGCTAATGCATTCCTTTTCCAGCATGCGCTCGGGCGTATCGTGCAGATCGGCAAAGTGAACGGCGACAGTATGATACACATGCATGAGGACTCCAATGCGCGCCTTAATCTTCTCATCTAGTTGTGCGGCTTTAACCTTATCGCCACCAGCGATAGCCTCGTCATGTTCACGTTTTAGCTGCAAAGATTAAATTTATTAGTTAACTATAAATATAGTATATATACTATGTTTGACTTACCGCAATGGTGGTGCCATCCAAGCGATGTATTGTCTTGACCAGATCCTTCTCTTTGTACTTGATCTCGACAATGCCCTCTGGTTCGAGCACACCGCCGCGTGCCTCAGGATCAGCATAGGTTTCCATGTAACGGGGATTGATCAGAGAATCAAGCACAGCCCAGGCACCTCCACGCAGCTCAGCATTGGGTGGCAAATAGATGAGCACAGGCTTCTTGTACTCCCGCAGTCCGTCGACAATGTAGGCGCCAAATTTCACAATTTGCTCATACATGTCCTTCATGCCGCCAGAGAAACCACGCCAGTTGGCAAACACAATCAATGGCAGTTCTTCGCGTCCGAAATCTTTGATCGCTTGTGCTGTCTTGTATGAAGAGTCGGGATACCAAACCTGACCAGCCTGCTGCAGTGTTTTGGCTTCCGAATCCAAATTTGCGGGATCTGCAGGCATCTCCACTTCCACAGTGCGCGTCTCTACGGCTATAACGCCAACTGGCACACCACCTAAACGGGCACGACCTGTGACCACGGTCTTTGCCCAGGGCGCCATAATTTCGCTCCATGAATCGCGATCAAAGAAACCATTCTCCCATTCGTTGGCATTGGCGGGATTCACACGACCAGCGAGCATCCAGCGTGGATCATACGGCGATTTGGTGGGCATAAAATCGACGGGGCGATCAATGCGATCACTGGGCATAATAATGGGCAGATCGCAGCCAATATAAGCGGGAATGTAAGAGAGCCAGTCGAGTATTGTGTACACACCATCCAAGTCGATGGCTTCCGTTTTGTGGGTGACACCATTGTTGTACATGATCTGAACGCCACCAAGCTGATTATTCGAGGCATAGACCTTGCGACCGAGCAACTATAGGGGTGTATAAAAGGTAGTATAAATTTGTAAATTTAGATCAAATAAATATATGCCTCTTTCTTACCTTATTCAAAGCGGCATAACCCGTGAGTATAATGTGTGAATTATCAATCTGTATGACACGCTGGCCAAGACGAACGACATAGGAGCCAATGCCGATGGTGCGACAGGTGACCATGGCAATGGTGACGATTTCCTCATACGCCTGGGATGTTTCACCGGCAATCAAACCAGCGTAGCGCAAATTCTCAACGCCCAGACCATCATCCTTGCCAATGATATCCGTAATCTTGTAGCGCTGTTCGCCTTCATCCTCAATGAGTATCGCACGCACCGAATTAAGATTCGCTACCTGGGCATAATCCTCAGTGGTCAAGTATAGATATTTGAAGCCCTTGTCTGGTTCCTCTGGATCTTCCCATGCGATCTTAAACATGGCTTTTACCTCCTCAGCGAGACCAATGCGTGCGCCACTGTTTACGGAAATATAGATCTGCAGAGAAAATAATTGTAATAAAAAAATATTTAATTGATAGTCAAATGAAGCTACTTACTCGAGGCACTTTGAGCTGCCGCGCCAGTTGCGATGCCTTGGCAAAGAGCACATCCTCCTTGATGCCAAAGGAGCCAATCAGATAGGTCAAATCATTGGCAATCACTATAATTTCACGACCAGATGGATACTCGGGCGTGGCCAGCACAATGCGCCAAGCAACCATGCCACACTGCAAAAATACAGATATAGATTAGTAGATCATACAATATATATATACTTTTCTATTTCTTACATTATTCTCGCCTGGCAGACGCTGTAGTTCAACTAATTGATCGTTCTCCAGGACCAGCTCTTTGCACTCCAGCAATATCTTGTCGGGTATGCGTATATCGACAGTGGGTCGCGCTTTGGAGAACTCTCTCCAATGGCGTTCGGTCATCTGGCGGAACATATCGGGCACATCGTAGACATAGGTGGTGCCGTTCGATTGTGCCTGGAAGCGTTTCTGCTGCAAAAAGTCCTTGGTCATGTAGGGTGTAGAGATGGGATGGCCATGCAGTGAGCCCTGCTTATCGCCATAGGCATGGAACTTGATCTGTAACAGAAGAAATAGAAATGGTTATCCATGAACAATTCAATTGCTCAAGTTTATATCAACTTACGATGCCCGTCTCGGGTTCCGTTTGCTCCGTGTACATGGAAATGTCCAGGAAGTAGCCCGAGTCGTTGGCAATGCAGAGACGCACAGCTTGGGTGGGAGATTGCGGTGACTGTCGGATGACCATCTTAAGCTCAGCTTGCAGCACGCGCAGCTTCCACAAACGTGGACCATAACGCATGATCATCTTGGTGACAGATTCTTCGATTTTCGCTGGATCCATGATGACAGTGGGCACAAAGTTGAGGAAAATGTGATTGCAATCGGTGCGCTTGGCATGTGGATGTGAGAAGGCAACCTCCAGTTCATCCATTGCCTCCAGCAGCACACGTTCGCCCTCGTTTTGCAGATACTCAAATGAGGCCTCTTTGGTAATCAAGTCGGAGTGACGGATAATGGAACGTATGAAGAAACGATAGTCGGTGACCTCTTGACCCTTCGACACCTTGGCTCTGCCCAAATACAAATGCATTTTCTGGTTAGCCGTGGGCAATGCCTCTAAATCGTAGGTCTTCATGCGATTCAGCTCCAAATGGAAAGCTGATGCTGGCTCCAAATGTCTATAGATGCGATCCTCCTCGAAATTGTCGCGGGCTCGATACGTAAAGAACTTGGGGAACTGGCGTTTCTTGAGCGCCGCAAAGGTGATGCGACGTATGCGCCGTTGGTAAAGCTCATCGTTGTGTTCCTTGCAATAGTTGCCAAAGATCTGGGACATTTGCACATCGTCCATTTCTCCAGTCTCCCTCACTGCCACACTTATTATGTGAATGGGTTCCGTGGACTTGGCCTCTTCGGCGGCATTCGCACGCGTAATGGGATCCGAGAGGGAGACATTGATGGAGGTACTATGACGACTATCCGAAATCGAATCCACAGCCTCCAAGACTTTAGCACTAACCAGAGCGGGTGAAACGAAATCCTCCAGCAGGTCGAGTATCTCATCGGAGTACATGGAGAAATGCTCGAACGAATCGAATGCCGCAATTGCTCCCGTGCGCACAAAGGAACTGCCCATCGACTCGGCAGCCGCTTGATCAAGACCATCCGGGGAGCTCATGCGCGAGAACAAGCGATTCGGATGCGCCGTTGGCAACAGGAATTGGAAATGCACCAAAGGCAAGCCACCGGAGAGCTCCAAGTGCTGCAGACAGGTCAGCTCATAGGAGGTATAGGCACGTCTCACATAGACCTCGAGGGCGGCGTTGCAGACAGCCCGATTGGAGTGATAGAAGAAGTCATGGAGAATATCGAAGATGGAAGTCTCGGACAGGATCAAACGTTGCAAGTTCTCCGGGTGGAAATCATGACCGTACATATCGACCGCTGACAGGAAAATGGACTCCATTTGATTGTGGCGCAGCTCATACGCCGGCTGGTGGGCAGCAATGAGTACCTGTCGGGATCGCAAGGCCACACGTGAATGTTCTGCTCGATTGAGCGAGGTGAGTTCGCTCAGAGTGTTGGCCAGCTCGTCGGTTAAGCCCGGCTCATTGGCCCACAGGTGATCGATGAGCAGCGTGACCAATAGATTCTTTTTGGCCACCTGCGAGTGCGAGAATATCGTGTTGACTACCGTCAGCATATCATCTTTGTTGCGCTCTCGCACCAGGCCCACACACTTGTCGTAGTGTCCGTGCTGGAACTGTGACTCCACATCGTAGTATTGACGCAGCAGCTCATGCACGGCGGCCTTCATGCGCCCTCGGATGCCATTCCTGTAGCGTTGCACCAGCTGCACAATGCTCTGAGTAGTCAGGAAGAAGACATCACGATCGGCGCGCTTCTGCAGCGTTGCTGCATGGCTATCAATCACACTGGCAATTTGCTGCGAGGGGAATTGAGCTAGGACACTCGTGATGTTGCGTTCGTAGAGCGTCATCAACTTGCGTATCTTCTTCTCCACAGAAATGGGTATGCGTCCCGATATTGAGGCGATGACCTCCTGCAGCTCGAGGAGTGGCAGCGACGGATCACGCAAGCTCTGCATGAACTTCTCAATTATGTCGCGCAATCGCTGAGCATTGTAGGGCTCTGGCAGACAGTAGCCGGCCAGCGTGTTCTCGAGGATGCTCTTGTAGGTGTTGTGCACCCGATTCAATTTCTCTGGGACTGGCGGATTCTCCGGCTGTGGGAATTGGCTCTTGCAGGGCTGGGCTTTGGTCACCAGCGACGGATCATCCAATTCCAAATGGCCAAGCAGTGAGCCAGCATCTAGCACAGCGCCAGGACGACGTATAAAGGTCACAGTTCCCGCCTCCTGGGATGTTAGGGTCATTACCATTTTCATTACTTCGATCTCAGCGAATGCCTGACCCTTGTTCACATGCGCGCCATCCTCAACAATCATATTGATCAGCTTGCCAGCCGAGGGACTGCGCAACAGCGAAGGATCGTTCTCCTTCTCAAAGACGCACGTTTGATTGCCAATGACAATGCGATAACGATCCACCTCCTCTCTCATATAGGTGGTATACGAAGCGCCCTCGAACGAGATGAGCAGCCCGCTGTCCGACAGTCGGTGAACTTCGATCTCCTTGAATGAGTTGTTCATGAGCAGAAAATAGGAATTGTGTCCACTCTTTGCAGCCTGCACTTTGTAGCGTAAGCCGCCATTAATCAGCTCCACGTCCACCACATTGGTCAGCGTGTTGGCCGCCTGGATTTGACCCTTCTCTAGTGAGGTCTGGAAACTGGAGAATGACTGAGTTATCTGACGATCGGCGATGTGCAAGGCACCACACATGACACCCAGAATGATGTCCGGCTTCTCGGATTGCACACGCTCTGCAATCAACGCATCCAGCCAGGCGGTGTCTATACTATTGTCCAGGAAACGATTCGTTTCGAGCAACGTAATTAGATATTCGACAGTTGTGCGGAAATCGCCACGAATGGACAACTCTTTGAGAGCAATCACAAGATTCTCACGTGCCTGCTGACGATTCTCGCCCCAGGAGAAGCAATGTCCGAACTGCGAATCCGCAAACTCGTGCAAGCCACCGGATGCAGCCACACTGAAGTAGCCCCAGACATTCTTGCTGGAACGGAAGTTGAGCTCCTGCACGGTACCGGAACTGGGCTTGAAACCCTCATCGGGATTCTCGGAGGTGATACGTGCGGCAATGACGTGGCCCGAAGGACGTGGTTTGTTCGGTGGATTCTCAAAGTCAATCACGGAGGAGCCCCAAGGCGACTCGCCATAGAGCAAACGAATATCCTTCAAACGATACAGAGGAATACCCATTCCAATTTGTAGCTGACAGGCGGGCAAATTGACATCGGCTACCATCTCCGTGCACGGATGCTCCACCTGCAGACGAGGATTGAGCTCGAGGAAGAAATATCTGCCCTCGGGATCGTACAGATATTCCACAGTACCGGCGCTCACATAGCCAACCATCTTGGCCAAACGCACTGCTGCCTTCTCCATGTCCTCAAAGACCTCGGGCTGTGCCACAATGGCGGGTGCTTCCTCAATGATCTTCTGATGACGTCGCTGTATGGAACAATCACGTCCGAATAAACTGATGGCATTGCCATATTGATCCGCCAGCAGTTGGACTTCCAAATGACGTGCACCGCTTGCCAGCTTCATGACAAAGATGGGTGAGCCGGGCACCTCGGCCTGCACCTGACGAAACAGAGCTGGAAACTCCTCAGCGGTGTCCACGCGACGAATGCCTTTGCCGCCGCCTCCCTCTGAGGCCTTAATCATAACCGGAAAGCCTAAAAGAAAGAATATTTATGAATCAAGTTTATTCAAATGAATTTCTATGTTCATCTCTTACCAATCTTAGCTACAGCTGCCAGTCCCTGTTCCACATTAGTGACGCAGCCACGGGCAAAGAGTTCACTGGAAATCTTAATCTTTTTGCCACTGTATTGAGCCTTCAGGTCCGAGCCGGACCATGGCAAAGTGGGTATCTCAGCTGTTTGGGCCACAATCGACGACGCCACCTTATCGCCCAATGCCCACATCGCACGTTCTGGCGGACCAAGGAAGACAAGGCCCTCCTTGTGCAACAGCTCCGGCAATTTGGGATTCTCCGATGCATGACCCCAGCCAGCCCACACGGCCTGAGTGGAAAAGAATATAAATAGTTTCTCTTTGTTAGTAAAATGTTAATAAATTACTAATTGAATTAAGTGTACGACTGTGAAGATAGATGGTAGATAAAGCTGCCTTATGACTGCCATTAAATAAATTGTGACGTCAGAGCTTTTTAATGGAGTGCTTGAAGAACTCATAGATAGATTATATAGAATGCCGTTGCCGCTATTATCTATACAAATATTTATGTCTATTATTATCTCTAAATAGACTTAACTGTTATAAAAATGATTGACTGTCCATAATAAACTGTTCTATGATAATAAGCTGTCCAATAATATCCTATACATATATTTATGTATTCGTATTTAATTAGCCAACTAGCTTATTACCTTTATATGAGAATATTTTGTAGGAATATATACAGATTCAATATATATTTTTAAGACACTTATATACATACACATTTATTAAGCTTCTGGTTTTCATTTGTATTAAATATATGTATATACACTCGCAAAAAAAGGCAACTAAAATCACATGCGAAGCTAACAAGCCCACCTGAATTAATGAGATTTGAGAAGGAGGGCGTTTACTTTAAGTAAATATTGATTTTAATCTCATTGTGCGCTCAATTGCATTCCGACTCTCTTGCGTTTAGTTTTAACATTCCTTCAATTGTATCTCTCTACTGATCTCTCTTATATAGGTCTACTCTCTGATTTAGCTCACTCTTTCACATATTCGTAAATAAATTTGATTCTCTTTCAAGCTCAACGTAATTGAATTCAACTCTTTTTCTCTCTTTTGATAACTACATCTAGCCTCTTACATCAATAATATATTTGCTCTCACTTTTTCTCCTTAACTTTTTCAACTATGATAAAAACTGATCTCTATATTACAAATAACTTTAAACTAAACTGGATTTGTAAAAATAGAGAAATGGGATACAAAACTTAATTAGCATTACTAATTAGAGTGCTGACCTATTCCGAGCTATGTATTTTTATTTGTTTTATTAGTTAA